>CANXME010000532.1:5000-1205000 GCA_948144175.1 Closterium sp. NIES-65
GTTGCTGAAGTTTGCCTTTTGTTTGTTACTCTGTTTGTCCTTGCACACACACACACACACAAACACACACACACACACACCCACACACACAGACACACACACGCACGCACGCACGCACGCACGCACATGTCAGAATGAGGAATGGATGTTGCATTGATGTTGGTTGGGGTACATATGACAAACCCTAACTTCTGTACCCCCTAAGACAAACCTCACTACAGGCTACAACATTTGACACACCCCCATAGCCTAAGTGAGGGGTGTCTAGCAAAAAACAAAAAAAAAGAGTACGGTCACAAGATCAGTCCAAAAGAAAACAAAGCTCAGGGTGGATCACAACGTCACCACACACTCTGAGCACAAGCAACAGTGGCCACAAGGCCAGTCCAAGAGATCACAAGTATATATAGTAAGTGTACAGACGAAGCAGGCAATAAACTCAAGTCTACGCATGACTAGAACCTGTGTCAACAAGGCCTAAGTGCACACAACACCTCTGGTGGTCACAAGGCGGAAGCGCCTTGGTGAAGATGTCTGCAGTGTTGGCCTCGGACTCTACAAACTCGAAGCGAGCCTGTCCACGCCTCTGCAACTCTCGCAGAAGAAAGTACCTGACGTGAATGTGCTTCACTCTGCTCTCCAGTCGCGGCTCACGACAGAGGAGGATCGACGCCTTGTTGTCAGTAAACAAGGTCGGTGCAGAGCTCGGCCGCTCGCCAAGGTCGGCGAGCAAGAAGGTCAACCACCGCAACTCCTGTGCCGCCATGGCACCAGCGTAAATCTCAGCCTCAGCTGTAGAGGTCAAGACAGAAGAGGAGCGCGTGGAACGCCAGGAAACAGCTCCAGAACCCAGACTGAAACAGTACCCCTGAGTAGACCTGTGAGTCTCAGCGTCGTCAGCGTAAGAGGAGTCACAGTGACCAGTGAGTACGACAGACTGCTGCCCTCCAAGAACTAGCCCCACGCCTGATGTAGTCGCTAGGTACTTCGCCACCCTCACAGCTGCCGTCCAGTGAACAGGACGGTGTCTCCCTGGCGCAACAAAGCGCGCAAGGATGCTGAGAGGGAAGGCGAGGTCCGGGCGAGTACAAGTCATCAGGTACATGAGGCAACCCACAAGCTCTGCGTAGGGACCACTAGGCTCAAACGGCTCGTCAGGAAAGGGACCAGTGAGTCTGTGGTCAACAGCTAGAGGTGTGCGCTGTACGGTGGAGTGCTGAAGCCCGAACCGCTGAAGGACCTGCTGCACCATGTGTGACTGTGAGAGTGTAATGGTGCGAGCGGCTCTGTCCCTGGTGATCTGCAGGCCAAGGTAGTGGCGCAGCTCACCAAGATCAGTGCACGTGTGTCTCTTCTGCAGTTCGGACTTCACGTCTGCCAAAGCAACCCTGTCCGAAGTGGCGAAAACGAGGTCGTCGACGTAGACCAGAACAAAGAACGGTGTGGAGCCACGACGAACGAACAGCGACGGGTCGGCAGAAGACGGCTGGAACCCAAGGTCAGAGAGGGTAGAACGCAGAGTGTCGTGCCACTCACGAGGGGCCTGGCGAAGACCGTAAACAGGTCGCCTCAGCCTCCACTGGGTCCCAGGAGGGAAAGTGCCAGTGAAGGCCGAGGGACGACGCAACCAGACCTCCTCGTGTAGACTGCCCTGAAGGAAAGCAGTGGAGAAGTCAAGAGAGTGTAACTCGTAGTCTCTCTGTGCTGCTACGTGTAGTAACACCCGAAGAGTGGTCATCTTCGGGGTAGGTGCGAAGGTCTGAAAGAAGTCAACTCCCTCGCGCTGACTGAAACCTCTAGCCACGTAGCGCGCCTTGAAGACCGGGGGAGATCCCGGTGGCCGCTTCACCCTGTAGATCCACATGCCGTCGACTACGTTCGCCCCAGGGGGGGGAACCTCATCGACGTAGGTGCCTGTGGATCTGTAGGAGGCCATCTCTGCGTCCATGGCAGCTCTCCACTGAGAGGCCCAAGGCCCTGACACTGCCTCAGCGTAAGTGCGAGGAGTCGGAATGTCAAGGGCGTCGGGGTCACCCTCAGGGGCGAGGAGCATGGCACAGAGATGAGGGGAAGCGGCCGCCAGGAACTCTAGCTCAAACTGCCTGTCCTCTAGGGCGTCACAGCCAAGGGCAGACACACCCCCGACGACCAGAGGACTGGTAGGAGGAGCAGTCACAAGCGTGGTGGCGTAGTCAAGGCGGCGGGTAGAGGCAAAGTCAGTAACCGCGGCAGTAAGAGCGGACACAGAGGACACAGAGACACGAGGGTGAGTAACAAGAGAGGCGAGAACACGAGAGAGAACAGGACGGTACGTGCGGTAGTAGTCAGTGACAGGAGTAGGGAGCGACACAGTGAGGGCCGACTCAGGAGGAGACGGAAGCACAGACTGAGACGGACGAGGTGGACTAGAAAGAAGGAAGGCAGTACGAAGGTCAGTGAAGGGAACAGGAGACGAGGGACGAGCACGAGGGGAGCGACGAGTAGCCCAAGAACGAGACGGAGGAGAAGAGGACAAGGGCGGAGAACTGGGGAAAACAGCGGGGGAGGAGTCAGGAGGAGGAAACGTGGGACCGTAGACAGGAGGAGAGGCGGAGGAGGGAGGAGAAGGGGAGGGGAGACCAAGGATCCGAAGGCCCGAGACAGGAGGAGGAAGTGGCTGCTGCTGCTGCGGCTGCGACTGCTGCTGCTGCGGACGCGGCTGCTGCTGGGACTGCTGCTCCTGCGGGTCCAGCTGCTGCTGCTGCTGCTGCTGCTGCTGCTGCTCCTGCGGCTCCAGCTGCTGCTGCTGCTCCTCCAGCCGCTGAAACTCCCTCTCCTCTCTCTCCAACGCCAGCTGCTCGTCACGGGCACGGCGAACACGAGCCTGGTGCCTAGTCGGGTAGGGGTGGGGGGGTGGAGTAGTGTCCGAAGCAGCGGCAGCTCCAGAGTCCACCTCAGAAGAACTAGGCGCACCACCCCCAGAGGCAGCACTAACACCAGCTCCAGAACCAGGCTCACCTGAACCCGAAGGAGGCGCACCCTCACCCCCAGACGCAGCACGTCCAGTGTCCGCGCGGCCAGCACCAGCTCCCGGACGACAAGAGTCCTCTGCACCCACCGGGTCAGCTCCAACTCCAGAACCAGAAACTCCAGCTCCAACCCCAGCTCCAACTCCAGCACCCCCAAAACCAGAAACTCCAGTGCCAACTCCAGCTCCAACTCCAGCTCCAACTCCAGCACCCCCAGAACCAGAAACCGGTACAGGAACAGGCGCCGCACCAACCTCTCGAGAGCTAGCACCAGCGGCACGCTGCGAGGAGGACTGTGGGGAGGGAGGCTGTACCGGAGGGGCTACCGAAGGAGGAGGGGTAGCCTGGGACACACCTGACGGGGCTGGACCAGGGGGGGGAGGCTGTACCGGTGGAGCAGGAGGGGGAACGGCAGTCAGGAAGAGGGGGGGAGGAGGAACCGGGAGACCTCGACTGGGGTACCTGACGTAGTACGGAGTGGACTCCTCGAAACGGACGTCACGGGAGTCAAAGAACCGGTGAGAGGGAGGGTGGTAAAAGGTGAAGTCAGAGGAGTCCTCAGGGAAACCAAGGAAGACACAGGGGACGGCACGAGGCGAGAGCTTGTCCGCAGAGGTGTCGCGGACAAGAGCCAAGCACCCCCAGACACGAAACCGCGACGCAACACCAGGGGACCCTGTCCAAAGACTGGTCGGTGAAACCTCTGGTCGAGAGACACGTGGCCAGAGGTTCAGCTGGTGCGCGGCGTACCTGACCGCGTAGGGCCACAGAAAATGGGGGGCACAGGCGTGAGTCAGGGAGGTGCGGGCGATCTCCATGACCAGGCCTATGCGGCGCTCAGCAACCCCATTCTGCTGTGGGGACTCTGGAAGCGTCCAGGACTGACGAATGCCCTGCTCGCGACAGAATCCAGCGAGAATGCCGGAGCGAAACTCACCCCCACGGTCGGAGTGGAGACAGCTGACACGACGACCACGAGTGTCCTCAGTGGTGAGCAACCACCTGATCAGCGTAGAAGTCACCTCAGACTTCTTCGCCAGAGGGAACACTGTGGTGTAGCGGGAGAAGTCGTCAACGACCACCAGAAAGTAACGCTCACGCTCAGGGCCTAGACGAGGGGCTGGGCCCCAGACGTCCAAGTGAAGCGTCTCAAAAGGCTCGGTGGCCGGACGAAGGGAGGAGGAGTGAGGGGTGGCGCGCAGCCTACCCTCGACGCAGGGACGACACGGCGGCGCAGGCGAAGGCGGCAGCGACGGCAAGACACGTGGGAGGCCTAGGACAAGACGCTGACTAGACATAGCGCGCAGACGTGGAAGGGACGGGTGCCCCATCCGGTGGTGCCACAGAACGGTGGGGTGGGCAAGCGACCGGCAGGAGCACGACGCAGCGACTGGAACAGACGTAGGAACCTGACACGACACAGACACCTGGGGGGACGTAGCAACCTGGTGAGACGCGGGGACCCGAACGGGGGGGGAAACCGGGGGCAGTGGCAGTAGGGGGGGCTGCTGGTGCGGCCGCTGGTGCTGCTGCTGCTGCTGCTGCTGCTGCTGCTGCTGCTGCTGCTGCTGCGGCTGCGGCTGCTGCTGCTGCTGCGGCTGCTGCTGCGGCGCACGCGGGCCAGTGTGAAGAGTGTAGAGACCCGAGCCCGGCTCAGCAGTAAAGGTAGCAAGAGGCTGGTAAGAGTCTCCGTCAACACACACCGCAGTCTCTCCAGAAGGCTCAAACCACACACCCACGTGATGACTCACGAGGGGTCGCACGCCCACCAAGTTCCGGGAGAACGAGGGGACGTGAAACCCAGTGAGAGACCCGGAGGGAGCAGCAGGACACGGTAAAGTGGTAGTGTGACGTGCAGTGACTGGTCCCGTAGTGGGATCAGCCAACGCTACAGAAACAGGCGCAGGAAGTGGTGTAAGTGTCGTGCTGTCCCGAAAGAAGCAGTGGGAGGCTCCAGAGTCCAGTGTGAACGACAGCGAAGCGTCCTCTGAGGTAGTCGCTGGTCTAGAGTCTACACAAGTACCTACACTAGCAACAGGCAACTGAGCAAGACTAGCACCTAAGCTAACAACACCAGAGTAAACAGAGTCAGAAACACTAGAGTCAACAACAGCATACATAGCATGAGGAGCACTAATCAGATCAACTAACTGCTCAGCAGACATGCCCCACAGAGCGGAGCCGTAGCGCTGAACCAGAGGAAGCCAGTCAGGAGCAGGACCGCCAACCCCGTAGGTCAACCGGACCGTGTCAGTGAGCTGAGCAAAGCACTGACCAGGGGGGTGAAAGCGGCCACAAGGGTGGCCCCGACGAGGACCTGTCTGAACTTGGTAGGGGCAGGGAGGGTAAGCAGCACCGCGCTGGGGCTGACGCAGCCCCGACCCCGGAGCCAGCTGCTGACGCTGCTGCTGCTGAGGCTGCTGGGAGGAAAGGGGCTGCTGCTGCTGCTGAAGGTGCTGCTGACGCTGAGCCTGGTACCACACCGCTGCTCCACCTAGCGGGGCCGGCAGTACAGGAGGCGACTGACGAGCTCGAGGGTCGCCGCCACCAGCAGGTGCAGTGGAGTCACCAGCCGCTGCACGAGGGGTCTCTCCAGACGCTGCACTCCCACCACCGCCAGTCGCAACAGCACCCCCACTACCTCCGCTACCTCCGCCTCCACCTCCACCGGAACCACCTTTCTTGCCCCCCCTGCCGCGGGACCGCGACGCAGTCGTAACAGCAGCCGCAGTCGCGTCAGTAGCGGCAGTGGCAAGAGAGGCAGTGAAGGTGGGTAACTGCGGGACTGTGCACCCGTGGAAGAGTGGGGGGGACACAGTACCAGAGGCGGCAGCTACCGAACGAAGGTTGCTCTCGACGTCCTTGAGTGCAGACTCAAGGACCTCGATAGTCAGCTCACTAGGGTGCTTCAGCAGAAGCGCGTCACGAACGGAGGCAAGGCGGTCAGGGAGGCTAGTGGCGATGAAATAGACAGTAATCGCCATGGGGGGAGGAAGCAGTGCAAGCTGTGCCTCAGTGCAAGCAGCGCGGTAACTAGCGTCGAGCGAGCGGAGGTGAGCGATCAAGTCAGCAGAGCGCTCAAACGAGGCAAGATCAGGAAACAGGAACGGGAGGAAAAGACGGCCGAGAGAGACAGTAGCGGGAGTAGAGTAGCGGGCCTTAATCGCAGTGAGGTACGCAGCAGCGGTGCGAACCTCAGTAAAGTGGACCTCCTCAGACTCAGGGAGGAGGCTGCTGAGTGCGATGCAGGCCGCAGCGTCACGCGACGTCCAAGCCGTCCGGTCAGCGCGCTGTCGGGCAAAGCGAGCCGTAGCAGCGTCGTCAGGAGCAGGGCCTAAAGCGGTAGGCTCGGGGGGCTCGGGGAGGTCACCAGTAGCGTGTGACTAGAAGGTCTCGCCCCCCTGGACCTGACTCTCTAACAGACGACGAGCGCGAAGAAGCCAGACGGAAAAGTCAAGGGGTCTACCGTCAGCGTCGAAACGAAGAACTCGCGGAGTCGCCATAGTGAGAACCAACGCGAACGAACAGGCGAGTAACAACCGGGGGGGAAGAGGACTCAGTCGCACCGGAAGAGCGGGCTAGGGCGACGGGCCAAGACGTAGGGTAGGGCAACGGGCCAGGGCCTAGGGTAGGGCGACGGGCCAGAGCCTAGGGAGGGCGACGGGCCAGGGCCTAGGGAGGGCGACGGGCCAGGGCCTAGGGAGGGCGACGGGCTAGGGCCTAGGGAGGGCGACGGGCCAGGGCCTAGGGAGGGCAACGCGACGGGGGAAAGGGCGGGAGCGACGCGACGGGGCAGGGCGACGCGACGGGACAGGGCGACGCGACGGGGCAGGGCGGCGCGACGGAGCAGGGCGACGGGACAGGGCAGGGCGACGCGACGGGGTAGGGCGACGCGACGGGACAGGGCGACGGGACAGGGCAGGGCGACGCGACGGGACAGGGCGACGGGACGGGGGGGGAACAGGCGGGCGCGACGCGACGGGGGGAACAGGCGCGACGCGACGGGGGGGAACGGGCGCGACGCGACGGGGGGAACGGGCGCGACGCGACGGGGGGAACGGGCGCGACGCGACGGGGGGAACGGGCGCGACGCGACGGGGGGGAACGGGCGTGACGCGACGGGGGAGATGGCGCTAGGCTCGGTACTAGGCGCGGTAACAACGAAACTGGTACGAACGAGAGGTAGGATCAGGCTCGGGAGGTACGAACGGAGAACGGAGGAACGGGATCCCACAGGATCCTAACCTAGCTGATACCATGTCAGAATGAGGAATGGATGTTGCATTGATGTTGGTTGGGGTACATATGACAAACCCTAACTTCTGTACCCCCTAAGACAAACCTCACTACAGGCTACAACATTTGACAGCACACACACACACACACACATACACACACACACACTCACACACACACACACACATACACACACATACATATATATTTATATATATACTTATTGTGAAAGCTTGCTTAGTCCATCTTGCAAAGGCAGCGTGCTTCATTCCAAGTGGCAAAGGCAGCGTGCTTCATTCCAAGTGGGTAATACAACGTTCTCGTTCATAAATGATACACAATGGGGTGGGTGGTGGGAAAGTAAACTAGAAAAGTTGGAAATGAAGAACGTGGGTGAAGGCGACTGAACCCACGTCCCTCTTTTGTAGGCAAAAGAGGGGTGAGTAGCGTCGAGCCGCTACCTTTGCTTTGCTGGCCACGTCCTCGCTTTCACAATACGAAATTTGAAAAAGTGTTACACTTTTAAAAATTATAATATTGTGAAAGCTTGCTTAGTCCATCTTGCAAAGGCAGCGTGCTTCATTCCAAGTGGGTCTTCTGAGGCAAGTGCATTTTGGGTCGGCGGTGCCTCTCCGACGATTGCTGGTGCCGACCAGGCGACGGGGCTGCAGAGGTGTCCTGCAGCCGGGTGGAGAGGTCGATGAGTTGGTCTTGGGCGATGGTGACGTAGAGATCCTTCGCACCGTCGCTGCGCCATCGCCCCATTCGTTTGAAGAGCCGGTCAGGGATGCCTAACGCCGCTGCTGCTGTTGCCGCGCCCTTGCGGAATGAGTGTGTCCCGATGTGTGTGGCGTCGAGCCCTGCCTTCTTGCACGCCTCGAGGCACCAGCTCCGAATGGTTGGGTATGAAGGCGATTTGTCGTGCGGCGAGGCCTGTGCCCTTTTGTTGAAAACCCGAATCAGTGGCCCGTGAGGCATGTTTGCAAGGCCTGCGATGCGAATGAACTCCCGTGTGCATCTCACTGCGCAGTAGGGCCCTGGTGACGCTGCGACCGGAATCCACGTGCCCTTGCCTTCTTGGTCCGTCTTAGAGTAGGGAATCAGTAGCCACATTGCCTCCCCTTCGAACTGAATGTCGTTCCATTGGAGGGAGATCAGGTCGGAGTAGCGCAGGAATGCCGCGAACATCAAGAGAGGTATCAAGCCTTTCTGATATTCCGCCGGCACTGTTGATTCCAGGAATGGTCGTGCCATGTTGTGCACTTGATGTAGTGACACGGGTTCCTTGGTCCTTGTTGGGCGTAGGCCATGTCGCTTAGCGAACTCTCGTACTTGCAGCGTGAACGGGCCGTTCGTTGGGGATGCCTCTCCGGTCATTCGATGGGCGAAGGCTACGGCAGAGCATGTGAGGTTGATCGCTGACGTTGTTGCCTTGTTGTTCAACGCATGGACTAGGTAGAGTGCCAGCGTGAGGTCCGTCGCTGGCAGAAAAGCTAGCTTGACTCGGGTGCAAAAGTTGCGAAATTTGAGCCAGTAAGGCTGGTATGTCTCGATCGTAGACGGTGCGCGAACATCATTTATAACTTGTAACAGTTGGTTTTGAAGCTGGGTCAATAATCCTGAAAGAATTAACACTCGAATATTAGTCACGTATGATATTTTACATGCAAGGCAATTATTGGGCTATGGGGTAGGCCTAGTCCGGAAAATGCTGTTGCATGCGAACCAGGTCGAAGGCACTGGCTGCCTTGAGCGAGTGGCAAGCATGCGATCACTTCTGGGGCCCATGTCTCTGGGGAGGGTTGTAGCAACGGCCACCATGCTGCTCCCGGCCACTTGGGGACGACGAGTGTCAACTCGGCTTGTGTGCGCCTGGCGTGAGAGAGTGTGGCTGGGATCAAGCCGGGGGGCGGAAAGGTGAAGCACCGCTCGCCTTTCCACGAGATCGAGAACGCGTCAATTGCTGTGGCACTTGGGTGCGGTATCTTGGAGCAGAATCGTTGCAGCCTCCTGTTGCTAATGTTCGCGAAAAGGTCGATCGTATGGGGGCCCCATCGACGTTCCAGTAGGCGAAACCATGGCATGTGCAGCGAGTAGTCGTCATGGTCTTGGAGTTTTGACAGTTCGTCCGCGTGGGCGTTGAGCTCCCTTGGGATCCATTCGATTGCCAGACGTGTATGGTTCTTGAGGCAAAACTGTATGACTGCTTGACAAGTCAGTGTGAGCCGAGGTTGACTGGACCCCCCTTTGCGCAAGATAAACATGACTCCTTGGTTGTCCACGCGAACCAAAACGTGGCCGCCTGTGAGATGGGACGCAAATGTCTGTAGCGCCCAGAGGACACCCTCGAGCTCCCTTTGAGTGCTTGAGGTTGGGAGGAGCTCGCTCGGCATGCTGGCGCTTGCTTCGTACGACGCGTCGGTAAACTTGGTGAGGGTGGCGCCCCAGTTGTGAGCGCTCGCGTCGACGTGGATCACAGCATCGAATTGATGGCTTAGGTGAAATGGGGCACCGTTAAACTGGTCGAAGTGCAGTTGCCAGAAGATTAGCTCCTCGATGGCGGCCCGTGTCAGCCCGATCCTTGAGTTCCAGGATGCGGCTGTCTCGATCAATTGTAGCAGCTCGTGGCTGAAGGCGCGTGCTGCTGTGCCCAATGCGAGGGACATAGAGCTCAACATTCCGGTGATACGAGCGACTTCCCGAATTGGAGCTTGCTGGCCGCGTTGCCCCTTGGAGATGAGTGTGTGCAGCTTGTCGAGGAACTGCGCTCGCCGATCGGAGCCGATGCTAAACATGCCGCATGTCGTGTCCAGCTCCATCCCCAGAAATCGTGTTTGATGGGCCGGCTGGAGGCGTGATTTCTTTTCGTTGATCACGAAACCTGCCGCCCCGAGGTCTCGGAGAACCTCTGTGCATGTCTTGCGTGCGTGCTCCGCCGAGTCGCAGAGGAATAGCAGGTCGTCCACATATGGGACTACGCGCACGCCCCGCGCCCGCCAGCGTTTGGCCAATTGCTTGATCAACTGGGTGAAGACGAAAGGTGCTGTCGCCAGTCCAAACGGCAAGGCTCGGAAGCAGTAGAACTCGCCTTCGAATTGGAAGCCTAGGAACTTCCAGCACGAAGGGTGCATCTCGACATGGTGGTAGCCCGATTTTAGGTCAATGGTGAACAGTGTGAAGTAAAGAAAACAGGAATGAAATGACTAAGGAAAGATTGGGTACAAATACAACCCTAGAAACCCTGTACCCCATATGTGCTACCCCACTATAGCCTACAGCAACTATGTCATATAAATCTGACAAACAGCCAGTCGTTGCGTCGAATGATCTCCGAAACGCGATTCAGGCCCTCGTATTTGAATTTAGTGACTTGGAGGTGTTGGTTGACCTTGCGTAGGTCGAGGATGAGGCGACATTTGTCGCGTTGTTCTACCACGTTGAGTGGGCTCACGCACGAGAGCGCAGTCCGCGAGGCGACCTTGGTTGCCGCGCCCGATGTGATTAAGTCGCGAATGGCCTCACGAGTGAACGTGGTGTGTGCATGAACACCCGCGTGGTTTGTGGTTTCGAAGGGTGGCGGTTCCGTAGTTTTCCAAGGCAGCCAATATCCCCTGGCAATAATAGAGATGATAAAACTGCTGTCGCACCACGATATCCACCAATGCAGTTGGTTACGCAATCGGTTGCGCATGACCTTCACTGTGTCATCTGTGACCGCGTTCTCGTATGGGTCCCATTCCGCCTCTCGCCACTTGTCGTCCGCTACTGCGCGTGGGGCAACCGGGGTGTGGTGTATTGGGTGATTAGCCTTTGCCCGTAGGACCAGCCCGGGGGCTTATGCATACTCGGTGCTACGCCTTCCGTCTCTCCTTGTATCCTCCCTCCTCTAGTCTTCCTTTCTCCATGTTTCTTGCTCTCACTCTCTTTCTCTCTCTCTCTCTCTCTCTCTCTCTCACACACACACACACACTCTCTCTCGCTCTCACTCTCTCGCTCTCGCTCTCTCTCTCTCGCTCTTGCTCTCTCTCGCTCTCTCTCGCTCTCTTTCCCTCCCTCTCCCTCTCTCTCTCTCTCTTTCTCTCTCTCCCTTTCTTTTCCTTGCGTTCTCTCTCTCTCTCTCTCGCTCGCTCTCTCGTTCTCTTGCTCACTCCTCTTCCGATCTTTCCATTTGCTCTTCTTCTCGAACTCTGCCCCGTATTCGCACGTTTTCCTTCCATCTCGTTTTCTTCCTCTTTCCTTCGTACTCTTCCCTTCAAGTCAGGGGGGCGCTTGGGCTGGAATGGCTGCCTTGGCTTTACTTCCTTCTCTCCCACTTTGTTTGGTTGCATGTGTGGGTGTTTTTTTTTTTTTTTTTTTTTTTTTTTTTTGAAAACCAGAGGCAAACTTTTATTACCACACATGGGTACATAGCATGTACTGCCCCCATAGCTACCCTTATGGCTAGGGATTTCTAAAGCCTCCAGCCCATACTCCCTGCTAGCTACCAGCCATGCACCCTCGGTGCTCCACCTACGCCCCCCGGCATAGTGGCAAGGGGCTCCACCCCGTGTGCCTCCTCACACGACGGGTGAGGGGCCTTGAGCGCCCCGCCCTCCCATAGGGCAAGCATTTGCCATATGGCCGGGCTGGCCGCACCGGAAGCACACCCCTTTGAAGCGGGGCTCGTGGCAGCTTGCGGGAGGCATGCCCTTGCCTTCCGTGTCGCCATCTCGGGTAGGCATGCGATTACCGCGAGTGTAGCCGGCGCGTGCACGCTTGAGAGCTGCCACATCCGCAACGGCGAGCTTGTAAGAGCGGGAGGTTAACACGCTCTTGGACTGGTATAGCTGAAAACGATCGGCAGCCTCGAACCCCGCCTCGTCCGCCACCAAGAGGACTTCGAAGCGCTTGTGGATGAGCGTTTCGATTTCCGCAACGTTGGCGAGTGCGCTTTCGATGTCGCCGTGCTGGAGCTTGAAATTGACGTGCTTCAGGTGTGCCTGGATAGCAGAGAAAACCTCCGCCTGATCGCGCACGCCCTTGCGCATGAAGGTGGTAGGTGCGGGTGTGGGGTTGAGGGGTGGAAGAGAAGGTGCTGGTGCAATAACGCGACGACGGGTGATGTTATTGGGGGCCTCACCATCATCGTTGTCTGAGTCGTCGCTGTCGGCTTGAGCGGCGATTGGTGCCGGTACGGGAGCGGGAAGAGGTGCGGCAGTGGTCTCGTTGACGCGAGCAGCCTTGTTTGCGCGGGGAGCGTTGACTTCTTTCTGATTTTCGATTTTTGCAGGTGCATAATTATAGTCGGAGGAAGTTGCGATTGTTACTGGGGCTTGCTGCTGTAACATCGAAAGCAGTGCCTGCATCTGCTGCGCAGTGAGGGACGCGAGGGGGTTGACTGGGGCGGCTTCTGCTGGGGTCGCTGCCTTCAGTCGCTTCTGCAGGGTGGGCCCCGGCTGACCAGCGTCGCCGTCCGCGTCAGCCGGCGTTGACTTGACTGGCGCGCGCGGCTGCCTGGCGGCCACACGCTCGTCAGCAGGAGGCACGCGCGACTGTTTCACAGCCGCGCGTGCTTCTTCGGAGGGGGCTCGAGAGTTGCTCCCGAGCAACACTTCGACTCCTGAAGTGCCCTCGCCGAAATTGTCTTCGGCAGGGCGTTTTCCGCGGCGGTCGGTTGCCCCGGGCGCGTTCGCGTGCTCCGAAGCGTTTCCGGGGTTGTTGGTCTTTTCCGCCTCTCGATTAAGTGCAGTGTTGGCGTGAGCCATATTCGCCAGGTTGTGTTGGAGAATGTCTGTGAGAAGGGTCGACGGGGACTTGAACCTCGGGAGAGATTGCGTCTTCGCCAGGATGAACGAGAACTAGGAAAGTAAACTAGAAAAGTTGGAAATGAAGAACGTGGGTGAAGGCGACTGAACCCACGTCCCTCTTTTGTAGGCAAAAGAGGGGTGAGCAGCGTCGAGCCGCTACCTTTGCTTTGCTGGCCACGTCCTCGCTTTCACAATACGAAATTTGAAAAAGCTTGCTTTCTTGTCCTTATAATTTGGCATCGTTCTCATTGCAACTGGCTTATTACAACATATGCATCGTTCGTAAACACATGCTAGTACATGCAAATATTACTAGCTATGGAGTCGTCCGTCCAAGCAGCTGTGGTCTTGTAGTTGGTCCGGGGTGGGTGGTGGGGATGTTGATTGAGCCGTTGGAAAACGAGAAACGTGGGTGGAGGGAATGAACTCCAACCCACGGTTTTTGTAGTTGGAGAAGGGCGTTTAGCGCGCTTCGACGCTGCCAAATATTCGGTACAGTCAGCTTCGCTTTCACAATACACAATTTTGAAAAACATCAATGTGTTTAAAAATTATAATATTGAGAAAGCTTGCTTTCTTGTCCTTATAATTTGGCATCGTTCTCATTGCAACTGGGGCCTCTGAGACATGGCCAGTGGTGGCTTGCGGTTGCGTAAGAGTGCCTCTGCGTGCTGTTCTGGGGGCAGCGCGTATGTCGGGTCCTGTAGGTCGCGGGATGCCTTGATAAGATGTCCGACGTATGGTGTGACGTACATCTCTTTGGCGGTGTCACTTCGCCACCTGCCATCCTTTTGAAGATTCTGTCCGGCACGCCGATGTTGGCGGCTACGGTTGCCGCGCCCTTTCGGAAGGAGTGCGTGCCGAGCTGCTGCTCCCCAAGTCCTACTTTGGCGAATGCTTCTTTACACCAGTTTCGGATCGTTGTGTACGAGGGTGGCTTGGCCTGGCCCTTGTTGGCTGAAGCGTGGCTGAAAACGCGAATCAACGACCCCTCGGAATGAGGGCCATAGCCAGCGAGTTGGAGGAAGCGTTGGGTGCAGCGCACGGGGCAACAAGGGTCCGTCGTTGCGGCGATGGGAATCCAGGTTCCACGACCAGCCTGGTCCGTTTTTGAGTGTGGGATGAGGATCCACATGACTGCATCGTCGAATTGGATGTCTTGCCACTGGATGGCAACGAGGTCGGAGTATCGCAAAAATCCGGAGTACATGAGGATAGGGATCAACCCCTTCTGAAATTCAGCGGGATTGTCCGACTGCAAGTAGTTCGCGGACATGTCCCGAACTTGTTGGATTGATACGGGCTCCTTCAAACGACTAGGGCGAGGGCAGTGTCGTTTCGCGTAGTCCCGCACTTGGGTGGTAAACGGTCCGACAGTCGGGCATTTGCTTCCAGTCATGCGATGGGCGAAGCTGACTGCCGAGCACGTGAGGTGCACTACAGACAAGGTTGCTTTGCGTTGGATTGCATGCACCAAGTATAGCGCGAGGGTCATGTCGGATGCGGGAAGAAATGGAAGATCCACCTTTGTGCAGAAGGCCCGAAACTTGGCCCAGTACGGTTCGTATGTACGGATTGTCGAATTCGCTCGCGATTGTGTGAGCATGTTGATGAGTTGGTTGTGTAGCTTTGGGAGCGGATCTGGACACAAGGCGCGTACATTCTCAATTAGTCAAAAACCACCCGAAGTGCGATGATTGGGCTGTGTGGTAATCCAGTGCCTGAAAAAGCAGCGGAATGTGTTCCAGCTGCCAGGCATTGGCTGCCGTGTGTCAAGGGAATGTGCGCGTGGATGTACGGTGCCCAGTTGCGTGGGGAAGGTTGTAAAAGTGGCCACCAGTTTGCACCCGGCCAGTGTGGGATGATCAATGTGAGCGATGCACGGGTGCGCTGTGCGTGATGGAGGACGGCCGGAACTAAATGGGGCGGGGGGAACGCAAAGCTATTTTCTGATGTCCATGCGAGCGAGAATGCATCGACTGCGGTGGCTTGTGGATGAGGAATTTTAGTGCAGAAGCGTGGCAGCTGGGAGTTGCGGGAGTTTGCAAAGAGGTCGATGGAATGGGGACCCCAACGCCGTTCTAAGATGCGGAACCACGGCGTCTTCAACGAGTAGTCGTCATGATCGACTGCTTTTGAGAGCTCATCGGCGTGTGAGTTTAGCTCCCGTGGGATCCATTCGATGATTAGACGCGTGCCGTGCTCCATGCATAGTCGAATGATGTCTTGGCAGGCCGTGGTAAGGTCGGGGCTGCGCGAGCCACCTTTGCGAAGGATGAAGAAGACGCCCTGATTGTCCACCCGCACAAGAACATGTTTGTGCGTGATCTTGCTGGAGTATGTTTGGAGTGCCCAAAGCACACCTTCGATCTCCCTCCGTGTGCTGGACGTCGCTCGCAGCGGCTCTGGCATTGTTGCGCTAGCTTCTTCGAGGCCGCCAGGAAATGTGGTCAAAGTGGCGCCCCAACTGTGAGCGCTAGCATCCACATGGATGACAGCGTCGTAGCTGTTTCGAACGTGAAACGGTGCACCGTTGAACCTGTCAAACTCTTCGAGCCAGAAGTTTAGCTCCTCAGCCGCGTTTGGGGGGATGATCACGCTGCTTTTCCATGAAGGTGCGTCATTGATCACTTGTAGCATGGCGTGGCTGAAAGCACGAGCTGTTGCGCCCAGCGCGACGCCCATTGACGCGAGCATGCCTGTGATTCTGGCCACTTGGCGGACTGAGACGGGTCGACATGCCTTGCTTGCGCTCAACAGGTTCCGAATGGTTGCATGTAGTGAGGCTCGTCGTTCGGGACCGATGGTAAATCGGCCTGTGGCCGTGTCTAGCTCCACACCCAAGAATCGAAGGTGTTGCGATGGTGACAGCTGTGATTTCTTCGCATTTATCACCAAACCTGCTGCTTTAAGGTCCAGTATTACACGGTGGCAAGTAGCCTGCGCGTGAGCTTTTGACTGGCAAAGGAATAAGATGTCGTCCACGTATGGTACTACTCGGATGCCTTGCTCCCGCCAGCGACGGGCTAGCTGCTTGATGAGTTGCGTGAAGATGAATGGGGCTGTCGCAAGACCGAACGGCAATGAACGAAAGGAGTAAGTGCGCCCATCGAATCCAAAACCGAGAAACTTCCAGCATGAAGGATGGATATCGATGTGATGGTACCCGGATTTGAGATCAATAGAAAACATCCAATCCCCAGCGCGTGCCACGTCTGCCACACGGCTGAGTCCTTCGTACTTGAATTTTGGGACGATGAGGTTTGTGTTGACTTTTCTCAGGTCGAGGATGAGCCTGCATTTTTCTTTCTGCTCGACCACGTTAAGTGGGCTTATGCACGTAAGCTCGCTTGCGGCTGTCTCGACTGCAGCTCCGGTCTCTGTGAGTTCTTGGATGGCAGTACGTGTGAACGACGCATGCGCGTATGCACCAGCGTGGTTACGCTCCCGAAAGGCCTGTGGTGGGCCGTGGCTCCATGGAAGCCAGTAACCGTTGGCGATGATGGATAGGACGAGGCTGCAAGGGCACCATGAGCTCCACCACGCAAAGGTCGAGCGAAGCCGACCGCACATCCGTGTGACGGTTTTGTCCGTGACGGCAAATTCGTACGGGCCATCGTCGCGAGGCACCTCGTATTGTTGTGCTCCTGTATGTACGGCAAGGAAATGAACGCGAACAATCAGGTTGCACGCCTTAATTAGTTCATGCGTGTGACATATACATGCATGCGCGAAAAATGAACCGTCAACAGTGAGGACCATACGGACGGTTTGTCGTCATTCCATATAGGGCGTCCGATCGCACCTTGGCAAACTCTTTCTCATACTCTCTCCTTTTCCCTCCCCTCGTTTTTTTTTTTTTTTTTCTGGAGGATTGATGCTTGGGACCATGATCATGCTTCCCTCGTGTGCTCTCTCTCTCTCTCTCTCTCTCTCTCTCTCTCTCTCTCTCTCTCTCTCTCTCTCTCTCTCTCTCTCTCTCTCTCGCTCTTTCTCTCTCCCTCTCTTTTTGGATGTGTTTCCATTGTTGTTTGAGCATTTGCATGCTTCGCTTGTCATGAGCTCGTGTCTTTTCGCGCGTGCCTTTACTTGGGCTAGGCGACATCGCTATGCCCTACTCCCCCCCCCTTGCTCCTTCTCACCCTTTTTGGGCTTCCAACGGTTGAACCAGGGCTGCTCATCCTTGCCATGCATGGTGGCGGTTGAGTGAGGAGCGTACGTACTCTCTTTTTCTCCCTCTCCCCTTCTCCTCCTTTTTTTTTTTTTTTTTTTTTTTAATCCGTGACAAACAAGAGGGGCCTTTAATAAAATCCCTATCTCTCATGGTCATACATTGTCATGCCTACTAGCATGTTTCTCATCCCATCAATTGGGGCATACGGGGGACCGAGAGGCATTCTTCCTCTTCCCCAAAGCTAGACCTACGGCCATACTTTATTACCCTATCCTAGGGGACCGAGAGGCATTCTTCCTCTTCCCCAAAGCTAGGCCTATGGCCAACTTCTACCACCCTATCCTAGGGCTGGCCATGGCCACCGCAAGCCCTACTAGGCTGCCCACGGTCTAAGCACTCAAAAGTGCACCGTGCATCGCGCCTAGAGGCGCGCTTCACCATAGCCCGAACCTTACACAACCGGTGCGGGTCCTTGGCCCCCATGCCCATTCCGAGGGCAGGCATTGGCGACGTGGCCTGGCTGTCCGCAGCGGAAACACGAACCACGAAAGCCTTGGAAGTTGCCCGAGGTTGGAGGGCCACGTTTTGGGGCGAACGCCTTGGCGCCGTGGTTTCCACCACGGTGGGAGCGAGCGTGAGCGCCCGCCGCTCGGTCCATGGCAGCCACGTCCGCGACGGCTTGCTTGAACGGCCGCGAGGTGAGAAGGCTTTTCTCCAGGTACATCTTGTAGCGCTTGGCAACGCGGTCGTCGGATGCGTCTTCGACTTGAAACATGTCGAAGCGCGCGGAAATGTCGTCGAGGGCGGCGACGACCATTTCGAGTCCGCCCGCCGAGTCGCCGTGCTGCAGCTTGTGCTCTGCGTGTTTCAGGTAGGCCCGCATGTCCTCCAGAATCTCCGCTTTCGCCCGCACGTGCTCGTCGTTGAACGTCGCCGCCGACCAAGTGGTGTTAGTAGTAGAGGGGAGGGGGGGAAGATGCTCCATGGAATGAAAATTTGCGGTATGGACCGGAGCCTCACCATCATCGTCGTCGGAGCCGTCGGTGTCGTTGTCGGCCGCTGGCGCAGGTGGGATGCTGGCTGGTGCTTCCTTGTTGTGCCGGTTCGCCGTTGTTCCTCGCGCTCCTTTTTCTTTTTTTGCGTTTTCCTTGTTAGCAGATGCAGACGCCGCGGGTTGTGCAATTTCCGTAGCTGTAACGCTGGCGGGTTGTTGCTGTAACAGGGACAGAAGCGCAGCGACCTGGTCCGGAGTCAACGCGTTGGTCAACGCCGGGGTCGTCGCGTCAGAAGAAGTCGATGTTCGGCGCCTCTGGCGCTGACGCGACGGTCCAGCCACAGGCGCCGGCGTGTGCTCCGCGTCAGGCGCGTGTGGCACCCCAGGTGCTGCAGGTGCCGCCGTCGCCACTTGCGCCACACGCGCCTCAGGCGCCACAGGCGCCACAGGGGCCGAGGGGTGCTGCTGCTGGGGCGGGCTCGAGTTTTTGTTGACCTCGAGCCCGCCCAACAGCACGTCCACGGCAGTTGGGGCGGGCGATCCTTCCTCTGCCCGCCGCTTGTTACGGCGATCGCCCGTCATTTCTCGGGCGTTACGGTCGGAGTCGGAAACCGGCGCAGACGAATTGACGCGGTTAAGTGCCGGCGTAGACGCCATTGTAGATCGATTGTGGTTGAAAATGTCTTGCAGAAGTGTTGAGGGTGACTCGCCTCTGGGAAGGGTGCGAGTTCTAGCCAGCTTGGACGGGGAAAAGAACTACTCGAACGGAAATGTTGATTGAGCCGTTGGAAAACGAGAAACGTGGGTGGAGGGAATGAACTCCAACCCACGGTTTTTGTAGTTGGAGAAGGGCGTTTAGCGCGCTTCGACGCTGCCAAATATTCGGTACAGTCAGCTTCGCTTTCACAATACACAATTTTGAAAAACATCAATGTGTTTAAAAATTATAATTTTGAAAAAGTGTTACACTTTTAAAAATTATAATGTGTGCTCTTGAATTGGTCTTAATGGTCGTTTTCATGTGCTCACATATTGTGTGGTGACATTGTGATCAATCCTAAATTCGACTTATTGACTGGTACTGTGACCACTTGTTTACTTTGCTTGTTTACATTCCCCTCTCTTAGCCTATGGGGGTGTGTCAAGCTATGCTATGTAGTTTAACTACTGGCAGACTGTAGTGGATTGGTTCCTAGGGGGTACACAAATTTTCTCGATAGTTTTCTTGTAGCGTTCCTCCTTCACCCTACTCAACAATTCTCTCTAACTACTTAACTTGATTTCTACACACCTGCACCTACAACCAGGGTATAGCAGTAGTAGGAACTCTGGTGGTGACCATATGATTCTAAAAGCCACTCACAGCTCACAAAATCCGAGTAAAGTTATGTGATGTGATAACAACGTTCAGTACATCCCCTAAGGGTTGATATTAGACAAGCATGCTAGTACCGTAGGCCAGAGCCTACTGGATTACAGTGGAGTCAGGCCAACCACACCTGGAAACATGCAAAATGTGTTGTAGGAATAATTATGGAGCATAAAGCAGAGATCAAGTACACGAGATACTGAAAAGGTAAACTCACCGCAGGCAAGACGACCACCAGCGTTTCCAGTGGTGCTGCTCAGCTCGTGTCCACCTGAACAGCAAAGCAAAAGTTGGGAAGCAGGAGTATATTGGTAGCCCATTCAGAAGCCCTGCTGGAACAAAATCAGACAGCTTCCGCCTTCGTAAGTATCGTGGATGTATGAAAAGACTCACCCTTCCCAAGATCGTCCTCTCCTTCGTGGATGACTAAGGCGCGTCCCACAACAGAGTTGGGTCCAGAAAGAGGAATCTGCACTTGGGAGATGTGAAACGCTTGATAATAAATGAACTTTGAGCCGAGCGGGTACGGCAGTGCTTCAAATGCATAACGTAGGTGTGCTCCGAGACAAGAACACACATATCCGCGAGACAAACCTGTGAATCAACTATGGTCACTTCAGCCACACCCTCAGCGTTGGCTACGACATTGCCGAGGTCACCGGCATGGCGAACCTCGTCACCAGGAGCACCGTGCGTCAAGCCCTTGGGGTTGAAGTGAGGGCCTGTTACGATCACAATGGGTTTACAGGTGACGTCACTTCATGTAACAGTGTCGAAATCCACGATAGAAAAACCTAAAAAGGTACAGAAAGCATGGCATCCGCCCCGGAATAACTCACCTGTCGACATGCAGCCGTTGGTGGTGTCACCAAACTCGTGCTGCACACAATTTGAGGTAAATGGTGTCAGTGCAAATAACGGGATCACGTGGGGGAAATGCGCCACCTGACAATACTGCGTACCAAGTGGAAACCGTGGTTGCCGGGAGCCAGTCCAGTAATCTTGAGAGTGACGGTAGTGGGGCCTGCGTGCAGAAAGTATGTAGCGTCAGATGTGCGCCTTCATGACAACCCGATGCTGACGTACACAAATGCTTAGACATCATTACCGTCATCCTCTTGAAGCAGACTAACGACACCCTCGACTCCAGCAGTGCCCTTCAGAACGGCGACAGCCTTCTTTGACACTGCCATCACCTGGACATAAAAGAAAACAACTTAATTTGGATAAACTTCCTGGTTGCGTGATCTACAGGCACGAGTCAAAACCGTAAATAGCGGGCGTACCTTGAAAGACGCAGGCCTCCTGACAGCGGGAGCAACGGACACCACCCGGATAGCCTGGTTAGAGAACTTATTGAGGCTTGGTGCACCGATGAAAGAGGACCTGAGAGTCATGGAGGTCGCGGCAACAGCCATGGCTGAGAAGCTAGGCCTCCAAGAGGTCAGTCAGGGGTTGGGCGAACAAATTGAAAATCAGTGTCAACTGTGCTTGGCGGTTCAGAAATGTGACTGACTGAAGATGTTAAGGGGTAGAAGGGAAGAAGTATAGACATTCATTCATTGGTACCACGTGGCAGTATCTTAGAGTTGCTTGTGGATGTGCTGATCCCGATGAAGGAAAACAGGGTTTTCAGCTTAGCGGGGACAGGTATCCCGACCCCTCCGCTTTCAGGGGATGGGTTTCGCAACCTGGGCACAGTTTTTGCAAAAGGCTGGGCTAAGGGGGGACAGTTATCCCTCAGGTAAGGGACTCGAGCTCTCAATGAGCCACGTGTCTTACTTTTCACAGAGAGCTTACTGTAGGTGTTCAATCACAGATTCCCTACTGCTCTGGCTTGTCGTTTCAGCCCAAAATAATTCACGCGGAAGAGTCGTTTAGCTAGCCCATTTGGGCGGCGGCGCTAAACGACGCTACCGGGAACAATAAGGGCAAGGCATTAAAAATACCCCTAGGGAACCTGACGCATTTTTGGGAGGGATCAACCCTAAACACGGGAAAGGGCATTGATTTTAGGGTTGATGCCTCCCTGAGTCGCGTCTCCTCCGATTGGGATTAATTTTTTTCGGGTCAGGGGATGCAATATATATTCCCACATTTTCTCAGGGTGTCTGGTGCAATATACAGCTTTGGGAACAGCAGTTTGACTAGCCACCCCAAACGTGCGCTTGATTCGGTAGAAAAGACAAGCATGCGCAGTGCAGAATTTCTGATTGCATGTGTACAGTGATCGAGCTGTGAAGGATGAAAAACGTGGCTCATTGAGAGCTCGAGTCCCTCACCTGAATGATAACTGTCCCCCCCTAGCCCAGCCTTTTGCGGAAACTGTGCGCAGGTTGCGAAACCCGTCCCCTGAAAGCGGAGGGGTCGGGATACCTGTCCCCGCTAAGCTGAAAACCCAGGAAAACACGTCGAGCACACATGCTTGCTGATCTGTTGAGCAGTCGAACTGCCACAAGGGATCGATCTATGTTCTGGAAACCGCCCAAGTTCAAAGAACTTGCCAGTTGTCCATGTCGGGCTGCGTCAATGTCCTCTCCTATTACAGATCTCACTCTTTCCTAGGGTTGCTTAACGTTAGACCACCGTATGTTAAAATCCTGCAATGCCACTCAGAGAAAAATCCAATTCCTTGCTTTGCGTCCAGCAGGTCCTCTAACAGGATTTTTGGCTCCTTATTATTGCTGCCAATCTCAGCCGACTCACCTGCGAATATTTGAGTATCGAGTATCCCCGCGTATTTTTTCTTGAATTATGATTTCAGCGGATACAATATTACCTGTCTTGTCGTTTATTCTTTTTTTTTTAATGTTGAGATAAATGAATTGAGAATTACTGTGCATCCCTACCAGTAGCAAGTGAAGCGTGCAGTGAGAGAAGTTGAACGGGAATGATGAATGAGTAAGTGAAAGTTGGGTACAAAAGCAAACCCTAGAAAACACTACCCCATATGCGCTACCTCACTATAGCTATGTCATATATATCTGACACACCCCCATAGGCAAAGTGGGGGAGAACAAGGGGTCACAAGACCAGTAAAGCAAAGCAAAACAAAGCAAGCTCAGGGTGGATCACAAAGTCACCACACAGTCCGAGCACAAGGTCAAGGCCACAAAGCCAGTTCACATGCAGGGGTGCACATATATATATAACTCTAAACAAGCAAGAGCAGGTATATAGATATGCAAAGTACAAGTAAGATCAAGAGGTGAGCAAGTGAGGTAAGACAAGTACAAGTCCCAACTGAGTACAGAAGGGCTGATGATCACAAGGCGGCAGTGCCTTGGTGAACACATCAGTAGTGTAGGCCTCAGAGGCCACGTACGCAAGTCGCAACTGACCACGCTGCTGCAGCTCACGAACAAGGAAGTAGCGGAGAGCAATGTGCTTCGTTCTGTGCTCCAGTCTCTGCTCTCGACACAAGGCCAGCATGGCCTTGTTGTCTACGTACAGCACTGGAGGAGAACGAGGCCGCTCTCCAAGGTCAGTCAGCAGGTAGGTGAGCCAGCGAAGCTCCTGTGCGGCCATGGCCCCGGCGTAGATCTCAGCCTCACAACTGGAGCCGAGAACAGAAGACGAGCGAGTAGCCCGCCACGAAACAGAGCCGGAACCAAGGCTGAAGGTGTAGCCCTGTGACGACCGCTGCGTAGCCTGGTCGTCAGCCCAAGAAGCGTCCGCGTGCCTAGTGAGGACCACTGGACTCCGCCCTCCAAGCACTAGCCCCATGCCCGACGTACTGCACAAATAGCGCAACACCCTCTTCGCTGCAGCCATGTGCTCCGGTCTGTGTCTCCCAGGAGCAACATAGCGTGCGAGAATGCTAAGAGGGTATGCAAGGTCAGGTCGTGTGCAGGTCATCAGGTACATGAGGCAGCCAACAAGCTCTGGATACGGGCCACTCGACTCTACGGACTCATCCGAAGGCAGAGCCGAGAGCGAGTGGCGAGTAGGCAGAGGAGTGGCCTGAGGCGAGGAGTACGTGAAGCCGAAGCGCTGAAGGACCTGCTGCACCATGTGTGACTGAGTCAGAGTAAGGGTGCGCTGTGCTCTGTCCCGGGTGATCTGCAAGCCAAGGTAGCTGCGCAGTTCACCCAGGTCTGTACACGTGTGTCTCTTCTGCAGCTCGGACTTCACGTAGGCGAGTCCAGTAGTGTCAGCTGTGGCAAAGACCAAGTCGTCGACGTACACGAGGATGTAGAACGGCGGCAGAGAGGTGTCGGTGCGGAGAAACAGCGACGGGTCGGCAGTAGAAGGAGCAAACCCAAGAGCCGCAAGTGTAGTCCTCAGTGTGTCGTGCCACTCACGCGGTGCCTGGCGGAGACCGTAGACTGGCCGTCGGAGGCTCCACTGGGTGCCAGGAGGGAAAGTCCCAGTGAAGCCAGGTGGACGGTGCAGCCAGATCTCCTCGTGCAGGCTACCCTGCAAGAAAGCAGTGCTGAAGTCAAGAGAGTGGAGCTCGTAGTCGCGCTGAGCGGCTATGTGCAGCAGCACCCGAAGAGTGGTCATCTTCGGGGTGGGAGAGAAGGTCTGAAAGTAGTCAACTCCCTGCCGCTGACTGAAGCCACGAGCCACGTACCGCGCCTTGAAGACAGGTGGAGAGCCCGGCGGCCGCTTCACCCTGAAGATCCACATGCCACTGACGATGTTCGCCCCAGGAGGGGGAACCGCGTCAACGTAGGTGCCTGTGGACTTCCAGGAAGCCATCTCTGCATCCATAGCTGCCTGCCACTGAGAGGAGTAGGGACCCTCTACGGCCTCCGCGTAAGAGCGCGGACTCGAGATGTCTAGTGCATCCGGGTCTCCCTCAGGGGCAAGTAGTACGGACGCGAGATGAGGTGAAGCAGCAGCCAGACACTAGAACTCCTCCTGCCTGTCCTCAAGGACGTCCGTGCCAAGAGCACACTCACCCCCGACGGACGGAGGACACACAGACTCAGACTCAGCAACAAGACTAGCAGCGTAGTCTAGACGACAGCGAGCAGCAAAATCGACGAGCACAGCAACAAGCGCAGACGCAGCAGTGGACTCAAAAGAGGGGTCAGTGACGACTGTAGCAAGGAGACGTGTGACAGTAGGACTGGCAGTACGGAGAGAGTCTGACTCTGGGTCGGCAAGTGCAGGAAGAGAGGACTCAGGAGGAGAAGGCAAAGGGGCACGCAGAGGAGCAGTGGACGGACGCAGAGACATCCGGTGGGTGCCAGGGACAGGAGGAGGACACTGACGCGAACCGCGACTACTAGCGTGAGCAGCACGAACAGGCGACGCGGGACGAGACGCAGGCTCACGACGCTCAGCAAGACCTCCAGTAGGACCAGTGTAAGGAGAGGGAGCAGGAAGTGGGGAGGCGGGCTCTAACTGTGACTGTGACTGGACAGGCGGTGGACACTCTACAGGAGGAGAAAGACCAAGAACCTGCTGCAGGAGCGGAACGAAGTACGGCCGAGGCCGCGCGGCAACTGCAGACACAGCAGGGACAGCACTAGCACCCTCAGCGGCAGCACCAGCGCCAACAGCACCTCCAGCTGCAGGACCTCCAGCAGCACCAGCAGCACCCGCAGCAGGACCACCGCCAGGAAGGACAGCAGCAGTCTCAGCACCAACACCCTTAGTAGCTCCAGCGCCAGGCGGAACCGAAGGCCCAGGAGCCCCGGGACCGGCGGCACAAGTACCCTCAGCGGCCGAAGAAGCTCCAGCTCCAGCAGTACGCCTCCAGCGGCGAGCAAACCACTCGCGCAGCTCCTGTGGAGAGAGTGGCTCCCGCCGAGACGAAGCACCCGGAGAGCCTCCAGGCCCCGCACCGCGAGACGCCAGAAGGGGAGGTCCAGTGGCCGCAGGCTCCGCAACTCCAGGCTCAGCAGCACCCCCTGGCTGAGTAGCTCCTGACGTAGCACCCCCAGGCTCAGCACCCCCAGTCGTAGCACCCCCAGGCTTAGCACCCCCAGACTCAGCACTCCCAGGCCCAGCACCCCCAGGCTCAGCACCCCCAATCGCAGTACCCCCAGGCTCAGCACCCCTAGGCTCAGCGCCCAAGCGTGCAGCACCCCCAGAGTCAGCACCCCCAGGCTCAGCACTCGCAGCAGTACCAGAGTCACCAGCAACCTCGACCGGCTCGACTGCGTCTACCTGGGACACACCTAAAGGGGCAGGACCCCGGGGGGGAAGGGGGTCTACCTGGGGGGGACCTGGCACAAGGAAGTGCGGTGGCGGGGGGAGGGAAGGAGTGCGGTAGGGGAAGAGGCGGTAGAAGGGGACTGACTCGTTGAACGTGACGTCCTGGGAGGACAGAACACGACGAGAGGAGGGGTGGTAGAACTGCCACCCTGGGGCGTCAGGGGGGAAGCCTAGGAAGACACAGGGAGCAGCATGAGGGGACAGCTTGTCCGCAGACAAGTCGCGGAAAAACGCCCGAGATCCCCAGACAAGGAACGCAGACGCATCGCCGACCTTCCCCGTCCACAAGAGAGCTGGGGAGGTCTCCGGCCGGGAGACCCTGGGGTGAATGTTGATCTGATGCGCCGCGTACCGAACCGCAAACGGCCACAGAAAATGGGGGGCAGCCGCATGCATCATGGACGTACGAGCGACGTCCATGACCATGCCAATGCGGCGCTCAGCAATCCCATTTTGCTGTGGAGAGTCCGGAAGCGTAAAGGTCTGGCGGATACCTCGTGCACGACAGTAGGCTCGCAGAAGGCCAGAGGAGAACTCTCCACCTCGGTCAGAGTGCAGACGCAGGACAGGAAAGTCCGAGCCGAAGCTCCTCCTGAGCTGGAGACGAGCTGCGCGGATCCAGTCGATCAACACCTCAGTGACATCACCCTTGCTGCGCAAGGGGAAGACTGTGGTGTAACGCGAGTAGTCGTCAACCACCAGCAGGAAGTAGCGCTCGTGACCCTGTCCACGGACGCGGGCCGGGCCCCACACGTCCATGTGAAGCGTCTGCAGAGGATCCTCTGTCAGGGGAAACTAGGAGGAGTGAGGGGCAGCCCGGAGCCGCCCCTCGACACAGGGGACACAGGAAGGTACTGGCCCCGAAGGAAGGGGAGGGAGAGACCGGGGGAGACCAGAGACAAGGACACGGGAAGCCATGGCCCGAAGAGAAGGCAAGGAGGGGTGGCCAAGACGGTGGTGCCACAGGAGAGTCTCGTGAGACAGGAGGCGACACGAGCAGGGGGCAGACTCAGGACCAGACCTGGACGCAACAGCAAACACCTAACTCGACGCAGCTACCTGGCCAGACGCAGGGACAGGAGGAGACTCAGTGGTCAGGGTGTAGAGACTCGACCCCGGCCGACGCAAAAACGTGGCCAGGTGTCGGCCTATGCGGGCGTCCGAGCAGTGGGTCACCCGCTGACTCGCAGGAGTAAACTGGTGGACCCCCCCATCCTGCAGGTCAGCACCACTCACCAAGTTCGTCGAGAACGAGGGGAGGTACAGACCAGACAGGGTGCCCGAGGGGACAGCCGAACACGGGAGGACAGTGGAGAAGTGAGAGAGGACAGGTCCCCCAGAGGGGTCAGCCAGGGAGACTGCAACCGGCCGACCAAGCGGCGTGAGTGTGGTGCGGTCTCGAAAGAAGGAGCAAGAAGCCCCTGAGTCAAGTGTGAAGGTGAGGGAGGCCGAAGCCGACGCAGTACCTGAGAGCGCAGCCTCACCAGTACCTGAGAGCGCAGACGCACTGGCACCTAGAGCAGCAGCCTCACAAGCACCTAGCGTAGCAGTACCAATGCCCGGGTCGGGCGGGAAACACCGGTAACAGTCACCCTCATCACTAATAGTCACAGCATACATGGCAGCAAGGATAGCATGAAATTCAAGATCAAAGATAGCTACGCCAGCCCTAGACAGCTCTCCCCAGCGGGGAATCTCACTAGCCTCGAGGAACTGCTGGCGCCAAGCGTCCATCAGGCGGCCAAAGCAGCGCTGGGTGGGGTGGGCACCCCCACACTGCTCACCCGCGCGGTCGCCGGAACGAAGGACGTAGGTGCACGGACCAAAACCCCCACCACGCTGACGCTGCGCGTACCACTCACGGAGCTGCTAAGGTGGGGGGATGTCCTGAGAACGCTGCTGCTGCTGCTGCTGCTGGCGCTGACCACCGCCAGAGCCGCTCCGCTGCGGGGCACCACCCCGACCAGCTCCACCCCCTCCGCCACCGCCGCCTCCACTCCGCCACCACCGCCGCCTCCGCTCCCACCGCTACCGCCGCCACCGCCTCCGCCTCCGCTGCCGCCACCACCACCACCACCCCCGCCACCACTCCCACCGCCACCCCCACTCCCTCCGCCGCCTCCACCGCCACCTCCACCGCCCCCGCCAGCTCCACCCGCGCCCTTGCCCCCCTTGCCCTTGCCAGGTCGGCGTCTCCCGCTAGGGGCAGACGCCGCGCCGACCGACTCAAGACCAAGCAGGTCGGCAGCAGCAGCAGAGGCAACAGAGGGCAGCAGGGGCGAAGGAGAACACCCCTCAAAGATGGGGGTGCGAGGGTCACCCCGAGAGGCTCCTACAGCGACGATGCTCTTCTCCGCCGCTAGGAGGGCCTTCTCGAGGAGGTCAACAGTGAGAGTGGTGGGATAGACTGAGAGAAAGTGGTTCCTGACTACGCGAAGGGAGTCAGGGAGGCGTGTGACTATGTAATAGAGAGTGATGTACATGAGGGGGGGGTTCTTGGCGCAGAACTCAGCAGGAAGTGCGGCGCGGTAGCGAGTGTCACTAGTGCGGAGGTGCGTAATGAGGTCGGCGACTGTGGGAAAGGCAGCAAGGTCAGGAAAGAGGTACGGTAGCATGAGGCGGCTCAGTGCAGCAGTGGCAGGAGAAGAGTAGCGCGCAATTAGAGCGTCGTACAAGGTCTGAGCACTCTTGTATTGACTAAAGTGCGCGCGCTCAGTGGTAGGCAGGTGACGACGCACAACAAGACGTGCAGCAGCATCGCGGGTGGCCCACTAAGAGCGAACAGTGGGGTCAGCGTCAGTAGCAGGGGCAGGAGAGGCGCCAGAGGTGAGGTCAAAGAGAGAAAGACCGTCCGCCCTATCGCACTGTAAAAACAGCTGCAGGTCGTCGACCCAGACCTCAAAGTCAATGGCTCGACCCTCAGCGTCAAAAGTGAGGACACTAGGGGTAGCCATGACGACGATAGACTAGCAGTGCAAGCAGTAGGGGAAGGGCACGCAGTGACAGTGGGGCTGCGCTCACCGGACAGGGCAGGTCGGGCGGCTCGGTTGTAGAGCGGCTCGGCTGCTGGGCGGCTCGGCGACTGGGCGGCTCGGCGGCTCGGCGCTCGGCTGCTGGGCGGCTCGGCTGCACAGCGGCTCGGCGGCTGGGCGGCTGGGCGGCTCGGCGCTCGGCTGCTGGGGGGCTCGGCTGAATGGCGGCTCGGCTGGTGGGCGGCCGGGCGGCTCTGCAGCTGGGCGGCCCGGCTCCTCCGGTACTCGGCGGCGCGGCGGTCGGCTGCTCGGGTGCACGCTGCAGGGTGGTGCTGCGGTCGGCGGCTCGGGTGGCGGGCAGGAGAGGAGAGTGGCAGGGCCGCAGCAGACGGGCGGCGGGGCCCCAGGTGCAGGGCGGCGGGGCCGCAGCAGAAGGGCGGCGGGGCAGGTAGAGTCGGGCGGCGGGGCCGCGAGGTGTAGGGCGGCGGGGCCGCTAAAGCAGGGCGGCGGGGCCGCGAAATGAAGGGCGGTGGGGCCGCGAGGTGTAGGGCGGCAGGGCCGCTAAAGCAGGGCGACGGGGCCGCTAAGGAAGGGCGGCGGGGCCGCTAAAGTAGGGCGGCGGGGCCGCGAAATGAAGGGCGGCGGGGCCGAGAAAGCAGGGCGGCGGGGCCGCGAGGTGTAGGGCGGGGGGGCCGCTAAAGCAGGGCGGCGGGGCCGCGAGGTGTAGGGCGGCGGGGCCGCGAGGTGTAGGGCGGCGGGGCCGCTAAAGCAGGGCGGCGGGGCCGCGAGGTGTAGGGCGGCGGGGCCGCTAAAGCAGGGCGGCGGGGCCGCGAAGTGTAGGGCGGCGGGGCCGCTAGGTGTAGGGCGGCGGGGCCGCTAAAGCAGGGCGGCGGGGCCGGTAAAGCAGGGCGGCGAGGCCGCGAATCAGGGGCGGCAGGGCCGCGACAGTAGGGCGGCAGGGCCGCTAGGGGAGGGGAAGGCCGCTAGGGCGGCTCGTCGAGTTAACAGCCCGAGGCGCGACTCGGGATGAGCGCGCTTCGGGCAGTAAAAAAAAAATCGAAGTGGTGGGCCCTAGGCGCAGTTCCCACAGGGGAACCTGCTCGATACCATGAGAGAAGTTGAACGAGAATGATGAATGAGTAAGTGAAAGTTGGGTACAAAAGCAAACCCTAGAAAACTTTACCCCATATGTGCTACCCCACTATAGCCTACAATAGCTATGTCATATATATCTGACATGCAGTTGCGAGTACAAATGCGAAGGGGCAGAATCACGCGAAACGTCGCGTACGATTGGAGGCATCTAGACCATCGGAACAGAAGCATCGGGCAGCTGCAACACGAAGGACATGGCGGGAACAAGTTCGTAACCGGTTCCCCGCATCGCACGGTTGTGTTTCACTGCAATAAGGAAATGTACCCCTTGAAGTACATGGCTAGTCTATGTCGTTTCGAATTCCCTTCGTATTATGATGTAAGCACATGCACCGGAATACTTCGGATATAAACGCATGTGCGCTTATAATAAAAACAGTGTTGTTAAGGGGGGTGCGCTCATAATTTAGTCAAATTTATAAGAGCATTTGCTTATATAATAAGAAATATGTTTTAAATACACCAAATTGTGCATCTCAGTCTTTCAGTTTCCAATCGGTCAGCTTCTACCGTCTCTTCCCCCACACGTCTTCTCCTGTCCCCCCGCTGCCCCTTTTCCTGGTTCCAGGTTAACCCCCCGGTAGACCCCCACCCCCCTTCGCGTCCTGCTCCTTCAGGTGTGTCTCAGGTAGTATCACCCACCGTAATTGAGCCTTTGGAGGTCTCCTCTGGCCCGACTGAGGGGGGTGGCCCTGCTGTTGGCGACACTACGGCCTCTCGTTGCTCCCCGCGCTCGAAGACCCCTCCTAGCTTCCCACCTAGGCCGTCTTCATCGCCTTAGGAGCCTGTCGCGACGAACTCCTGTGCTGCTGGGGGTGGTGGTGCTGGAGGCGTAGACTCTGAGGGTGCCGACGCTTGAGGCGCTAGTTTGGGGGGTGCTCCCGCTGGAGGTACTGAATGTGCTAGAGTTGGAGGTGCTGGAGCTGGAGGTACTGGAGCTGGAGGCGCTGGTGCTGGCGGTGCTGTCGCTGGAGGAGCTGGAGGTACTAGAGCTAGAGGTACTAGTGCTGGATTTACTGGAGGTTCTGGTTCTGGGGGTGCTACTCGGTCACTACAGCCGCGACCGATTTTCTAGCCACCGCCGCAGTCGTCACTGCCACCACCTGACTTGGCGCTCGCCAGGTGCTCAGTCATCCGTCTCCAATGGTGCTACTCCTCGTCTATTGTGTCCACCGACAGACCAATCCCGCCCACAGTTACAGTATGACTCCCCACTTCCTCCTCCTTCTCCTTACACTGAGTCGACAGTCTCCCTGACTGAGCGTCGAGAGCCTGCGTCCCGTCCGGCCACACCTATTTGTTCTCGTCGTGCACCCCGTGTTTGTCCTCCACAGGTGCCTGACACTCACACAATTGCACTTTGTCCTTACTCTGTTCCTTTGAATCTGACTGTCATCCATCCGTCGGGGGGTGAGCTTGCCCTTGGTAGTGATGTCCTCGAGGACAGGCAGTTTGAGCTCAAGTGCTTTGCGGCTGCTGTACATCATCTCGCTGTCACGCTGCTTGCCCTTGAGGGAGACCCGGATGCACTAGACATCCTGACCCTGCGCTTTTACGATGAGGCGATCACGTGTCAATACTCCTCTTATTGGTAGACAGCCGTGGACGTAGAGATGGCATCCTAAAAGTCCACAGCATGTACGTCGATGTAGTTCCCCCTCCTGAGGCGAACATAGCCGATGACATGTGGATTTTCAGGGTGAAGCGGCCGCCGGGTTCTCCGCCTGCCTTCAAGGCGCGTTAGGGTTTAGGGTTCAGTCAACGACAAGGGGTCTACTTCTTCCTAACTTTCTCCCCCACCTTGAAAATGACCACTCTTTGGGTGTTTCTGCACGTTGCAGCACAGCGTGACTACGAGCTGCACTCTCTCGACATCTCCACAGCTTACTTGCACGGCAGCCGTCATGAGGAGATCTGGCTGCGCCGCCCACCTGGCTTGACTGGGTCGTTTCCTTTGGGTACCTAGTGGATCCTCCGGCGGCCAGTCTACGGTCTCCGCCAGGCGTGCCGCGAGTGGCACGACACAGTGAGGACAACACTTGCGGCTCTTGGGTTTGTTCCTTCCACTGCTGACCCGTCGCTGTTTCTGTGCACCAAACCTTCTCTACCGCCGTTCTACATCCTCGTGAACGTCGAGGACTTGGTCTTTGCTAATGCTAACATAGAGGTACTGGCCCCTTGCGAAGGCGGAGCTGCAGAAGAGGCACATATGCAATGACATGGGTGAGCTTCACAGCTATCTTGGCTTCTAGATCACCCAGGGCAGAGCAACGCGCACCATCAGTCTGACACAGGCACGCATGGTGCAGCAGGTCCTTTAGTGCTTCCACTCCTCGCCACAACCCACTCCTCTACCTACGAGCCGCTTGTTCTCAGCTTCACATTCGGACGAGTCTGTAGAGCTGAGTGGTCCGTATCCAGCGCTTGTGGGCTGCCTCATGTACCTGATGACGCGCCCTCAACCTGTCCTCGCGTACCCTCTCAACATCCTGGCGTGCTTCGTTGCGCCTGAGAGGCACCGCCCTGAACACTACCGGGTTGCGCAAAGGGCACTCAGACGCTTCTTGGTCCAGCGACCAGGAGACCCAGCTGTTGCCACAGGGTTACACTTTTAATCTTCGCACTGGTTCTGTCTCCTAGAGGTCCACCGACTCGTCTTCTGTACTTAGTTCCAGCTATGAGGCAGATATCTAAGCTGAGGCTATGGCTGCACTGGAGTTACGCTGGCTGACCTACTTGTTGACAGACTTGATTAAGTGGCCTTGTTCTCCTCCAGTTCTGTACGTCGACAACATGGCCATGATTGCCTTGTGTCGGGAGCAGAGATTGGAGCACAGAATGAGCACATTGCTCTTCGTTGCTTTCTCGCATAAGAGCTTCACCACCGTGGTCAGCGTGGCCTCACAAGCCAACACTGCTAATATTTTCACCAAGGCCCTGAGAAGTGGTGATCATTAGCGCTTATGCACTGCTCTTGGGCTTGTGCCCACTCTGCCTCACTTGCTTGTCTCTTGACTCTGCCTTGTAGTGTGATATATATCTACTTGCTTACTTTTGCTATGTTCACTGTATTGTTTGTGCTATTATAACATTGCATGTGAACCGGCCTTGTGGCCGCTTACTTGTGCTCGAGCTATGTGATGATCTGAGATCCACTCTGAGCTTTGTTTTTTGCTTCTGTTGACTGGTCATATGATCGCTTGTTGTTCTTGCAATTCCCCACTTTGCCTATGGGGGTGTGTCAAACTACAAACATAGTTGTTAGGTTGTAATGGGGCACATAATATGGGGGATAGCACTTCTACGGTTTGTACTTGTATCCCAACCCTTGCTAATCCAATCATAACTTAGGGTTTAGGTTTAGGCGTCTCTTCGTCGGGTGAAGCATCGCATCCTGACGGCACTCCTTGATGGTGTTCGCGACTAGCTTAGCTGCCGACATCGACGTCGGCTTATGAACGCGCGGATGCTTTGACGTTCACGTGAGAGGGGCTGAAAGGTAGGAGATGGTGGGTAAGACGTTGTAGGTTGTAATGCATGATGACATCAAGACATTGTTCTCCTATACCCGATGTATGACGAGCAGTGTAGGGATTAAGTTAGACGCACACTATGAACAAAACCAGAATACGATGACACACAGAGCTATCCAGCTCATACTGTACAACACAATGCATCTAAACTTGTCAGTGAAGCCGGCGTGGATTGTGAAAATAAGGTGTAGAAGAAGGCGCCATAGCTAGGAAAGTCCTAGCTAGGCAAGAAACAGTTTAGGCAAAAGAGGGGTTCACTAGCAGGAATGAGGATACAAATAGCAAACCCTAGAAGGGTTGTACTTGCTATAGAGCACCCCACTACAGGCTAGAGCATAACATTCTGACATGGATGTGGCGGGGTTTGTGGACGTTGGCACCTCCATGCCCGAATGCACATTAATGTGGCTCACTCCGCCACCGTCTACATCATGCGGGTCGGCAGCGGCCTTAATCCTTCTGGTACAGCTCCATGTACTGGAACCAAGGAGGCTTTGCCACAGCGTCACCGCCATAAGTGGTGTCGCCTTTGCGCGACTGCTTCCAGAGGCGTACGAGGTTTCGCCATTGCTTCCGGACGGCGTTGGTGTTTCTGATCCAACTGGGATTTCCTTTCTCGTTATGAGCGACAATACAAGCACAATATTGGGAGCCTTGTTTCCCAGTTTCAGGCTCGAGTTTGTCCCACATGAACCAGCACGCTGCTATGAAGATGGCGTTCTTGCACAACGACAAGATGCTCTTGGCGACGGGAGCTCCCTCGCGCTTCTTCGGAGTGCTATGGGTACTTCTGCTGACCGCGGCTTTGCCTTTCCCTTTGGCAAAGCATGCAGCCCTTATTGCGTTGCGACGACGCGTCAGGGTCTGTGGTTGTGCCTCCTCCTCCGCCTCGTACGTAACCCTTCGCCTCGTTCTAACGTTCTCATCCTCCGCGACGTCTTCCTCGTCTAGACCCCTCCATTTCGTCCACATCGTGGTCGTTGTCGTCCGACGAAACAGAGTTGGCGAAGAAGTCAGAGTCGTCGAGGACTTTGAGGTTACGCGACGTGGCTCTGCGATCTAGATCACGGTAGGAAGATTCAGAGCTCTGAGGTTACATTGTTTTTCTTGGCGGCAGACGTGGCGTTTAGGGGTAGAGGCCAGCTACATTCGCGATCTGGTCGTTCATCCACCTAATCTAAGGGAATTCATTTAGGTCGGTAGGGCATTTGTCATGATTGTCTTTGTTGCGGAGCTTGCGCTTGTGAGCCGTGGCTCCGGGGTGGACCATTGTGAAAAGAGACTAGGAAGTAGATGTGAAATTGGGTTCGGTTGAGTCGAAGTAATGGATGTTGGGCACTTTGTCTTGGAAAAGAGAGCTGGCTTAAACCTTTAGGGATATTGTGGATGTGCATGCCCCAAACAATGCTGGCCTTTTCGTGTCGAAAATCACGAGGTGCCGAAGTGTCCGGATCATGGTTGACTTAAAAACAAAAACCATTCTGAAAATGTTTTCTCAAAAAAAAAAACCCCACAAAAAAAGAGGCGACGATATCGTCTTTGTCAGAACATTATAGCTTATGCTTTTGTGTAGGCTGTAGTGGGGTAGCCCATATAGGGTACAGCCCAATTTAGGGCTAGCACTGTCAGAATGTTATTGTTCTCTAGCCTGCAGTGGGGTACTCTATAGCGAGTACAACCCCTTAGGGTTTCCTATATGTATCCTGCTGCTTTCTAGTGAACCCCCTCTCCTTCATTCTCGTTCTAGTTTTCTCATGTTATCAGAGTGGTTCCGATCCTAGGACCCAACTGCTTCCGCTGCTCCTCTGTGCTCGGCACGCCCCGTGGCGTGCCCCTCGCGCTTCTCTTAGCGGCCCCGTTGCTGCCCTTCCTAGCCCCTCGCGGCCCCTTCGCGGCCCCGTTGCCGCCCTTCCAGGCCCCTCGCGGCCCCTTCGCGGCCCCGTCGCCGCCCCTTTCGCGGCCCGTCGCCGCCCTTCCGCGGCCCCGTCGCCGCCCTTCCGCGGCCCCGTCGCCGCCCTTTCAGCAGCCCCGTCGCCGCCCTTCCGCGGCCCCGTCGCCGCCCTTTCAGCGGCCCCGACGCCGCCCTTTCCGCGGCCCCGTCGCCGCCCCTTACAGCGGCCACGTCGCCGCCCTTCAGCGGCCCCGTCGCCGCCCTTCCGCGGCCCCGTCGCCGCCCCTTCAGCGGCCCCGTTGCCGCCACCCCTTCAGCGGCCCCGTCGCCGCCCTTCAGCGGCCCCGTCGCCGCCCTTCAGCGGCCCCGTCGCCGCCCTTCAGCGGCCCTGTCGCCGCCCTTCCTCGGCCCCGTCGCTGCCTACAGCGGCCCCGGCCCCGCCCCGGCCATGCCCCGCCGCCAGCCGCGGCGCACCGGTGCACCGCCCTCCCCCCCTTTTCCCGTCGCCAACCTGGGGGGGGGGGTCGAGCGTCACCCCTTCTGCCGCCTGCTTTGGCGCCCTGGGAGGCCGCGCGTCCCCCCCCCCCCCCCCCCCCCCCCCCCCCCCCTCCCTACCCGCCATCCCGCCCTGCCCTGTGTTAGGGTTTGGGGGTGGTAAGAAGGGGGTGACGGGTGTGTGGTCTCCCCTGCTCCTCCTCCTCCTTCGTCTCCCACTGCTGCAGCTGTCGCTGAGGGGGGTGGAAATGTGGGAGCCTGGGGTTTAGGGTTTAAGGGGGGTACTGTGGGAGTGGAGCTAGGGTTTTGAGGGAGGTGGATGTGTGGGCGTCTGGGGTTTCGGGTTTACGGGGGGTGCTGTGGGTGTAGGGTTAGGGTTTGAGCAGGGGGTGTGTGAGAGGGGCGTTGGGCAGTTGGGGGAGGTTGCGTGGAGGCAGCAGTCTTGTCGTCAGCAGCACCAGCAGTCCGGAGGCTACAATCTCCAGTAGTCGCCAGTCGCCTGTGGGTCACTTGCTCGTCTGCCGCTACTTTTAGCAGCGGAGCCAGTTACTACTGTAGTCCGGGCCTTTGCTTCGGTAGCCACTGAGCCAGCAGCTCGTCTGTGTGTCTGCAGCGTCAGCAGTCGCCTCCCATCTTCTCTCCCCCACAGTCTCTCCTCCTCCTCACTTGCCCTCTGTGATTAGCTCTAGCCTTACTTACCTATTGTGAACTCCTGCTCTACGCCTACTTGCTCATTGTGCTGATTACACCCCACTTTGGCTATGGGGGTGTGTCAGAATGTTATTGTTCTCTAGCCTGCAGTGGGGTACTCTATAGCGAGTACAACCCCTTAGGGTTTCCTATATGTATCCTGCTGCTTTCTAGTGAACCCCCTCTCCTTCATTCTCATTCTAGTTTTCTCAAGCACTTTTACCCAACTCTTTCATAGTGCATTAATTCTCGTTTCAGTTTTCTTTTGGTAACGAGCAGGTTCCCTCGTGGGAACTGTTCCTAGGGCCCACCGATTCGATTTTTTTTCCTGCCCAGAGCGCGCTCAGCCCTTGCCCGAGTCGCGCTCCCCCTTTCTCACTGTGTCGCGCCGCCCTTGACGGCCCCGATCCGCCGCCCTAGCGGCCCCGTCGCCTACCCCGCGGCCCTCGAGCTGCCCTTCCCGGCCCCAATTCGCCGCCCTTTCGGCCCCGTCACCTACCCCGCGGCCCTCGCGCCGCCCTTCCCGACCCGGCCCCGACCCTGCGGCCCCGTCGCCTACCTGCGGCCCCGCCGCCTACCTGCGGCCCCGCCGCCTACCTGCGGCCCCGTCGCCAACCTGCGGCCCCGCCGCCTACCTGCGGCCCCGTCGCCTACCTGCGGCCCCGTCGCCTACCTGCGGCCCCGCCGCCTACGTGCAGCCCCGTCGCCTACCTGCGGCCCCGTCGCCTACCTGCGACCCCGTCGCTGCCCTTCCCGGCTCAGGCGCCGCCCTTTCTCGGCCGCGACGCCGCCCTTCCCGACCCGGCCCAGTCTCTGCTGGCCCCGTCGCCTACCCTAGGGCCCCGGCGCCCCCCCCTTCCCGGCCTCGGCCCAGCCCCTGCTGGCCCCCTCGCACGCCCTTCCTGGCCCCGACCGCGCCTTCACGCGGCTCCGCCGAGCTACTGCCGAGCCGCCAGCGCCACCCGAGCCGCCGCGCCACCTGAGCCGCCCGAGCCGCCGTCCCGCCGAGCCGCCCGAGCCGCCCGAGTCGCTTGAGCTGCCCGAGCCGCCCGAGCCGCCCGAGACGCCCGAGCCGCCCGAGCTGCAGTTCCTGCCGAGCCGCCGAGCTGCAGTTCCTGCCGAGCTGCCGAGCCCCCGAGCCACCCGAGCCGCACTGTCCGGTAAGAGCAGCGCCTCTGTCACTGCACTGCCCTTACCCCACTGTTCGCGCTACTAGTCTACTACTGTCATGGCTACCCCTAGTGTCCTCGCTTTTGACGCTGAGGGTCGGGCCAGACTTTGATGTCTGGGTAGATGACCTGCAGCTTTTCCTACAGTGCGATAGGGCAGACGGTCTCTCCCTCTTTGACCTCACCTCTGGTGCCTCTCCTGCCCTTGCTGCTGATGCTGACGCCACTGTTCGCTCACAGTGGGCCACACGCGATGCTGCTGCACGTCTTGCTGTGCGTCGCCACCTGCCTACCTCTGAGCGTGCGCACTTTAGCCAGTACAAGAGTGCTCAGACCTTGTACGACGCTGTAGTTGCACGCTACTCCTCCCCTGCCACTGCTGCACTGAGCCGCCTCATGCTACCGTACCTCTTCCCTGACCTTGCTGCCTTTCCCACAGTCGCTGACCTTATTACGCACCTCCGCACTAGTGACACTCGCTACCGCGCTGCGCTTCCTGCTGAGTTCTGCGCCAAGAACCCCCCCCCCCATGTACATCACTCTCTACTACATCGTCACCCGCTTCCCTGACTCCCTTCGCGTAGTCAGGGACCACTTCCTCTCAGTTCGCCCCACCACCCTCACCGTTGACCTCCTCGAGAAGGCCCTCCTAGCAGCGGAGAAGATCATAGTCGTTGTAGGAGCCTCTCGTGGTGACCCTCGCACCCCCATCTTTGAGGGGTGTTCCCCCTCCCCCCTTTCGCCCTCTGTTGCCTTTGCTGTTGCGGCCGACCTCGTTGGGCTTGAGTCGGTCGGTGCGGCGTCTACCCCTAGCGGGAGACGACGCCCTGGCAAGGGCAAGGGGGGCAGGGGCGCTGGAGGAGCTAGCGGGGGCGGTGGAGGCGGCGGTGGAGGCGGCGGAGGGAGTGGGGGTGGCGGTGGGGGTGGTGGCGGGGGTGGAGGTGTCGGTGGCGGCAGTGGAGGCGGAGGCGGCGATGGCGGTGGCGGTGGGAGCGGAGGTGGTGGCGGAGGTGGCGGCGGTGGAGGAGGCGGTGGCGGAGGAGGTGGAGCTGGTCGGGGTGGCGCTGCGCAGAGGGTCGGCTCCGGTGGAGGTCAGCGCCAGCAGCAGCAGCAGCAGCAGCGCACTCGTGACATCCCCTCCCCTCAGCAGCTCCGTGAGTGGTACACTGCACGCCAGCGGGGTGGGGGTACTGGTCCGTGCACCTACGTCCTACGCACCGGCAACCGCGCGGGTGAGCAGTGCGGGGGTGCGCACTCCACCCAGCGCTGCTTTGGCCGCCTGACGCACGCTTGGCGTCACCAGTTCCCGGAGGCCACGGAGATCCGTCTAGGGCGGGAGTAGCTGTCTTTGACCTTGACTTTGATGCTATTCTTGCTGCCATGTATGCTGTGACTATTAGTGATGAGGGTGACTGTTACCGGTGTTTTCTGCCCGACCCGGGCATTGAGACTGCTGCTCTAGGTACTTGTGAGGCTACTGCTCTAGGTGCTAGCGAGGCTGCTGCTCTAGGTGCTCGTGCGTCTGCTCCCTCAGGTGCTGGTGAGTCTGCTCTCTTAGGTACTGCGTCGGCTTCGGCCTCCCACACCTTCACCCTTGACTCAGGGGCTTCTCGCTCCTTCTTTCTAGACCGCACCACACTCACGCCGCTTGACCGGCTAGTTGCAGTCTCTCTGGCAGACCCCTCTGGGGGTCCTGTCCTTTTTCGCTACTCCACTACCCTCCCGTGTCCGGCGGCCCCCTCTGGCACCCTGTCTGGTCTTTACCTCCCCTCGTTCTCTACGAACTTGGTGAGTGGTGCTGACCTCCAGGATGCGGGGGTTCACCAATTCACTCCCGCGCGTCAGCGGGTGACCCACTACACGACCACTCGGACAGGTCGACACCTGGCCACGTTTACACGTCGGCCGGGGTCGAGCCTGTACACACTGACCACTGCGTCTCCTCCAGTCACTGCGTCTGGTCAGGTAGCTGAGTCGGGTCAGATGTTAGCTGGAGCGTCCAAGTCTGGTCCTGAGTCTGCCCCCTGCTCGTGTCGCCTCCTGTCTCACAAGACTCTCCTCTGGCACCACCGCCTTGGTCACCCCTCCCTGCTTCGTCTCCGAGGCATGTGTCATTGTCTCTGGTCTTCCCCGGTCCCTCCCTCCCCTTCCTCATGGGCCTGCCCCTACCTGCGTCCCCTGTTTCGAGGGGCAGCAGCGGGCTGCCCCTCACTCCTCCCAGTTTCCTTCGACAGAGGCCCCGCTGGAGATGCTTCACATGGACGTGTGGGGCCCGGCCCGCGTCCGTGGACAGGGTCACGAGCGCTACTTCCTGCTGGTAGTTGACGACTACTCGCGTTACACCACAGTCTTCCCCTTGCGCAGCAAGGGTGATGTCACTGCAGTGTTCATCGACTGGATCCGCGCAGCTCGTCTCCAACTCAGGCAGAGCTTCGGCTCGGACTTTCCTGTTCTGCGTCTGCACTCTGACAGAGGCGGAGAGTTCTCCTCTAGCCTTCTGCGAGCCTACTGTTGTGCATGAGGCATCCGCCAGACCTTCACGCTTCCGGACTCCCCACAGCAAAATGGGATTGCTGAGTGCCGCATTGGCATGGTCATGGATGTCGCTCGTACGTCCATGATGCATGCGGCTGCCCCCCATTTTCTGTGGCCGTTTGCGGTTCGGTACGCGGCGCATCAGATCAACCTTCACCCCAGGGTCTCCATGCCGGAGACCTCCCCACCTTTGCTGTGGACGGCAAAGGTTGGCGATGCGTCTGCGTTACGTGTCTGGGGATCTCGGGCGTTTGTTCGCGACTTGTCTGCGGACAAGGTGTCCCCTCGTGCTGCTCCTTGCGTCTTCCTTGGGTTTCCCCCTGACGCGCCAGGGTGGCAATTCTACCACCCCACCTCTCGCCGTGTTCTGTCCTCCCAGGACGTCACGTTCGACGAGTCGGTCCCCTACTACCGCCTCTTCCCCTACCGCACTCCGTCCCTCCCCCCGCCGCCGCTCTTCCTTGTACCAGGTCCCCCCCCGGTAGACCCCCTCCCCCCTTAGGGTCCTGCCCCTTCTGGTTCTGGTTTGTCCCTTAGGAGCTTGTCGAGATTACTGGTGACTCTGGTGCTGCTGAGGGTGCTGAGCCTGGGGGTGCTGACTCTGGGGTTGCTGAGCGCGTGGGTACTGCGCCTGGGGGTGCTGAGCCTGGGGGTGCTGCGACTGGGGGTGCTGAGCCTGGGGGTGCTGAGCTTGGGGGTGCTGAGCCTGGGAGTGCTACCCCTGGAGGTTCTCCGGGTGCTTCGTCTCGACGGGAGCCCCTCTCTCCACAGAAGCTGCATGAGTGGTTTTCCCGGCGCTGGAGGCGTGCTCCTGGAGCTCGAGGTTCTCCAGCTGCTGAGGGTGCTGGTGCCGCGGGTCCCGGAGGTGCTCGTGCTGGGAGTACTGGAGCTGCTGGGCCTGCGGGTGCGACTGAAGCTGGTGGTGCTGAGGGTGTTGGCGCGGAGGCTGCTGCTGTCGGTCCTGGTAGCGGACCTTCTGGGGGTACTATTGGTGCTGCTGGAGGTACTGGAGCTGGAGGTGCTCCTTGCGCTGGTGCAGCCGCTGGGGGTACTGGTGCTGTCTCTGCTGACTCTGGAGTTGCCGCGCGGCTTCGGTCATACTTCGTTCCGCTCCTTCAGCAGGTTCTTGGTCTCCCGCCTTCTACTGGTCCTTCTCCTCCCTTAGAGTGTCCACAGCCTGTCACGTCACAGTTACAACCGGCCTCCCCACTGCCTGCTCCTTCTCCCTACACTGGTCCTACTAGAGGTCTTGCTGAGCGTCGTGAGCCTGCGTCTCGCCCTGCGTCCCCTGTCCGCCTTGCTCGCACTAGTGGTCGTGGTTGGCGTCAGCGTCCTCCTCCTGTCCCTTGCACGCACCGGATGTCTCTGCGTCCGTCCACTGCTCCTCTGCGTGCCCCTTTGCCTTCTCCTCCTGAGTCCTCTCTTCCTGCTCTTGCCGACTCGGAGTCAAACTCTCTTCGTGCTGCCAGTCCTACTGTCACGCGTCTCCTTGCTACTGTTCTCACTGACCCTTCCTTTGAGTCCACTGCTGCGTCTGCCTTAGTTACTGAGCTCGTCGACTTTGCTGCTCGCTGTCGTCTAGACTACGCTGCTAGTCTTGTCGCTGAGTCTGAGTCTGTGTGTCCTCCGTCCGTCGGGGGTGAGTGTGCCCTTGGCACGGACGTCCTTGAGGACAGGCAGGAGGAGTTCCAGTGCCTGGCTGCTGCTTCACCTCATCTCGTGTCCGTACTGCTTACCCCTGAGGGAGACCCGGATGCACTTGACATCCCAACTCCGCGCTCTTACGCGGAGGCGATAGAGGGTCCCTACTCCTCTTAGTGGCAGGCAGCTATGGACGCAGAGATGGCTTCCTGGAAGTCCACAGGCACCTACGTTGACGAGGTTCCCCCGCCTAGGGCGAACATCGTCAGTGGCATGTGGATTTTCAGGGTGAAGCGGCCGCCGGGTTCTCCGCCTGTCTTCAAGGCGCGCTACGTGGCTCGTGGCTTCAGTCAGCGGCAGGGAGTTGACTACTTTCAGACCTTCTCTCCCACCCCGAAGATGACCACTCTTTGGGTACTGCTGCACATAGCTGCTCACCGTGACTACGAGCTGCACTCTCTTGACTTCAGCACGGCTCTCTTGCAGGGCTGCCTGCACGAGGAGATCTGGCTGCGTCGCTCACCTGGCTTCACTGGGTCTTTTCCTCCTGGCACCCAGTGGAGCCTCCGGCGGCCAGTCTACGGTGTCTGCCTGGCCCCGCGTGAGTGGCACGACACACTGAGGACTACACTTGCGGCTCTTGGGTTTGCTCCCTCTACTGCCGACCCGTCGCTGTTTCTGCGCACCGACACTTCTTTGCCGCCGTTCTACATCCTCGTGTACGTCGACGACTTGGTCTTTGCCACAGCTGACACTGCTGGACTCGCCCACGTGAAGTCCGAGCTGCAGAAGAGACACACGTGCACAGACTTGGGTGAACTACGCAGCTACCTTGGCTTGCAGATCACCCGGGACAGAGGACGCCGCACCATTACCCTGACTCAGTCACACATGGTGCAGCAGGTCCTTCAGCGCTTCGGCTTCACGTACTCCTCGCCTCAGGCCACTCCTCTGTCTACTCGCCACTCGCTCTCAACTCTGCCTTCGGATGAGTCCGTAGATTCGAGTGGCCTGTACCCAGAGCTTGTTGGCTGCCTCATGTACCTGATGACCTGCACTCGACCTGACCTTGCATACCCTCTTAGCATTCTCGCACGCTATGTTGCTCCTGGGAGACACAGACCGGAGCACATAGCTGCAGCGAAGAGGGTGTTGCGCTACTTGTGCAGTACGTCGTGCATGGGGCTTGTGCTTGGAGGGCAGAGTCCAGTAGTCCTCAGTGGGCACGCAGACGCTTCTTGGGCTGACGACCAGGCTACGCAGCGGTCGTCACAGGGTTACACCTTCAGCCTTGGTTCCGGCTCTGTTTCGTGGCGGGCTACCCGCTCGTCTTCTGTTCTCGGCTCCAGTTGTGAGGCTGAGATCTACGTCGAGGCCATGGCTGCTCAGGAGCTTCGCTGGCTCACCTACCTGCTGACTGACCTCGGAGAGCCGCCTCGTTCTCCTCCAGTGCTGTACGTAGACAACAAGGCCATGCTGGCCTTGTGTCGAGAGCAGAGACTGGAACACAGAACGAAGCACATTGCTCTTCGCTACTTTCTTGCTCGTGAGCTGCAGCAGCGTGGTCAGCTGTGTCTTGCGTACGTGGCCTCTGAGGCCAACACTGCTGATATCTTCACCAAGGCACTTGCGCCTTGTGATCATCAGCGCTTCTGTACTCAGCTGGGTCTTGTGCTTGCCTTGCCTCACTTGCTCACCTCTTGACCTTACTTGTACTGTTACATATATATATACACCTGCTCTTGCTTGTCTAGCCTTTTATATATATATATGTACTCCTGCATGTGAACTGGCCTTGTGGCCTTGACCTTGTGCTCGGAATGTGTGGTGACTTTGTGATCCACCCTGAACTTGCTTTGCTTTGCTTTGCTTGACTGGTCTTGTGACCCCTAGTACTACCCCACTTTGCCTATGGGGGTGTGTCAGAACATTAGGGCTTATGCTTTTGTGTGACTGTAGTGGGGTAGCCTATATAGGGTACAACCCAATTTAGGGTTAGCACTTGTACCCAACTCTTTCATAGGGCATTCATTCTCGTTTCAATTTTCTCAGTCTTAGGGTTGCGAAGCTTTTTACATAAATGTAAGTACATAATTCTCTACAATCTATTAATCTGTACATAATACTGTAGTATGACACAGACTTGGCATTTTTTTCCTACATGCATAAGATTCAGAAAAACGTGTCCCAGGTTTTGAACTTGATGCCTTTTGATCCCCAGGTTTTTCTTCAACCACTACCACTACTCAGACGTTTGTGTGTTGTACAAGTATAAGTATTTTGATTTTGCGACAAATCTGACCCTTCCTTAGGGTTTGACCCTCCCTCCTAACTCTCGCTGGTTGAGCTCCCTGTTAGTCAGGCTCGACCTACTAGTTCCTAATAAGGTGAGAGCCCTAACCTATCAAGCAGAATTTAGTTTGATGATTGCTAGCTAGACTAACATATTTTATACTCTAGTGTTGACCGCGTTTAGAAGATGTCAGTTGATTAAGCTTAGGTTTTAGACTTGTTAAGACTTCAGCTCAGGTGATCGTAAGCCTGCACAATTCTTCTGTTCTAAATCGTTCCCTTTTCTTTGTTGAATTCTTATTGCCTCGTGTTCTTACTTCCTTAATTCTATTCTACTAGATAGTTAAACTAGTATGCCGTTTTCATATGTCTAGGTGCATCTTAGCTAGCTGAACTTTGTTAGAATATTATGTTTCTCTAGTCTGCAGTGTGAGAATCGAAACGAGGATGAGTGCACTAAGGAATGGTATGTGGTACAAATATGCAACCCTAGAAATGTGTACCCCACATAGGCTACCCCACTACAGCCTACAGAACATTATGATTTGACACACCCCCATAGGCAAAGTGGGGGAGAACAAGGGGTCACAAGACCAGTCAAGCAGAACAAAGCAAAGCTCAGGGTGGATCACAAAGTCACCACACATTCCGAGCACAAGTTCAAGCCAGAAGGCCAGTTCACATGCATGAGCACATATATATATAAAAGGCTAAACAAGCAAGAGCAGGAGTATATATATGTGACAGTACAAGCAAGGTCAAGAAGTGAGCAAGTGAGGCAAGGCAGGCACAAGACCAAGCTGAGTACAGAAGCGCTGATGATCACAAGGCGCAAGTGCCTTAATGAAGATATCAGCAGTGTTGGCCTCAGAGGCCACGTACGCAAGTCGCAACTGACCACGCTGCTGCAACTCACGAGCAAGTAAGTAGCGGAGAGCAATGTGCTTCGTTCTGTGCTCCAGGCGCTGCTCCCGACACAAAGCCAGCATGGCATTGTTGTCTACGTACAGCAATGGAGGAGAACGAGGCGGCTCTCCGAGGTCAGTCAGCAAGTAGGTGAGCCAGCGAAGCTCCTGAGCAGCCATGGCTCCTGCGTAGATCTCAACCTCACAACTGGAGCCGAGAACGGAAGACGAGCAAGTAGCCCGCCACAAAACAGAGCCGGAACCGAGGCTGAAGGTGTAACCCTGTGACGACCGCTGTGTAGCCTGGTCGTCAGCCCAAGACGCGTCTTCGTGCCCAGTGAGGACCACTGGACTCTGCCCTCCAAGCACTAGCCCCATGCCCGACGTACTGCACAAGTAGCGCAACACCCTCTTCGCTGCTGCCATGTGCTCCGGTCTGTGTCTCCCAGGAGCAACATAGCGTGCAAGAATGCTAAGAGGGTATGCAAGGTCAGGTCGTGTGCAGGTCATCAGGTACATGAGGCAGCCAACAAGCTCTGGGTACGGGCCACTCGACTCTACGGACTCATCCGAAGGCAGAGCTGAGAGTGAGTGGCAAGTAGGCAGAGGAGTGGCCTGAGGCGAGGAGTACGTGAAGCCGAAGCGCTGAAGGACCTGCTGCACCATGTGTGACTGAGTCAGGGTAATGGTGCGGCGTGCTCTGTCCCGGGTGATCTGCAAGCCAAGGTAGCTGCGCAGTTCACCCAGGTCTATGCACGTGTGTCTCTTCTGCAGCTCGGACTTCACGTGGGCGAGTCCAGCAGTGTCAGCTGTGGCAAAGACCAAGTCGTCGACGTACACGAGGATGTAGAACGGCGGCAAAGAAGTGTCGGTGCGCAGAAACAGCGACGGGTCGGCAGTAGAGGGAGCAAACCCAAGAGCCGCAAGCGTAGTCCTCATTGTGTCGTGCCACTCACGCGGTGCCTGGTAGAGACCGTAGACTGGCCGCCGAAGGCTCCACTGGGTGCTAGGAGGAAAAGTCCCAGGTGGGCGGCGCAGCCAGATCTCCTCGTGCAGCCTACCTCGCAAGAAAGCAGTGCTGAAGTCAAGAGAGTGAAGCTCGTAGTCGCGCTGAGCGGCTATGTGCAACAGCACCCGAAGAGTGGTCATCTTCGGGGTGGGAGAAAAGGTCTGAAAGTAGTCAACTCCCTGCCGCTGACTAAAGCCACGAGCCACGTACCACGCCTTGAAGACAGGTGGAGAACCTGGTGGCCGCTTCACCTTGAAGATCCACATGCCACTGACGATGTTCGCCCCAGGTGGGGGAACCGCGTCAACGTAGGTGCCTGTGGACTTCCAGGAAGCCATCTCTGCATCCATAGCTGCCTGCCACTGAGAGGAGTAGGGACCCTCTATCGCCTCCGCGTAAGAGCGCGGAGTCGGGATGTCAAGTGCATCCGGGTCTCCCTCAGGGGTAAGCAGTACGGACACGAGATGAGGTGCATCCTGCCTGTCCTCAAGGACGTCCGTGCCAAGGGCACACTCACCCCCGACGGACGGAGGACACACAGACTCAGACTCAGCAAGAAGACTAGTGGCGTAGTCTAGGCGACAGCGAGCAGCAAAGTTGACGAGCTCAGCAACTAGGGTAGACGCAGCAGTGGACTCAAAAGAAGGGTCAGTGACGACAGTAGCAAGGAGAAGCGTGACAGTAGGACTGGCAACACGAAGAGAGTCCGACTCCGGGTCGGCAAGAGCAGGAAGAGAAGACCCAGGAGGAGAAGGCAAAGGGGCACGCAAAGGAGCAGTGGACGGACGCAGAGACATCCGGTGCGTGCCAGGGACAGGAGGAGGATGCTGACCTGAACCGCGACCACTAGTGCGAGCAGCACGGACAGGCGACGCAGGGCGAGACGCAGGCTCACGACGCTCAGCAAGACCTCCAGTAGGACTAGTGTAGGGAGACGAAGCAGGCAGTGGGGAAGCCGGCAGTAACTGTAGATGTGACGGGTCAGGCAGTGGACACTCTAAGGGAGGAGGAGGACTAGTAGAGGGCGGGAGACCAAGAACCTGCTGAAGGAGCAGAACGAAGTACGACCGAGGCCGCGCGGCGAATCCAGACACAGCAGGGACAGCACCAGCACCCCCAGCGGGAGCACCAGCGCCAACAGCACCTCCAGCTGCAGTACCTCTAGCAGCACCAGCAGCACCCGCAGCAGGACCGCCGCCAGGACTGACAGCAGTAGCCTTAGCGCCAACACCCTGAGCAGCTCCAGCTCAAGTCGTACTCGCAGGCCCAGCAGCTCTAGCACTCCTAGTACGAGCACCTCCGGGACCGGCGGCACCAGCACCCTCAGCAGCCGAAGAAGCTCCAGCAAAACGCCTCCAACGCCGGGCAAACCACTCGCGCAGCTCCTGTGAAGAGAGTGGCTCCCGCCGAGACGAAGCAACCGGAGGACCTCCAGGCCCAGCACCGCGAGACGCCACACGAGCAGGCCCAGCGGCCGCCGGCTCCGCACCCCCAGGCTCAGAAGCTCCAGACGTGGCACCCCCAGGCTGAGCACCCCCAGGCTCACTACCCCCAGGCGTAGCACCCCGAGGCTCACCACCCCCAGGCGTAGCACCCCTAGGCTCAGCACCCCCAGGTGTAGCACCTCAGGCCCAGCACCCCCAGTCTCAGCACCCCTAGGCTTAGCACCCCCAGTAGTACCACCCGAAGGCCCAGCACCCCCAGGCGTAGCACCCACACGCTCAGTACCCCCAGAGTCAGCACCCCCAGGCTTAACACCCGCAGCAGCACCAGAGTCACCAGTAACCTCGACAGGCTCGACTGCGTCTACCTAGGACACACCTGAAGGGGCAGGACCCTGAGGGGGGAGGGGAACTACCGGGGGGGAACCTGGCACAAGGAAGAGCGGTGGCGGGGGGAGGGAAGGAGTGCGGTAGGGGAAGAAGCTGTAGTAGCGGACCGACTCGTCAAACGTGACGTCCTGGGAGGACAGAACACGACGAGAGGTGAGGTGGTAGAACTGCCACCCTGGCGCGTCAGGGTGGAAGCCAAGGAAGATGCAAGGAGCAGCACGAGGGGACAACTTGTCCGCAGACAAGTCGCGGACAAACGCCCGAGATCCCCAGACACGGAACGCAAACGCATCGCCTACCTTCCCCGTCCACAGCAAAGCTGGGGAGGTCTCCGGCATGGAGACCCTGGGGTAAAGGTTGATCTGATGCGCTGCGTACCGAACGCAAACGGCCACAGAAAATGGGGGGCAGCCGCATGCATCATGGACGTACGGGCGACGTCCATGTCCATGCCAATGCGGCGCTCAGCAATCCCATTTTGCTGTCGAGAGTCCGGAAGCGTAAAGGTCTGGCGAATGCCTCGCGCACGAAAGTAGGCTCGCAGAAGGCCAGAGGAGAACTCTCCGCCTCGGTCAGAGTGCAGACGCAGAACAGGAAAGTCCGAGCCGAAGCTCCTCCTGAGCTGGAGACGAGCTGTGCGGATCCAGTCGATCAACACCTCACTGACTTCACCCTTGCTGCGCAAGGGGAAGACTGTGGTGTAACGCGAGTAGTCGTCAACCACCAGCAGAAAGTAGCGCTCGTGACCGTGTCCACGGACGCGGGCCGGGCCCCACAAGTAGCGGAGAGCAATGTGCTTCGTTCTGTGCTCCAGTCTCTGCTCTCGACACAAGGCCAGCATGGCCTTGTTGTCTACGTACAGCACTGGAGGAGAACGAGGCGGCTCTCCGAGGTCAGTCAGCAGGTAGGTGAGCCAGCGTAGCTCGTGTGCAGCCATGGCCCCGGCGTAGATCTTAGCCTCACAACTGGAGCCGAGAACAGAAGACGAGCGGGTAGCCCGCCACGAAATAGAGCCGGAACCAAGGCTGAAGGTGTAACCCTGTGACGACCGCTGCGTAGCCTGGTCGTCAGCCCAAGAAGCGTCTGCGTGCCCAGTGAGGACCATTGGACTCTGCCCTCCAAGCACAAGCCCCATGTCTGACGTACTGCACAAGTAGCGCAACACCCTCTTTGCTGCAGCCATGTGCTCCGGTATGTGTCTCCCAGGAGCAACATAGCGTGCGAGAATGCTAAGAGGGTATGCAAGGTCAGGTCGAGTGCAGGTCATCAGGTACATGAGGCAGCCAACAAGCTCTAGGTACGGGCCACTCGAATCTACGGACTCATCTGAAGGCAGAGCTGAGAGCGAGTGGCGAGTAGGCAGAGGAGTGGCCTGAGGCAAGGAGTACGTGAAGCCGAAGCGGTGAAGGACCTGCTGCACCATGTGTGACTGAGTCAGGGTAATGGTGCGGCGTGCTCTGTCCCGAGTGATCTGCAAACCAAGGTAGCTGCGCAGTTCACCCAGGTCTGTGCACGTGTGTCTCTTCTGCAGCTCGGACTTCACGTGGGCGAGTCCAGTAGTTTCAGCTGTGGCAAAGACCAAGTTGTCGACGTACACGAGGATGTAGAACGGCGGCAAAGAAGTGTCGGTGCGCAGAAATAGCGACGGGTCGGCAGTAGAGGGAGCAAACCCAAGAGCCACAAGTGTAGTCCTCAGTGTGTCGTGCCACTTACGCGGTGCCTGGCGGAGACCGTAGACTGGCCGCCGGAGGCTCCACTGGGTGCCAGGAGGAAAAGACCCAGTGAGGCCAGGTGGGCGTTGCAGCCAGATCTCCTCGTGCAGACTGCCCTGCAAGAAAGCTGTGCTGAAGTCAAGAGAGTGAAGCTCGTAGTCACGGTGTGCAGCAGTACCCAAAGAGTGGTCATCTTCGGGGTGGGAGAGAAGGTCTGAAAGTAGTCAACTCCCTGCCGCTGACTAAAGCCACGAGCCACGTACCACTCCTTGAAGACACGCGGAGAACCGGGCGGCCGCTTCACCCTGAAAATCCACATGCCACTGACGATGTTCGCCCCAGGCGGGGGAACCTCGTCAACGTAGGTGCCTGTGGATTCCAGGAAGCCATCTTTGCGTCCATAGCTGCTTGCCACTGAGAGGAGTAGGGACCCTCTATCGCCTCCGCGTAAGAGCGCGGAGTCGGGATGTCAAGTGCATCCGGGTCTCCCTCAGGGGTAAGCAGTACGGACACGAGATGAGGTGAAGCAGCAGCCAGACACTGGAACTCCTCCTTCCTGTCCTCAAGGACGTCCGTGCCAAGGGCACACTCACCCCTGACGGACGGAGGACAGACAGACTCAGTCTCAGCAACAAGAGTGGCGGCGTAGTCTAGGCGACAGCGAGGAGCAAAGTCGACGAGCTCAGCAACTAGGGCAGACGCAACAGTGGACTCAAAGGAAGGGTCAGTGACAACAGTAGCAAGGAGACGCGTGACAGTAGGACTGGCAGCACGAAGAGAGTCCGACTCCGGGTCGGCAAGAGCAGGAAGAGAAGACTCAGGAGGACAAGGTAAAGGGGCACGCTGAGGAGCAGTGGACGGACGCAGAGACATCCGGTGCGTGCCAGTGACAGGAGGAGGACGCTGACGGGAACCGCGACCACTAGTGCGAGCAGCACGGACAGGCGACGCAGGGCAAGACGCACGCCCACGACGCTCAGCAAGACCTCCAGTAGGACCAGTGTAGGGAGACGGAGCAGGCAGTGGGGAGGCCGGCTGTAACTGTAACTGTGACGCGACAGGCTGTGGACACTCTAAGGGAGGAGGAGGACAAGTAGAAGGCGGGAGACCAAGAACCTGTTGAAGGAGCGGAACGAAGTACGGCCGAGGCCGCGCGGCGACTCCAAACACAGCAGGGACAGCACCAGTACCCCCAACTGCAGCACCAGCACCAGCAGCACCTCCAGCTCCAGTACCTCCAGCAGCACCAGTAGCACCCCCTGCAGGACCGCCTCCAGGACCGACAGCAGTAGCCTCCGCGCCAACACCCGCAGCACCTCCAACTCCAGAAGTACCCGCAGGCCCAGCAGCTCCTGTACTCCTAGTACGAGCACCTCCGGGACCGGCGGCACCAGCACCCTCAGCAGCAGCAGAACCTCCAGTACCAGCAGCACCTCCAGCTCCAGCAGCTCGCCTCCAGCGCCGGGCAAACCACTTACGCAGCTCCTGTGGAGAGAGTGGCTCCCGGCGAGACGAAGCACCCGGAGAACCGCCACGCACAGCACCGCTAGACGCCACACGAGCAGGCCCAGCTCCCTCAGGCTCAGCACGTCTAGGCTCAGCACCTCCAGGCTCAACACCTCCAGGCGTAGCACCCCGAGGCGAAGCACCCCCAGGCTCAGCACCCCCAGGCTCAGCACTCCTAGGCTCAGCACCCCCAGGCGTAGCACCCTTGGCTCAGCACCCCAGAGTTAGCACCCCCAGGCTCAGCACCCTCAGTAGCACCAGAGTCACCAGCGGCCTCGACAGGCTCAACAGCGTCTACTTGGGACACACCTGAAGGGGAAGGACCCTGAGGGGGGAGGGGGTCTAGCGGGGGGGGACCTGGCACAAGGAAGAGCGGTGGCGGGGGGAGGGACGGAGTGCGGTAGGGGAAGAGACGGTAGTAGGGGACCGACTCGTCGAACGTGACGTACTGGGAGGACAGAACACGGCGAGAGGTGGGGTGGTAGAACTGCCACCCTGGTGCGTTAGGGGGGAAACCCAGGAAGACGCAGGGAGCAGCACGAGGGGACAGCTTGTCTGCAGACAAGTCGCGGACAAACGCCTGAGATCCCCAGACACGGAACGCAGACGCATTGCCAACCTTCCCTGTCCACAGCAAAGCTGGGGAGGTCTCCGGCATGGAGACCCTGGGCTGAAGGTTGATCTGATGCGCCGCGTACCGGACCGCAAACGGCCACAGAAAATGGGGGGCAGCCGCATGCATCATGGACGTACGGGCGACGTCCATGACCATGCCAATGCGGCGCTCAGCAATCCCATTTTGCTGTGGAGAGTCCGGAAGCGTGAAGGTCTGGCGGATGCCTCGTGCACGACAGTAGGCTCGTAGAAGGCTAGAAGAGAACTCTCTCCCTCTGTTAGAGTGCAGACGCAGAACAGGAAAGTCCGAGCCGAAGCTCCGCCTGAGCTGTAGACGAGCTGCGCGGATCCAGTCGATCAACACCGCAGTGACATCACCCTTGCTGCGCAAGGGGAAGACTGTGGTGTAACGCGAGTAGTCGTCAACCATGAGCAAGAAGTAGCGCTCGTGACCCTGTCCACGGACGCGGGCCGGGCCCCACACGTCCATGTGAAGCGTCTGTAGTGGGGCCTCTGTCGGGGGAATCTGAGAGGAGTGAGGGGCAGCCCGCTGCCGCCCCTCGACACAGGGGACGCAGGTAGGGCCAGGCCCCGGAGGAAGGGGAGGGAGGGACCGGGGAAGACCAGAGACAAGGACACGGGAGGCCATGCTTCGGAGACGAAGCAGGGAGGGGTGACCAAGGCGGTGGTGCCAGAGGAGAGTCTCGTGAGATAGGAGACGACACGAGCAGGGGGCAGACTCAGGACCGGACCTGGACGCTGCAGCAAACACTTGACCCGACCCTAAACCCTAAACCCTGACCAGACGCAGCAACCGGAGGAGACGCAGTGGTCAGCGTGTACAGGCTCGACCCCGGCCGACGTGTAAACGTGGCTAGGTGTCGGCCTGTCCGAGCGTCCGTGCAGTGGGTCATCCGCTGACTCGCAGGAGTGAACTGGTGAACCCCCGCATCCTGTAGGTCAGCACCACTCACCAAGTTCGTAGAGAACGAGGGGAGGTAAAGACCAGACAGGGTGCCAAAGGGGGCCGCCGGACACGGGAGGACAGTGGAGAAGTGAGCAAGGACAGGACCCCCAGAGGGGTCTGCCAGAGAGACTGCAATTGGCCGACCAAGCGGTGTGAGTGTGGTGTGGTCTCGAAAGAAGGAGCGGGAAGCCCCTGAGTCAAGAGTGAAGGTGTGAGAGGCCGGAGCCGACGCGGTACCTGAGAGAGCAGACTCACCCGCACCTGAGGAAGCAGACTCACTAGCACCTAGAGCAGCAGCCGCACCTGTACTTGGAGCAAGAGACTCATTAGCACCCAGAGCAGCAGCCTCACCAGCAACTAGAGCAGCAGGCTCTATACCCGGGTCATGCGGTACGCACAGGTGAGTGGCACGGTCAGCACTAGTAGGCAATGCATACATGGCACTGAGAATAGCATCATAGTCAAGAGCAAATATATCTACCCTCTGCCTAAGCAACTCCACCCAGTCGGGGAGCTCAGCCTCGTTGCCAAACTTGGTACGCCAGGCGTCGCTCAGACGGGCGAAGTAGCGGGACTGTGTGTGACTAGGTGTCCCACAAGGCTGACCAGTCCGAGCACCAGTGCGAATCACGTAAGAGCAGCGAACAGAACAGAGAGACCCTCTACTCTGAGCGTACCACTCAAGAAGCTGCTGGGGCGTGAGAGACGCGCGTGGGCGTCGCTGGAGCTGCATCTGGCCCCCGCCAGTAGTAGTAGCAGCAGTAGTGGTAGCAGTAGCAGCACCGCCACCCCTACAACCCCAACCAGCGTACCACTTACGCAGCTGCTGGGGCGTGAGGGACTCACGCGGACGTCGCTGGGGCTGCATCTGGCTCCGCTAGTAGAATTAGGAGCAGGAGTAGCAGCAGTAAGGCGAGCAGCCAGGCAGGCCGAAAGGCAGGCACGCAGGCAAGCAAGCAGCGGGCAGCGCGCTAGCAGGGCAGGGGCTCACTAGTGGTGGGAAGAGCAGGCTCGGCGACTTGGCGACTCGGCGGTGCGGGCGGCTCGGGCGGCTTGGCGGCACGGCGGCTCGGCTGCAACTACGGCTCGGTGGCTCGGGCAACTCGGGCGGCTCGGCGGCAACTGCGGCTCGGCGACTCGGCGGCTCGGGTGGCTCGGGCGGCTCGGCGGTACGGCGGCTCGGCAGCAACTGCAGCTCGGCGGCTCGGCGACCCGGCGGCTCGGGCGGCTCAGATGGCGCTGCGGCTCGGGCGGCTCGGGTGGCTCGGGCGGCTCGGTAGCAGCTCGGCGGCGCCGGCGGCTCGGTGGTGACGGCGGGGCCACTTGGGGACGGCGGCGGGGCCAGGTGGAGCGGCGACGGGGCCAGCAGAGGTGGCGCCGGGGCCGCAGGGTAGGTGACGGGGCCAGCAGAGGCGGCGCCGGGGCCGGGAAGGGCGGCGCCGGGGCCGCAGAGGTAGGTGACGGGGCCAGTAGAGGCGGCGCCGGGGCCGGTAAGGGCGGCGTCGGGGCCAGCAGAGGTGGCGCCGGGGCCGGGAAGGGCAGCGCCGGGGCCGCAGGGGTAGGCGACGGGGCCAGCAGAGGCGGGGCCGGGTCGGGAAGGGCGGCGTCGGGGTCGCCGGGATAGGCGACGGGGCCAGCCGAGGTGGCGCCGGGGCCAGGAAGGGCGGAGCCGGGGCCGGGATGGGCGGCGCCGGGGCCGCAGGGGTAGGTGACGGGGCCGCTAGGGCGGCGGATCGGGGCCGCGAGGGCGGCGCGACGCGGCCGCTAGGGCGGCGCGTCGAGATGGGGCCGCGACGGGGCAGCAAGGGGTCGCGCGCGGCTCCCCTGGGCGCCGCGACGGGGTAGCGGGGAGTGGCGCGCCTAGAAGGAACGGGGCCGCGCGCCTCGGGGCGCGCGCTAGAGAGAAATAGGTCGCACGCCACGGGACGTTCGACAGATCGAGTAGCAGCGGAAGCAGTAGTAGGGCCCACAGGCCAGGAGCATATGTGCTCTGAAACCATGTGAGAATGAACGAGAATGAATGCACTATGAAAGAGTTGGGTACAAGTACTAACCCTAATTGGGTTGTACCCCATATAGGCTACCCCACTACAACCTACACAAAAGCATAAGTTATAATGCTCTGACACCCGTTGCTCCAGTCGCTCGTGAGTCCGTTGCTCCTGCCGCTTAGAGTTAGCCGCGGAGCCAGTTACTCCAGTAGCCCGTGTGCTAGTTGCTCCAGTTGCCAGTGTGTCAGTTGCTCCAGTTGCCCGTGTGCCAGTTGCTCCAGTTGCGCCGTGTGCCAGCAGCTTCAGCTGCCGCCCACTACCTCCTCTCCTCTCATAGTCCCTCCTCCTCCACACTTGCCCTCTGCGATAGCCTCTAGCTTTGCTTACATTTGTGAACTTTAAACTGTTGCCTCTTGTACTTGTGCTCAGAATGTGTGGTGACATTTTGATCCACCCTGAGTTTGTTCTGCTTTGCTTGTTGTGCTGATTACACCCCACTTTGACTATGGGGGTGTGTCAGAATATTATGTTTCTTTAGTTTGCAGTGGGGTACTTTATAGTGAGAACAACCCTTTTAGGGTTTGCTATATGTATCCCAATGTTTGCTAGTGCCTCTCTCTTCTTCATTCCTCATTTCTTCACAAACTTACGTATGTTCTCATGTCGTTTTTCTGTTGTTTTCTTACTTGGCGTTTTCCGTTTTCCTGTTTTTCCATTTTCCTTACTCCCATTCTTTCTCTTATCTTCATTCCAGCCTCTTTGCTCTGTAGTAGGTTTTCCTTCGTGTCTACTTTTTGTATTATTCGCGTGTCCTTCATATCTACTACATCTTCTATACAACTTCACATCCGTTCATTGATGCTCTGTTTTTTGCATCTTTGCTTATTCTTCCTTGTTTGGTTTATCCATTTACTAACGCCGTCTACTAATTCATGTTGCTGGCCGTTTGAATCGCATCTAATTTTGAATTGACATATTTCGTTGTCTTCCTGATTGTGACTACATCAACATCGCCAGCGCCAATGCAATGTGTTTGTGGCATTTGGAACGATCAGACGCGCGCCAATTGCTCGTGGTGAGTCATTTCTTGATCCTCAAGGTAGATTCTCTATGATTTTCTCATTCTCCTCCTCACGTTCTCATCTCCTAGAACCCGAGTGCTTCTTCTTTCCTAGCAGTTCTCCTCACTTTCTACTCACTTAGAACCGCCGCATACCCTCATCCTCTTCGTTTCTTATTTCAATCTATCCTCACATTTCATTTCCCAATTTCTTTGAATTGGAATGTATTGCACGTTTCTTCTTTATTTTTACTAGTATACGCGCCGTTCCTCTCATTGCGTCGTAGTAACTTCCTTTATGCCGCATCTTCCATCATTCATTTTCCTTTTATTTTCTCACCTTTTCCATCTTAGCTTCTTTTCTGTCAGAATCCCAACCACTAGACCATTGGGATAAAAGGGCTTGTTTTAGTAGCGGGTCAGTGCGCCCATAACCCCCCAGGCAAACGCGCCTGTAACCTTCCCTAGGATCGATCGGGGATCTCACAGTGTAGCTCTACTGACACCCCCCCACACTGGGAGGCCCAGGACTGAGCACAGTAGCAACGGCCAACATGTGCATACACCGGGATTTGAACCCGAGACCGCTCTGATACCATATCAGAATCCCAACCACTAGACCATTGGGATAGAAGGGCTTGTTTCAGTAGCAGGTCAGTGCGCCCATAACCCCCCAGGCAAACGCGCATGTAAACCCCCCTAGGATCGATCGGGGATCTCACAGTGTAGCTCTACTGACATGTTCCTCTTTCTTTTCACATATATTTTTTTACTTCTCTTTCCTCTCTTCATTTCTATTTTGAGAAGAAGTGAACGAGAATGAATGAACTATGAATGAGGTGAGTACAAATATGAAACCCTAATTGGGTTGTACCCCCTATGGGATACCCCACTATAGCCTACACAAATAAGTAAGCTATAATGTTCTGACACACCCCCATAGGCAAAGTGGGGGAGAACAAGGGGTCACAAGACCAGTCAAGCAAAGCAAAGCAAAGCTCAGGGTGGATCACAAAGTCACCACACATTCCGAGCGCAAGGTCAAGGGCCACAAGGCCAGTTCGCATGCAAGATCATATATAGAGATATACAAGAGTCAAGCAAGCAAGAGCAAGAGTATATATAGGTCAAGGTACAAGCAAGGTCAAGAAGTGAGCAAGTGAGGCAAGACAGGCACAAGACCCAGCTGCGTGCAGCAACGCTGATGATCACAAGGCGCAAGTGCCTTGGTGAAGACATCAGCAGTGTTGGCCTCAGAGGCCACGTACGCAAGTCGCAACTGTCCACGCTGCTGTAGCTCACGATCAAGAAAGTAGCGGAGAGCAATGTGCTTTGTCCTGTGCTCCAGTCGCTGCTCTCGACACAAGGCCAGCATGGCCTTGTTGTCTACGTACAGGACTGGAGGAGAACGAGGCGGCTCTCCAAGGTCGTTCAGCAGGTAGGTGAGCCAGCGAAGCTACTGAGCAGCCATAGCCCCGGCGTAGATCTCAGCCTCACAACTGGAGCCGAGAACAGAAGACGAGCGAGTAGCCCGCCACGAGACAGAGCCGGAACCAAGGCCGAAGGTGTAACCCTGTGACGACCGCTGCGTAGCCTGGTCGTCAGCCCAAGAAGCGTCTGCGTGCCCAGTGAGGACCACTGGACTGCGCCCTCCAAGCACTAGCCCCATGCCCGACGTACTGCACAAGTAGCGCAACACCCTCTTCGCTGCAGCCATGTGCTCTGGTCGGTGTCTACCAGGAGAAATATAGCGTGCGAGAATGCTAAGAGGGTATGCAAGGTCAGGTCGTGTGCAGGTCATCAGGTACATGAGGCAGCCAACAAGCTCTGGATACGGGCCACTCGACTCTACGGACTCATCCGAAGGCAGAGCTGAGAGCGAGTGGCGAGTAGGCAGAGGAGTGGCCTGAGGCGAGGAGTACGTGAAGCCGAAGCGCTGAAGGACCTGCTTCACCATGTGTGACTGAGTCAGAGTAATGGTGCGCTGTGCTCTGTCCCGGGTGATCTGCAAGCCAAGGTAGCTGCGCAGTTCACCCAGGTCTGTGCACGTGTGTCTCTTCTGCAGCTCCGACTTCACGTAGGCGAGTCCAGCACTGTCAACTGTGGCAAAGACCAAGTCGTCAACGTACACGAGGATGTAGAACGGCGGCAGAGAGGTGTCGGTGCGCAGAAACAGCGACGGGTTGGCAGTAGAAGGAGCAAACCCAAGAGCCGCAAGCGTAGTCCTCAGTGTGTCGTGCCACTCACGTGGCGCCTGGCGAAGACCGTAGACTGGACGCTGCAGACTCCACTGGGTACCAGAAGGGAAAGACCCAGTGAAGCCAGGTGGGCGGCGCAGCGAGATCCCTCATGCAGGCTGCCCTGCAAGAAAGCTGTGCTGAAGTCAAGAGAGTGCAGCTCGTAGTCACGGTGAGCAGCAACGTGCAGCAGTACCCGAAGAGTGGTCATCTTCGGGGTGGGAGAGAAGGTCTGAAAGTAGTCAACTCCCTGCCGCTGACTGAAGCCACGAGCCACGTAACGCGCCTTGAAGACAGGCGGAGAACCCGGCGGCCGCTTCACCCTGAAGATCCACATGCCACTGACGATGTTCGCCCCAGGAGTGGGGACAGCGTCAACGTAGGTGCCTGTGGACTTCCAGGAAGCAATCTCTGCATCCATAGCTGCCTGCCACTAAGAGGAGTAGGGACCCTCTATCGCCTCCGCGTAAGAGCGCGGAGTCGGGATGTCAAGTGCATCCGGGTCTCCCTCAGGGGTAAGCAGACGGACACGAGATGAGGTGAAGCAGCTGCCAAGCACTGGAACTCCTCCTGCCTGTCCTCAAGGACGTCCGTGCCAAGGGCACACTCACCCCCGACGGACGGAGGACAGACAGACTCAGACTCAGCGAAAAGACTAGAAGCGTAGTCTAGGCGACAGCGAGCAGCAAAGTCGACGAGCTCAGCAACTAAGGCAGACGCAGCAGTGGACTCGAAGGAAGGGTCAGTGACGACAGTGGCAAGGAGACGCGTAACAGTAGGACTAACAGCACGAAGAGAGTCCGACTCCGGGTCGGCAAAAGCAGGAAGAGAGGACGCAAGCGGACAAGGCAAAGGGGCACGCAGAGGAGCAGTGGACGGACGCAGAGACATCCTGTGCGTGCTAGGGACAGGAGGAGGACGCTAACGCGAACCACGACCACTAGCGCGAGCAGCACGGACAGGCGACGCAGGGCGAGACGCAGGCTCACGACGCTCAGTAAAACCTCCAGTAGGACCAGTGTAGGGAGAAGGAGCAGGCAAAGAGGAGGTAGGCTGCAACTGTAACTGTGACGGGACTGGCTGTGGACAAGCTAAAGAAGGAGGAGGACCACTAGAAGGCGGAAGACAAAGAACCTGCTGCAGGAGTGGAACGAAGTATGGTCGAGGCCGCGCGGCGACGCCAGACACAGCAGGGACAGCACCAGCACCCCCAGCAGGAGCACGCGCTCCAGCTGCACCTCCAATAGCGCCAGAACCTCCAGCAGGACCAAGAGTACCCGCAGCAGTACCGTCAGCAGTAGTCTCAGCTCCAACACCCTCAGTAGCGCCAGCTCCAGCCGAACCTGCAGGCCCAGCAGCTCTTGTACTCCCAGTACGAGCACCTCCGGGACCCGCGACAGCAGCACCCTCAGTAGCCGAAGAACCTCCAGCACCAGCAGCAAGCCTCCAGCGCCGGGTAAACCACTCGCGCAGCTCCCGTGGAGAGAGTGGCTCCCGCAGAGACGAAGCACCCGGAGAACGCCCAGGCGGAGCACCTCCAAGCGCAGCACCCCCAGGCTCAGCACCCATAGGCTCAGCACCTCCAGGCGCAGCACCCCCAGGCTCAGCACCCCCAGGCTCAGCACCCCCAGACTCAGCACCCCCAGGCTCAGCAGCCCCAGGCTCAGCACCCCCAGTTGCAGCACCCCTAGGCTCAGCACTCTCAGGCTCAGCAACCCCAGTCGCAGCACCCCCAGGCTAAGCACCCTCAGCAGCACTAGAGTCACCAGTGACCTCAACAGGCTCGACTGCGTCTACCTGGGACACACCTGAAGGGGACGGACCCTGGGGGGGTAGGGGGTCTATCGGAGGGGGACCTGGTACAAGGAAGAGCGGCGGCGGGGGGAGAGACGGAGTGCGGTAGGGGAAGAGGCGGTAGTAGGGGACCGACTCGTCAAACGTGACGTCCTGGGAGGACAGAACACGGCGAGAGGTGGGGTGGTAGAACTGCCACCCAGGCGCGTCAGGGGGGAACCCCAGGAAGACGCAAGGAGCAGCACGAGGGGACAGCTTGTCCGCAGACAAGTCGCGGACAAACGCCCGAGATCCCCAGACCCGGAACGCCGACGCATCGACAACCTTCCCCGTCCACAGCAAGGCTGGGGAGGTCTCCGGCCTGGAGACCCTGGGGTGTAGGTTGATCTGATGCGCCGCGTACCTCACCGCAAACGACCACAGAAAATGGGGAGCAGCCGCATGCATCATAGACGTACGAGCGACATCTATGACCATGCCAATGCGGCGCTCAGCAATCCCATTTTGCTGCGGGGAGTCCGGAAGCGTGAAGGTCTGACAGATTCCACGCGAGCAACAGTAGGCTCTCAGAAGGCCAGAAGAAAACTCTCCGCCTCTGTCCGAGTGCAGACGCAGAACAGGAAAGTCCGAGCCAAAGCTCTGCCTGAGCTGGGGACGAGCTGCGCGGATCCAGTCGATCAGCACCTCAGTGACATCAACCTTGCTGCGCAAGGGGAAGACTGTGGTGTAACGCGAGTAGTCGTCAACAAGAAGCAGGAAGTAGCGCTCGTGACCCTGTCCACGGACGCGGGCTGGGCCCCATGTCAGAATATTATCTTATTGTTCTAGCCTGTAGTGGGGTGCTCTATAGCGAGTACAACCCTTCTAGGGTTTGCTATTTGTATCCTCATTCTTGCTAGTTCAATCCTCTTTCTTCCTTCTAATTTTGACACCCCACACGTCCATGTGAAGCGTCTGCAACGGGGCCTCTGGCGGAGGAAACTGAGTGGAGTGAGGGGCAGCCTGCTGGCGCCCCTCGACACAGGGGACACAGGTAGGGCCAGGGCCCTGAGGAAGGGGAGGGAGGGACCGAGGGAGACCAGAAACAAGAAGACGGGAGGCCATGCCTCTGAGCCGAAGCAGAGAGGGGTGACCAAGGCGGTGGTGCCAGAGGAGAGTCTCGTGAGACAGGAGACGACACGAACAGGGGGCAGACTCAGGACCAGACTCGGACGCTGCAGTAAGCACCTGACCCGACGAAGTGACCCTACCAGACTCAACAACCGGAGGAGACGGAGTGGTCAGTGTGTAAAGGCTCGACCCCGGCCTACGGGTGAACGTAGCCAGGTGTCGGCCTGTGCTAGCCTCTGTGCAGTGCGACACCCGCTGACGCGCAGGAGTGAACCGGTGTACTCCCCCATCCTGTAGGTCAGCACCACTCACCAGGTTCGTAGAGAACGAGGGGAGGTAGAGACCAGACAGGGTGCCAGAGGGAGCCGCCGGACACGGGAGGACTGTGGAGAAGTGAGACAGGACAGGACCCCCAGAGGGGTCAGCCAGAGACACCGCAACCGGCCGACTAAGCGGCGTGAGCGTGGTGCGGTCCCGAAAGAAGGAGCGAGAAGCCCCAGAGTCAAGGGTGAAGGTGAGGGAGGCCGAAGCCGACGTAGTACCTGAGAGCGCAGACTCACCAGTACCTGAGGATGTAGACGCACTAGCACCTAGAGCAGCAGCGTCGCAAGCACCTAGGGCAGCCGCCTCACCAGTACCTAGAGCAGCAGTCTCAATGCCCGGGTCGGGCGGGAAACACCGGTAACATTCACCCTCATCACTAATAGACACAGCATACATGGCAGAAAGGATAGCATCAAAATCAATATCATAGATGGCAACGCCCGCCGTAGACAGCTCGCCCCAGCGAGGGATCTCTGTGGCCTCCGGGAACTGGTGACGCCACGCGTCCGTCAGGCGGCCAAAGCAACGCTGGGTGGGGTGCGCACCCCCACACTGCTCACCCGCACGGTCGCCGGTGCGCAGGACGTAGGTGCACGGACCAAAACCCCCACCCCGCTGGCGTGCAGTGTACCACTCACGGAGCTGCTGAAGTGACAGGGTCTCACGACCGCGCTGCTGCTGCTGGCGCGGACCACCACCGGAGCCACTCCTCTGCGTAGACCCACGACCAGCTCCACCGCCACCCCCGGCGCCTCCGCCGCCTCCGCCGCCTCCGCTACTACCGCCACCTCCGCCGCCTCCTCCACCGCCGCCACCTCCGCCACCTCCGCTCCCACCGCCATCGCCGCCGCCGCCTCCGCCTCCACTGCCGCCACCGACACCTCCACCCCCACCACCACTCCCATCGCCACCCCCACTCCCCCCGCCGCCTCCACCTCCACCTCCACTGCCTCCGCTCGCCCCTCCAGTGCCCCTGCCCCCCTTGCCCTTGCCAGAGCGGCGTCTCCCGCTAGGGGCAGACGCCGCACCGACCGACTCAAGACCAAGGAGGTCGGCCGCAGCAGCAGAGGCAATAGAGGGCAGAAGGGGGGAGGGGGAACACCCCTCAAAGATGGGGGTGCGCGGGTCACCACGAGAGGCCCCTACAGCGACTATGCTCTTCTCGGCTGCTAGGAGGGACTTCTCGAGGAGGTCAACAGTGAGAGTGGTGGGACAGACTGAGAGGAAGTGGTCCCTGACTACGCGAAGGGAGTCAGGAAGGCGAGTGACTATGTAGTAGAGAGTGATGTACATGGGGGGGGGGTTCTTGGCGCAGAAGTCAGCAGGAAGCGCAGCGCGGTAGCGAGTGTCACTAGTGCGGAGGTGCGTAATGAGGTCAGCAAGTGTGGGAAAGGCAGTAAGGTCAGGGAAGAGGTACGGTAGCATGAGACGGCTCAGTGCAGCAGTAGCAGGGGAGGAGTACCGCGCAACTACAGCGTCATACAAGGTCTGAGCACTCTTGTACTGACTAAAGTGCGCACGCTCAGTGGTAGGTAGGTGGCGACGCACAGCAAGACGTGCAGCAGCATCGCACGTGGCCCACTGAGAGCGAACAGTGGCGTCAGCATCAGCAGCAGGGGCAGGAGAGGCGCCAGAGGTGAGGTCAAAGAGAGAGAGACCGTCAGCCCTATCGCACTGTAAGTACAGCTGGAGGTCGTCAACCCAGACCTCAAAGTCAATGGCTCGACCCTCAGCGTCAAAAGCGAGCACACTAGGGGTAGCCATGACAACAGTAGACCAGCGGTGCAAGCAGTAGGGAAAGGGCAGTGCAGTGAGAGAGGTGCTGTGCTCACCGGACAGTGCTGCACGGGCGGCTCGGCGGAAGAGCGGCTGGGCGGTATGGCGGCTCGACTGCTGGGCGGCTCGGCTGCACGGCGGCTGGGCGGCTCGGCGGCAGGGCGACCCGGCGGCTCGGTTGTGCTGCTGCAGGGCGGCGCGGCTGGGTGAGGCGGCTCGGGCGGCTCGTGCGGCGGGCGGCTCGGGCGGCTCGGGCGGCGGGCGGCGCTGCAGTAGTTGAAGGCGGCGGGGCCGCAACTGAGGGCGGCGGGGCCGCAAATGAGGGCGGCGGGCCGCAGGTGAGGGCGGGGACGGGCCGCAACTGAAGGCGGCGGGGCCGCAGGTGAGGGCGGCGGGGCCGCAACTGAGGGCGGTGGGGCCGCAGGTGAGGGCGGCGACAGGGCCGCAGCTGAGGGCGGCGTCGGGGCCGCAGGTGAGGGCAGCGACGGGCCGCAGGTTAGGGCGGCGATGGGGCCGCAGCTGAGGGCGGCTTCGGGGCCGCAGGTGAGGGCGGCGACGAGCCGCAGGTGAGGGCGGCGACGGGGCCGCAGCTGAGGGCTGCAACGGGGCCGTAGGTGAGGGCGGCGGGGCCGCAACAGAGGGTGGCGGGGCCGCAAGGGAGGGCGGCGACGGGCCGCAGGTGAGGGCGGCGACGGGGCCGCAACCGAGGGCGACGATGGGGCCGCAACCGAGGGCGGCGACGGGGCCGCAACCGAGGGCGGCGACGGGCCGCAAGAGAGGGGGCGGGGCCGCAACTAAGGGCGGCGGGGCCGCAAGTGAGGGCGGCGGGGCCGCAAGGAAGGCCGCTAGGGCGGCTCGACGAAGGTAGAGAGAGGAGCGCGACTCCGGGAGCGCGCTCCGGGCAGGAAAAAAAAAAATCGATGTGGTGGGCCATAGGCACAGTTCCCACGAGGGAACCTGCTCGATACCATGAGAAACTTAGGACGAGAATGAAAATGACAAGGAAAGTTGGGTACAAGTACAAACCCTAGAAAGCTGTACCCCATATGTGCTACCCCACTATAGCCTATAGTAGCTATGTCATATAAATCTGACATTCTGAGTCTGTACCGTACCCCTTGTAGTCAAGGGTGCATTCCTGTCTGGACATTTGTGTCACAATCCCCTTTTTCCCGAGTCGCATTGAAACATTTTGGGAACCTCACATCACAAAAAATGAATGTATCGCGACACTAGGCGACCAGGCGAAATGTACAGTTGTGCGCATTTGATTTGGTGTCGTAAATTACTGTACACCCTTTTATTCAACCGCCCCGGCTGAGGTGTTCTTTCGACGCGCGGGAATTTTTACGCGCGCGAAATTCGCATTGTGTGGTGTCTAGCTGCATTGACATTTCGAACCGCATGCGACTTTTTCCCAGTGACGGATAAATTTGCAACTCATCAGCGACGTCAGCGCGTTTCATGCTGTCCAATGAAAAATACAATAATGGTCGTTGAAACGCGACTCGCATTTGTGACATAATGCGATGTTGTTTCCTCGCGTCACATAACGATTAAGACACAAATGTCGACACAGGAATGCATCCTAAGTATTCTGATTTTCCTAATATCAAAAACAACATCAGTCTAGAGCACACATTATTGAGAAAAAGCCAGTGAAGAAATGAGGAATGAATGAACTAGCAAGCAGGTGGGTACAAGTAGGAAAACCTAGAAATGTTTTACCCCATATAGTCTACCCCACTACAGCCTACACAGACTATAGCATATAAGTTTGACACACCCCGATAGGCAAAGTGGGGGAGAACAAGAGGTCACAAGACCATTCAAGCAAAGCAACGAAATCTCAGGGTGGATCACAACGTCACCACACAATCCGAGCACAAGAGCAAGGCCAAAAGGCCAGTTCACATGCAAGATCATATAGAAAGGTAAACAAGCAAGTGCAGGTATAGAAAGATCACAGTACAAGCAAGGTCAAGAAGTGAGCAAGTGAACCAAGTAGGCACAAGACCTAGCATCGTACAGCAGCGCTGATGATCACCAGGCGGAAGTGCCTTGGTGAAGATATCAGCAGTGTTGGCCTCAGAGGCCACGTAAGCAAGGCGCAGCTTACCACGCTGCTGCAGCTCACGAGCAAGAAAGTAGCGGAGAGCAATGTGCTTCGTTCGGTGCTCCAGTCTGTGCTCCCGACACAAGGCCAGCATGGCCTTGTTGTCTACGTACAGAACAGGAGGAGAACGAGGCGGCTCTCCTAGGTCAGTCAGCAAGTAGGTGAGCCAGCGTAGCTCCTGTGCAGCCATGGCCCCCGCATAGATCTCAGCCTCACAGCTGGAGCCGAGAACAGAAGACGAGCGGGTAGACTGCCACGAAACAGAGCCGGAGCCAAGGCTGAAGGTGTAACCCTGTGACAACCGCTGCGTAGCCTGGTCGTCAGCCCAAGAAGCGTCTGTGTGACCTGTGAGGACCACTCGACGTCGCCCTCCAAGCACTAGCCCCATGCCTGACGTACTGCACAAGTAGCGCAACACCCTCTTCGCTACAGCCATGTGCTCTGGTCGGTGTCTCCCAGGAGCAACATAGCGTGCCAAGATGCTAAGAGGGTATGCTAGGTCAGGTCGTGTGCAGGTCATCAGGTACATGAGGCAGCCAACAAGCTCTGGGTACGGGCCACTCGGCTCTACGAACTCATCCGAAGGCAGAGCTGAGAGCGAGTGGCGAGTAGAGAGAGGAGTGGCCTGAGGCGAGGAGTACGTGAAGTCGAAGCGCTGAAGGACCTGCTGCACCATGTGTGACTGAGTCAGGGTAATGGTGCGCTGTGCTTTGTCCCGGGTGATCTGCAAGCCAAGGTAGCTGCGCAGTTCACCCAGGTCTGTGCACGTGTGTCTCTTTTGCAGCTCGGACTTCACGTGGGCGAGTCCAGCAGTGTCAGCAGTGGCAAAGACCAAGTCGTCGACGTACACGAGGATGTAGAATGGCGGCAGCGTAGTGTCGGTGCGGAGAAACAGCGACGGGTCGGCTGTAGAAGGAGCAAACCCAAGAGCCGCAAGTGTAGTCCTCAGTGTGTCGTGCCACTCACGGGGTGCCTGGCGAAGACCGTAGACTGGCCGCCGGAGGCTCCACTGCGTACCATGGGGAAACGACCTAGTGAAGCCAGGTGGGCGGCGCAGCCAGATCTCCTCGTGCAGGCTGCCCTGTAGGAAAGCTGTGCTGAAGTCAAGAGAGTGAAGCTCATAGTCGCGCTGAGCGGCTATGTGCAGCAGCACCCGAAGAGTGGTCATCTTCGGGGTGGGAGAGAAGGTCTGAAAGTAGTCAACACCCTGCCGCTGACTGAAGCCTCGAGCCACGTAACGCGCCTTGAAGACAGGCGGAGAACCCGGCGGCCGCTTCACCCTGAAAATCCACATGCCACTGACGATGTTCGCCCCAGGTGGGGGAACCTCGTCGACGTAGGTGCCTGTGGACTTCTAGGAAGCCATCTCTGCGTCCATGGCTGACTGCCAGTGAGAGGAGTAGGGACCCTCGATCGCCTCAGCGTACGAACGAGGAGTCGGGATGTCTGGTGCATCCGGGTCTCCCTCAGGGGCAATCAGCGTGGACACGAGATGAGGCAAAGCAGCAACAAAACACTTGAACTCCTCATGCCTGTCCTCAAGGACGTCCGTGCTAAGAGCACACTCACCCCCGACGGACGGAGGACAGACAGACTCAGACTCAGCAACAAGACTAGCAGTGTAGACTAGACGACAGCGAGCAGCAAAATCGACAAGCTCAGCAACTAGGGCGGACGCAGTAGTGGACTCAAAGGAAGGGTCAGTGACAACAGTAGCCAGGAGACGCGTTACAGTAGGGCTGGCAGCACGAAGAGAGTCAGACTCCGGGTCAGCAAGAACAGGAAGAGAGGACTCTGGAGGAGACGGCAACGGGACACGCAGAGGAGCAATGGAAGGACGCAGTGCCATCTGGTGTGTGCCTGGGACCGTAGGAGGACGCGAACGCGGAGCACGACGACTAGTGCGAGCAGCACGAACAGGCGACGTAGTACGAGACGCAGGCTCACGACGCTCAGCAAGACCTCCAGTAGGACCAGTGTAGGGAGACGGAGCAGGCAGTGGGGAAGCCGGCAGTAACTGTAGATGTGACGGGTCAGGCAGTGGACACTCTAAGGGAGGAGGAGGACTAGTAGAGGGCGAGAGACCAAGAACCTGCTGAAGGAGCGGAACGAAGTACGGCCGAGGCCGCGCGGCGACTCCAGACACAGCAGGGACAGCACCACCACCCCCAGCGGCAGCACCAGCGCCAACAGCATGAGAAGGACTAGTATAGGGAGAAGGAGCAGGTAGGGGGGAGGCGGGCTGTAACTGTGACTGCGACTGGACAGACTGTGGACACTCTAAGGGAGGAGCAGGACCAGTAGAGGGCGGGAGACCAAGAACCTGCTCAAGGAGCGGAACGAAGTACGGCCGCGGCCGCGCAGCGCCTCTAGACCCAGCAGGGACAGAACCAGTACTCTTAGCGGCAGCACCAGTGCCAGTAGCACCTCCAGCTCCAACAGCGCCAACTCCAGCACCCTCAGACCCACCAGCGCCAGCAGAACCACCAGCGCCAACACCCCCAGCAGCTCCAACTCGAGCAGCACCAACCCTAGCAGGACTGGTAGCTCCAGTACCGCCAGCAGCTCTAGCAGTACCTCCAGCAGGACCAACTCTAGCAACCCTAGCAGCACCCCCAAACCCAGCAGCTCTAGCACCGCCAGTACGAGTACCACCGGGACCAGCAGCAACAGTAGTACCTCCAGCTCCAGCAGCACGGCTCCCGTGCCGGGCATACCACTCGCGCAGCTCCTACGGAGAGAGTGGCTCTCGCCTCGACGAAGCACCGCGAGAGGCCACACGAGCAGACCCAGCACCCCCAGGCTCCGCACCCCCAGGCTCAGGACCCCCAGGCTCGGCACCCCCAGACCAAGCACCCCCAGGCTCAGCACCCCCAGACTCAGCACCCCCAGGCTCACCACCTCCAGACCCGGCACTCGCAGGCTCAGCACCTCTAGTAGCACCAGAATCAACAGCTACCTTGACAGGCTCGACTGCGTCTACCTGGGACACACCTGACGGGGCAGGACCCTGAGGGAGGAGGGGGTCTACCGGGGGAGGACCTGGCGCAAGGAATAGCGGCGGCGGGGGGACGGGCGCAGTGCGGTAGGGGAAGAGACGGTAGTAAGGCACCGACTCGTCGAAGGTGACGTCCTGGGAGGACATGACATGGCGCGAGGTGGGGTGGTAAAACTGCCAACCAGGCGCGTCAGGGGGGGAAGCCAAGGAAGACGCAGGGAACAGCACGGGGGGACAGCTTTTCCGCAGACAAGTCGCGGACAAACGCCCGAGATCCCCAGACCCGAAACGCAGACGCATCGCCAACCTTCCCCGTCCACCGCAAGGTGGGGGAGATTTTTTGCAAGGAGACCCGGGGCTGAAGGTTGAGCTGATGCGCTGCGTACAGAACCGCAAACGGCCACAGAAAATGGGGGGCAGCCGCATGCATCATGGACGTACGAGCGACGTCCATGACCATGCCAATGCGGCGCTCAGCAATCCCATTTTACTGTGGAGAGGCTGGAAGGGTGAAGGTCTGGCGGATGCCCTGTGCACGACAAAAGGCTCCCGGACGGGCAGAGGAAAACTCCCCGCCTCTGTCACAGTGCAGACGCAGAACAGGAAAGTCCGAGCCGAAACTCTCTCTGAGCTGGAGACGAGCCGCGCGGATCCAGTCGATCAACACCTCAGTGACGTCACCCTTGCTGCGAATGGGGAAGACCGTGGTGTAACGCGAGTAGTCGTCAACCACCAACAGGAAGTAACGCTCGTAACCCTGGCCACGGACGCGGGCGAGGCCCCACACGTTCATGTGAAGAGTCTGCAGCGGAGCCTCTGTCGGAGGAAACTCGGAGGAGTGAGGGGCAGCGTGCTGTCGCCCCTCGACGCAGGGGACGCAGGTAGGGGCAGACCCCGGAGGTAGGGGAGGGAGAGAGCGCGGGAGACCAGAGACAAGGACACGGGAGGCCATGCCTCGGAGAGAAGGCAGGGAGGGGTGACCAAGGCGGTGGTGCCAAAGGAGAGTCTGGTGGGACAGGAGACGACACGAGCAGGGAGCAGACTCAGGACCAGACCTGGATGTTGCAGCAAACACCTGACTCGACGTAGCTACCTGACCAGACTCAGTAGCCGGAGGAGACTCAGTAGTAAGTGTGAATAGGCTCAACCCCGGCCGACGGGTGAAGGTGGCCAAATGTCGGCCTGTCCGAGCAGACGTGCAGTGGGTCACTCGCTGACTCGCAGGAGTGAACTGGTCAACCCCCCTATCCTGTAGATCAGCTCCACTCACCAAGTTCGTAGAGAACGAGGGGAGGTAGAGACCTGACACGGTGCCAGAGGGGGCTGCCGGAGAGGGTAAGACAGTGGAGAAGCGAGCAAGGACAGGACCCCTAGAGGGGTCCGCCAGGGAGACCGCAACCGGCCGACTGAGCGGCGTAAGCGTGGTGCGGTCTCGAAAGAAGGAGCGGGAAGCACTCGAGTCAAGAGTGAAGGTGTGTAAGGCCTGAGCCGACGTGGTACCTGAGAGAGCAGACTCACCAGCACCTAGAGCAGCAGACGCACTAGCACCTAGAGCAGCAGCCTCACGAGCACCTAGAGCAGCAGCCTCAATGCCCGGGTCAGGCGGAACACACAAGTAACAGTCACCCTCATCACTAGTAGGCAATGCATACATGGCAGTGAGGATAGCATCATAGTCAAGAGCATAGATTTCTACCCGCAGCCGAAGCAGCTCCAACCAGTCGGGGAGCTCAGCCGCGTCGCCAAACTCCATACGCCAGGCGTCGCTTAGACGGGCGAAGCAGCGGGACTCTGCGTGACCCAACGTCTCGCAAGGCTGACCAGTCCGAGCACCAGTGCAAATGACGTACGGACAGCGAACAGTACCCCGTGACCCGTCACGCTGAGCGTACCACTCACGAAGCTGCTGGGACGAAAGGACCACTCGCGGACGACGCTGAAGCTGCACCTGGCCACTACAAGCAGCTGCCGAACTACTTACTCCAGGACGACTCCCACTACGGCCACCGCGACAACCCCAACTAGCGTACCACTCACGAAGCTATTGGGGGTTGAGGGACTCACGCGGGCGACGCTGCAGCTGCACTTGGCCACTACAAGCAGCTGTGGAACTACTCACTCCAGGACGACTCCCACTACGGCCACCCCGACAACCCCAACTAGCGTACCACTCACGAAGCTGTTGGGGGGTGAGGGACTCACGCGGGCGACGCTGGAGCTGCATCTGGCCACGCCAGGAGCAGTAGTAGCAGTAGAAAGAGCAGCAGCAGCAAGAGCAGCAGTAACAGCAGTACGGGCAGGGCAGTGCCCACGAGTGGCGAAAAGGACAGGCCTACAACAGCGGCAACAGCGAGGCCGCTACCACTGTAGGGCGAGAGCTCCGCGGCAGCTGCGGGGGTGGCTGCTCCTGGGGCGGCAGTTGTAGGGGCGGCTGCTCCAGGGGGGGCTGCTCCAGGGGTGTCTGCTGTAGGGGCGGCTGCTGCAGTGGCGGTTGCTGTAGGGGCGGCTGCTGCAGTGGCGGCTGCTCAAGAGGCGGCTCGGCTGCTGGGCGACTCGGCTGCTGGGCGGCTCGGCGGCTCGGCTGCTCGGCGGCTCGGCGGCTCGGCTGCTCGCTAGGGGCGGCGATGGGGCCGGGTAGGGGCGGCGACGGGGCCGCTAGGGGCGGCGACGGGGCCGCGTAGGGAGGGGAGCGGCGACGTGGCCGCTAGGGGCGGCGACGAGGCCGCGTAGGGAGGGAGGAGGCGACGGGGCCGTTAGGGGCGGCGACGGGGCCGCGTAGTGGCGGCGACGGGGCCGCTAGGGGCGGCGACGGGGCCGCGTAGGGGCGGCGACGGGGCCGCGTAGGGGCGGCGACAGGGCCGCGTAGGGGTGGCGACGAGGCCGCGTAGGGAGGGAGGCGGCGTAGGGGCGGTGACGGGGCCGCTAGGGGCGGCGACGGGGCCGCGTAGGGGCGGCAACGGGGCCACGTAGGGAGAGAGGCGGCGACGGGGCCGCTAGGGGCGGCGACAGGGCCGGTAGGGGCGGCGACGGGGCCGCGTAGGGGCGGCGACGGGGCCGCTAGGGGTCGGGAGGGGCCTGGAAGGGCGGCGACGGGGCCGCTAGGGGCGGCGACGGGGCCGCTAGGGGCGGCGACGGGGCCGCGTAGGGGCGGCAACGGGGCCGCGTAGGGAGAGAGGCGGCGACGGGGCCGCTAGGGGCGGCGACAGGGCCGCGGAGGGGCGGCGACGGGGCCGCTAGGGGCCGCGAGGGGCCTGGAAGGGCGGCGACGGGGCCGCTAGGGGCGGCGACAGGGCCGCTAGGGGCGGCGACGGGGCCGCTAAGGGTGGCGCGAGGGGCCGTGAGAGGGGCCTCTAAGAGAGCTCGACAGAAGGGCGGCCCACAAGGCGCGCCTCGGGCAGGAGCGACTGGCGCTCCGGTCAGAAAAAAAAAGTTTCAGTGGTGGGCCCAAGGAAGCGTTCCCACTAGGGAACCTGCTCTATACCATGTGTAGAAATGAGGAATGAATAAACTAGCAAGCAGGTGGGTACAAGTAGGAAAACCTAGAAATGTTGTACCCCATATAGTCTACCCCACTACAGCCTACACAGACTATAGCATATAAGTTTGACAAAGCCAACTATGGAAAATTGGGAATTATATAATTAAAAAAATACCTGAAAATGCAGACAATTAGACTAAAATAGTATGATAAAGAAGCTCTGGTCCATATTCAGACTGTTGCATATTCCAAGAAAGAAACATTTGGAGCCGCGTTTGTGACGGCGACGTCAGCGTGAATCACGCTGGCGAAATTCGTATCACAATCGACTGTGATGCCATAATGGAGACATGTCTGGGCAGGAATGTACCCTAACTCACGGCCAATCGCTTTACAACCCAACACATCAAACATTCCTCTGCAATTAAAATTTCCAAAACTAATTTATATGTTTGTAGGCTGTAGTGGGGTAGCCTGTTTAGAGTACAACACTTTTAGGGTTTGGTACTTGTACTTCGATTCCTTGCTAGTGAACCCATTCCTGCTCGTTAGTTTTTTCGGGTCCCTACTCCTCTCAGTGGCAGTCAGCCATGGACGCAGAGATGGCATCCTGGAAGTCCACAGGCACTTACGTCGACGCAGTTCCTCCTCCTTGGGCGAACATAGTCGATGGCATGTGGATTTTCAGGGTGAAGCGGCCGCCATGTTCTCCGCCTGCCTTCAAGGCTTGTTACGTTGCTAGAGGCTTGAGTCAGCGACAGGGAGTTGAGTTCCTCTAGACCTTCTCCCCTACCCCAAAGATAACCACTCTTCGGGTGCTGCTGCACATCGCTGCTCAGCGTGACTACGAGCTTCACTCTCTTGACTTCGTCACTGCTTTCTTACAGGGCACTCTGCACGAGGAGATCTGGCTGCGCCGCCCACCTGGCTTCACTGGGTCGTTTCCTGTAGGTAGCTAGTCGAGCCTCTGGCGGCCAGTCTACGGTCTCTGCAAGGCACCTCATGAGTGGCACAACACACTGAGGACGACACTTGCGGCTCTTGAGTTTGCTCCTTCGACTGCAAACACGTCGCTGTTCCTGCGCACCGACACTTCGCTCCCACCGTTCTACATCCTCGTGTACGTCGACGACTTGATTTTCGCTACTGCTTACACTGCGGCGCTGACTCTCGTGAGGTCGAAGCTGCAGAAGAGACACACGTGCACAGACATGGGTGAGCTGCGCAGCTATCTTGGCTTGCAGATCACCCGGGACAGAGCACGCCGCACCATCACCCTGACTCAGTCACACATGGTGCAGCAGGTCCTTCAGCGCTTCGGCTTCAGTTGGTCCTCGCCATAGTCCACTCCTCTGCCTACCGGTCAGTCGCTCTCAGCTCCACCTTCGGACGAGTCCGTAGAGCCGAGTGGCCCCAATCCAGAGCTTGTGGGCTGCCTCATGTACCTGATAACTCTTAGAATCATAGGCATGAGTCAATGTGTGATTAGGTCAAGGTTGGGGTACAAAACTAGAGTGTCGAGATGATTTGTGTACCCCCTAAGGCTAGCCCCAATATAGCCTAGATAATAATATGCATATGTTTTGACACACCTTCGTAGGCGAAATGGGGGATAGCCAGAGCAAGCAATGGTAACAAGACCAGTCAAGGGAAAAAACAAAACACAGCTCAGGGTGGATCACAACGTCACCACACACACTGAGCGCAAGCAAGAGGCCACAAGGCCAGTTCACATGCAGATATATATATATGCAGCAATAGCACAGTGATCACTACCTAGCAAGAGCAAGCATACAGGGGTATATATATATGGATCACAGTACAAGCAAAGTCTACAGCAAGTGTGGAAACGTAGGCACAAGGCCTAACAAAGTACAAAAGCGCTGATGATCTCCAGACGGAAGTGCCTTGGTGAATATATCAGCAGTGTTAGCCCGAGTGGCCACGTGAGCAAGACGAAGCTGACCACGGTGCTGCAACTCTCGAGCCAGGAAGTAATGCAGAGCGATGTGCTTCGTTCTGTGCTCCAATCTGTGCTCCAGACACAAGGCAATGGCTGCCTTGTTGTCGACGTACAGCACTGGAGGAGAACAAGGCCGCTCTCCCAAGTCGGTCAGCAGGTAGGTGAGCCAGCGTAACTCCTGTGCAGCCATGGCTGTGGCGTAGATCTCAACCTCACAATTGGAGCCGAGAACCAAAGACGAGCGTTTAGAACGCCAAGAAACTGAACCAAAGCCAAGGCTGAAAGTGTAACCCTATGACGATCGTTGCGTAGCTAGGTGGTCAACCCAAGAAGCATCCGAGTGCCCAGTGAGGACAACTGGGCTCCGCCCTCCAAGCACGAGCCCCATGCCCGATGAACTGCACAATTAGCGCAGTACCCTCTTCGCAGCATCCATGTGATCCTTCCGGTGCCTACCAGGAGCCACGTAGCGGGCCAGAAGGCTAAGAGGGTACGCAAGGTCAGGTCGAGTGCAGGTCATCAGGTACATGAGGCAGCCCACTAGCTCTAGGTATGGGCCACTCAGCTCTACGGACTCGTCCGAAGGTGGGGCTGAGAGCGAGTGGCATGTAGCCAGATGAGTGTGCTGTGGCGAGGACCAGGTGAAGCCGAAGCGCTGAAGGACCTGCTGCACCATGTGTGACTAAGTCAGTGTGATGGTGCGGCGTGCTCTGTCCCGGGTGATCTGCAAGCCAAGGTAACTGGGCAGCTCACCCAGGTCTGTGCACGTGTGTCTCTTGTGCAGCTCTGACTTCACAAGGGCGAGAGCCTCAATGTCAGCAGTGGCAAAGACCAAGTCGTCAACGTACACGAAGATGTAGAGCGGCGGCAGCGAAGTGTCGGTACGCAGAAACAGCGACGGGTCAGCAGTCGACGGAGAAAACCCAAGAGCCACAAGTGTCGTCCTCAGTGTGTCGTGCCACTCACATGGCGCCTGGCAGAGACCGTAGACCGGCCGCCGGAGGCTCAAGTGGGTACTAGGAGGGAATGACCCAGTGAAGCCAGGCGGGCGGCGCAGCCAGATCTCCTCGTGCAGGCTGCCCTGTAAGAAAATTGTGCTGAAGTCAAGAGAGTGAAGCTCGTAGTCACGCTGAGCGGCAACGTGCAGCAGCACCCGAAGAGTGGTCATCTTTGGGGTGGGGGAGAAGGTCTGAAAGTAGTCTACTCCCTCTCGCAGACTGAAACCTCGAGCAACATAACGAGCCTTCAAGACAGGCGGAGAACCTGGCGGCCGCTTCACCCTGAAAATCCACATGCCACCGACTACGTTCGCCCCAGGAGGGGGAACCTCGTCAACATAAGTGCCTGTTGACTTCCAGGATGCCATCTCTGCGTCCATGGCTATCTGCCACTGAGAGGAGTACTCACCCGCGATCGCCTCAGCGTAAGAGTGCGGGGTCGGGATGTCTGGTGCATCCGGGTCTCCCTCAAGGGCAAGCAGCATGGACACTAGATGAGGCGCAGCGGCTGCAAGACACTCAAGGTCCTTCTGCTTGTCCTCAAGGACGTCCGTGCCAAGAGCACACTCACCCCCGACGGACGGAGGACAGACAGACTCAGACTCAGCAACAAGACTAGCGGCGTAGTCTAGATGTCAGGCAGCAGCAAAGTCAACAAGCTCAGCAACAAAGGCAGACGCAGCAGCAGACTCAAACGACGGGTCAGTGACAAATGTGGCTAGCAGACGCGTGACAGTAGAGTGAGCAGCACGGATGCGGTCAGACTCAGGCTCAGGAACAGTAGGAAGAGAAGACGCAGGAGGGGAACGGCAGGGGAACACGGTGCGGAGGAGAGGAAGGACGACGGACTACGAGGTGGGTGTTGGGGACAGCCGGCTGACGCGAAGGAGGAACACGACGACCGGAACGACCGGAACGGACAGGCGAGACAGGACGCGACGCAGGCTCGCGACGCTCGGTAAGACCCCCTGTCTGCTCAGTGTAAGGAGAAGGAGCAGGCAGCGGTGAGCCAGGCTGTAACAGAAGACCAGTAGACGAAGGGAGACTAAGAACCTGGCGAAGCACAGAGTCAGGCGGTGGCTGAGACGACGGAGACAATGGAGCAAAGAACAGGCGCGGCTGTGCAGTGCCACCAGCACCAGCAGCTCCAGTACCCCCGGCAGCTCCAGCACCTCCAGCAGCTCCAGAACTCTCAGCGCTAGCTCCTCCAGGACCAGCTCCACCAGCAACAGCACCCCGGAACCGGCACCTCCAGTCCTAGGGTCTCCAGCCTCACTGTCTCTAGAAGCAGCACCCTTAGGCTGAGCACCTCCAGCCCCAGCAGCTCCAGTACCTCGAGTACGAGCACCTACGGGACCAGCACCACTCTGAGCTCCAGTGACTTCAGTAGAAATACCTCCAGCGGCAGAGCCTCGAGCTCTAGACGCGCGACCCTAACGGCAACCGTACCAGTCATGCAGCTGCTGTGAGGTGAGAGGCACACGCGGATGAAGGCGACTACTCCAAGGAGACCGCGCAACAGTAGACTCAGAACCCTCAGTGCCAACACCCGCAGCAGCTCCAAAACCTCCAGCGCCAACACCCGCAGTAGCTCCAGATCCTCCAGCGCCAGCACCCTCAGCAGCTCCAGAACCTCCAGCTCAAGCGCCACCAGCGCCAGCACTTTTAGCAGCTCCAGAACCTCCAGCTCCAGCACCCTCAGTAGCTCAAGGACCTCTAGCAGAAACAACTCCAGTAGCAGAGTCACCAGCTTTAGCGCCTCCCGCAGCAGAGCCTCTAGCTCCAGCAGCACGACCCTGGCGGCCAACGTACCACTCACGCAGCTGCTGTGGGGAGAGAGGAAGTTGACGACGAGAGTGCAGCGGCGAGGTACCAGCGGAGCGACTACGGAGACAGCCGCTCCAGGGAGACTGCTCACCAGACGCCTCAGGGCCTCCACGCGCAGCACCCCCAGACTCATTACCCCCAGGCTCAGCACCCCCAGACTCCTCACGCCCAGGCTCAGCACCTCCAGACTCTGCACCCCCATGCTTCGCACCTCCAGGCTCCGCACCCCCAGGCTCAGCACCCCCAGGCTCTGCACCTCCAGGCTCGACACCCCCAGAAGCAGCACCCCGAGCAGGACCACCCTTAGCAGGACTTGAGTCACCAGTGACCTCAACCGGCGCAGTGAAGGGAGAAGGGTCGACCTGAGACACACCTGAAGGAGTAGGACCGGGAGCGGGGAGGGGGTCTACCTTGGGAGCACCTGGAGCGAGGAAGGGCGGCGGGGGGGAGAGAGGGGCAGTGCGGTAGGGGAAGAGATGGTAAAAGGGAACCGACTCGTCGAACGTGACGTCCTGAGAGGGGAAGACACGGCGCGAGGTGGGGTGGTAAAACTGCCAAGCAGGCGCGTCAAGGACAAAGCCAAGGAAGACACAAGGAACAGCGCGGCCGGAGAGCTTGTCCGCGGTGGTATCGCGGACAAAGGCACGAGCACCCCAGACCCGGAAACGTGACGCATCGCCAACCTTCCCCGTCTACAGCAGTGTGGGTGAGGTCTCCGGCAAGGATACACGGGGCCAGAGGTTGAGCTGATGCGCGGCGTACCGGACCGCAAACGGCCACAGAAAATGGGGGGCAGCCGCATGGATCATGGAGGTACGAGCGACCTCCATGACTAAGCCAATGCGGCGCTCAGCAACCCCATTCTGCTGCGGAGAGGCCGGAAGCGTGAACGTATGGCGGATGCCGTGCTCCGCACAGAAGGGTGCCAAGAGGTCTGAGGAGAACTCACCACCTCTGTCAGAGTGCAGACGCAGGACTGGAAAGTCTGACTGGAACCGCTCGCGGAGCTGGAGACGGGTAGCGCGGATCCAGGGGAACAAAACATCGGGGACCTTCCCCTTGCGCTGCAAGGGGAAGACCGTGGTGTAACGCGTGTAGTCGTCGACGACCAGCAAAAAGTACCGCTCGTGGCCCTGTCCGCGGACGCGGGCTGGGCCCCACACGTCCAGGTGGAGAGTCTGCAGGGGAGCCTCTGTGGGAGGGAACGAGGAGGAGTGAGGAGCGGCGCACTGGCGCCCCTCGACACAGGGAAGACAGGGAGGAGCAGGCGAGGGTGGGAGGGGAGGGAGAACCCTGGGAAGACCAGAGGCAAGGTAACGGTAGTGTATGCCACGAAGGTGCTGTATCAAAGGGTGACCAACGCGGTGGTGCCAAAGGACCGTCTGGTGCGACAGTGTGCGACACGAGCAGGGGGCCGACAACTGACCTGACGGAGATGCTGCTACCTGAGGGGACTCAGTGGTCAGTGTGTACAGGCCCGACCCCGGCTGCCGAGTGAAGGTAGCCAGGTGACGACCCGTCTGAGCACACATGCAATGTGTCACACGCTCATAGGCAAGGGTGAACTGGTGAACACACGTGTCCCGGAGCGCAGAACCCGCCACCAAGTTCGTAGAGAACGAGGGGAGGTAAAGACCCGACAGTGTGCCGGACAGGACAGGAGGACAAGGGAGGACACTTGTGGAGGTCGCACGGACTTGACCCCCATAGGGGTCTGCCAGAGAGACTGCAACCGGCCGACTGAGCGGCGAAAGGGTGGTGCTGTTGCGAAAGAAGGAGCGAGAAGCACTAGAGTCAAGTGTGAAGGTGTATAAGGCCTCAGCAGGCGCACTACCAGAGAGAGCAAACTCACCAGCACGTGGAGCAGAAGCCTCACCAGCACCTAGGGCAGCAGCCTCACCAGCACCTAGAGCAGCACGCTCTATACCTGGGTCAGGCGGTACGCATAGGTAACAAGCACGGTCAACACTACTAGGCTATGCATACATGGCAGTGAGAATAGCATCTTAGTCAAGAGCAAAGATATCTACCCTACGCCTAAGCAGCTCCAACCAGGTGGGGAGCTTAGCCTTGTCGCCAAACTCGGTACACCAGGCGTCGCTCAGACGGGCAAAGCAGCGGGACTGTGTGTGACCAAGCGTCCCGCAAGGCTGACCAGTGCGGGCACCTGTGCGAATGACGTACGGGCAGCGAACGGTACTGAAAAACTTTCTACTCTAAGTGTACCACTCGTGAAGCTGCCGAGACGTAAGTGTCTCGCATGGACGCCGCTGCAGCTGCAGCTGGCCACTGCCAGACGCTCCCAATTGACCAGCTCCAGGGCGACAGCTACGACGGCTACCGCCACAACCCCAACTAACGTACCACTCACGGAGCAGCTGGGGCGAGAGAGACTCGCGTGGACATCGCTGGATCTGCATCTGGCCACCGCCAGTAGCAGCAGTAGCAGTAGCCTAGAAGTAGTAACAGAAATATCTGCAGTAGCAGGGCGGGCAGGGCAGGCGCGGAAGGCAGGCAGGCAGGCAGACAGGCTGGCAGACAAGCAGGCAGGCAGTGGCGCGGCAGCGCGCTAACAAGGCAGGTGCTCACCAGTGGCGGGAAGAGTAGGCGCTCGTTGGGCGAGCAGGGCCCGCGCTCCGCGGGCGGCTGCACGGGGTCCAGGGACGGCGTCGCGGGTCCAGGGGCGGCGTCGCGGGGTCCAGGGGCGGCTGCACGGAGTCCAGGGGCGGCTGCACTAGGGGCGGCTGCTTCACGAGCCAGGGGCGGCTGCTCTGGGTCCAGGGGCGGCTGCTCGAGGGTCCAGGGGCGGCTCCACCAGGGGCGGCTGTTGTCGGAGCCAGGGGCGGCTGCTCTGCACCAGGGGCGGCTACTCGAGGGTCCAGGGGCGGCTGCACCAGGGGCGGCTGCGTCAGGGGCCAGAGGCGGCTGCTCTGGGTCCAGGGGTGGCTGCTCGAGGGTCCAGAGGCGGCTACTTCAGGGGCCAGGGGCGGCTGCTCGAGGGTCCAGGGGCGGCTGCACCAGGGGCGGCTGCTTCAGGGGCGGCTGCTTCAGTGGCGGCAACGCGCGGGTCCCACAGGTGCCGTGACGGGCGACGGGGGGCAGTGCGCCGTCACCGGAGGAGGTGACGCGTGGGGCCGGCGGCAGGGTGCGCGGGCGGCTGACGTAGCGCGCCGGGCCGAAAACGGGCTACGCAGGCGGCGAACGCGGCGCGCAGGGCCTAAGCGGGCTGCGCGCGGGCAGCTTACGCGACTCGCGGGCCGGCAACAGGCTGCGAGGGCGGCTGACGTGGCGCGCGGGGTCGAAAACGAGCCTAAACAGGCCTAAACGGGCTGCGCGCGGGCTGCTTAAGCGACGCGCACGGGAAACAAAAAGGCCGCGCGCGTGCTGCCGAGGCGCGCGCGGGCAACAGGCAAGGCAGGTGAGGTAACGTGGTAACGGGTGGGCCCTAATCTTAGGTCCTATAGACCTATTGCTCTAGATACCATCTTAGAATCATAGGCATGAGTCAATGTGTGATTAGGTCAAGGTTGGGGTACAAAACTAGTGTGTCGAGATTATTTGTGTACCCCCTAAGGCTAGCCCCAATATAGCCTAGATAATAATATGCATATGTTTTGACAATGACCTGCACTCGACGTGACCTTGCTTACCCTCTCAGCATCTTGGCACACTACGTTGCGCCCGGGAGACACAGAAAAGAGCACAGGGAGGCCGCTAAGAGGGTGTTACGCTACTTGTGCAGTACGTCGGGCATGGGGCTCGTGCTTGGAGGACAGAGTTGAGTTGTTCTCACTGGCCACGCTTACGCGTCTTTTGTTGACGACTTGGCTACGCAGCGGTCGTCACATGGTTACACTTTCGGCCTTGGCTCCGGTTCTGTTTTTTTGCGGTCTACTTGCTCGTCTTCTGTTTTCAGTTCCAGTTGTGAGGCTGAGATCTACGCAAGGGCCATGGCTACAAAGGAGTTACGCTTGCTCACCTGCATGCTGACTGACTTGGGAGAGCGGCCTAGTTCTCCTCCAGTTCTGTACGTAGACAACAAGGCGGCAATCGCCTTATGTCAGGACCACGGACTGGAGCACATGACGAAGCACATCGCTCTGCGTTACTTCCTTGCTCGAGAGTTGCAGCAGTGTGGTCAGCTTCGTCTTGTTTACGTGGCGTCGCGGGCCAACACTGCTGATATCTTCACCAAGGCACTTCAGCCTTGTGATCATGAGCGTTTCTGTATTGTTTTAGGCCTTGTGTCTACTTGGCCTCACTTGCTGACTTGTTGAATTTGATTGTACTGTGCTCTAATTACTAATACATGCATGCTTACTCTTGCTAGGTAGTGATCACTGTACTGTTTGCTATTGTTTATATAACTCTGCATTTGGACCGGCCTTGTGGCCATTTGCTTGTGCTCAGAGTGTGTGGTGACCTCGTGATCCACCCTGAGCTTTCTTTGTTTTCTTGACTGGTTTTGTGACCGCTGGTTCTCCCCTACTTTGCCTATGGGGGTGTGTCAAAACTGATTTATCTGTTTGTAGGGTGTAGTGGGGTAGCTTGTATAAAGTACAATACCTTCAGGGTTTGGTACTTGTACTTTGATTTCTTGCTAGTGAACCCATTCCTGCTCGTTAGTTCTTGACAAAAATACTCAAGAAATTCAAGGTAAGATAAGAAATTAGCTCTGAAACCAAGCGTTGTTAGTTATCAAACAGAGTATGCTGAATGAACGAATAATGAATTAGTTATTGAATGAATTTGTGATACTATGAAGGTCGCTGGACAATATAGCAAGAATCCTAGCTATCTGGGAACCTCGGTTTGGGTAAGTCTTAGGATAAGGAAGCCCGAAGGCGACGGAAGGGAGCCTCAGAGTCTAGAATTTGTACCTTTTCTGAGTTCAGAACGTACGCTATAGAGTACTATCACGGTAAGGAAAAAAATGTTCCTTTAAATGTGTACCTGACTACCAATATCGAGAACCGCGATGGCTATAACCGGGTTCTGTCCAGCACCTGGCCAGCATGAGGGGGTGTGCGAGTGTCCCGCAATCTGCGGTTCTCCTGGCTCAGGGAGTCCCCAATCCCGCCACCACAGCACTAGGGGCTCACGAAACTGGCCGATGGGGTTTCGTGCTTCTCCCTGACTAGGAGTTCAATTTTCCCATCTTCACATCAAACACCCATTTCGCCCTTTTCAGTAGTGTGAAGTTAGAAACCGTTGTCATTTTCATTGAAGCCATGAAGGCCCACCACAAACCTGACGATGACTATGACTACCTCTTCAAAATTGTGTTGGTGGGAGACTCTGGCGTAGGCAAGTCCAACCTGATCTCCCGTTTTACAAAAAATGAGTTCAATATGGAGTCAAAATCAACTATTGGAGTCGAGTTTGCCACACGAAGTATTGAGGTGCGGACATGTGCATCTTAGAACCATGTTTTCAGGCGCATGTGTCTAACGTGTACTCGCCAGTACTCTTCGATAGCACTGGGTTTCACGGTGTATGATCCCTGTGCATTTTCTTGAACCAGGTGGATGGCAAAACCGTCAAGGCTCAAATATGGGACATGGCGGGGCAGGAGCGCTACAGGGCCATCACGAGCGCATATTATCGGGGGGCCGTCGGCGCCCTGCTTGTCTACGACATCACTCGCCAAGTGACTTTCGACAATGTTGAGCGATGGCTGAAGGAGCTTCGGGACCATGGCGACCAGAGCATTATTATTACTCTGGTCGGCAACAAATGCGATCTTAAGCATCTCCGTAAGGTGGCCATGGACAAGTCTCAAGGCTTCGCTGGTAAGCATTTGCTCGTTTGGTCGCTCTTCTGGCGTTTCCCCTGTACCACCGCCCCTCACAAGCCACATAAGAAGCTTACGAATAATTCTCCGCTGTACTATCGTCATGCTCTATCGCTCTCGTTCAACCGTCGGAACATTGTTGTTTACTCTGGGCTGCTTCCTGATGCACCGTCCCCACTCCCTCCTCTTATACCTTTTCGATACACACTTTCGCGAGGTCATACTGAGAAAAGCAAAACGTTCCCAGTAGCATATCGTGTCATTTAGTGATTGTCTGATTCTCGCCCCTTGTATACTGAATCGTTTGGGTCTATGACGTCCATCTCGTGCTATTGTGGTTTGACAGAGAAGGAGGGGTTTTTTTTTATAGAAACATCTGCATTGGACGCCACCAATGTCGAAGATGCTTTCACACAGATCTTGACGGAGATCTATTGGATGATGACGAAGAGAGCATTGGCGCCAGACGAAGATAGTTATCAGCCGGGACGTGGTCAAACCATTGACATAAATGCACCTCAGCCTGAGAAGAAGGTTGACAGCTCATGCTGTGGTTGACAAATGCTGCTTGTAAGCTATTTTCATTTTGGAAGTTAATGTAGTTGATGCGGCTGATGCTCAGCACTAGTACAAAATCCTGGTGAAGAAATGGCACAGGTTCATTTTTATCTCTACAAGAATCCCTTCATGTACTCCCCCATTATTGCGTTACACTCCTGTAGAGCACGCGATAGCAGGGAGTCTGCAACTGGAATTTAACTATGTCGACTGTTGACTAACTTAAGCAGAGGTTACAGTGCATCTGGTAACCATTAGGCATCGGAAGCTGCTTCGCCACTGTAGCGATACCGGTATACCATGCAAAACTGTTGAATTAAAGAAATGAACCCGACATGGTACATGGCTGGCGAGGACTAAATGTGATGTCTTGTTTTGTGCTCTTGTTTTTTACATTCACTATGAGAATGTCTATCTAGGACATGCTTGCGCTGTCTCAACTACGCTACCGGTATGTGGATCCTTCTCTTACCGTATCCAGTTGATTCTTACCGTATGCTGCATTAATATGCCCGATTTTGATCTTTTCCCTCCTCAGATTAGCCTGCGTTGATGTTCTCTTCCTCTCACTGGAAGGTCTGGTAATTATCCTCTCAAGTGGTGCAAATTATGACATATGTAAAGAGCTGTGTCCCCCAACATCAGCGTATGTACCTTTCAGGCGAAAATAGCAACGCGTACCAGCCCAGCTCAGATCTCTTCCGCACTCCCACCCAGCATTTGCTTTCACGAACTCTGTTGAAATTGGTGTTTTCTCCACGTGGCCTTCTTATATTCGCGCACGCAGGCACCAGAAAAGTAGCGACTGATGCTCGATTTTCTAACCAGCTACTACGTGCGGTGGCATCGAGACTCTGTGGGTTGTCGGTCGGTGCCGCGGTGATACACATCCCTCCATCAATGATCATCACCGTGCGGACCTCGGAGCATCTCCTGGGTCAAACCGAACCCCACCGTGGCGCAAATTGAGGTGGTGTGTCTGGGTGGAGTGTCGTGCGTGATGCTACCCGTGCAGATGAACCTCGTGTTGGAGAGAATGGTATCGAAGCGCACCTCACAGCACACCACTCGCCATTCTCTATCACATCAATCAAATGGCGTTGAGCTTTCGACATGTTTTCATGACTGTCCTTGTATGCTGCTAATGCCTCTGGCCCCCGATTGCAGTTTCAACGGGCAGAGAGCTCGTTTTTACAGAGAATAGGACGACGGTTGAGCATTCTGCTTTAGTGCACAATAAGAATCCTCAAAGCTCTCGCTACACGGTAACACGGAAGTAGAGCATACAGTTCTCACTTTTTGTTCCACCCACAGACGCACGTAAAGGTGCATCGGGGGAGCAGGTGCGTCATTCTTGCTTCAGTGCCATACTTGTTTTTGTTCTCGAAAAGTACCTCTGTGCTTCATATTACCTTTTTTTGTCAGTACGAATATGGACTATGCGCCTTCGTCTCCCTCCTCACGTAGTGTCAGTCCAAGACCTCCCTGCCACCCTTGTATCTCGGCTGTGCAGATGATCGTGGTCACGGCCGTCGAGCAGCTCGTCATATTCGTCGTCCTCGCCTTTCTGCATGTTTTCGTCTCCCTCTTCCTCCGCCGCTCAGACGGATCCGTGCGGCGATGGCTGGAGGACAACATGTTTATGTCCAAGCCGTGCAACGACTCGTTCACGGGGTGAGTGGCGTGTCGATGCGCGTAGTACCGTGTATCAGTGTGTCATGAGGGGTCAACTGCTCAGCATAAAAATTCCTGCTGAAAGTGTAGACTCTTTGGTGTAGTTTTCTCTCTACCCTCGCTAAATTGCACTTATGTTTCTGCGTTACTTCGTCGTGTTGCGTGAACCCACTGCCACAGCGGCGTCGCAACGCGAGACGTGGTGATAAATCCCCGCACCCGCCTGTCAGCTCGCCTCTTCCTCCCGCGCACAGACCTTGTCGCCGCCACCATGGGGGAGCGGGCTTCTTTCGGCCTGACTTGCTACCGCGTGCTGCTTTGCTACCTACCCTCGTGGTGCTGCCTGTTCGCGCACGACTGGGACGAGGAACCTGTTGCCGCTGTCCATCCTATGGGAGACGCCGACTTCACTGATCTCGGAAATGGGACTGCCGCGGCAGCAAGTGCCGCGGAGGTAGCGTCGGCGTTTCGCCAATGTTCTGGCGTTTGTTCACAGCCACTTGCGCCCGGAACCCGTTTGCCCGTGCTGGTTTTCTTCCATGGCGGCGGGTTCATGTACTGCACTGCCGCCTTCCGCGCCTACGACTTCTTCTGCCGCCACCTCGCGCGCCTCGTGGGCTGCATCGTGGTAAGCGTGGACTACCGCCGCACGCCCCACAGCCGCTTCCCCGAGCCGTACCTGGATGCACTCGACGCCCTCGCGTGGGTGGGAGAGCAGACCAGTGTTTGCGGGGAAGACGAAATGTGGCTGGCACAGGGAGATGTGCGGAAAGGGGGGGAGGCATGGAGCGGCAGAGAAGTGACGATGGATAGTGTGATGGGAGCGGAAGAATGCGACGGTGAGCCCCGAGGAGTGGAGCCTTGGCTGCGGCTTTACGGCGACAGCAGGCGAGTGGTGCTCATGGGCGACAGTGCGGGCGGTAACATCGTGCACAATGCATTGCTCATGCTGCTGCAACCGTCGCTGGACTTGGCATCGCCGGTAGGCGGCTCGGCACTGCACCAAGCAGCGACGGACAGATGTAAGGCACTCTGGGCAGCAGCAGGTGAAAAGGAATCGCGAGCAGCTGCTTCTGCCAGTAGCGCCTCTTCGCGCGCAGGGCGCATGCAGCCAGTGAAGGCGTTTGGGCTAACGATAGTGGCGAGCGTGCTCATCTGTCCGTACTTCGGGTCCGAGCAGCGGACGGAGTCGGACACCCGGCGGCAGCACAACCTGACGTTCAACCTGCGCAACACTGACCGGGCGTGGCGGGATTTCCTCCCACCAGGCAGCTCGAGAGACCACTATGCATCCAACCCGTCGAAGCTGGCGGACAGCAGCGCGTTGGCGCTGTTTCCTCCCACCGTAGTGGTGGTGGCCTCGCAGGACGTGCTGCACGACCACGGCGTGGCGTACCACGAGCTGATGCGCCGCCACAAGGCTCCCTGCACCCTGCTTCGCTTCCAGGCCGCTCACGATTTCGTAGTCATTTTCCCCAAGCTCAGAGAGAGCGAGAGATGCTTCGGTGCGCTCTCGTGCTTCATCGAAACGCTGATTGGCACGTGAGGGATGGCACCCCGCCCCACAACGTGACATTGGCATGTTCCTGCCATCGAAATGCTTACTAACACCTAATAGAAATGTTTCTTACTGTCCCAAAACTAACGCAAAATGTTCACATGTGACAGCCTAGGATGAATGCAGCATGAACGTGGCACGAAAAATGTGAAAATGTTCATGGAACTGACAATATTCATCCGATGGTTGCCACTGATAAAGGTGAAGGCATGTTCCATTGTAAGACCTTTAAATGTTTGCTACCGCTTCAGCAACGTGCTGGGGACATGTATCCTTTGCCTGTATCTTGCCAGCTTCAGCATTGGAATTTGTACTTGGGTTCTGGCAGAAGCACTCAGGCCATGGGTCGGCAAAGAAGGCCATGTGGCCCTGGCGGCGGGGGAAGGGTGATGCCGATGGTATCTTCCGAAGCACGTTCTTCACAGCGGGACCAAACACGTCCTCTGTTATGCCGCCTGCCTCCCTCTCGTCCAGCACACGGGACAGTGAGCGGCGATCAGGCCTCAGCGATGGGAGAAACCCGAGGTAGAGACGGTGGCCGAGCACATTATTGGCAAAGTTGCTGGGGCCGTCATAGCTGGGCAGAAACACATCAGCCTGGACATGAGTGGGTGATGCAGACAGGGAGGCAATCCGAGGGCTGCATGAATAACTGATTGCATTCACTCACTCCTACCTTGGGGCACACAATGGGATCACGGGAACCATGAGACATGGCCTACCTTGGTGCACATAATGTAGTCAACAGCCTGTCCCAGCAGCGCCCTGCCATGCCCCTCCACCGCCTCCATCTCTGCCGCCGTGGCCACATCCGCGCGGCGCACTATGTTGGGGAAGAGCGCCTGCAGGGGGCGCATGAATGCCTCTCCCCCGTACACTGCCCCCCCTGCCAGGTACAGCAGCGTGCTGTTGGGGAAGCCCATGGCCCGCAGTGTGAGCCCCACCTGTTGAGCACAGCAACACGGGTGGAGAGCGGGGAAGGAGAGGAACGGAAGCAGGTGTGGAAGGGAAGAGACACAAGGAGATAAAGAGGAATTAGGGGGGAGCAGACCGAACCTGGGAGAGGACCTGAGAATAGAACAATCCTTATCTGCATGATGCCATTTCAGATACGCAATGTAGCATAACGATCCTTATCTGCAGTTTCATAATCATCTGAATTTAGAAATAAATTGTTAAAGCAACGCTAAAAATGCACAATGAAAAACGCCATAAATACGACTTCAGAGGAGTTGGAGATTGCATGTGCCATGCTGGGGCGGCCAGGACAAGGACGACGGGATAGGGGTTCAGATGACACGTGGGCTTTACCTCGTGTGGTGTGAGTGGGCACTTGCCGATTCGTCTCCTCCTGGACTGCTCCAGCTCCTTCTCTGCAAAGTTAGCTTCTCGATAAGCCTTCAGCTCCGCCTGCTGCTCCTCAGAGAATATGTTGAAGCACCTGTGCCAACAGCAAAGGAGACGACGGGGCAACAACACCTCAATCAGCAGCAGGCAACAGTGACGGATCAGCTTTGCTCGAAAGCAGGTGACAGTGCAAGTCGCCTGTGGCGGCCACTCACCCTGCGAACGCTAGCATGTCCTTCTCGAAGCGCAGGTGCACAGCAATGAAGCGGCCCTGCATGCCCAGCGCTGCGCTGCGTGCTCTCATGCGCGCCATCACGCTGTCAGCCAGCGTGTGCACGGCGGGGTGAAAGCGCAGCGCGTGGAAGTTGGCACGGCAGCGCAGGCGCTGCAGCTCCAGTGCTACACTGCCCGCGCCCAGCTCCTCCGCCAGCCGGTGCGCAAACGGTGTCAGGTACACCCCGCCCCGCCGCCGCAGCACCCGCAGCGCATCGCTCTCGTACCACTGCACTGGGGCCTCACGCGGTGGACGCAGCTGCCATGTTGGGGGATGCGTGAGAGATGCAGGACGGGGAAGCGAGATGAGCACAGCAGAGCATTAAGATCGAGACAAGATGAACAGGCCACGAAAGAGATGAGCGCTCCACATGGGGTAACAATGACGGCGAGTGACCTACCCGGACGAGCTTGGCGCGCTTGTCGGCCGTTATGTGTGGCGGCAACTCCTTGACTATGCGCACATCGGAGGCGAGCGTGGCGATGAAGTGGTCCACATCGTACACCGTGGCGAAGCCACTGCCGCACCCAGCACATGCACGGCACACAGGGCGTTGGGTTGTGGACATAGAGGGTGCACAAGAGAAGCCGTGAAGGTGGGCATATGGCGTGGAAGCAGGGAGAGATGTGGTGAAGAAACTACATTACCATGATTGCATGGCATAACGTGTCACTGTATGGCATGGCCTGGCATGGAATGGCAAAACACGGTTTGGTATGTCACTAGCTGGCGTGGTGGTCATGCATTGCAGTCCAGCAGTGAAGCACAGTTATTGACCTGGTGTCGTTCCAGAACTCATTGGTGTCAAGGCGTGGCAGCACTAGAGTGGCGTTCATGATGCGCGCCACCACCACTGCGTTGCATATCTGCACACCCTCGCCCATACACACACACCGCAACGCACCCCACCCCTCACATTCGAACACAAACCAATGCATGAATACCCACACATAACAATGCTGGTAAGTGACAGTGAGTGAGGCAAGAGACAGTGGACGCAGAGGGCGGAAGAGAGCATGGTGGTCCATCCATGGGAGCCATGAGAAGGGAAGTGGAAAAGACAGAGACAACAACGCAGAATCAACAGGACAATCAACCTCATGGACTGTATGGGAGTGGGGGAGTAGCATAACGTCACTGGTTGTGATGGCAGTGCTGAGTAGCCATGAGATGACATGGAACCCTGCACATGCGTGCATAAGACCTCATGACAACAGCACCTAGTACCCATAAAGGGGTGCTTTAAAGGAATACAGCAGCTAACTTCCATACGAACGCATCACATGGCATGCTGCGACGCATGCAGCATGTGTGCAGCGTGTATGCAGTGTGTGTGCAGCGTGTGTGCAGCGTGTGTGCAGCGTGTGTGCAGCGTGTGTGCAGCGTGTGTGTTGGGCGAACATCACGTGACATCAACATCCTATATATCCCACAATTGCTTCTCTCCGCTGTCCCCTCTGCCTTCCATTCACGCACCGCGCTGCGCTGCTGGTTGAGCCCTCCGTTGCACCTCACCACCACGAATCCGTTGCTCTCCTCCGCTGGCGCTGCTCACATGCAGGGAGGCACGAGCACACGAGCACGCACGCAGCAGGAGATGGTGCGAGTGGAAGGGAGAGGGAGTGAAGTGCGGCGAGGGCGAGTATCATGCCGACACTGAACGTACGGCACAGGCCAGTGACCACCAGGAACCAGGTAGCAACTCGCCACGCCATCATGCGCGCTGTGTCACCCCTACCATTTCTCGTCAACTAAGCACGCTCCTGCCCTTGAGTTGTGTTTATCAGCTGAGTTTTTGTGGGTGCTCGAAAGTGAGAGCAGCAGCAGGGGAGGAGCCTTACCAGGCCAGACTGTGGTGTCTCGCACGCCTGCATGCGCCACCCAGCCCTGGGGGGCGGGCTCAGGCCACAGCGACGCTGCCTCGCGCCCATGCGTGTGCGATTCGCCCCCCTCTGCTACCCCGCCCTCGCCCTCCCCCTGCACTGGTGCCTGCGCCCCAGGGCTCCCCACCCCCGCCTGCAGCAGCGAGCGCGTGGCGAGTGGCGGTGGTACGGCGGAGGTGGAGCGGCGCGGCAGCAGCAGGCGGCGGTGTGTGCCGTCTGATGAGAGCACCGCCTGGCACACCACGAGGGGCAGGGGGCGAGACACATCGAGAAAAGGAGAAGCGGAGAGGATGTTTGGTACAAGGGATATGTAGAGGCCAATAGTACTTGGGTGAGTGGCGGATTGGTGAGGAACACAAAAGGCGGCGAGCGCACACGGGTGAGGCCGCAGCAGGCGAGCACGGAAATGGGGCGTGGTAGCAGCAACGAAGCGAGGGAGGGTAGGGGTGAGTTTGGTGGGGCATGGCGGAGGCGCACCTCTAGTCGCGACATGATGTCGTCGCCGAACCATGCGAACAACGCCACCAGTGTCAGCAGCGCCAACAGCAGCAGGAAACGACGCCGCCTGAAAGGAAAGAGTAGCACAAGTGGGCGAAGGAGCATGCAGCAGAGCAGCAATGCGATGGGAACACACAGAGCACACAGCAACAGCATACACAGGGAACAGCATCAACGAGTGATGTCCACCCACACTCCACTTGGATCCCAGCCATTAACACCTCTCTCTGCTCGCCATCGCCGTGCCTCGCTGCTGCTCTCATCCCAGGCCTCACGCCAGCCGCCCCGCCCTCACACAAGCAAGCAGTTCCTTGCGCGTGGACCTCCGCACCGCGTGCTGCGCCAGCGATGAGCGGTCGTCAGCACGGCGTGCTCACCTGTACCGTATCTGCAGCATCTCTATCTTCTTCCGCTGACGACCTCCCGATCGCCGTCGCTCCGCCCCGCCGACCACATAGGGGCTCTTCTTTGACGCCGACCGCACGCCGCCTCCCGCCTCCATCCCGCCGCCACCGCCGCCTTGCCGCGACCCAGCTCCAGCGTGCCCTCCGCCCTTGGCGCGTCCTCTGTGCCTGTCGGGCGCCCAGAACCACGCGTCGCTCTGAGTGGACCTAGATCGTGTGTGTTTCTCTAATCAATCACTCGATGCTGAGCCTCGAATCTAAGTCCTGGCTGCTTGTGACATCACTTCGCTGCGAACGAGATGATGAGAGTACGACGGGCTCGGTACTAGTAAGGAAGGACCATCGCACATCGGCCTTCGAAGACGGAGTTTAGTGAGACGGAATAGTTTGCTGATCTTCAAGCGAACTGATGAAGGTCATATACACGGATGTCTGATTGATAAGGTGTGGAGTGGAGGGTATTTGGCGGCGAGAGTTGTGCATGGATGCGGGGGAGGAAGTGGCCAATCAACGAGATGCTTGACGCGGGAGACCGCGGGACTGCGGGAAGTGAGTTAGGGAACAGCACAGAAGGATTGGCGGGAGATGTGAGGTGTCAGAAGGAGCTGGTCTGTGCGCCTTGATTCGGCCGTACTCCGCAACAAGCTACTGCAGATCAGTGTACACGACTTGCCCCAACGAAAACATACAGCTCGGTTATTCGTTTGGCTAAGGCAACACAATCCCCAGGTGTACATTTTAGCAAGGGTATAAGGTTTAGTCTTGTTTCTTTCATTAAAGTTCAATTGATACAACCGTAATTGCTGAAAGGCTCAAACTCCATCAACCACTATCACCACGCCTTCCATACCTCATGCTGCCTCCTTTAGAAACCCATTGTTCACCACTAACCCTTGGCGTCTCTTTGCTGTCTGTCGCCGGAAGCCGTTTCCTTCTTGATCGTTGCCCTTGTGTAACGGGGAGTGATTGACCCATCGTGTTCTTTTCCATGTCTTGCTCTCCCAAAGCATCCGAAGGCTCTTTTCCTGCTAGTGAACCTTCACTAGCGATTTCACCCTGCCGCCCTGCCTTGGTCCGCTTCTCTTCAATTGACGCCTGCTGCTTCTGCACCATATCCAGCAGCCAGTCGCTGCTCACACTCTCAAGGTTCATGTACCCCTCATCCGCTGCCTCAATCCCTCCCACTTCACTCTCCCCTGCATTCCCCCCTTCTGTCTGCTGCTGTCGCCTCTCAGATTGTCGTTTCCTTCTCTCTTGCCGCCGTGCCAGCTGCTCCTGCTGCGCGCGTACAGCCGCAAGATTCACCCCAGAAGGCCAGCCCAACCCCGCGCGGCCCTGGCGGGCGCGTGCTGTGCGCTTTCGGACAGAGGGGGCTCCAGATCCTGCAGGACCGGAGGAATATGGGAAGACAGCGGGTGCGGCGGGCGCAGCAGTGCCGGAGGTGTTGGTGCGCGGTATAGGCTTGGTGAAGGAGGTGCCGAGCATCTCCATGTCCACTCCGCTCCAGGCGAACGTGTCTGTCATGTCCACCCATCCCGCGTCCCGTGCGTACTGCACGGCAGCAGCGGCGCCGTCGCGGTGCAAGCGGCGTTCGTACTCGAACCACTCGAGGCGGTCGCGGTACACGGGGTCCGCCAGCACCGCCTCCGCCAGCTCCGCCCACTCCGCCAAATCGTCCGAGTCCGCCAGATGCTTCGTCATCCAGCGCAACGATCCCGGTTTTAACGAACCCAACAGGGGGGCGGGCCGTCGGTCGGCCACAGCCTCCTTGTACCAGCTGCCGAACGTCACAGGCGTGTCACGCGGAGGCACTGGACGCCTCCAGGTCCTGCCTGAGTCGTTATATGCCCGTGCCCTGAAACCACGCCCGCTCTTCGCGTGATTTCGCGCATTTTCGCGAAAGAAGCAACTTCTCCTCAGATGCAATGCATCGCCGATCACAAACACCGCAGACAAGGAAGGAGCTGAAACATTTAAACTACCAGCATCTGAACGAATCACGGAACCGAGAGGAGACCGACGGGAGGTGCATGGATTAAATAAAAACGAGTTATGGGATGGCAACGACCGCGAGATAATCGCCATACCCACCACTCGCGACGTGAGGTTGGAAGGGTATGAGAGGATGTTGAAAGGATGGAATGGTTGAGGTTCGGCGGTTTTCTTGGGATCGACTGGAACTGCGGTTGCGCAAGATACGTAGCATGCCTAAAAATATAAATAGGTGCCACACTTGTATCGCGTATACTCACAGAGTCCTTGTCGACCACCTGACCAATCCCGTGTCTACTCAGAGCAACCCAGCTAGCTAGAAAGTTCTTTCGCAGCTTGAGTCTGACTGCTCTGCGTGGCAATTTTTTTCAAGAAAGTACCGAGGAGGTGCTGCAGAACCGCGAAAGCTCTGCTGTGGGCGAACTTTGCTAATTATGATTCTACAAAATGAGCCCTAAGGACACGTCACCTCAACGCCGATCGCGGGATCGACCCTATGTAGGTTTGATTTGCGTGGTTGAATTTGCATCTAGAAGGTTTTACTACGATGCGCGTAGTTTAAATGCGGTGGAAGATCGATTTTGACGATCGATCGCAGGATCGGCGTTCAGGTGATGCGTCCTAACGATCTCAGGTTGTGCTGTGGAAGCGTCACCTCCAGCCATTTTGCAAGATCGATCATGCGCCGATTTCTTTGCGGGATATTCCGCATGATATTCAGGGCGCGTCCCCTCCCTCGATCGATCGTGCAAAACCGACGACGATCGATCGTCCACCGCACTGAAATCTTGCGTTGTTCTGTTTTCAACTATTTGAACCCTTTTTGACCGTTTCTAGGATCGATCCTGCACACGATCGATCGAGGGAGGGGACGCGCCCTTAGTGCGGTGGGATCAGTTTTGCAAAAAGGCTAGAGGTGACTGCCCTCAGGACGCGGCACCTGTTTTCATTTTGCCATGATCGATCGTGGGAGGGGATCGATGTGCCGCCTGTACAGTGTATTGGCGACATCGCCAATGCTTGGTAGCCGTTTTTCGCTGAACGTCGAGAAGGTACAGTAAACGGGTACCCAAATTGGTGGCACCTGCAGCTCGCACGATCGATGTGCGGTGGTGCATGTGTTAGGGTTGGCGGGAGAGCATATCGCGCCACAGGTGACAGCCTCGATCGATCGGCGTCGCCCACGGTCGCAGGCCAAAAATTCTTGAGTCGCTGCGAATGGAATTGCTGCACGACCATCCACGCTCTGCCCTGATTGGCTGCGCGTTTAAGTGTAATGGCAGCTCCAACCTCCCGAGCCTGCATTTTCGAACCTGGCACCTATAGCTCGATGTGTCTACCCCACAGCAAAATTGCAGTGTGGGCACATCGGTGTGCCGATCGATATGCCAGGATCGATGTGAGGCCACGATACTTGTAGAATGAAAACAGGTGCCGCGTCCTCAGACACTGACTGGGTCTGAAAGGCATGTTCGGACGGCGTCAAGCTTCGAGCTGAGCTTTCTTGGTGTCAGACTGCCACGGAGGTCTGACACGAACGATCAGATCTGCCTCATGCCCGTGAGGCTGCATTCGATTTCGGTTGGGCTGGGTTGGGGATGGTTGGAGGCAGCATTGCGGAGGGCAGGGTACACTGCACAGCACAGAAGGGGCGCAGAAATGCAACACCCACTTATCGTATCAACCACTGTGATCGTAGCCCGCCTCACCAATTTGTATCAGCAGAAAATGAGGGCTCTACGTGCGGACCGCAGCATATCGGTTTGGCGTACGTTCTGTATACCCATCATCGTCTCGCTTTTTATTTCCTCCAGCGCCACTGGCTCCATTAGCACGGAAAGCGGCAGCGCTAGCAGCAACACCGGCATCAAGCCAACCTTTACTTCAGAGTTGACTTCGCTTCTGGACTTCGGTTATCCTGATGCGCTTTGCGGGTCATGGCATAACGAGTACATCCAAATTCACGAGCAAATTAGGGAAGCGAACAGAAATGCTGCAGGCAGGGCCGATAGCAGCGTGGATGCGGGCAGCAGCAACGCGTCGTCGTCTCTGCCTCTTCGTTTCATCACCTACGAATGGTTCGACAACTGCGGAGGGCTAGGGGACTCCCTGCTGGGCCTCGCGTCCACGTTCGCCGTGGCGCTGATCATGCGGCGCGCGTTCATCATCCGGCATCCGTGCATCCCGTTCGCGTTCGAGCCGAACCTCGTGGACTGGACGCCGTCCGACGACGTGCCCATGGAGCCCGCGCGCGAGATCGCTATGGACAGAGCCGTGGCGCGGGTGGCGGCGTGGGAGAAGCTGCAGGCGGCGGACGAGGTGCCGATGATTGACATGCGCAACCTCTTCTTCTTCGACCTCGCCTTCTTCTTCGAGCCCTTCCAGGACGCCGTCAACATGCGCCTCTCGTGGAACCGCGGCGAGCTCACGGAGCTGCTCACGGAGGAGCAAGGGCCGTGGGGCGACTGGATGCGCGCCACAGGCCTCCGCGTGCCCTACTCCGTGGGTTGCATCCTGCGCTTGCTGCTCAAGTACGTGCTGTGCTCTCCCCCCCACCACCCCCGCCCCCCCAACCCTCTCTCTCTCTCGCTCTCTCCCTCTCTCTCTACCCCGTCTTCCCTCCCTCTTTCGCTTGATTGGTCGATGCACCATTATGCACCGTGCCTTTGATGGCCCTTCACCCACATCTCCACCTACCATCTCCCCATGCAACGTCACCACCACCTCCCCTTTCTCCCTGCCACGACCTCATGGCGCTCGCTGTCAGGCCCAAGCCTGAAGTAACGGAGCTTCTTGCCTCCTTGTGGGGCCAGACGCATGCACCCTACACCGTCAGTATTGGGGTTCACGTCAGGATTCAAGATGAAACGGCATGGCAAGGTGCGATGCCATGGTGGCAAGGGAAGCGTTTGCAAAGTGAGGTAAAAAGGCAATAATCTTCCTACTATTGCAGTCTTTGCTAGATTCCTGTGGATTCTCAACCCGCTGTAGCGTTTGTTGAGCCCAAAACAGAATCATGGCATCAAAAGCATCAGTTCGGTGGACTGGAGTTCAATGGGGTTTCTGCGTTTGGTGTGGGAAGGGAGGGCGTGTTGCAATGGTCTTGCTTTTACAGAGATCCCTTCGTGTCCACTGTGGTTCCACGTGGTTGTGATGGGTGAATCGCAGGTGAGAGGAAGCTAAGGCCCAAGGAGTACAATTCCACGGAGCTTCAGGAGCTTCTGGAAAAGGCAGCTCCAATCATGGGGTGTGCTCAGGTGAGCCAGCAGGTGGATGCTTGAGCTGGTAACCAGTGATTCACAAGGATTTTCGTATTCACGCTTCCTTTGTTTTTCCTGGCCAACCCATGTGCTTTCTTCTGTTGCCTGCTTCACTGGCATAAAGAACTGCTCTTGTCACCAAGATTTCTCATGCCTCGCCTGTCGCCTGTATTACGTCACCACACTTGCTGTCGTTCTGAAATCTTCTCGTCCCCCCCTCTCCCCATTGTCTTCCCCAGTCAGTGGAGGCATGGTGGTTTCCACCACCACTGAGGGTGCGGTGGGTGCTAATCACGAACTCGGGGCAGCTCAAGGACACACTCAAGCAGCAGCTGCCGGATAAGGTTTGCACACATACACACCTGCACATCCACACACACATGCATGCGCATCCACAATGCATACAAGCAATACTTGCAGAACAAAGATGCTCTCAAACGCACCCGCTGGATACGTCGAGGAAAGTGCAGCTGGGCGTGCAGTGAGGTGGCAGCTGGCCGGCAAGCTGAGAGTGGTTGCATCAGGGAAAATATCAGAGCGTGCGTTCCAACTTGTCGAGCGGTGGAGGGGAGTAAGCTTCCGAGGGAGTAGCTTGCTTTGAGTAAGCTGTGTGCTGTCCGCATAACCTTTTCCGTGGTCCGTTCTCGTGGTGATGCCGTGGGCATGTGCTGGCATCAGGTGTTGTTTACGGGGTTTGTGCCGCGGCACTCGGAGAAGCTGGGCGACATATTGCTGAGGGAGCGCGGGTACAACCACTTTGGCGGCAACGCCTCTGATGCCGTGCTGCTGCACGACTATGAGGAGGCAGCTGTGCGCGAGGCTGTGGCGCACGGGGAGGATGTGGTGCACGTGAACCACACGCGCATTCACGAGGCCGTGCTCGCCAACCTCACTGCTGCGGGCAAACTAACGGGCTATGTCCACAGAGGGGGGGAAGGCGGTGAGCCTGATGACATGGAGAGGAAGAGTGCTGCCGTGATGAACTTTCGGGAGATGGTGGCGGAGTGGCTGCTGCTCTCCACGTGCCACTCCTTCGTGCTGCCTGAGTCAGGCTTCTCGCGCTCTGCCGCGCTGTACTCGCTGCGCCCCATGAGCATCTTCTTCTACCAGCGCTGCGACCCTGAGGCCCCCGAGAAGCTCACCGACATGGCCAGCACTTGGAGTAGAGTCTGATCCCCCACCTACGTATTCCCCAACATGTACATAGCTGTAGATGACCAGTATTGCTTTCTGTAATGTCCAGTGAGCTGAAAACGATTCTCTGATTGTACATTCATGTGTACAGAATGAAATCGGAAGGGCCAGTTGGACACAGAAGCTGTCACATGAAAAACCAAGGGCACACGCCAACCAGACAGCCTTGTATTAGGCTCGGCTCTCTCCTCCAGGCTAGGTTGCTGGTGTTGGGCTGAAAAAGCCCTTAGGATCTTTGCAGAGGTGAATTCTGGGTAGAGTTGATGTAGTAGCGGAAGCGTCTTGATAGAGAGTTTGTGAACCACCTTGCGCTAGTATGTGAGGGCAAAGTAAATTGATTGAAGCAAAGAGATACAAGATTATATATGAATACAGAGAATATGAAGAGACACGGTTATAACTACTTTACTTTTGTTGTTGCGGTTCGATACAGTGACGACTCGGACAACTGCTCTGTAACGAGTCAGTTGTGTGTCCTTGCTGTCGCGCTGCATTTGTCAGGTCAAAGGTCGCTGACCTTCGACTTTCGCGTAACCTCAGCGGTTACTTCAACCTCCGAGGGTTGACTCGCAGGTGCCTCGATATGCTCTGCTTCGTTTGTGCCTTAGTGTTTCGACACGACAGAGGCGCTTAGGAACTATTGTTTCCAACACCCCCCTTCGCTTCTGGAGTGTCGCTGACGTGGCTCTGTCCAGTCAGCAGCATGCAATATTCGAACTTCTGTTTTCCGAGCTTCTTGGTCAGGTAATCAGCTGCCATCTCGGACGTGGGGCAGTATGACAGCTCAAGCCTTCCTTTCTCGATCTCGTCCTTCACGAAGAAATATCGTAGGGCGATGTGTTTCGTTCTGTTCGCGAAGTCGTTCTTGTTGGCGATGCGAATTGCCGACTGGTTGTCGCAGAACAGGGTGAAGTTGTGTAACTCGGCTAACTTCGCTTCTTCCAGTAGCTCGCGAAGATAGAGTCCTTCCTTGGTGGCTGAGCAGAGTGCAATATATTCTGCTTCAGTTGACGAGAGAGCAATTAGTTCTTGCTTGCTCGATTGCCAGGAGATAGGCCCGATAGGCTCGAGACGGTAGATGTAGCCGGTGCGTGATCGCATGTTGTCGGAGTCGCCTGCGTGATCTGCGTCGACGTAGCCGATTAGCTTATGCGTTGTAGTTGCGTTCTTATGATAAGTCAGTCCGACCGTCGGGGTACTGACAAGGTAGTGAAGAGCGCGGTCGAGCTCCGCCAGATGTTCCGCTTCAGGCCTCTTGAGGTAGGTGGCGAGCTGGCTTGCAGAGTAGGATAGATCTGGGCGGCAGGTGACAGCTGCGAAGAGAAGGCAGCCCAGCTTTCTCTGGTAGTCGCAGATGCCGGCGAGCTTGAGTAGAGCGGAGCCTTCCTTGTTGCTTACTGTCGTGTAGCGGTACGGTGTGGAGATAGCTGTTGGTGTGAGTGTGAAACGCTTGGCGATGGTGTCGGCGTATTTCGCGGCGCTGAGGTAGATAGTGTCTTCTTCTTCTCGGATGTTGAGGCCGAGGTACTGTGTGACGGTAGGTGAGACTGTGAGTGTGAGGTCTTGTTGTAGCTCCCCTTCGAACCAGGTTGTAATACCTTTGGTTGAGCCAATGTAGAGTAGGTCGTCTACGTAGACGATTAGCAGGACGTAGTCGGTACCCTTCGAGAGCCGGTACATGCCCTGGTCGTGCGGTAGTTGCTTGAAGCCGATGCGAATGAGGCGAGCGTGTAGGTATTGTTGCCATAGTCGCGGGGCTTGCTTGATGCCGTAGAGTGACTTGAGTAGTTGACAGACATGTTTCGAGTCCGTGCTGGAGCCGTGTGGTAGCTCGACAAAGATCTCGGCGTCGACGGGTGCGTGGAGGAATGCATTAGCGACGTCGATTTGCCTTAGCTTCTTCTTCTTCATGGCGGCGATCGCGAGAAGGATGCGTAGCAAGGTGTGTCGGCTGACTGGAGCGAATGTTTCGGTGAAGTCGCGGCCGTGCTCTTGGTCGAAGCCACGAACGACCCAGCGTGCTTTGAATTTGTCGATGGTGCCATCGGCCTTTGTCTTCACACGGAAGACCCATTTTCCGGTGAGTACTGTCTTGTTCCGTGCCACACCGATAGGAACCACCTTCCACGTGTTGCGTTCCTCCAGTGCCTTCAGCTCCTTGTCCATGGCTTCGCGCCATTTTTCTTTATGTTCCCCCCCTAGAGCCTGCGGAACCGTCGCAGGCTCTTTAGGAGCGACGGAGCCATAGACTGCGGTGACGAGCCCGAGGATCTGCAGTCCACTCTGTGAGTAGCGGGGAAGATTTACATCCTCGGGATAAGCTGCTTCGTCTCCCGTTTCTGGATCAGGTATGAAATTTGGTCCTACTCGTTCTACTTTGTTGGTGTTGACTGTCGCAGGTGTTACGTAACCGTTGTCGGCGAAGTGGTAGAAGGTTTCGGCGTTGGCACTTTCATGAGGGTTGTCTTCGTCCATGGGAACGTCGACGGAGCAGAACGGAAGAGGTCCGGCTTCTTCTGATGCGTTGTCCACATTTTGCTCGTCCCAGTCTGCTTCGTCCGCTGCTGAGGCGAAGGGTCGGTCACCACGAAGGCCACCTGTGGGGTCTTCGTCTTCTTGCAAGTTGGCAAGGTACGTCTGGAGCGTGAGTCGTTCATAGAAAATTACGTCACGTGCTGCTACTGTTTCCTTGGAGTGGACGTCGAAGATTTTCCACGCGTTGTAGTTCTTTTCGATTCCCAGGTGTAGTCCTCACTGTGCTCGTTGAGAAAATCGGCCCGCTCGTGCTGATGGGGGTCGATACTGTACCATGCACCCAAAAACTCGTAACATTTTTGTGCTGCCCTGTTTCCCTGTCCATAGCAGATGCGGTGATGCGTTGTTCGGAAGCGATGACGACGACAGCAAATTGTGCAGCATGACAGCGTGGTCCATTGCTGTAGGCCATTGGTGGTTGGGTAGCCGCATGCCACGTAACACTTTGCGCATGGTGTTCTGCAGGGTCCTGTTCATTCTCTCTGCTACTCCTTGCTGCTGATGGGCGTAGGGAAGGGAGATGAGCTGCTTGATTCCCCTTTCCGCCAGGCACTGCTTGAACCGCTGAGAGGTGTATTCTCCTCCTCCGTCTGACTGGAAGCTTTTCAGTTGTACGCCCGACTCTCTCTCTCTGCTACTGATAGCCAGGCAACGAAGGCTGCGAATGCCATGTCACGGCTGGGTAGGTTTAGGTGCCAGACGTAACGGGTGGCGGCGTCGATGAAGGTGATCGTGTAGTTGTATGTGACTTGTCCTGGTTCCCGATTGAACAGGATATCGCTATACACCTTCTCGAGTGGTGCGTACGCGGGAGCGCTTGGGTTGTGATGTGACGCGAATGGTCGATGCGGTAAGTCGCCTTCAGGGCAGGTGAAGCACGTTCCTCGCGCTCGTTGAAGTTCTCGTCCGTCGGTTAGTAGGAGCGAGTCCTTGTCAAGTACTCCTGCTCTTATTGTATTGTTTAATACTGTGTTGCTTGGGTGTCCCAACCGTGCGTGCCAGGTGCTTTCATTGGCGCGATGTCCGGGTGATCGTCGGTACATGTCGGAGTTGGAGTAGAAGCTGGCGGTGAAGTTGGTGCTGCGATGAACTTCTCGTGGTGCTGGGTGCAGTTGTTGCGCCGGTGTTGGTGGTGTGTCGTCGATGAGGAGTGGTGTCGTTGAAGGACCAGCAACTGGTGTTGACATTCCTGCTGCTGCCGTTGATGGTTCTGCTGCTGCCGATGTTGTCTCTGCTACTGCCGATGTTGTCTCTGCTGCCGATGTTGTCTCTGCTGCTGCCGATGTTGTCTCTACTGCTGCCGATGTTGTCTGGATTGTTGCTAACGCCCTTGTTCTTTCTGCTTCAGGGATGGTGTGTGAGTACCTAAAGCCTTCTGGGCTGAAGTCTGGATCAAGGTCCGGAGGGTGTGTCCAGTCGGTGAAGTTGACGATGGCGTCGCTGTCGGCAGTGCCAAGGTCAGGGACGAAATCAAGAACGAAGACGTTGTTCTTGAGGACCGCCCTGCCGATGTAGAGTCCTCCTCTCCCGTGATACAGCTTGAATTCTTGAGTGGTACTGTCTGCTTCGAGATGAACCCCCTTCGCCATCAGCTGGCTGACGCTCAGTGAGTTGTAGCCGAGTCCCTCCGCGATTAGTACCTTTGACATCTGTAGTACGACGTTTATTTCCCTTGACTGAAGTTGAACTACGCCTTGTCGTCGTGTTCGCAGGTTTTGGTTGTTGGCGACTGTAATGACGACTTCGCGTTGAAGCTGGTGTTCTCGTTGAACGAAGCGTCCTGAGGAACACATGTGCTGTCCGCAACAACTATCCAAGAACCAAGTGTCCCTTCCGGATGGTTCGCTTTGAGCGATGGCGGCGTATGTCGGGTTCGGCTAAAGTGACTCGCGGCGGGGTGTGGTTTCGTCGAGTTGTTCTTCCGGTGAGTCGTGTGGTGGTGACTCGGTGATGCAGGAGTCTGTTATCTTTGTCATGCAGCTGACGATGTTTCTTGCTCCTTGTGCAGGTTGTCCTGTTGAAGTCTTTGAAGCTTGAATCTGAGTCGTAGGATTTGTCTGCGTTGAGACGACTTGGCTGCTTGAAGGCCGAAGTTGCCGCTGCGGGGTTGTTGATTGTTGACGATTCGGGCAGTGCGTGCGCAGGTGTCCTGAAGTTTTGCAGATGTGGCAGAATGGAGGTACTGGCTTCAGTTGTTGCTGCCGGTTGTTGTTGTTGTTGTAGCGTCGCTGGGTGTGGAACGCGAACTCTGGTGCTGAAGTCTTCTTTCTGTGTCGTTCTTCTTGCAGGTCCATGTCTTGCTGCTCCGCATGGATTTCGGCACAGAGCGCTGCTTCGGAGATTCTTCCGTGAGCTCGAAGGATGGCTTTTGTGGCGCGCCATTGAGGACCGAGGCCGCCGATGATGACTGTCACGAAGGCGTCTTCAGAAATCGACCCTCCGCATCGAAGAAGCTTGTCGCGCAATTCGCGACAACGACTGATATACGCCATTCCTTTCTCCCCTGGTTTCATTTCGACCGTTGTCAGTTGCGCCATTAACCGACTTTGACTTACACTGCCTGTTGCTTCATACAGGCTCTTCAGGTGGTTGTACGCGAGCTCCGCGGAGTTACCGTAACCTGAGGAAATTAGAGCGAGAATGAGAATGACTATGGAATGAAAGTGATACAAATATGCAACCCTAGAAATGTGTACCCCATATGGGCTACCCCACTAAAGCCTGTCAGAACATATAGCTTACTTGTTTCTGTAGGCTATAGTGGGGTATCCCATAGGGGGTACAACCCAATTAGGGTTTCCTATTTGTACTCACTTCGTTCATAGTCATTTCATTCTCGTTCTTTGTTTCCACATGGTATCAGAGCAGGTTCCCTCCTAGGGACTGCTTCTAGGGCCCACCGAACCGCGCCCCGAGGCGCGTTTTTTTTTTTTTTTTTTAGCGACCCGTCGTGTCGCCCCTAGCGGACCGTTGCGCCGCCCTTCCCCACGCGGCCCCGCCGCCCTCTGCCTCGCGGCCCCGCCGCCCTCTGCTACGCGGCCCCGCCGCCCTCTGCTACGCGGCCCCGCCGCCCTCTGCTACGCGGCCCCGCCGCCCTTCGATCGCGGCCCCGCCGCCCTTTGCCACGCGGCCCCGCCGCCCTCTGCTACGCGGCCCCGCCGCTCTCTGCTACGCGGCCCCGCCGCCCTTCGATCGCGGCCCCGCCGCCCTCTGCTACGCGGCCCCGCCGCCCCCTGCTACGCGGCCCCGCCGCTCTCTTCGGTAGCGGCCCCACCGCCCTCTGCTACGCGGCCCCGCCGCCCTCTGCTACGCGGCCCCGCCGCCCTCTGCTACGCGGCCCCGCCGCTCTCTTCGGTCGCGGCCCCGCCGCCACTCTGCTACGCGGCCCCGCCGATCCGCCCAGCAGCAGCCGCCGCCGCCTGAGCCACCGCCGAGCCGCCGCCGAGCCGCCGCCGAGCCGCCGCCGAGCCGCCGCCGAGCTGCCGCCGAGCCGCCGCCGAGCCGCCGCCCGAGCCGCCGCCGAGCCGCCCGTGCCGCCCGAGCCGCCGCCGAGCCGCCCGTGACGCCCGAGCCGCCCGCGCCGCCCAGCAGCAGCCGAGCCGCCGCCGAGCCGCCGCCGCCTGAGCCGCCGCCGAGCCGCCGCCGAGTCGCCGCCGAGCCGCCACCGAGCCGCCGCCCGAGCCGCCGCCGAGCCGCCCGTGCCGCCCGAGCCGCCCGCGCCGCCCGAGCCGCCTGCGGAGCCGTTCTGCTGTTCCTCTGCTGCTGACCTACCCGCCTCTCCCAGCCCGGTGAGATTTTCAGCTGCTGTCATGGCCACCCCCAATGTTCTTACCTTTGACGATGAGGGGAGGGCCATTGACTTTGCCGTCTGGATTGAAGACCTGCAGCTGTACTTACTGTTTGATGCGATAGATGAGGTCTCTCTCTTTGACTTTGTCTCTGGCGCTGTCCCTGCCCCACCTGCTGATGCTGACTCTGCCGTTCGCTCCAAGTGGGCGACCCGCGATGCTGCTGCACGTCTTGCTGTGCGTCGCCACCTCCCTTCCTCTGAGCGTGCCCACTTTAGTCAGTGCAAGACCGCTCAGGCCTTGTACGACGCTGTAGTTGCACGCTACTCCTCCCCTTCCTCCGCTACCCTTAGCCGCCTCATGCTACCGTTTCTCTTCCCTGACCTCGCTTCCTTTCCCACTGTCGCTGACCTCGTTACCCACCTCCGTGCTAGTGACACCCGCTACCGCGCTGCCCTTCCTGCTGAGTTCCGCGCTGCGAACCCTCCTCCCATGTACATCACTCTCTACTTTCTCGTCACCCGTCTCCCTGAGTCCCTTCGTGTCGTTAGGGACCAGTTTCTCTCTGTCTGTCCCACCACTCTCACTGTCGACCTCCTTGAGGAATCCCTGCTAGCGGCTGAGAAGAGTATTGTCGCTGTAGGGGCCTCTCGGGGTGACCCTCGCACCCCCATCTTTGAGGGGTGTGGTCCTTCCCCCCTGCTGCCCTCTGTCGCCTCTGCCGCTGCGGCCGACCTCACTGGTTTTGAGTCGGTCGGCGCGGCGTCTGCCCCCAGCGGCAGACGCCGCGCTGGCAAGGGCAAGGGGGGCAAGGGAGCGGGTGGAGCTAGAGGGGGCGGTGGAGGAGGCGGTGGGGGTGGCGGGGGGAGTGGGGGTGGCGGTGGGGGTGGTGGCGGGAGTGGAGGTACTGGTGGCGGCGGTGGAGGCGGAGGTGGCGGCGGAGGTGGTAGCGGAGGAGGCGGTGGGAGCGGTGGGAGCGACGGTCCTGGTGGAGGAGGTGGAGGTGGAGACGGGGGTGGCGGTGGAGGCGGGGGTGGCAGTGGAGGCGGGGGTCGGAGTGGCTCGTCCCAGCGGAGCAGCTCTGGGGGTGGTCAGCGCCAGCAGCAGCAGCAGCAGCAGCCGCAGCAGCAGCCACAGCAGCAGCAGCGCTCTCCCACCGTCCCCGCCCCTCAGCAGCTCCGTGAGTGGTACTCGCAGCGTCAGCGTGGTGGTGCGCTTGGTCCTTGCCCCTACGTTCTCCGCACCGGTGACCGTGCAGGGGAGAGGTGTGGAGGCGCCCACACTGCCCGCCGCTGCTTTGGCCGCCTGACTGACGCCTGGCGTCAGCAGTTTCCGGAGGCAGCTGAGATCCCCCGCTGGGGAGAGCTGTCTAGGGCTGGTGTAGCTATTTATGATCTTGATTTTGATGCTATTCTCTCTGCTATGTATGCTGCGATTGGTAGTGATGAGGATGACTGTTACCGGTGTTTCCCGCCCGACCCGGGCATTGGTACTGCCGCGCCAGGTACTAGTGAGGCTGCTGCTCTAGGTGCCAGTGCGTCTGTGCTCTCAGGTGCTGGTGAGTCTGCCCTCTCAGGTACTGTGTCGGCTTCGGCCTCTCACACCTTCACCCTTGACTCTGGAGCGTCTCGCTCCTTCTTTCGGGACCGCACCACTCTCACGCCGCTGAGTCGGCCGGTTGCGGTGTCCCTGGCTGACCCCTCTGGGGGGCCTGTCCTGTCTCGCTTCTCCACTGTCCTCCCGTGTCCGGCGGCCCCCTCTGGCACCCTGACTGGTCTTTACCTCCCCTCGTTCTCGACGAACTTGGTGAGTGGTGCTGACCTCCAGGATGCGGGTGTCCACCAGTTCACCCCTGCTCGTCAGCGGGTGACCCACTGCACGGAGGCGGATACAGGTCGCCACCTAGCTACGTTTACACGTCGGCCAGGGTCGAGCCTGTACACTCTGACCACTGCTTCTCCTCCAGGTGCTGAGTCTGGTAGGGTCACTTCGTCTGGTCAGGTGTTTGCTGCAGCGTCCAGGTCTGGTCCTGAGTCTGCCCCCTGCTCGTGCCGTCGTCTGTCTCACGAGACCCTCCTCTGGCACCACCGCCTTGGCCACCCCTCTCTGCTTCGGCTCAGAGGCATGGCCTCGCGAGTCCTTGTGTCTGGTCTTCCCCGGTCTCTCCCTCCCCTCCCTCCGGGCCCTGGCCCCACCTGTGTCCCCTGTGTCGAGGGGCGCCAGCGTGCTGCCCCTCACTCCTCCCAGTTTCCTCCGACAGAGGCCCCGTTGCAAACGCTTCACATGGATGTGTGGGGCCCAGCCCGGGTCCGTGGACAGGGTCAGGAGCGCTACTTCCTGCTAGTTGTTGACGACTACTCGCGTTACACCACAGTCTTCCCCTTGCGCAGCAAGGGTGAGGTCACTGCGGTGTTGATCGACTGGATCCGCGCAGCTCGTCTCCAGCTTCGGAGGAGCTTTGGCTCTGACTTCCCTGTTTTGCGTCTGCACTCGGACAGAGGCGGAGAGTTCTCCTCTGGCCTCCTGAGTGCCTACTGTCGTGCGCGAGGCATCCGTCAGACCTTCACGCTTCCGGACTCACCGCAGCAGAATGGGATTGCTGAGCGCCGCATTGGCATGGTCATGGACGTCGCTCGTACGTCCATGATGCATGCGGCTGCTCCCCATTTTCTGTGGCCGTTTGCGGTCAGGTACGCTGCGCACCAGATCAACCTCCACCCCAGGGTCTCTCGACCGGAGACCTCCCCAGCCCTGCTGTGGACGGGGAAGGTTGGCGATGCGTCGGCGTTCCGGGTCTGGGGATCTCGGGCGTTTGTTCGCGACCTGTCTGCGGACAAGCTGTCCCCTCGTGCTTCTCCCTGCGTCTTCCTGGGGTTCCCCCCCGACGCCCCTGGGTGGCAGTTTTACCACCCCACCTCTCGACGTGTTCTGTCCTCCCAGGACGTCACGTTCGACGAGTCGGTACCCTACTACCGCCTCTTCCCCTACCGCACTCCGTCCCTCCCCCCACCCCCGCTCTTCTTGGTACCAGGTCCCCCCCCAGTAGTCCCCCTCCCCCCTCAGGGTCCTGCCCCTTCAGGTGTGTCCCAGGTAGACGCGGTCGAGCCTGTCGAGGTCACTGGTGACTCTGGTGCTGCTGCGGGAGCTGAGCCTGGGGGTGCGGAGTCTGGGGGTGCTGAGCCTGGAGGTGCCGAGTCTGGGGGTGCTGAGCCTGGAGGTGCCGAGTCTGGGGGTGCTGTGCCTGGGGGTGCTGAGCCTGGGGGTGCTGAGCCTGGGGGTGCCGTGCCTGGGGGTGCTGTGTCTAGGGGTGCTGAGCCTGGAGGTGCTGTGCCTGGGGGTGCTTCGTCTCGCCGGGAGCCACTCTCCCCACAGGAGCTGCGTGAGTGGTTTGCCGGGCGCTGGAGACGTGCTGCTGGTGCTGGTGGTTCTTCGACTGCAGAGGGTACTGCTGCTGCGCGCCCCGCCGGCGCTCGTACTGTGGGTGCTGGAGCTGCTGAGTCTGAGAGTTCTCCTGGAGCTGGTGCTGCTGAGGGTGTTGGCGCTGAGCCTGCCGTTGGCGGCCCTACTGACAGTGCTCCTGGTGCTGCGGCTGGAGGTTCTGGAGCTTCTGGTGGTGCTGCTGGAGTGGGTGCTCCTGCCGGGGCTGCTGGTGCTGTTCCTGCTGTTTCTAGCGTCGCCGCGCGGCCCCGACCGTACTTCGTTCCGCTCCTGCAGCAGGTTCTTGGTCTCACACCTCCTCCTCCTCCCTTAGAGGGTCCGCAGCCTGTCCGGTCACAGCCACAGCTACAGCCTGCCTCCCCTTTGCCTGCTCCTTCTCCCTACGCTGGTCCGACTGGAGGTCTTACTGAGCGTCGTGAGCCTGCGTCTCGTCCTGTGTCGCCTGTTCGTACTGAGCGCGCTAGTGGTCGCGGGTCGCGTCAGCGTCCTCCTCCTGTCCCTGGCACGCACCGGATGTCACTGCGTCCGTCCACTGCTCCTCTGCGTGCCCCTTTGCCTTCTCCTCCTGCTTCCTCTCTTCCTGCTCTTGCCGACCCGGAGTCGGACGCTCTTTGTGCTGCCAGTCCTACTGTCACGCGTCTCCTGGCTACTGTTGTCACTGACCCCTCCTTCGAGTCGTCTGCTGCGTCTGCCCTTGTCACTGAGCTTGTCGACTTTGCTGCGCGCTGTCGTCTAGACTACGCTGCTCGTCTTGTCACTGAGTCTGAGTCCGCCTGTCCTCCGTCCGTCGGGGGTGAGTGTGCCCTTGGCACGGACGTCCTTGAGGACAGGCAGGAGGAGTTCCAGTGTCTGGCCGCCGCTTCACCTCGTCTCGCGTCTGTAGTGCTAGCCCCTGAGGGAGACCCGGATGCACCAGACATCCCGACTCCGCGTTCTTACGCGGAGGCGATAGAGGGTCCCTACTCCTCTCAGTGGCAGGCAGCTATGGATGCAGAGATGGCTTCCTGGAAGTCCACAGGCACCTACGTTGACGCTGTTCCCCCTCCTGGGGCGAACATCGTCAGTGGCATGTGGATTTTCAGGGTGAAGCGGCCGCCGGGTTCTCCGCCTGTCTTCAAGGCGCGTTACGTGGCTCGTGGCTTCAGTCAGCGGCAAGGGGTTGACTACTTTCAGACCTTCTCCCCCACCCCAAAGATGACCACTCTTCGGGTCCTGCTGCACGTTGCTGCTCACCGTGACTACGAGCTGCACTCTCTCGACTTCAGCACAGCTTTCTTGCAGGGCAGCCTGCACGAGGAGATCTGGCTGCGTCGCCCACCTGGCTTCACTGGGTCTTTCCCTCCTGGTACCCAGTGGAGTCTCCGGCGTCCAGTCTACGGTCTCCGCCAGGCGCCACGTGAGTGGCACGACACACTGAGGACTACGCTCGCGGCACTTGGGTTTGCTCCTTCCACTGCCGACCCGTCGCTGTTTCTGCGCACCGACACCTCTCTGCCGCCGTTCTACATCCTCGTGTACGTCGACGACTTGGTCTTTGCCACAGCTGACACTGCTGGACTCGCCTACGTGAAGTCCGAGCTGCAGAAGAGACACACGTGCACTGACCTGGGTGAACTGCGCAGCTACCTTGGCTTGCAGATCACCCGGGACAGAGCACGCCGCACTATTACCCTGACTCAGTCACACATGGTGCAGCAGGTCCTTCAGCGCTTCGGCTTCACGTACTCCTCGCCTCAGGCCACTCCTCTGCCTACTCGCCACTCGCTCTCAGCTCTGCCTTCGGATGAGTCCGTAGAGTCGAGTGGCCCGTTTGCAGAGCTTGTTGGCTGCCTCATGTACCTGATGACCTGCACACGACCTCACCTCGCATACCCTCTTAGCATTCTCGCACGCTTTGTTGCTCCTGGGAGACACCGACCAGAGCACATGGCTGCAGCGAAGAGGGTGTTGCGCTACTTGTGCAGTACGTCGGGCATGGGACTAGTGCTTGGAGGGCGCAGTCCAGTGGTCCTCACTGGGCACGCAGACGCTTCTTGGGCTGACGACCAGGCTACGCAGCGGTCGTCTCAGGGTTACACCTTCAGCCTTGGTTCCGGCTCTGTCTCGTGGCGGGCTACCCGCTCGTCTTCTGTTCTCGGCTCCAGTTGTGAGGCTGAGATCTACGCTGGGGCTATGGCTGCACAGGAGTTACGCTGGCTCACCTACCTGCACACGACCTCACCTCGCATACCCTCTTAGCATTCTCGCACGCTTTGTTGCTCCTGGGAGACACCGACCAGAGCACATGGCTGCAGCGAAGAGGGTGTTGCGCTACTTGTGCAGTACGTCGGGCATGGGACTAGTGCTTGGAGGGCGCAGTCCAGTGGTCCTCACTGGGCACGCAGACGCTTCTTGGGCTGACGACCAGGCTACGCAGCGGTCGTCTCAGGGTTACACCTTCAGCCTTGGTTCCGGCTCTGTCTCGTGGCGGGCTACCCGCTCGTCTTCTGTTCTCGGCTCCAGTTGTGAGGCTGAGATCTACGCTGGGGCTATGGCTGCACAGGAGTTACGCTGGCTCACCTACCTGCTGACCGACCTTGGAGAGCAGCCTCGTTCTCCTCCAGTCCTGTACGTAGACAACAAGGCCATGCTGGCCTTGTGTCGAGAGCAGCGACTGGAGCACAGAACGAAGCACATTGCTCTTCGCTACTTTCTTGCTCGTGAGCTACAGCAGCGTGGATAGCTGCGACTTGCGTACGTGGCCTCTGAGGCCAACACTGCTGATGTCTTCACCAAGGCACTTGCGCCTTGTGATCATCAGCGTTGCTGCACGCAGTTGGGTCTTGTGCCTGTCTTGCCTCACTTGCTCTCCTCTTGACCTTGCTTGTACCTTCACATATATATATACTCTTCCTCTTGTATATCTCTATATATGATCTTGCATGTGAACTGGCCTTGTGGCCTTTGAACTTGTGCTCGGAATGCGTGGTGACTTTGTGATCCACCCTGAGCTTTGCTTTGCTTTGCTTGACTGGTCTTGTGACCCCTTGTTCTCCCCCACTTTGCCTATGGGGGTGTGTCAGAACATATAGCTTACTGGTTTCTGTAGGCTATAGTGGGGTATCCCATAGGGGGTACAACCCAATTAGGGTTTCCTATTTGTACTCACTTCGTTCATAGTCATTTCATTCTCGTTCTTTGTTTCCACAAAGCCTAGACAACATTATAATTTGACACACCCCTATAGGCAAAGTGGGGGAGAACTAGGGGTCACAAGACCAATCAAGCAAACCAAAGCAAAGCTCAGGGTGGATCACAAAGTCACCACACATTCCGAGCACAAGTGCAAGGCCAGAAGGCCAGTTCACATGCAAGAGCACATATATAAGAGGCTAAGCAAGTAAGAGCAGGAGTATATATATGTGACAGAAACAAGCAAGGTCAAGAAGTGAGCAAGTGAAGCAAGACAGGCACAAGACCAAGCTGAGTACAGAAGCGCTGATGATCACAAGGCGCAAGTGCCTTGGTGAAAACATCAGCAGTGTTGGCCTCAGAGGCCACGTACGCAAGCCGCAACTGACCACGCTGCTGTAGCTCACGAGCAAGGAAGTAGCGAAGAGCAATGTGCTTTGTTCTGTGCTCCAGTCTCTGCTCTCGACACAAGGCCAGCATGGCCTTGTTGTCTACGTACAAGACTGGAGGAGAACGAGGCGGCTCTCCAAGGTCGGTCAGCAGGTAGGTGAGCCAGCGAAGCTCCTGTGCAGCCATGGCCCCGGCGTAGATCTCGGCCTCACAACTGGAGCCGAGAACAGAAGACGAGCGAGTAGCCCGCCACGAAACAGAGCCGGAACCAAGGCTGAAGGTGTAACCCTGTGACGACCGCTGCGTAGCCTGGTCGTCAGCCCAAGAAGCGTCCGCGTGCCCAGTGAGGACCACTGGGCTCTGCCCTCCAAGCATTAGCCCCATGCTCGATGTACTGCACAAGTAGCGCAACACCCTGTTCGCTGCAGCCATGTACTCAGGTCTGTGTCTCCCAGGAGCAACATAGCGTGCAAGAATGCTAAGAGGGTATGCAAGATCAGGTCGTGTGCAGGTCATCAGGTACATGAGGCAGCCAACAAGCTCTCGGTACGGGCCACTCGACTCTACGGACTCATCCGAAGGCAGAGCTGAGAGAGAGTGGCGAGTAGGCAGAGGAGTGGCCTGAGGCGAGGAGTACGTGAAGCCGAAGCGCTGAAGGACCTGCTGCACCATGTGTGACTGAGTCAGGGTAATGGTGCGGCGTGCTCTGTCCCGGGTGATTTGCAAGCCAAGGTAGCTGCGCAGTTCACCCAGGTCTATGCACGTGTGTCTCTTCTGCAGCTCGGACTTCACGTAGGCGAGTCCAGCAGTGTTAGCAGTGGCAAAGACCAAGTCGTCGACGTACACGAGGATGTAGAACGGCGGCAAAGAGGTGTCGGTGCGTAGAAACAGCGACGGGTCAGCAGTAGAGGGAGCAAACCCAAGAGCCGCAAGCGTAGTCCTCAGTGTGTCGTGCCACTCGCGCGGTGCCTGGCGGAGACCGTAGACTGGCCGTCGGAGGCTCCACTGGGTGCCAGGAGGGAAAGTCCCAGTGAAGCCAGGTGGACGGCGCAGCCAGATCTCCTCGTGCAGGCTACCCTGCAGGAAAGTAGTGCTAAAGTCAAGAGAGTGAAGCTCGTAGTCACGCTGAGCGGCTATGTGTAGCAGCACCCGAAGAGTGGTCATCTTCGGGGTGGGAGAGGTCTGAAACTAGTCAACTCCCTGCCGCTGACTGAAGCCACGAGCCACGTAACGCGCCTTGAAGATAGGCGGAGAACCCGGCGGCCGCTTCACCCTGAAAATCCACATGCCACTGACGATGTTCGCCCCAGGAGGGGGAACAGCATCAACGTAGGTGCCTGTGGACTTCTAGGAAGCCATCTCTGCGTCCATAGCTGCCTGCCACTGAGAGGAGTAGGGACCCTCTATCGCCTCCGCGTAAGAGCGCGGAGTCGGGATGTCTAGTGCATCCGGGTCTCCCTCAGGGGCTAGCAGTACGGACACGAGATGAGGTGAAGCAGTGGCCAAGCACTGGAACTCCTCCTGCCTATCCTCAAGGACGTCCGTGCCAAGGGCACACTCACCCCCGACGGACGGAGGACAGACAGACTCAGACTCAGCAACAAGACTGGCAGCATAGTCTAGGCGACAGCGAGCAGCAAAGTCGACGAGCTCAGCAACCAGGGTAGACGCAGCAGTGGACTCAACGGAAGGGTCAGTGACAACAGTAGCAAGGAGACGCGTGAAAGTAGGACTGGCAGCACGAAGAGAGTCCGACTCCGGGTCGGCAAGGGCAGGAAGAGAGGACTCAGGAGGAGAAGGCAAAGGGGCACGCAGAGGAGCAGTGGACGGACGCAGAGACATCCGGTGCGTGCCAGGGACAGGAGGAGGACGCTGACGTGAACCGCGACCACTAGTGCGAGCAGCACGGACAGGCTACGCAGGGCGAGACGCACGCTCACGTTGCTCAGTAAGACCTCCAGTAGGACCAGTGTAGGGAGAAGGAGCAGGCACTGGGGAGGCTGGCTGGAACTGTAACTGTGACGGGACAGGGTGTGGACACTCTAAGGGAGGAGGAAGACCAAGAACCTGTTGAAGGAGCGGAACAAAGTACAGCCGAGGCCGCGCGGCGACTCCAGACACGGCAGGGATAGCACCAGCACCCCCAGTGGCAGCACCAGCGCCAACAGCACCTCCAGCTCCAGTACCTCCAGCAGCACCAGCAGCACCCGCAGCAAGACCGCCGCTAGGACTGACAGTAGTAGCCTCAGCGCCAACACCCTCAGAAGCTCCGACTCCAGTCGCACTTGCAGGCCCAGCAGCTCTAGCACTCCCAGGGCTAGCACCTCCGAGACCGGCGGCACCAGCACCCTCAGCAGCCGAAGAAGCACCAGCTCCAGCACTACGCCTCCAGCGCCGGGCAAACCACTCGTGCAGCTCGTGTGGAGAGAGTGGCTCCCATCGAGACGAAGCACCCGGAGAACCACAAGGCCTAGCACCCCCAGACGCCACACGAGCAGGTCCAGCGGCCGCGGGCTCCGCACCCCCAGGCTCAGCAGCTCCAGACTCAGTACCCCCAGGCTCAGCAGCTCCAGACGTAGCACCCCAAGGCTCACCAGCTCCAGACGCAGCACCCCCAGGTGAAGGTCAAGCGGATGCCTCACGCAAGGCAGTAGGCTCCTAGAAGGCCAGAGGAGAACTCTCCGCCTTGGTCAGAGTGCATACGCAGAACAGGAAAGTCTGAGCCGAAGCTCCTCCTGAGCTGAAGACGAGTTGTGCGGATCCAGTCGATCAACACCTCAGTGACATCACCCTTGCTGCGCAAGGGGAAGACTAAGGTGTAACGCGAGTAGTCGTCAACCACCAGCAGGAAGTAGCGCTCGTGACCCTGTCCACGGACGCGGGCCGGGCCCCACACGTCCATGTGAAGCGTCTGCAGTGGGGCCTCTGTCGGGGGAAACTGAGAGAAGTGAGGGGCAGCCCGGAGCCGCCCCTCGACACAGGGAACACAGGAAGGACCAGGCCCTGGAGGAAGGGGAGGGAGGCACCGGGGGAGACCAGAGACAAGGACACGGGAAGCCATGCCTCGGAGATAAGGCAGGGAAGGGTGACCAAGACGGTGGTGCCAGAGGAGAGTCTCGTGAGACAGGAGGCGACACAAGCAGGGGGCTGACTCAGGACCAGACCTGGACGCTGCAACAAACACCTGACCCGACGCAGCTACTTGGCTAGACGCAGGGATAGGAGGAGACCCAGTGGCCAGGGTGTAGAGGCTCGACCCCGGCCGACGCGTAAACGTGGCCAGGTGCCCGCCTGTGCGAGCGTCCGAGCAGTGGGTCATCCGCTGACTTGCAGGAGTAAACTTGTGAACCCCCACATCCTGCAGGTCAGCACCACTCACCAAGTTCGTAGAGAACGAGGGGAGGTAAAGACCAGACAAGGTACCAGAGGGGGCAGCCGGACACGGGAGGACAGTGGAAGAGTGAGAGAGGACAGGACCCCCAGAGGGGTCTGCTAGGGAGACTGCAACCGGCCGACCAAGCGGCGTGAGTGTGGTGCGGTCTCGAAAGAAGGAGCGAGAAGCCCCTGAGTCAAGTGTGAAGGTGAGGGAGGCCGAAGCCGACGTGGTACCTGAGAGCGCAGACTCACCAGCACCTGAGGGCGCACACGCACTGGCACCTAGAGCAGCAGCCTCACCAGCACCTAGAGCAGCAGTAGCAATGTCCGGGTCGGGCGGGAAACACCGGTAAGAGTCACCCTCATCACTAATAATCACAGCATACATGGCAGCAAGGATAGCATCAAAGTCAAGATCATAGATAACTACGCCTGCCCTAGAAAGCTCTCCCCTGCGGGGGATCTCACTGGCCTCCGGGAACTGCTGACGCCAAGCGTCCGTCAGGCGGCCAAAGCAGCGCTGGGTGGGGTGGGCACCCCCACACTGCTCACCCGCGCAGTCGCCGGAGCGAAGGACGTAGGTGCACGGACCAAAACCCCCACCACGCTGACGCTGCGCGTACCACTCACGGAGCTGCTGAGGGGGGGGGAATGTCCCAAGAACGCTGCTGCTGCTGCTGCTGCTGCTGGCGCTGACCACCACCAGGGCTGCTCCGCTGCGAAGCGCCACCCCGACCACCTCCACCTCCTCCACCACCGCCGCCTCCACCTCCGCCACCACCGGCGCCTCCGCTAGCACCGCCGCCGCCTCCGCCGCCTCCGCCTCCACTTCTGCCACCGACACCTCCACCCCCGCCACCACTCCCACCGCCACCCCCACTCCCTCCGCCGCCTCCACCGCCACCTCCACCGCCCCCGCTAGCTCCACCCTCGCCCTTGCCCCCCTTGCCCTTGCCAGAGCGGCGTCTCCCGCTAGGGGCAGACGTCGCACCGACCGACTTAAGACCAACGAGGTCGGCCGCAGCGGCAGAGGCAACAGAGGGCAAAAGGGGGGAAGGAGAACACCCCTCAAAGATGGGGGTGCGCGGGTCACCACGAGAGGCTCCTACAGCGACTATGCTCTTCTCCGCTGCTAGGAGGGCCTTCTCTAAGAGGTCAACAGTGAGAGTGGTGGGACAGACTGAGAGGAAGTGGTCCCTGACTACACGAAGGGAGTCAGGGAGGCGGGTGACTATATAATAGAGAGTGATGTACATGGGGGGGGGGTTCTTGGCGCAGAACTCAGCAGGAAGCGCGGCGCGGTAGCGAGTGTCACTAGTGCGGAGGTGCGTAATGAGGTCAGCGACTGTGGGAAAGGCAGCAAGGTCAGGGAAGAGGTACAGTAGCATGAGGCGGCTCAGTGCAGCAGTGGCAGGGGAAGAGTAGCGCGCAACTACAGCGTCGTACAAGGTCTGAGCACTCTTGTACTGACTAAAGTGCGCGCGCTCAGTGGTAGGCAGGTGGCGACGCACAGCAAGACGTGCAGCAGCATCGCGCGTGGCCCTCTGGGAGCGAACAGTGGGGTCAGCATCAGCAGCAGGGGCAGGAGAGGCGCCAGAGGTGAGGTCAAAGAGAGAGAGACCGTTTGCCCTATCGCATTGTAAGAACAGCTGCAGGTCGTCGGCCTAGACCTCAAAGTCAATGGCTCTACCCTCAGCGTCAAAAGCGAGGACACTAGGGGTAGCCATGACAATAGTAGACTAGCAGTACCAACTGTAGGACAGGGGCAGTGCAGTGGCAGAAGCACTGCTCTCACCAGACAGGGCGGTTCGGGCAGCTTAGTAGCACAGCAACACGGCAACACGGCTGCTCGGACGGCTCAGCAGCAACTGCGGCTCCGCGGCATCAGCGGCTCGGCTCCTTAGGCGGCTCGGGCGGCTCGGGCGGGTCGGGCGGCTCGGGCGGCTCGGCTCCTCAGCAGCTCAGGCGGCTCGGGCGGCTCGGGCGGCTCGGACGGCTCGGGCGGCTCGGGCGGCGCGGGCGGTGTAGGGCGGTAGGGCCGCTGGTAGGGCGGCGGGGCCGCAAGGTAGGTGGCAGGGCCGCAGTGGGAGGGGCGGCGGGGCCGGAGTGAAGGGCGGCGGGGCCGCCGTGAAGGGCGACGGGGCTGCTGAGAAGGGCGGCGGGGCCGCAGTGAGAGAGGCGGCGGGGCCGCAGAGAAGGGCGGCGGGGCCGCTGAGAAGGGCGGCGGGGCCGCAGCGAGAGAGGCGGCGGGGCCGAAGTGAAGGGCGGCGGGGCCGCTGAGACGGGCGGCGGGGCTGCAGGGAAGGGCGGCGGGGCCTCAGTGTGAGGCGGCGGGGCCGCAGGGAAGGGCGGCGGGGCTGCAATGTGAGGCGGCAGGGCCGCAGCGAAGGGCGGCGGGGCCGCAGCGAAGGGCGGCGGGGCCGCTGAGACGGGCGGCGGGGCCGCAGCGAAGGGCGGCGGGGCCGCTGAGAAGGGCGGCGGGGCCGCAGTGAGAGAGGCGGCGGGGCCGAATCGAAGGGCTGCGGGGCCGCTAGGGCGTTGGGGCTGCTAGGGCGGCTCGACGAAGTGAGAGCCCGGAGGGCGACTCGGGCTGAGCGCGCTTCGGGCAGGAAAAAAAAACTCGATGTGGTGGGCCCTAGGCACAGTTCCCACGGGGGAACCTGCTCGATACCATGACGAAATTAGAACGAGAATGAGAATGACTATGGAATGAAAGTGATACAAATATGCAACCCTAGAAATGTGTACCCCATATGGGCTACCCCACTAAAGCCTAGACAACATTATAATTTGACATAACCTCGGTAAGTCCTTATGTTCTGCTGTTGAGTCGGGGTGATATGTCTCAGTAGGATCGTGTACGCCATCATTGACTGATAGGTGTACTGCTGCTTTTCGTACTGTGTGCCGTTTGTTGGGTATGGCAGGGACCCGTCGAAGAACCCGAGTATCTGCGCGCCTTCCATCATCAGCTCAAACTCGAACGGCCAGGTGAAGAAATCCTTTCCATCGAAAGGTCTTGACGTCTGCATCTTCAGAACATGTGCGAACTGCGACTGAACCTGTAGTGCGTCCAGTTGTTTTTCTTCTCCAGGTGAGGGCTGTGGGTGTGGCATGAAGCTGATGGATCCGCGCTCGTACGGAGCAAAGGTAGGCTGTTGTTGCTGATTTCCTCGTGCATACGATGAGCCGTCGAGACTCATGGGTGTTGCTCCGTTGTTGTTGCTGCTGTGTGATTGCGCAGGTGCCGATTGCTGGTGTTGCTCGTAGAAGGACATGAAGGAGAAGAACTTCTCCATCATGCTCTGGTCGAAGTCCGCAGGATGATTTGCGGGAATCTCAGTAGATGTTGCTCTGGGTCTTGTTGCTGTGCCCTCCTCTGTCTGTAGGCCAGAGGCAGGAGGTGGAGTAGGAGTAGTGCCCTGGGATCCGTTGGAGTTGCTCCTTCCCTTTTGTGTAGCCATGCTAATTGACACTGTTGGTATATAAGTTGAATTCCCCCTGATAGCTCTCATACCATGTTGGGCTGAAAAAGCCCTTAAGATCTTTGCAGAGGTGAATTTTGGGTAGAGTTGATGTAGTAGCGGAAGCGTCTTAATAAAGAGTTTGTGAACCAGGGCCCTAGATATCCGACTTTAGAGTCTGAATCAGAGTTAGTTCATACTTTTTTTTGGTACCTAGTCTGCACTCTAAGAATTTTTGGTGGGGCCTTATCTGATGTTTCAGAGTTTTTTTAACATACTTGTCTCTAAATTCAGACTATTTTTAGTTGTGTAGGCTGTGCCTCAGACTTGTATCGGGGGTGCATTCTGAATCCGATAATATAGGGGCAGGGTCCAGCCTGGCGGCGTGGAGCAGTAACCCCGTCAATCACGGGCGGGAACCCACGATTTCGCCAGCGCGACAACGCACAGTTGCGTTGGTACAGCGTTGCTGTAATCCCACCCAATTCTGACCAATCGCGGCTGCGCCGCAGGCAATGTTGGCAAGATTCCTTGCCAACACATAGCTCGCCACGCACTGCACCTTTGTTGTACACCACGACCATCCACCACACCCCGCCTTCAATGTTGCCAGCGCATAGCTCGCAGCGCGCTGCCACTCTCACGTCACCACGTCCATCCACCCCACCCCACCTTCCCAGTTGCCAACGCAGGGCTCGCACCGCGTTGCTTCTCTCACGTGACTCCATCCATCAACCCCAATCACCCCACCTTCCAAGGATTCACGCCCAGGTGCCGTGCATGCAATGACCTTCTGGGAGATGGGAGGTCCTATTACACGAGGGTTTCTCATCTTCTTCTCGGTCACCGTTCTTGCAGTCTCTCTCATGGCCCGCTCCATTTGCCTGGACTCAAACTAGTGTAGGAGCCCTTATTTCAGGCTCCCACCTCCTAGCTTGCTACACCTCTGCTCGGCACGCTCAATGGCAGTTACAGAGGCTGTCGCGGATGGGCCCGTCGACGAGGATGATGCAGTCGGTCGCCCAGTATCCGGCCCAGTATCCGACCCTCTCACCGGTCTAGAATTTCTTAGGTCTGTCCTACTGAAGCACAATCCACCTCCAACGCCACCGTCGCAACCTAGCTCGAGCCGCCCACCTATTCCCAGAGACACCACACCTCTGCACGAGGCCGTCACTGAACCAGCGACCGCTGCGCAACAGGCGGTGCCCCATGAGGCGTCTGTTGGTGCACCTTCTCGTCCCGCGCCACCGTCGAAGCTGCGGTACCGGCAGTCCACCCTTGGTTGGGCCACTCCGCCTCCTCCATCGACCGTTGTGACTCCTGCGGGCGACGATTCTCCCATGCAGGACAACTCCATGCCCACGCAGGGCAGCCCGAGGCCCACGCAGGACAGCTCAAAGCCCAAATCCGATAATCCTGAGTTGAAATACGAGGAAGCGCATGAGAGATTCAAATCGAAGTGGTCCACCGATTACAGTTGGCTTGTTCTAACTAAGACCTCTTCTGGTGCCCCTTCTTTCAAGTGCAGTATTTGCCTGGAGTTTGCGGGATTGAAAGGCAAGTGTGGGCGGCGTACCGAGGGAGCTATAGACGTGCAGACACAGTCCTTCAAGAAGCACGAAGGGACGGTGAAGCACCGATTTGCTCTGCAGCGCCAGGAGGATTTGTTGCAGAAGTACGGGCGGCAGCAGCGCATCGACATGCACCCGAAAGCGCAAGACATGGAGCTGCTGCAGGTGTCGTCGCTCGTCGACGCGCTGTACTTCATGGGGAAGTGCAACGAGCCCATGGACTCGTGGATCCGGCTCGTGCGCTACCTGGCGAAGAAGAAAGTGCCCGGGTTTCCCGAGCAGGGATACGACACATACTATAACACGTACGTAAATTCTTATGTGTGTCCCGTGTGTACAACGTTGTATCCTTGCTGACCGTCACTAACGACCTTGTCTTCCTTCTGTAGGTACGGCTTTGGAGAGCTCACTCAAGCCATTGCGACATGGCTTTAGACAACGCAACTGGAGCACCTCCTCTCGAGCCCTTTCATCGGGATAACGCTCGATGAGAGCACCGACCGTCGGCGCGGCAAGCACATGATTGTGTTTGCCACGTTTCTCCGCGAAGGCCGAGTTGTCACTGAGTTCGTCGCGCATTTAACGGTTGATAGGGCTGACGCTGCATCTTTGTGTAGTTTGTTGCTTTCCCACCTCAGGGCAGTCGGTGTTGACGTCCGGCGTATCTCGGGAGTGAGCACGGATGGCGCCTCTGTAATGGTGGGGAGTCAAAACGGTGTGGTTGCTCGTCTGCGAATGCTCATCCCCAACCTGGTCTCGTTTCACTGCATCGCTCACAGGTGCGTTTGTGTTTTAACGCCATGTGTAAACGACAAATCTGTTTGTTTATGAAAAACCAACTGTGCATGTGTGGTTTTGTCTGGCAGGGAGGCCTTGGCTGCCAAGGCCGCAGCGGAGAAGATACCCACCTTCAACATGGTCGACGACGTGATCCGCGCGGTCGCAGAGTACCTCGGGCGATCGGGGCCGTGGCATCAGCGCTTCATGGAGCTCCAGGAGGTGTTCACGTCCACCATCCTCGAGGTCCAAGGCATACACGACGTGCGGTGGCTGTCCAGAGGAGCTGCAGTTGCCCGCTTCGTCCAAGTCCTACCTGCCATCATGGTCATGTTGTCGGAGTGGAAGGACCAGACCATGTACGAACTCGTCACGTCGTACAGGTTCCAGTTCCTCATCAGGTTCCTCGCGGACATGCTGGAGCAGCTCAACGTCCTCTCCTCAGTTTTTCAGAAGCGAGAAGTAAGTGAATTTGAGGGTCTAGATTGTATTGGTTTAAGTCCGAGACCCATTGTACTAATTCTCTTTGTATGTTTGTGATGCAGCTCAACTACGCGCTGGTGCACACGCAGATTGTGCGCACCACACCGATCCTGGAGGCTCGGTACGTCGACTGTGGAGACGACTTCGGGGGGGGGCCGACCGAGAGGCTCTACCGCTTCATTGAGAAGCACGGTCCGGGAGGGACACCAGAAATGGTGGTGGAAGGAGCATCGTTCGACGGCAGTATGAACCGCTTCAAGGTGAATCTTCACGAACGCACAAACCCAAGCTATCGTGGGCCTGGTCATCACCACGTCTGCGTTGCGCTCTGCACCGACATGGCCGAGCTCGTTGTCGAGCAGCTCCAGTCCAAGCTCGGCGACCTTGACTCACTTTCCGGAGTGCGGCTGTTTATTCCAGAGATGTGGCAACCTCACTGGGACCGGGACGCACGGTAGGCACAGTGCGTGGAGTGGCTGATGTCGCTTGTCACGTTGTTTCGCGCAGATGAAGCCGACGAGATACTACCTGGTATGGTTTTGTGTCACCCCGCCCCTTTCCCCCTTTGGCTATGGCTCGTTTACTAAACCCGTATCTCGTTTTGCCTTGCAGGCATTGACAAGAAAAAAGTCGTGAGGGAGCTGCGCACACTGTGTCCGGTCCTTGCCAGAGCCCCCAAGAGCGAGCGCAAGTTCCACACGGGACTTTGTGCGATGCTTAGGACACCCGACTGGCAGCAGGCGTACCCCAACCTGGTCGGACTGTGGGTGGCAATTGCGGTGCTGCCTCTCAGCACGGTCGAGTGCGAGCGCGGTTTCTCCCGACATAATCTCATCAAAACGTGGCAGAGGGGCAGCATTAAGGACTGTAGGCTGAGTGATCTGCTCTGTATTTCACTCCTAGACTATGAGCTAGATGTCCTAGGAGTAGTAGAGATATGGCGCAGCTACAAGAAGCGCCGGCCGGTCACATCACAGCACCTGCTGCAAGGCACAGAGAGGAGCCCTCGTGGGCTGGGAAGGAGCCTGTAGACGAGGCAGTAGTAGAACGTGAACTTGTATTAGACTATCAAGAAGAAATGTAAGAAGGTTACTTAGTGTTTTCATTATAACAGGAAAATTGACTGACTCTGTATGTTCAGCCTAGAAATGCAAGTGTAGTATGAAATCTCAGACTTAAAAAATCAGGTCACTCTGACAGCCAGACTAGGAAGAGCGGTGTACTCTGAGGCCTCAGACTACCTCAAAACGAATCTAGGGGCCTGTTGTGAACCACTTGCGCTAGTATGTGAGGGCAAAGTAAATTTATTAAAGCAAAGAGATACAAGATTATATATGAATACAGAGAATATGAAGAGACACGGTTATAACTACTTTACTGTTGCTGTTGCGGTTCGATACAGTGACGACTCGGGCAACTGCTCTGTAACGAGTCAGTTGTGTGTCCTTGCTGTCGCGCTGCATTTGTCAGGTCAAAGGTCGCTGACCTTCGACTTTCGCGTAACCTCCAGCGGTTACTTCAACCTCCGAGGGTTGACTCGCTGGTGCCTCGATATGCCCTGCTTCGTTTGTGCCTTAGTGTTTCGACACGACAGAGGCGCTTAGGAACTATTGTTTCCAACAGCTGGCATGAAAAGAGGCTAGCGGGAGTGGAATGGGGTGTCCATGGAGCAAAACTGCTTTACAGGATGCGGCACTATAGATGCCAATACACAAGCTATTCCAGCACAACACTCTGTTGCCTAGGTGCATACTACGTAGCTTGCTGCACAAATATTGCACCGATGGCATGAATCACCCCGTGCGCTGCTGCAAGACAATGCAGTCTATCACAACAGGCGGCTGCGGCCACTTCCCTTGCAGCTGCAGCAGCTCCGCGGTCATCATCGCTTGGGGACTGTCACTGCCCGGTTGCTCTGTGGGCGACATACAGGCAAGCATGCAGATATGGCAGCACACGGGTGACACATGTGCGCACACTGAGAGCAGGTGGATGGTGACACAGTGGTAAGGAACCACGCCGCAGCAGAATAAATGGTGTGCACACAGACCATGACAAGAGAGGCAATCTTGAAACCTGGGGAGGGCGGCACTCACCAGCAGCTGATGGCAGCAGGACGTCTCCCACACTGAGGATCTGCCACGTGGCAGTCAGTGGTTGGCAGTGGCGGCGCCAGATGGCGGAGCTGTTGTCGATGGAGAAGGTGGAGTCGGCGTGGAACATCAGGTCTGGCGCCACGTACTGCGCCCTCACTCGCCACCCCACGGAATACCGCCCTGCACCCACGCACCCATGACCGCACGGCATCAGGAAATCAACATGGAGGGAGTGCAGGAGTTGGAACCCACAAAAGCATGCTTCTGAGCGTATGTGCACCATGCGTCACCTGGGGGCAGCTGGCGAGGCAGAGCGATGCCATCAGGAGTGGAGGCGACGTGGTAGCCCCCCACGGGGCGCAGCAGCACAGATGTGTGGAAATGGGCGCGCGGCTCGTCGCTGACGCGCTGCCAGTCGCGCACCATGCCGCCGCGGCGGATGTCCACGTGCATGGAGCGCGCTGCGAGCGCCACGGACACGCACAGGCTCATGGCGCCCGTGCCCGCATGCAGCGCCACGCGCTGCCGCCCCTCGTCCACGTGCACGCCCTCGCACACCGCCCTGCGCCCACACGCGAGGACAGGGGGGAAGGCACGCACGGCGTGTGAGGCGGGGTGCGGCAATGCGAGCGGCCATGGCAAGAGCCGAAGTGGTCTGCAGAGTTCACTCAAGGAGGCACTGACCTGAAGGCGAGGCGGGAGGAGATGCGGCAAGGGTTTGGCTGCGGTACGAGTTGAGACAGGCCTGTAGAGGAGGGACGAATGTCGGACGAAGGGGGTTGGCGGAAGGGATGGGCGAGAATGGCAGTGTGAAGGTGCGCCTGGAAAGGGATTTTTTCACTCTCACAAGGCGCTGCTGACGCGACTCTTACGTCAATACACCTGGCCTACAACTGCTCCTTCCCACCAGGCATCGGCACGGCGATGTTTTAGAGAATTGAAAAATACTCGCTCCACGAAAGCACCCTACTTTCCGGAGAGCCTTACTTTCGGGCAGCCTGTCGTCCCACACAGATTCGGCCGTAGCGGCATCGCGGAATGCGCGGGAGACGAGCGCGACCCGCAGCACGTCGAGGGGCTTTAAGTGGCGAAGCACGTCGCAGAGCAGCGAGTCCGGGAGGTCGGCCAGCGCGAATGTATCGCCTGCTGCATCTGCGCCGCGCGCTAACGAGAGTGGTCTTATGCAGGGCGAGGCGGCAGCCAGCGGGCTAATAGCCGACGCCGATGCTGCATCCGTGTCTCTGGCGCCGCCTGCTGCCACTACATCTTCCCCGGCCGCTGCTTCTTGCGGTGGATTCAGAGCATCGCTGGCGGAAGACTCGTCGCGCTGCATGAGCTGCGGCTCCAGGGGGAACGCAGCGAGGCGTAGCGGGGGTGTGGGAGGATCAGAGTGGACGAGGAGGTCATGGCGCTCGGGCGAGGTGGTGGACACGTCGGACAGGTCGGACGGCACTGCGAACAGCGCGTCGCGAGTCGGCGAGAAACATGACCTGCTGCACGCAGCTTGACAGGACCTCCACATAGCTACGAGCTTGAATTCAGGGAGAAAATGCGGAGGAACGAGGCCTAGTCGGTTCTACTTTACACCTAGTCACTCTGTGAATGCTGGCAATGGATAGCATAGCCGGAGTGGAGTCCGATTGGCATGACAGTTAGGGCGTGTCCAGCTCGTTCATTTCGGGTTTTTTAGTGCCAGCACACGTCTCGAGGCTCAAATATAATCACTGTACCTAAAAACGAATGCATTGTGAGTTGAGTCCAACCTACCTCTAATTTCAGGAGCGCGGACACGTTCCCCGCCACACGAATCAACAGTGCTCTGATCGCTTTCTAAACGAGGTAACAGTTTCCCTCGTCAATCATAGCTAACGAATTTTTTGGCAGGCGGGGGGGTGTTGGCGATTGTAGCGAGCTACTGGCGAAATTGCGCAAGCGATTCAGGGGGGACCACTGTAGTGGCCAGGACGCGGTGCTGTACCCTTGTTCGCGTCCCCGCTGATTCCAGTAACGTGAGTCAGACGATTCTAGGTACGTGCAGGGGGCGTGCCGTCTTGTGAACGAAAGCTGATTGTGTCCGAAGGACACGTTCAATACAGTGTTACAACAAAAAATGTGGTAACTAAGCGGGTTCACGAACAGTAAATGTACGAGCTGGACACCCCCTTATGCACCACAGGTGGTTTGCCACTGTGCTGTGGGACACTGCCCCGGCAGCACGGGGTGGGTACGGTTTCTGTCTCCCGCAGCCATTCGTCGCACGGGGGCGCGTTCAGTTCATCATCTGCCCGCCCCACACCACCCAACCGAACCCAAGCAAACACCCACCGGCCACAACCAACTTGGTAACCGCCAGGGCTCGATGGTCCAGCAAAATTTGGGCAAGAACCGGACATATACACATTTGAGGGTGTCTTCCTGCGTATAGGCAGGAAATACTGTTTCGGAAATATGCTGTAGCGCGTCTACCACATGCTAGCATGTTACATGCAAAGCATACAACAGCCCATGTAAAAGAACATTGAAACTACTGGGCTTTAGCCTTTAGGGCTGGATAATCTGGCAGAGAGGATTATCACTATCACAGGGTTCAGCTACGGATGCCAGACGATAGAGATGCATTTGATAAGGGTACAATACATTATTTGGTATACAAGGGTTAACAATCAAGTTAAAGAACGAAAGAAAAGAAAACCAACTTACGGTATCTTCCTTCCCACCCAAGGTTCACCTGTATAAAGCAGCAAGTGGTGCACTGATCGCTGCAAGATAATAACGAACGACCAAGTGCTGGTGTAGAAGGATAATAAAATCCCCCAATCTAAGAGTGTGCTCCTACACCTCGTATCAATCAAACCTCGTATCAGGCCACACTGAAAATTCCCCTAAACCCGAAACATCTCGCTAGTTTTAACAGGCGAAAAGTACAATCTTGATACGAGGTGGCCTGATATGAGGTCGTAGGAACACGCTCTAAGATTGACTGTGCAGTAGAATGTGGTGGTTGTCACGGCAATGCAAGAAGTGCCAGCTGGAAGGGAAGGGTGGGAGAGAGGCACGGGGATGGAGGAAAGGTGTATTGTGTGTGCATGGGTGTGTGTGTGTGTGTGTGAGTGTGTGTGTGGGAATGTTTTTGCATGTTTGTGCATGTCATTAGGAGGTGCATGGCATGTGTGGTGAGTGCAGCACATGCCTGGTGTCATTGAAGGCGGAGATGAGGGGGAAGGCAGCAGCATCCACAGGCACCTCCTCCACCACTCCCCGCTGCACCGCCTGCCACACCGCATGGAACAGGTTCGCAGCTTGCATAAAACAATGAGGAGCTGAACATGGAGAGTGAGGGGTGTGTAGCGAGGGGCAATGGAGATGCATTGGGGAGACACACGAAGAACGGAAGCGCATGAGGGCATTGCAGAACAGGTGTGGAGTTGACCTGAAGAAGAGTGGTAGGCCGTGGCGTGGATGGCTGTGCACCCACACTCCACCTGCACACACATTGCATGCAACAAGCGCATACCACGCATTGTACACTTGTGAATTGACAAGCACTCGTAGGGTACCATGATACCGTAACTACCAACCAGCATGTGCGCCTCGTATTACTCCCATGAGTCCCCACTGGGTTCGTCTCTCCCCAACAACCACCGCAGTGTGCACCTCTCCTCGTACGAGGCAAAGCTGTTGCCCAGGATAACCACAGGCGCACACCCTGCCATGCTGCCAGCACACGCATCATCCACTGCTGCTGCTGCTGCTGGAGTTGGGGATGGAGGCAGCTCGGCAGGTGATTCTCCGAGCAGCAGCGGTGACGTGGGAGGATTGGGGGAGAAACCGAGAGCAGAGGCATTGGCTTCAAGAACCTGGTGGCAGGGGGTGGGGAAGAGACAGAGTTGCAGAGCTGCATGGATGAAGGGCAACCATAGGAACCCGGCTGGCGACCATGGGGGAGTGGAAATGGTGAAGAGCAAGCGATGTGCGAGCTCAACACGGAGTGCGTGCACGCGCGGATGAGACGGGGGCAATAGAGGGAGCAGCGCACATTGTTGTAGAGGAACGCCTCGCAGTGTGGCATGTAGAAGAGTGTTGGCACAACCACCGTGCGACGGCCCTCCTGGTGCCACACGGATGCAGAACGGAGAGAGAGAAAGAGAGAGAGAGAGCAAAACGTAGCAAGTGGAGATGTAAGAGTACGGACCATGCAAGGATGCCAGAACTGGCAAAAACAACTCTAGCAAGCAAATCTCAGAAGCAGGATGGTAACGAGCACATGGGCAACAAGTCAGCATTGCGTTCTCTCAATTACCCCCCTATGCCTCCCCTCTTCCCTTTCCTCTCTTCCTCCTCGCCCCATCTCGCCCTCTCCCTTGGCCCTTGTCCTCCATGGCGATCCCCTTCCGACAGACCTCGTTGGAGGGCAGGCAGTGCACGCCCAGCAGGGCGAGTGCGGAGAGCTCAGCGGGGGAGAGCACGGGGTCAAACACACCCACGCGCACACGGGGGGGGCGGGCGCATGCATGGGGGATAGCACCGTGCGGTTGGGGCACGGGTGAGGGCGGTGAAGCAGGGGGGGCTGGCTGCGTTGGAGGGGACGTGCGGTGGGAATGTGTGGAGGGCGCGGGTGGCGGCGGGGAGGACAGGGGAGGGCATGGGGGCTGGAGCAGCGGGGAGAGGTCCTCCTGTGTGGATGGGGTGGGACAGCGGGACGGGGGTTGGGCTGAGAGGGCGACGGGGCTGACGGCACGAGGGCAGAAGAGGCAGGCAGTGATGATACGGTGGCAGCTGACAGCAGGCGTAACGGAAGGCGATCAGGAAAAATGGCAGGATAGGGGGCAGGGCGCATGGAGAGGTAGGAGCAGGAGTGTCACCTGGAGGGCATGGGCGAGCAGCAGCCCCAGGGCCATCTGACAGCGCGCTACAGGTGAGTGTGCGATGCTGCCCACCCCGTACACCACCACCTCCACCACCACCCCCTCCCACCCCTCTTTTCCCCTCTCCCACCCCTCTTTTCCCCTCTCCCTTTCCTCTCCCTCCACCCGCACTCCCACTTCCATGCAATCCTCCCCTTTCCCCCCTCTGTCCACGGCACATCCCTCGTGGCCGTGTGCAGGTGCTGTGGGCGAAGAGGGTGGGTGATCACGTGCACTCGCAGCAGCAGATGGGGGAGTGGTGGGAGGAGGAGAGGAGGTGGCGGAGGGAGCGGAGAGGGGATGCGCTGCCAGCAAGCGATGGGCCACACGCAGTGATGCCATTTGGTCTGAGGAATGTGATCCACCCCACACATGCACGCATGCACACACACACATGCACGCATGCACACACACACATGCACGCATGCACACACACACATGCACGCATGCACACACACACATGCACGCATGCACACACACACATGCACGCATGCACACACACACATGCACGCATGCACACACACACATGCACGCATGCACACACACACATGCACGCATGCACACACACACATTCACGCATGCACACACACACATGCACGCATGCACACACACACATGCACGCATGCGCACACACACATGCACGCATGCACACACACACATGCACGCATGCACACACACACATGCACGCATGCACACACACACATGCACGCATGCACACACACACATGCACGCATGCGTACACACACATGCACGCATGCACACACACACATGCACGCATGCACACACACACATGCACGCATGCGCACACACACATGCACGCATACACACACACACATGCACGCATGTGCACACACACATGCACGCATACACACACACACATGCACGCATGTGCACACACACACAATCATTCATGCGCGCACAAGCAGGCACGTGCACGCATGCATGGCACCACGGAGCGGCAATGGAGAGAGGGCACACGTGAGGAGCATGCTCGAAGCTGCAGCAGCGATGCAAGCAGGAGGGTAGCAGCGGGATGCATGAGGGAGCAGTGGCGATGGGCGGTGGGGGAAGTGACTGAACGGTGAGGGGAAGCAAGATGCGTGTTGGACAGGGCGTGGAAGCAGTGGGGCGAGGGTGCAAGGAGGGATCATGGGATATGGCCGGCCCCACAAGGTGGGGTGGCGCACCTCTGAGCTTGCTGTAGAACGGCGACTCCCGCACCATGCGCCTGCCACACACTCATGCCATGCCATGACCACAAACGAGGGGGTTGAAACGGTGGGGGATAAGGGTGCTGATGGATGGGGTGCCATGGATGGGGTGCCATGGATGGGGTGCCATGGATGGGGTGCCATGGATGGGGTGCCATGGATGGGGCGGCTGATGCCAAGTACGGTAGGAGGCGGGAGGTAAACATCATATGGCCAACAGCAGGTGAAGGAGCGTGCGAGGTGGCAGGAGACATTGGAGAGAAAGAGGGGCGTCAAGGGAGCGCGCAGTGGGGAACGAGCGCTGCCACGCCCCACCGCACATGCCATGCCCCATACTCCATCCTCTCCTCCCCCCCCCCCCCCCCCCCCCCTCCCACCGCCCTCACCTCGCCTCCTCCATCCGCGCCGTCACTCGCGACTCCTCGCTTTCCCCCTCATTGCCCGCGCCACTGCCGCGTCGCCCCTTGCCTTTAACGCCTGGCCTGCGAGGGGCGCACTCGCGTTCCCCTTCGTTCCCCCAATTCCCGCGCACGTTCCATCCCGGAAGCTCCACCTTCCGCTCATCCGCGGCACTCCCCGACACCTCCGCGCAAGCCCCACCGCTCGACTCCGCGGAGGCGCACCCGACGGGCCCTTGGGCGCCCTCCGGCCGCGGACCGCTGGAACGGCTTCCGCGCGAGGCGCGGCGTTTGGAAACGACTGTCCACGCTTCGTCGCTCGCCATGGCGGTCGCCGAACCCTCGCCGCCCACGGCGACGCCACAGCGCGACTGTAGGCACCAGCACGTAGTGTTGTGGATACAAGTGAAAGCGCACAAAACCTGAATGTGTGGTTTGCGCAATCAACAGACGCGTTTGTGTCGTACATTTGCACCCAGTCAACAGCCAATCTCCATCTCGCGAAATATATATATACATATATATGCACCTTTTGCACCATTGTTCATAAACGAATAATAATCAGAGCATTATAGATTTAATTACATATAGATAGTGTATATGCTTCCTAGTGGTGCAAATCTCGAAGATGCTTTGTGCTGGAGCCTCGACCATGAGGCGAAAAAGAGAGGCCGGTGCAAATGTCACCACTCATGTGGGCCAGCATTGCTCCTTATGAACTGGGCAAACTTGGCGTCTGGAGAAGACGGGGCCAGTGTGTACGGAGGAGTGAAGGTGGAGGTGCCTGGTGCTGCCACGGGCCCCCACACAGCAGCGCCCATGAGCACACTCCCCACGGAAACCACAGTGCCAGGTGGGTAAGTGGCAGCAGCAGCCACGACGGCCTGTGAGGCAGCGCCAGAGGAGAGGAGGGTGTTGTCAAGAAGCACCTGCCCGCCCGTGCGCGCATCCATGGCCGCCCCTGCCCACGCGCTCATCAGATTGCTCACCACGTGGCACCTGCCCCGCCGGCACACGGGCTGGCCGGGCGGGGCGCGGTCAAACCAGTTGCGGTACAGCGTGGCGGTGAGGGAGGCCAGGGACGTGTCGCTGTCGCTGCTGCCCAGCAGCACCGCAGCGGAGGAGGGAGCTCCCCGGGTGAAGTGGCAGTTGGAGACGGTGACAGCGGAGGAGAGGCGGGAGACGTCGAGAGCGGCCTTGGAGATGTTGGAGAAGCGGCAGTGGTCCAGCCACACGTTCGTGCTGTTGTACAGCACCACGTGCGCACTGCTGCTCGCTGCGTTGCATGCCACTGGTGGGAAGGGGAATAAGAAGAACCACATGCACCAGGAGAGGCTGTTACAATCCACGGAATTGCGGTGCTCTAGAGACGGTGCAAGATGGTGGAAACGGGTGCAGATAGGGTGGAAAACACCAGTCATGGCTGTACTGGGCTGGTACTGCATGAGAACCTAGTGGATCAGGGAGATCATAGTGGCCTGCTAGCTCTTCCCCTGCTTCTCCGCAACGTTGGCACTCACATTCAATGTTGTGCAGCACGACCTGCGACGAGTGCACCACCACGATGCTGTCGCCCGTGAGTGTCACGCGCACGCCCCTGCCATCGATCATGGTGTTGGACTTCACGTACAGCACGGCGGCCAGGCGGATGGTCATGGAGCGTGCAAACGAGATGCGCACGCGGCCCTTGAAGTTGGCCAAGCCCCACCGCAGCGACCCCTGCCGGCTGCTGCTCGCCGCGTCCTCATCCAGCGTCACCACATACTCGGGCACCGCCGCTATGCCTGCCAGCCCCGTGCCTTGATCCCCCGCTGCGTACCCCATGGCGCACGCCAGTATGCCCGCACCGTATGCCGCAGCAGTGTACTGGCAGTCTGACGACGACGGGGGCGGCGCTGGCGGGGGGGATGGCGGAGGGGGTGGCGGAGGGACGGGTGGGGGCGGGACGTATGGTGGCGGGGGAGGGGATGGGGGAGGAGGAGGGGGCGACGGTGGTGGGGAGGGCGGGGGCGAGGCAGGGGGGAGAGCGACGACAGTGTCGTACTTGGGGCCGCAGTTGACCATAAGAAAAGCCTCCAGCAGGCGCGTGTTGCGGAAGAAGGGCAGGTAGTAGGGCGGCGTGAAGAGTGCATTGGCCCCCACCCACTGGTGGAACGTGGCACCCGCGAGCAGCAAGTCGTCCACGGAGCGAATAGTGGCAGTGGTGTCGTAGTTGCTGTCCGTGGGCAGCATGCCATCGTACCACGCCGTCACCTCCTGCCGCTTTGCGGGGTCCGCGCGGAACACATTCTTCTCGGACCGCACCACAGCGCCCCTGCGCGCCGCCAGGCAGAAGGACGTCCAGCGCGTGTACAGGTTGGCGGCCACGTGGCAGGAGCCCTTGCGGCACAGCGGCTGCATGGCGTAGGAGGAGTCAAACCAGTTGCGGTACAGCGTCACTCGCATCATGCGGTCCGCCTCCTCCCCGTCCGACAGCCCCAGCTGCAGTGGGCAGTGCCAGGAGTTGGTGTGCAGGACGCGAGAGAGAGGGGGGAAGCGATGCGGGTGGGAGGGAATGGTAAATGGGTGGTGGGGCAGAGCCACGTGGTCACCTAATGCACCTTGCGCAGGAGCGTGTGCGTGTGTGTGCGTGTGTGTGCGTGGGGGCAGGGCTGCACGAATGAACATGTGTCACCTGCCACACCGCACACAGTCCCTTGCTCATATGCACGTCCACTCTCGCCTTCCAATCAACCAGTAAGCGTTGCACATTACAGGGCGAGGCGAGAGGGTTACCTGCATGGTGGGCGTGGGGCTGCTGATGTAGCAGTTGGAGATGGTGACGTCAGTGCTGCCCTTGCCCACGTCCACGGTGCCCGTGCGCCCGTCCACGAGGCGGCAGTGGTCCACCCACACCTTGCTGCTGTTGTACACCATTATCAGGTTGCTCGCCGCGCCGCTCACTGCCCACACCACCGAGGGGGAGAGCGAGGGTGAAGTGGGTTCGTACGGAAGGGCAAGGGTTAGGGAACATGCACAGGAGAGGTGAGCACGCGCGTCGCTTGCATGCACGCGGAACCCAGCGCGCAAATGACGGCACGGCCTCCACGCGCGCGCGGCTCACCTTCGACGTTGTGCACGACGACGTCGACGGCGTTCTGCAGCAGCAGCGTGCCGTTGCTCAGCCGCACGTGGAAGCCCTGCCCGTCGATCGTCGTGCGCGACCGCACGTACAGGCTGCCCTGCAGCACGATCTCCATGCTGCGCGCGAACTGAATGTACGCGCCCTCGCGCAGGTACGTCACGGCCCACCGCAGCGTGCCCACCGCCATCTGCGACCCGTCCAGCGTGTCGAACTCGCTGTCCACCGTGTACCGCGTCAACCCCAGCGCCTGTGCTCCGCGCACACCCGCCGCGCCCGCGTACCCCATCGCGCATTCCGCTAGCGAGTTTTCTGCGCCGTACTGGCAGTCGGGGGACTGTACGCCGAACGGGGGAGGAGAAGGGGGCGCGGGGGGGGATGGGGGTGAAGGCGGAGGTCTGGGCGGCTGAGGAGGAGAAGGCGGAGGGGGACTGGGGGGGCGAGGAGGGCGGGGAGGGGGAGGGCTCCTGGGGGGCTTTTGCGCGGGATTGCGAGAGCCTCTAGGTGGGGGCGGCGACGGAGCAGTGGGAGTTCTCTGTTTCGGGGGCTTTCGAGCAGCGGGCGGTGATGGCGGGGGCGGTCGCCTTTTTCTGCCCCTTTTGCGCGGCGGCGGCGCCGGTGGCGGAGACGCGAGCTTCTTCTTCCGGCCCTTCTTAGCCGGCGACGGCGGCGCATTCTTGGGCTGGCTCTCAGCTTTCCTCCCCGGCGACCCGCCAGCGCTCTTAGAGGGCGACCGCGAAGAGATCTCGGGTAGCGGCGTCTGCCCCTTAGCAGCGGGCGGCGGCAGTGACGGTGTTCTTCGAGCGGGTGTCCGTCGAGCAGCGGGTGGCGGAGGGCGGCGCTGGGCTGTCGACAACATGCTTCTGCTGCTCCGCAAAAAGGGGTTCATCCTACCGCTGCGCCGCACGCGCTTCCTTTCCCGACTCGCACTCAAGTTCCCGGCGAGGAAGTCGCCGGCCATCGCGACGACGAGAGGCAGATCAGAGGAGGAGCGCACTGAGGGCGGGCCGGTGGAATCGGCGGCGCGAGCGTGGCGAAATTCCATGGCGGCGAGCGGCGAGGTGGCGTTGAAGGCCTCCGCGGCCGCGCGAGCCAGCGCGCCCAGCAGCCACCAGCGCGGCCGAGGTTCACTGGTGCATGGCGGAAACGCTTCCTGTGACTCCGACCCTTGCCGCAACCCGTCATTGCTCGCAGCTTCGCGCACTTTTACGTCCCGCGTAGCTTCCCCTTGCGTGGCTTCCCCCCACGTGGCTTCCCCTTGCGTGGCTTCCCCCCGCGTGGCTTCCCCTTGCGTGGCTTCCCCTCGCGTGGCTTCCCCTTGCGTGGATTCCCTCTCCGTAGCTTCCCCTCGTGTTTTTACTTCAGCATGCGTGGCTTCTCCCCGTGCGGCTTCCCCCCGTGTGGATTCCCCCTGTGTCGCTTTCCCCCCTGAGGCTTCCCCTCCTATAGCATCCCCCGAAGGCCGATGAGAGCCGAGGAGCATCGGCGGCGTGGCGGCATCAGGTGGCGCAGCGGCGGAGGAGGGTGTGCTGGAGTGGGAGGGTGAGAGGCCATTTGAGTCCACGGCTGCAGCGATGCGGTTGCTGGCACGAAACGCGGGCGTGGGTGTGGAGAAGAGCAGTAGCAAGAACGTAATGACCAGAGACGGAGGCGGTGCGCGGAGGTCTCGAGGCAGAGGGAAGGGAGGGGCTGAGCTGCTAACAGGCGCTCTATTCAACGTTTCGCAACATCCTATTCTTACAAGGAGCGGCATGGTCCTACACGGGCATTGCAGCTTCGATAACCAACACGATGGGGACGATGATGGCCGAACTGAACGTGCAAACTGCAAAAACTCAAATGCCCAACAGCACCTAAATCGTTACCGCACAGAAGCAATCTGCAACAAGCATCTGAGTGTACACATCGGCAGGAGAAGCCAATCGAGTCGGTAAGAATTTCGCCTTTCGGTTGTCGGCGGTGAATATAGTCGGTATAGTAGGTGCGTCGTCGTTACCTGGTTGAGCTGAAAGCACACTGACACTTAAAACTCAAGGCCCAAATTGTTCAACCTTACTAAGGTTGTCGTTTGGTTGGTGGGAGAGTAAGGTTGACTTTGTTGAAGTTGGGCTGTTTAGTTTCGCCCAGCTTCTCGCTACACCCTTAGGGTTTTCGCTGACTCAGCAAACCCCAGGGAGAAACTCGGTTTGGTTCTCGAGTCCCAAATTGCACTCACAATATTCTTGGTGTTTCCTTCTCTCCTATTCGACAAAAAACTGTTGCCCAATCAAATTGCATCGCACTTCACGTAACCACAATTCGCAGCCAAACAACACTCAAAACATCACTTTCATCAACTTTGGTAATCTTGCCCCGCGCGCTCTGCAATTTGGGCCAGCTTTAACATTCGCGTTCCCTCCCTCCCCTCAGCCCCTACACCCGCCATGTCGGCCCAAAGTGCAAAATGTCGACTCCTCCCTCTCCGCTCCCTCCCTCCCGTCATCCCGGCCACATTGACTTCTGACACATATATAGGCACGACGCGGGAAAAGGCGCGGTAAATGTGGGACCACCACTCGTGTTCGCTTCCCACCGCCACAATAACGCTCCTGTCAGGCCACACGAGCGACCTAAAAAGGGAATATGCGTGTACCACACAGCTCTGCTGACTTGAAGACCAATGAATAATGCAATCATTCATCCAATTACCCAAAGCATACTTCTTTATATGGTGCTGTCTCTTGCATTAAATCCATACTTATGAGTCTGAGATATGAATAAAGTTGCAGTTATAGTCATAATTTGTTAATGCTATCATGTGAAAACAAAAATACCTAAGTAAGAGCTGATACTGAAATTATTCAACATTCTTTGGTTCCAATACAAAAGCCTGGTTGCACGAGGTGACTCCCCCCCTCCCATGGCCTCCTCTCTCCATAATTTTTGAAGGACCGTGCATACCGGAAATTCAGTAACTCAGGATGTCTTAATTGCAAAACAGGTAGTCTTGCAATGGTTGCCTACTATTGGGAGAATACACTCCTCTGTTGAGCATATGCAAGTTTTTGCAACCTGGTGCCATGTGGAACAAATACCGTACACGCACGCCCATTCTAACCTGGTCGCACCCAGCAATCCCAACATTTGTGTTCATTCGTGCGGCTGGTCATCATTCACGTGTTTTTCAGTGGCGCTGTTCTGCAGGCGTTAAATTGCCAGAAACTGGGTCCGCAGAATCTTCCCCGATAAGTGGGCTTCTGCCTATCAAGGTTTGGTGACAAGCGCTTTCCTGCCAAACCTGATTGCGCCAAATTTAACGATTCTGCATGCATAACACCACTGATGTGGCCAGGCCTCACGTTATCATGGCAAAACACCCTGATTACACTGAATTCAAGATGCAGTTTTGGATTTACCTTGTCATTTCAGAATGTTGTCAATTTTAACCCTGAGCTGTCAGGATGTTTTATATGAACTGCCCTGAACATTCAGGATGGCCGTAGTGTTCTTCCATGTAGCGTCAGGATGAATGTCGAGGCCCGCCCTGACGCGTTTTTTTGGGGGGAGGGGAGTGTGAAAGTTTAGAAGAAAGAAGAGAGGGGGTTGCACTAGCAAGAATGAGGATACAAATAGCAAACCCTAGAAGGGTTGTACTCCCTATAGAGCACCCCACTACAGGCTAGAGCATAATATTCTGACACACCCCCATAGCCAAAGTGGGGTGTAATCAGCAGAGCAAGCAAAGCAGTACAAGCTCAAGGTGGATCACAATGTCACCACACATTCTGAGCACAAGTTCAAGAAGCAATAGTTTAAAGTTCACAATTATGAGCAAAGCTAGTGGTAGTCACAACGGGCAAGTGAGGAGGAGGAGAGAGAGTGAGAGGAGAGGAGATAGGAGGCGACGGATGAAGCTGCAGACACACGGGAAACAGGAGGCACACTGGCACAGCGGCTACCGGAACAACGCTCCGGAATACTGGAGTAACTGGCCCCGCGGCTAAAGTAGCGGCAGACGAGCAACGGACCCACGGGCGGCTGGCACAGCTGGCTACGACTGGGCTACCGGACGAAGTCCCCGGAATACAGGTGCTGCTGGCGACACGACGGCAACCTCCATTCAGCTTCCCCAAACTATCCCACTCCCCCTGACACACACCCGCTGCTACACCCCTAGTTCCACTCTCACCCCACCCCCTAGCACCACTCCGTCAAATCCCACACACCCACCCCCCTCAGCGGTAGCTGCAGCAGTGGGAGACAGAGGAGGAGGAGGAGCAGGGGAGACTACACACCCGCCACCCCCCAGGTCGCGGCCCCCGAAGGAGCCGCGACGGGCGACGGGAAAAGGGGGGGGGGGGGGGGGGGGGGCGGTGCCGTAGGTAGGGCGACGGAGCCGGGCCGTAGGTAGGGCGACGGGACGACGGGGCCGCAGGTAGGGCGGCGGGGCCGGGGCCAGGGCCGCAGGTAGGGTCGCCCGAGCCGCGCGCAGGCGGCGCGAGCCACGCGAGGGCCTGGCGCCGCCCGTACGGGTCGCGCGTAGGCCTGGCGCGGCCCGTACGGGCCGCGGACGGGTCTGGCGCGGCCCATACGTGCCGCACGCAGGCTGTACGGGCCGCGCGCAGGCCACGACGGGCGACGGGGGGGGCGACGCGGAGGTCCCCGTCGCCCGTCGCAGCGCCTCCCGGGAGCGGCGCGCGGCGTGACGGGGCAGTAAACCGCCGCGCGCCTCGGGGCGCACGGCGGGAAGAGAACCGCCGCGCGCCTCGGGGCGCACGGCGGGCAGAAAACCGCCGCGCGCCTCGGGGCGTGCGGCACAGAGAGTAGTGATAGCTAGTTGCAGCGGAAGCAACGAGGTGGTGAGCCCACCCACAGGATCGATCCAAGGGGATCGACCTGCTCTGATAGCATGTGAAAGTTTAGAAGAAAGAAGAGAGGGGGTTGCACTAGCAAGAATGAGGATACAAATAGCAAACCCTAGAAGGGTTGTACTCGCTATAGAGTACCCCACTACAGGCTAGAGCATAATATTCTGACAGGGAGGAGGGGTGGGGGGGGGGGAGGGGGGGGGGGGGGTCCCGTGTCAAACTATATATGATTTATAATTAGGTTTAGGCTTTAGTGGGGTAGCTCATCTAGGGTACAACCCCTTAGAGTTCTCATCCTTGTACCCAACTCCCTCGATAGTCAAACATCCCCACATAGAACTCTAACATGGTATTAAAAGCAATGGGTCCTTAGGACCTTAGGAACAATTTTTTTCGGGCCCACCACCTACCACTAACGGTTCTCGAGCTACCCCGCGCCCCGTACTGCCCTAGCCCCGGGCGCGTCCTGCTAGCAGCCCGTGCGGCTCGCCCGTTGCCCGTTAGTAGCCCGCGCGACCCGCTAATCGCCTCTGCTGGCCCGCGCACCGCCCGTTAGGAGCTGGCGTGACCCGCTCGCAGTCCGCGCAGCCCGCGCGCAGCTCCTGCCGACTTGCGCGCCGCCCGCCAGCAGCCGCGTAGGCCATGTAGCCCCGTGCGCCGCCTGCTCCTGCCGCGGCTGCCTGCTACGCCCCGCGCGCCGCCTGAACTCCTAACGCGCTGCTGCACCAGCGCTGCTGCATCAGCGTTGCTGCAGCTGCTACTACTTGCTGCAGCTGCTACTACTTGCTGCAGCTGCTCCTCCTTGGTGCAGCTGATACTACTTGCTGCAGCTACTACTACTTACTGCAGCTGCTCCTCCTTGCTGCAGCTGCTACTACTTGCTGCAGCTGCTACTACTTGCTGCAGCTGCTACTACTTGCTGCAACTGCTACTACTTGCTGCAGCTGCACCTCCTTGCTGCAGCTGCTACTACTTGCTGCAACTGCTCCTTCTTGCTGCTGTTGCTCCTACTTGCTACAGCTCCTCCTCCTCGCTGCTGCTACTGCCGCTTGCATGCAATCGCTCTGCCCTGCCAGCAGCTATGGCCACCCTCCGCGTTCTGTCGTTCGATGCCGAGGGCCGCCCGATTCAGTTCGACGCCTGGCTTGATGACCTGCAGCTGTTCCTGATGAGCGATAGCAAGGACAATGTCTCGCTCTATGACCACATGTCTGGTGCCTCAGTCGCTCCCGCTGCCACCGCTGAGCTTAGTGCCCGCTCCCAATGGCAGACTCGTGACGCTGCTGCTCGCCTAGCCGTTCGCAACCACCTTCCGTTAGCTGAGCTCACGCACTTTGGCGAGCACAAGACCGCTAAGGCCCTTTACGACGCTGTAGTGGCTCAATACACCTCTCCTGCCACAGCTGAGCTTAGCCGCCTCATGCTGCCCTACCTGTTTCCTGAGCTATCCACCTTTGCCACGGTTGTCGATCTCATCACCCACCTTCGCACTAACGACACTCGCCTTCGCGCCGCCCTCCCCACAGAGTTTTGTGCTAAGAACCCGCCTCCAATGTACTGGACCCTCCACTTCATAGTTACCCGCCTCCCTGACTCTCTGAGCTCAGTCAGGGACTATCTTATCACTTGCAGTCCCACCGACCTCACTGTAGACCTCCCAGAGGAACGCCTCCTTGCAGCAGAGAATAGCATTGTTGCTGTAGGTGCTGCTCGCGGCGCTCCTCGCACCCCTATCTTCGAGGGGTGCTCTCCCTCTCCCCTCGCCCCCTCCTTCGCTACTGCTGCTGCTGTTGACTTCCTTGGTGCTGAGTGTGCTGGTGCTGCCTTTGCTCCTAGTGGGAGGCGTTGCAACGGCAAGGGCAAGGGAGCCAAGGGCAGCGGAGGTGGCTCCGGGGGGGGTGGAGGTGGAGGAGGAGGAGGTAGCGGAGGGGCTGGTGGCGGGAGTGCTGGCGGGAGTGGTAGCGTCGGTAGCGATGGTGGAGGCGGTGGCGGCGGAGGGGGTGGCGGCGGGGGTGGCAGCGGCAGTGGCGGCGGCGATGGCGGCCGGGGTGGTGGTGGCGGTGGTGGTGGCGGTCGGGATGGAGGCACTGGCGTTGGCCGGAGACAGCAGCAGCAGCAGCAGCAGCGTCTCCAGACGTCCCAGCAGCTTCGTGAGTGGCTTGCTCAACATGGGAAGTCTGGGGGTGGTGGTCGCTGCCCATATGTCATTCGCACAGGTGACCGCAATGGTCAGACGTGCAACAGGTTCCACACCCAGCACCGCTGCTTCTCCCGCCTTGACGACGCCTGGCGTGAGGAGATGGGCGATGAGTATGAGCGCCCTCGCTGGCATGAGCTGTTGAAGGCTGGTGTAGATGTTTTTGCTCTTGACTTTGATGCTATTATCTGTACTATGTATGCATTGGAATTTAGTGCTGATGGTGACTGTTACCTGTGTATGCCGCCTGACCCGGGTATAAAGCCTGCTGCCTTAGGTGCTAGTGAGTTTGCACTTTCAAGTACTGAGCCTGCTGAGGCCTTCCACACCTTCATGCTTGACTCAGGTGCTTCTCGCTGTTTCTTCCGTGACAGTACGGCACTCACACCGCTCCCTACGCCTGTCGCCGTCTCACTGGCTGACCCCTCAGGGGGCCCAGTTCTTGCACGGTCCACCACTGTGCTTCCGTGTCCGAAAGTCCCGTCTGGCTCACTGTGTGGTCTCCACCTCCCCTCGTTCTCGACGAACTTGGTGAGAAACGCTGCCCTTTAGGATGTGGGGGTTAATACCTTCACCCCTGCATGGCAGTGTGTGGCGATCTGCACGTGTGCACAAACTGGCCGTCACCTGGCCACGTTCACCCGTCGGCCAGGGTCGAGTCTTTACACACTCCCGACTATGTCTCCTCAGGTTGCTACTATCGGCCAGGTGTCTGCGTCAGGTCTGGTAGCCTCCCCTTGTGAGTGTCACTCCTTGTCGCACCAGAATCTTCTCTGGCACCACCGCCTGGGTCACCCCTCCTTGCCACGTCTTCGTGGCATGCACCGTCGCCTCCTTGTATCTGGTCTTCCCAGGTCCCTCCCTCCCCTCCCTGCCTCGCCTGCGCCGCCTTGCCTTCCTTGCGTCGAGGGGCGGCAGCGCGCCGCTCCTCAATCCTCCTCGTTTCCCCCGACAGAGGCTCCTCTGCAGACCCTTTACCTGGGCGTGTGGGGCCCAGCCCGCGTTTGTGGACAGGGCGGTGAGCGGTACTTTCTGCTGGTTGTCGACAACTACTCGCGTTACACCACGGTCTTCCCCTTGCGCGCCAAGGGTGAGGTCCCTGCTGTCCTGATCCCTTGGATCCGAGCAGTTCGTCTCCAGCTCCGCCGCAGGTTCCGCCAGGACCTGCCTGTCCTTCGTCTGCACTCTAACAGAGGTGGTGAGTTCACCTCCGACCTCTTGTGGGCCTTCTGTCAGGGGGAGGGCATCGAGCAGTCGTTCACGCTTCCGGGATCACTGCAGCAAAATGGGGTTGCTGAGCGCCGCATTGGCTTAGTCATGGAGGTTTCTCGTACCTCCTTGATCCATGCGGCGGCTCCCCATTTTTTGTGGCCGTTTGCGGTTCGGTACGCCGCGCAGCAGCTCAACCTCTGGCCCCGTCTCTCCTTGCCGGAGACCTCGCCCACACTGCGTTGGACGGGGGAGGTTGGCGATGTGTCGCGTTTCCGGGTCTGGGGTGCTCGTGCCCTTGTCCGCGATACGTCCGCGGACAAGCTCTCCTCCCGCACCATTCCCTGTGTCTTCCTTGGTTTCGTCCCTGACGCGCCTGGCTGGCAGTTTTACCACCCCACCTCGCGCCGTGTCTTCCCTTCTTAGGACGTCACTTTTGACGAGTCGGTTCCTTTCTACCGTCTCTTCCCCTACCGCACTGCCCCTCTCCCTACCCCGCCGCTTTTCCTCGCTCCAGTTCCCCCTCCGGTAGACCCCCTCCCCCCTCAGGGTCCTGCTCCTTCAGGTGTGTCTCAGGTAGACCCGCCCCCCTTGGCTGAGCCTGTAGAGGTCACCAGCGACTCAGGTGCTGCTGCGGGAGGTGCAGCTGGGGGTGCTGCTTCTGGGGGTGCTCAGCCTGCGTGTGGGATGCTGGGGAGTGCGGAGCCTGGGGGTGCTGAGCCTGCGGGTGCAGAGCCTGGGGGTGCTGAGTCTGCTGGCGTTCCTCTAGGTCTCGTTTCACGACGCGGGCCTGTCTCACCACAAGAGGCACGCAAGTGGCTTGCGTCGCGTTCCCGCCTGAGGAGTCGTGCTGCTGGAGCTGCTTGTCGTAGAGGCGCTGGGAGTGCTGGTGTTTTTGGTCCTAGAGGTGCTCAACTGGAGGTACTGGAGTTGCCGGGACTGGTACTGCTCCTGGAGCTGGAGGTGCCGGTTCTGGGGGTGCTGCTGGTGGAGGTACTGGGGCTGGAGGCCCTGCAGCTGGTGCTGTCGACCCTGGCGTTGGAGACCCTGGAGCTGGAGGTGCCGGTTCTTGGGGTGCTGCAGCTGGAGGTACTGGGGCTGGCGGCCCTGAAGCTGGTGCTGTTGACCATGGCGTTGGAGACCCTGGAGCTGGAGGTGCCGGTTCTGGGGGTGCTGCAGCTGGAGGTACTTGGGCTGGCGGCCCTGGAGCTGGTGCTGTCGACCCTGGCGTTGGAGACCCTAGAGCTGGAGGTGCCGGTTCGGGGGTGCTGCTGCTGGAGGCCCTGGTGTTGGTCCTGTCGACCCTGGAGTTGGGGACCTTGAGGCTGGAGGTGCCGGTACTGGAGGCGCTGCTACTGGGGGCGCTGGAGCAGGAGTTTCTGGAGCTGCTGGAGGCGTTGGAGCTGGAGGTGCTGCTGCTGGAGGCGTTGGAGCTGGAGGTTTTGGGAGGTGCTGGAGCTGGAGGTGGTGCTGCTGGAGGCGCTGGAGCTAGAGGTTCTAAAGCTGCAGGAGGTGCTGGAGCTACTAATGCTGGTGGCACTGCACCGCCGCGACTATTCTTCGCTCCGCCGTCGCCTTCGTCCCTGCCACCGCTTGACTCCGTGCTTCGCCAGGTTCTTAGCCTCCCGTCTTCTACTGGTCTTCCGTTACAGCCTGGCTCACCGCTGCCTGCTCCTTCTCCTTACACTGAGCAGACAGGAGGTCTTACTGAGCGTTGTGAGCCTGCGTCTCGTCCTGTCTCGCCTGTTCGCACTGTCCGCACTGGTCGTACAGGTCGTCGTGTTCCTCGTGAGCGTCCGCCGGCTGTCCCCGGCAAACACCTCATGGCCCTGCGTCCTTCCTCTGCTCCGCAGCGAGTTCTCCTGCCGTCCCCTCCTGCGTCTTCTCTGCCTGCCGTTCCTGAGCTTGAGTCTCACCTGGTTCGTGCTGCTCACCCTACTGTCACGCGTCTGCTAGCCACTATTGTCACTGACCCGTTGTTTGAGTCTGCTGCTGCGTCCGCCTTAGTGTCTGAGCTTGTTGACTTTGCTGCTGCCTGTCGTCTCGACTTCGCTGCTAGTCTTGTTGATGAGTCTGAGTCTGTCTGTCCTCCGTCCGTCAGGGGTGAGTGTGCTCTTGGCACGGACGTCCTTGAGGACAGGAAGGAGGACTTTGAGTGTCTTGCAGCCGCTGCGCCTCATCTCGTGGCCATGCTGCTTGCCCAAGAGGGAGACCCGGATGCTCCAGACATCCCGACCCCGCGCACTTACGCTGAGGCGATCGCGGGTGAGTACTCCTCTCAGTGGCAGACAGCCATGGACGCAGAAATGGCATCCTAGAAGTCCACAAGCACTTACGTCAACGCAGTTCCCCCTCCTGGGGCGAACATAGTCGATGGCATGTGGATTTTCAGGGTGAAGCGGCCGCCGGGTTCTCCGCCTGTCTTCAAGGCTCGTTACGTTGCACGAGGCTTCAGTCAGCGACAGGGAGTTGACTTGTTCCAGACTTTCTCTCCCACCCCGAAGATGACCACTCTTCGGGTACTGCTGCACGTCGCTTCTCAGCGTGACTACGAGCTTCACTCTCTGGACTTCAGCACAGTTTCTTACAGGGTAGTCTGCACGAGGAGATCTGGCTGCGCCGCCCACCTGGCTTCACTGGGTCGTTCCCTCCTAATACCCAATGGAGCCTCCACCGGCTGGTCTACGGTCTCCGTCAGGCGCCTCGTGAGTGGCACGACACACTGAGGACGACACTTTCGGCTCTTTGATTTGCACCTTCCACTGCTGACCCGTCGCTGTTTCTGCGCACCGACACTTCGTTGCCGCCGTTCTACATCCTCGTGTACGTCGACGACTTGGTCTTTGCCACTACTGACACTGAGGCTCTCGCCCTTGTGAAGTCGGAGCTGCAGAAGAGACACACATGCACAGACCTGGGTGAGCTACACAGCTATCTTGGCCTGCAGATCACCCGGGACAGAGCATGCCGCACCATCACTCTGACTGAGTCACACATGGTGCAGCAGGTCCTTCAGCGCTTCGGCTTCACCTGGTCCTTACCACAACACACTTCTTTGGCTACAGGTCACTCACTCTCAGCTCCACCTTCGGACGAGTCCGTAGAGCCGAGTGGTCCGTACCTAGAGCTAGTGGGCTGCCTCATGTACCTGATGATCTGCACTCGACCTGACCTTGCGTACCCTCTTGGCCTTCTGGCTCGCTATGTGGCTCCTAGTAGGCACCGAAAGGTGCACATGGATGCTGCTAAGAGGGTACTGCGCTACTTGTGCAGTACATCGGGCATGGGGCTCGTGCTTGGAGGGCAGAGCCCAGTTGTCCTCACTGGGCACTCAGACGCTTCTTGGTTCGACAACCTAGCTACGCAGCGGTCGTTACAGGGTTACACCTTCAGCCTTGGCTCTGGTTCTGTTTCGTGGCAGTCTACACGCTCGTCTTCAGTTCTCAGCTCCAGTTGTGAGGCTGAGATCTACGCCACAGCCATGGCTGCACAGGAGCTACGCTGGCTCACCTACCTGCTGACCGACTTTGGAGAGAGGCCTCGTTCTCCTCCAGTTCTCTACGTCGACAACAAGGCTGCCATTGCCTTGTGTCAGGACCTCAGACTGGAGCACAGAACGAAGCACATCGCTCTGCGTTACTTCCTTGCTCGAGAGTTGCAGCAGCGTGGTCAGCTTCGTGTCGCTCACGTGCCCACCCGGGCCAACACGGCTGATGTGTTCACCAAGGTCCTTCCGGTTGGTGATCATCAGCACTGCACTAGGCCTGGTGCCTACGTTTCCTCACTTGCTGTAGACTTTGGTTGTACTGTGATCTACATATATATACCTGCATGTTTACTCTTGCTAGGTAGTGATCACTGTACTGTTGTTGTTGCATATATATATCTGCTTGTGAACTGGCCTTTTGGCTCCTTTGCTTGTGCTCAGAGTGTGTGGTGACGTTGTGATCCACCCTGAGCTTGCATTGCTTTTCCTGACTGGTCTTGTGACCCCTTGTTCTCCCCCACTTTGCCTATGGGGGTGTGTCAAACTATATATGATTTATAATTAGGTTTAGGCTTTAGTGGGGTAGCTCATGTAGGGTACAACCCTTTAGGGTTCTCATCCTTGTACCCAACTCCCTCGATAGTCAAACATCCCCACCTAGAACTCTAACATCGCGTTCTTGGGGAATTTTTCCCCCGGGGATTTTTGTCCCGGTTGAATTTTCTCCCCGTGTATGTTTCCCGCTTTCGCACAGTTTGTTCTGATCCCCCGCAACGCACCAGCCCAACCCATCAGACTGGGAACAGGGTCCACCTTACCAACAAGGTGTGTGTTAAATTTTGAACCCTGAGCAAGCACTTGTTTTTTTTCCCTGACAGGTCAAGATTGATTTCTGCAGAAGCCTTGAACATACAGGATGGTTTGGAAAAAATGTCATGACAAATCAGGGCATTTTTTAAGATTCTAGAAAGGTGCCCTGAGGCCTCAGGGTGCCCCAAATCCTAGCACAGGCCCTGGATGTGGCACACCAATTTAACGTGGTGAAGGTTCCAAGATCGTGCATCGCCAGGCAAATGTCCACACAACTTGTGCGCTCCCAATTCGGCCTCGAGAGCTAGCATCAGCCAGCGCACAAGTTATGCGGGGGAGCAATTTGAGAGGTTCGAGAGTCTGGCAGAGATTTCATGGCAACTTCTGCCCAGCAAATTGAGAGATTCGACATTTGGTGCGGCGAGAAACTACAAGGAAGGACTAGGTTCGTTGTTACGGGTGTAATGAATCGAGGTGGCGAGAGTTGCACTAAGGTGTCAAACGAGTACAAAATGTGAGCGAATGCATAAGCGAACATTTATACGCGAAACATGCAAACGGTAACGTGGTGCGTGCGAGTTAGCTAGTGCTAGGCTTGCATCGAGGCTCGGGCTAGTCTCGAAGCGTAGGCCGATACGGCCGGGCCAGCGGTGCATGGGTTGGTGAAACAGTGCGCGCGAAGTTGGCGAAGCCCCGTTAGTAGTAACGGGCGAACGACGGCTGCTGCTGTACAAATGTTGTGGGTCGCGGTAAGGATTGTTGAGAAAATTCTTTGCACTACCCCCCCCCCCCTAAGAAGCCCCCTCTGCTACGCGAGTGCGTATATATCGCGGAAACCCCGGCTCCTCAGGTACACTTGCAGGGCAAGGTGGTTTTCAATATTGGCCAGGGGCACCCAGCTATCCTCAGTTGGCGTGGGATCCTTCCAGCGAACGAGGAACTCGATCCTCCTGATTCCCGTGGGGTGTCGAATCCAATGGCTCAGAATCTTTTCGGGCTCGATGATGGGCTCCGATGCAGGGAAAGTCATGGATGGCGGGCAGCGACGAGATAGTTGGCTCGTGGTTGGGATGTATGGGCGAAGTAGGCTAACGTGGAATGTGGGCTGATGTACCAGTCAGTCGGCAACAGTAGATGGGCAGTTATTGGCGTAATCATGTGTTTGATTTGGAATGGGCCACAGTAGCGAGGTCAAAGTTTTGGTACGTCTGGCAGTCGCAGATTTTGCGTGTCAAGCAGTACGTAATCTCCTGACTGGTACGTGATTGGGTGGCGGTGGCGGTCAGCGTTGCGCTTAGCGATGACATTTGTTTTTTTAAAGGCTTCTGCGGCTCTGGTTCGGGCAGTCGGCAAAATCTCGGCGAATTGCTGTGCACGTGGTGTAGGATTGTCCGGACTCGGCGTCATAGACACTGTTGGACTTTCTGCGTAGTTCAGATAAATCGAGGACTGCTCTGTTGTTGCTGACGTGGCGTTGTTGTACGCGAACTCGATCAGCGGGAGCTGCTGCTCCCAAGTTGTCGGGTCGTCGCACATGGCACGAATCAACTGCTCCATCGTCTCATTCGTCCGCTCCGTTTGACCGTCGGTCTCAGGGTGGTACGATGAGCTGAACTGTAGCCTGGTCTCGAACTGCTCCTAGAGGTTCTTCCAGAAATTACTGGTGAACTTCGTGTCTCTGTCGTTGATAATTGCTGCTGGTATCCCGTGCAGGTGTACAACGGCTGCGATGAACAGGCGAGCAGTTTCTTCGCCTGAGATCGATTTTTTGCACGCAGCGAAGTGTGCCATCTTCGTCAACCTGTCAACGACGACCATAACCGCGTCGTTACCCATAGGGTTCGAAGGTAACCCCGTGACGAAATCCATGGTAACCTGCTACCAGGCGCGCTCGGGCGGTGGAATCGGCTGCAATTGACCCGCCTTTCTTTTTCGCGAGCTCTTCATCACCTGACACGTGGGGCACGAGCACACGTGCTGCTGCACGTCGGTCAACAGCTTTGGCCAGTACCGCTGTGGTTGCTGTCGCGTTTTTTCTACCCCGAAATGGCCTGAGGTAATCCTGTTACGTGCCTCCTGCAGTAACAGCTCCCTCAGTAGTGAGTACGCGAGTACCCAGATGCGGTTGGTGCCTGTTTTTACGTAATAGACTCCTTTTGCTTCTGCCAGCTGATGTGACTTTCTGGTCATGAAAAGTGGGTCGGTATTGTATCCGTGGGTGAATAGTCCCGTTAACAGTGGGTTGGTTTAGGCGAGTAGGATGGCATGAAGTTGGGCGGTAGGGCGTATAAGTGCGTCGGCGATGTTGGATGCGCCTTTTTTGTACGCGACTGTGTAGTGGAAGTTGGACTCCAGATAGTCCAACCAGCGGATCTGCCGCGGGTTGAGGTTCGGTTGGGCGCGAAGGTACTGTAGTGATCGGTGGTATGTTCGCACTGTCAAGTCTGCTTTCGTCAGGTAACATCGTCACGCCTTGAACGCGTGCACGATCGCCAGCATCTCGCGGTCGTGTATCGGATAATTGCGCTCGGGCGTGTGAAGCTTGCGGGACTCGTACGCGAATCGCAGGAGGCCGTTCCCAAAATCCTGCAACAGCACTGCTCCCACGGCGATGTCGCTAGCGTCGGTGACGTGTCAGACTTATATGACTTAGCCTGTGTAGGCTATAGTGGGGTAGCACATATGGGGTACAACACATTTCTAGGGTTTGTACTTGTATCCAACCTTTCCTCTAGTCAATCATTCCTCATTCTTTCACATGGTATAGAGCAGGTTCCCTAGTGGGAACATTTCCTAGGGCCCACCGAAAATCGCCTTTTTTTTCCTGCCCGTAGCGCGCTTTGCCCCTGCCCGAGCTGCGCCTCGTGTGCCTACCCTCCCGTCGCGTCCTCTGCCCCTTAGCGGCCCGTCGCGCTCCCTTAACGGCCCCTCACGGCCCCTCACGGCCCCTCTCACGGCCCCCTCGCGGCCCCTTCGCGGCCCCGTTGCCGCCCCTAGCGGCCCCGTCGCCGCCCTTCGAGGCCCCTCGCGACCCCTTCTCGGCCCCGTCGCCGCCCTTCGCGGCCCCGTCGCCGCCCCTAGCGGCCCCGTCGCCGCCCTTCGAGGCCCCTCGCGGCCCCTTCGCGGCCCCGTCGCCGCCCCTAGCGGCCCCGTCGCCGCCCTTCGAGGCCCCTCGCGGCCCCTTCTCGGCCCCGTCGCCGCCCTTCGCGGCTCCGTCGCCGCCCCTAGCGGCCCCGTCGCCACCCTTCGAGGCCCCTCGCGGCCCCTTCGCGGCCCCGTTGCCGCCCTTCGCGGCCCCGTCGCCGCCCGTCTCGGCCCCGTTGCCGCCCTTTGCGGCCCCGTCGCCGCCCTTCACGGCCCCGTCGCCGCCCCTTCTCGGCCTCGTCGCCGCCCTTCGCGGCCCCTTAACGGTCCCTCGTGGCCCCTTCTCTACCCTTCCCGGCCCCTTCTCGGCTCCTCCGGGAACAGCAGCAGCCGCCGCCAGCAGCACCCGCCGCCGCCGCCAGCAGCGGCAGACGGCAGCAGACGCCGCCGACAGCATCGGCGGCCGCCGACAGCAGCAGGCGTCGCCACCGACAGCCGCAACTGCCGCCGCCGCTGACATCAGAAGCCGCCGCCGCGGTCGCGGCCCTGTCCCTGCCGACGCGCCTCCGCCCTGCCCCACCACTTGCGGGCCCATACCCACCCGCCATGGTAAGAGCACTACCGAGCCACGCCTGCTACTGCTGCCCCTAGCCTGCTGCCACTGCTGTCATGGCTACCCCTAGCGTTCTAGTCTTTGATGCTGAGGGTCAGGCTGTTAACTTTGAGGTCTGGGTTGATGATCTACAGCTTTTCCTACAGTGCGATAAAAAGGACGGTCTCTCACTGTTCGATCTCACGTCAAGCGCCTCTCCTGCCCCTGCTGCTGATGCTGACAGCACTGTTCGCTCACAGTGGGCCATACGCGATGCTGCTGCCCGTCTTGCTGTGCGTAGTCAGTACAAGAGTGCTAAGACCCTGTACGACGCTGTCATTGCACGCTTCTCTTCCCCTGCCACTGCTGCCCTTAGCCGCCTCATGCTGCCGTACCTGTTTCCTGACATCGCCGCCTTTCCCACAGTCGCTGATCTCATTACGCACCTTCGCACTAGTGACACCCGCTACTGCGCTGCGCTTCCTGCTGCGCTGGGCCAGGAACCCCCCCCCCCCCCCCCCCCCCCCCCACATGTACATCACACTCTACTACATAGTCACCCAGCTCCCTGACTCCCTTCGCTCGGTCAAGGACCACTTCCTCTCTGTTTGCCCCGCCACACTCACCATTGACCTCCTCGAGGAGCGCCTCCTGGCAGCTGAGACGAGTATAGTCGCTGTAGGAGCCTCTCGTGGTGACCCTCGTGCCCCCTTCTTTGAGGGGTGCTCCCCCTCCCCCCTTTTGCCCTCTGTTGCCTCTACTGCTGCCGTCGACTTTGTTTGCACCGAGTCAGTCGGCGCTGCGTCTGCCCCTAGCGGGAGACGCCGCACCGGCAAGGGCAAGGGGGGCAAGGGCGCTGGAGGGGCTGGCGGGGGCGGTGGAGGTGGCGGTGGAGGCGGCGGAGGGAGTGGGGGTGGCGGTGGGAGTGGTGGCGGGGGTGGGGGCTTCAGTGGCGGCAACGGAGGCGGCGGCGGCGGTGGCGGTGGGAGCGGAGGAGGAGGCGGTGGCGGCGGTGGCGGAGGTGGCGGCAGCGGAGGTGGAGCTGGTCGGGGTGGCTCTGCGCAGCGGAGCGGCTTCGGTGGTGGTCAGCGCCAGCAGCAGCAGCGCACTCATGAGACCCCACCCCCCCAGCAGCTTCGTGAGTGGTACGCTGCGCGTCAGCGGGGTGGGGGTGCTGGTCCTTGTGCCTACGTCCTGCGTATTGGCGATCGCACTGGTGAGCCGTGCGGTGGCCCGCACACCACCCAGCGCTGCTTCGGCCGCCTGACGGACCCGTGGCGTATCCAGTTCCCTGACACCACTGAGATCCCCCGCAGGGGCGAGCTGTTTAGGTCGGGGGTTGCTATCTTTGATCTGGATTATGATGCCATTCTTGCTGCCATGTATGTTGTGTCTACTAGTGATGAGGGTGACTGTTACCTGTGTGTTCCGCCTGACCCGGGCATAGAGGCTGCTGCTTTAGGTGCTGGTGAGGCTGCTGCTCTAGGTGCTAGTGCGTCTGCTGCCCCAGGTACTGGTGCGTCTGCTCTCTCAGGTACCACGTCGGCTCAGGCCTGACACACCTTCACCCTTGACTCGGGTGCTTCCCGCTCCTTCTTTCGAGACCGCACCACGCTTACGCCGCTTATTCGGCCAGTTGCGGTCTCCCTGGCGGACCCCTCTCGGGGTCCTGTCCTTGCCCAATTCTCCACTATCTTACCGTGTCTGGCGGCCCCCTCTGGCACCCTGTCAGGTCTCTACCTCCCCTCATTCTCTACGAACTTGGTGAGTGGTGCTGCTCTACAGGATGGGGGGGTTGACTAGTTCACTCCTGCGGGTCAGCGGGTGACCCACTGTACGTGTGCTCGGACAGGCCGACACTTTGCCAGGTTTACCCGTCAGCCGGGGTCGAGCCTGTACACACTGACTAATGAGTCTCCTCCGGTTGCCGAGTCTGGTCAGGTAGCTGCGTCGGGTCAGGTGTTTGCTGCAGCGTCCAGGTCTGGTCCTGAGTCTGCTCCCTGCTCGTGTCGTCTCCTGTCCCACCGGACTCTCCTCTGGCACCACCGCCTTGGTCTTCCCTCCTTGCCTCGTCTCCAAGGCATGGCCTCCCGTTACCTTGTCTCTGGTCTCCCCCGGTCCCTCCCTCCCCTCCCTCCTGGGCCTGCCCCTACCTGCGTTCCCTGCGTCGAGGGGCGGCAGCGCGCCGCCCCTCACTCCTTCGAGTTTCCTCCGACAGAGGCTCCGTTGCACACTCTTCACATGGATGTGTGGGGCCCTGCTCGCGACCGTGGCCAGGGTCACGAGCGTTACTTCCTGTTGGTGGTTGACGACTACTCGCGTTACACCACGGTGTTCCCCTTGCGCAGCAAGGGTGACGTCACTGAGGTGTTGATCGACTAGATCCGCGCAGCTCGTCTCTAGCTCAGAGAGAGTTTCAGCTCGGACTTTCCTGTTCTGCGTCTGCACTCTGACAGAGGCGGGGAGTTTTCCTCTGCCCGTCTGGGAGCCTTTTGTCGAGCAGAGGGCATCCGCCAGACCTTCACGCTTCCGGCCTCTCCACAGCAAAATAGGATTGCTGAGCGCCGCATTAGCATGGTCATGGACGTCGCCCGTACGTCCATGATCCATGCGGCTGCTCCCCATTTTCTGTGGCCGTTTGCAGTTCAGTACGCAGCGCATCAGATAGACCTTCAGCCCCGGGTCTCCTTGCCAGAGACCTTCCTCACCTTGCGGTGGACGGGGAAGGTTGGTGATGCGTCTGCGTTTCGTGTCCGGGGATCTCGGGCGTTTGTCCGCAACTTATCTGCGGACAAGCTGTCCCCCCGTGCTGTTCCCTGTGTCTTCCTTGGCTTCCCCCCTGACGCGCCTGGTTGGCAGTTTTACCACCCCACCTCGCGCCGTGTTCTTTCCTCCCAGGACGTCACCTTTGACCAGTCGGTTCCTTACTACCATCTCTTCCCCTACCGCACTGCGCCCCTCCCCCCGCCGCCGCTCTTCATTGCGCCAGGTCCCCCCCCGGTAGACCCTCTCCCCCCTCAGGGTCCTGCCCCGTCAGGTGTGTCCCAGGTAGACGAAGTCGAGCCTGTTGAGGTAGCTGTTGACTCTGGTGCTGAGCCTGGGAATGCTGAGTCTGGGGGTGCTGAATCTGGGGGTGCTGAGCCTGGGGGTGCTGAGCCTAAGGGTGCGGAGCCTGGGGGTGCGGAGCCTGGGGGTGCTGAGCCTGGCGGTGCGGAACCTGGGGGTGCTGAGCCTGGGGGTGCGGAGCCTGGGGGTGCTGGGTCTGCTCGTGTGGCCTTTGGCGATGCTGGGTTTGGGGGCCCTTCGGGTGCTTCGTCTCGGCGGGAGCTACCCTCTCCACAGGAGCTGCGCGAGTGGTTTGCCCGGCGGTGGAGCCGTGCTGCTGGAGCTGGAGGTGCTACTGTTGCTGGTGACCCTGGGGTCGGCACTAAATGTACTGGAGCCACTGGTCCTAGAGGTGCTCGTACTGGCGGTACTGGAGCTGTTGGGACTGGGGGTGCTGCTGGGGCTGCTGGAGTTGGTCCTGCTGGAGGTGCTGCTGGTGCTGATGGAGGTACTGGAGGTACTGGAGCTACTGGGCCTGGAGGTGCTCCTAGTGCTGGAGTTGCTGGCGGTGCTTGAGCTGGCGGTCCTGCTGGAGTTGGTGCTGCTGGAGCTGCTGGAGCTGGAGCTATTGGGGGTTTTTGCGTTCGAGGTGCTGCAGGCGCTGGTGCTTCTGAGGGTGCTGGAGTTGGTGCTGTTAGAGCTGGAGGTGCTGATGGCGCTAGAGCTGCCACTAGGGGTACTGGTGCTGTCTCTGCTGTTTTTGGAGGCGCTGCTCGGCCGCGGCCGTACTTCGTTCCGCTCCTTGAGCAGGTTCTTGGTCTCCCACCTTCTAGTGGTCTTGCTCCTCCCTTAGAGTGTCCACAGCCTGTCCAGTCGCAGTCACAGTTACAGCTCGCCTCCCCCTTGCCTACTCCTTCTCCATACACTGGTCCTACTGGAGGTCTTGCTGAGCGTCGTGAGCCTGCGTCTCGTCCTGCGTCGCCTGTTCGTGCTGCTCGCACTAGTAGTCGTGCTCCGCGTCCTCGTCCTCCTGCGGTCCCCGGCACGCACCAGATGGCACTGCGTCCTTCCACTGCTCCTCTGCGTGTCCCTTTGCCGTCTCCTCCAGAGTCCTCTCTTCCTGTTCTTGCTGACCCGGAGTCTGACTCTCTTCGTGCTGCCAGTCCTACTGTCACGCGTCTCCTGGCTACTGTTGTCACTGACCCTTCCTTTGAGTCAACTGTTGCGTTTGCCTTGGTTGCTGAGCTTGTCGACTTTGCTGCTCGCTGTCGTACAGACTACGCCGCTAGTCTTGTTGCTGAGTCTGAGTCTGTCTGTCCTCCGTCCGTCGGGGGTGAGTGTGCTCTTAGCACGGACGTCCTTGAGGACAAGCAGGAGGAGTTCCAGTGTTTTGCTGCTGCTTTGCTTCATCTCGTGTCCACGCTGATTGCCCCTAAGGGAGACGCGGATGCACCAGACATCCCGACTCCTCGATCGTACGCTGAGGCGATCGAGGGTCCCTACTCCTCACTGTGGCAGTCAGCCATGGACGCAGAGATGGCTTCTTGTAGGGCAGCCTGCACGAGGAGATCTGGCTGCGCCGCCCACCTGGCTTCACTGGGTCGTTTCCTCCTGGCACCCAGTGGAGCCTCCGGCGGCCAGTCTACGGTCTCTGCCAGGCTCCCCGTGAGTGGCACGACACACTGAGGACTACACTGGCGGCTCTTGGGTTTGCTCTTTCTACAGCCGACCCGTCGCTGTTTCTGCGCACCGACACCTCTTTGCCGCCGTTCTACATCCTCGTGTACGTCGACGACTTGGTCTTTGCCACTGCTGACACTGCTGGACTCGCCCACGTGAAGTCCAAGCTGCAGAAGAGACACACGTGCACAAACCTGGGTGAACTGCGCAGCTACCTTGGCTTGCAGATCACCCGGGACAGAGCACAGCGCACCATTACCCTGACTCAGTCACACATGGTGCAGCAGGTCCTTCAGCGCTTCGACTTCACGTACTCCTCGCCTCGGGCCACTCCTCTGTCTACTCGCCACTCGCTCTCAGCTCTGCCTTCGGATGAGTCCGTAGAGCCGAGTGGCCCGTACCCAGAGCTTGTTGGCTGCCTCATGTACCTGATGAGCTGCACTTGACCTGACCTTGCATACCCTTTTAGCATCTTGGCACGCTATGTTGCTCCTGGGAGACACCGACCAGAGCATATGGCTGCAGCGAAGAGGGTGTTGCGCTACTTGTGCAGTACGTCGGGCATGGGGCTAGTGCTTGGAGGGCGGAGTCCAGTGGTCCTCACAGGTCACGCAGAAGCTTCTTGGGCTGACGACTAGGCTACGCAGCGGTTGTCACAGGGTTACACCTTCAGCCTTGGTTCCGGCTCTGTTTTGTGGCGGTCTACCCGCTCGTCTTCTGTTCTCGGCTCCAGTTGTGAGGCTGAGATCTACGCGGGGGCCATGGCTGCACAGGAGCTACGCTGGCTCACTTACCTTCTGACTGACCTAGGAGAGCCGCCTCGTTCTCCTCCAGTTCTGTACATAGACAACAAGGCCATGCTGGCCTTGTGTCGGGAGCACAGACTGGAGCAAAGAACGAAGCACATTGCTCTTCGCTACTTCCTTGCTCGTGAGCTGCAGCAGCGTGGTCAGCTCCGCCTTGCTTACGTGGCCTCTCAGGCCAACACTGCTGATATCTTTACCAAGGCACTTCCGCCTTGTGATCATCAGCGCTGCTGTACGATGCTAGGTCTTGTGCCTACTTGGCCTCACTTGCTCACTTCTTGACCTTGCTTGTACTGTGATCTTTCTATACCTGCACTTGCTTGTTTACCTTTATATATGATCTTGCATGTGAACTGGCCTTGTGGCCTTGAACTTGTGCTCGGAATGTGTGGTGACGTTGTGATCCACCCTAAGCTTGCTTTGCTTTGCTTGACTGGTCTTGGGACCCCTTGTTCTCCCCCACTTTGCCTATGGGGGTGTGTCAGACTTATATGACTTAGCCTGTGTAGGCTATAGTGGGGTAGCACATATGGGGTACAGCACATTTCTAGGGTTTGTACTTGTACCCAACCTTTCCTCTAGTCATTCATTCCTCATTCTTTCACATGACGAGCTCGAACGGATGGTGCGGATTGTCAGAACTTATATTTGTAACTGCCTGTAGCTGTAGTTAGTGTAGTTATTATAAACTTTGTTTGGTGGTGCACCTTATTTGTTTCCTTTGCTATATGTTCTTCGAAACCTATAGTGAAACCATCCTTTCCAACTTTCTCGACTCTCACCCTTGGCACAAACTACTCGACATCCTAGTTGGGCCTAGGCTCCTAAGCCTAGGCCCTAGTTAAACTTGATCATTCTCGTTTCAGTTTCGATATGCTATCAGAGCGAGTTACGTACTGGCCTGTGGGCCCACCTCATGCTTCCGCTACTACGTTTTTTCCGGTCGCGCGCCTAGGGCGCGTGGCGATTTTCTATTGTCCCGCCCCCGGTTGGCGAGTGACTCCTACTCTGCCCGTCGCGCGCCCCGTGGCACGCGACGGTGCCCTAAATGTGAGGATCTAGGATCGCGTTCAGAAAAGAGAATGAGAATTGAGTCGAATTGAATTGAATTGAATGTTCACCTGGGTACAACACGAGGCTATATATAGGCTCGACACAAGGCCCCGTAACCAGGTGTTACGCGTGTCAGAACATTATAGCTTATGCTTTTGTGTAGGCTATAGTGGGGTATCCCACAGGGGGTACAACCCAATTAGGGTTAGTACTTGTACCCACTTCATTCATAGTTCATTTCATTCGCGTTCACTCTTTCACATGGAATCAGAGCAGGTCCCCTCCTAGGGACTGTTCCCAGGGCCCACCGAAGCGCGCCCCGAGGCGCGCGTTCCTTTTTTTTAGCGACCCTTCGTGTCGCCCCTAGCGGCCCGTTACGCCGACCTTACCTAGGCGGCCCCGCCGCCCTTACCTACGCGGCCCCGCCGCTATTACCTACGCGGCCCCACCGCCCTTACCAACGCGGCCCCGCCACCCTTACGTCGCGGCCCCGCCGCCCTCACGTCGCGGCCCCGCCGCCCTTACGTCACGGCCCCGCCGCCCTCACGTCGCGGCCCCGCCGCCCTCACGTCGCGGCCTCGCCGCCCTCACATCGCGGCCCCGCCGCCCTCACGTTGCGGCCTCGCCGCCCTCACGTCGCGGCCCCGCCGCCCTCACGTTGCGGCCTCGCCGCCCTCACCTTCGCGGCCCTGCCACGCCGCCCAGTACCGGAGCAGCCGAGCCGCCCAGCAGCAGCCGCCGAGCCGCCTGGCCGCCGAGCCGCGGTTCAGCCGAGCCGCCCAGCAGCAGCCGCAGAGCCGCCGGGCCGCCGAGCCGCAGTACAGCCGAGCCGCCCAGCAGCCGCCGCCGAGCCGCAGTACCGCCGAGCCGCACTACTGCCGAGCCGCCCGACCTGCCCTGTCTGGTGAGCACAGCCCCACTACTACTGCGTGCCCTTCCCCCACTGCATGCACTGCTAATCTGTCGTCATGGCTACCCCTAGTGTCCTCGCTTTTGACGCTGAGGGTCGAGCCATTGACTTTGAGGTCTGGGTCGACGACCTGCAGCTGTTCTTACAGTGCGATAGGGCGGACGGTCTTTCTCTCTTTGACCTCACCTCTGGCGCCTCCCCTGCTCCTGCTGCTGATGCTGACCCCACTGTTCGCTCTCAGTGGGCCACCCGCGATGCTGCTGCACGTCTTGCTGTGCGTCGCCACCTGCCTACCACTGAGCGCACGCACTTTAGTCAGTACAAGAGTGCTCAGACCTTGTATGACGCTGTAGTTGCGCGCTACTCTTCCCCTGCCACTGCTGCACTGAGCCGCCTCATGCTACCGTACCTCTTTCCTGACCTTGCTGCCTTTCCTACAGTCGCTGACCTCATCACGCACCTCCGCACTTCTGACACTCGCTACCGCGCCGCACTTCCTGCTTAGTTCTGCGCCAAGAACCCCCCCCCCCATGTACATCGCTCTCTATTACATAGTCACTCGCCTCCCTGACTCCCTTCGCGTAGTCAGGGACCACTCCCTCTCAGTCTGTCCCACCACCCTCACTGTCGACCTCCTCGAGAAGGCCCTCCTAGCGGCGGAGAAGAGCATAGTCACTGTAGGAGCCTCTCGTGGTGACCCGCGCACCCCCATCTTTGAGGGGTGTTCTCCTTCCCCCCTGCTGCCCTCTGTTGCCTCTGCTGCTGCTGCCGACCAACTTGGTCTTGAGTCGGTCGGCGCGGCGTCTGCCCCTAGCGGGAGACGCCGCCCTGGCAAGGGCAAGGGGGGCAAGGGCGCGGGTGGAGCTGGCGGGGGCGGTGGAGGTGGCAGTGGCGGTGGCGGAGGGAGTGGGGGTGGCGGTGGGAGTGGTGGTGGGGGTGGTGGTGGTGGTGGCGGCAGCGGAGGCGGCGGCGGGAGCGGAGGTGGAGGCGGCGGTGGGAGCGGAGGCGGCGGTGGTGGCGGAGATGGAGGAGGCGGTGGCGGAGGAGGTGGAGCCGGTCGGGGTAGTGCCCCGCAGTGGAGCGGCTCTGGTGGTGGTCCGCGCTAGCGGCAGCAGCAGCAGCAACGTTCTCGGGACATCCCCCCGCCTTAGCAGCTCCGTGAGTGGTACACGCAGTGTCAGCGTGGTGGGGGTCTTGGCCCGTGCACCTACGTTCTTCGTTCCGGCAACCGCGCGGGTGAGCAGTGTGGGGGTGCCCACTCCACCCAGCGCTGCTTTGGCCGCCTGACGGACGCTTGGCGTCAGCAGTTCCCCGAGGCTAGTGAGATTCCCCGCTGGGGAGAGTTGTCTAGGGCTAACGTAGCGATCTTTGATCTTGACTTTGATGCTATCCTTGCTGCCATGTATGCTGTGACTATTAGTGATGAGGGTGACTGTTACCGGTGTTTCCCGCCCGACCCGGGCATTGGTACTGCTGCGCTAGGTGCTTGTGAGGCTGCTGCTCTAGGTGCCAGTGCGTCTGCACTCTCAGGTACTGGTGAGGCTGCGCTCTCAGGTACTGCGTCGGCTTCGGCCTCCCTCACCTTCACACTTGACTCACGGGCTTCTCGCTCCTTCTTTCGAGACCGCACCACACTCACGCCGCTTGGTCGGCCGGTTGCAGTCTCCTTGGCTGACCCCTCTGGGGGTCCTGTCCTCGCTCACTTCTCCACTGTCCTCCCGTGTCCGGCTGCCCCCTCGGGCACCCTTTCGGGTCTGTACCTCCCCTCGTTCTCGACGAACTTGGTGAGTGAAGCTGACCTGCAGGATGCGGGGGTTCACCAGTTTACTCCTGCGAGTCAGCGGGGGACCCACTGCTCGGACGCCCGCACAGGCCAACACCTAGCCACGTTTTCGCGTCGGCCCGGGTCGAGTCTCTACACCCTGACCATTGAGTCTCCTCCGGTCCCTGCGTCTGGCTAGGTAGCTGCATCAAGTCAAGTGTTTGCTGCTGCGTCCAGGTCTGGTCCTGAGTCTGCCCCCTGCTCGTGTCGCCTCCTGTCTCACGAGACTCTCTTGTGGCACCACCGTCTTGGCCACCCCTCCTTGCCTCGTCTTCGGGGCATGGCTTCCCGTGTCCTTGTCTCTGGTCTCCCCCGGTCTCTCCCTCCCCTTCCTTCGGGGCCAGGACCTTCTTGTGTCCCCTGTGTCAAGGGGCGGCTCCAGGCTGCCCCTCACTCCTCCCAGTTTCCCCCGATAGAGGCTCCTCTGCAGACGCTTCACATGGACGTGTGGGGCCCGGCCCGCGTCTGTGGACAGGGTCACGAGCGCTACTTCCTGCTGGTGGTTGACGACTACTCGCGTTACACCACGGTCTTCCCCTTGTGCAGCAAGGGTGATGTCACTGGGGTGTTGATTGACTGGATCCGCGCAGCTCGTCTCCAGCTCAGGAGGAGCTTCGGCTCGGATTTTCCTGTTCTGCGTCTGCACTCTGACCGAGGCGGAGAGTTCTCCTCTGGCCTTCTGCGAGCCTACTGTCGTGCACAAGGCATCCGCCAGACCTTCACGCTTCCGGACTCTCCACAGCAGAATGGGATTGCTGAGCGCCGCATTGGCATGGTCATGGACGTCGCTCGTACGTCCATGATGCATGCGGCTGCCCCCCATTTTCTGTGGCCGTTTGCGGTTCAGTACGCGGCGCATCAGCTCAACCTTCACCCCAGGGTCTCCCGGCCGGAGACCTCCCCAGCTTTGCTGTGGACGGGGAAGGTCGGCGATGCGTGTGCGTTCCGTGTCTGGGGATCTCGGACGTTTGTCCGCGACTTGTCTGCGGACAAGCTGTCCCCTCGTGCTGCTCCCTGTGTCTTCCTAGGCTTCCCCCTTGACGCCCCAGGGTGGCAGTTCTACCACCCCTCCTCTCGTCGTGTTCTATCCTCCCAGGACGTCACGTTCGACGAGTCCGTCCCCTTCTACCGCCTCTTCCCCTACCGCACTCCTTCCCTCCCCCCGCCACCGCACTTCCTTGTGCCAGGTCCCCCCCCGGTAGACCTCCTTCCCCCTCAGGGTCCTGCCCCTTCAGGTGTGTCCCAGGTCGATGCAGTTGAGCCGGTCGAGGTTGCTGGTGACTCAGGTACTGCTGGGGGTGCTGAGCATGGGGGTGCTGCGCCTGGGGGTGCTGACTCTGGGGGTGCTGAGTCTGGGGGTGCTGAGCTTGACGGTGCTGACTCTGGGGGTGCTGAGTTTGGGGGTGCTGAGCTTGGGGGTGCAGGGTCTGGGGGTGCTGAGCCTAGGGGTCCTGAGCCTGGGGGTGCTGAGCCTGGGGGTGCTGCCTCTGGGGGTGCTGCGCGCGGGGGTGCTGAGCCTGGGGGTGCTGCGTCTGGAGCTGCTGAGCCTGGAGGTGTGGAGCCTGCGGCCACTGGACCTCCCCTTGTGGCGTCTGGCGGTGCTGGGCCTGGAGGTTCTCCGGGTGTTTCGTCTCAGCGGGAGCCACTCTCTTCACAGGAGCTGCGTGAGTGGTTTGCTCGCCGCTGGAGGCGTACTGCTGGAGCTGGCGCTTCTTCGACCGCTGAGGGTGCTGGTGCCGCCGGTCCCGGAGCTGCTGGGCCTGCGGGTCCGCCTGGAGCTGGAGCTGCTGAGGGTGCTGGTTCTGAGACTACTACTGTCAGTCCTGGTGGTGGTCGTGCTGCGGGTGCTGCTGGTGCTACTGGAGGTCCTGCCGCTGGAGGTGCTGTTGGCGCTGGAGCTGCCGGAGGTGCTGAGGGTGCTGGTGCTGTCCCTGCTATGTCTGGAGCTGCAGCGCGGCCTCGGCCGTACTTTGTTCCGCTTCTTCAGCAGGTTCTTGGTCTTCCTCCTCTCTTAGAGTGTCCACCGCCTGTCCAGTCGCAGTCACAGTTACCGCCGGCCTCCCCAATGCCTTCTCCTTCACCTTACACTGGTCCTACTTGAAGTCTTGCTGAGCGTCGTGAGCCTGCGTCTCGTCCTGCGTCGCCTGTTTGTGCTGCTCGCACTAGTGGTCGCAGTTCGCGTCAGCGTCCTCCTCCTGTCCCTAGCACGCACCGGATGTCTCTGCGTCCATCCAATGCTCCTCTACGTGCCCCTTTGGCCTCTCCTCCTGAGTCCTCTCTTCCTGCGCTTACCGACCCTGAGTCGGACTCTCTTCGTGCTGCCAGTCCTACTGTCATGCGTCTCCTTGCTACTGTCGTCACTGACCCCTCCTTTGAGTCCACTGCTGTGTCTGCTCTTGTTGCTGAGCTCGTCGACTTTGCTGCTCGCTGTCGTCTAGACTACGCTGCTAGTCTTGTTGCTGAGTGTGCGTCTGTCTGTCCTCCGTCCGTCGGGGGTGAGTGTGCTCTTGGAAAGGACGTCCTTGAGGACAGGCAGGAGGAGTTTCAGTGTCTGGCTGCTACTTCACCTCATCTCGCGTCTGTACTGCTTGCCCCTGAGGGTGACCCGGATGCACTAGACATCCCGACTCCGCGCTCTTACGCGGAGGCCGTAGAGGGTCCCTACTCGTCTCAGTGGCAGGCAGCTATGGATGCAGAGATGGCTTCCTGGAAGTCCACAGGCACCTACGTTGACGCGGTTCCCCCTCCTGGGGCGAACATCGTCAGTGGCATGTGGATCTTCAGGGTGAAGCGGCCGCCGGGCTCTCCACCTGTCTTCAAGGCGCGGTACGTGGCTCGTGGCTTCAGTCAGCGGCAGGGAGTTGACTACTTTCAGACCTTCTCTCCCACCCCGAAGATGACCACTCTTCGGGTGCTGCTGCACATAGCCGCTCAGCGCGACTACTAGCTCCACTCTCTTGACTTCAGCACTGCTTTCTTGCAGGGTAGCCTGCACGAGGAGATCTGGCTGCGCCGTCCACCTGGCTTCACTGGGACTTTCCCTCTTGGCACCCAGTGGAGCCTCCGGCGGCCAGTCTACGGTCTCCGCCAGGCACCGCGTGAGTGGCACGACACACTGAGGACTACGCTTGCGGCTCTTGGGTTTGCTCCCTCTACTGCTGACCCGTCGTTGTTTCTGCGCACCGACACTTCTCTGCCGCCGTTCCACATCCTCGTGTACGTCGACGACTTGGTCTTTGCCACAGCGGACACTGCTGGACTCGCCTACGTGAAGTCCGAGCTGCAGAAGAGGCACACGTGCACAGACCTGGGTGAACTGCGCAGCTACCTTGGCTTGCAGATCACTCGGGACAGAGCACGCCGCACCATTACCTTGACTCAGTCACACATGGTGCAGCAGGTCCTTCAGCGCTTCGGCTTCACGTACTCCTCGCCTCAGGCCACTCCTCTGTCTGCTCGCCACTCGCTCTCAGCTCTGCCTTCACATGAGTCCGTAGAGTCGAGTGGCCCGTACCCAGAGCTTGTTGGCTGCCTCATGTACCTGATGACCTGCACACGACCTGACCTTGCATACCCTCTTAGCATCTTGGCACGCTATGTTGCTCCTAGGAGACACCAACCAGAGCACATGGCAGCAGCGAAGAGGGTGTTGCGCTACTTGTGCAGTACGTCGGGCATGGGGCTAGTGCTTGGAGGGCGGAGTCCAGTGGTCCTCATTGGGCATGCGGACGCTTCTTGGGCTGACGACCAGGCTACTCAGCGGTCGTCGCAAGGTTACACCTTCAGTCTTGGTTCCGGCTCTGTTTCGTGGCGGGCTACTTGCTCGTCTTCTGTTCTCGGCTCCAGTTGTGAGGCTGAGATCTACGCCGGGGCCATGGCTGCTCAGGAGCTTCGCTGGCTCACCTACCTGCTGACTGACCTTGGAGAGCCGCCTCGTTCTCCTTCAGTGCTGTACGTAGACAACAAGGCCATGCTGGCCTTGTGTCGAGAGCAGCGCTTGGAGCACGGAACGAAGCACATTGCTCTCCGCTACTTTCTTGCTCGTGAGCTGAAGCAGCGTGGTCAGTTGCGACTTGCGTACGTGGCCTCTGAGGCCAACACTGCTGATGTTTTCACCAAGGCACTTCCGCCTTGTGATCATCAGCGTTTCTCCACTCAGCTGGGACTTGTCCCAGTCTTGCCTCACTTGCTCACCTCTTGATCTTACTTGTACTCTTGCATGTGAACTGGCCTTGTGGCCTTGACCTTGTGCTCAGACTGTGTGGTGACGTTGTGATCCACCCTGAGCTTGCTTTGCTTGACTCGTCTTGTGACCCCTTGTTCTCCCCCACTTTGCCTATGGGGGTGTGTCAGAACATTATAGCTTATGCTTTTGTGTAGGCTATAGTGGGGTATCCCATAGGGGGTACAACCCAATTAGGGTTAGTACTTGTACCCACTTCATTCATAGTTCATTTCATTCGCGTTCACTCTTTCATAACGCGAAGGTTCCACGGGCCGTGTAGCGTCCCGAACGGATCCTTACCGAATTCGGTAGAAGGCAATTCGGTGGCAACCGGAAAGCCAGAATTCGGTGCACGCAACCTAGCTCGGTGCTATAACTATAATAAAATATAGGAAAGCACCTAGCCTAGGAAATCAAGCAATTCATGCATGCATATAATTATCCTATGCTAGAAATAGCATGATAAAGTAAAGGCAAGCAAGCATAGCTGGCATAAGCCGTCGTACTCTCACACGTCCCCCCCTCAAAGCTGGGTGGCGTGAGATACACCCTGCTTGACAAGATAGTCCTTGAGAGCACGGCGTGCGTTGCCCATATCAGCTTCTGCAACCCAACTATCCTCAGTGGGGTCGTATCCCTTCCAGCGTATTAGGAACTCGAGGGTCTTGCCGCCGCGGCACTGATGAGAGAGAACGCGCTCGATCTCGTACTCGGGTTCATCCTGTACAAGAACAGGTGGAGGTGGCGGTAGCTACCGTCCCTTGAACTGTTGGTTGGGGTCCTTGTAGGGTTTCAGTAGCTGCACATGGAAAGCATTGTGAAGGTTCCACGTATCTGGTAATCGCAAGCGGAATGTAACTGGTGTCATCTGTGCCTCAACGAGAAAAGGACCACAGAAGCGAGGCCGGAGTTTGGATGGGAGGTGAGACAGGTTCAAGTTGCGCGTGTCAAGAAGCACCTGATCTCCGACTGCTACTGAGTGATCACGTCGCTGACGATCGGCATACTGCTTCTAGGAGGTATGCATCGTGGTGAGTCGTCGCTGAGTCTTCTCCCATAGCTGCTACATGGTGGTGACGAAGTCATGTGCGGCTTGGACGTGTGCCAGTGTAGTTGGCTGCTGTGGTGTGAGTGTTTCCCGTCCGTAACACAGGAAGAAAGGAGTTTTCCCTGTGGCCGCATGTTATGCGTTGTTGTAAGCGAACTCTAGGGTCGGTAACTGTGTGTCCCAGTGGCTGACGTCGTCCTTGCAAGCTGTGCGCAGTAACTGTTCAACCACTTGATTGAGTCGCTCTGTTTGTCCGTCAGTCTGGGGGTGGTATGCTGAAGACATTGCAAGCTTTGTTCCCTACAGTCCCATGAGCTCCTTCCAGAACTTACTGGTGAATTTTGGGTCTCTGTCTGAGATGAGTGTAGCGGGGATGCCGTGGATGGTGATGATGCGGTTGAAGAAGAGGCGAGCAGTTGCTTCAGCTGTAGCTGTGGCGTTGGTCGGTATGAATTGACCCATTTTGGAGAACTTATCGATGACTACGAGGATGGAATCGTGCCCCTGTGAGGTCGAACGAAGTCCGGTGATGAAGTCGAGGCTAACGACCTGCCATGGCTGCTCCAGTACGGGTAGAGGCTGAAGTAACCCTGTTTTTTTCTGCTTGCTGCTCTTCATCTGCTGGCACGTGTCGCATGAGGTGACGAACTGCTGCACGTCTGCTGCCATCCCGGGCCAGTAGTAATACTTCGCTATCCCTGCTAACGTCTTGTTGCTCCCGAAATGTCCCGCGTATGGTACGTCGTGAAACTCCTCCAATAGGATCTGCCGTAGCGGGGCGTAATTCGGTACCCAAATCTTTCCTGAACCCTTCCTTACAGCTAAGTCTTTCTCCCACCGTAATAGCTTCTTGGTCTGTGCTGTAGCAATCTCTGTGTCCACGGAGTACCCATGTTGGAATAGACCCTTGAGCAGAGGGTTCATCCCGTCAAGCTGGATGCCTGCTACATGTCCGGGGTGGCTCAACGCGTCTGCCTTGTTGTGTAGCCCGGGCTTGTAGACGATGTCGTAGTGGAAGTGAGTTTCCAGGAAGTCCACCCACCGCACCTGTCGTCGTGAGAGTGTCGGCTGTGACTTCAGGTATTTGAGACTATAGTGGTCAGTATAGACTGTAGTCTTGGCTCCCTCTAGGTAACACCTCCACGCCTTGAAGGCTATGACTATCGCTAAGGCTTCCTTGTCGTGAATGGGGTAGTTTAGTTCTGCTTCGTGTAGCTTCTTACTGAGGTAGGCGATGGGCTGCAAACCGCGTCCGTGATCCTGCATCAGTACTGCTCCGACTGCTTGGTCACTAGCGTCTGCTTCCACCACGTAGTCCTTGTCTGGATCCGGCACGATGAGTACTGGCGCTGTAGTCAGTGCTGTCTGTAGCTGCTCCATGGCTTGCTGATGAGGGGTATCCCATTTGTAGGGCGTATCCTTTTTCAGTAGGTCGGTTAGTGGCGCTGCTATCTTAGCGTACTGCGGCACGAACCTGTTGTAGTAGTTGGCGAAGCCTAGGAACTGCTGTAACTCCTTCACGTTCTCTGGTACTTTCCACTTCTTGACGGCTTCGATCTTCCGTGGGTCCACGTGTACGCCCTCGGCACTCACCATGTGCCCGAGAAACTGCACCTTCTTCAGGGCGAAATCGCTCTTTGATAGCTTCACGTAGAACTTGTTTTTCCGTAGGATCTCGCACACCTTCCGTAGATGCTCCACGTGCTCCTTCATGTTCTTGGAGTAGATGAGAATGTCGTCCTGGTACACCACCACGCATTCGTCCAGCAGGGGTCGTAAGATGTGATTCATCTCCGCCTGAAACGTTGCTGGTGCATTGCAGAGTCCGAACGGCATCACCAAGTATTCGTAGGAGCCGTATCTGGTCCGGAACGCTGTCTTGTGGACGGAGTTGTCTGCCATCTTGATCTGCCAGTAGCCCGATCGTAGGTCCAGCTTCGAAAATACTGTTGCTCCACGCAGTTGATCGAGTAGGTCGTCTATGCACGGTATGGGATATTTGTTTTTGACTGTCTGTTTGTTCAGTGTGCGGTAGTCGATGCACATCCGTAGACTGCCGTCTGATTTTGGAGTGAAGAGAACTGGTGCGCCGTAGGGAGAGGTGGATGGGCGGATCAGTTGTCTGTCCAGTAGATACTCTATCTGTTTTTTCCCGTCTGTCAGTTCAGTCGGACTCAGTCGGTATGGTGCACGTGAGACGGGTTTCGCACCTGGTTCCTCCACGATCTCGTGCTCGTGGGTGCGTGCTGGAGGTACGCCTGCAGGTAGGTCGTCGGGAATTATATCCTTGTACTGCTCCAAGACCTCCTTCACTGCTGCAGGTAGCTCGGAACTCGGCTTCTCCTCCTCTGCTGCTGCCATAACCAGTGCTAGGTAACCCGTGTTACTCTCGTTCACCGTCTTTTCGAACTGTGCCAGTGTCGTTTCAGGTACGTCCCCTGTATCCGTCTAGCTTCGCAGTGCTATCCGCTTCCCATTGTTGTAGATGCACACCTTGCTGTTTACCCAATCGATCTCGGGGTTGAACCGCTTCAGGAAATCTCGCCCCAAGATAAAATCTAATCCTTTGATGTTGGTGACTGGTAGCTTCGGCTTCCACCTCAACGCACCTATATGCAGTTGCAGTGATGCTTCGCCGTGGATAGGAAGCTTCGTACCGTCCACCATGGTTGCTGAAAACTGGGTCTCTTCCGCCTTCTCTCCAATTTTCTCCAATGCTCCGCGGTCACACACCGAGTGAGATGCACCGCTGTCCACCAGTGCCTGGAGGCGTCGCCCATTGCATAACACCTTGAGGAGTAGTGGTTTCTGCTGCGCTGAGTAGCCAAAGAGGGTCTCGTTAATAGGATCATAGGGTACATCAAACTTAATACCTTCCCTTTTTCCTATACCTGACTCAGCGCTTTCCAACTTCACGTGGGGGGTAGGAGGATTTTTCCGAGGCTTGTATAATTTCTCCTGAGCCTGGATGTCTCCTCTAAGCCTTGGCAGCTGTGTAGGCTTCACCTGTGGGCGACGGGGAGCCTTAACACTGTGCTGCGGGGAGAGAATATTAACTCCACGGAACGCACGACCCTTTTCTACGCTCCGTAGTACTTTGCCCAGCTTCTCAGGTACCTGAATAATTTCTAAAGGCTTTTTCTTGGCCTCTAGACCTCCCCTGAATTTTTTGAAGGCTTGTAAACCACGAGAAGCAATATTCTTCGTTAGAGCATCTTTATAGGATACTTTTAACGAATTCTTACTTTCGTGGGTGTTCGGCTGGAGTTTCCCGGTCGGTGCAGAGTCTTTTTTCGCAGAGCCTCCATTCGCCTCGGCGATTTCCCCTGATGCCGATCGGTCGTGACGTTTTAAATTCGCGCCATCTTTTTCTCCTTTTTTCACCCGCTCCGAAGTCGCCACGTTGTCGCCTTTTCCTGCTTTTCGGATCTTTACGCGATCGCCAGGTCGATCCGCGGCTACTGGCGATTCCCGTTTTTTTACTTCGGGGGTGCTCCACTGTTTCCGTCCCGGAGTGCCGCACGTGCTTTCTTCATTTTGTAGCACGACAAAAACTGATGTCCTGCTGCGCCGCAAAATTCGCATTTTGTTGGCTGCTGCGTCGCGTCGTATTTGTCGATATCCATCGGTTCGGCGAACATGGGGGGTGCCGATCGCTCCGTGCCGAATGTACGGTTCGGCGTGAAGCGTCGTGTTTCGGGTTGACCTCGAGTCAGCGTGTCGTATCGCTCGGCAGCACGCACGATGTGTCTGTAGCTGTTGTAATTCGCCGCAATCACCTGCCGCCGAATCTCCATTTTTAACCCTTCGTTGTACGCCTGGATTTTTTCGCCTTCGGTCAGGTCGGTGATGCAGTTGAACAGTAACTCCATCTGCTGCGTGTACTGTGTTAGACTACTGTATTGCTTGTGTCGATTTATCTGCTGCCGCGTCATGTAGGTTGTATTAATTGGTTCGAAATGCTCGATTAAATCTGCCCGAAACTGCTGCCACGTTTTCTCCCCGCGGGCTACGTCGGTGTAGTAAATCCATTCGAGAGCCGGTCCACGTAACAGTGTCGCTGCGAGCCGAATCCTTGCTGCGTCGTGTTGCGGGATCGAACAGCCAATGGCCTCGAAGTAAATTTCGAGGGTGGCCATGAATCGCCGGACGTCGGATCCCTTCGCGCTTGGATCGAACGCCTCCGGGAGCCTCGGTCGTGCTGCTTCGAGGTTCGGCGACACTGGTGCCATTGGTCCGTGAAATGTCGGTGTCGCCACTGCTGCTGGAGTTGTCGGTGCTGCAGTCGCTGTGGTCGCTGCTGCTGCGGTGGCGAACCCTGGTTGGCTTGTGAGAAAAGCCTCGATTCGACGAAGCGTCGCCTGCGTCTGCTCCATGTCGGTGCGGAGGCTTGCGATGTCGCTCGTAGTCGCGTAGTTGTCGCCTTGGCCCTCCATGCCTGACATCAACGCGTCCGAAAAAACCGAATCGAGGGGGAGCGAAAAACACGGAACCGGTTTTACGTACCCGAAATCGATGTTTGACTGCGTCGCCCCCGCGGTTTTTGAAGACTGGTTTTTAGCGGTCGAAAGAACTTCGTGTGTAAACGGGCTCTGATTACCAAGTGTGAGGATCTAGGATCGCGTTCAGAAAAGAGAATGAGAATTGCGTCGAATTGAATTGAATTGAATGTTCACCTGGGTACAACACGAGGCTATATATAGGCTCGACACAAGGCCCCGTAACCAGGTGTTACGCGAAGGCTCCGCGGGCCGTGTAGCGTCTCGAACGGATCCTTACCGAATTCGGTAGAAGGCAATTCGGTGGCAACCGAAAAGCCAGAATTCGGTGCACGCAACCTAGCTCGGTGCTATAACTATAATAAAATATAGGAAAGCACCTAGCCTAGGAAATCAAGCAATTCATGCATGCATATAATTATCCTATGCTAGAAATAGCATGATAAAGTAAAGGCAAGCAAGCATAGCTAGCATAAGCCGTCGTACTCTCACACTAAACCTGCCCGTCGTGCGCCCCATGGCATGCGACGGTGCCCTGCTCGTCGTGCGCCCTGAGGCACACGACGGTGCCCTTACCTTAAACTTACCCGTCGTGCGCCCCGTGGCACGCGACGGGCCTCTCCGCACCTGCTCTCACTGCAGCCGCCCCTGACCTACCTGCGCCGACACATTGTAGCCGCTCTACGGCTTTCTTCCCGCCCACCCCCTCCTCCTTTGTCTCCCTGCAGCCGTGGGGGGGAGGGTATGGGGGTGGCGGGTGTTGGAGCGTTGGGTCGTATCCTTCCCTTCCCCTCCTCCTCCTTTCGTTCCCACTGCTGCAGCTGCCGCTGGGGGGGAGGGTGTGAGGGTGTGGGGGAGACGGGGGAGTGGCACCGGGGTGGCGGGTGTGAGGCAACCAGCAGCCGTCCCTCCACCTCTCCTCTCTTCCCCCCCTCTTTGCTGCTCCTGCAGCAGTGTGGGGGAAGGGAAGGAGGAGGGTGAGGAGATGGAGGGGGGTGACCAGCTAGTGTTAGCCCGCCTGCAGTACCTGCTGTTGCTTGTTTATTATTTTGCATGTGTACCCCTGCAGGTTGTATTCTGCACAAACTCCTGCTGCAGGCAGTTATGGTTCTTATTTGTTTCCTTTGCTATATGTTCTTCGAAACCTATAGTGAAACCATCCTTTCCAACTTTCTCGACTCTCACCCTAGGCACAAACTACTCGACATCCTAGTTGGGCCTAGGCTCCTAAGCCTAGGCCCTAGTTAAACTTGATCATTCTCGTTTCAGTTTCGATACGGATCTGCGATGTGAAGCACGGGTGGCGAGCACAAAATTCGTTTGAGGGCCGAGAAGGCAGCTTGCTCTCTTCCCCCCACATGTACTCAACCCCCTTCCTCAGCAGGTCAGTCAACAGAGCAGTCAACTTTGCCATGTCGGGGACGAGCTGGCGCACGTAGTTGACGAACCCCAAAAAACTCTACAACTCGGTCAAGTTTGTCGGCGCGTGCCACGCTTGAATCGTCTCGATCTTTTTCGGGTCTATTTCCACTCCTTTAGCTGAAATAATGTGTCCCAAAAACTCCAGTCTGTCCTGTAGAAACTTACACTTAGAGGATTTTGTCAGTAGGTGGTTCTCACTCAGTATCTAAAAATCTTCGATGTCCTGTAGGTGATGTGCTCTGTCTGGGCTGTTAATCAGTATGTCATCTAAGTAGACGATGACGCACTTATCTAAGAGCGGACGGAATGCTTTGTTCATGGTCATTTGAAACGTGGCGGGGGCGTTGGTCAGTCCAAAGGGCATGACGGTGTATTCGAAGGATCCGTAGCGTGTTCGGAAAGTTGTCTTGGGGCAATCGGGTCGATTGACTCGAATCTGGTGGTAACCCCCTCTAAGGTCGATTTTCGAGAAAACCCGGGTGGTGCGCAGTTGGTCGATTAGTTCGTCGGCTCGCGGGATGGGGTAACGAGATTTGATGGTAACCCTATTCAGTGTGCGGTAGTCGATGCACATGCGAAAACCCCAATCCTTTTTCGGTGTGATCATTATTGGTGCTGCGAAGGGTGACGAACTCGGACGAATAAACTCCTTCTCGCGCAGGTGATTCAGCTGCTTCCTTAGTTCGTCCAGTTCGGGTTGGGTCAGTCGGAACTGTGGCTGTACCGTCGGCTGTGCCCCCGGTTCTAACTCTATCCTGTGGTCGTCTAGTCGCTGAGGTGGCAGTCCCTTCGGCAGGTCATCCGGAAATATTCCACTGTACCGCTTCAAGAATGTTGCCAAGCCATCCGGTACGTCGGCTAACAGTTTCTGTAAATCCCCCCATTTGTCTGCTACCTCAACTTCCCGAATATCAACCGCGTACACGTCAGGTCTTGCCGCTACGGCGCGTTTCATCGTGATCGCGTTGACACGCACCGACGAAGACTCAGGCGAGCCCCAGCGAGGGAAGGCGATGTTGTTACCGTTCACTCGCATGGTGCAGTCACCCGTCGTCCAGTCGATTCGCGGGTTGTGTCGTCGCAGCCAATCAGGACCGAGTAAAATACCGGTTCCGTCGAGGGTTGTCGCAAGCATTTCCTGACTAAACGTGAAGTTACCCCTGCACCGAATTCGAACCTGGTCTGCGCGTTCCCGTATCGCCAGTGGCGTGCCGTCAACCAGTGTTGTGTCGATCTCAGGTAAACATCTGTCCAGTGGCACTTTCAGTTTCCTTGCTGTGGCGGTGTTGATCAGGCAGTGGCTGGCTCCCCCGTCGACGAATATTTTAACTAAGCCTGTCCCAATTTTCCCACCGAGCAGTATGGGGCTGTCTACCGTAGTACCCTCCTTATTCGGCCGAGTGTGGTTGATTGCGTGAACCGGCACAATCACTCGGTGAGGGTCGGTTGGGTCGGGCGAGCGGCGTGACCTGTCAGTAGAGAGCCCGTCTACTACTGACTCCCCGCGTTTTCGTGCTGCTTGGTCTGTTTCTGCTGCTCATCTTCCCCTTAGCGTTTTCCGGGCATTCGCTCTTGCGGTGTCCCGGCCGATTGCACGCGAAGCAGCGCCCTTTGAATGGTGCGGCCGCGGCATTCGCGGCGACGGCACGTATCGTGGCGCCCTCGTTTGTCCCACGAGATCGATGTCCCCAGTTGCTGCTTCCGTAGGACCCCGGTCTCGGTCGGCGAAAGAAGTCAAGCTTCTCCGCCATGGCGAGAATCTCCTGAAAATCGGTGATGCCGCGGAGTTGGATTTCCTCGGCTATGTCATGCTTCAGGCCGCCGATGTAGCGGTCGATATGCTCGCCCTCGTGCATATATCCTACTTGCTTGCACAGCGCCAGAAACCAGCTAGTGTAGTCTTGGACGGAACCGAGTTGGCGCCAAGTGCGGAGCTTCTGACGCGTTGCGATCGAAGCCAAATCGAGCGCGCAGACCTGCGCACCATGCGTCTCACGTGTGATATTGGGGCACCTCCACGAAATACGACGGCGCCCAGGGTCCGGTTTGTTTTTCCCGTATTGGTAGAGTCGCGTAGTCATTCGGCTTCGTGACAATGAGGCACCACCAATCCATGGCGCGTCCTCGCAGCAACGACACGGCGTAACGAATCTTCGCCGTATCCTCCGAGACGTAGTTGGCATCGAAGAAAACGTTCATCACGAACAACCACGCCTAAACGGTAGGACTACCCCGTTGATTCGGGTCAAAGCATGGCGGGCGCTGCGGCTTCAGCGGCATCGATGACGGCATTGCCGCATCGTTGATCGGTGCCGAGATCGTGACGCGAGGCTGGTTCCTGGCCGCATTCATCGCTTTGGGGTGTGTCGTGCCGTGGTCGTCATCTCCGTCGTGGCGGACAACGCCATCACTGGCCGCGCTCGCAGGTTGCCCCACACTTCCGTGTTGCAATGCTTGTGGTGCGGGCTCTACCGAAGTGCCATTTGCTTGTGATTGCGCATGTTGTGCTCGTGCGACATCATTCTGCAGGAAGTGCGTTCCACCGTCAGCGCCGCGATTTTTTCGGAGTTTTCGTGCAGTTGTCGCAGCAGTTCGTTCAAGCGGTCCTGCGTGAGCGTCGTGACGTCAATATGTTCGGCCATGACGAAGGCCTTCGGCTCGTCTCAGTCTAGGAGCAGTCGTGGCTGCACACGTTTACGAGAGAACGCGAGGATGGCGGCTCCTAGGGGCTAAGGTACGTGAGTCCCTTCGAGTGTAAAATCAAAAGTTGATTTCATGGGGTGCGGAGATTCGCGGTCCGAAAAAAAATAGCTGTGATGTCAGAAACAAGAAGTGATTGAACTATGAAACATTGGAGTACAAGTATGAAACCTTAGAGTTGTGTACCCCTTAAAGGCTAACCCACTATATAATGTTTGACACACCCCCATAGGCAAAGTGGGGGAGAGCAAGGGGTCACAAGACCAATCAAGAAAGGCAAGCATGTCAAACATTATATATGTTGTGCTTGTTTAGGCTACAGTGGGTTAGCCTATAGGGGGTACACAATTCTAGGGTTAGGTACTTGTACTGATTTCACTATTAGTTCAATCATTCCTGTTTGTTCATTTCAACATGGTATAGAGCAGGTCCTTCGCTAGGACCGTTTTTTTTAGGGCCCACCACTACCTACCTACCTACTTACCTAACTGCGCCCTAGGGCGCCTCGTTCTTCACGGCCCCCTAAGGCCCCGCGACCCGCGACCCGCCCCTTAGCGACCTGCGCGCCGCCCCTTACGGCCCCGTCGGCCCACGCGCTCGCTCCTTAGCGACCCCGTCGGCCCCGCGATCGCCCCTAACGGCCCCGTCGGCCCCGCGCTCACCTCCCTAGAGGCCCCCGTCGGCCCCGCACTCGCCCCTAGCGGCCCCTTACGGCCCCGCGCTCGCCCCTAGAGGCCCCGAACGGCCCCGTGATTGCCCCTAGAGGCCCTTTACGGCCCCGCACTCGCCCCTAGAGGCCCCGAACGGCCCCCACGCTCGCCCCTAGCGGCCCCTTACAGCCCCGCGCTCGCCCCTACAGGCCCTGAACGGCCCCGCGCTCGCCCTTAGCGGCCCCTTACGGCCCCGCGCTCGCCCCTAGAGGCCCCGATCGGCCCCGCGCTCGCCCCTAGAGGCCCCGAACGGCCCGTGACCGCCACAGCCCCTCCAGGACCGAGCCGAGCCGCGCGACCCGAACCGAACCGCCCAGTCCGAGCCGAGCCGCGCGACCCGAACCGAACCGCGCCGCCCTACCCGAGCCGCGCCGCCCTACCTGAACTGAGCCGCGCCGCGCGTACTGTCCGAGCCGCCCTACCTCTCTCACCCTCCTACTCCTACTGCTCCTATGGCTAGCCCACCTGTGCTAGCTTTCGATGCTGAGGGCCGCCCAGTGAAGTTTGACACCTGGCTAGATAACCTGCACCTATATCTACAGCTCACTGCCAAGGACGACATCTCACTGTACGACCACGCCCTAGGCCATGTCACTACCCCTGCTGCTACTACTGACAGCACTGCCCGCTCACAGTGGCAGACTCGTGACGCCCACGCTCGCTTTGCTATTCGCAACTCCCTGCCGATAGATGAGCGCGAGCACTTTGGGCAGCACAAGACTGCACAGGCACTGTACGCTGCTGTCGTTGCCCGCTACTCCTCACCGGCCTCTGCCACACTAGGCCGTCTCTCTCTTCCCTACCTGTTCCCCGACTTAGCCTCTTTCCACACAGTCGCTGACCTCATTACGCACCTCCGCACTAGTGAGGCTCGCTTCCGCACCGCTATGCCTGATAAGTTCCTTGCCAAGAACCCACCCCCGCTCTGGCTCACTCTCTACCACTTAGTCACCCGCCTCCCTGACACTCTGCGCTCAGTCAGGGACCACTTCCTAGCTCGCTGCCCCACTGAGCTCACCATTGCCCTCCTCGAGAAGGAACTCCTTGCAGCTGAGGCTAGCATAGTCGCTGTAGGTGCCTCTCGTGGCAACCCCCGTACCCCGTTCTTTGAGGGGTGTTCTCCTTCCCCCCTTCTTCCCTCTGTCGCCTCTGCTGCTGCTGATGACCTCCTTGGTGCTGAGAAGGTCGGGACTGCGTCTGCTTCGAGCGGGCGCCGCAGCGGCAAGGGCAAAGGGGGCAAGAGCGGTGGCGGTGACGGCGGGGGAGGCGGTGGCGGGGGCGGTGGCGGCGGTGGGGGTGGTGGTGCGACTGGAGGGGCTAGTGGCAGCGGTGGGGGTGGTGGCGGCAGCGGCGGGGGAGGTAGCAGGGGCAGAGGCGGTGGTGGGGGTGGCGGTGGACGCGGCGGCGGCAGGGGCTGGGGTGGTCGAGGAGGTGGCGGCGGCGGTGGTGGTCGTGGAGGCGCTGGCGGTGGCCAGGGCCAGCAGCACACTCCGTCGCCCTAGGAGGTCCGTGAGTGGTACTCTCAGCACGGGGGGGGGGGGTGGCTTTAGCTGCACGTACATCATTCGCACTGGTGACCGCACTGGTCAGCCGTGTGGGGGACCGCACGCCACACAGCGCTGCTTCGCTCGTCTCAACGACGCTTGGCGTGTTCAGTTCCCTCAGGCCGCTGAGCTGCCCCGCTGGGTTGATCTCCTGAAGAAGGGGATTGATATCTATGCTCTAGACTTTGATGCTATTCTCACTGCTATGTATGTGATGTCTACTAGTGGAGAGGGTGCTGAGTACCTGTGTGTGCCGCCCGACCCGGGCATTAGGACTAGTGCGTCTGCCGCTCAAGGTACTCGCGTGTCTGCTACCCCAGGTGATGGTGAGGCAGCTGCTCTAGGTGCTTGTGCGTCTGCCCCCCCTGGTACTGAGTCGACTGCAGCACTGCACACCTTCACACTGGACTCAGGTGCTTCTCGCTGCTTCTTTCGTGAACGCACTGCCCTTGAGCCGCTTGCTCGGCCAGTTGCTGTCTCCCTCGCTGACCCTCTGGGGGTCCGGTCATTGCGACCTCCTCCACTGTCCTCCCCTGACCTGCGGTCCCGTCGGGCACACTGTCAGGTCTCCACCTCCCCTCGTTCTCTACAAACCTGGTGGCAGGATGTGCGCTCCAGGACAGGGGTGTTCACCAGTTCACCCCTCCCTACGAGCGAGTGACACACTGCACGTGTGCTCGTACGGGCCGTCACTTGGCTACCTTCACTCGGCAGCCGGGGTCGGACCTGTACACACTGACCACTGAGTCCCCTCAGGTCGCTGCGTCTGCGTCTGCGTCCGCGTCAGGTCAGCTGTCGGCCCCCTGCTCGTGTCGCTCTCTGGCACACGAGACTGTCCTCTGGCTCCACCGCCTTGGCCACCCGTCTGTGCAGCGGCTTTGTGCCATGCACTCCCGATACCTTTTCTCTGGCCTTCCCAGGGTCCTTCCTCCCCTCCCTCCCTCACCTGCTCCTCCCTGTCTTCCCTGTGTTGAGGGGCGGCAGCGTGCCGCTCCTCACTCCTCCTCGTTTCCCCCGACGACTGCTCCCTTGCAGACGCTCCACATGGACGTGTGGGGCCCAGCCCGCGTTCGTGGTCAGGGTCAGGAGAGGTACTTCCTGATAGTTGTTGACGACTACTCGCGCTACACCACGGTCTTCCCCTTGCGCACCAAGGGTGAGGTCCCTGATGTCTTGATCCCTTGGATCCGCAGAGCCCGTCTCCAGCTCAGCGAGCGTTTCCACTCGGACTTTCCTGTCCTGCGCTTGCACTCTGACAGAGGTGGTGAGTTCTCCTCCGACCTCTTGGCAGCCTACTGTGCTGAGCACGGCATTGAGCAATCGTTCACGCTTCCGGCCTCTCCACAGCAGAATGGGATTGCGGAGCGCCGCATTGGCCTGGTCATGGAGGTCGCCCGTACCTCCTTGATCCATGCGGCTGCCCCCCACTTTCTGTGGCCGTTTGCGGTCCGGTACGCAGCGCATCAGCTCAACCTCTGGCCCCGTGTCTCCTTGCCGGAGACCTCGCCCATACTGCTGTGGACGGGGGAGGTTGGCGATGCGTTGCGTTTCCGGGTCTGGGGATCTCGAGCTTTTGTCCGCGATACGTCTGCGGACAAGCTCTCCTCCCGTGCTGTTCCCTGCGTCTTCCTCGGCTTTGTCCTGGACGCGCCTGGTTGGCAGTTTTACCACGCCACCTCGCGCCGAGTCTTGCCCTCTCTGGACGTCACTTTTGACGAGTCCGTCCCCTACTACCGCCTCTTCCCCTACCGCACTGCCCCGCTCTCCCCCCCGCCTCTCTTCCTCGCGCCAGGTGCTGCTTTCGTAGACCCCCTCCCCCCTCAGGGTGCCGCTCCCTCAGGTGTGTCTCAGGTAGACCCGGTTGAGCCTGTTGAGGTAGCTGTCGACTCTCGTCCTGCTGTGGGTGCGGAGCCTGGGGGTGCGGAGCCTGGGGGTGCTGAGCCTGGGGGTTCCGAGCCTGGGGGTGCTGAGCCTGAGGGTGCGGAGTGTCACAGGATCGAATTCTCAATCGAAACTTGTCACTAAAACTGAATACAAGGCCTATTTATACTCGGAAAGTACAAGGATAAACGAGATAAAACGAACCTTCGGGAACACACCCTCGGGAAGTACAAGGATAAACGAGATAAAGTGTCAGAATAATATATAAACCTATATATTGTTTTGTAACTGCCTGTAGTGTAGACTACTGTAGTTATATAATGTTCTGTTGTGGTGGTATACCTTTCATCTTGCCTATTTGTACTGCTCGCTCTATAGTGAAACACCTCTTTCTTGAAACTTTCTCGACTCTCCTAATCCTACTCATTCGAACTCAATCTCCAACGCTCCTAAGCTATGGCTCCTAAGCCAACCTCTTCCTAGCATTCTCAACATGCTATCAGAGCAGGTCGATCCCTTTGGATCGATCCTGTGGGTGTGTCCCCACCTCGCTTCCGCTGCTACTTTTTTTTTTTCCTCCCGCCGTGCGCCCCGAGGCGCGCGGCGGTTTTCTGCCCGCCGTGCGCCCCGAGGCGCGCGGCGGTTCTTTGCCCGCTGTGCGCCCCGAGGCGCGCGGCGGGCTTCTGCCCTACGTCGCGGCCCCGCCCCGACCGTCGCGGCCCCGCCCTTCGACGCGGCCCCGCTCTACGTCGCGGCCCCGCCCCGGCCCGTCGCCGCCCGTGCGCCTGCCCGGCTCGGCCCCGCCCTACCTTTGCGGCCCCGCCCTATGTCGCGGCCCCGACCGTCGCGGCCCCGCCCCTCGTCGCGGCATCGGCCCCCCCCCCCCCCCCCCCCCCCCCCCCTCCCCCCTTTTCTCCCCTCCCTGCCATTTCCCGTCGCCCGTCGCGGCTCCTTCGGGGGCCGCAAGCGGCCCCCTCAGGTCGCCACGACGGACGACGGGAGGGGCGAGCTGTTGGGTGGCGGGTATGGGGGTGCTCGGTGGGCCTTCCTCCCTTTGCTCCTCCTCCTCCTCCGTCTCCCACTGCTGCAGCTGTCGCTGAGGGGGGTGGTTGTGTGGGAGACTCGAGTTTAGGGTTTAAGGGGGGTGTGTGGGAGTGGAGCTAGGGGTGTATCAGCGGGTGTGTGTTGGGGGAGTTGGATAGTTAGGGAAGCTGCATGGAGGTTGCCGTCGTGTCGTCAGCAGCACCTGTATTCCGGGGGCTTCGCCCGGTAGCCCAGTCGTAGCCAGCTGTGCCAGCCGCCCGTGGGTCCGTTGCTCGTCTGCCGCTACTTTAGCCGCGGGGCCAGTTACTCCAGTAGTCCGGGGGCTTCGCCCGGTAGCCGCTGTGCCAGTGTGCCTCCTGTTGCCCGTGTGTCTGCAGCTTCAGCCGTCGCCTCCCAACTCCTCTCGCTCTCACTCCTCCTCCTCACTTGCCCGTTATGACCACCACTAGCTTTGCTGATAATTGTGCACTTGAACTTGCTTCTTGAACTTGTGCTCAGAATGTGTGGTGACATTGTGATCCACCCTGAGCTTGTACTGCTTTGCTTGCTCTGCTGATTACACCCCACTTTGGCTATGGGGGTGTGTCAGAATGTTATTCTTATGTTCTAGCCTGTAGTGGGGTGCTCTATAGCGAGTACAACCCTTCTAGGGTTTGCTATTTGTGTCCCCATTTCTGCTAGTTCAACCCTCTTTCTTCCTTCTAATTTTGACACCCGATACTACAATCACAAGTGCGCATAAGCACGCAAGTCTATTGGCACTTGGGATTACGCCCAGATTACACCGTATACACCACTGTCGGCGCTGTCGGTGCCGTATAATAGGTATGTCGGTGGGAAAAGTAGGAAATAAGAGAAATAAATAGAAGGCTCTAGAAAATAGAATAGTAGGCCGATTGAGATGAGATAAAGACCAAAATAAAGAGGAGAAAAGGGAGAATAGGATAACGGAAAAATATAATAGTGAGAAAATATTATAACGGGGACGTCCTCTCACACTTCCCCCCCTCAAAGCTGGGTGGTAGAAGTAACACCCTGCTTGACAAGGTAGTCCTGTAGAGGACGGCGGGCGTTATCCATGTCGTGTTCAGGTACCCAGGTATCCTCGGAAGGATCATAGCCTTTCCAACGAATCAAGAACTCCAAGGTGCCGCTACGTCGTCGTCGGTGCGCCAGAATGGCTTCGACTTCGTACTCGGGTTCCCCATTAACGATCACTGGCAGTGGCGGCGGCGGGTGGCGACCTTTGAAGACCGTGTTTGGGTCCCGATAGGGCTTGAGAAGTTGAACATGGAAGGCAGGCATTGTGAATCCTCCAGGTAGCTGGTAAACGCAAGCGGAAGGTTACTGGAGTGACCTGCGCCTCGACGAGAAAAGGTCCGCAGAAGCGAGGTCGGAGCTTAGACGGAAGATGGCTAATGTCGAGATTGCGTGTATCCAGAAGCACCTGATCGCCAATCTGGATGGAATGATCGTTGCGACTCCAATCAGCGAGCTTCTTTTGTTGCTGCTGGATAGTCAGAAGACGTTTATGCGTGCGCTCCCACAATTGGTGCATAGTGGAAATGAAGTCATGTGCAGGTTGCACCGTGGCGGGTACTGTTGGTTTCTGAGGCGTGAGTGGGTTGCGACCGTAACAGAGGAAAAAAGGAGTTTGCCCTGTTGCGGCGTGCGTGGCGTTGTTGTACGCAAACTCGAGAACCGGCAGATGTGCATCCCATTTAGAGATATCGTCCTTACACGCTGCTCGCAGAAGCTGTTCGACAATCTGGTTGAGGCGCTCTGTCTGACCATCCGTTTGGGGATGATAGGCTGATGACATGGCGAGTTTGGTCCCCATGAGCGACATGAGCTCCTTCCAGAATTTACTCGTGAATTTCGGGTCTCTGTCGGAGATCAGCGTGGTTGGAATGCCATGTTGTGAGATGACGTAGCGGAAGAATATTTGCGCTGTCTCCTCGACGCGAGCCGTTGTGTGTGTCGGAATGAAGTGTCCCATTTTGGAGAATTTGTCGATGACGACTAGAATGGCGTCGTAACCAGCTTTGGTAGGTGGTAACCCGGTGATGAAGTCGAGGCTAACCACTTGCCAAGGCTGTTCAGGGACTGGAAGAGGCTGTAGTAATCCTCCTTTCTTCTGTTTGCTGCTCTTCATCCGTTGGCATGTGTCGCACGAGGTGACGAATTTTTGTACGTCATCTGCCATGTGGGGCCAATAATAATGCTTCGCAATACCGGCAAGTGTCTTGTTACTACCGAAGTGGCCCGCGTAGAGAACATCATGATATTCTTCGAGCAGTAAATGGCGTAAGGGAGGGTAATTAGGTACCCATATTTTTGTGGAGCCCTTGCGGTATGCGATGTCTTGATCCCAATGTAGAAGATGGCGCTTTTCTGCTACAGAGACTTCGGGGTCGATGGTGTATCCATGCGTGAAGAGTCCCTTCAGAAGTGGGTTCATGCCATCGATTTGTAAGGCGGCAACGTGTGCAGGGCGACTCAGTGCGTCTGCCTTGTTCTTGTGCCCCGGCTTATACACGATGTCGTAATGGAAGTGGGTTTCGAGAAAGTCAATCCACCGGACCTGCCGCCTGGAGAGTGTTGGTTGGGTCTTCAGGTACTTGAGGCTGCAGTGGTCGGTGTAGACATTCGTTTTTCTTCCTTCGAGATAACACCTCCATGCCTTAAATGCGTTGACGATGGCGAGGGCCTTTTTGTCATGGATGGGGTAATTGAGTTCTGCCCCGTGAAGTTTTTTACTGAGGTATGCAATGGGTTGTAGTCCCTTCCCTTGATCCTGCATGAGTACTGCGCCCACTGCTTGATCGCTAGCATCGGCCTTGATGACATAGTCAAGTTCAGTGTCTGGCAGGATAAGAACAGGTGCGGACGTGAGTGCGGTTTTAAGTTGTTCCACGGCTTCCTGGTGCTTCGCCTCCCATTCATATGGTGTATTCTTCTTCAACAGGTTCGTTAATGGTGCGGCAATCTTGGCGTAGTTCGGTACGAACCGGTTGTAGTAGTTGGCGAATCCAAGGAACTGTTGTAACTCCTTCACGTTCTCAGGGGTCTTCCACGTTCGCACTGCTTCGATCTTCTTAGGATCCACGTGAACTCCTTGAGCGCTCACCATATGTCCAAGGAACTGGACTTTTTTCAACGCAAACTCGCTCTTGGATAGTTTCACGTAGAAGCGTTCTCGTCGAAGAATTTCAAACACCCGTCGTAGATGCTCAACGTGCTGCTTCATATCTTTCGAGTAGATCAGGATATCGTCCAAATATACCACCACGCACTCGTCCAGAAGGGGCCGAAGGATGTGGTTCATTTCTGCCTGAAATGTGGCTGGTGCGTTAGTGAGTCCGAATGGCATCACGAGATACTCGTATGACCCGTACCGAGTTCGAAAAGCGGTTTTGTGGATAGAGTTGTCCGCCATACGAATTTGCCAGTATCCCGATCTGAGGTTGAGCTTGGAGAATACCGTAGCACCGCGAAGTTGATCGAGTAAGTCGTCGATCCGTGGTATCGGGTATTTATTTTTTACAGTCTGCTTGTTCAAGGCTCGGTAGTCGATGCACATTCGCAGACTTCCGTCTGGCTTCGGAGTGAAGAGAACTAGAGCTCCGTACGGCGAAGTCGAAGGTCGAATCAGCCCTTTCTCCAGGAGATACTCTATTTGTTTTTTCATATCGGCAAGCTCTGTCGGGCTCAGCCGGTATGGTGCTCGAAATGTTGGCTTGGACCCCGGCTCTTCTACGATCTCGTGTTGATGTGTCCGGTATGGCGGTAGTTGATCAGGTAAATCGTCGGGGAGAACGTCCTGGAACTCTTCAAGAATTTTCTTGACTGCTGGAGGAAGTTCCTGGGTCTGCTTCTCTCCGTTGTCTGCCTCGTTGACTATCGCCATGAATCCCGCCGTGGTCCGTTTGACGTCCTTTTCAAAGCGTGCGAGTGTCTCGACTGGAATATTTCCCGTGTCGTCCCATTTGGGAAGGCTGATTTTCCTCCCGTTGTTGTTGATGTTGGCCGTCTGGTTAAACCAGTTGATCTCGGGGTTGAACTTTTTAAGAAAGTCTCTCCCGAAGATTATGTCGAGTCCTTTGATATTTGTGACGGGGAGAGCAGGCTTCCATCGAAGGGGTCCAATCTGGAGTAGCAACCGTGTTTCCCCGTAGATAGGTAGCTTACTGCCATCCACCATCGTTGCAGAGAAGCTTGAGGACTTGATGTCACTTCCGAGTCGATCGATTGCCTTTTTGTCATAGACGCTGTGCGACGCCCCGCTATCCACGAGTGCTTGGAGGCGCTGTCCGTTGCAGATCACCTCGAGCAGGATTGGTGAGCGTTGCTCGGAGTACCCAAAAATAGTCTCATTAATAGGATCATAGGGTGCATCCCAATATTCAGTACACACCGTGGTTCCACTGCTTTCTTCTGGACAACTAGCTGGCCTGGGCTGCGTGGAGAAAGGCTCTTCTCCAACGCCAGGAGTAGAGGTAGTAACTGTACAAGTTGACCCTGAGGGGGTGGATCCGGTCGACGCCTGCGATCCACTGGATGCATCCTGGAGGGGTTTTCGGAGTTTCTGCAGCTTCTTTTGAACTCCCAGCTGCCTCTTCAGCTGCTTCAGCTCCATGGACTTCTTCCCTGGGGAGTGGAGAGTCGTCTTGGGCTGGTTCCGGGAGAGGACGTTGACGCCGTGAAAAGGTCTACTCCTTTCCACACTCCTTAATTTTTTCCCCAGCTCCGTAGGCACCGGTACCACTTCTTTAATTGTTTGCTTCCTCTGGAGTTCTTCCCGGAATTTGTTTATGGCTCCGGACCCGCGAAAATCGCCAGTCTTCATTAAAGCATCTTTGAAAGATAACTTTAACGAATTCTGTTTTTTTCCGGGGTCGAATTGGAGAGTTCCCGTCTTGGTCGAGTCTGTTTTCGCGGAGGTTTTCTTTTCCTCGGCGAATTCCTCTGACAAATTTCGGCCAAGGGGCTTGGGATTTCGCCCTTGATTCTCCAAATCTCGCGCCCAATGCTGTCCTTCGATTTCGATTCGGTCCAGATTGCGCTGACGCTTTCGGATCTGTTTTTTCTCGCCAGCACGATCCGCAATCACTGGCGAGATCCGTTTTTTGACTTTTTGTCTTTAGTTTCGCCACTCCCACGAGCTCGGAATGCCGCACGTGCTGATTTCATGTGAAAATAGTGGACAATGCGATGTCCGTTTCCGCCGCAAAATTCACTAAGTGTTTTGTTTTTTGCAGGACGTGAACTCGCGTCGAATTTGTCGACTTCCATGGGGTCGGCGAACGTGGTTGAAGCCGAGCGATCCCCTTGTCGTGATCCGACGACGTGGGGTCGTCGTGTCCCGGAGTTGACCAAGTCAAAACGCTCCGCGGCCGATACGATTTCGCTGTAGCTGCTGCAATTCGCTGCTGCAACCTGGCGCCGAATGTCAGTTTTCAGCCCCGCGATGTAGGACTGAATTTTTTCGCCCTCGGTAATGTCAGGAATGCGATTATAAAATTCCTCCATCTGCTGCGTGTATTGCGCGACACTCCCGTATTGCCTATGGTGATGTAATTTTTCGCGCGCAATATAAGTGGAATTAATCGGCTCAAAACGTTTGAGAAGGTCTGCCCGGAACTGCTGCCACGTGGCTTCGCCCTGGAAAATGCTACTGTTGCTTCTGAGCCACTCGAGAGCTGGACCGCGCATCAACGTTGTCGCGAGACGAATTTTCTCGCCGTCGTACTCCGTCGTCGTCCATCCGATCGCCGCGAAATAAATTTCCATCGTCGCGAGCCACCGCCTGACGTCGGATTTTCGATCGCTAGGGTCGAACGATTCCGGCGAGCGAAGTTTCGGAACCTCGAACTGACGCTGCGACTGCTGCGAAGTCGTCGAAGCAGGAATGTTCATGGTCGAGAGGAGCCGCGTAACGCGCTGCAGTTCGTTTCGCATCTGCTCGTTCTCCAATCGCGACCGTTCAGTCGTCGGTCGCATCTCCGCTTCCATCTTGGCGATTTGCGCGAAGAGCTGCTGCGTAACGTCGCTGGTCGCCGGCGAACCCATCCTGTTCAAAAACCACGCGAGGGGGCTAATTCGAAAAGCGCGGAACTGGTACTTACCAGAAATCGGCGTCGAATTGGTCGCCCCCGGCGGTTTTTCGAGGCGATTTTTTCCGCGACCGCTGCTTAGCCAAGAGTTGTCGAGTGAGAACGGCTCTAATTACCAAGTGTCACAGGATCAATTCTCAATCGAAACTTGTCACTAAAACTGAATACAAGGCCTATTTATACTCGGAAAGTACAAGGATAAACGAGATAAAACGAACCTTCGGGAACACACCCTTCCCGATACTACAATCACAAGTGCGCATAAGCACGCAAGTCTATTGGCACTTGGGATTACGCCCAGATTACACCGTATACACCACTGTCGGCGCTGTCGCTGCCGTATAATAGGTATGTCGGTGGGAAAAGTAGGAAATAAGAGAAATAAATAGAAGGCTCTAGAAAATAGAATAGTAGGCCGATTGAGATGAGATAAAGACCAAAATAAAGAGGAGAAAAGGGAGAATAGGATAACGGAAAAATATAATAGTGAGAAAATATTATAACGGGGACGTCCTCTCACACGGAGCCTGGGGGTGCAGAGCCTGGGGGTGCGGAGCCTGGGGGTGCGGAGCCTGGGGGTGCTGAGCCTTGGGGTGCGGAGCCTGGGGGTGCTGAGCCTGGGAGTACTGAGCCTGGGGGTGCTGAGCCTGGGGGTGCTGAGCCACAGAGTCCGGAGTCTGGGGGTTCTGAGTCTGGAGGTGCTGAGCGTGGGAGTCCTACACCTGGAGGAGCCCTCTCCTCGGAGCAGCTGCGTGAGTGGTACTTACAGTACTGCAGCCTCAGGAGAGGTACCTCTAGAGCCAGGCGTACTAGTGGGACTGGTGCTAGTGCTTCTCCTCCTAGTCGGGAGCTCCCCTCCCGTGAGCGGATCCGTAAGTGGTACGAGCGGCGCTGCACTCTTCGGAGTGGCGCGCCTGGTGTCGCGGACCCCGCTGCTGCTGGTGGTGCTACTGGTGCTGGAGACTCTACTGGTGCTGCTGGTGCTGCGGCCCCAGAGGTTGGAGCTGCCTCTTATGCTGCGGACCTTGGCGTTGGAGCTACGACTGGTGATGAGGGCCCGGGCGTTGGAGCTGCTGCTGGTGCTGAGGACCCGGGCGTTGGAGCTGCTGCTAATGCTGAGGACCTTGGCGCTGGTGCTGCTGCTGGTGCTATGGAGTCGGGCGTTGGAGCTGCTGCTGGTGCTGAGGACCCGAGAGTTGGAGCTGCTGCTGGTGCTGAGGACCCTGGCGTTGGTGTCTCTGCTGGTTCTGGAGTCGCTGCACGGCCGCGGCCGTACTTCGTTCCGTTCCTTCAGCAGGTTCTTGGTCAGCTCCCTCCTCCTTGTCCTCCTCCCTCCTTAGGGTGTCCTCCGTCTGTCCAGCTGCAGTCGCAGCTACCGTCTGCCTCCTCTCTCCCTGGTCCTGCTCCTTACAACGGTCCGACTGGAGGTCTTACTTAGCGTCGTGAGCCTGAGTCTCGTCCTGCGTCGCCTGAGTCTCGTCGTGCGTCGCCTGTCCGTGCTGCTCTCACTGGTAGTCGTGTCCCACGTCAGCGTCTTCCTGCTGTCCCAAGCACTCACCGGATGGCGCTTCGTCCTTCCACTGCTCAACAGCGTGTCCCACTGCCGTCTCCTCCTGCGTCCTCTCTTCCTACTCTTGCTGACCCGGAGTCAGACTCCCTTCGTGCTGCCAGTCCTACTGTCATGCGTCTCCTGGCTACTGTTGTCACTGACCCTTCCTTTGAGTCCGCTGCTGCGTCTGCCTTAGTTGCTGAGCTTGTCGACTTTGCTGCCACATGTCGTCTAGACTACGCCGCTAGCCTCGTTGCTGAGTCTGAGTCTATCTCTCCTCCGTCCGTCGGGGGTGAGTGTGCTCTTGGCATTGACGTCGTTGAGGACAGGCAGGAGGAGTTTGAGTGCTTTGCTACCGCTTTGCCCCATCTCGTGTCCATGCTTGTTGCCCCTGAGGGAGACCCGGATGCACCAGACATCCCGACCCCACGCTCTTACGTAGAGGCGATGGCCGGTCCCTACTCCTCTCAGTGGCAGTCAGCCATGGACACAGAGATGGCTTCCTGGAAGTCCACATGCACCTACGTCGACGAGGTTCCCCCGCCTGGGGCGAACATCGTCAGTGGCATGTGGATTTTCAGGGTGAAGCGGCCGCCGGGCTCTCCGCCTGTCTTCAAGGCGCGTTACGTTGCACGAGGCTTCAGTCAACGAGAGGGAGTTGACTTCTTCCGAGACCTTCTCCCCGACCCCGAAGATGATCACTCTTCTGGTTCTGCTGCACGTCGCCGCTCAGCGTGACTACGAGCTCCACTCTCTTTACTTCAGCACTGCTTTCCTACAGGGCAGCCTGCACGAGGAGATCTGGCTGCGCCGCCCACCTGGCTTCACTGGGTCGTTCCCTCCTGGTACCCAGTGGAGCCTCAGACGGCCAGTCTACGGTCTCCGCCAGGCGCCACGTGAGTGGCACGACACACTGAGGACTACAATTGCGGCTCTTGGTTTCGCGCCTTCTACTGCTGACCCGTCGCTGTTTCTACGCACCGACACCTCACTGCCGCCGTTCTACATCCTCGTGTACGTCAACGACTTGGTCTTTGCCACTGCTGACACTGCGGCACTCGCCCACGTGAAGTCGGAGCTGCAGAAGAGACACACGTGCACAGACCTGGGTGAACTGACAAGCTATCTTGGCTTGCGGATCACCCGGGACAGAGCACGCCGCACCATCACCTTGACTCAGTCACACATGGTGCAGCAGGTCCTTCAGCGCTTCTGCTTCACGTACTCCTCGCCTCAGCCCACTCCTCTGCCTACCGGTCACTCGCTCTCAGCTCTGCCTTCGGATGAGTCCGTAGAGCCGAGTGGCCCGTATCCAGAGCTTGTGGGTTGCCTCATGTACCTGATGACCTACACTCGATCTGACCTTGCATACCCTCTTAGCATTCTTGCACGCTATGTCGCTCCCGGCCGTCACCGGAAGGAGCACATGGATGCAGCTAAGAGGGTGTTGCGCTACTTGTGCAGTACGTCGGGCATGGGGCTAGTGCTTGGAGGGCGAGACCCAGTTGTTCTCACTGGGCACTCAGACGCTTCTTGGGCAGACGACCAGGCTACTCAGCGGTCGTCTCAGGGTTACACCTCCAGTCTTGGCTCTGGTTCAGTTTCTTGGCGTTCTACTCGCTCTTCTTCTGTTCTGAGCTCCAGTTGTGAGGCTGAGATCTACGCCACAACAAAGCAAGCTCAGGGTGGATCACAACATCACCACACACTCTCAGCACAAGCAAAGGACCACAGGGCCAGTTCACATGCAGAGGCATATATGCAACACAAACAGCAAGGTGATCTCAACCTATCAGAGCAAACAGGCAAGTATATATATAGAGAGATCACAGTACAGGCAAAGTCTACAGTATAGTGCAGAAGCGCTGATGATCACCAGGCTAAACTGCCTTGGTGAATATATTAGCGGTGTTCGCCTGAGTGGCCACGTGAGCAAGACGAAGCTGACCGCGCTGCTACAGCTCTCAAGCCAGGAAGTAACACAGAGCGATGTGCTTCGCTCTGTGCTCCAGTCTGTGCTCCTCACACAAGGCAATGGCAGCCTTGTTGTCAGCGTACAGCACTGGAGGAGAACTAGGCCGCTCTCCCAGGTCAGTCAACAGGTAGGTGAGCCAGCGTAACTCCTGTGCAGCCATGGCTGTGGCGTAGATCTCAGCCTCACAACTAGAGCTGAGAACTGAAGACGAACGCGTAGAACGCCAAGAGACTGAGCCAGAGCCAAGGCTAAAGGTGTAACCCTGTGACGACCGCTGAGTAGCCTGGTCGTCAACCCAAGAAGCGTCTGAGTGCCCAGTGAGAACAACTGGGCTCCCTCCTCCAAGCACGAGCCCCACGCCCGATGTACTGCACAAGTAGCGCAATACCCTCTTTGCAGCATCCCAGTGCACCTTTTGGTGCCTGCCAGGAGCCATATAGTGGGCCAAAAGGCCAAGAGGGTATGCTAGGTCAGGACGAGTGCAAGTCATCAGGTACATGAGGCAACCAACTAGCTCTGGGTAAGGACCACTCGGCTCTACGGACTCATCCGAAGGTAGAGCTAAGAGCGAGTGACCTATAGCCAGAGGAGTGGCCTGTGCTGAGGACCAGGTGAAGCTGAAGCGCTGAAGGACCTGCTGCACCATGTGTGACTGAGTCAGAGTGATGGTGCGGCGTGCTCTATCCCGGGTGATCAGCAAGCCAAGGTAGCTGCGCAGTTCACCCAGGTCTATACACGTGTGTCTCTTCTGCAGCTCGGACTTCACGTTGGCGAGAGCCTCTGTGTCAGCACTGGCAAAGACCAAGTCGTTGACGTACACAAGGATGTAGAACGGCGTCAGCGAAGTGTCGGTGCGCAGAAACAGCGACGGGTCAGCAGTAGAAGGCGTGAACCCAAGTGCCACAAGAGTAGTCCTCAGTGTGTCGTGCCACTCACATGGCGCCTGGCGGAGAATGTAGACCGGCCGCCGGAGGCTCCACTGGGTACCAGGAGGAAACGACCCAGTGAAGCCAGGAGGGCGGCGCAGCCAGATCTCCTCGTGCAGGCTGCCCTCCAAGAAAGCTGTGCTGAAGTCAAGAGAGTGAAGCTCGTAGTCACGCTGAGCAGCAACGTGCAGTAGCACCCAAAGAGTGGTCATCTTCGGGGTGGGGGAGAAGGTCTGAAAGAAGTCTACTCCCTCTCACTAACTAAAGCCTCGAGCAACGTAACGAGCCTTGAAGACAGGCGGAGAACCCGGCGGCCGCTTCACCCTGAAAATCCACATGCCACTGACGATGTTCGCCCCATGAGGGGGAACCTCGTCGACGTAAGTGCCAGTGGACTTCCAGGATGCCATCTCTGCATCCATGACTGACTGCCACTGAGAGGAGTACTCACGCGCGATCGCCTCAGCGTAAGTGCGCGGGGTCAGGATGTCTGGAGCATCCGGGTCTCCCTCAGGGGCAATCAGCATGGACACGAGATGAGGCGCAGCGGCTGCAAGACACTCAAGGTCCTCCTGTCTGTCCTCAATGACGTCCGTGCCTAGAGCACACTCACCCCCGACGGACGGAGGACAGACAGACCCAGACTCGGCAACAAGACTGGCGGCGTAGTCTAGATGACAGTGAGCAGCAAAGTCGACTAGCTCAGCAACTAGGGCAGACGCAGCAGCAGACTCAAAGGAAGGGTTACTGACAGCAGTGGCCAGGAGACGCATGACAGTAGGACTGGCAGCACGAAGAGAGTCAGACTCCGGGTCAGCAAGAATAGGAAGAGAGGACTCTGGAGGAGACGGTAGAGGGACACGCTGTGGAGCAGTGGAAGGACGCAGAGTCATATCGTGTGTGCCAGGGACAGGTGGAGGACGTTCACGCGGAACACGGCGACCAGTGCGAGCAGCACGAACAGGTGAGACAGGACAAGACACAGGCGACACAGGACGAGACTCAAGCTTACGACGCTCTGTAAGACCTCTTGTCGGACCAGTGTAGGGAGAAGGACCAGGAAGTGGCGAGGCAGGGGGTAGTTGTGACTGCGACTGGACAGGCCCAGGACATTCTAAGAAGGGAGGAGGACTAGGAGGAGGCGGCTGACCAAGAGCCTGCTGAAGGAGCAGAACAAAGTATGGCAGCGGCCGTGAAGTGCCCCCAGAAGCAGCAGAGACAGCACCAGAACCTCCAGCCGAACCAGTACGAGCAGCACCTCCAGTAGCTCCAGTACCTCCAGCAGCACCAGCAGCACCTCCAGCAGCTCCAGAACCTCCAGCAGCACCAGCAGCACCTCCAGCACCTCCAGTCGAACAAGCACCAGCAGCACCTCCAGCAGCTCCAGCACCAACAGCACCTCCAGCAGCTCCAGAACCTCCAACAGCAGTAGGGCCTCCAGTGGGCTGTACCTCAACACCAGGAGCTCCACTCCGGAGGCTGGAGCGCCTAGCGTACCACTCACGCAGCCGCTGAGGGGAGGGAGGCTCCGGCCGCGACACCGTACCCGCAGGGCCACCAGCCTCAACTCCAGCCGACCTCCCAGCTCCAGTAGCCCCACTACGGAGGCTGTAATGCTGGGAGTACCACTCACGCAGCTGCTGTGAAGAGGGAGCGCCAACAGGCGCAGTACGGTCAGTCTCAGAACCTCCAGCCTCAGCTCCTCTAGGCTCAACACCCCCAGTCGTAGCACCCCCAGGCTCACCACCCGCAGTCTCTGCACCCCCAGACTCAGCACCCGCAGTCTCCGCACCCCCAGGCTCAGCACCCCCAGTCTCAATGCCCCCAGACCCAGCACCACCAGGCTCAGCACACTCAGTACCTCGCGTAGGACCAAAGTCAACAGCTACCCCGACAGGCTCGACTGGGTCTACTTGGGAAACACCTGAGGGAGCAGCACCCTGGGGAGGGAGGGGGTCTACCGACGGGACACCTAGGGTGAGGAAGAGCGGCGGGGGGGGGAGCGGGGCAGTGCGGTAGGGGAAGAGACGGTAAAAGGGTATCGACTCGTCAAAGGTGACGTCCTGAGAGGCGAAGAGACGGCGCGAGGTGGGGTGGTAAAACCGCCAGCCAGGCGCGTCAGAGACAAAGCCCAGGAAGACACAGGGAACCGCATGGGAGGAGAGTTTGTCCGCGGACGTGTCGCGGACAAAGGCTCGACATCCCCAGACTCGGAACACCGACGCGTTGCCAACCTCCCCCGTCCAACGCAGGGTAGGCGAGGTCTCCGGAACGGAGACACGGGGCCAGAGTTTGAGCTGATGCGCGGCGTACTGCACTGCAAACGGCCACAGGAAATGGGGGGCAGCCGCATGGATCATGGAGGTACGAGCGACCTCCATGAAAAGACCAATGCGGCGCTCGGCAACCCCATTCTGCTGCGGAGAGGCCAGGAGAGTGAACGTCTGGCGGATGCCGTGCTCCGCACAGTAGGCTGCCAAGAGGTCAGAGGAAAACTCGCCACCTCTGTCAGAGTGTAGACGTAGGACAGGAAAGTCCGATTGGAACCGCTCGCGGAGCTGGAGACGAGCAGCGCGGATCCAGGGGATCAAGACATCAGGGACCTCACCCTTGGTACGCAAGGGGAAGACCGTGGTGTAGCGCGTGTAGTCGTCGACGACCAGCAGAAAGTACCGCTCGTGGCCCTGTCCCCGGACGCGGGCGGGGCCCCACACGTCCAGGTGAAGAGTCTGCAGGGGAGCCTCTGTGGGAGGGAACGAGGAGGAGTGAGGAGCGGCACGTTGCCGCCCCTCGACACAGGGAAGACAGGGAGGAGCAGGCGAGGGTGGTAGGGGAGGGAGAACTCTGGGAAGACCAAAGACAAGGAACCTGGAGTGCATGCCGTGAAGGCACTGCATTGACGGGTGACCAAGGCGGTGGTGCCAGAGGACAGTCCTATGCGACAGGGAGCGACACGAGCAGGGGGCCGACAGCTGACCTGACGCAGATGCAGACGCAGCTACCTGAGGGGACTCTATGGTCAGTGTGTACAAGTCCGACCCCGGCTGCCGAGTGAAGGTAGCCAGGTGACGACCCGTCCGGGCGCACGTGCAGTGCGTCACACGCTCGTAGGCGGGGGTGAACTGGTGAACACCTGTGTCCTGGAGCGCGGAACCCGCCACCAAGTTCGTAGAGAACGAGGGGAGGTAGAGGCCCGACAGCGTGCCAGACGGGACAGCAGGACAAGGGAGGGCAGTGGTGGAGGTCGCAAGGACCGGACCCCCTGAGGGGTCGGCCAGGGAGACAGCAACCGGTCTAGGGAGCTGCTCTAGGGCAGTGCGGTCGCGGAAGAAACAGCGGGAAGCACCCGAGTCTAGTGTGAAGGTGTGCAGTGCCTCAGTAGGTGCGGTACCAGTAGACGTAGACGCACTAGCACCTAGGGCAGCAGTCTCACCAGGACCTAGAGCAGTAGACGCGCTAGCACCTAGAGCTGCAGCCTCACTGGTCCTAATACCCGGGTCGGGCGGTACACTCAGGTAACAGTCACCCTCAGCACTAATAGTCAATGCATGCATAGCAGCAAGGATAGCATCATAATCAAGAGCAAAGATATCAATCCCCTTCCTAAGCAGATCAGCCCAGCGGGGCAGCTCAGAGGCGTCAGGGAACTGCTCGCGCCAGGCGCCGTCGAGGCGAAAGAAACAGCGCTGCGCCGTGTGAAACTTCCCACAAGTCTGGCCAGTGCGGTCACCTGTGCGGATGACGTACGGGCAGGTACCTCCACCCCCAGACCCCCCACGCTGAGAGTACCACTCACGGAGGAGTCTCGCCGGGACGCTGCTGCTGCTGCCTCTGGCCACCGCCAAACCCCCCACGCTGCACCATTCCACCGCGCCCGCCACCCGCTCCACCGCCGCCACCACTGCCACCACCGCCCCCACCACCCCCACCACCGCCGCCGCCGCCACCACCCCCTGTGCCACCACTGACCCCCCCACCACCCGCGCCACTCCCACTTCCGCCACCACCCCCGCCTCCCCCACCCCCTCCACCGCCGCCGTCCCCGCCTCCACCTCCACCACCCCTACCCCCCTTGCCCCTGCCGCCCTTGCGCCTCCCACTAGGAGCAGACGCGGCCCCGACCCCCTCAGCTCCGAGGTAGTCGACAGCAGCAGCAGATGCAATGGAGGGGAGGAGGGGGGAGGGGGAGCACCCCTCAAAGAAGGAGGTGCGGGGGTCACCACGAGAGGCACCTACAGCTACAATGCTCTTCTCAGCTGCTAGGAGTTCCTTCTCGAGGAGGTCGACAGTGAGGTCAGTGGGGGAGAGGGCGAGAAACTGGTCCCTGGTAGTGCGAACGGAGTCAGGGAGGCGGGTGACAAGGTGGTACAGTGTGAGGTACATCGGGGGGGGGGGGGGGGGTTCTTGGCGAGGAAATCGGGGGGGAGCGTGGCACGGTAGCGGAGGTCACTGGTACGGAGGTGGGTGATGAGGTCAGCTACAGTGGCAAAGGCGGACAGGCCGGGGAAGAGGTAGGGCAGTGAGAGACGGCCTATAGCAGTAGTGGCAGGGGAGGAGTAGCGCGCGACTACTGCGTCGTACAGCTCCTTAGCGGTCTTATGCTGGCCGAAGTGCTCGCGCTCATCTAACGGCAGGTGGCTGCGAACGGCTAGGCGAGCGTGAGCATCCCGGGTCTGCCACTGGGAGCGAGCAGTACTGTCACCAGTAGTGGGAGGTGCGGGAGCGGCGCTTGACGTGTGGTCATACAGGGAGACATCGTCCTTGGCAGTGATCTGGAGGAACAGGTGGAGGTCATCTAACCAAACCTTAAACTTAATCGGGCGGCCCTCAGCGTCAAAAGTGAGAATAGAGGGAGTGGCCATAGTGGCAGTAGCAGCAGTAGGAACAGTAGCAGTAGTAGCAGTAGCAGTAACAGTTGCAGCTGAAGCAGTAGTACGGCAAGAACAGGAACAGGAGTTGCTGCAGGTGGGGCACAGTAGGGCGGCGCGGCTCGGCCAGGGCGGCGCGGCTCGGTTCGGGCGGCGCGGCTCGGTTCGGGCGGCGTGGCTCGGCTCGAGCTGTGCTACGCGGCGGTGCGCGACGGGGGGTGTGCGCGTGGGCGGCTGTAGTGGGCGGGCCGTAGCTGTGCGTGGGCCTGACTATCGCGCGGGCGGCGGCCTAGAGGTGGCGTCGCGGCGGCCTACGGGCGGGGCTGCGACGCTCTGGGCGGTGGTCAACGGGCGGCTAGAGGCTGTTCGTGGGCGGCGCCTGTCGCGCGGGCGGCTAGGGGTCGGCTCGCACTCAGAAAAAGGCCGCGCGCTGGCTGCTAGCGGGCTACGCGCGCTGGCTGCTAGCGGGCTACGCGCACTAAAAAAAAAAAAGGGCCGCGCGCGGCACTAGCGAGCTGCGCACGGGCAGCAGGAGGAAGAGAGGCGCACGAGGGCGCACTAGGAGAGAGGCGCTCGAGGGTGCTAAATAGATACGGCGCTCGAGGGCGCTTCTAGCGGTGGGCCCTTAGGTAAGCGGTCCTAGGACTAGGACCTAAGCTCTTAATACCATGTCAGAAACAAGAAGTGATTGAACTATGAAACATTGGAGCACAAGTATGAAACCCTAGAGTTGTTTACCCCCTAAAAGCTAACCCACTATAGCCTACACAGCAATAACACATATATAATGTTTGACATGTGAATACCAAGTGTTACCGGTGCAATGAATCGAGGTAGTGAGAATTGCACTAAGGTGTCAAACGAGTACAAAATGTGAGCGAAGGCATGAACGAACATTTATACGCGAAACATGCAAACGGTAACGCGGTGCATGCGAGCTAGCTAGTGCTAGGCTGGCATCGAGGCTCGGGCTAGTCCCGAAGCGTAGGCCGACACGGCCGGGCCAGCGGTGCATGGTTTGGTGAAACAGTGCGCGCGAAGTTGGCGAAGCCCCGTTAGTAGTAAGAGGCGAACAATGGCTGCTGCTGTACGCGATGTTGTAAGGAATGTAGAGAAAATTCCTTACATTGGTACATTTAATGCTGAGGCAATAACGCCTACAGAACAGCGCCAGTGTTCTCGGTTCGGGCTTACCATACCACCAAACAAAGATGGCCCACTCGGGCGAACCAGGCCCCAACGTGCTTCCTTCATGCCACGTCCTCCTCGGCCCTGACCACGAAGGAGCTGTCTGCTAGCCCAGCGCACATCCAAACGCAGGCGTCGTACCAGACCAAGTGAGCAGGCCTCTTGTGTATGCATTTTAAAGCCAGTATCTAAAAAACATTGCTAACTTCGGGTTACAATAGACTGAGGGCTAAACAATGCAAGTCACTTGGTGAAATGCCATAAAGTCAGCACTACGAAAGTGCACCTGTCCCACGGAAAAGCTTCGAGCGACAGCAACACAGGAGGATGCGGAGAGGATACCAAATTTCTGACGAATTGGCAGATCTGGAAGGTGCAGGTATGTCGGTCAGGTTTTTCTGTGGGTTGAAACTCTACCCGAGTTGTTTCGAAAATAGACAAGCACTGAGTTGGGCGGTCACAAAACTCCCATTGGGTTCAGGGTATTATGAATGTTACACTCTGTTTAACGGGGTACTGCAATCAAGTCTCTACCCAGCTTTCGCCACTTCTTCTCCTGCCCGTGGAACGACAACACTAGACCAGACCCGAACTTGTGTGAAATGGAGAGTGCCTTGGGCTGCCTCATCTAGTCTCCAGCGGGAGCACATAATTAGGTCAATGATTTAATCGCTCGTGATCACAGCCTACCGATTGTAAATTGCACATAACTTGCCGTCCATGGTGCACACTTGTCCCGCACATGTTTCCGTTCGTTGTGGCCACTTCAACTGGAAGCAGGCCTCAGATTAGAGACTTCCAATGTATGTGAAATCTTCTCACCTTGATGAAGGGAGCGATGCATCACGTGCAGATTGGACTCCTCTAGTTCACCAGAGCCAATAGCCACTCGCTCAAATGTCGACCAGCATGAGGCGAGGTGCGTCTAATGAATATATTCATCCAGGGACCTGACTATTTCTCCATTTCTCTCGGGCTCTCTCTGTCAGTGATACCAGCAATGCCCTTGCTTTCCGACAGCTCTCGCCTCTATCGCGGTTGCGCGTGAGTCTGTAGAACCACTTGCAAAACTTGTCTGGCTAATCGTCCAGATTGCGATCTCTTGCGTGCACCAGTTTGCTCAAAGGCTTGTGTCGCTTTCTAGTACTTACGGGTGGCTGATATGGGGTCGATGGATAGTCAGGTGATGCCGTGGGAATTTCCGCAGAACAAGTTGGTGACTAGTATGTGCCGAGGTCACGTTCGTGCCGACATTGCCTCTTTCGGAAAGGAGGCCAGGTCCAATGTATGGACCTGCGCACCTCTGGCATGCTGGACCCTAACTCTATTCTCTCGCTGCTCTCTTACTTGAATATTAGCTAGACCTGTTCCCCAGTGTCGCGTTCGTAAATCCCCTCTGCGGGTGTCCCTTCCGCGTGCTCCGTCGGTTCATGCGCGGTTCGCTTCCGCGTGTGTCCTCGTTCCCCTTTCTCTCCTGCGTGGGGTCTCCCTCCCGCCACTGTTTCTTTTCGAATCTCATACATCATCCTTCCCGTTCTCGATTGTCAGATTTCCTTTCATTTCGCTTCTCCCATACCCCTCGCTCTCTCCTCTCCCTATCCTGTGCTCTCCGCGCGTCCAATCTCTGCTGTCCTCAGCGCGCCCCACGGTGGTGCGCCCATGGGGCAGTGTGTCCGCGGAAATTATTGTGCGCCACCTCAACGGCCCCGCGCACCCTTCCGCCGATCCCAACGCCATGCTCCCCTTCTGGCTCCCCAAAGCCTCTTCCGCCTCCGGCACACCCGCCAGCACCGGCGCAGGCGCGATGGAAGGCGGGGCGGCAGGGGAAGGGAGGGAGGCTGCTATCAGCAGCAGCGCAGGGGGGGTCCAGGGCGGGGATATTGGTTGCGCAGTTGGGGGGGGTGCGGAGGGGTCGGGGGGGAGGTTGAGTATGGGGAGCTGGCTGGAGAAGGAGGAGGTGCGCGTGGCGGCGACGGAGAATGGCGAGCTGATCGCAGTGGCGCTGGGCACCACGCTCGTCATTGCGGACGGACATGGCGCGCACGATGGCAGGTGCGTGGGGTGAACCAGGGCTCCTGATTTCCCGTGTGTGTGTTCCGCCTGCCTGGCTTTCCTACTTGGCTGCCAGTTATTCTTGCCAGCTCTTGTTCCTCACTGTTTTCACACCAACAGTCTCTCTCAACGTCCTCATTTGTGCGTTCCCCGCCTCCTCTTCTCTCCTACTGCCCACCCCCCCTCCCCCCCCCCCACACACTATCTCTTCGCCTCCTTCTCCCTGTCGTGTGGTGTGTGTGCGCGGTGCATGCTTGACAACGGCAGGCCAGTGGAGCCAGTGAGTGTGCGCCCGGCGTGTGACAGCGACGACGCCATCACAGCCCTGGAGTGGATCACCTTCTCCGCCTTCAACCACCGCACCACTGCCGCCTTGGCCTCGCCCAACCGCCCGCCCGGCGCCTTCATGTGTCTGGCAGTGGGCACGGCGCTGGGGTTCGTGCTCGTGTACTCAGAGACAGGCGTGCTGCTCGCCAAGCAGGTGCGCCGCTCCCCTCACCTCGCACCCTGCTTCCTTCACTCGCATGCCACCACACACCGCACAGCATGATGCGAGCATGACGTCTCTGCGCGGAAGCGTGACCCTCGTGCTTCTCCGTTTCATGCCATGGGACCTCGTATCACCCAACCCCCATCGTCTCCCCTCGTTCACCTGTGTTGTTGTGCTGCGACTGTGTGGTGCGCGTGCACGTGGGAGGGAGAGCAGATGGTACACACGGAGGCGGTGGTGCGGCTGCGAGTGCGGGGCGTGGAGGCGGGCATGGTGCGCAACGATGGCACTCAGGAGCTCTGCGCCATCACACGCAACGCCACCTGCGTCATCAACTCCGTGCAGCTCCAGGTCCGCCCACCCCGCCACCTCCTCCATCTACCCATCCCCTGCCACCTCCCCTACCACGCCACAAGTCATGAGGCGATTTTTGAGTCGATTCAAAATCTCCTCCCCTACGCTCACACGCCACATCGCTTGCCTGAACGGTGGCCCATTTGGTTTAGCTGCCGCCGCATGCCGTCACCGTATGGCCACGCGCTACGCAACCTGACGCCTCCACTCCTCATTCTCCCTTTTCATCCTGTCCCTGCAACCCATTGCAACCCTGTGTGCTACCGCACCCTTTCCTGCCACCCCTCCGCCCTCCTCCCCACCGTCCTCCCGCCTTCGCCCACGTACAGTCGGTGCTGAAGCAGCGTGTGATCCAGCTGGAGGACACGGTGGCCGCCAATGTGTCGCGCGGTTTTGCCTCCGCGCTCAGCTTCATGGGCGCGGGCCGCAAGGGCGGGCGAGACGAGGAGGGTGGCAGTGGGTCCACTCTTGTGTTCAAAAAGTGGCGCACAGGCAGGGCCACCACCAAGTGGAGCGACGGTGCTGTTGCTGGCACCTTCCCCTCGCCACTCTTCCAAGTGCAGGTGCCGCCCGCCTCCTCTTACCTCCGTTCATAGCGCCTGCGTTTCTGGATCTCGTCGTTTTACGTTGCGTCTCCTTCGCACTGTGTAGCCCAGTCTTGCGCCCTCTCTGCCCCTGTGCTGCGCCATGCCCAACTCCCTTTCGCTGTGTATTTGCTGTGAGCAGTCTCCCAAGCAGTCATACTGCATCGTGGCCGTGGGCCTGGATCCTACACTCGCTGCCTTCGCGTGAGTTGTTGCCATTGCTTACTGCCTCTGCCACAGGCGCCACTTGTATCACAGCACGTTGCTGTGTCAGCACAGCATGCACATCAGCCTCACCCCATACCATAACTTGGCATGGATCTGCCCCTCGCTCCCTCCTACGTGCATAACCTGTTCCTGCATCGCCTGCTTCCCATCACCATGCCACAACACGCCCTCCACCTTCCACACCTTTCCCCCCTCACAACATCTCTCTGCTACAACCCTCCCCTGCCCGCATGCCCTAACAGCGCCACAGAGCAGGGCGGGTGGGTGCAGCTCGCCTCGAATGCTGCCAGTAACGTGCGCTCCCGTGCTGCCTCTGCTGCCTCCGCCCTCTCTCGCTCCATCTCCCGCACCCGCCGCTCCACCTCACGCATTCCCGACACCCCTTCCTCCTCCTCCTCCTCCTCCTCCTCCTCCTCCTCCTCCTCCTCCTCCTCCTCCTCCTCCTCCTCCTCCTCCTCCTCCTCCTCCTCCTCCTCCTCCTCCTCCTCCTCCTCCTCCTCCTCCTCCACCTCGCGCTCCCAGCCTCACGCGCAGCAGTCGCAGGCGCAGAGTGTGCCGTCGTCCCCCACGGCGCACACCTCTCTCTCGCGCACCAGCTCCAACTTCTCCTCCCCCCGCTCCACCACCTCCTCCTCCTCCTCCTCTTCCTCCAGCAGCCGCGCCAGCACTGGCAGCAGCAGCAGTGGCGGCACTGGCGGCAGTGGGGGTGGGGCGGAGGAGCAGGAGGGGAGGGAGCGGGTGGTGCCGCGGGGGGCGATGGAGGTGGGCAGCAGCATGGGCGTGGTGGCAGCGCTCAAGGACCACTCGCGCCATGCCACGCGCCTGGCAGTGGCGCCCAGGGGCACGCTCATGGCCATCGCGGACAACCTGGGGCGCGTCATGGTGCTGGACTCGCAGATCTTCGCTGTCGTGCGCATGTGGAAGGTCTGCCCTCAACCTCACCGCCGCTGCTGCCCTGCAACCCGCTCTTTCCCTTTCCCCTGCTCCGCTTACCACTCCCCCTCCTCCCCCGCCCCCCCTTTCATTGAGCATGAGAAATACATTTTTCTCCACCCGTCCTCGTGCCAATCGCTGAGCAACCTGCGGTTTGTCCCTGTGTGCGTCCTTTTCTGCCGGCAGGGGTACCGGGAGGCGGAGCTGGCGTTCCTGGAGGTGCCGATAGTCAGTGCGGGCATGACGTCCATGGGGGGCGCGTCCCCCAACGTGCACCTGCAGCTCGTGCTCAAGCCGCGCCACCTCTCCATGTGCCTCGCCATCTTTGCCCCACGCCGAGAGGTCGTTGAGGTAAGCGCAACTCTCCTCCCTCCCTCGCCCCCCCCCCTTTTTCCCTCCTCCCCGTCACTTTTCCCCACTCCTTTATCTCGCCTCTGAATTTCTCACACGCTTTCATTTGTATCCCTTTCTCTGTTTCCTCTCTCCATAACCCCCTTACCCCACCCCCACTCCCCCGTCCGTTCACAGGTGTGGCAAATGGTGGGGGGCCCGCGCATTGCTCTCTTTCGCTGTGCCAGCAACAGCCGGCTGCTGCAGCCAGCAGCAGTAATCGGCGCCCCGCACACCACGCTCCCGCCCGACCCGCACGCACCGCCCACGTCGTCGCATTCGCTGGACATATCCAAGGGCATCTCGTCCCTGCTGCACGGCTCCTCCTCCTCTGCCAGCGCTGCTACTGCAGGCGCGCATGGGGGCGCGGACGGCGTGTATGGGCAGCGGCACCGCGCGTTCATCCTGCATGGCAACACAGGGCAGGTGTCAGAGATCATGCCAACTGTCTCGCTCACGGAAAGGTGCGTTTCTAATCATGATGCACACATGTGGGTGTGTGTGTGAAATCACACATGTTCCTTCCTTCCACTAGCTCGCTCGTGGTCGATTCATGACTTGGCTCCAGCCTGCATGTCCTCTCATTCCACTCCCACTGCGTGCGCCCAAAGGCACAAGAGCCATGCATGCATGCACACGTGTGCTGCATAAGGGCACCAAGGATAGGAATCGCCTGCACACCACCTCGCTCACACCTCCTACATCACACTTGTCCTCCCCTCCCCTCCTCCCCCTCCCTCCCCCCCTGCACCGTGGCAGCCACCACACGCCATCGGATGTGAGCACTCGGGCGGGGGGGGCGCTGACAGAGAGCGACATCTTCCAGCGCCTGTGCGACCTGCTCAAGCTCAAGCGCAACTCCCGCGCCGCTGCCATCGCCGCCTTCACTCACCTGCAGCACAAGGCCGCTGCTGCCGCTGCTGTCAGCGGCGCGGGCAAAGGGGGAAAGAAGAAGCGCGGTAAGAAGAGTGGGCTGAGTGAAGTGAGCGAGGACGAGGAGGAGCAGGTGGAGGAGGACAGGGATGGGAAGGACATGGCGAGGAGGAAGAGCAAAGGGGGTTTGGTAGGGGATGAAGCGGAGGAGGGCGATGAGGAGGAGCGGAGGCAGACGGGCGGTGTGGGAAAGAGCGAAGGGAAGAGCAGCCGGTTGAAGAAATCAACAGCTAAGGATGGCGCGGAGGATGAAGGGGAGGAAGAAGATGAGGAGGAAGGGGAGGAGGAGGAGGAGGAGGAGGAGGAGGAGGAGGAGGAGGAGGAGGAGGAGGGGGAGGAGGAGGAGGTGGACGAGGAGGAGGAGGAGCTGCAGGGGCGGTTGTCTCTGCGCATGCGCAGCTCGTTTGGGTGGGAGGGCAAGAAGGACGCGGACGACGAGGAGGAGCAGGTGCTGCTGCTCAAGCTCACAGCCGCTCTCACCTCGCCCGTGCGCAAGCTGCAGGTGCTGGACCTGCTCATTGCCACGCGGCCGGCGCTCCCTGAGAAGTGCCACCTGGCGGTGATGGAGGACGTGCTGACGTGTGTGGAGGAGTGTGTGGCGTACAACAAGCACGTGCTCGACTCCGAGAAGCAGCTCGCCCTGCGCCAACAGCAGCAGGCGGCGCTGCAGGGCGCGGAGGGAGCAGGGGCAGCGGGGGCGGAGGGCGGGCTAGGGAGAGCGGCGCTGGAAGGCGCGTCGAGCCTGCTTTCAGGGGGTCTGGCCATGTGGAACAGACTGGGGCAACGCGGCGAGGCAGACAACGGTGGTGGGGGGGAGGGCACGACGCAAGAGAGGGAGAGGGAGAAGGAGAGGGAAAGGGAGAGGGAGAGGCCAAGGGAGAGGGACTGGGATAGGGATCGGGATAGAGTCAGGGATAGAGATAGGGAGAGGGACAGAGATGGGGATAGGGATCGAGATAGGGACAGAGACAGGGACAGGGATAGGGACAGATATAGGGACAGAGAAAGAGACAGGGACAGGGATAGGGACAGGGGAGACAGGGACAGAGACAGAGAGAGGGACAGGGACAGGGACAGGGACAGGGACAGGGACAGGGACAGGGAGAGAGATAGAGATAGGGATAGGGACAGGGATGGCTACAGAACAAGGGATAGGGATAGGGATAGGGAGAGGTTTAGGGAGCGGGAAAGGGACAGAGACAGAGACAGGGAGAGGGAGAGGGAGAGGGAGAGGGGCAGCATGAGGGAGAGGGAGGGCGACTATGAGAGGGGTGCAGGGAGGGGCGAGGGGCGTCGCGAGGGCGAGCGGGCGGGCAGGGAAAGCTCCCCAGGGCGAGCCAAGGAGGCTGCGGCGGCAGCAGGCGTGCTGGCGGGGGTGGGGTTGGGGGGCAGGAAGATCCGGCGCGTGGATGAGAAGCTGCTGCAATACCTGGAGCAGCGCTGCGGGCTGCTGCGCTGGCAGCGCCTGCTGCTCAAGGTCTTCATCAAACTCAAGCGCGACCCGGACGCCGCCCAGGACGGTGGGGGCAAGGCAGGAGGACGCGAGGAGGATGGGCTGGACCTAGACGTGGAGCCTGAGAGGGGCCCGGCCATGGGGTGGGAGCGGCGCTGGCGGCGGTGGCGGCGCGTGCGGGGCAAGGGGGGCAAGGTGAGTGAGGCGGAGGAGGCGGCGCTGGTGGCAGAGTCAGAGGAGCGCAAGGCGCGATACCAGGCGCTCGTGGCGGATCTGGGCGCGTGGATCTCCCTCTGTGAGTCCGAGAGCGAGTGCAACTACCTCTGGATGGAGAGCAAGGGTAAGGGAGGGGGGGGAGCGGGGGGGGGGAAGGGCGCAGGGGACGAGGCAGGAGGTGCGCCCCCGACGAGCGGAGCGGAGGAGGGGGATGACGCGTTGGAGAGCGCGCCCCCCCCCATGACGTCCACGGACTTCCTACGTGCCTTCTCGTTCGACCCCTCCTGGGACCCCCGTGACACGCGCGAGGCCAGGCAGAGAGCCGCACCTGGCAGTGGCAGCAAGGGGCGCGAGGCGGGCGTAGGGCAGCAGGAGAAGCAGGCGAGCAGGAAGGGCGACCTGTTCGGGTGGGGCAGCGACGGCGCGCGCGGCGACGACAAGGGCTTTGGCATGTGGCTGGCGACGGGCAGCGAGCCGGCGGACCTGCGAGCCCTGGCACAGTTCGTGATGGGCGGCATCCTGCAGGGTGAGGCGGGCGTGCGGCGGCTGTTTGAGATCATGGACGTGGTGCGGCTGTCGTGGGAGGACTGGCAGAGCCTCTTCCTGCTGTGGTTCCGCGCGGTGAAGGTGGACGAGCTTCTGTCCGTGGACTTGGACATGCTCATGGACGTGCTGCACCGCATCAGCGGTCGCATGCCCGACATTGAGGCCCGCCTTGCTCTCCCCGACGGCTGGCAGTTCACGCCTGCCGCCACCGCTGCTGCTACTGTGCACGGCCGCCCTGCCCCCGGGGTAGATGGGGGGAAGGGCGCGGGAGGGGGTGGCGGGGGAAATGCGGGTGCGGGGCAGCCGGGGCAGGGAGGAGGAGCGGGGGCGGTGATGGGAGGGGAGGGCGGGGTGGGGAAGGTGGATTCAAAGGAGAAGCTGGAGAGGGCGCCTGAAGGGGGGCGGTACCCGCTGTTCCACGTGTGGTGCCACAACACGGGCGCGGTGGCCAAGGGGCTGTTCCTGGCGCGGCTGTGCGCGCAGGTGGGCAAGGAGGACCTGCAGCAGCTTGCCGCCGCGCTCATGAAGGGCCACATGGGCACTCGCAAGCGGCGGCCGCGGCGCAGGAAGGGCGAGGAGGAGGGCGAGGGCGCGGATGAGGAGGCGGCGGAGCTGGACGACCAGTGGCTGCAGCTGGCCCGCGAGGAGACGTGGATCGAGGTGCGCTCGTTAATCCCCTTGCATGTGGGATGAGAGCACTGTGCTGGGCGTGCTCATCCTGCTCATGCTGATCACCTGTTTGAGCCACATCCATATGTGTGGGAGGTGGACCACCTGCAATCTTTTCCACGCCCCACCTTCTCACTTTCACCCCTCTTCTTCCCCTCTCCCTTTTTCCACCCGCCCGCCTTGCATGAGGCAGCGAGGGCTGGAGCAGTGGCTGGCGCTGGCGAACAGGGTGGACGACGCGTGGATCCTGGGGCGCTCCCTCGCACACATCTGCAAGCTCTCCACTGCGCGCGGCTACCCCCTCACACGCCCACGCGTGCCCGCAGCAGCGGAGGTGGGGCAGTTCGCGGTGGCGCAGTGGGTGGCGAAGCTGCAGCTGCTCATCTCGCCGTCCGCCATTGTCGTGCAGCACCTGCACCGCTCGCTGCTTAAGATTGGCCGCCCCTCCTCCGCTCGTCAGCTTGGCATCCGCCTGCTGGAGGAGGGGAAAAAGATGGAGGCGGGGCAGGGGGGCAAGGAGGCCCGGCGCGGCCGGCGGCGTAGGGAGGGGCGGTGGGGGGATGTGCGGGGTAGCAGAGTGGGAGAGGCGCGGAGGAAGGAGGAGGGCGAGTGGGCGAATGACGAGGGTAGCGCTGAGGGCGACACGGAATCGTGGCGTGGGTCGCACAACAGCCGCGGAGGCAGGGGGAGAGGGGGGGGGGATGCGGACAGGGGCGGTGGGAGGGGAGGGGGAGGGTCGGGGTCGGGGCGTGATGAGTGGGAGAAGAGCGGGAGTGGAGGGGGGGTGGAGAGGAGCGAGAGTGAAGGGGGCGGTGGGGGGGGTGGCAGTGTGAGGGGGGGCGGGGAGGAGGACGCGTCGTCAGTGGTGGACGGCAACAGCGCTGCCAGCCCCAGGGGTTCCACCAGCGGCAGTGGCAGTGACTGGCGCCAGGGCGGCTCCGAGGGCGGCGGGCGCCCAGGGGGAGGGGGCGGGCGGGGCGGTGGCGGAGTGGGGGAGCGGGACGGAGGTGGTGGCGGTGGTGGTGGCGGCGGCGGCAGTGGGAAAGGCCACAGCGGGCCGCTGGGGCGGCGTACGGGAAGGAAGCCAGTGCTCAAGGGCAGCAGCATGCTGCGCGCTCGCAAGCTGCTGCTGGCGGGGGAGTCCATGCAGGCATCGTCCGTGGACGACCTGGACGACCCCGACCTGCCCGACGACGACGACGCCAGCACCAGCATGCGCCACCGCATCATGGGCCGCGTCGGCCAGCGCAGCGCCGCCAAGCCCAGGGCCGGCGGTGGAGGGGGGTATGGCGGTGAGGCGGAGGAGTGGGCGGAGGGCGGGGGGGAGTACGAGGAGTCGTGGAACGGGGAGGTGGAGGAGGAGGCGGTGCGCGACCCGATAGACGAGGCGGTGGAGCGCGAGGAGGTGGAGGAGGCAGTGGAGCTGCTGAAAGAAATGCTCGTGCGCTTCCCCGATGCCTGCCACACGGACATCCTGGGCGCGCACCGCTCCATGGAGCTCTGCCGCCAGTGGGGCCACGCCGTTGGGCTGGGCGACCCCCTCGCTGCCCCACCTGCTGCTCCCAGCGCTGCTGCTGACGTGCCCGTGGCGCCCTCGTGTGGCCCGCCGCCCACCGTGCGCGGATATGACGCGGACGCCAACGACCTGCTCTTCTTCACCCATGAGCACGTCTCCACGCTCTCCACGGTCGCGCTCAAGGGCGGCATGGTTTGTCGCATCTGGAACATGCTGGCTGGCAGGCGGGCGGCAGCGGCGGTGTCGCTGATGCAGACGCTGGCGAGGGCACCGTCGGATGAGGAGTGTGAGAGGGCCAGCGGTGAGTGCATGCAGGGGAGGGGCCACGCACGGGCGCTCTGCACCAGGTCGTGTGGGTTTCAAACAGCACACGCGTGACGTCCTCTGTGCCTCCTTCGCCTCCCCACACCCCTATGCCCTCTTACCTCCCACTTGCTTGCCCCGCCGCATCCTTGCATTTCCGAGTCTCCTTTGTGAATCTCCTGAACCCCCCACGCGCCCCCGCCTTGCCGTCCTCCTCGGTCTCTCTGCATGCAGGGCTGGGGTGCACGACGGCAGCGGAGGCAGCGGGGTCACTGGGGGCATACGAGGCGCTGCTGGTGCTGCTCTTTGACTGCACGCTGCTGTCCGAGGCCGGGGACGACTCCGACCGCGCCACCCAGGAGCACGAGGTCTTCCTCTGCAACATCGATGACACGTGTCGCGACGCCATTCGCGAGTTCCGGCGCAACACGCCGAGCAGTGAGCGTGTGCACGAGTACATGCTGCTGATGCGCACGGTGGGCGTGGCCATGGCGCTCAACGTGGACTACGTGCCCCTCGCCGCCATGTTCCGCTCTGGCCTCCTCGCCTCCTTCCCCAACCTCATTACCCCGGTAACCATGCCACCACCTTAGCTCCACCCCTCCTTGTCGTACGGCCCCATCCTCCTCATTCCATTCACCTCTTGCGATCTGGATTCCGTGATGTGCTCTGCGTGCCCTACCTCGGAAGTGGGCTCCTCTACCTCACAAACCCCCCCAACTCCCCCTCCAACCCCCTCTGTAATATATGTTTTTTCCCCTCCCCCACTTCATCCTTCCCCTACTTGCCCTCTACTTTCCCCCCTTCCTCTCCCATCACCCCCCACTCCCCCTCCCCCCCTCCCCCCTCCCCCCTCACCCCCCTCACCCCCCTCTTTCCCCCCCGTCCCGCCCCGCCTTTCCTTTTCCTGCTTCCCGTCCCATCCCATCACCACGCGCAGTCCCCACCGGATGTGGACGACGGGTTGGACGAGACGAAGCGAGCAGAGATCCGGCTGCAGTTCCTGCTGGCAGTCATCCTGGCACAGCTGCGCCACGGGCCCGTCACGCGCCCCGACCACTTCCTCGCGTCCACGTCGCGCACGGGCAGTGGCACGCGGCTGCGCGTGTTTGAGGCGCGCTACAAGGGCTCCTCCGCGTTCATGCTCGCGGGCGACCTGGGCGTGCCACATGAGGAGCTCAAGCGCCGCCAGGTGGCGCTCAAATACCTCAAGCAGTGACCCCTGCAAGGGATGGCGCGGGGCGTCGCGTGACGTGTTATGGGGTTTGCGTGGACCCATGCGCCCAGGAAACCCTTTCAATGACAGATTGGTACCTTATATCGAGTAATGTTATTGGCAGGTGGCAGACTGTTACTGGTAATGCTTTGATCCGGGCATGGTTGCGTTGTGTGCCCACACGAGGTGGTGCTTGTCAGTCTCTAGAATTCCTTGTCACTTTTCTCCGGTGCTAGATCTATAGAGTACCAGTAGTAGTAGAACCCATGTGTGCTTACTACCATAGTTCATCGCTGTCAACAGTGTAGGGCTTTACAGCATGCTACAATGTCTTAGTTATATGGCATATAGGTACACCAAATGTGTGCACTTTATTGCATGCTAAAACATAGAATTACAGCATCGACGAGTACTGAGCTGGGAGGCACTGCTTATGCAGCCTCACATACGTCACCCACATCAGAGCACACAATCAACAGCAGAGAGGGAAGGGAGGGCAGAAACTGGAATGTTACGGACAGCAGCAGTGAAGGCACGTTCAGCTAAAGAGGGGACTAGGGGAGGAGCAGGGCGGGAGATGCGCGCATCAGGGTGAGGGTGGGAGGCTGCAGTAGATGACATACTCATTGGCCATGTCCCAGCCCCAATCCGTCCTGCGCACCACTGTCAGCGCGGGCCAGTGGTTGATGCGCACTCGCATTGCTGCCACAGGGGGCGCAGCAGATGCAGCTGCAGCAGGCACGGCAGCAGACTGTGGCACAGGTGCGCCAGAGACACATGTACTGGAAGCCCCTCTCCCCCCCACCGCCCATCCATCCCCGATTTCGCCCAGCGCTGACCTTGCCTCCCCCCCTGCTCTCTCCTGACCACTACTTGCCCCCTCGCCGCCACCTCGCCCGCCGTTCCCCCCGGCGCGGGCCTCGCTGCTCCGTGTACTGTCACCAGAAGAAGCAGCAGCAGTAGGAGCAGCGGCAGGTCCTGGAGAGATGGAGTGCGGCACGAAGCGCCAGATGTTTTCGTGCGAGCCGAAGATGGGGTCGTTGCGCGTGCCGGACACCACACTGCCGTCCGCGTGGAAGCGGCGGAGCAGCGGCGGCAGGTTCAACCAGAACGGATGGTTCCTGATCCACGGCAGGTCCATGTGCTTAAAGCGAAAGCTCCACGTCACGCTGCACAGCTCCTCCGCTAGTATCCCCTCCCTCGCTCCCTCGCCTAGAGATTGCCTGTACATTGCCGCCCAAGAAAACGGCTCCGAAACTTCTAAATTATTGGAATTCGCGTCGGAGTCGCGTTCCGTCTTTGAGTGTGGTTGAGTTCCGTTATTCGCAACCGCTTCAGCTTTATTCTCGAGGGAGCTCCCTCCCGCTCCATCACCAGCGCACATAGGGACTGCCGCGAGTGACGGAACACGAGTGGCCGTTGCGCCGTGACGCGAAGCACCCCGTTTCGGAGGCTCATCCAGGAGCGCCTTAAAGCGGCGCGGAACGTAGGCCTTGGAGCGCCAGAGGCTGCGACAGAGCGGCAGCCACAGAGTGTCTTCCGTGGCGAGGCGGCGCCATGAGCGCGAGACAGCGGCGCAGCGCGCAAGGCTAGGAGCATCGAGGCATGCGAGGAGCGCGACGGTGACCTCCGCCCCCAGCACGTCGACCACGCCGTCGCCGCACGGACTCGCGCACGGCGCCATGATTGGCGGCACCGCAGTTGGTGGAAGTGCCATGGTGGGCGCGCTGTAGGATGGGATGGAGGGTTGTGGTGTTTCGTGGCAGAGCAAGAAATGGCCCCTCTATGAGGCGGTGATGGTGCGGATTGGGGGAAGGCGGAAAGCGCCGCGGTGAGAGTGGAGTAGAGGGGCCATTGCGCCAATTGCTGTGCGGATGTGACTGGTGATGGATGGTTTGTTGTATCCGCGATTGGAAACTCTCGATAGTGTTTTAATACAGTAGTTCCTTCAATTTCAAAACTCAGCCAGTGTACACTCAAATATTTGGGTTACACAGCACATGCAATTTCGCCTGTCCGCCCGCATGCCCCTCGCATGCGGGACTGCGACTCCCGATTCAACTGCCTCATCACAACAATGCCAAGTGGCCACCATTCCACGCACACATCACCTCACACCGCACTCGGAGCAGCCATGGCGGCTCTGCGTCTGGGCTCTGTCGGGGATCCCCTTTCCCTCCCAAAATCACCTTCACTCCCTAACAGTGTCCGCCGTTGCGAAAGCATGCGACTCGGCACGAATTCGTTAGATCCGTCTGCAGCAATCAGTCTCTGGTTTTGTGCAAGCCGAGCCACTAGGTGGCGCTTTTCCTCGTTTCAGCCATGGATACGGAGAGTCCGCCAAGATCAGGCGCCGGTCACGGGTGGCTCGGCGCGCAGCAGGCGTTGAGCGGGGGCGGCGAGCGAGTGGTGTCGCTGCTGGTGGGCCCTGAGAGGACGCAGTTCCTCTGCAACGCGTCGCTGCTCTCGCGCCACTCGCCCTTCCTCGCCTCGCTGCTCAGCGACCGCTGGTCCGCCGCTGCCCCCCGCATCCGCGCGGATCACGCGGGGGGAGCTGCGCGAGAGGGTGTGGCGCGAGAGGAGCGCGAGGAAGCGCGAGGCGGTGCGTCAGCAGATAGCAGCTGGGAGCTGGCCTCCGTGGATGCGAGAGACTTCGCGCACGTGATGCTTCTTCTGGCCTACAAACAACTGCAGGTAACTTCCATCCAGCCAGCCAGTGAAAACGGTTAGTGCGTGTAGAAGCAGCAAGCCATCGTCTTTGCCGGTGATCCACGCCGTTGTGGGTAGCAAGGCCCGCTTTGATCCATCTCCGCAACCTTCGCTGTGTGTGTTCCCGCAGAGTCAAGCAGATCTGGGAAATGAGGAGCTGGATTCGCTTCGAGGCACGCTGGACTTCCTCAAGGTCGACATGCACACGCCTGCACACGCTGCCGGAGATTTTTCCGGTAAGGGAGGAGTGCCTCCCAGCAGCGCCAATGCAGCCGTCGGCAACGCCCCCCTGACCTCTTTCTCATGTCCACCTCTGGTGCGGCAGCTGCAGCCATTGCCGGTGGTTCGCGTACCTCCAGGGTGTGATGACCCGCTGCTGTTTGAGCAGCCTGACGAGTTCTCTAAGTTCCGCCTGAACCTCCGCCACCACGCTATCCTCTGCACCATCTGCTGGGCCAGCGGCCAGGGGCTCAGGAGCGGCAACATCTGCAGCCACGGTCACCTCTGGTACTGCTTCTAGGGTTTTGTCCCAGAGTTCCATTCCCACCTCTTGTGACATTGTTTATGGTCGGGTTGACTCTGATCATGGGTTTTGCTCCTGTGTTTGCAGGGCTTTGGTGGACCGGACACAGCGGAAAGTGGTCCAGCCAGACCTCTGCACCACGCGTCTGTGCCTCTACTCCAAGTTGCGTGCCATGTACGATGACCAGAGGTCGGGCTCGGTGCAGATACGGCAGGAGCTTACCATTCAGTCGCTCGTTATTCCTGTTACCCTACCTGCGGGGGGCTCCCTGCACTGCCCACAGTGCAGGAGCCTCCGCTGCCTGGTCTATCTGTTCCGAACATCGGCCTGGTGTGCGGACTGTGGGTGGAAGTGGGTTCCGCAGACCGTTCCAGACATGGCTTTCTTTTTCCATTTAGCGGTGGAGCAAGCCAAGGAGCTTCTGGAAGAGTGCATTCGTTTGTACAGCTGGTCGTAGAGGCATTTTGCCTTGGCAGAGCGGTTGTCAGAGTGCATTTGTTTGTACAACTTGTTTCTAAACACATTTTTCCTTTTGCAGTATGGTCTGTTGAGGGCGTTTTTATTTGTCAGCCTTGTTAGTTAGTGCTTCTGAAAATGCGTACATGCCCCTCCTCCACTCCACCCTCCCCCACCATACATGTAGATGGTAGCTAATAGTCACGTTTACACTTAAAGCTGCGGTCTACATACAAAGTGGTGTTTTTGGGGGTATTTTTCTTGCCCACCCTTTCGTGCGGCCTGATTGGAGAACGAAGTGGGAAGGTTTCAGAAACACCGCAGCGATAACCTCAGACTGGAAACGCGAATCCAGCCCAGGTTCGTGCTGACGCGTGGTTTGGGGGAAGGGTCTGCGGAAGGGCGGGAAGCAACCTGGGGAGTTCGGTTTCGGGCGGAAAGAACCCCAATCCCCACTCTCCGACCCCCTCAACCGTTAGCTTTGCAGGAAACGGGGCCGAGTCCAAAAACTGGTCACCCTGTTTTCAAGTGATAAACTCAGCCCTCCAGCTCAGTATGTCAATTTCTCGAAGAAATTGACTCCAACATGTAGATTACAGCTCATGCTTCGTGGAAAGCTTTTTCACGTTCTACCGTTTTGCACCGTGACGCAACGGATCGGACCCCAGAGAACGTACAGCAGAAGTACGCATGCAAACTCTTTCGATCTCTCCCAAGTGCTCGTTCTCACGTCCTCGTTTGACTCGAGGGCGGCGCGGCAAGGCAACCATGGCAATGGTCCCTGGACCATTATGTCCACTCTTCACTCGCCGAGACCTCACTGTTATATCTCTTCATTTATAAAGTAACTACGAAAACTCTTTCGAGTATCTATCATCTGGATAATGAACCGCGCCTGACGGGTGTTTCAACCATGGATACGGAGAAGCTGTCAGTATCCGACGATAGTAATGGAAGGCCCGGAGCGCAGCAGGCGTTGAGCGTGGGCGGCGGGCGAGTGGTGTCGCTGCTGGTGGGCCCTGAGAGGACGCAGTTCCTCTGCAACGCGTCGCTGCTCTCGCGCCACTCGCCCTTCCTCGCCTCGCTGCGCTATGCGTCACTCGTGCTTCCCATCACACTGCCTGCTGGAGGCACCTTGCTTTGCCCTTCATGCAACAGCTTCCGATGCCTTGTCTACTTTTACGCATCCCTTACCTGGTGTGCGGGGTGTGGGTATAGATGGCATCCAAGGACGATTGCAGACATGTCATGCTTAGTTCAGTTGGCTGTTGAGCAAGCAAAGGAGCTTCTAGAAGAGTGCATCCTTTTGTACCAATCGCATAAGCAGTGATTGCATTGTTCATCTCGCAAATAAATTGGCACCATGTGTTTATATTGCATGATACATGCATACATTGTAAGTCGTAACTGAATGTGTCCCCCATCTGCCTTCTATCTTATGGGTATACCGTATGCAAAACAGATTACGGTACCGTAGTAGTGAAATGAGGCAAGGCTCTTACCTTGTATCGCTTTCTGTAGACTTTATGGCATGGACGACACGTACTCCTCGCTCCCAATTTCCCAACATCGCATGTCTTTCGCTTTCCCAATCCGCATTTTCCAATTTCCGTTCTCCTCCACCATGCTCGCCTCTCTCTCGTCGCCTGCTGCACTGCTGCTGCTGCTGCTGCTTCTGTCTCCGCCGCGCATGTCTGCTGTCGCATCACGCCTACGCCCGTCCTTACCAACCACAGTAGACTTGGGCCCAGCTATGCGAAACGAAAGCTCTTTGCGCGCAGCAGAAGAGACGTCGTACGCTCAAAGCGGGGAATCCGGCGATTCGTTGGCCGAATTTCCCGCGATGGCGCGAATGCGGCCGAGCGGGAGTGTGCTGTTTGCCGTGGTGGGTCGCACGCAGTACGCCTTCGATGTCTACTCCGCCGCGCTGCCGCCCCACTTCTTCCGCCACCCGCCTGCACAGTCCCCATCTTGGCCAGCTCACACTCGCGGTGACGCCGTTGTCATAGAGAGCGCATATAAGACAACACGCGGTGCGCGCAACGGAACAGGTGTGGGGTGCCCCGCAAGAGGCGGAAGCGACTCTAGTAGCGGGGGTCAGGAGAGGCTGGATGAGGGCGGAAAGGAAGCGCGGGAGAGAGGCGGGAGGGGTGGGGGAAAGAGGACGGGGCGGGGGACGATAAGCGAACGGCGGCACACTGCGACAAGCGGCAGCGCCAGCCACAGCGCGCAATTCACTGTGGGCGTGCGGAGCAAACGCGATGGCGCGGGGGTAGAGGTGGCGCGCGGAGAGGCAGGGGGAGGGTGCGGGGGGAAGCTCACGGGGGTCCATGGCGCGGAGGCGGAGGGGCGCGGGGGTAACGACTTGGCGCTGGTGTTCGTGTCAGAGGCGGAGGGCGGGGCGGGGAACGTGATGTTCTGTGCAGTGGCGCCAGGGTCGGGGGAAAAAGGCGCGGGGGAGGAGGAGGTTGTTGCGAAGGTGTCGGGTGGAGGAAGCATGGAAGAGACGACGAAGGGCGGCGCGGCGGGCAGTGCACTGGCGGAAGGGGAGGATTGTGCGGGGCTGCACGAGGGGGTGCAGGCGATACATGCACAGTTGGGGAGGCTGGCAGTGGAAGCGGAGCGGCAGGGGGATGTGCAAGAGACGGAAAGGCGGCGGATGTTGGCAGGGGATTACGGTGATGGCGCGGGGGAGAGTAAGGGCGCTGTGCTGCGCGCTTGCCAGGGCAGGCGCGTCAAGCAGAGGCAGAGAGGTGATGGAGCAGAGGGGAGTATGAAAGCCCAAGGAAGCGGGCGCAGCGAAGAGGGGTGTGAGGCGGTGCAGTTGACGCAGGGCGTGGCATGGCATGACCGGCCTGCCATGGTCGCTGCTGCTGCTGGCCCGTACCTCGTCTTCGCACGCACACAGCCCACCCGCCCTGCAGCACAGGGGAGCATGGCAGGCGCATGGGCAAGCAGGCGCGCAGAGGGAGGAGCGGCGGGGAAGGGATGTGCGGCGCGGTTGAGCTGGAGTGCAGTGCACGTGCAACACATGGGGAGCAACGGCACCACTACAGCTAAGATTCGCATTCGCTGTGTTTCTCTTTCCCTCCACACCACAGTGTTCGTAGGTTCTGTTGTCGTTGCAGTCACAATGCCCTGCTCTCTAGTTCCCTCCATACACTGCTCTGAGTATGCAACCAAGTAGATTGCTCATTGTGTCTCCCCTCTCACCCCCTCCCTCTCCCTTCCTATTTCCCCCAGCACTGCGTAACACCCCCTCATCTCGCTGACTTCTCCCCTAGTGTTTCCCCCTCGGGGCGCTGGCTCGCGGTCGCCTCTGCTCCCGCCCACTATGCCTCTCACCGCACTCATGCCAGCGCTGCTGCTCACATGGACACGGGTGGCGCAGTGAACATGCAGCAGAGGGACCTGCTAGCACTGCCCACTGCCATCCACGTCATGAGCATGCCGGACGGCAAGCATCGGCAGCAGGTGGTGGAGCAGGGAGGGTGGCCGGCATGGGGCGAGGACGACTCGACTCTGCTCTTCCACCGCCTCGTGCGCGCGAGAGGGCAGGCGGGGCGTGGTGCTGATGAGGGGGCGCAGCAAGGGGAGGGCGGTGAGGGGTGGTTCGGTGTGTTCCAGGTGCAGCTGGACCTGCCTGGAGAGAGCCAGGGGGAGGCGTGGCAGAGGGCGGATGGTGAGGGGGATGGGGCCAGTGGAACAGCTCCCAATGCAAAAACAGATGTTGGAGCGAGTGGAGGGGAAGGAGAGGCGAGTATAGGGGTGGGCAGGGAGGAGCGCCTCACACCGCCCGGCCTGCACGCCCTCACGCCCTCCTCCGCTGCCCCCTCCCCGTGTGGTCCTTTCATCGCCCTCACCACCCGCCGCCCCCCCTCGCCCTTCCGCCACGTCGAGCTGCTTCACCTGCCGTCGCGCCAGCTGTACATGCTGACTCAGCACTTCCGGTCGTCCGCCAATCACTACACGCCGTCAGTGGCGCCGGACGGATCGCGTGTTGCATACCACCGTTGCCGGTGCGCAGGCGAGGATGGTGGAGATGAGGAAGTTTTAGCAGAAGACAGTGCATCAGTTCCAGAGGGCAGCGAGGGGGCAGGCAGCAGCACAGAAACAGCACAAGTGCAGAAACAGGAGGCACACCGAGCACTGTTAGCCCAACCCCCTCTCACACTCTCACAACCTATATCCCCTCAGCGCGCGCACACAGACTGCACGGACTGCCACGGGTACTACGTGGAGCACATCGCCACGCCCTTACCGCCCTCAACACCCTTCAACCTCATCCGCACGGCAGGCCTCTTCCCCGCTCTCTCCCCAGACGGCCGACTCCTCGCCTTCATCCATGCTCTCGGCGGCCCTGGTGCGGGTGTGTATGTGGTGCCGGCAGACGGCAGTGCAGCGCAGCAGCAGGTGTTCCAGGGCCCTGCGTTTGGGCTGGCGTGGAATCCTGCGGTGCCCGGTGTGCTGTACACGAGTGCGGGGCCGGGGTTTGCGCCGGGGGAGGCAGAGGTGCATGTGGTGGAGGTGTCAGGGGTGGGCGCATGGCTCTTCCAAGAGGGGCGAAAGGGGGAGGGGAAGGCGGAGGGAGGGGCGGGAGGGGGGGTTGAGGGTGAGAGAGAAGAGGAGGACAGTGGCGGTGGCGGCAGCAGCAGCAGCAGCAGCAGCAGCAGCAGCAGCAGCAGCAGCAGCAGCAGCAGCAGCAGAAGTGGTCGGGGCAGAGTGAACGGTGTGTCGTGGCGGCGCCTCACTCTCCCCGGCACGCGCAACAACGCCTTCCCAGCGCCGTCGCCATGTGGGCGGTGGATAGTGTTCCGGTCGGCACGCACAGGGCACAAGAACCTCTTCCTCATGGCCGCTCAGCATGGCGAGCGCGGCGGTGTGTGGCAGGTGAGTGACGGGCCGTGGACGGACACCATGCCTGCATGGGACCCGTGGGGCGAGTGGATTGTGTTCAGCTCTGATTGCAGTGAGGGCACGGGCTTTGCACTCTATGCCATGCCCGCCGTGCTGCCCACAAGCACTGTTGCAACTCGTGCTGCTACTGCTCGTCGGGGTACTGCTGTTGATGGCGATGCTGCTTCTGGTGGTGGTGGTGGTGATGGTGGTGGTGAAAGAGACGGCGAGAGGCAGGGTGGCCGTGACAACCAATCAGCTGGGCAGGTCGAGCAGGAGAAGCAGCGGCAGCGGGCAGCAGAGCAGCAGCAAGGGGTGGTGCGTGTGTGGCACAACGGGCCATGGGGGCGAGTCAACCACGCAGTGTTCAGCCCTGACGGGCACTTCCTTGTTGTCACTGCGGACGTGGCAGGCATGTCAGCAGACCCTGTGGCATACCCACAGCAGTTCCAGCCATACGGTGAATTATTCCTGCTGCAGTTGAATCGCACGGATCACCCACCACAGGCTGCTGCTGGTAATGAACGCAGAGGTGGCAATGTTGCTGGTGACGCTAGTAGTGGTAGTAGCAGTGGTGGAGGCAGTGCAGTGGAGGGAGTATGGGATGAGGAGCAGCTGAGTGTGAGGCAGTGGGAGCAGCTGACGTTCAACCCGTACGAGGATGGCATACCCTCATGGAGCCAGCACACGGTGCACCCCGCACCGCTGCACACCCAGAGGCACCGAGTGACATGTGACTATGACGACGTGGGGGCCCTGGCAGGGTGTGTGCGCGTGGGGGAGTGATGCTGGCACATACAGCAAGTAGAGAGGTGTTGATGTATATCTCTGCAGTGCATGCTTGCATACTTGCATACTTCCATACTTGCATGCTTGCATACTTGCATGCTTGCAGTTGCAACCATGTACTACCACACGTGCAGGCTTCAGCAGGGCGTGAAGGCAGTTGGTTGGCACTGTTCACTTTCTTGTGGCTGGATTCAAGAAAATCATGTACATTTAGTATACCTAGTGGGGTGATTGAGTGTTCATCTTGACAATCACTTGAGAACACTGGTTGGCATATGAGCAGCAGCAGTAGCTATTGATGAGGAGACATCGGAGCGCTCACTACATTGACTAGTGGAAAGAATCAAGCACAGGTGCCGCATCTGTCCGCACAGATTGAACTGTGAAAAGCTCGTGGATGTATATTCTCTTGGCCATTGGTTCCTCAAATCATCTTCTCAAACTTGTCTAGCCGCTGGATGCGCTTCAAACTCCACAGCGCTCCCACACCAAATGCACCTGCCATGCCATGCCATGCCCCCCATAATAAGTGGGACTAACATGAGCCACCAAGAAGCATGCACATGCTGCAGTGCTAGTATGCACAGCGAAGCTCACAAAGGCTTTAGAACACAGCTTTCTGGGAATAGGCAAAAAAACTGCCGCATGAAGCAAAACAGGGAATGCAAGAGAGAGGAGGGCGAAGCAAGAGGCGCTGGGTCAGACCTGCGAAGCAGAAGCAGGCGGTGGCAGGGCCGTCAATGGCAGCGGTGGTGAGGGACACACCCATGTTGAGCAGCGCTGCTGCCGCCACCGTGTTCATCGTTGCCACCTGCATTATGCCCGCCCTCCTTGCCGCCCTCTCCGCCTGAATGGAGAGAGACGGGGAGGAGAAGGGGGAGGGAGAAGGGGTGGCGAGAGGGGAGATTGAGCGAGGGGAGATAGAGGAGGGAGCGAGAGGGGGGAATGAGAGGTAGACGGAGGGTGTGCAACGGACACCAGGAGACACAGCATGGTGGTTCTAAGAGAATAGATGCAATGGTCACAAGGCCGCTGCGTGTAATGTTCACCCGCCCTGCCTCACTACCACCGATCATGCAGCAGGGCTCACCTCGAGCACGCGCACGCGCAGCTTGAGGTCACCGTTCTCGATCTGCTGCAGGAGGTCGTCCATGCGCTGCACTCTGATCGGCATCGACACCGTGGCGTCCGTCACCTGCCATGGGGCGCACCGCAAGCGTGCCAGTCGCGAGAGAGAGAGAGAGAGAGAGAGAGAGAGAGAGAGAGAGAGAGAGAGAGAGAGAGAGAGAGAGAGAGAGAGAGAGAGAGAGAGAGAGTCATGTGTGCCAAGAAATAGTTCCTGGGCAGCAAGAGAATCATCTGGCAGCAAGCGTTCGACCACATGAGCTTGCCTGCCTGCGTGCGTGCATCCATGTGTGTCTGCATGTGAACACGTGTGTGCATGTGTGTGTGTGCATGTGTGTATGCACGGGGCCAGAGGTGGAGCAGGGCGCACCTCAGTGGCCTGCTTGGTGAGTTGCTGCACCACGTAGTCCTGCCCTCTCTGCGCGTCCCGCAGGTCCAAGAGCTCCTGCACGCACGCACAGAGCGGCCAGGGGATGGCATGGTGGATAGCAGAGAGGTCGCCACAGTGGATGGCCCACCGGGTGCACGGTAGAAAGAACAGCTTCATGGCGCCTTTCTTGTGGGGAGTACCGGACATGCAGGGCGAGAGGCAGAGAGTTTGAGAGGCAGTTAAAGAATGAAAGGGCTTGCTTGGCTGCACGGGTGATACCTGGGCGTAAGGTGCAGCGATTTTAGCGAAGGAGAAGTTGGGATCCAAGTAGGCTCCCACGCCTGGACGACGCAAGAGGTAGGGCAGCGCGACGAGGGCAGGGGAGAGGCAGGTGGGTTGGAGAACACCGGACAGCGAGGGACTGCTGAGGGTGCATGGTGCTCATTGGACATGGTCTCGTGGTACAGAGGGTATGATACGAGCAGTCGGAATGTAACATAAGTTAGTGGGCATGCCCGTCAATGCGTGTGCCTGCAAAATAGAGGAGACTAAGGAGCCCTCTCTCTATACGGTCTGCCACCCAATGCCATGGCACCCCGCCCCCTCCCCTCTTGTCTGAACAAGCAAAACCACATGGAACAGGGTGCAGGGGGCAGGGTGCAGAGTGCAGGAGCAAGGCAGAGACGCACCTTCAAGGGTGGAGAAGGCGCGCAGCACAAAGGTGAAGGTGGCGGGGAAGCGGAACGGCTGGTCCACTGCGATTGCAAACAGGTCCTGCCATTGGGGAAGAGGTGGGGGGACGGGGCACATGAAGATAGAGGGATGGGTGGGTTTTGGAAGGGCAGGGTTGACGGTGCCACCAGTAGGGGAATGATACACGCCATGCATTGCATGGGATGAGTGCCTGTCGTGCAGGAGATGACATGCCTGGCTTGCGACAACAGCATACAATAGGTCCTGCTGAAAAAACTGCTCTCGTTTACCAGTCCCTCTTCCTTACCTCTCCACCACTCTCTTTGCCCCTCATTCTACCCCTGTCTCTTCCTCCCCCCCTCACTGCATCCCCCTGCGCACCACACACCTCGCCAATGGCGGAGATGGTGGCGTCCCGTTCGAACTTGGGCCCTGTGAGGTTGTTCAGGAAGTACTGGATGGACCGCCGCACCTGTGCCACGCCATGCCATGCCATGCACGCACGCACGCACATGCACACAACATGCATGCCGACAGGCACCCATTCGCACAGATGAGAACCAAGGTGTTGGTGGGCACGAGGAGCGTGCAGGGTGAAGCGGGTGGAGGCAGAGAGAGATAGAGAAAGAGAGTTGGGCAGGGACAGAGGAAGGTGTAGGCAGAAGCTAAATGGGGGAAAGGGAAGAAAAAGAGGTCTATGCAACAAGACCAAGAAACAGCAGAAACACTAAAGCGTGCAGAACGAGTCCTGAGTCTTCGCAAACAGCAAACGGGTATGAGATTGCAGACAGAAGCGCACACGTCGCAGGCATGGGCGTGGCAGTGCGAGGCATGCCCAAAGTAGCACGCACCGAGTTGAGGTCCCCAGTGGGCACGAGCGCGCCCAGGTCGACGAGCGACTGCATGACCTTCTTGGCGTCCTTCTCGTACACGGCATAGAACATGGCGGTGAGGCGGTCCTTGGTGAACGCGGGGATCTCCCCCATCATGCCAAAGTCGTAGTACACCAGCCGGTTGCCCGCCACCACTGCCAGGTTGCCTGGGTGTGGGTCCGCGTGGAAGAACCCCGTACGCAGGATCTGAGGGGGATGCGGGGAAGGGGAGGTGAGGTGGGAGAGCGGGAAGGAATATGGGTTGAGGGGAAGGAGAGGGGGAAGAGTGGGCAACGGGACTCACAGCTGGGATGAAGTGAATGGAGTGTTTGTAAGGTGGCGTGCAAGTTGGTTACAGGGAAAGGCCGCACAAAGGTACCCCCGTTCCCTACTTAAACGAGGCAACCCCCCCCCCCCCCCCCCCCCCCCCCCCCCCCCCTCCTCCTCCTACACACCCACCTTCGCGCTTTGCATCCAAAGAATCGACAACATGAACGGAACGGTACCCCCCCGCACCTTCCCGCCCTCCATGCGCCCCACCTGAATGAGGTAGCCCTCGATGGCTCGCTGCGCCACGAGGGGGCGGTTGACGCCGGCCTCGTCGAGGCGTGTGATGTCGGAGATCTTGATGCCCGGCAGGTACGAGAGCGTGAGCACCTTGCGCGTGCTGTAGTCCCAGAACACCTCCGGCACCAGCACCCACGGGTACCGCCGGAAGTCCCTCCGGAAGCGGTCCGCGTTGCGCCCCTCGTTCAGGTAGTCGATCTCCTGGTATAGCACGCTGGGGCGGGAGAGGGGGAGGAGGGGACGAGAGGGGGGGTGGGCGGAGGGAGAGATGAGGAGATGAGATGGAAAGAGGGAAGTTGGATTGTGGGGAGGAGGGAGGGGGGGAGAGCGTGAGGGGAGGGGGGGAGGAGAGAGGGGAAGGAGAGTTGGAGGGAGGGAAGGGATGGAAGAGGAAACGTAGCAGTAGATGGAGACAGCAGGAGAAGGAATTTGCACGTGCAGGCGTTACAGAGTACGTGCGAGGTACAAGAGGGCTGTGGTGCGTGGCGAACTGGCAGGCATGGCCATGCAGGGTGAAGTGGAGGCGAGGCATGCAGCTGTGTGCCATCAAGGAAGCTGGGATCGCAGAGCCAGCAGAAATTGTATGCATTGCATGAACGCGGATGGGTGGGCGTGTGCGTGTGTGGGGTGGGGTGGGGTGGGGTGGGGTGTGACTCACGTGCAGCACTCCTCGTAGATGCCGACCCAGTCCCTGGTGGGCCCTCCCAGGTTCTCACTGTTCTGGAAGTACTCGCACACCAGCCGCATGTTCTCTGCTCCCACATCGCAGCACGGGGTGCGGAAGGGAGGAGGGACGCGGGGGGAAAGGGGACAGGAAGGTGTAAATGAGGTTGAGGAACGCGCGGGGGGGCATGTGAGGCGTGTGAGTGTGGAGCGCAGCGAGGCAGCATGGCGAGCAGCATCCGGCACACAGCATTCAGCATCACCCAGGCCACAGAGTGCCAAACACCACCACCGTCACCCATGTCCCACCCACAACACCCACACCACGCCATGCCACCCCGTCACAGCACAGCACAGAACAGCACAGCAGCCCCAGCAGCGCCCGTACACACCGAGGTCGATGTCGAAGAGCTGTTTGAGCGCGGGGCGCTGCACCTTCACCACGACCACCTCGCCCGAGTGCAGCACCGCGCGGTGCACCTGCCCCAGCGACGCCGCCGCGATCGGCGTCTCCTCAAACTCGCGGAACAGCTCCCCCAGCGGCTGCCCCAGCTCCGCCTCTATCATTGCGCGCGCCTTGTCCCCGGAGAACGCGGGCACGCGGTCCTGGAAGGGGGAAGGGGGGGTTTTGAGGGTGGAGGAAGGCGGGAGGGTGGAGGACGAGCGTTTGGTGGCGACGTGTGTGCGGAGGGGTGGAAAGGGAATGCAGCACGGGGGGAAATGCAGCCGGCGGGGGATGAGCGACGGGCGCATGGGAGAGCGACGAGTGGGGAAGGCGGGGAAGGAGGACGGGGTTCGGGGAAAGGTCGGGAGGGCGGGGAGGAAAGGGCGGAATTGCGGAATGCGGAATGCCGGTGGCGGAACAGCCAGCGCATTCCCTTCCAACGACGCGAGGAGCAACACGCAGCGCTTTGAGCTTGCCTGCAGTTTGGAGAGCTCTTCGACGAACTCGGCGGGCAGCAGGTCGGAGCGCGTGGAGAAGAGCTGCCCCAGCTTGATGAACGTCGGGCCCAGCTGCAGTATCGTCTCGCGCACCCACGCCGCCAGCCGCCGCCGCCGCAGTCGCTGATGCACACGAGAGTTCAGGGGTGGGGCGGGGTGGGGTGGGGGGCGGAATTGGCGGGGGAAGGGAGTTCAGGGAGGCGAAGGGAGGGAGTGATTGAGAACGAATGGGGAGGTCATTTCTCCGCGCTCGCACACGCAGAATTCCTCCACCCTGCTAGCCTCCCGCTGCTATTCCCACCCCCCAGTTCCCCCTTTCCCCCCTCCTCCACTAAAAAGCGCGCGTCCCGTCCGTGCGCACCTGCTTGTCCTCGGAGAAGCCGCCCACGTACGACCACTTGGCGTCCACGAGCGCGAGGCGCGCGCGCAGCGTGAGCACGGCGGACCACACGTCGACTGTGCGCTGCAGCACGTTGTAGTCCTCGCGCGACCACCGGAACGTCTCGTCCGACGGCAACTGGCGCACGCCGCCTTCCCCCGCCGCCGCGCCCAGCTGCGCCAGCTTCGGGCCTACCGTCGGCACGCCGGCGAGAGAACCGCCTACGATTTCCATAGTCCCGCCTCTCGCGGCGCCGAGCCCGGTCGCATCCGACTCGTAGTAGACGCTAGTTCCGCCGTCGCCGCTTCGAGCCCGCGCAGCGGCTTCCTCCTTGGCTCCTCTTATCCTCTCAAGCGCCACGTCGATCGGCACCATGCGCGCTCCGCCCGAAGCGCTCGCGCTGCTGCTGCCGCTGCTCGCTGTACCTCGGCCGTTCCTCGTGTAGCTTCCATTCGCGGCGCCGCTGCTGGCGTACCCCGCGTCGTCGCTATTGTAGGCGTCGTCCAGTTCCCCCGATGGAACCCTATCCGTGACCGCTGCTCGCACCGCACCGCGACGAGCAACCCGCGTAACACTTGGGATTGCCGCCCTGTTCAACGGGAGATTGCCCGCACCGCCGAGGCGAAGTCCGGCAAGGAAATTAGACGAAAGGTGCGAGACGCGCGGGGCTAACGGCGCGAGGGACGGCTGCTGCGAGCCAAGAAGGGAGAGGGAAGCCTCGAGGGACGGCATGGTGGCGGTCGGAACGCTGGTCTGAGGAGCTAGCTATCCCCTTTGTCTTTCACCTGCTGGTACAACTTAAAACGGTGGGGATCCGGAGTGCAAGCTATCGCGTGGGAAGGGGATGCGACGCGGCAAGACTAGGGATAGAAGACTAGCACCTGACTAAGCCAGTCCTGCAATCTGAGATGCCACAAGAGGTTGTGCCAGTGACTGCTTGAACAAGTGCTGCTGTCCCAGTGACCACGACAGATGGATGGAGCACAAGGCAGACGGTTTGTGGCTCCTCTTTGGTCTTCGCACCTCCAACTGCGAGTGCTCTGCTGACAACGTGGATGCATCACACGCTCGCTACGAATCTGGTGCGGTTACCGGATCGCAAGTTTCCAGCTTACTGATGGTGACGGAAAGTACCCAGCGAAGTAACTGATGTCGCCAGGTTCATGGAGGTGGAATTCGGAGTTTCGCCAAGGTCATGAAGAGGCGTCTCATAGGTCCCTAGAGGCTAGGAAAAGTCGGTAAAAAGCTGTGGTTAGGGCATTGCCGCGTCTGGAGAAATGACAACTCAGCACAAGTCCAAATTTGTATCAGGGGTCTACATTAATAATTCTTATACGGTTCTTGCCAGATACAGATAATCTACTTCAGTCTTGAGCACAAAATGCTCAAGCTGCTCTCTCGTCACGATGGAGCTATAGCCAGCCTAAACTCACGCACTCAGCTTTGTGTACAAATGCTAGGGCTAAATGTGCACAATTCCTAAAACAGCTGAGAGGAAAACATGCTTGAATTTTAGCTAACACGTGTATGTACCTGTCAAGGCATACCAGCATGCCTTAGTCAGATGATACTAATGCTGTTAGGTTTTACTGTAGTGTTCCTTTATAAGACTCTCAGCCCTCCAAAAATTGTACAATTATTGGAGGGTCAGAATTATTGGAGTCTAGAATTATTGGAGGGTAAGAATTATTGGCGGGTAGAATTATTGGTGTGGCGTTGTTGGTGTGGATAGAACCTGTCAAAATTAGAAGGAAGAAAGAGGATTGAACTAGCAAGAATGAGGATACAAATAGCAAACCCTAGAAGGGTTGTACTCGCTATAGAGCACCCCACTACAGGCTAGAACAATAAGATAATATTCTGACACACCCCCATAGCCAAAGTGGGGTGTAATCAGCAGAGCAGGCAAAGCAAAACAAGCTCAGGGTGGATCACAATGTCACCACACATTCTGAGCACAAGTTCAAGAAGAAATAGTTTAGAGTTTACAATTATAAGCAAAGCTAGTGGCAGTCACAACGGGCAAGTGAGGAGGAGGAGGGAGAGTGAGGGGAGAGGAGACAGGAGGCGACGGCTGAAGCTGCAGACACACGGGCAACAGGAGGCAGACTGGCACAGCGGCTACCGGACAGCGCCCGGACTACAGGGGTAACAGGCCCCGCGGCTCAAATAGCGGCGGACGGGCAACGGACCCACGGGCGGCTGGCACAGCTGGCTACGACTGGGCTACCGGGACAGCGCCCCGGACTACAGGTGCTGCTGACGACAAACTGGCAACCTCCGCTCATCCTCCCGCACACAGTCCCACCCCCCTGATACACACCCACTGCTACACCACTAGCTCTACTCCCACGCACCCCCCTAAAACCCTAAACCCCAGTCTCCCACACAACCACCCCCCTCAGCGACAGCTGCAGCAGTGGGAGACGAAGGAGGAGGAGGAGAAAGGGAGGAAGGCACACCGGCCACCCCCATACCCGCCACCCCACAGCTCGCCCCTCAGGTCGCCACGACGGACGACGGGAAATGGGGGAAGGGGAGAAAAAATGGGGGGGGGCCCACCACGGACCTGAGGGGAGGGCGGGGCCGCGAGAAGGGGCGGGGCCGCGACGAGCGGGGCGGGGCCGCGACGGTCGGGGTGGGACCGTGACGTAGGGTGGGGCCGCGACAGGTCGGGGCCGCGAAGGTAGGGCGGGGCCGCATAGGGTCCGGGGCGGGGCCGCGACGTAGGGCGGGGCCGCTTCGAGGGGCGGGGCCGCGACGCAGGGGCGGGGCCGCGACGAGGGGCGGGGCCGCGACGGTCGGGGCGGGGCCGCGACGGAGGGGCGGGACCGCGACAGGTAGGGCGGGGCCAAGCCGGGCAGGCGCACGGGCGGCGACGGGCCGGGGCGGGGCCGCGACGAAGGGCGGGGCCGAGCCGGGCAGGCGCACGGGCGGCGACGGGCCGGGGCGGGGCCGCGACGTAGAGGAGAAGCCCGCCGCGCGCCCCGGGGCGCACAGCGGGCAATGAACCGCCGCGCGCCTCGGGGCGCACGGCGGGCAGAAAACCGCCGCGCTCCTCGGGGCGCACGGCGGGATGAAAAAGTAGCAGCGGAAGCAAGGTGGGGACACACCCACAGGATCGATCCAAGGGGATCGACCTGCTCTGATAGCATGTCAAAATTAGAAGGAAGAAAGAGGATTGAACTAGCAAGAATGAGGATACAAATAGCAAACCCTAGAAGGGTTGTACTCGCTATAGAGCACCCCACTACAGGCTAGAACAATAAGATAATATTCTGACAGAACCATCCTGAAGGGGTTAGCTGCTCAAGATAAATACCCTGCTCTGTCATTTCATAATCATCCTATTGTTCTGAATCATTTCAGTTGCAAGTTCCTCTTGCTACTTATTCTACAATCAAGCTTCCGCAACGCCGGCACTATGCCTTTCTAGCATGGTATCAGAGCTACTCTAGGGGGCATGCTGCCGAAATTTGGTTAGAACCTTGTCAGCATTCACATTGGACAGGGACATTAGCAAACTCGCACAGCAAGTGACAACATTTGGATTGGAGGCATGGCGCGATTCGACGATGAAGTCGATGCTGGATACGAGGCGTTTGAAGAAGCCATCATGGCTCAACATGAGCACCTGGAGAACATGATTGCAAGGGCACCACCAACACTCCAAGCGTCATTAAGAGCAAAGTTCAACATGCCAGCCCAAGTTCGAGATTTCAGCAACCCATCCATCCGTGAACAGTCACATGCAAGCACTCCGCGTACTAACCCAACCCGTACTTCAAATATGGATGCAGGGATTGAAGGTGAAGGAGAGGGAAGCTTACCCCAAGGAGGAGAGTCATCCCAAGGGAGGGATGCATCATTCCAAGGAGAGGGGAGCTCCCACCCCGAACCTCAATCAACCATGCAAAGGGCAGCAACGGGGAGGGACGATGCGTACGGAAGTGGAACAAATGTGATGGAGCATGGTGATGGGATCGGCGTGGGAAGAAACATGAGAGGGCAGATTGGGGAAGGGAGTGGTCGAAGCAGTCATGTGGGCATGGAAGGTGTGGGATTCGAATCCTACACTATTGGTGCTCCCCCACTGCGACGTCTCGCTACTAACTCCCATCCCATTGGAGTTCCCGTGATGGGCAGATCTCACCTCTTTGGCAACAACGTCGTACCTCCTCGTGCGCCACAGTTTCAAATGGAAGCTGCACCTGCAGGAAGCATGGGGCGCATGGGGCACGGGATGCAGTCAAGTGGTGTTATGCGACGTGATCAAGTGGAAGTGGTGGAACGTGAAGGCACACAACGCACGGTACAACTACCTCGACCATCTAACGTGCCTACGCTCTTCGACCCGTCTCCACGCGAGTACACGGAAGAAGACAAGGACAGGTTGTCACGCAAAATGGTGGGAGCAGCAGTGGACAAAGCGTTCACAACAACTCCATTCGACGGCACTAACTTTCGAGAGTGGGCTCTTCGGTTTCGCATGAACGCGCGCGTGACAAACCTGTGGGAGTTCTTCGTGACGCTACAATACCCGGTTACAATGGTGCAAGGAGAAATGCGAGATGCAATGGAACGGCTGGAAGTTCTACAAGCAGATTACTCACAACGTGCTACGCTGGCTTTTTGGGTGCTTCTGCATAGCGTAAGCGCAACGATTCAGCTGCAACTTGACGTGTTCCAAGAGTCATACAGTCCGGCATTCGAAGCATGGGAGTACCTGATGGAGACTTACCAGGCGAAGGATTCGGTGGCAAAGGCGTCTCTCCAGAGGCAATTGGACAACCTGAAGATGGGGAGCCAAGAAAGAGTGGAGGACTACATCAACCGAGCAACTGCAATTCGGGATAAGCTGGCAATGGCGGGAAAAATGGTGGATGAAGATTCATTCACCTTAAATTTGATCACCGGGCTGCCACCGCATTGTCAAACATCATATATGTTATGCTTGTGTAGGCTACAGTGGGTTAGCCTATAGGGGGTACACAATTCTAGGGTTTCCTACTTGTACTCATTTCACTGCTAGTTCATTCATTCCTGTTCGCTTATTCTCACATGGTATAGAGCGGGTCCTTCTACGGACCGTTTTTTTGGGCCCACCGAAGCGCCCCCCGAGGCGCGATCTTTTTTAGCGACCCCTCGGGTCGCCATTTCCCCTGCGGCCCCGCCGCCTTCACCGACGCGGCCCCGCCGCCCTCTCTGACGGGGCCCCGCCGCCGGCCCTTACGCGGCCCCGTCGCCGGCTCTCACGCGGCCCCGCAGCAGGCTCTGTCGCGGCCCCGCCCCGGCCTTTACGCGGCCCCGCCGCCTGCTCTCACGCGGCCCCGCCCCGGCTCCTTCGCGGCCCCGCCGCCTGCTCTCGCGCGGCCCCGCCCCGGCTTCTACGCGGCCCCGCCCCGGCTTTCACGCGGCCCCGCCGACGGCTTTGTCGCGGCCCCGCCCAGGCCCTTACGCGGCCCCGCCGCCTGCTCTCACGCGGCCCCGCCCCGGCTCCTTCGCGGCCCCGCCGCCTGATCTCGCGCGGCCCCGCCCCGGCTTCTACGCGGCCCCGCCCCGGCTTTCACGCGGCCCCGCCGACGGCTCTGTCGCGGCCCCGCCCAGGCCCTTACGCGGCCCCGCCGCCTGCCCCCGTCGCGGCCCGGTCACCTCCTGACGGCCCCGCCGTCCCTTCGTGACGGCCCCGCCGTCCCTTCCTGACGGCCCCGCCGTCCCCTCCTGACGGCTCCTGCCGTCCCCTTCTACCGGCCCCGCAACTGCACCTGCTGGCCCCGCCGCTGCACCTACCGGCCCCCACCACCCACCCCCCCTTTTTCCCGTCGCCTGTCGAGGCGACCGGAGGGGGCCGCTTGCGGAGAGGCCAGCAGAGGGGTGGCAGGTGTGTGGCCTCCCCTGCTTCTCCTCCTCCTTCATCTCCCACTGCAGCAGCCGAGCCGCTCACCTGCAGCAGCCGAGCCGCCCCCACCGCCGAGCCGCCCCCACCGCCGAGCCGCCCTGCACCCGAGCCGCCCAGCAGCCGAGCCGCCCTGCCGCCGAGCCGCCGGGTCGCTGAGCTGCTGAGCTGCAGTTGCTGCCAAGCCGCCCTGCCGCCGAGCCGCCGAGTCACCGAGCTGCTGAGCTGCAGTTGCTGCCGAGCCGCCTTGCCGCCGAGCCGCCCGAGTCGCCCGAGCCGCCGAGCCGCCGAGCTGCCGAGCCGCTGAGTCGCCGAACCTACTCTTCCCACCACTGGTGAGCTCTTGCCCTGCTAGCACGCTGCGCGTCGCCTGCTTGCCTGCCTGCCTGCCTTTTGGCTTGCCTGGCTGCCTGCCTCCCTGCTGCTAGTCCTGCTCCTGCTTCTACTTGCGGAGCCAAATGCAGCCCCAGCGACGCCGGCGTGAGTCCCTCACGCCCCAGCAGCTGCGTGAGTGGTACGCTGGTTGGGGCTGTAGGGGTGGCGACGCTACTCCTACTACCACTCCTGCTGCTTCTACTCGTGGTGGCGGCCAGATGCAGCTCCCGCGACCCTCTCGCGTGTCTCTCACGCCTCGCCAGCTTCGTGAGTGGTACGCTCAGAGTGGAGGGTCTCTCAGTGCTGTTCGCTGCTCTTACGTGATTCGCACTGGTACTCGGACTGGTCAGCCTTGTAGGACACATAGTCATACACCGTCCCGCTGCTTCGCCCGTCTGAGCGACGCCTGGCGTACCGTGTTTGGCGACGAGGCTGAGCTTCCCGACTGGGTGGAGTTGCTTAGGCAGAGGGTAGATATATATGCTCTTGACTATGATGCTATTCTCACTGCCATGTATGCATTGCCTACTAGTGCTGACCGTGCCGGTCACCTGTGCGTCCCGCCTGACCCAGGTATAGGACCTGCTGCTCTAGCTACTGGTGAGGCTGCTGCTCTGGGTGCTAGTGACTCTCCTGCTCCAGGTACAGGTGCGGCTGCTGCTCTAGGTGCTAGTGAGTCTGCTTCCTCAGGTGCGGGTGAGGCTGCGCTCTCAGGTACCGTGTTGGCTTCGGCCTCCCTCACCTTTACACTTGACTCTGGGGCTTCTCGCTCCTTCTTTCGGGACCGCACCACACTCACGCCGCTTGGTCGGCCGGTTGCAGTCTCCCTGGCTGACCCCTCTGGGGGTCCTGTCCTCGCTCACTTCTCCACTGTCCTCCCGTGTCCGGCTGCCCCCTCGGGCACCCTGTCTGGCCTGTACCTCCCCTCGTTCTCGACGAACTTGGTGAGTGGTGCAGACCTATAGGATGCGGGGGTTCACCAGTTCACTCCTGCGAGTCAGCGGGTGACCCACTGCACGGACGCACGCACAGGCCGGCACCTGGCCACTTTCTCGCGTTGGCCGGGGTCGAGCCTCTACACCCTGACCACTGAGTCTCCTCCTGTCCCCGCGTCCGGTCAGGTAGCAGCGTCGGGTCAGGTGTTTGCTGCTGCGTCCAGGTCTGGTCCTGAGTCTGCCCCCTGTTCGTGTCGCCTCCTGTCTCACGAGACTCTTCTGTGGCACCACCGTCTAGGCCACCCCTCCTTGCCCCGTCTTCGAGGCATGGCTTCCCGTGTCCTTGTCTCTGGTCTTCCCCAGTCTCTCCCTCCCCTTCCTTCGGGACCAGGACCTTCCTGTGTCCCATGTGTCGAGGGGCGCCTCAGGGCTGCTCCTCACTCCTCCCAGTTTCCCCCGACAGAGGCTCCTCTGCAGACGCTTCACATGGACGTGTGGGGCCCGGCCCCCGTCCGTGGGCAGGGTCACGAGCGCTACTTCCTACTGGTGGTTGACGACTACTCGCGTTACACCTCAGTCTTCCCCCTGCGCAGCAAGGGTGCTGTCACTGAGGTGCTGATCGACTGGATCCGCGAGGCTCGTCTCCAGCTCAGGAGGAGCTTCGGCTCGGACTTTCCTGTTCTGCGTCTGCACTCTGACCGAGGTGGGGAGTTCTCCTCTCGCCTTCTGCGAGACTACTGTCGTGCACAGGGGATCCGCCATACCTTTACGCTTCCGGACTCTCCACAGCAAAATGGGATTGCTGAGCGCCGCATTGGCATGGTCATGGATGTCGCTCGTACGTCCATGATGCATGCGGCTGCCCCCCATTTTCTGTGGCCGTTTGCGGTTCGGTACGCGGCGCATCAGCTCAACCTTCACCCCAGGGTCTCTCGGCCCGCGATGTCCCCAGTGTTACTGTGGACGGGGAAGGTCGGCGATGCGTCTGCGTTCCGTGTCTGGGGATCTCGGGCGTTTGTCCGCGACTTGTCTGCGGACAAGCTGTCCCCCCGTGCTGCTCCCTATGTCTTCCTTGGCTTCCCCCTTGACGCTCCAGGGTGGCAGTTCTACCACCCCTCCTCTCGTCGTGTTCTGTCCTCCCAGGACGTCACGTTCGACGAGTCAGTCCCCTTCTACCGCCTCTTCCCCTACCGTACTCCTTCCCTTCCCCCCCCACCGGACTTCCTGGTACCAGTTCCCCCCCCGGTAGACCCCCTCCCTCCTCAGGTTCCTGCCCCTTCAGGTGTGTCCCAGGTAGACACGGTCGAGCCAGGCGAGGTTGCTGCTGAGTCTGGTCCTGCTGCGGGTGCTGAGCCTGGGGGTGCTGCTGCTGGGGGTGCTGAGTCTGGGGGTGCTGAGCCGGGGGGTGCAGAGCCGGAGGGTGCTACGTCAGGAGCTGCTGAGCCTGGGGGTGCTGGGCCTGGAGGTGCGGAGCCTGCGCCTGCTGGACCTGGGGGCTCTCCGGTTCTTCCGTCTCGGCGGGAGCCGCTCTCTCCACAGGAGCTGCGCGAGTGGTTTGCTCGCCGCTGGAGGCGTGCTGCTGGAGCTGGAGCTTCTTCCCCTGCTGAGGGTGCTGCCGGTCCCGGAGCTGCTGGGCCTGCGGGTCCTACTGGAGCTGGAGCTACTGAGTCTGGGGGTGCTGAGTCTGGAGCTGCTGAGCCTGGAGGTGCTGAGTCTGGAGCGGCTGTGCCTGGGGGTGCTGAGTCTGGAGCTGCTGAGCCTAGGGTTTCTCCTGCTGCTGCGTCTCGCCGGGAGCCCCTCTCTCCACAGGAACTGCGTGAGTGGTTTGCTCGCCGCTGGAGGAGTGCTGCTGGAGCTGGGGCTTCGTCGACCGTCGAGGGTGCTGGTGCTGCCGGTCCCGGAGCTGCTGGGCCTGCGGGTCCTACTGGAGCTGGAGCTGCTGAGGGTGTTGGTGCTGAGACCACTGCTGTCTGTCCTGGCGGTGGTTCTGCTGCTGGTGCTGCTGGAGGTCCTGCCGCTGGAGGTGTGGGTGGCGCTGGTGCTGTCGCTGAGGGTGCTGGTGCTGTCCCTGCTGAGTCTGGAGCTGCCGCGCGGCCTCGGCTGTACTTCGTTCCGCTCCTGCAGCAGGTTCTTGGTCTTTCTCCTCTAGTAGAGGGTTCATCGCCTGTCCAGTCGCAGTCCCTGCTAGAGCCTTCCTCTCCACTGCCTGCTCCCTCTCCTTACACTGGTCCTACTGGAGGTCTTGCTGAGCGTCGTGAGCCTGCGTCTCGTCCCGCGTCGCCTGTTCGTGCTGCTCGCGCTAGTGGTCGCAGTTCGCGTCAGCGTCCTCCTCCTGTCCCTGGCACGCACCGGATGTCTTTGCGTCCGTCCACTGCTCCTCTGCGTGCCCCTTTGCCTTCTCCTCCTGAGTCCTCTCTTCCTGCGCTTGCCGACCCTGAGTCGGACTCTCTTCGTGCTGCCAGTCCTACTGTCACGCGTCTGCTTGCTACTGTCGTCACTGACCCCTCTTTTGAGTCCACTGCTGCGTCTGCTCTGGTCGCTGAGCTCGTCGACTTTGCTGCTCGCTGTCGTCTCGACTACGCTGCTAGTCTTGTTGCTGAGTCTGCGTCTGTCTGTCCTCCGTCCGTCGGGGGTGAGTGTGCTCTTGGCACGGACGTCCTAGAGGACAGGCAGGAGGAGTTACAGTGTCTAGCGGCTGCTTCACCTCATCTCGCGTCTGTACTGCTTGCCCCTGAGGGAGACCCGGATGCACTAGACATCCCGACTCCGCGTTCTTACGCGGAGGCCGTAGAGGGTCCCTACTCCTCTCAGTGGCAGGCAGCTATGGATGCAGAGATGGCTTCCTGGAAGTCCACAGGCACCTACGTTGACGCGGTTCCCCCTCCTGGGGCGAACATCGTCAGTGGCATGTGGATCTTCAGGGTGAAGCGGCCGCCGGGCTCTCCACCTGTCTTCAAGGCACGGTACGTTGCTCGTGGCTTCAGTCAGCGGCAGGGAGTTGACTACTTTCAGACCTTCTCTCCCACCCCGAAGATGACTACTCTTCGGGTGCTGCTGCACATAGCCGCTCAGCGTGACTACGAGCTTCACTCTCTCGACTTCAGCACTGCGTTCTTGCAGGGTAGCCTGCACGAGGAGATCTGGCTTCGCCGTCCACCTGGCTTCACTGGGACTTTCCCTCCTGGCACCCAGTGGAGCCTCCGACGGCCAGTCTACGGTCTCCGCCAGGCACCGCGTGAGTGGCACGACACACTGAGGACTACGCTTGCGGCTCTTGGGTTTGCTCCTTCTACTGCTGACCCGTCGCTGTTTCTTCGCACCGACACTTCCCTGCCGCCGTTCTACATCCTAGTGTACGTCGACGACTTGGTCTTTGCCACAGCGGACACTACTGGACTCGCCTACGTGAAGTCCGAGCTGCTGAAGAGACACACGTGCACAGACCTGGGTGAACTGCGCAGCTACCTTGGCTTGCAGATCACTCGGGACAGAGCACGCCGCACCATTACCTTGACTCAGTCACACATGGTGCAGCAGGTCCTTCAGCGCTTCGGCTTCACGTACTCCTCGCCTCAGGCCACTCCTCTGCCTACTCGCCACTCACTCTCAGCTCTGCCTTCGGATGAGTCCGTAGAGTCGAGTGGTCCGTATGCAGAGCTTGTTGGCTGCCTCATGTACCTGATGACCTGCACACGACCTGATCTTGCATACCCTCTGAGCATTCTTGCACGCTATGTTGCTCCTGGGAGACACAGACCGGAGCACATGGCTGCAGCGAAGAGGGTATTGCGCTACCTGTGCAGTACGTCGGGCATGGGGCTAGTGCTTGGAGGGCGGAGTCCAGTGGTCCTTACCGGCCACGCGGACGCTTCTTGGGCTGACGACCAGGCTACGCAGCGGTCGTCACAGGGTTACACCTTCAGCCTTGGTTCCGGCTCTGTCTCGTGGCGGTCTACTCGCTCGTCTTCGGTTCTCGGCTCCAGTTGTGAGGCTGAGATCTACGCCGGGGCCATGGCTGCACAGGAGCTTCGCTGGCTCACCTACCTGCTGACTGACCTTGGAGAGCCGCCTCGTTCTCCTCCAGTGCTGTACGTAGACAACAAGGCCATGTTGGCCTTGTGTCGAGAGCAGCGCTTGGAGCACAGAACGAAGCACATTGCTCTCCGCTACTTCCTTGCTCGTGAGCTGCAGCAGCGTGGTCAGTTGCGACTTGCGTACGTGGCCTCTGAGGCCAACACTGCTGATGTGTTCACCAAGGCACTCGCGCCTTGTGACCATCAGCGCTTTTGCACCCAGCTGGGTCTTGTACCTGTCTTGCCTCACTTGCTCTCCTCTTGACTTCACTTGTACTGTGACATATATATATACCTGCTCTTGCTTGTCTAGTTTTATATATATGTCTGTACTCCTGCATGTGAACTGGCCTCTGGCCCTGCTCTTGTGCTCGGACTGTGTGGTGACTTTGTGATCCACCCTGAGCTTGCTTTGCTTTGCTTGACTGGTCTTGTGACCCCTTGTTCTCCCCCACTTTGCCTATGGGGGTGTGTCAAACATCATATATGTTATGCTTGTGTAGGCTACAGTGGGTTAGCCTATAGGGGGTACACAATTCTAGGGTTTCCTACTTGTACTCATTTCACTGCTAGTTCATTCATTCCTGTTCGCTTATTCTCACACGCATTGGGAGGAGTTGAGGCATTCGGCAATGCTACACGACATCTCGGACAGCTACGCACTGCAACGAATGATGATTCAGGAACAACGCTACCAAGACCTCATTAGCAAGACCAACCGTGACAAGCGTCCTCCCCGCATGGCTGGCCAAGCACGTGGAGATAATTCACCAGCGAAAGAGAGAACCGAGACAAAGGACAACCGGAATGCGGCAAGGTCAGCGGGAGGACGGTCTAACCTTGTGTGTTGGTACTGCAAGGAATCTGGCCACCCGTTCTACAAGTGTCCGAAGGCGCCTCCGGGTTGGTCACCACCAGGTTGGGAACCACAAAACAGAGGGAGAACCAACCAGCGCACCTGGAGTAGCCGCTCGTCCTCGCCGCGAAGGAGTGAAAGTCCGAAACGTGACAACCAAGCGACAAAACGGCAAGGGGCAGGCGGGGGAGACAACAAACGAACCATGACATGCATTGCAACGGTTCGATCGTCGCAAGCAACATCACCGTCAACCGGAGGGTCGATTTGGCTGCTGGACAGCGGATGCAGCCAACACATGACTTCGGAAAAGGAGTGGTTTGAGGGTCTAGAGGAGCTGAACGAACCCGTTTATGTGGAGCTTGCTGACGGAAGCCACCTGTTGAGCTCGATGGCGGGAACAATCCGAGCAACGGCACCCAATGGAACAACGGTGCGCTACACGGACGTACTCTACGTACCCGGCTTGAAGTCCAACCTGCTCTCCTATTGCAAGCTGTACAAGAAGGGAGCTCGCATTCACACACGTGAGGATGGGCGCACGGATATCACAATGGCGGATGGGGATGAGCATGTACTCATTGGAGTTGGAATGGTCATGCATGGGGTGCTAATGGTGCAATATGAGCCTGCACTTGCATCCGCCCATGCATCTGGTCATGATCATCCGAATGAAGCATTGAATGAGACTGACCTTGGAGGGCCGAATGTGCAATCTGCTCATGCATCCATCACATATCGCATGGCCCACAAGCGCTTGGGTCACCCATCATACACATCCATGGATGCAACATTTCGAAATGGTGATGTTGAAGGACTCACCATATCCGACAAGACTAACCCTCTCAAACCCCCATGTGATTCATGTCTTCGAGGGAAGATGAGCAAGACCCCCTTTCCCACAGGAAGCACCAATGCCACAACTCGACCTTTGGAGCTCGTGCACAGCGACATCATGGACCTGGGTGATGCTCACCCTTCCCTTCGCTATGTGCTGACGCTCAAGGACGACTACACCAACTACCTGTGGGTGGCGCCGTTGGCTCGCCGGTCCGACATGGCTGCAGTTTTCTCGGCTTGGCACCGTGAGATGAAGACCAAGCTGCCCAAGATGCCGCTGGCTGCCTTGCGCACGGACAACGGGGGGGAGTATACATCAAACGCATTCACGGATTACCTGAGTTCTCACGGTATCAATCACCAAACGTCCTTACCACATACGCCACAGCAGAATGGAGTCGCCGAACGGGTTAACCGCACACTCATGGACCGAGTGCGAGCAATGACTACCGGGGCCAGCCTTTCCTCCAAGTTCTGGCCTTATGCACTGGAATATGCGGCATGGTTACACAACCGCATCAGCTGCAGCAGCAACCCATCCGCACACTCACCATACTTCATGATGATGGGAAAGGCAGCAGATGTCTCCATGGCCAGAACCTTCGGATGCCTCTGCTACTATCTCCCTCCCCAAGGCAGCTTTGGGAAATTTGAACAACGAGGACGGGCAGGCATGTTTCTCGGCCTCTCTAACTCACGAAAAGCATGGATCGTACGGGACTTGGCAAGCGACGTTGACACGGACACACGCTCAGCTCGCTTCTTTGACGACCTCATGCTCCCGGACGCCGAGTCTCTGCTCGAACGCCAACGGTACATCGATGAAGTCTCACCTCATATCTCGGAATGGACCTCAGGGGGAGAGGACGTTGGGTCAGCATTCGACACTTTTCCCGCATCTCTCACTTCCTCCACGTCATCTTCTGACGTCTCTACAGCAGAACAACATGGACCTACGACCAATGACGCAGCTCAAGAAGACCCACTAGCAGCTACTGAAGCTGATATAGGAGAAGAGACAGGGGAAAGTGACTTACCAGCGGCAGGCATCTCTGTTTGTGAAGGTGCAGACAACAACGAACCAGAAAATGACGCAGGTCATCTATACAACTATGCCTACCCACCCGATGGGATCCCGCTGGCTGCTCCTGACGTGCCACCAAGGCGGGTTCACTTCAACCCAACAGTGACAGTACTTGGAGGAGAAGGACAAGGGATGGACAAAATGACAGGACTGGACGTACTGTTTGGGAGGCGGCAGGCAGGACAAACATTCACACGATTTCCCAACGTGCAGCAGCAGAACGTACTGGGATGTGCAGCAACCGACGTCCCCATGGTGGAGCTGACATACAAAGAACCAAAAACACTTCACGAAATGACCAAGGACCCGTACGCACCTCTTTGGCAAGTCGCTGTGGATGCAGAATTGGCCAAGTTCGATGACCTGGATGCATACGAAGTGGTGGACAGAGCGGACGTACCAAAAGGAACACCAGTGCTGTCGGAAGGAGTCGTTCTACGGGTGAAACGAGATGAGCACGGGCAGCCAAACCGGTTCAAAGCGCGCTGGGTGGTCAAGGGATGCGGCCAAACTTGGGGGACATATGATGGGACGTATGCACCGGTCAGCCAAGGACCTACCTCTCACGTGTTCGTTGCTGGTGCATCTGCTACAAAGCGGAAAGTGGTGCAATTGGACATCTCCAATGCATTCCTATACGCTCCGATTGACCGGGACATATACGTGAGACCACCAGAACCAAGGCGGGACGGAGACAAAGTCTGGAAACTCAAAAGAAGTGTATATGGGCTGAAACAAGCACCACGCTTGTGGCATCAGCACTTACGGGGTGTCTTGTTGGCGCTGGACATGGTGCAATCCGAATCAGACCCCTCTCTGTTTATCTGGAAAAGAGACGGACAGGACCCAGTGTGGCTACTCACTTACGTTGACGACATCCTCATCCAGTCTCATGACGCAGAAGGCATTGACGCTGTGATTCAACACTTGAAGCAGCACTTTACCTTAACGGTCAGCAAGACCATGACACAGTTTTTGGGGCTCAACGTCGCCGCAGACAATGACTCGATCGCACTCGGACTCACAAAGTACATCTCACAGGCTTTGGCGACATTCGGGATGGAGGGCAGCCGTTCCGGAGTACGGACACCGATCGCCAAGGAACCTGGACCACAAGGAGAACCACCGGACGAGATTGATGGTCAATTGGTGCTGAAACAAGTTGGGACATCGCTGTACATCTCAACAGCAGGGCGGCCGGACATAACATATGCGGCGCATGTGCTGGCCAGGCAAGCAAGCAAACCAACAGCAGCGACAGTGCTTGGAATCCACCGGGTGTTCAACTACTTACAGAACACTGCAAACATGGGGCTGGTGTATGGAGGAGGAGACTTGGTGCTCCGTGGATATACGGACTCGGATTATGCGAACGAAGAGGGGCGTCACTCAGTTGGAGGCTACGTGTTTACCTTGGGAGGAGCTGCTGTCAGTTGGAGGACCAAACGACAAACGGTCATTGCGACATCAACAGCTGAAGCAGAATACATTGCACTGTTTGAAGGAGCAAGGGAAGCCACATACCTTCGCCGCTTGTGTGAAGACCTCGGTTTTCAACAGCAAGAACCTACCGTCATCTTTGTGGATAACCAAAGCGCCATTGCGCTTGCAACCGGGGAGCAGATGAGTCAACGTATCAAGCACATGGACGTACGTTACCATTGGACGAGGAAGGCTGTTCGTGATGGCGTGGTGCGGCCGGAGTACTGCCCAACAACTCAGCAAGCTGCGGATTATCTTACCAAGCCCCTCACAGCGAAACAACATCTCACCTGCAGCCACTTGTGCGGTCTCCAACCTATTTCACATGTAGCACCGTCTGCACCCAGTACTCACATTGAAGCTGCTGGAGCTGCACTCTCAAGTCCGGGCTTCTCAAGGGGAGCTGAACAACACGGCATCACGTAACTCCACACATCTCACTCATGTGTTTGGTGATATGTGCGTGCTCACGCATGTGCGTGCCTCCAAACACACGAGTGAGAGGGGGAGTGGGGTGTGGAGTATCTTGGGGTGCAACAAATCAGGATTTCATCTCACAACCATCTTTTCATTTTCGTCATCACAAGAGTCAGCATATCATCATGAGAAGACCTACTGCAATCAGTAACAACAGCAGCCATCAGATATTCTGCTGGACAGTCGCTGCTGCTGGTTGGTCACAACCACTCGCCATCTACAGCGGCCGTTCCTGCAGACTTTATATGCCTGCAGGTTTCAGGGGGAGACGAAACATCAGCATGAGTCAACATGAGGCAAGTAGACAGAGGGAATCACAAGAGGTAGCTGACGTCTACTAAATACAAAAGTATGACTCCTATGAGAGGAGAAGAAGGGGGAGACAACTGGAGACAGGCACTGCTGGTGCTGCTCACCAAAGTGACGCAGGTGCTGCTGATACTGCTGCCACCCAGTGCTGGAGCTGCACCAGTGCAAGCGGCCAGCGCATCAGGGAAAGCTGCTGCAGCCCGATGCTGCAGGGCTCCAGGTGCTGTAGGGCGTCAGGGGGAGCTCCTGCAAGCGACCAGGTGATGCTGCTGCCACCAGTCACGGGGTGCCGCTGGCAGACATTTGCAGACGCAGGCGCCAGGTGCAGAAGCAGCCGCCAGGAGCAGAAGCAGCTGCCAGGAGCAGAAGCAGCTGCCAGGAGCAGATGCAGCCGCCAGGAGCAGAAGCAGCCGCCAGGAGCAGAAGCAGCCGCCAGGTGCTTGCGTACCAGTTGCAGCTGCCTCCGGGGTTCACCTAGTATAGGGGGAGCAGCACAGGGTCATGAGGAGCAGCACAGGGTCATGGGAAGTAGCACAGAGTAACAGAGTAACATGGGTGAAACTGACAAGAGTCAACTAAGCATTCTCACCTCGGTCGGAAGGAGAAAGTCGTGCGCAGCCAGGAGTAGCAGTAGTGGGCCGCCAGAAGTAGCAGCCGTGGAGCCGCCAGGAGCAGCAGCCATGCGCTACCAGGAGCTGCAGACGTGTGGGCCAGAGTGCCAGGTGCCGATGCCGGCTGCAGCCGCTCACGCTCGCTAGCTGGTATGGGCGGGGGTAAGGAAAATCACAAGAGAACGTGGGAGCAGTAACAAGCGACTTAGCTCGGCCAGTGCTACAGTACATCAATAGCAAGAAACACACATGAGTGAGGTCAAGGTGCAAGCAGTGGTAGTTACACGGAGAAGAGCAACTCACCTCGTCACGACAGAGTAGGCGCGCAGCTGCAGCGGTGCGGCGTCGGAAGCTGCTGGTGTGAGAAGGCCCCGCACCTGCCAAGAGCCAAGTGTCGCAGTGCAGATGCTGCCACACGAGCACAAGGTCACCCGAAATGGCAAGGGGAGGGCGCGCACCAGCAGAAGCCGCCACATGTGAGGTAATGCAGCGGCGCGCATGCTGCTGCAGTCAGTCGCTGCTGCCGATCGCCACGGGCGCCATGAACAGCAGTCGCGCGCAAGGAGCTGCAGCGCGCAGATTGTCAAGCGAGGAGGTCACGGCAGCCGCGCGACCGAAGCAGCAGTCGCGGATCTGGCCGCAGCCTCAGAAAACGCGCATCCGGTGCTGCAGGTCGTCACGTGCGCTGCTGTCACCGAGCACCAGCCATGACATGGCGAGCGCTAGTGAGACGCGCAGCTGAAGGACATCGCGCCATGGCGCAGCAAATCCGTGGCGACTAAAGCAGCAGTCGCGCGATAGCAAAGGAAATCGGGCATAGTCTCATCAGCAGCAGCAGCAGGAAACGATGAACAAGAAACTGAACGGGAGGAGGTGCTGAGAAACCCTGAGACAATCTGTCGAGAATGAGCCTGAATGACGAGTCTGGAAGACCCCTGCTGAGCGAGAACCGAGAGATTGCGGGGAGAATTGCGACCCAGGGCGTAGCACTGCTGGAATCACCTGAGAAGCGAGACGTGCGCCTACTCAGCCTGGATCGTGCAGCCGTCGCAAGTATGGTTCCCGCCGACACTTTCTCGACGGAACGTTCGAAACCCTAGCAGGGTGGATCAATCAACAGTCACTGCCGTGATCACCGCCACCACCGAAATCACCGCCGCAATCAACGCCGTTACCACAAATTCAATCGTCAATTCCAATGTATCCTCCATTCAGTCACGCCTCAGTAAAACCTACAGCAAGGGGGAGTGTTAAATATACAAACATAAGATGATACTAATGCTGTTAGGTTTTACTGTAGTGTTCCTTTCTAAGACTCTCAGCCCTCCAATAATTGTACAATTATTGGAGGGTCAGAATTATTGGAGTCTAGAATTATTGGAGGGTAAGAATTATTGGCGGGTAGAATTATTGGGGTGGCGTTGTTGGTGTGGATAGAACCATCCTGAAGGGGTTAGCTGCTCAAGATAAATACCCTGCTCTGTCATTTCATAATCATCCTATTGTTCTGAATCATTTCAGTTACAGTTCCTCTTGCTACTTATTCTACAATCAAGCTTCCGCAACGCCGGCACTATGCCTTTCTAGCAATTTTTAGCTAACACGTGTATGTACCTGTCAAGGCATACCAGCATGCCTTAGTCAGATTCTAGGTGGCACCACCGCGTATCATCAATCACCCTTCATCCTAACCATACAATTTCACCACCTCTTGCACAGCCCTACACCTTGCTCATGTCCGTTTGGTGTCCGCCCTGCATGCTGACTTGGCCCATCTGCTTGCCTTGCGACCCTTCATCCCCATCCAGCAATGGGTCGGACTCCTTGGCCTCTAGGGCGTTCTCCGATGTGCCATCTGCAGTCAAACTCTCGTCCGCTGGCTTTGGCTTGCTCTCTGGCTTCTTGCCTGCTATTGCCTTGTAGTACAGAGCTGAGAACACCAAAGCCTGAAGAATATAGGAGTTCAGCCGGGAAGCAAAAGGAGGGTGTAAGTGGGAATGAACAAGGCAAATGCCTCAATAATCAAGAAGAGCAGCAACGAAAGCACATATCAATTCTATCGCTGTGACATAGTCAATGAATGGACATCACCTACCGTGCCACCAAACTGGCCCGATGTGAGAGGAGGACCGTAGATGACAGTGGAGAGAAGAATGCTCAACAGCTGTGCACGCCAGGGGGCAGAGCGCAGAGGGGGAGGGAAGGGAAGGGAGGGGGGAAGGAAGGGGGGGACGAGTTGAGTGCGGAAGATACGGAAGCAGTGGAGGGTAGTTCAAGTAGGACGGAAGGATTTATGAACACCAGTATCTGACAGGCATGGCAACAACTATGACAGCTAACGCGTATTCATGTCTGGCAGCCACTAAACATCAACATGGGTTGCAAGCAGCAGAGTGAAATGCAAACAAAACATGGTTCATCACGCAGAGACATGAGGAGGTTGGGGCATGGAAGGAGAGGGTGACCTGGCGTGTGGTCATGATGGTGGCAAAGACAAGCGCTCCGAACGTGCGGATAGTGTAGGAGATGAAGAACTGGCTCGTGGATGCTGACTGCCGGATGGCAGGGGGCAGAGAGCACACAGCAAACGGAGAGGATAGGAACAGGTCGCGGAAAGCGGTGAGTCCATGTACAGCAGCAAGTCAGGGTTAGTGGGGTTGGGCCATGGAAGGATATACATGCAGGGATGTAAGTGTGCAGGTGCAGGTACAAGTGCAGGTGCACGTGCAGGTGAGGTGCAGCTGGGTGAGACTCACAGCAGAGAGCAGGAAGATGTGGAGGAAGCAGGAGGGGTACTTGATGATGAACTGGATGGCGGACACCAGCTTCACGTTCAGCCCTGCGCACGTGGCGAGTGGAAGGGGACGGCGAGGAGGGCACACAACACAGAGAATTATTCAAGGACATGCGAGGGTGGCATGGCGAGGAGTTGATAGAGGCATGAGCTGTTCCATGGGAGAAACACGCACCCGTGAAAAGCTTCTTGGCGCTGGCTTTGCGGTGTGTCTGTTGGTTCCCGTGGACTCACCGATGAGCGAGAGCAGCGCGGACCAGGAGGAGATGTAGAGGATCTGGTTGAACGTGTCCATCTTGTACCCCTTGAACAGCTTGTCCTGAAACGTTGACGTGAACCCGTCAAACCTGCACGCATGAGAGAGAAAGGAGGAAGACTAGGGGTGAACATGAGTATACATACATGCAGCAGGCGCAGGGATATATGAATGAATGCAGAGCAAACTGCAAAGAACAGCAATAGTAAGGGCGGGGAACAGAAGGAGGAGGACGCACCCGAGGTAACCAACCATGAGCAGAATGCCCCAGAAGGTGGAGTCCACCTGCTTGTGGTGGTGGTGCCCCTCGCGCTGATGCACATGCGGCACGGGATGACGGCAATGGGCGATGTGAAAGGGGTGAGGGGCAAGAGAAGATAGAAAGAGAATGAGCAATGCTACTCAAGTTTGAGCGAGTAAGGAGGAGGGGAATGAAGGCATGTTGAGTGATTTCCACTCTGGTCGTTGTATTGCAGCAGTTGCTTCAACACGTTCGTTCGTACATCACCTCGTTCCCCCTATCTTTGCTCTCCCACTGACATCTCCTCTCCTCCCGTACACAAACACCCTGCTTGGAGCACCCTCTCCCACTGTCCCCGCCATCTTCCCATCCCGTCCCCGTCATTGTCTCACGCGCTACTATTCCCAACCCCGTTCATCTCACTCACCCCGTAGAGCACGAAGACGGCGCAGCCAGCGGTGACGAGCAGCGCCACAGCGTAGTCCTTGAAGCCGTACACCTTCTGCATTATGGCCGTGCCCCAGATCTGCGCGGGTAGAGAGTGGCGCTCCGAGCAACGGAGCAGGGAGAGGAGGACGCTATGAAACCACGGCAGTGGAGGAAAGTGGAATCAACGGAGACATTGGCGTCGCAAATGTTGGACTTCAAACGTCGAGAAGTCGTTTAAAACGCACCCTCCACTCACCCAGCCCACTCGCTACAGAGCTTTGGCTCTTCGCCTCTCACTGATGCAGCTATAATCAGCGTACATAAGGTATTTCGAGAGGCTTACCATAACGGGGATCATCTTGGCGGATTTAGCAAGCGTTTGCAGCGGGAAGCTGACGTACTTGAGAGCCTGGCGGACGTAAGCGACAGAGAGATCACACAAGCACAAGAGCACAAGCAAATGCGTCAGAAGAACAGGATATTCCTGGTTAAGTAGCTAAGGCAAGGGGATCACGGAGAGAAGTCGTCAACGTGCTCATCATACCTCGTATTGACAGCCCGTAGCGACAACGTTGGAGAGGGACACCGCCGCGTAGGAATAGAGAGGCGCGACGGGAGCCATGGATTTGCCCTTTATCTGATTGGACAAAGGGGAGAAGAGGAACAGCGAGCGTTAATGGAGCAGCCACGGGAATGCGACGTCCGAGAGACGCGGGTACAGAATTCCGGAAAGAAGAGGACACGGTTGCACAGGACACCAGAAACATCGCAGCCGGCGTCAGGGATCCAAGTAGATGCAACTGGGAAGAGAGCACGGCGCCGACGCCTGAGACACGGGAAGCAGACACAACTTCAACTTACGAGGAGAGCTGTGATGGCCATGCCGATGGCGAGCAGTCGATTGCAGAGCACGATGAAGAGCGAGTGCTGGAAATACTCCCCTTCAGGCCCGTAGGGTTGCCGCATGATTCGCTCCTGTTGGGGGATTCAGAAGCATACAGGATGAGAAGTGTAACGGAGAGGAACAGGAGGTAGAGAAACGCATTATTGGGACGTTTCGATACTAGAAAAACGTTCAGATATATTGAGGAGGAACCGGAGCACTGGAATTTTTATTGGCATTCTTGGGAGGAATGGGGGACTGCGTTGGCGCGGGGAGGACAGGCGGAACGGCGCCGTACCTGCATGACGCCATAGATCATGAGCGTGCCCACCACTCCGACCACGCACAGAATAAGCTTCGCCGCATCTGACTTGAAAAAGTCGCGCACGCGATCAATGAGCGACATGTTGGCGGATGGATTCGGACTGCGAGACACAGTTTCTAACCGCGAGGCGACTACCGTGCCTGACGATTGCTCGATGGTCGATCGCCTACGCATAGGCAACCAAGAACCGAACTTAAGTGGCGAGTGCTCAATCTATTCGAAGACTTTCAAAACGAATGTTACATATGGGCTGTGAATCTGACAAAGGCTCGCACATGCAGGCCCAATGCTTGACCAAGCATAGACGCGGCTGCTGTTTGTAGAGGAGCACTGACCTCAGATTCTTCCCCAAGAAACGCCGCACCAAGATAAATTGCGGCGGAGTGTTCAGGGGTAGATTGGATTGCGGATGCAAGGCGGGGGAGGTATGTTGGAGAACGAGCAGCGGGTCGTGTGGGGGAGGGTGGGGTGGGGAAGAAATGGCGGGAAGGCAGATGTGGAAGTTTGGCTTCCCAAAGGAGGTGGTCCTCTGGGGAGTGCCGAGGCCCACGTGGCACGACCAGACCTTCTGACAACCTCGATGGAGGCGGGCCCAACTGACAGCATTTTTGCACTGGTCTAGTAGCAGTATCTGTTACGAGTGCAATTGAGTGGACGAACGAGAATTGCACTATCTAAGCAAGAATACAAATGAGCGAAGGCATGAGCGAACATTATATAGCGAAACTATAGTGGTAACGGTAATGGTCGCGCGACGAGCCTGGGACTGAGGTTGGGAAAGTGTCGAAGCGTAGGCCCGGAGCGCGGGTTACCAGCCGAGCCGTGAGGTCGGGATGCGATGTGCGAAAAGGGCGGGATGATGAATGATGTGATGGTCGCGAGTGGTAACGGTGCTGACTGAGGTGCTACAGTGATGTACGCGTTGAGCAGGGACGCGAAGTAAGGAAAAGGGAATTCCCTTACACTACCCCCCCTCCTAAGGAGATCCTCCTTATGAAAGCGCGTGGATGTCTCGGAAATTGCGGCTACGTAGGTAGTCGGTGACGACGGGGTGATTTTCAACTTTCTCCAGGGGAACCCAATTGTCCTCGGTGGGGGTACGATCTTTCCAGCGGATCAGAAACTCTACTTTTCGGGCTCCTCGAGGGTCGCGAACTCTGTGGCTCAGGATCTTGTCGGGGGTGATGACTGGTTCGGTTGGTGGTCGTGTCATGCTGGTGGGTCGATGTCGTGGGAGTTGGCTGGTGGATGGCACGTAAGGGCGAAGCAAGCTGACGTGGAACGAGGGGCTGACGTACCAGTCAGCAGGGAGGAGGAGGTGCGCGGTGACTGGCGTAACCATGTGACTGATTCGAAATGGCCCACAGTATCGAGGGCGGAGTTTTGGAGTGATGGGCAGGCGAAGATTCTGAGTGTCGAGTAATACGAGGTCGTCGGGCTGATAAGTCACGGGTCTGCGATGTCGATCGGCGTTACGTTTAGCGATGATGTTTGATTTTTTGATTGCTTCTGCTGCCCTGGTCCGTGCTGCTTGCAGAATCTCGGCGAACTGTTGTGCTCGTGGGACTGGGTTGTCGGGATTCGGTGTCATGGGTACTGTTGGGTCTTGTCCGTAGTTCAAGTAAAACGGCGACAGTTGCGTCGTGGCTGATGGCGCGTTATTGTATGCGAACTCGATGAGTGGCAGCTGCTGTTCCCACGTATTCGGATCGTCGCACGTGGCTCGAATCAGCTGCTCCATGGTCTGATTTGTCCGTTCCGTCTGTCCGTCGGTTTCGGGGTGATAGGATGAACTGAACTGTAAGCGCGTGCCGAACTGCTGCCACAGGTTCCGCCAGAAGTTGCTTGTAAATTTCGTGTCCCTGTCGCTGATGATCGATGCGGGTATCCCGTGCAGTCGAACGACGGTGGTGATGAAGAGTCCGGCGGTTTCCTCGGCTGTGATTGATTTCCTGCATGCTGCGAAATGAGCCATCTTCGTTAGTCGATCGACGACGACCAGGATCGCGTCATTCCCACTCGCCCCAGCTGGTAACCCCGTGACGAAATCCATCGTCACCTGCTGCCAAGCACGCTCTGGGGGCGGGATGGGTTGCAATTGTCCCGCCGGCCGCTTCCTGCTTGACTTCATGAGCTGGCAAGTGGGACACGATGCCACGTGTCGTTGCACATCGGTCAACATTTCTGGCCAGTAGTAGTACCGCTGCAGCTGCTGCCGTGTTTTTTCTACCCCGAAATGTCCCGAGGTAACTCCGTCGTGTGCTTCCTGTAACAGTAGTTCCCGCAGTAGCGTGTATCCTGGTACCCAGATGCGGTCGGTTCCAGCTTTTACGTAATAGACTCCTTTTGCCGCTGCGAATTGCTGTGAGTTGCCTCCTGTAAAGAACGGGTCTGTTTGATATCCGTGGGTAAATAGGCCTGTCAGTAGCGGGCTGGTCTGGGCGAGTAGTATCGCGTGGATCTGGGCAGTGGGGCGGGTCAGTGCGTCGGCGATATTCGAGGCTCCTTTTTTGTATGTGACCGTACAGTGAAAATTCGACTCGAGGAAATCGAGCCATCGAATCTGTCGTGGGTTGAGGTGGGGCTGTGCGCGGAGGTACTGTAGAGATCGATGGTCTGTCCGTACTGTCACGTCTGCGCCGGTCAAGTAAGAGCGCCATACTTTGAATGCGTGCACGATCGCGAGCATTTCGCGGTCGTGTATCGGGTAATTTCGCTCAGGCGGATGTAGTTTGCGTGATTCGTAGGCGATGGGTTGGAGGCCGCCGCCGAAGTCCTGTAACAGTACAGCTCCGATGGCGATGTCTCTTGCGTCGGTAACCACTTCGAAAGGGCGGTGGGGATCAGCGATGCGTAGAACGGGTGGTGAACAGAGAACGTTTTTCAGGGCAGAGAAGGCAGCATGCTCTTTCTCCCCCCACGTAAAAGCGACCCCCTTACGCAGTAAATCAGTGAGTGGGGCTATTAAACGTGCCATGTCGGGCACGAACCGTCGAACGTAATTAACAAAACCTAAAAAACTCTGCAGTTCCGTGATGTTCGTCGGGGGGCGCCACGCTTTTACCGTATCCAGCTTCTTTGGGTCAATCTCAACCCCAGCCTCCGAAATGACGTGACCCAAAAACTCTAGCCTGTCCCGAAAAAACTCGCACTTGGAGCCCTTGGTGAGTAGCCGATGTTCCTCCAAAACCTTAAAAACCGCTTCAAGATCCACTAAGTGCTGCTGCTTATCCCGGCTGTAAACTAGAATATCGTCCAGGTAAACTATCACGCATTTATCTAAAAGTGGTCTAAACGCCTCGTTCATGGTCATCTGAAATGTCGAAGGCGTGTCCGTCAGCCCGAATGGCATTACTGTATATTCGAATGACCCGTACCTAGTCCTAAATGCTGTTTTGGCGCAGTCCGATGGTTCGACCCGAATCTGATGGTAACCTCCCCGTAAATCTATTTTCGAAAAGACTCGTGCTGTTTGTAGTTGGTCAATCAGTTCGTCGGCGCGGGGGATGGGGTATCGCGATTTGACTGTTACCCTGTTAAGCGCTCGGTAGTCGATGCACATGCGGAACCCTCCGTCTTTTTTTGGTGTGAACAGTATCGGTGCGGCGAACGGTGACGAGCTCGGTCGGATAAACTGCTTCTCTAACAGGTAATCTAACTGCTTCCTTAACTCGTCGAGCTCGGGCTGTGTCAGTCGAAATTGCCGCTGTACAGTTGGCTGTGCCCCCGGTTCTAACTCGATCCTATGGTCGTGCGCCCGCTGAGGTGGCAGTCCCTGTGGTAAATCATCCGGAAATTGTCAGAATATTATCTTATGTTCTAGCCTGTAGTGGGGTGCTCTATAGCGAGTACAACCCTTCTAGGGTTTTGCTATTTGTATCCTCATTCCTGCTAGTTCAACTCCCTTTCATTCCTTCTAACTTTTGACATGCTATCAGAGCAGGTCGATCCCCCTGGATCGATCCTGTGGGTGGGCTTACCACCGCTTAGCTTCCGCTGCTACTACTGCTACTACTCTCTGAGCCGCACGCCCCGTGGCGTGCGGCATTTTTTCATCCCGCCGTGCGCCCCGAGGCGCGCGGCGGTTTTCTGCCCGCCGTGCGCCCCGAGGCGCGCGGCGGTTCATTGCCCGCTGTGCGCCCCGGGGCGCGCGGCGGGCTTCTCCCCGTCGACGCGGCCCCGCTCTACGTCGCGGCCCCGCCCCGGCCCGTCGCCGCCCGTGCGCCTGCCCGGCTCGGCCCCGCCCTTCGTCGCGGCCCCGCCCCGGCCCGTCGCCGCCTGTGCGCCTGCCCGGCTCGGCCCCGCCCTACCTTTGCGGCCCCGCCCTATGTTGCGGCCCCACCCTATGTCGCGGCCCCGCCCTACGTCGCGGCCCCGCCCTATGTCGCGGCCCCGCCCCGACCGTCGCGGCCCCGCCCCTCGTCGCGGCACCGGCCCCCCCCCCCCCCCCCCCCTTTTCTCCCCTCCCCCTGCCATTTCCCGTCGTCCGTCGAGGCGACCTGAGGGGCGAGCTGTGGGGTGGCGGGTATGGGGGTGCTCGGTGTGCCTTCCTCCCTTTGCTCCTCCTCCTCCTCCGTCTCCCACTGCTGCAGCTGTCGCTGAGGGGGGTGGTTGTGTGGGAGACTCGGGTTTAGGGTTTAAGGGGGGTGCGTAGGAGTAGAGCTAGCGGTGTAGCAGTGGGTGTGTATCAGGGGGGTGGGACTGTGTGCGAGAGGTTGAGTGGAGGTTGTCAGTTTGTCGTTCGCAGCACCTGTAGTCCGGGGCGCTGTCCTGGTAGCCCAGTCGTAGCCAGCTGTGCCAGCCGCCCGTGGGTCCGTTGCCCGTCCGCCGCTATTTGAGCCGCGGGGCCTGTTACTCCTGTAGTCCGGGCGCTGTCCGGTAGCCGCTGTGCCAGTCTGCCTCCTGTTGCCCGTGTGTCTGCAGCTTCAGCCGTCGCCTCCTGTCTCCTCTCCCCTCACTCTCCCTCCTCCTCATCACTTGCCCGTTGTGACTACCACTAGTTTTGCTTATAATTGTGAACTCTAAACTATTTCTTCTTGAACTTGTGCTCAGAATGTGTGGTGACATTGTGATCCACCCTGAGCTTGTTTTGCTTTGCCTGCTCTGCTGATTACACCCCACTTTGGCTATGGGGGTGTGTCAGAATATTATCTTATGTTCTAGCCTGTAGTGGGGTGCTCTATAGCGAGTACAACCCTTCTAGGGTTTTGCTATTTGTATCCTCATTCTTGCTAGTTCAACTCCCTTTCATTCCTTCTAACTTTTGACAGAAATATCACCGGGAACCGTTTCATTAGTGCCTGTAGTTCGGTCGGTACAGCTGCCAGCAGTTTCTCCAAATCACTCGGCTGCTCATCTTTTTCTACGAGTGCGATATCCACTGCGTACACGTCAGCTCCAGCAGCGACAGCCCGTTTCATTGTGATGGCGTTGACATGGACCATCGAAGATTCGGGTGGCTGCCAGCGAGGTAGAACGACCCAGTTACCACTACTTAGCACTGTGCAGCTCCCCGTCGTCCAGTCGATCCGTGGGTTGTACCGTCGCAGCCAATCACGTCCCAATAAAATGTCGTGCCCATCCAGTGTCGTCGCGAGCATTTCCTGTGTAAACCCGAAGTTCCCCCCGCAGCGGACTTTTACGCGCTCCACCTTTTCCCGTATGGCCAGGGGCGTGCCGTCGACTAAGCGTGCATCTATCTCAGGTAAACATCGGTTAAGCGTTAACTGTAATTTTCGTGCGGTTGCGGTATTAACTAAGCTGTGGCTTGCTCCTCCGTCAATGAAGATCTTCACTGCTGCTCCTTGTATTTTCCCGTAGATCAGTCTCGGGCAATCCGTCGCTGTACCCTCCTTATTCATCCGAGCCCGATCGATGGCGTGAATCGGTACTGTGACTCGGTGAGGGTCGGTGTGGTTGGGCGAGCAGGCAGTCTCGTCAGTAGTTGGCCCAACTTCTACTGACTGCTGGCGTTTCCCTGCCTCCGAGACTCCCTCCCCTGCTCTGCTCCTCGACGCCTCAGCTCCTCTGGACATTCGCTCTTGCGATGGCCCGGCCGGTTGCAAGCAAAGCAGCGCCCTCTAAACGGCGTGGCAGCTGCATTCGCTGCGACGGCATGTACAGTGGCGTGCTCGGTCGGTCCCCGAGGACGATGTACGTAATAGGACCCCGGTCTCGGTCGGCATAGGATATCGATTTTCTCGGCGAGCGCGAGGATCTCGTTGAAATTCGAGAGCCCGCGTAGCATTATCTCGTGCGAGATGTCCGGCTTCAGCCCTCCGACGTAACGGTCCACCCGCTCCGCTTCGTGCATGTAGCCGACCTGTTCGCAAAGTGCGAGAAACCCGCTGGTGTAGTCTTGAACTGACCCGAGCTGGCGCCAAGTGCGCAGTTTCTGACGCGCCGAAATCGAGGCCGCGATCGGCTCAAAGCGCGCCCGAAGTCCTGCGCACCACGCATCCCACGTGCTGTATTGGGCGGTTTCGCAGAACGAACTCCAGGTAACAGCTGGACCCGAGGGCCCTTCCTCGTGCGACGGTGGCTCGTAGGCGCGCGGCGACGTCACAATGACTCGCCACCAGTCCATGGCGGGGCCCCTGAGTAGTGAAACCGCATACCGGATCTTGGCGGCGTCCGACTCGACGTAGTTGGCGTCGAAAAACACATTCATCGTGAAGACCCACGATTGAACTGTCGGGCCGCCGCGTTGGCTTGGGTCGAAGCAGGGCGGGCGTTGCGGCTTGAGTGGCATTGGGGCCATCATGGCGTTCTCGCCACTTGTCGCCGCAAACTCCACGTGCCGACGGGCTTCTCGGGGCTCCCGTGGGCTTAATGCGCTCCTGTTCCCTCCCATGCCGGGCATCGGTTGGGCTGCGCCATCACTGGCTGCGCCTGAGCGCTGTCCCGTGCTGTTGTGTTGCGTTGGTGTGCCGGATGAGATGAGGATGGGCTCCTCCGAATGTGCAGATGCATTGGTTGGTGCGTGTGATGTCGTCGGTACGTTCACAGTTGACTGTTGACGGGGCGGAGTCACGTTCCGCCGTGAGAGTCGCGATTTCGAGCGCCGAATCCTCCAATTGACGCACGAGACGATCGAGTTGCTCCTGCGTCAACGTGGCGAGATTGAAATCGGCCATGGCGGGGGTGTTGGGCAAGTTCAGCGAGAGCCTCGGTCGTGGCCGTGCGTGCTTTCGAGAGAGCACTACGAGCGGCGGTGCTGTGTCGCTGAGAGACGTCTACCCCCCCCAAAAATTGAGATAGTGGGAAGCGAAGGTGTGGATGCGGTCCGAGATGAGATCGTAGGCTCTGAATACCAAGTGTTACGAGTGCAATTGAGTGGACGAACGAGAATTGCACTATCGAAGCAAGAATACAAATGAGCGAAGGCATGAGCGAACATTATATAGCGAAACTATAGTGGTAACGGTAATGGTCGCGCGACGAGCCTGGGACTGAGGTTGGGAAAGTGTCGAAGCGTAGGCCCGGAGCGCGGGTTACCAGCCGAGCCGTGAGGTCGGGATGCGATGTGCGAAAAGGGCGGGATGATGAATGATGCGATGGTCGCGAGTGGTAACGGTGCTGACTGAGGTGCTACAGTGATGTACGCGTTGAGCAGGGACGCGAAGTAAGGAAAAGGGAATTTCCTTACAGTATCAGTTCAGTGACGATGCACATAAGGAGCTAAGCAGATGCGTACATTTTAATTAGTTTCCATTACTCTAGAAAGGGCATGCCAAGTGTGGACGACAACCAGAAATTGATTCCAGGCACCGAGCAAAACACGTTACTTCATTATTGTGGGAACGATGGCCAATTTAATTCACATGGATATGGTTTGCATGCTTGAATTGGCTCCATTTGTGTAAAAACAGCATCGCTCGCACCTACACCAAAGAATTGGAGCTCTCTGCATACCGTACATGCATGGTCTGATTCTCTCAGTTCCGTTCCAGTGAGTTTGGAAGGGGAGGAACCTGCCAACGCCAGAGCAGGAACCATGAAAAGGCACGACTTCAAAAGTTGCACGAGGGCTTCAAACAAAAAGAAAACAAACAAACAGGGGGGTGAATGACCGGGATCATGCAAAATGAGATGCGCGACGGGGCAAGAAATCACTTGGTGGCTGGAGAGATATCTTCCAGCAGGAGGCAATGGAATGCCAAGCTTCTGAAGCTCTGCCACAGGGACCTCCCTCCTGCCAACGAGGTAAAGCATGCAGATGAGTGCTTGCCACATGCACAGTGAAGATATACCCGAACAGCACAAAAAGGTGCCAGCTTCATCCACACCCAATGCCAAGTGCGTGCGTGCGTGCGTTCATGCGTGTGGTGCATGCGTGTGCGCGTGCATGTATGCGTGTGTGCATGCACGCATGTGTGTGCATTCTGCAAGCATGGGACAGGGTGCCCACAACACAGCCACCAGGCACAGGGCTTACAAGGGCGCTTTGAACGGCCGATCCCGACAGCCAAACCGCATTTGCCCCGACTCCTTCCTCCCGCCTACTCCACCCCCTGGTTGGATACAACCACATGACAGATGCCTTTAGGTGCAACATCTTGAAGGTGAAGTGACACGGCAACAATAATTCTCTGTCACAACACAACATCATGTAGCCATGCCAAATGACCCCGGCATGCCAGTACCAAGCAGCCCCACTCTTACCATATCTGCGTGGCAGCCATCCCGGCAGCAGCGCTTGGCGGTAAAAGTCCACCAGCACCTGCCGGCCCCCCACACCCTCCAACTCCAACCCTCGCTGCACAGAAGGGGTCATCAAATGCTGTTCCGACATCCAGTGTAGAAATGGCAGCTATGGAAAGGTGGAGGAAATTACAGTAAATGAATCAAGCACAGTGTAGTGCAAACAACGTGGCTGCATGGCCTACCCGGTATGCTCTGTCAAACTGTTGGCACGTTTCGTACTCAACAAAGGCATAGCCTCGAGATGCCCCTGTCACTGTGCATGCGCCACCACACGCACACATACCCACAGACAAACATGCGAAAAGCAGAGGCGACCGCAGAGCGAGTAGTTGGGAGGAGAAGAGCGGGAGCGAGGGTGGCAAAAGGGAGGAGAGCAATGTGAGTGGGTGGAGCAGGACAGTCTGTGTAATGCGCGGCTCATGAGACAAACGCAGCAAGATTGTGAGAGGAGAGAAAGAGATGGTTGGTACGATGGAAGGAGGACGAGGGGGGCTAAGGTGGATGCGAAGGCAGCAGGGGAAAGAAAAGGCTGGCGAAGTGGGGACATGAAACCTACCGATGTTGCGCACAATGCGCAGCTGCTTCACACTGCCATGTGCTTCTACTGCCTGCCCCCCCCCCCCCCCCCCCACCCCCCCCACACACACACACACACACATTTGCACGTTATGCTCGCACGCGCGCGTACACACAAAACACACATGCGCTGCGCACCCCTCGACCCACAAACAGAGCAGGAACCAAAAAAGACGTTTGCATGGTTCCCCCACTGGCACGGGCGCACACACACCTGCAGCAGGCAGTCCTCTGTGGTGGTGGGCAGCATTCGCCCCACAAAGAGCGTGCACGCCGCATCCATGGCTGCCGCGCATGGTTTGTCTGCGCGGTTGAAGCCTCCATGGGAGAGGACAGGGGGATGGGGGGGTGAGGCCGGGGAGGCGGAGGGGAGAAGGAGAGGGGAAGGGGGGAAGGGAGGGGGGAAAGGGAGGGGAGGAATGGGAGGGGGAACGGGATGGGAAGCGGAACAGGTCAGGCATGCGTGTCGTGCGGAAGCTGTGCTCGCTGGGGTACACGGGCGGGATGGACCAACCTCTATGGGCTGTTGTAGGACGGTGTGATTGAAATGTCGAGGACGGAGTTACACGTCAGCAGCACGTGTTGGAAACAGTTGTAATGGGAGAGAGCGAGAAAGCGAGCGGGAGAACGTGGGGTTGGGAGTGGCGAGCGAAAACGAAAAAGGGGCGGGAGGAGGGCAGGACAGAGAGCTGACAGGCTGCGAGGCGGCGGGCGAGGAGGGCGCGCTTGATGGCGCGGTCATGGGGGCGCGTGTCCGTGCCGTCAATGCTGCCCGCCTGCACCGGATGGTACTCCTCGTGACCGTACCACACCAGCTGCCGCCCTCCCACCGGCCCTCCCCACCCCTGCTGCGGTCTTGGCTGCTGCTGCATTCGTTCGTGTTGCCTGGCTGACACGTCAGCATTTGGGACATCCGTCCCCTCCCCCACTCTCGCTCGGCTGCTGCTCCTGCGTCTATCCCTCTCCCTTTCCTGCTCCCTCCTCCTTTCCCTCTCCCTCTCCACATCCCACTCACTCTCCCTCTCCCGTTCCCTCTTCCTCTCACTTTCCCTCTCCCTTTTCCTCTCCCTCTCCCCATCCCAAACACTCTCCCTCTCCCTTTCCCTCTTCCTCTCACTGTCTCTCTCCCTCTCCCTTTCCCGCTCCCTCCTCCTTTCCCTCTCCCCATACCCCTCCCCCTCCCTCTCCCTCTCCCTCTCCCTCTCCCTCTCCCTCTCCCCCTCCCCCTCCCTCTCCCTCTCCCTCTCCCTCTCCCTCTCCCTCTCCCTCTCCCCCTCCCCCTCCCTCTCCCTCTCCCTCTCCCTCTCCCTCTCCCTCTCCCCCTCCCTCTCCCGCTCTCGCAGTCTGTCCAGCCCCTTCCTGTCCCGCGCATCATCTTCCCCTACTCCGCCTTCTTTCTCTCCTCTTCTCCGCCCATGCTGCCGAGAGTCCTCCCCCTCCCTCCACTCCTCTCGCCTCTGTTTCGAGTCTCTCCTCTTCCCTGGGGACCCAGAACGCCTCTCCCTAGCCCTTGTCCTCCGTGTCGTGGAATCCTCCTGCCCACTCCACTCCATTACTCTTCTACGTTTGCTGCTGGGCCGTCCTCCCTAAAAAACGGTTCGCTTGGACGGTTTGCTCCTGGCAGTGAACATTACTCGAACGTGACAGATTGACGCGCAGTGTCGTTGCTTGTCGCACCATTAGCACAGTGTCGTTGCTTAGCACAACCTTCAGGCTGGCGAGCAGGACGATTGTGCGTGTTTGAAGTATGCGGGATGAGACCAAATTGGCTGTACCCGAAATTTCATAATTTGTGTATATATATTAATGGTTCAAAAGAGACCATGATCGCTGGATTACAATAAAAATATATACATGTCTAAATTAACGTCAACTCAATGCAGAAAATTCAAGTGAAATAGAAACTGCTGAGTTTAAAGAAGTAACCTTCAGTAACAAAATAACTTACGACATGCTGTAAGCTTGTTGGAAGTATCGAAGAGGCAGTCAGTGGTTGTTACGAGTGCAATTGAGTGAACGAACGAGAATTGCACTATCGAAGCAAGAATACAAATGAGCGAAGGCATGAGCGAACATTATATAGCGAAACTATAGTGGTAACGGTAATGGTCGCGCGACGAGCCTGGGACTGAGGTTGGGAAAGTGTCGAAGCGTAGGCCCGGAGCGCGGGTTACCAACCGAGCCGTGAGGTCGGGATGCGATGTGCGAAAAGGGCGGGATGATGAATGATGCGATGGTCGCGAGTGGTAACGGTGCTGACTAAGGTGCTATAGTGATGTATGCGTTTAGCAGGGACGCGAAGTAAGGAAAAGAGAATTTCCTTACACTACCCCCCCTTCTAAGGAGGTCCTCCTTATGAAAGCGCGTGGATGTCTCGGAAATTGCTGTGAGATTTGTAGAACAGGAATGTGTGGACTATGAATGAAGGCAGTACAAATATGAAACCCTAACTGGGTTGTACCTCCTATGGGATACCCCACTACAGCCTACACTATAGTATAAGCTATAGATATGTTCTGACACACCCCCATAGGCAAAGTGGGGGAGAACAAGGGGTCACAAGACCAGTCAAGCAAAGTAAAGCAAAGCAAGCTCGGGGTGGATCACAAAGTCACCACACAGTCCGAGCACAAGAGCAGGGCCAGAGGCCAGTTCACATGCAAGAGTACAGACATATATATATATAAAAGTAGACAAACAAGAGCAGGTATATATATATGTCACAGTACAAGTAAAATCAAGAGGAGAGCAAGTGAGGCAAGACAGGCACAAGACCCAGCTGGGTGCAGAAGCGCTGATGGTCACAAGGCGCGAGTGCCTTGGTGAACACATCAGCAGTGTTGGCCTCAGAGGCCACGTACGCAAGCCGCAACTGTCCACGCTGCTGTAGCTCACGAGCAAGGAAGTAGCGAAGAGCAATGTGCTTCGTTCTGTGCTCCAGACGCTGCTCTCGACACAAGGCCAGCATGGCCTTGTTGTCTACGTACAGCACTGGAGGAGAACGAGGCGGCTCTCCAAGGTCAGTCAGCAGGTAGGTGAGCCAGCGAAGCTCCTGTGCAGCCATGGCCCCGGCGTAGATCTCAGCCTCACAACTGGAGCTGAGAACCGAAGACGAACGAGTAGCCCGCCACGAGACAGAGCCGGAACCAAGACTGAAGGTGTAACCCTGTGACGACCGCTGCGTAGCCTGGTCGTCAGCCCAAGAAGCGTCTGCGTGCCCTGTAAGGACCACTGGACTCCGCCCTCCAAGCACTAGCCCCATGCCTGACGTACTGCACAGGTAGCGCAATACCCTCTTCGCTGCAGCCATGTGCTCTGGTCGGTGTCTCCCAGGAGCAACATAGCGTGCAAGAATGCTCAGAGGGTATGCAAGGTCAGGCCGTGTGCAGGTCATCAGGTACATGAGACAGCCAACAAGCTCTGGGTACGGGCCACTCGACTCTACGGACTCATCCGAAGGCAGAGCTGAGAGCGAGTGGCGAGTAGACAGAGGAGTGGCCTGAGGCGAGGAGTACGTGAAGCCGAAGCGCTGAAGGACCTCCTGCACCATGTGTGACTGAGTCAAGGTAATGGTGCGGCGTGCTCTGTCCCGAGTGATCTGCAAGCCAAGGTAGCTGCGCAGTTCACCCAAGTCTGTGCACGTGTGTCTCTTCAGCAGCTCGGACTTCACGTAGGCGAGTCCAGCAGTGTCCGCTGTGGCAAAGACCAAGTCGTCGACGTACACGAGGATGTAGAACGGCGGCAGGGAAGTGTCGGTGCGCAGAAACAGCGACGGGTCAGCAGTAGAAGGAGCAAACCCAAGAGCCGCAAGCGTAGTCCTCAGTGTGTCGTGCCACTCACGTGGTGCCTGGCGGAGACCGTAGACTGGCCGTCGGAGGCTCCACTGGGTGCCAGGAGGGAAATTCCCAGTGAAGCCAGGTGGACGGCGCAGCCAGATCTCCTCGTGCAGGCTACCTTGCAGGAACGCAGTGCTGAAGTCGAGAGAGTGAAGCTCGTAGTCGCGCTGAGCGGCTATGTGCAGCAGCACCCGAAGAGTGGTCATCTTCGGGGTGGGAGAGAAGGTCTGAAAGTAGTCAACTCCCTGCCGCTGACTGAAGCCACGAGCAACGTACCGCGCCTTGAAGACAGGTGGAGAGCCCGGCGGCCGCTTCACCCTGAAGATCCACATGCCACTGACGATGTTCGCCCCAGGAGGGGGAACTGCGTCAACGTAGGTGCCTGTGGACTTCCAGGAAGCCATCTCTGCATCCATAGCTGCCTGCCACTGAGACGAGTAGGGACCCTCTACGGCCTCCGCGTAAGAGCGCGGAGTCGGGATGTCTAGTGCATCCGGGTCTCCCTCAGGAGCAAGCAGTACAGACGCAAGATGAGGTGAAGCAGCAGCCAGACACTGTAACTCCTCCTGCCTGTCCTCTAGGACGTCCGTGCCAAGAGCACACTCACCCCCGACGGACGGAGGACAGACAGACGCAGACTCAGCAACAAGGCTAGCAGCGTAGTCTAGACGACAGCGAGCAGCAAAGTCGACGAGCTCAGCGACAAGAGCAGACGCAGCAGTGGACTCAAAAGAGGGGTCAAAGACGAGAGTAGTAAGCAGACGCGTGACAGTAGGACTGGCAGCACGAAGAGAGTCCGACTCAGGGTCGGCAAGCGCAGGAAGAGAGGACTCAGGAGGAGAAGGCAAAGGGGCACGCAGAGGAGCAGTGGACGGACGCAGAGACATCCGGTGCGTGCCAGGGACAGGAGGAGGACGCTGACGCGAACCGCGACCACTAGTGCGAGCAGCACGAACAGGCGACGCAGGACGAGACGCAGGCTCACGACGCTCAGCAAGACCTCCAGTAGGACCAGTGTAAGGAGAGGGAGCAGGCAGTGGAGAGGAAGGCTCCAACAGGGACTGCGACTGGACAGGCTGTGGACACTCTACCGGAGGAGAAAGACCAAGAACCTGCTGCAGGAGCGGAACGAAGTACGGCCGAGGCCGCGCGGCAACTCCAGACTCAGCAGGGACAGCACCAGCACCCTCAGCAACAGCACCAGCGCCACCAACACCTCCAGCGGCAGGACCTCCAGCAGCACCAGTAGCAGAACCACCGCCGGGACAGACAGCAGTAGTCTCAGCACCAACACCCTCAGGAGCTCCTGCTCCAGGAGTACCCGCAGGCCCAGCAGCTCCGGGACCGGCAGCACCAGCACCCTCGACGGTCGAAGAAGCTCCAGCTCCAGCAGCACGCCTTCAGCGGCGAGCAAACCACTCGCGCAGCTCCTGTGGAGAGAGGGGCTCCCGGCGAGACGTAGCAGCAGGAGAAACCCCAGGCTCAGCAGCTCCAGACGTAGCACCCCCAGGCTCAGCAGCTCCAGACTCAGTACCCCCAGGCTCAGCAGCTCCCGACCTAGCACCCCCAGACCCAGCACCCCCTAGCTCAGCAGCTCCAGGCACCGTACCCCCCGGCTCAGCACCCCCAGGCTCAGCACCCCCAGTAGCAGCACCTCCAGGCTCCGCACCCCCGCGCACAGCACCCCCAGAGTCAGCACCCCCAGGCTCAGCACCTGCAGTAGCACCAGAGTCACCAGTAACCTCGACCGGGTCAACTGCGTCTACCTGGGACACACCTGAGGGGGCAGGAACCTGAGGGGGGAGGGGGTCTACCGGGGGGGGAACTGGCACAAGGAAGTCCGGCGGAGGGAGGAGGGAAGGAGTGCGGTAGGGGAAGAGGCGGTAGAAGGGGACTGACTCGTCGAACGTGACGTCCTGGGAGGACAGAACACGACAAGAGGAGGGGTGGTAAAACTGCCACCCGGGAGCGTCTCTGGGGAAGCCAAGGAAGACACAGGGAGCAGCACGAGGGGACAGCTTGTCCGCAGACAAGTCGCGGACAAACGCCCGAGATCCCCAGACACGGAACGCCGACGCATCGCCAACCTTCCCCGTCCACAGCAAAGCTGGGGAGGTCTCCGGTCGGGAGACTCTGGGCTGAAGGTTGATCTGATGCGCGGCGTACCGAACCGCAAACGGCCACAGAAAATGGGGGGCAGCCGCATGCACCATGGACGTACGGGCGACGTCCATGACAATGTCGATGCGGCGCTCAGCAATCCCATTCTGCTGTGGAGAGTCCGGAAGCGTGAAGGTCTGGCGGATGCCTCGTGCCCGACAGTAGGCTCGCAGAAGGCCGGAGGAGAACTCTCCGCCTCTGTCCGAATGCAGACGCAGAACAGGAAAGTCCGAGCCGAAGCTCCGCCTGAGCTGGAGACGAGCTGCGCGGATCTAGTCGATCAACACCTCAGTGACCTCACCCTTGCTGCGCGAGGGGAAGACTGTGGTGTAACGCGAGTAGTCGTCAACCACGAGCAGGAAGTAGCGCTCGTGACCCTGTCCACGGACGCGGGCTGGGCCCCACACGTCCATGTGAAGTGTCTGCATCGGGGCCTCCGTCGGAGGAAACGGGGAGGAGTGAGGGGTAGCCCGCAGGCGACCCTCGACACAGGGGACACAGGGAGGGCCAGGCCCCGGAGGAAGGGGAGGTAGGGACCGGGGAAGGCCAGAGACGAGAAGGCGAGAGACCATGCCCCGGAGACGAGGCAGGGAGGGGTGACCCATCCTGTGGTGCCACAGGAGGGTCTCGTGGGACAGGAGGCGACACGAGCAGGGGGCAGACTCAGGACCAGACCTGGGCGCTGTAGCAAACACCTGACCCGACGCAGCTACCTGACCAGACGCAGGAGGAGGAGACGGAACAGTGAGTGTGTACAGGCTCGACCCCGGCCCACGTGTGAACGTGGTCAGGTGTCGACCCGTGTCCGCGTCCGTGCAGTGGGTGACCCGTCGGCGCGCAGGGGTGAACTGGTCAACCCCTGCATCCTGTAGGTCAGCACCCGCCACCAAGTTCGTAGAGAACGAGGGGAGGTAGAGACCGGACAGGGCGCCAGACGGGACCGCAGGGCACGGCAGGACAGTGGAGTAGCGAGCCAGAACAGGACCCCCAGAGGGGTCTGCCAGGGAGACTGCCACTGGCCGACTAAGCGGCGTGAGTGTGGTGCGGTCTCGAAAGAAGAAGCGAGACGCCCCGGAGTCAAGAGTGAAAGTGAGAGAGGGCGGAGCCGACGCAGTACCTGAGAGAGCAGACTCACCAGCACCTGAGGACTCAGACTCACTGGCACCTAGAGCAACAGCTTCACCAGCACCTGGAGCAGTAGCCTCAACAGCACCTAGAGCCGCAGTACCAATGCCCGGGTCGGGCGGGAAACACCGGTAACAGTCACCCTCCTCACTAATAGTCACAGCATACATGGCAGCAAGAATAGCATCAAAGTCAAGATCAAAGATAGCTACTCCTGACCTAGAGAGCTGGTCCCAGCGAGGGATCTCAGAGGCGTCAGGAAACTGGCGGCGCCAAGCGTCAGTCAGGCGGCCGAAGCAACGCTGGGCGGGGTGTGGACCACCACACTGCTCACCCGCACGGTCGCCAGTGCGCAGGACGTAAGTGCACGGACCAGCACCCCCACCCCGCTGACGTGCAAAGTACCACTCACGGAGCTGCTGCGGGGAGAGGGTCTCCTGACCACGCTGCTGCTGCTGGCGGTGACCACCACCGGAGCCACTCCTCCTCGACGAGCCACGACCTCCGCCGCCTCCTCCGCCGCCGCCGCCACCACCTCTGCTGCCACCGCCACTCCCACCGTCGCCGCCGCCACTGCCGCCTCCGCCTTCACTCCCACCACCACCGCCGCTGCCGCCCCCGCCTCCACTGCCTCCGCCGACACCTCCACTCCCGCTACCACTCCCGCTACCACCCTCACCTCCTCCGCTGCCTCTCCCGCCGCCTCCACCGCCCCCGCCGCCTCCACCACCGCCCCTGCCCCCCTTGCTCTTGCCAGAGCGACGTCTCCCGCTGGGGGCAGACGCCGCACCGACCGACTCAAAACCAACAAGGTCGGCCGTAGCAGCAGAGGCGACAGAGGGCAGGAGGGGGGAGGGGGAACACCCCTCAAAGATGGGGGTGCGTGGGTCACCACGAGAGGCCCCTACAGCGAGAATGCTCTTCTCGGCTGCTAGGAGGGACTTCTCGAGGAGCTCGACAGTGAGAGTCGTGGGGCAGACTGCGAGTAGGTCGTCCCTGACTCCGCGAAGGGAGTCAGGGAGGCGGGTGACAATGTAGTAGAGAGTGAAGTACTTGGGGGGGGGGGGTTCTTGGCGCAGAACTCAGCAGGAAGTGCAGCGCGGAAGCGAGCGTCACCAGTGCGCAGGTGGGTAATGAGGTCGGCTACTGTGGCAAAAGCAGCAAGGTCGGGAAAGAGGTACGGTAGCATGAGGCGGCTCAGTGCAGCAGTGACAGGGGTGGAGTAGCGTGCAATAACGGCGTCGTACAAGGTCTGAGCACTCTTGTACGACCCAAAGTACGCACGCTCAGCGGGAGGGAGGTGGCGACGCACAGCAAGACGTGCAGCAGCATCGCGTGTGGCCCACTGTGAGCGAACAGTGGCATCCTCAGTAGCAGCAGGGGCGGGAGAGGCACCAGAAGTGAGATCAAAGAGAGAGAGGCCGTCAGCTCTGTCGCACTGTAGGAAAAGCAGTAGGTCGTCTACCCACACGTCAAAGTCGATGGCTCTGCCCTCAGCGTCAAAGGTGAGGACACTGGGGGTAGCCATGACAGCAGTAGAGAGAGGGCAGTGCGCAGAGTAAAGCTCAGTGCTCACCAGATAGGGCAGTGCAGGGAGGGCTCGGGCGGCTCGGGCGGCTCGGCGGCGCGGCTGCTGGGCGGCTCGGGCGACTCGGCGGCTCGGGCGGCTCGGGCGGCACGGCTGCTGGGGGCGGCTCGGCTGCTGGGGCGGCTCAGCTGCAGGGGCGGCTCGGCTACTGGGGCGGCTCGGCTGCTACTGCGGCTCGGCTGCTGGGGCGGCGGGGCCGACAGGTGCAGCAGCGGGGCCGGTAGTGGTAGCGGCGGGGCCGGTTGAAGCAGCGGCGGGGCCGGCAGAGGGGACGGGGGGGCCGTCGGGTGCAGCGGCGGAGCCGATAGAGGGGACGGCGGGGCCGTCAGGCGCGGCTGCAGGGCCGTCAGAAGGGGACGGCGTGGCCGTCAGAAAGGGACGGCGGGGCCGCGTCTGAGCGGGCGGCGGGGCCGCGGCTGAGCAGGCGGCGGGGCCGCGTCGTAGCGGGCGGCGGGGCCGCGTCGTAGCGGGCGGCGGGGCCGCGACTGAGCGGGCGGCGGGGCCGCGACTGAGCGGGCGGCGGGGCCGCGTCTGAGCAGGCGGCGGAGCCGCGTCGTAGCGGGCGGCGGGGCCGCGTCTGAGGAGGCGGCGGGGGCGCGGCTGAGCCGGCGGCGGGGCCGCGTCGTAGCGGGCGGCGCGGCCGCGTCGTAGCGGGCGGCGGGGCCGCGTCGTAGCGGGCGGCGGGGCCGCGTCGTAGCGGGCGGCGGGGCCGCGTCGTAGCGGGCGGCGGGGCCGCGGCTGAGCAGGAGGCGGGGCCGCGATCGAAATGGCGGCGGGGCCGCGTCCGAAGGGGCGGCAGGGCCGCGAGGGAAGGGCGACACGGAGGGTCGCTCGAGCGAGAGGAAAAAAAAAAAAAAAAGTTAGCGCGCCTCGGGGCGCGCTTCGGTGGGCCCTAGGCGAAGTTCCCACAGGGAACCCGCTCTATACCATGTGAGATTTGTAGAACAGGAATGTGTGGACTATGAATGAAGGCAGTACAAATATGAAACCCTAACTGGGTTGTACCCCCTATGGGATACCCCACTACAGCCTACACTATAGTATAAGCTATAGATATGTTCTGACAATTGCGGCTACGTAGGTTTTCGGTGACGACGGGGTGATTTTCAACTTTCTCCAGGGGAACCCAATTGTCCTCGGTGGGGGTACGATCTTTCCAGCGGATCAGAAACTCTACTTTGCGGGCTCCTCGAGGGTCGCGAACTCTGTGACTCAGGATCTTGTCGGGGGTGATGACTGGTTCGGTTGGTGGTCGTGTCATGCTGGTGGGTCGATGTCGTGGGAGTTGGCTAGTGGATGGCACGTAAGGGCGAAGTAAGCTAACGTGGAACGAGGGGCTGACGTACCAGTCAGCAGGGAGGAGGAGGTGCGCGGTGACTGGCGTAACCATGTGACTGATTCGAAATGGCCCACAGTATCGAGGGCGGAGTTTTGGAGTGATGGGCAGGCGGAGGTTCTGAGTGTCGAGTAAAACGAGGTCGTCGGGCTGATAAGTAATGGGTCTGCGATGGCGATCGGCGTTGCGTTTAGCGATGATGTTTGATTTTTTTATTGCTTCTGCTGCCCTGGTCCGTGCTGCTTGCAGAATCTCGGCGAACTGTTGTGCTCGTGGGACGGGGTTGTCGGGATTCGGTGTCATGGGTGCTGTTGGGTCCTGTCCGTAATTCAAGTAAAACGGCGACTGTTGCGTCGTGGCTGATGGTGCGTTATTGTATGCGAACTCGATGAGTGGCAGCTGCTGTTCCCACGTATTCGGATCGTCGCACGTGGCTCGAATCAGCTGCTCCATGGTCTGATTTGTCCGTTCCGTCTGTCCGTCGGTTTCGGGGTGATAGGATGAACTGAACTGTAAGCGCGTGCCGAGCTGCTGCCACAGGTTCCGCCAGAAGTTGCTTGTAAATTTCGTGTCCCTGTCGCTGATGATCGATGCGGGTATCCCGTGCAGTCGAACGACGGTGGTGATGAAGAGTCGGGCGGTTTCCTCGGCTGTGATTGATTTCCTGCATGCTGCGAAATGAGCCATCTTCGTTAGTCGATCGACGATGACCAGGATCGCGTCATTCCCACTCGCCCCAGCTGGTAACCCCGTGACGAAATCCATCGTCACCTGCTGCCAAGCACGCTCTGGGGGCGGGATGGGTTGTAATTGTCCCGCCGGCCGCTTCCTGCTTGACTTCATGAGCTGGCAAGTGGGGCACGATGCCACGTGTCGTTGCACATCGGTCAACATTTCTGGCCAGTAGTAGTACCGCTGCAGCTGCTGCCGTGTTTTTTCTACCCCGAAATGTCCCGAGGTAACTCCGTCGTGTGCTTCCTGTAACAGTAGTTCCCGCAGTAGCGTGTATCCTGGTACCCAGATGCGGTCGGTTCCAGCTTTTACGTAATAGACTCCTTTTGCCGCTGCGAATTGCTGTGAGTTGCCTCCTGTAAAGAACGGGTCTGTTTGATATCCGTGGGTAAATAGGCCTGTCAGTAGCGGGCTGGTCTGGGCGAGTAGTATCGCGTGGATCTGGGCAGTGGGGCGGGTCAGTGCGTCGGCGATATTCGAGGCTCCTTTTTTGTATGTGACCGTACAGTGAAAATTCGACTCGAGGAAATCGAGCCATCGAATCTGTCGTGGGTTGAGGTGGGGCTGTGCGCGGAGGTACTGTAGAGATCGATGGTCTGTCCGTACTGTCACGTCTGCGCCGGTCAAGTAAGAGCGCCATACTTTGAATGCGTGCACGATCGCGAGCATTTCGCGGTCGTGTATCGGGTAATTTCGCTCAGGCGGATGTAGTTTGCGTGATTCGTAGGCGATGGGTTGGAGGCCGCCGCCGAAGTCCTGTAACAGTACAGCTCCGATGGCGATGTCACTTGCGTCGGTAACCACTTCGAAAGGGCGGTGGGGATCAGCGATGCGTAGAACGGGTGGTGAACAGAGAACGTTTTTCAGGGCAGAGAAGGCATCATGCTCTTTCTCCCCCCACGTAAAAGCGACCCCCTTACGCAGTAAATCAGTGAGTGGGGCTGTTAAACGTGCCATGTCGGGCACGAACCGTCGAACGTAATTAACAAAACCTAAAAAACTCTGCAGTTCCGTGATGTTCGTCGGGGGGCGCCACGCTTTTACCGTATCCAGCTTCTTTGGGTCAATCTCAACCCCAGCCTCCGAAATGACGTGACCCAAAAACTCTAGCCTGTCCCGAAAAAACTCGCACTTGGAGCCCTTGGTGAGTAGCCGATGTTCCTCCAAAACCTTAAAAACTGCTTCAAGATCCACTAAGTGTTGCTGCTTATCCCGGCTGTAAACTAGAATATCGTCCAGGTAAACTATCACGCATTTATCTAAAAGTGGTCTAAACGCCTCGTTCATGGTCATCTGAAATGTCGCAGGCGCGTTCGTCAGCCCGAATGGCATTACTGTATACTCGAATGACCCGTACCTAGTCCTAAATGCTGTTTTGGCGCAGTCCGATGGTTCGACCCGAATCTGATGGTAACCTCCCCGTAAATCTATTTTCGAAAAGACTCGTGCTGTTCGCAGTTGGTCGATCAGTTCGTCGGCGCGGGGGATGGGGTATCGCGATTTGACTGTTACCCTGTTAAGCGCTCGGTAGTCGATGCACATGCGGAACCCTCCGTCTTTTTTCGGTGTGAACAGTATCGGTGCGGCGAACGGTGACGAGCTCGGACGGATAAACTGCTTCTCTAACAGGTAATCTAACTGCTTCCTTAACTCGTCGAGCTCGGGCTGTGTCAGTCGAAATTGCCGCTGTACAGTTGGCTGTGCCCCCGGTTCTAACTCGATCCTATGGTCGTGCGCCCGCTGAGGTGGCAGTCTCTGTGGTAAATCATCCGGAAATATCCCCGGGAACTGTTTCAGTAGTGCCTGTAGTTCGGTCGGTACAGTTGCCAGCAGTTTCTCCAAATCACTCGGCTGCTCATCTTTTTCTACGAGTGCGATATCCACTGCGTACACGTCAGCTCCAGCAACGACAGCCCGTTTCATCGTGATGGCGTTGACCTGGACCGTCGAAGATTTGGGTGGCTGCCAGCGAGGTAGAACGGCCCAGTTACCATTACTTCGCACTGTGCAGCTCCCCGTCGTCCAGTCGATCCGTGGATTGTACCGTCGCAGCCAATCACGTCCCAATAAAATGTCGTGCCCATCCAGTGTCGTCGCGAGCATTTCCTGTGTAAACCCGAAGTTCCCCCCGCAGCGGACTTTTACGCGCTCCACCTTTTCCCGTATGGCCAGGGGCGTGCCGTCGACTAAGCGTGCATCTATCTCAGGTAAACATCGGTTAAGCGTTAACTGTAATTTTCGTGCGGTTGCGGTATTAACTAAGCTGTGGCTTGCTCCTCCGTCAATGAAGATCTTCACTGCTGCTCCCTGTATTTTCCCGTAGATCAGTACCGGGCAATCCGTCGCTGTACCCTCCTTATTCATCCGAGCCCGATCGATGGCGTGAATCGGTACTGTGACTCGGTGAGGGTCGGTGTGGTTGGGCGAGCAGGCAGTCTCGTCAGTAGTTGGCCCAACTTCTACTGACTGCTGGCGTTTCCCTGCCTCCGAGACTCCCTCCCCTGCTCTGCTCCTCGACGCCTCAGCTCCTCTGGACATTCGCTCTTGCGATGGCCCGGCCGGTTGCAAGCAAAGCAGCGCCCTCTAAACGGCGCGGCAGCTGCATTCGCTGCGACGGCATGTACAGTGGCGTGCTCGGTCGGTCCCCGAGGACGATGTCCGTAATAGGACCCCGGTCTCGGTCGGCGTAGGATATCGATTTTCTCGGCGAGCGCGAGGATCTCGTTGAAATTCGAGAGCCCGCGTAGCATTATCTCGTGCGAGATGTCCGGCTTTAGCCCTCCGACGTAACGGTCCACCCGCTCCGCCTCGTGCATGTAGCCGACCTGTTCGCAAAGTGCGAGAAACCCGCTGGTGTAGTGTTGAACTGACCCGAGCTGGCGCCAAGTGCGCAGTTTCTGACGCGCCGAAATCGAGGCCGCGATCGGCTCAAAGCGCGCCCGAAGTCCTGCGCACCACGCATCCCACGTGCTGTATTGGGCGGTTTCGCAGAACGAACTCCAGGTAACAGCTGGACCCGAGGGCCCTTCCTTGTGCGACGGTGGCTCGTAGGCGCGCTGCGACGTCACAATGACTCGCCACCAGTCCATGGCAGGGCCCCTGAGTAGTGAAACCGCATACCGGATCTTGGCGGCGTCCGACTCGACGTAGTTGGCGCCAAAAAACACATTCATCGTGAAGACCCACGATTGAACTGTCGGGCCGCCGCGTTGGCTTGGGTCGAAGCAAGGCGGGCGTTGCGGCTTGAGTGGCATTGGGGCCATCATGGCGTTCTCGCCACTTGTCGCCGCAAACTCCACGTGCCGACGGGCTTCTCGGGGCTCCCGTGGGCTTAATGCGCTCCTGTTCCCTCCCATGCCGGGCATCGGTTGGGCTGCGCCGTCACTGGCTGCGCCTGAGCGCTGTCCCGTGCTGTTGTGTTGCGTTGGTGTGCCGGATGAGATGACGATGGGCTCCTCCAAATGTGCAGATTCATTTGTTTGTGCGTGTGATGTCGTCGGTACGTTCACCGTTGACTGTTGACGGGCGGAGTCACGTTCCGCCGTGAGAGTCGCGATTTCGAGCGCCGAATCCTCCAATTGACGCACGAGACGATCGAGTTGCTCCTGCGTCAACGTGGCGAGATTGAAATCGGCCATGGCGGGGGTGTTGGGCAAGCTCAGCGAGAGCCTCGGTCGTGGCCGTGCGTGCTTTCGAGAGAGCACTACGAGCGGCGGTGCTGTGTCGCTGAGAGACGTCTACCCCCCCCAAAAATTGAGATAGTGGGAAGCGAAGGTGTGGATGCGGTCCGAGATGAGATCGTAGGCTCTGAATACCAAGTGTTACGAGTGCAATTGAGTGAACGAACGAGAATTGCACTATCGAAGCAAGAATACAAATGAGCGAAGGCATGAGCGAACTGTCAAACATTATATATGTTATGCTTGTGTAGGCTACAGTGGGTTAGCCTATAGGGGGTACACAATTCTAGGGTTTCCTACTTGTACTCATTTCACTGCTAGTTCATTCATTCCTGTTCGCTTATTCTCACATGGTATAGAGCGGGTCCTTCTAAGGACCGTTTTTGTTGGGCCCACCGAAGCGCGCCCCGAGGCGCGATTTTTTTTAGCGACCCCTCGGGTCGCCTTTTCCCCTGCGGCTCAGCCGCCTCCACTGACGCGGCCCCGCCGCCCTCCCTTACACGGCCCCGTCGCCGGCTCTCACGCGGCCCCGCCGCCGACTCTGTCGCGGCCCCGCCCCGGCCTTTACGCGGCCCCGCTGCCTGCTCTCACGCGGCCCCGCCCCGGCTCCTACGCGGCCCCGCCCCGGCCTTCACGCGGCCCCGCCGACGGCTCTGTCGCGGCCCCGCCCAGGCTCTTACGCGGCCCCGCCGCCTACTCTCGCGCGGACTCGCCCCGGCTTTCACGCGGCCCCGCCGACGGCTCTCTCGCGGCCCCGCCCCGGCTCTTCCGTGGCCCCGTCCCGGCTCTTACGCGGCCCTGCCGCCGGCTCTCTTGCGGCCCCGCCCCGGCTCTCACGTGGCCCCGCCGTCGGCCCTCTCCAGGCCCCGCCGCCGGCTCTCTTACGGCCCCGTCGCCGGCCCTGACGCGGCCCCTGCCCCGGCTCTCAAGCGGCCCCGCCGCCGGCTCTTTTGCGGCCCCGCCGCCGGCTCTGAAGCGGCCCCGCCCCGGCTCTCACGCGGCCCCGCCGCCGGCCCTCACGCGGCCCCTACCCGGCTCTCTTGCGGCCCCGCCGCCGGCTCTGAAGCGGCCCTGCCCCGGCTCTCACGCGGCCCCGCCGCCGGCCCTCACGCGTCCCCGCCCCGGCTCTCTCACGCGGCCCCGCCGCCACACCTGCAGCAGTCGGGCAGCAGTGCAGCCGAACCGCCCGGGAGCCGAGCCGCCCAACGCCCGAGCCGCCCAGTCGCCGAGCCGCCCGGGACCCGAGCCGCCCTTCACCCGAGCCGCCCTGCCGCCGAGCCGCCCGGGAGCCGAGCCGCCCTGCACCCGAGCCGCCCTGCCGCCGAGCCGCCCGGGAGCCGAGCCGCCCTGCGCCCGAGCCGCCCAGCCGCCGAGCCGCCCGGGAGCCGAGCCGCTGTGCACCCGAGCCGCCCGGTCGCCGAGCCGCCTTTCTGCAGAGCTGCACGACCTGCCCTGCCTGGTGAGCACAGTCCCACTGTCACTGCGAGCTCTTTCCCTACTGCTTGCACTGCGTCGCTGTCGTCGCCATGGCTACCCCTAATGTCCTAGCTTTTGACGCTGAGGGTCGCGCCATGGATTTTGAGGTCTGGTTAGACGACCTGCAGCTGTTCTTACAGTGCGAGAGGGCTGACAGCCTTTCTCTCTTTGACCTCACCTCTGGCGCCTCTCCTGCTCCTGCTGCTGATGCTGATCCCACTGTGCGCTCTCAGTGGGCCACCCGCGATGCTGCTGCACGTCTTGCTGTGCGTCGCCACCTCCCTACCTCTGAGCGTGCGCACTTTAGTCAGTACAAGAGTGCTCAGACCTTGTACGACGCTGTAGTTGCGCGCTACTCCTCCCCTGCCACTGCTGCACTGAGCCGTCTCATGCTTCCCTACCTCTTTCCTGACCTCTCTGCCTTTCCCACTGTCGCTGACCTCATTACGCACCTCCGCACTAGTGACACTCGCTACCGCGCCGCCCTTCCTGCTGAGTTCTACCCACCCCCCATGTACATCGCTCTCTACTACGTAGTCGCGCGCCTCCCTGACTCCCTTCGCGTCGTCAGGGACCACTTTCTCGCAGCCTGTCCCACCACCCTCACCGTCGACCTCCTCGAGAAGGCCCTCCTCGCAGCGGAGAAGAGCATAGTCGCTGTAGGTGCTTCTCGTGGTGACCCTCGCACCCCCATCTTTGAGGGGTGCTCTCCTTCCCCCTTGCTGCCCTCTGTTGCCTCTACTGCTGCTGCCGACCTGCTTGGTCTTGAGTCGGTCGGCGCGGCGTCTGCCCCTAGTGGGAGACGTCGCTCCAGCAAGGGCAAGGGGGGCAAGGGCGCGGGTGGAGCTGGAGGGGGCGGTGGCGGTGGCGGCGGTGGCGGCGGAGGGAGTGGGGGTGGCGGCGGGACTAGTGGCGGGGGTGGTGGTGGTGGTGGCAGCAGCGGCGGAGACGGTGGTGGTGGTGCCAGCGGTGGTGGTGGAGGCAGCGGCGGAGGTGGAGGCGGCGGAGGTGGAGGCGGTGGAGGCGGCAGCGGAGGAGGCGGTGGTGGTGGAGGAGGTGGAGCTGGTCGGGGTGGTACCCAGCAGCGTAGCGGCGGTGGTGGTGGCCAGCGCTCGCAGCGGCAGCAGCAGCAGCAGCGCTCGCGGGACATCCCTCCGCCTCAGCAGCTTCGTGAGTGGTACGCTGGGCGTCAGAGGGGTGGGGGTACTGGTCCCTGCACCTACGTTCTTCGTTCCGGCGACCGCGCGGGTGAGCAGTGTGGGGGTGCCCACGCCACCCAGCGCTGCTTTGGCCGCCTGACGGACGCTTGGCGTCAGCAGTTCCCTGGGGCTAGTGAGATCCCTCGCTGGGATGAGCTTCTTAGGGCTGTTGTAGCGATCTTTGATCTTGATTTTGATGCTATCCTTGCTGCTATGTATGCTGTGACTTATAGTGAGGAGAATGAGGGTTACCGGTGTTTCCAGCCCGACCCGGGCATTGGTACTGCTGCGCTAGGTGCTTGTGAGGCTGCTGCTCTAGGTGCCAGTGCGTCTGCGCTCTCAGGTACTGGTGAGACTGCGCTCTCAGGTACTGCGTCGTCCTCGTCCTCCCTCACCTTCACACTTGACTCCGGGGCTTCTCGCTCCTTCTTTCAAGACCGCACTACCCTTACGCCGCTCGGCCGGCCGGTTGCAGTCTCCCTTGCTGACCCCTCTGGGGGTCCTGTCCTGTCTCACTTCTCCACTGTCCTCCCGTGTCCGGCTGCCCCTTCGGGCACCCTGTCTGGTCTGTACCTTCCCTCGTTCTCTACGAACTTGGTGAGTGGCGCGGACCTGCAGGATGTGGGGGTTCACCAGTTCACTCCTGCGAGTCAGCGGGTGACCCACTGCACGGAGGCACGCACAGGCCGACACCTGGCCACGTTCTCGCGTCGGCCGGGGTCGAGTCTCTACACCCTGACCGTTGAGTCTCCTCCTGTCCCTGCGTCTGGTCAGGTGGCTGCGTCAGGTCAGGTGCTTGCTGCTGCGTCCCGGTCAGGTCCTGAGTCTGCCCCCTGTTCTTGTCGCCTCCTGTCTCACGAGACTCTCCTGTGGCACCACCGTCTTGGCCACCCCTCCTTGCCCCGTCTTCGGAGCATGGCTTCCCATGTCCTTGTCTCTGGTCTTCCCTAGTCTCTCTCTCCTCTCCCCTCCGGGCCAGGACCTTCCTGTGTCCCCTGTGTCGAGGGTCGCCTCCGGGCTACTCCTCACTCCTCCCACTTCCCCCCGACAGAGGCTCCCCTGCAGACGCTTCACATGGATGTGTGGGGCCCAGCCCCCGTCCGTGGGCAGGGTCACGAGCGCTACTTCCTGTTGGTGGTTGACGACTACTCGCGTTACACCACAGTCCTCCCCTTGCGCAGCAAGGGTGCGGTCACTGAGGTGCTGATCGACTGGATCCGCGAGGCTCGTCTCCAGCTTAGGAAGAGCTTCGGCTCGGACTTTCCTGTTCTGCGTCTGCACTCGGACAGAGGCGGAGAGTTCTCCTCTCGCCTTCTGCGAGACTACTGTCGTGCACGGGGGATCCGCCAGACCTTCACGCTTCCGGACTCTCCACAGCAAAATGGGATTGCTGAGCGCCGCATTGGCATGGTCATGGATGTCGCTCGTACGTCCATGATGCATGCTGCTGCCCCCCATTTTCTGTGGCCGTTTGCGGTGAGGTACGCGGCGCATCAGCTCAACCTTCACCCCCGGGTCTCTAGGCCTGCGATGTCCCCAGCCTTGCTGTGGACGGGGAAGGTTGGCGATGCGTCTGCGTTCCGTGTCTGGGGATCTCGGGCGTTTGTCCGCGACTTGTCTGCGGACAAGCTGTCCCCTCGTGCTGCTCCCTGTGTCTTCCTTGGCTTCCCCACTGACGCCCCAGGGTGGCAGTTTTACCACCCCTCCTCTCGTCGTGTTCTGTCCTCCCAGGACGTCACGTTCGACGAGTCCGTCCCCTTCTACCGTCTCTTCCCCTACCGCACTCCTTCCCTCCCCCCTCCCCCGGACTTCCTTGTGCTGGTTCCCCCCCCGGTAGACCCCCTCCCCCCTCAGGTTCCTGCCCCCTCAGGTGTGTCCCAGGTAGACGCCGTTGACCCGGTCGAGGTTACTGGTGACTCAGGTGCTGCTGCGGGTGCTGAGCCTGGGGGTGCTGACTCTGGGGGTGCTGTGCGCGGGGGTGCTGAGCCTGGGGGTGCTACTGCTGGGGGTGCTGGGCCTGAGGGTGCTACTGCGGAGGGTGCGGAGCCTGGGGGTGCTGAGCCGGGGGGTGCTGTGCCTGGACGTGCTGGGTCTGGGGGTGCTGGGTCGGGAGCTGCTGAGCCTGGGGGTGCTGAGCTGGGAGCTGCTGAGCCTGGGGGTGCTGCGTCTGGAGCTGGTGAGCCTGGGGTTTCTCCTGCTGCTGCGTCTCGCCGGGAGCCCCTCTCTCCACAGGAGCTGCGCGAGTGGTCCGCTCGCCGCTGGAGGCGTGCTGCTGAGTCTGGAGGTGCTGCTGGAGCTGGAGCTGGAGCTTCTTCGACCGTCGAGGGTGCGGGTGCTGCCGGTCCCGGAGCTGCTGGACCTGCGGGTCCTCCTGGAGCTGGAGCTGCTGAGGGCGTTGGTGCTAAGCCTACTGCTGTTGGTCCTGCCGCTGGAGGTGTGGGTGGCGCTGGTGCTGTCGCTGAGGGTGCTGGTGCTGTCCCTGCTGAGTCTGGAGCTGCCGCGCGGCCTCGGCCGTACTTCGTTCCGCTCCTGCAGCAGGTTCTTGGTCTTTCTCCTCCAGTAGAGGGTCCACCGCCTGTCCAGTCGTAGTCCCTGCTGGAGCCTTCCTCTCCACTGCCTGCTCCCTCTCCTTACACTGGTCCTACTGGAGGTCTTGCTGAGCGTCGTGAGCCTGCGTCTCGTCCCGCGTCGCCTGTTTGTGCTGCTCGCGCTAGTGGTCGCATTTCGCGTCAGCGTCCTCCTCCTGTCCCTGGCAAGCACCGGATGTCTTTGCGTCCGTCCACTGCTCCTCTGCGTGCCCCTTTGCCTTCTCCTCCTGAGTCCTCTCTTCCTGCGCTTGCCGACCCTGAGTCGGACTCTCTTCGTGCTGCCAGTCCTACTATCACGCGTCTGCTTGCTACTGTCGTCACTGACCCCTCTTTTGAGTCCACTGCTGCGTCTGCTCTAGTCGCTGAGCTCGTCGACTTTGCTGCTCGCTGTCGTCTCGACTACGCTGCTAGTCTTGTTACTGAGTCTGCGCCTGTCTGTCCTCCGTCCGTCGGGGGTGAGTGTGCTCTTGGCACGGACGTCCTAGAGGACAGGCAGGAGGAGTTACAGTGTCTAGCGGCTGCTTCACCTCATCTCGCGTCTGTACTGCTTGCCCCTGAGGGAGACCCGGATGCACTAGACATCCCGAATCCGCGTTCTTACGCGGAGGCCGTAGAGGGTCCCTACTCCTCTCAGTGGCAGGCAGCTATGGATGCAGAGATGGCTTCCTGGAAGTCCACAGGCACCTACGTTGACGCGGTTCCCCCTCCTGGGGCGAACATCGTCAGTGGCATGTGGATCTTCAGGGTGAAGCGGCCGCCGGGCTCTCCACCTGTCTTCAAGGCACGGTACGTTGCTCGTGGCTTCAGTCAGCGGCAGGGAGTTGACTACTTTCAGACCTTCTCTCCCACCCCGAAGATGACTACTCTTCGGGTGCTGCTGCACATAGCCGCTCAGCGCGACTACGAGCTTCACTCTCTCGACTTCAGCACTGCGTTCTTGCAGGGTAGCCTGCACGAGGAGATCTGGCTTCGCCGTCCACCTGGCTTCACTGGGACTTTCCCTCCTGGCACCCAGTGGAGCCTCCGACGGCCAGTCTACGGTCTCCGCCAGGCACTGCGTGAGTGGCACGACACACTGAGGACTACGCTTGCGGCTCTTGGGTTTGCTCCTTCTACTGCTGACCCGTCGCTGTTTCTTCGCACCGACACTTCCCTGCCGCCGTTCTACATCCTCGTGTACGTCGACGACTTGGTCTTTGCCACAGCGGACACTGCTGGACTCGCCTACGTGAAGTCCGAGCTGCAGAAGAGACACACGTGCACAGACCTGGGTGAACTACGCAGCTACCTTGGCTTGCAGATCACTCAGGACAGAGCACGCCGCACCATTACCTTGACTGAGTCACACATGGTGCAGCAGGTCCTTCAGCGCTTCGGCTTCACGTACTCCTCGCCTCAGGCCACTCCTCTGCCTACTCGCCACTCACTCTCAGCTCTGCCTTCGGATGAGTCCGTAGAGTCGAGTGGTCCGTATGCAGAGCTTGTTGGCTGCCTCATGTACCTGATGACCTGCACACGACCTGACCTTGCATACCCTCTGAGCATTCTTGCACGCTATGTTGCTCCTGGGAGACACAGACCAGAGCACATGGCTGTAGCGAAGAGGGTATTGCGCTACCTGTGCAGTACGTCAGGCATGGGGCTAGTGCTTGGAGGGCGGAGTCCAGTGGTCCTTACCGGCCACGCGGACGCTTCTTGGGCTGACGACCAGGCTACGCAGCGGTCGTCACAGGGTTACACCTTCAGCCTTGGTTCCGGCTCTGTCTCGTGGCGGTCTACTCGCTCGTCTTCGGTTCTCGGCTCCAGTTGTGAGGCTGAGATCTACGCCGGGGCCATGGCTGCACAGGAGCTTCGCTGGCTCACCTACCTGCTGACTGACCTTGGAGAGCCGCCTCGTTCTCCTCCAGTGCTGTATGTAGACAACAAGGCCATGCTGGCCTTGTGTCGAGAGCAGCGCTTGGAGCACAGAACGAAGCACATTGCTCTCCGCTACTTCCTTGCTCGTGAGCTGCAGCAGCGTGGTCAGTTGCGACTTGCGTACGTGGCCTCTGAGGCCAACACTGCTGATGTGTTCACCAAGGCACTCGCGCCTTGTGACCATCAGCGCTTTTGCACCCAGCTGGGTCTTGTGCCTGTCTTGCCTCACTTGCTCTCCTCTTGACTTCACTTGTACTGTGACATATATATATACCTGCTCTTGCTTGTCTAGTTTTATATATATGTCTGTACTCCTGCATGTGAACTGGCCTCTGGCCCTGCTCTTGTGCTCGGACTGTGTGGTGACTTTGTGATCCACCCTGAGCTTGCTTTGCTTTGCTTGACTGGTCTTGTGACCCCTTGTTCTCCCCCACTTTGCCTATGGGGGTGTGTGAAACATTATATGTGTTATGCTTGTGTAGGCTACAGTGGGTTAGCCTATAGGGGGTACACAATTCTAGGGTTTCCTACTTGTACTCATTTCACTGCTAGTTCATTCATTCCTGTTCGCTTATTCTCACACGAACATTATATAGCGAAACTATAGTGGTAACGGTAATGGTCGCGCGACGAGCCTGGGACTGAGGTTGGGAAAGTGTCGAAGCGTAGGCCCGGAGCGCGGGTTACCAGCCGAGCCGTGAGGTCGGGATGCGATGTGCGAAAAGGGCGGGATGATGAATGATGCGATGGTCGCGAGTGGTAACGGTGCTGACTGAGGTGCTATAGTGATGTACGCGTTGAGGAGGGACGAGAAGTAGGGAAAGGGAATTTCCTTTCAGTGGTACAATTTCCCTCAAATGTACCGACTATCACCCTCGAACAGAACAATCGAGCATGCAGGCAATTGCGCGTCCAACACGTGGAGCCCTCGCAGCAGTTCCGCGGACTGACTGGCGGACTAGAGGCCAAGCCACGGTGCATGGCTGCCTCGGTTCACGCCACGAAGCGCGCAATGTGGCGCGCCTTCCATTGCCTCATAGAAATTAGAGGCCGCCCTTGGTATTATATGCTCGTCACAAGCTGCTCTCTTCTCTCATCGCCTTCACTCGGTCCTTTGCTTCTTTTGCCATTTTCTTTTCTCGCAATCCAGTAATCCCTCTCAGCAAGAATGGCTCACGCACTGACCGTCTACGTGGCCGTCGCGCCCGTGGCTGCCGCCTTCCCTTCTCTCGCCGCGGCGGGACGCTCCCGCGGCGGCCTTTGTGTGCGCCCGTCGCGCCTAGTCGCTGCGAGGCGCCTCCCCGCATTGAAGATCTCCGCCAAGTCGCAAGACGAGTTCGTAAGTCGCAGAATATTGAAAGATACTGAATCGGTTCCGGCGCGTTTGTTGTGTGCAGCAACACATGTCACAATGAAAAAGCATCATCCGAGTCTCACATTGTACGTCACTTCCCGGCAAATCCCTTTTCCTGTATTGCAGATTGAAGACCGCAAGGAGCGCGCGGAGCGGCAGGCGCAGGATCTGAAAGGACGTCTCGAGCACGCGCAGGACCGCGGGGAAAAGGCGAGCGAAGAGTTCCGCAGCGAGGCGCAGCGGATGGGCGAGCAGGCATGGGATCAGGCGGAGCACGCTGGGGAAGGCTTCCAGTCCCAGGCTCAGAGGACGGGGGAGAAGGCGCAGGAGAAAGGGCGCGAGGCGGGGCAGTGGGCGCAGGACACGGGGGAGAGCATCCTGAGCGCGGGACAGAGGTCCGCGGAGCAGGCGCGGGAGAGGTTTGAGGAGCAGCGCGAGAAGGCTGCCCGCGCGGGGGATGATGCGCGCACCAAGGCCTCCGAGGCCGCGGACAGGCTGAAGCAGAACACGCAGGAAAGCTGGGACCAGACCAAGGAAGCTGGGGAGAAGGTTCGTGGCCGCGCAGGGGAAATCGGGGAGAACCTGCGCGACCAGGCGCGTGATGCTGCGCGCAGGGGGCAGGAGACAGGGGAGGAAGCGAAGGAGCAGGCGGAGGGGCTGATGGGTCACGCCAAGGAGGGCATTATGGGCGCGGTTGAGACCGTGCAGGAAGGCCTGCACGAGGGCTTTGAGCGCATCCGACACATGGGCGAGGAGATCACTGAGAACGTGACTAAAACGAAGGACGCGGCTGGGGAGAGGGTGTCGGGCGCTGTGGAGAGCGTGAAGGGGACTGTGGGTGATGCACAGAGCAGGATCAATGAGGGTGCGGAGAGGCTGATGGGCGAGGCGGAGGAGCGTGGCGAGCGCGCTTCGGATGATCTGCACAGTGCGCAGGAGGATTTGAAGGAGGGGGCGAGGAAGGCGGAGGAGACGGGGAAGGGGGCTGTGCACCAGGGGGAGCGCAAGGTGGGGGAGGTCACTGACGACATCACGAGGATGTGAGGTCATTTTTCGTTTATGTGGTGTGGTGTGGGGAGAGTTGGCTGGGAGTTTGTATAGTCCTTGCCTAGTCTTTATGGCTGGATAATACGGTATTGCTCTGTACATGTGCCTGTGTAAATATATGTCTGGTCTGGCTGGACCTTAGTGTATGGATTTATACAGCACATCTTCAAAGCTCCAAGCCTGCTGTTCTGGCCAGACAGGAATGTCAGTGCATTACTCCTTTACAGGAGATAGGATAGTTGCCCCTTCAGCTGCAATATGATACAACAAACTTCAATGTTCCAGAGTTCAGGCTGTTTCAACAGTGTAGAGAGGTGCATCAACACATTAGAATGGTAGCTTTGTACTATACCGAATAAAGAAATAATCTCCTCCTACGCTCGCATGTGACAATACAATGTGTTACTCTTCATTAGCAATTACAAAACACTACAACCGCACCAGGTCCCACGTTCAATGCTCAGCAGTAGGTTCTGCGGCCACCAACGCGGTCGCGTGGAATAAGGCGAAGATCAGACCCATGCTTCAAGAACACGTTGCCTGGGTGACAAGAAAGAACAAACAGCAAACGGTGCACACGACATAAATGAAATGAGGGCGACGGGTGGGGATTGCGACAGGGAGGTTGTGGCAAACGTGAAACAAGAGATGGCTACATAATCTATGCCGTGGAGTTGGGGTGGGACAAGAAGACGCTTTTACGTGTGCGATTGCACCATCACTTAAGTGGGAGTGGGGCAAGAAGATGCTTCAAGGGATAATGATTTCATGGATATCAGGCAAGAGGGAGAGGGGGAAAGGTGGAGATAAAGACCCACCAGCACTCTGTTGAGGGTTGATTCCCACTCCATCTGCATGTGCAACCATCAGCATAAAGAGCACCAGCACACAAGGACGTGAACGATGAAGAATGTTATGGGACAAATCAAGCTAAGGAGAAACAAAGAGGAGCTTGTTGAAAAACCACCACAAAAACGAGGAGAAACCGCCTTCCAAGAGATAAAGTGGAAAGCCCCACCTCAAGCCCCAAAGATGTTAACATGCAATCACAGCAACGTGAACATGAAGGCAACAATGACTGATGGGTCGGACTGCTTTGTGTCAGCAAGTTGGGAACGTGGAGCAACTGCGAGCATGAGCATGCAGGTGGGTAGTGTGCATAAAGAGGCATGCAAAGAGAAAGAGAGCTGACCGTTGGTGATGATGGCGCTGGTCTGTGGCGGCACTTTGAACTCCTCCGCAGCAAACTTGAGCACCGCTGTGAACGGCGCCTCCTCTGGCACGTTGAAGCTGCTCGTGGACGCGAACGGACAGGGAGGAGGAAGGGGGGAAGTGTGGGAGAGGGGGTGAGCTGACGGGTTGAGGAGGTAAGGATGATGAGAGGGTGGGGTCGAAGATACTGGGAGAACATCACAAGGATATGGCGGAAAGAAGAATAGGATACTCTATATGACAGGCCATAGCAGGACCACGCGGTTGAGCCTCTGAACTGGCAGGTAATGAGCAGCATGTACGACGCAGTACACACACTCAGAGGCAGCACGCCAAACATGTGATTGGCACATGTGAGAACAGCCCATATGCGAGGCAGTGCCACATGTGTGCCTGCCCTGTTGCGATCTACGAACGGCAGTTCGGGAGAGTGGTTGGGGAGGAAAGGACGGGGCGGGGAGATAACGGCAGAAGAGGTAGCGATACACGGTTGCAAGCCCCGCGAGGGTCGTGGCGCGCGGTGCTGCCCGGCGGGAGGATAAGAGCAGGGTACTGTGTCGTGCGCACTTTCAGAATCCAGCTATCTGCTGGGTGCAGTGCGGGAGGGAAGCTGATGACGAGACCAAGCAGCCGCATCTGGTGCCGGAAGCACACACCGCACGCGCGTCTGGTCACAGCCAATTTTTCAATTGGTATTTGAAGACGTATGTCATGGTGGCGCCAGGGGGAACAGAGGGCAGGTACGAGGATGGATCGAAGCCCACTAAGCAGTAATTTACACTTACACTTTATACGGAAGCTTCGGGTCTGACGTCAGCGTGACCTTGAACGACACTTTGCCTCCTGACCTGCCGGCACCAGGCACGTGGGAAGTGGCGGATGCGTAGGCGGGAAAGCGGGAAAGAGCTGGTGAGCGGAAGGTTGCGAACACACGGCTTTAAACAAAAACCACAAGAGGGAGATGCGCAGAGAAGAAAATTGGCAGGCGTGGGAGGGAGAGGGGGACAGCAAGAATTGGAGTGATGGCAAGTGCGGCCCGTCAGTCACGGCTACTTACATGATTCAGCAAGACCCTCAGGAAAACTGCTCTGCTCGTACGACTTGGGAGTTGCTGATTCGATCAATGTGTGAAGCTTCTGCGTGGAGGCTGCAGTTGCGGGAACTTCGAGGTATCGCGAAAGCCGAAGTAGAAGTGGGGTGGTGGGTGATAGATTGGAGCTGAAGTGCGCGGGAACCTGTGAAATTTGGTTTGACTCCGTAGAGGAATTATTCCAGCACTCCAGGTAGGTACTTCTTGACATTTGTTATGAGTGCAATTGAGTGATTGAGCGAGAATTGCACTATCTAAGCAAGAGTACCATGAGCGAAGGCATGAGCGAAGAATATATAGCGAAGCTACAGTGGTAACGGTAATGGACTGTGGTTGTCGCGCGACGGGCCTGGGACTGAGGTTTGGGGAAATGTCGAAGCGGAGGTCCGGAGCGCAGGTTACCCGCCGAGCCGTGAGGTCGGGGTGCGACATGCGAAGGTGGCGGGAGGATTGTCGATGCGAGGGTTGCGAGTGGTAACGGTGCTGACTGTGGTACTACAGTGGTGTACGCGCTGAACGGGGACGCGAAGTAAGGAAAAGGAATTTTCCTTTCACTACCCCCCCCCCCCCCCCCCACTTAAGGAGGTCCTCCTTACGAAAGCGCGTGTAGATACCTCAAGTTTCGGCTGCGCAGATACTCTGTGAGGACGGGGTGGTTTTCAACTCTGTCCAGGGGAACCCAGTTGTCTCCGGTGGGTGTACAGTCTTTCCAGCGTATCAGGAACTCGATCCTTCGGGCTCCTCGAGGGTCACGAACTCTGTGGCTCAGAATTTTCTCGGGTGTGATGATTGGTTCAGTCGGCGGTCGTGTCATACTAGCTGGGTGATTACGTGGTAGTTGGCTTGTGGACGGAATTGTTAGAATCTTAGGCAAGGATGAAATTGGACTATCGAGAGTTTGGTACAAAAGTATGACCTAAGGGGTTGTACCCTATAGTGAGTACCCCACTAAAGCCTACCCAAACTATAACATATAACTATATGTTTGACACACCCCCATAGGAAAAATGGGGGAGAACAGAGGGTCACAAGGCCAGTCAGGAAGTGCAAAGCAAGCTCAGGTTAGATCACAACGTCACCACGCAGTCTGAGCACAAACAAAAAGGCCACAAGGCCAGTTCAGATGCAGAGATATATATGTAACAACTACAGCACAGTGATCTCTACCTAGCAGAGCAAGGAAACAGGTATATATATATATATATATATATATATATAAACAGATCACAGTACAAACAAAGTCTACAGCAAGTGAGGAAAAGTGGGCACAAGGCCTAACAAAGTGCAGAAACGCTGATGATCACCAGACGGAAGTGCCTTGGTGAATATATCAGCAGTGTTGGCCCGAGTGGCCACGTGAGCAAGATGAAGCTGACCACGCTGCTGCAACTCTCGAGCCAGAATGTAACGGAGAGCGATGTGCTTCGTTCTGTGCTCCAGTCTGTGCTCCTCACACAAAGCAATGGCTGCCTTGTTGTCAACGTACAACACTGGAGGAGAACGAGGCCGCTCTCCCAAATCGGTCAGCAGGTAGGTGAGCCAGCGTAACTCCTATGCAGCCATGGCTGTGGCGTAGATCTCAGCCTCACAACTGGACCTAAGAACAGAAGACGAGCGTGTAGAACGCCAAGAAACTGAACCAGAGCCAAGGCTGAAGGTGTAACCCTGTGACGACCGCTGCGTAGCCTGGTCGTTAACCCAAGAAGTGTCTGAGTGCCCAGTGAGGACAACTGGGCTCCGGCCTCCAAGCACGAGCCCCATGCCCGACGTACCGCACAAGTAGCGCAGTACCCTCTTCGCAGCATCCATGTGCATCTTTCGGTGCACACCAGGAGCCACGTAGCGAGCCAGAAGGCCAAGAGGGTACGCAAGGTCGAGTCGAGTGCAGGTCATCAGGTACATGAGGCAACCCACTAGCTCTGGATACGGGCCACTCGGCTCTACGGACTCGTCCGAAGGTGGAGCTGAGAGCGAGTGGCCTGTAGCCAGAGGAGTGTGCTGTGGCAAGGACCAGGTGAAGCCGAAGCGCTGAAGGACCTGCTGCACCATGTGTGACTGAGTCAGTGTGATGGTGCGGCGTGCTCTGTCCCGGGTGATCAGCAAGCCAAGGTAGCTGCGCAGTTCACCCAGGTCTGTGCACGTGTGTCTGTTCTGCAGCTCCGACTTCACCAGGGCAACAACCTCAGTGTCAGCAGTGGCAAAGACCAAATCGTCGACGTACACGAGGATGTAGAACGACGGCAGCAACGTGTCGGTGCACAGAAAAAGTGACGGGTCAGCAGTCGATAGAGCAAACCCAAGAGCCGCAAGTGTAGTCCTTAGTGTGTCGTGCCACGCACGTGGTGCCTTGCGGAGACCGTAGACTGGCCGCCGGAGGCTCCACTGGGTACCAGGAGGGAACGACCCAGTGAAGCCAGGAGGGCGGCGCAGCCAGATCTCCTCATGCAGGCTGCCCTATAAGAAAGCTGTGCTAAAGTCAAGAGAGTGAAGCTCGTAGTCACGCTGAGCGGCAACGTGCAGCAGCACCCGAAGAGTGGTCATCTTCGGGGTGGGGGAGAAGGTCTGAAAGAAGTCTACTCCCTCTCGCTGACTGAAACCTCGAGCAACGTAACGAGCCTTGAAGACAGGCGGAGAACCTGGCGGCCGCTTCACCCTGAAAATCCACATGCCACTGACGATGTTCGCCCTAGGAGGGGGAACCTCGTCAACACAAGTGCCTGTGGACTTCCAGGATGCCATCTCTGCGTCCATGGCTGTCTGGCACTGAGAGGAGTACTCACCTGCGATCGCCTCAGCGTAAGAGGGCGGGGTCGGGATGTCTGGAGCATCCGGGTCTCCCTTAAGGGCAAGCAGCATGGACACGAGATGAGGCGCAGCGGCTGCAAGACACCCAAGGTCCTCCTGCCTGTCCTCAAGGACGTCCGTGCCAAGAGCACACTCACCCCCGACGGACGGAGGACAGACAGAGTCAAACTCAACAACAAGACTAGCGGCGTAGTCTAGACGACAGGCAGCAGCAAAGTCAACAAGCTCAGCAGCAAAGGCAGACGGAGCAGCAGACTCAAACGACGGGTCAGTGACAGCTGTGGCTAGCAGACGCGTAACAGTAGAGTGAGCAGCACGGGTGCGGTCAGACTCAAGCTCAGGAACGGTAGGCAAAGAAGACGCAGGAGGGGACGGCAGGGGAACACGCTGCGGAGGAGAGGAAGGACGACGAACTATATGGTGGGTGCCGGGGACAGCGGGCTGACGCGAACGAGGAACATGACGACCGGAACTACGAGAACGGATAGGCGAGACAGGACGAGACGCAGGCTCACGACGCTCAGTAAGACCCCCTGTCTGCTCAGTGTAAGGAGAAGGAGCAGGCAGCGGTTAGCCAGGCTGTAACGGAAGACCAGTAGACGAAGGGAGACTAAGAACCTGGCGAAGCACCGAGTCAGGCGGTGGCTGAGACGACGGGGACGGTGGAGCGAAGAACAGGGGCGGCTGTGCACTGCCACCAACACCATCACCTCCAGCACCCCTAGCAGCTCTAGCACCTCCAGCAACTCTAGAACCCTCAGCGCCAGCTCCTCTAGGACCAGCTCCACCAGCAGCAGCACCCCCAGAACCAGCACCTCCAGTCCCAGGGTCTCCAGCCTCAGTGTATCCCGCAGCAGCACCCCCAGACCCAGGGTCTCCAGCAGCAGAACCCTTAGACTCAGCAGCACCTCCAGCCCCAGCAGCTCGAGTACCTCCAGTACGAGCACCTCCGGGACCAGCACCACTCCCAGCTCCAGTGACGACAGCAGAAATACCTCCAGCGGCAGAGCCTCGAACTCCAGAAGCGCGACCCTGACGGCGACCGTACCAATCGTGCAGCTGCTGTGAGGTGAGAGGCACACGCGGACAAAGGCGGCTACTCTAGGGAGACCGTGCAACAGCAGACTCAGAACCCTCAGCGTCAGCACCCGCAGCAGCTCCAGAACCTCCAACGCCAGCACCCGTAGCAGCTCCAGAACCTCCAGCGCCAGCACCCGCAGCAGCTCCAGAACCTCCAGCGCGAGTACCCGCAGCAGCTCCAGAACCTCCAGCTCTAGCTGTCAGAATATTATCTTATTGTTCTAGCCTGTAGTGGGGTGCTCTATAGCGAGTACAACCCTTCTAGGGTTTGCTATTTGTATCCTCATTCTTGCTAGTTCAATCCTCTTTCTTTCTTCTAATTTTGTCACTAGCACCCTCAGCAGCTCCAGACTCCGCACCCCCAGGCTCCGCACCTCCACGTTCAGCACCCCCAGGCTCCGCACCCCCAGGCTCAGCACCCCCAAGCTCAGCACCCCCAAGCTCAGCACCCCCAGAAGCAGCACCCCGAGCAGGACCACCCTCAGCAGAACCTGAGTCACCAGTGACCTCAAACGGTGCAGTCAAGGGAGGAGGGTCTACCTAAGACACACCTGAAGGAGCAGGACCGGAAGTGGGGAAGGGGTCTACCTGGGGAGCACCTGGAGCGAGGAAGAGCGGCGGGGGGGGGGGAGAGGGGCAGTGCGGTAGGGGAAGAGACGGTAAAAGGGAACCGACTCGTCGAACGTGACGTCCTGAGAGGAGAAGACACGGCGCGAGGTGGGGTGGTAAAACTGCCAACCAGGCGCGTTAGGGACAAAGCCAAGGAAGACACAGGGAACAGCGCGGGCGGAGAGCTTGTCCGCATTGGTATCGTAGACAAAGGTATGAGCACCCCAGACCCGGAAACGTGACGCATCGCCAACCTTCCCCGTCCACAACAGTGTGGGCGAGGTCTCCGGCAAGGAGACACGGGGCCAGAGGTTGAGCTGAAGCGCGGCGTACCGGACCGCAAACGGCCACAGAAAATGGGGGGCAGCCGCATGGATCATGGAGGTACGAGCGCCCTCCATGACTAAGCCAATGCGGCGCTCAGCAACCCCATTATGTTGCGGAGAGGCCGGAAGCGTGAACGACTGGGTGATGCCGTGTTCCTCATAGAAGGCTGCCAAGAGGTCGGAGGAAAACTCACCACCTCTGTCAGAGTGCAGACGCAGGACGGGAAACTCCGTCCCGAACCGCTCGCGGAGCTGGAGACGAGCAGCGCGAATCCAAGGGATCAAAATATTATGGACCTCACCCTTGGTGCGCAAGGGGAAGACCGTGGTGTAACGCGTGTAGTCGTCGACGACCAGCAGGAAGTACCGCTCGTGGCCCTGTCCACGGACGCGGGCTGGGCCCCACACGTCCAAGTGGAGTGTGAGAGTACGACGGCTTATGCCAGCTATGCTTGCTTGCCTTAACTTTATCATGCTATTTCTAGCATAGGATAATTATATACATGCATGAATTGCTTGATTTCCTAGGCTAGGTGCTTTCCTATATTTTATTATAGTTATAGCACCGAGCTAGGTTGCGTGCACCGAATTCTGGCTTTTCGGTTGCCACCGAATTGCCTTCTACCGAATTCGGTAAGGATCCGTTCGGGACGCTACGCGGCCCGCGGAACCTTCGCGTAACACCTGGTTACGAAGCCTTGTGTCGAGCCTATATATAGCCTCGTGTTGTACCCAGGTGAAGACATTCAATTCAATTCCATTCGACTCAATTCTCATTCTCTTTTCTGAACTCGATCCTAGATCCTCACACTTGGTAATCAGAGCGGGCTTACACGCGAGGTCTTCAACCGCTTAGTTCCGGCCTTTAAAAACCGCGGGGGCGACGACGAAAGCGCCGATACGGGTATGTAAAATCAGTTCCGCGCAATTTTTATAAGTCCTCCTCGATTCGGTTTTCGAACACCCCTCAGATTTACTGGTGGAAAGGTTGGAGTTTCGACCGTTCGATCGAGTTTCATCTCAACGGCCCAGAGAATTTCGCCCAAAAAAGTTGGAATTTGGAGCGTCGGATCGATTTTCTCCTCAACGGCCGAGATCGGACGCGAATTTCGCCTAAGGGAGATTTACGCAACCTACAGAATTCGCGCTCGTCGATTCTACAGTCAACTTGACTCGTAGTAAGTCGACCAGCACCTAGAATTCAATTATTTTTGTCGCGCATCTTCCTGTAAATCACCAAATGGAGGGCCAAGGCGACAACTACGCGACTACGAGCGACATCGCGAGCCTCCGCACCAACATGGAGCAGACGCAGGCGACGCTTCGTCGACTCAAGGCTTTTCTGAAAAGCCAACCAGGGTTCGCCACCGCAGCAGCAGCGACCACAGCGACTGCAGCACCGACAACTCCAGCAGCAGTGGCGACACCGACATTTCACGGACCAATGGCACCACTGTCGCCGAACCTCGAAGCAGCACGACCGAGGCTCCCGGAGGCGTTCGATCCAAGCGCGAAGTGATCCGACGTCCGGCGATTCGTGGCCAAATCGAAATTTACTTCGAGGCCATTGGCAGTTCGACCCCGCAACACGATGCAACAAGGATTCGGCTCGCAGCGACACTGTTACGTGGACCGGCTCTCGAATGGATTTACTACACCGACGTAGCCCGCGGGGAGAAAACGTGGCAGCAGTTTCGTGTGAAAATCAATGAACAGGAATGAAATGACTAAGTCAGAGTTGGGTACAAATACAACCCTAGAAAGCTGTACCCCATATGTGCTACCCCACTATAGCCTACAAACATGCATCAGCTATGATAATCTGACACACCCCCATAGGCAAAGTGGGGGAGAACAAGGGGTCACAAGACCAGTCAAGCAAAGCAAAGCAAAGCAAGCTCAGGGTGGATCACAAAGTCACCACACAGTCCGAGCACAAGAGCAGGGCCAGAGGCCAGTTCACATGCAGGAGTACAGACATATATATAAAACTAGACAAGCAAGAGCAGGTATATATATATATGTCACAGTACAAGTGAAGTCAAGAGGAGAGCAAGTGAGGCAAGACAGGCACAAGACCCAGCTGGGTGCAAAAGCGCTGATGGTCACAAGGCGCGAGTGCCTTGGTGAACACATCAGCAGTGTTGGCCTCAGAGGCCACGTACGCAAGTCGCAACTGACCACGCTGCTGCAGCTCACGAGCAAGGAAGTAGCGGAGAGCAATGTGCTTCGTTCTGTGCTCCAAGCGCTGCTCTCGACACAAGGCCAGCATGGCCTTGTTGTCTACATACAGCACTGGAGGAGAACGAGGCGGCTCTCCAAGGTCAGTCAGCAGGTAGGTGAGCCAGCAAAGCTCCTGTGCAGCCATGGCCCCGGCGTAGATCTCAGCTTCACAACTGGAGCCGAGAACCGAAGACGAGCGAGTAGACCGCCACGAGACAGAGCCGGAACCAAGGCTGAAGGTGTAACCCTGTGACGACCGCTGCGTAGCCAGGTCGTCAGCCCAAGAAGCGTCCGCGTGGCCGGTAAGGACCACTGGACTCCGCCCTCCAAGCACTAGCCCCATGCCCGACGTACTGCACAGGTAGCGCAATACCCTCTTCGCTGCAGCCATGTGCTCTGGTCTGTGTCTCCCAGGAGCAACATAGCGTGCAAGAATGCTCAGAGGGTATGCAAGGTCAGGTCGTGTGCAGGTCATCAGGTACATGAGGCAGCCAACAAGCTCTGCATACGGACCACTCGACTCTACGGACTCATCCGAAGGCAGAGCTGAGAGTGAGTGGCGAGTAGGCAGAGGAGTGGCCTGAGGCGAGGAGTACGTGAAGCCGAAGCGCTGAAGAACCTGCTGCACCATGTGTGACTGAGTCAAGGTAATGGTGCGGCGTGCTCTGTCCCGAGTGATCTGCAAGCCAAGGTAGCTGCGCAGTTCACCCAGGTCTGTGCACGTGTGTCTCTTCAGCAGCTCGGACTTCACGTAGGCGAGTCCAGCAGTGTCCGCTGTGGCAAAGACCAAGTCGTCGACGTACACGAGGATGTAGAACGGCGGCAGGGAAGTGTCGGTGCGAAGAAACAGCGACGGGTCAGCAGTAGAAGGAGCAAACCCAAGGGCCGCAAGCGTAGTCCTCAGTGTGTCGTGCCACTCACGCGGTGCCTGGCGGAGACCGTAGACTGGCCGTCGGAGGCTCCACTGGGTGCCAGGAGGGAAAGTCCCAGTGAAGCCAGGTGGACGGCGAAGCCAGATCTCCTCGTGCAGGCTACCCTGCAAGAACGCAGTGCTGAAGTCAAGAGAGTGAAGCTCGTAGTCGCGCTGAGCGGCTATGTGCAGCAGCACCCGAAGAGTAGTCATCTTCGGGGTGGGAGAGAAGGTCTGAAAGTAGTCAACTCCCTGCCGCTGACTGAAGCCACGAGCAACGTACCGTGCCTTGAAGACAGGTGGAGAGCCCGGCGGCCGCTTCACCCTGAAGATCCACATGCCACTGACGATGTTCGCCCCAGGAGGGGGAACCGCGTCAACGTAGGTGCCTGTGGACTTCCAGGAAGCCATCTCTGCATCCATAGCTGCCTGCCACTGAGAGGAGTAGGGACCCTCTACGGCCTCCGCGTAAGAACGCGGAGTCGGGATGTCTAGTGCATCCGGGTCTCCCTCAGGGGCAAGCAGTACAGACGCGAGATGAGGTGAAGCAGCCGCTAGACACTGTAACTCCTCCTGCCTGTCCTCTAGGACGTCCGTGCCAAGAGCACACTCACCCCCGACGGACGGAGGACAGACAGACGCAAACTCAGCAACAAGACTAGCAGCGTAGTCGAGACGACAGCGAGCAGCAAAGTCGACGAGCTCAGCGACTAGAGCAGACGCAGCAGTGGACTCAAAAGAGGGGTCAGTGACGACAGTAGCAAGAAGACGCGTGACAGTAGGACTGGCAGCACGAAGAGAGTCCGACTCAGGGTCGGCAAGCGCAGGAAGAGAGGACTCAGGAGGAGAAGGCAAAGGGGCACGCAGAGGAGCAGTGGACTGACGCAAAGACATCCGGTGGGTGCCAGGGACAGGAGGAGGACGCTGACGCGAACTGCGACCACTAGCGCGAGCAGCACGAACAGGCGACGCGGGACGAGACGCAGGCTCACGACGCTCAGCAAGACCTCCAGTAGGACCAGTGTAAGGAGAGGGAGCAGGCAGTGGAGAGGAAGGCTCCAGCAGGGACTGCGACTGGACAGGCGGTGGACCCTCTACTGGAGGAGAAAGACCAAGAACCTGCTGCAGGAGCGGAACGAAGTACGGCCGAGGCCGCACGGCAGCTCCAGACTCAGCAAGGACAGCACCAGCACCCTCAGCGACAGCACCAGCGCCACCCACACTTCCAGCGGCAGGACCAACAGCAGTAGGCTCAGCACCAACGCCCTCAGCAGTTCCAGCTCCAGGAGGACCCGCAGGTCCAGCAGCTCCGGGACCGGCAGCACCCGCACCCACGACGGTCGAAGAAGCTCCAGCTCCAGCTCCAGCAGCACCTCCAGACTCAGCAGCACGCCTCCAGCGGCGAGCGAACCACTCGTGCAGCTCCTGTGGAGAGAGGGGCTCCCGGCGAGACGCAGCAGCAGGAGAAACCCCAGGCTCAGCAGCTCCAGACGCAGCACCCCCAGGCTCAGCAGCTCCCAGCTCAGCACCCCCAGGCTCAGCAGCTCCCGACCCAGCACCCCCAGACCCAGCACGTCCAGGCACAGCACCCCCCGGCTCAGCACCCCCAGGCTCCGCACCCTCCGCAGTAGCACCCTCAGGCCCAGCACCCCCAGCAGTAGCACCCCCAGGCTCAGCACCCCCGCGCACAGCACCCCCAGAGTCAGCACCCCCAGGCTCAGCACCCGCAGCAGCACCAGAGTCACCAGTAACCTCGACCGGGTCAACGGCGTCTACCTGGGACACACCTGAGGGGGCAGGAACCTGAGGGGGGAGGGGGTCTACCGGGGGGGGAACCGGCACAAGGAAGTCCGGGGGAGGGGGGAGGGAAGGAGTGCGGTAGGGGAAGAGACGGTAGAAGGGGGACTGACTCGTCGAACGTGACGTCCTGGGAGGACATAACACGACGAGAGGAGGGGTGGTAAAACTGCCACCCTGGGGCGTCAGTGGGGAAGCCAAGGAAGACACAGGGAGCAGCACGAGGGGACAGCTTGTCCGCAGACAAGTCGCGGACAAACGCCCGAGATCCCCAGACACGGAACACAGACGCATCGCCAACCTTCCCCGTCCACAGCAAGGCTGGGGACATCGCAGGCCGAGAGACCCGGGGGTGAAGGTTGAGCTGATGCGCCGCGTACCTCACCGCAAACGGCCACAGAAAATGGGGGGCAGCCGCATGCATCATGGACGTACGAGCGACATCCATGACCATGCCAATGCGGCACTCAGCAATCCCATTTTGCTGTGGTGAGTCCGGAAGCGTGAAGGTCTGGCGGATGCCTCGTGCACGACAGTAGTCTCGCAGAAGGCGAGAAGAGAACTCTCCGCCTCCGTCCGAGTGCAGACGCAGAACAGGAAAGTCCGAGCCGAAGCTCTTCCTGAGCTGGAGACGAGCCTCGCGGATCCAGTCGATCAGCACCTCAGTGACCGCACCCTTGCTGCGCAAGGGGAGGACTGTGGTGTAACGCGAGTAGTCGTCAACCACCAACAGGAAGTAGCGCTCGTGACCCTGCCCACGGACGGGGGCTGGGCCCCACACATCCATGTGAAGCGTCTGCAGGGGAGCCTCTGTCGGGGGGAAGTGGGAGGAGTGAGGAGTAGCCCGGAGGCGACCCTCGACACAGGGGACACAAGAAGGTCCTGGCCCGGAGGGGAGAGGAGGGAGAGTTTGGGGAAGACCAGAGACAAGGACACGGGAAGCCATGCTCCGAAGACGGGGCAAGGAGGGGTGGCCAAGACAGTGGTGCCACAGGAGAGTCTCGTGAGACAGGAGGCGACAAGAACAGGGGGCAGACTCAGGACCTGACCGGGACGCAGCAGCAAGCACCTGACCTGACGCAGCCACCTGACCAGACGCAGGGACAGGAGGAGACTCAACGGTCAGGGTGTAGAGACTCGACCCCGGCCGACGCGAGAACGTGGCCAGGTGTCGGCCTGTGCGTGCCTCCGTGCAGTGGGTCACCCGCTGACTCGCAGGAGTGAACTGGTGAACCCCCACATCCTGCAGGTCCGCGCCACTCACCAAGTTCGTAGAGAACGAGGGAAGGTACAGACCAGACAGGGTGCCCGAAGGGGCAGCCGGACACGGGAGGACAGTGGAGAAGTGAGACGGGACTGCAAGGGAGACTGCAACCGGCCGGCCGAGCGGCGTAAGGGTAGTGCGGTCTCGAAAGAAGGAGCGAGAAGCCCCGGAGTCAAGTGTGAAAGTGAGGGAGGACGAGGACGACGCAGTACCTGAGAGCGCAGTCTCACCAGTACCTGAGAGCGCAGACGCACTGGCACCTAGAGCAGCAGCCTCACAAGTACCTAGCGCAGCAGTACCAATGCCCGGGTCGGGCTGGAAACACCGGTAACCCTCATTCTCCTCACTATAAGTCACAGCATACATAGCAGCAAGGATAGCATCAAAATCAAGATCAAAGATCGCTACACTAGCCCTGAGAAGCTCATCCCAGCGAGGGATCTCACTAGCCCCAGGGAACTGCTGACGCCAAGCGTCCGTCAGGCGGCCAAAGCAGCGCTGGGCGGCGTGGGCACCCCCACACTGCTCACCCGCGCGGTCGCCGGAACGGAGAACGTAGGTGCAGGGACCAGTACCCCCACCCCTCTGACGCCCAGCGTACCACTCACGAAGCTGCTGAGGCGGAGGGATGTCCCGCGAGCGCTGCTGCTGCTGCCGCTGTGAGCGCTGGCCACCACCACCGCCGCTACGCTGCTGGGTACCACCCCGACCAGCTCCACCTCCTCCACCACCACCGCCACCTCCGCTGCCGCCTCCACCGCCTCCACCTCCGCCGCCTCCACCTCCGCCGCTGCCTCCACCACCACCGCTGGCACCACCACCACCGTCTCCGCCGCTGCTGCCACCACCACCACCACCACCACCCCCGCCACTAGTCCCGCCGCCACCCCCACTCCCTCCGCCGCCACCGCCGCCACCGCCACCGCCCCCTCCAGCTCCACCCGCGCCCTTGCCCCCCTTGCCCTTGCTGGAGCGACGTCTCCCACTAGGGGCAGACGCCGCGCCGACCGACTCAAGACCAAGCAGGTCGGCAGCAGCAGCAGAGGCAACAGAGGGCAGCAAGGGGGAAGGAGAGCACCCCTCAAAGATGGGGGTGCGAGGGTCACCACGAGAAGCACCTACAGCGACTATGCTCTTCTCCGCTGCGAGGAGGGCCTTCTCGAGGAGGTCGACGGTGAGGGTGGTGGGACAGACTGCGAGAAAGTGGCCCCTGACGACGCGAAGGGAGTCAGGGAGGCGCGCGACTACGTAGTAGAGAGCGATGTACATGGGGGGGGGGTTCTTAGCGCAGAACTCAGCAGGAAGGGCGGCGCGGTAGCGAGTGTCACTAGTGCGGAGGTGTGTAATGAGGTCAGCGACAGTGGGAAAGGCAGAGAGGTCAGGAAAGAGGTAGGGAAGCATGAGACGGCTCAGTGCAGCAGTGGCAGGGGAGGAGTAGCGCGCAACTACAGCGTCGTACAAGGTCTGAGCACTCTTGTACTGACTAAAGTGCGCGCGCTCAGAGGTAGGGAGGTGGCGACGCACAGCAAGACGTGCAGCAGCATCGCGGGTGGCCCACTGAGAGCGCACAGTGGGATCAGCATCAGCAGCAGGAGCAGGAGAGGCGCCAGAGGTAAGGTCAAAGAGGGAGAGGCCGTCTGCCCTATCGCACTGTAAAAACAACTGCAGGTCGTCTACCCAGACCTCAAAGTCAATGGCTCGACCCTCAGCGTCAAAAGCTAGGACACTAGGGGTAGCCATGACGACGACAGCGAAGTAGTGCAAGCAGTAGGGGAAGAGCACGCAGTGACAGTGCGACTGTGCTCACCAGGCAGGGCAGGCCGGGCAACTCTGCAAAAGGGCGGCTCGGCGACTCAGTGACTCGGCTGCTGGGCGGCTCGGCTCCCGGGCGGCTCGGGTGTAGGGCGGCTCGGCGCCCGGGCGTCTCGGCGGCAGGGCGGCTCGGGTGCAGGGCGGCTCGGCTCCCGGGCGGCTCGGCGGTAGGGCGGCTCGGGTGTAGGACGGGGCCGGGACAGGGGACGGCGGGGCCGTCAGGGTGCAGCGGCGGGGCCGTGACAGGGGGCGGCGGGGCCGTCAGGGTGCAGCGGCGGGGCCGGCAGGGTGCAGCGGCGGGGCCGGGACAGGGGACGGCGGGGCCGTCAGGGTGCAGCGGCGGGGCCGACTGGTGCAGTGGTGGGGCCGTCAGGGTGCAACGGCGGGGCCGTGACAGGGGACGGCGGGGCCGTCAGGGTGCAGCGGCGGGGCCGACAGAGGTGCAGCGGCGGGGCCGGCAGGGTGCAGCGGCGGGGCCGGGACAGGGGACGGCGGGGCCGTCAGGGTGCAGCGGCGGGGCCGACAGGTGCAGTGGCGGGGCCGTCAGGTTGCAACGGCGGGGCCGAGAGTAGGGGACGGCGGGGCCGTCAAAAGAGGACGGCGGGGCCGTCAGGTGACGGGGCCCGCTGCAGCGACGAAGAGGCCGCGCGGCCGGCGTGAGGGCGGCGGGGCGCAGCACAGCCGAGAGGGCGGCGCGGCGCGGCCGTAAGGCCAGCGCGACGTGGGGCCCGGGCCGCGCGCGTGAAAAAAAAGGAGTCGCGCGCGCGACTCGCGGGGCGCCACAAGGGCAGCGCGACAAGCACTAGGGGGGAGCGCGCCTCGGGGAGAATAGGGCGCGCTCCGGGCAGGAAAAAAATCGTGGGTGGGCCCTTAAAAAAAACGGTCCTTAGGAAGGACCCGCTCTATACCATGTGAAAATCAATGAACAGGAATGAAATGACTAAGTCAGAGTTGGGAACAAATACAACCCTAGAAAGCTATACCCCATATGTGCTACCCCACTATAGCCTACAAACATGCATCAGCTATGATAATCTGACATTTCGGGCAGATTTAATCGAGCGTTTCGAACCAATTAATACAACCTACATGGCGCGGCAGCAGATACACCGACACAAGCAATACAGTAGTCTAACACAGTACACGCAGCAGATGGAGTTACTGTTCAACCGCATCACCGACCTGACCGAAGGCGAAAAAATCCAGGCGTACACCGAAGGCTTAAAAATGGAGATTCGGCGGCAGGTGATTGCGGCGAATTACAACAGCTACAGAGACATCGTGCGTGCTACCGAGCGATACGACACGCTGACTCGAGGTGAACCCGAAACACGACGCTTCACGCCGAACCGTACATTCGGCACGGAGCGATCGGCACCCCCCACGTTCGCCGAACCGATGGATATCGACAAATACGACGCGAAGCAGCAGCCGACAAAATGCGAATTTTGCGGCGCAGCAGGACATCAGTTTTTGTCGTGCTACAAAATGAAGAAAGCACGTGCGGCACTCCGGGACGGAAACAGTGGAGCACCCCCGAAGTAAAAAAACGGGAATCGCCAGTAGCCGCGGATCGACCTGGCGATCGCGTAAAGATCCGAAAAGTAGGAAAAGGCGACAACGTGGCGACTTCGGAGCGGGTGAAAAAAGGAGAAAAAGCTGGCGCGAATTTAAAACGTCACGACCGATCGGCATCAGGGGAAATCGCCGAGGCGAATGGAGGCTCCGCGAAAAAAGACTCTGCACCGACCGGGAAACTCCAGCCGAACACCCACGAAAGTAAGAATTCGTTAAAAGTATCCTATAAAGATGCTCTAACGAAGAATATTGCTTCTCGTGGTTTACAAGCCTTCAAAAAATTCAGGGGAGGTCTAGAGGCCAAGAAAAAGCCTTTAGAAATTATTCAGGTACCTGAGAAGTTGGGCAAAATACTACGGAGCGTAGAGAAGGGTCGTGCGTTCCGTGGAGTTAATATTCTCTCCCCGCAGCACAGTGTTAAGGCTCCCCGTCGCCCACAGGTGAAGCCTACACAGCTGCCAAGGCTTAGAGGAGACATCCAGGCTCAGGAAAAAATATACAAGCCTCGGAAAAATCCTCCTACCCCCCGGGTGAAGTTGGAAAGCGCTGAGTCAGGTATAGGAAAAAGGGAAAGCATTCAGTTTGATGTACCCTATGATCCTATTAACAAGACCCTCTTTGGCTTCTCAGCACAGCAGAAACCACTACTCCTCGAGGTGTTATGCAATGGGCGACGACTCCAGGCACTGGTGGACAGCGGTGCATCTCACTCGGTGTGTGACCGCGGAGCATTGGAGAAAATTGGAGAGAAGGCGGAAGAGACCCAGTTTTCAGCAACCATGGTGGACGGTACGAAGCTTCCTATCCACGGCGAAGCATCACTGCCACTGCATATAGGTGCGTTGAGGTGGAAGCCAAAGCTACCAGTCACCAACATCAAAGGATTAGATTTTATCTTGGGGCGAGATTTCCTGAAGCAGTTCAACCCCGAGATCCATTGGGTCAACAGCAAGGTGTGCATCTACAACAACGGGAAACGAGTGGAGCTGCAAAGCTGGACGGATACAGGGGACGTACCTGAAACGACACTGGCACGGTTTGAACAGACGGTGAACAAGAGTAACACGGGTTAGCTAGCACTGGTTATGGCAGCAGCAGAGGAGGAGAAGCCGAGTTCCGAGCTACCTGCAGCAGTGAAAGAGGTCTTGGAGCAGTACAAGGATATAATTCCCGACGACCTACCTGCAGGCGTACCTCCAGCACGCACCCACGAGCACGAGATCGTGGAGGAACCAGGTGCGAAACCCGTCTCACGTGCACCATACCGACTGAGTCCGACTGAACTGACAGACGGGAAAAAACAGATAGAGTATCTACTGGACAGACAACTGATCCGCCCATCCACCTCTCCCTACGGCGCACCAGTTCTCTTCACTCCAAAACCAGACGGCAGTCTACGGATGTGCATCGACTACCGCGCACTGAACAAACAGACAGTCAAAAACAAATATCCCATACCGCGCATGGACGACCTACTCGATCAACTGCGTAGAGCAACAGTATTTTCGAAGCTGGACCTACGATCGGGCTACTGGCAGATCAAGATGGCAGACAACTCCATCCACAAGACAGCGTTCCGGACCAGATACGGCTCCTACGAATACTTGGTGATGCCGTTCGGACTCTGCAACGCACCAGCAACGTTTCATGCGGAGATGAATCACATCTTACGACCCCTGCTGGACGAATGCGTGGTGGTGTACCTGGACGACATTCTCATCTACTCCAAGAACATGAAGGAGCACGTGGAGCATCTGCGGAAGGTGTTCGGGATCCTGAGGAAAAACAAGTTCTACGTGAAGCTGTCAAAGAGCGACTTCGCCCTGAAGAAGGTGCAGTTTCTCGGGCACATGGTGAGTGCCGAGGGCGTACACGTGGACCCACGGAAGATCGAAGCCGTCAAGAAGTGGAAAGTACCAGAGAACGTGAAGGAGTTACAGCAGTTCCTAGGCTTCGCCAACTACTACAACAGGTTCGTGCCGCAGTACGCTAAGATAGCAGCGCCACTGACCGACCTACTGAAAAAGGATACGCCCTACAAATGGGATACCCTTCATCAGCAAGCGATGGAGCAGCTACAGACAGCACTGACTACAGTGCCAGTACTCATCTTGCCGGATCCAGACAAGGACTACGTGGTGGAAGCAGACGCTAGTGACCAAGCAGTCGGAGCAGTACTGATGCAGGATCACGGACGCGATTTGCAGCCCATCGCCTACCTCAGTAAAAAGCTACACGGAGCAGAACTTAACTACCCCATTCACGACAAGGAAGCCTTAGCGATAGTCATAGCCTTCAAGGCGTGGAGGTGTTACCTAGAGGGAGCCAAGACTACAATCTATACTGACCACTGCAGTCTCAAATCCCTGAAGTCACAACCGACACTCTCACGACGACAGGTGCGGTGGGTGGATTTCCTGGAAACTCACTTCCACTACGACATCGTCTACAAGCCCGGGCTACACAACAAGGCAGACGCGTTGAGCCGCCCCGGACATGTAGCAGGCATCCAGCTCGACGGGATGAACCCTCTGCTCAAAGGTCTATTCCAACATGGGTACTCCGTGGACGCAGAGATTGCTACAGCACAGACCAAGAAGCTATTACAGTGGGAGAAAGACTTAGCTGTAAGGAAGGGTTCAGGAAAGATTTGGGTACCGAATTACGCCCCGCTACGGCAGATCCTATTGGAGGAGTTTCACGACGTACCTTACGCGGGACATTTCGGGAGCAACAAGACGTTAGCAGGGATAGCGAAGTATTACTACTGGCCCGGGATGGCAGCAGACGTGCAGCAGTTCGTCACCTCTTGCGACACGTGCCAGCGGATGAAGAGCAGCAAGCAGAAAAAAGCAGGGTTACTTCAGCCTCTACCCGTACCGGAGCAGCCATGGCAGGTCGTTAGCCTCGACTTCATCACAGGGCTTCCTTCGACCTCACGGGGACATGATTCCATCCTCGTGGTGATCGATAAGTTCTCCAAAATGGGTCACTTCATACCGACCAACGCCACAGCTACAGCTGAAGCAACTGCTCGACTCTTCTTCGACCGCATCATCACCATCCACGGCATCCCCGCTACACTCATCTCAGACAGAGACCCCAAATTCACGAGTAAGTTCTGGAAGGAGCTCATGGGACTGTTGGGGACAAAGCTTGCAATGTCTTCAGCATACCACCCCTAGACTGACGGACAGGCAGAGCGACTCAATCAAGTGGCTAAACAGTTACTGCGCACAGCTTGCAAGGACGACGTCAGCCACTGGGACACACAGTTACCAACCCTAGAGTTCGCTTACAGCAACGCATCACATGCGGCCACAGGGAAAACTCCTTTCTTCCTGTGTTACGGACGGGAACCACTCACACCACAGCAGCCAACTACACCGGCACACGTCCAAGCCGCACATGACTTCGTCACCACCATGCAGCAGCTATGGGAGAAGACTCAGCGATGACTCACCACGATGCAGAACTCCCAGAAGCAGTATGCCGATCGTCAGTGACGTGATCACTCAGTAGCAGTTGGAGATCAGGTGCTTCTTGACACGCGCAACTTGAACCTGTCTCACCTCCCATCCAAACTCCGGCCTCGCTTCTGTGGTCCTTTTCTTGTTGAGGCACAGATGACACCAGTTACATTCCGCTTGCGCTTACCAGATACATGGAAGCTTCACAACGCTTTCCATGTCCAGCTACTGAAGCCCTACAAGGACCCCAACCAACAGTTCCAGGGACGGCAGCTACCGCCACCACCACCTGTTCTCATACAGGATGAACCCGAGTACGAGATCGAGCGCGTTCTCTCTCATCGACGCCGCGGTGGCAAGACCCTCGAGTTCCTGATACGCTGGAAGGGATACGACCCCACTGAGGACAGTTGGGTTACAGAAGCTGATATGGGCAACGCACGCCGTGCTCTCAAGGACTATCTTGTCAAGCAGGGTGTATCTCACGCCACCCAGCTTTGAGGGGGGGACGTGTGAGAGTACGACGGCTTATGCCAGCTATGCTTGCTTGCCTTTACTTTATCATGCTATTTCTAGCATAGGATAATTATATGCATGCATGAATTGCTTGATTTCATAGGCTATGTGCTTTCCTATATTCTATTATAATTATAGCACCGAGCTAGGTTGCGTGCACCGAATTCTGGCTTTTCGGTTGCCACCGAATTGCCTTCTACCGAATTCGGTAAGGATCCGTTCGGGACGCTACGCGGCCCGCGGAACCTTCGCGTAACACCTGGTTACGGGGCCTTGTGTCAAGCCTATATATAGCCTCGTGTTGTACCCAGGTGAAGACATTCAATTCAATTCAATTCGACTCAATTCTCATTCTCTTTTCTGAACTCGATCCTAGATCCTCACATGGAGAGTCTGCAGGGGGGCCTCTGTGGGAGGGAACGAGGAGGAGTGAGGAGCGGCGCATGGCCGCCCCTCGACACAGGGAAGACAGTCGAATTGAATGTTCACCTGGGTACAACACGAGGCTATATATAGGCTCGACGCAAGGCCCCGTAACCAGGTGTTACGCAAAGGTTCCGCGGGCCGTGTAGCGTCCCGAACGGATCCTTACCGAATTCGGTAGAAGGCAATTCGGTGGCAACCGAAAAGCCAGAATTCGGTGCACGCAACCTAGCTCGGTGCTATAATTATAATAGAATATAGGAAAGCACCTAGCCTAGGAAATCAAGCAATTCATGCATGCATATAATTATCCTATGCTAGAAATAGCATGATAAAGTAAAGGCAAGCAAGCATAGCTGGCATAAGCCGTCGTACTCTCACAGCGACCACCCCTACAACCCCAACTAGTGTACCACTCACTAAGTTGCTAGGACGTGAGGGACTCACGCGGACGTCACTGGAGCTGCATCTGGCCACTGCCAGTAGCAGAAGTAGCAGTAGTAGCAGCACTAGCAGCAGTAACAGCAGTAGTAGCAGAAGCAGCGCGTGCAGGGCATGCGCGGCAAGCAGGCAGGCAGGCAGGCCTGCAGGCAGGCCGGCAGGCAGGCAGGTAGGCAGGCAGGCCGGCAGGCAGGCAGATGGCGCGGCAGCGCGCTAACAAGGTAGGTGCTCACCAGTGGCGGGAAGAGCAGGCGCTCGCCGGGCGAGCAGGGCCGGCGCTCGGCGGGCGGCTGCACGGGGTCCAGGGGCGGCGTCGCGGGTCCAAGGGCGGCTGCACGGAGTCCAGGGGCGGCTGCTGCAGGGGCCAGGGGCGGCTGCTCTGGGTTCAGGGGCGGCTGATCGAGGGTCCAAGGGCGGCTGCACCAGGGGCGGCTGCTTCAGGGGCCAGGGGCGGCTGCTCGGGGTCCAGGTGCGGGTGCTCCAGGGGCGGCTGCTGCAGGGGCCAGGGGCGGCTGCTCTGGGTCTAGGGGCGGCGCTCGAGGGTCCAGGGGCGGCTGCTCTGGGTCCAGGGGCGGCTGCACGGAGTCCAGGGGCGGCTGCAGCAGGGGCGGCTACTTCAGGGGCCAGGGGCGGCTGCTTTGGGTCCAGGGGCGGCTGCTCCAGGGGCCTCTGGTTCAAGGGCCAGGGGCGGCTGCTCTGGGTCCAGGGGCGGCTGCACCAAGGGCGGCTGCTTCAGGGGCCAGGGGCGGCTGCTCGGGGTCCAGGGGCGGCTGCTCCAGGGGCGACTGCTGCAGGGGCCGTGGGCGGCTGCTCTGGGTCCAGGGGCGGTGCTCGAGGGTCCAGGGGCGGCTGCACCAGGGGCGGCTGCTTCAGGGGCCAGGGGCGGCTGCTCTGGGTCCAGGGGCGGCTGCTCCAGGGGCGGCATAGCTGGTGTAGGGCAGCGCGCAGGTCCCACAGGCGCCGTGACGGGCGACGGGGGGCAGCCCGCCGTCACTGGAGGAGGCGACGTGCGGGGCCAGCGGCAGGCTAAAACGGGGCCGAAAACGGGCTACGCGGGCGGCGGACGCGGCGCGCAGGGCCTAAGCGGGCTGCGCGCGGGCCGGCAGCACACTGCGCGGGCGGCTGACGTGGCGCGCGGGGCCGAAAACAGGCCTAAACGGGCTGCGCGAGGGCTGCTTAAGAGGCGCGCGCGGGAAAAAAAAAGGGCCGCGCGCGTGCAGCCGAGCGGGGTAAGGGCGAAGTAGGCTGACGTGGAAGGACGGGCTGACGTACCAGTCAGCAGGGAGGAGGAGGTGGGCGGTGACGCGCGTAATCATGTGGCTTATGCGAAATGGCCCGCAATATCGGGGGCGGAGTTTAGGGGTGATGGGCAGGCGAAGGTTCCAAGTGTCGAGTAAAACTAGGTCGTCAGGTTGGTAAGTGACAGGTCGGCGGTGGCGGTCGGCATTACGTTTAGCGATAATGTTCAATTTTTTTACTGCTTCTACTGCCCGGGTCCGTGCTGCTTGTAAAATTTCGGCGAACTGTTGTGCTCGTGGCACCGGGTTGTCGGGATTCGGGGTCATGGGTACTGTCGGGTCTTGTCCGTGGTTCAGATAAAACGGCGACTGTTGGGTCGTCGCACGAGGCTCGGATGAGTTGCTCCATAGTCTGATTTGTCCGTTCTGTCTGTCCGTCGATTTCGGGGTGGTACGAAGAACTAAACTGTAGTCGCGTGCCGAACTGCTGCCATAGGTTCCGCGGTCGCTAATGATCGCTGCTGGTATCCCGTGCAGTCGAACGATGGTGGGGATGAAGAGGCGTGCTGTTTCTTCGGCTGTGATTGATTTTTTGCAGGCTGCGAAATGTGCCATTTTCGTCAGTCGATCGACGACGACCAGGATCGCGTCGTTCCCACTCGCCCCGACCTGTAACCCCGTGACGAAGTCCATTGTCACCTGCTGCCAAGCACGCTCTGGGGGTGGTATCGCCTGCAACTGTCCTGCCAGCCGCTGCCGTGATGATTTCATGAGCTGGCAAGTGGGACACGATGCCACGTGTCGTTGTACGTCGGTCAACATCTCGGGCCAGTAATAATACTGCTGCAACTGCTGCCGTGTTTTCTCTACCCCGAAATGCCCCGAGGTAACTTCGTCGTGTGCCTCTTGTAACAGTAATTCCCGTAGCAGTGTACACCCGGGCACCCAGATGTGGTCGGTCTCGACTTTTACGTAATAGACTCCCCTTGCTGCTGCGAACTGCTGCGAATTTCCTCCTGTGAAGAATGGATCCGTTTGGTACCCGTGGGTAAATAGGCCTGTTAGTAGGGGGCTGGTCTGGGCAAGTAGTATTGCATGGATCTGGGCAGTGGGGCGGGTCAGTGCGTCGGCGATGTTCGAGGCTCCCTTTTTGTAGGTGACCGTGTAGTGAAAATTGGACTCGAGAAAATCGAGCCAACGAATCTGTCGTGGGTTGAGGTGGGGCTGTGCGCGGAGGTACTGTAGTGATTTATGGTCTGTCCTTACTGTCACGTCTGCGCCGGTTAAGTAACAGCGCCATACTTTGAACGCGTGCACAATCGCGAGCATTTCGCGGTCGTGTATCGGGTAATTTTTCTCGGGCGGATGCAGTTTTCGTGACTCGTATGCGATACGCTGTAGGCCGTTGCCGAAGTCCTGTAGCAGTACTGCTCCGATGGCGATGTCGCTTGCGTCGGTAACTACTTCGAATGGGCGGTATGGGTCGGCGATGCGCAGGGCGGGTGGTGAACAGAGAACATTTTTCAGGGCAGAGAAAGCAACATGCTCTTTCTCCCCCCACGTAAAAGCAACCCCTTTCCATAACAAGTCCGTCAGCGACGCTGTTAGCCGTGCCATGTCGGGGACAAACCAACGCACGTAATTGACGAACCCCAAAAAGCTCTGTAGTTCCGTAATATTCGTCGGGGGGTGCCAGGATTTGACTGTGTCTAACTTCTTCGGGTCAATTTCGACCCCAACCTGCGAAATAATGTGCCTTAAAAACTCTTGCCTGTCCTAAAAAAACTCGCACTTGGAACCCTTGGTCAGCAGCCGATGCTCGTCTAAAATCTTAAACACTGCTTCCAGATCTGCTAAGTGCTGCTGCTTGTCGCGACTGTAGACGAGGATGTTGTCGAGGTAAACTATCACGCATTTATCTAAAAGTGGCCTAAACGCCTCGTTCATGGTCATCTGAAATGTCGCTGGTGCGTTGGTCGGCCTGAAGGGCATCACTGTGTACTCGAATGACCCGTATCTAGTCCGGAAAGTTGAGCGACTTGACTGTTACCATGTTGAGCGCTCGGTAATCGATGCACATGTGAAACCCTCCGTCTTTTTTTGGCGTGAGCAGTATCGGTGCGGCGAACGGTGACGAGCTCGGTCGGATGAATTTCTTCTCTAACAAATAATCTAACTGCTTCCTCAGTTCGTCGAGCTCGGGCTGTGTCACTCTGAACTGGCGATGTACAGTTGGATGTGCCCCCAGTTCTAAGTCTATTCGGTGGTCATGTGCTCGCTGAGGTGGCAGTCCTCCCAGTAAGTCGTCGGGAAAAATCCCGAGGTATCGTTTCAACTGTTTCTGAGTTTCAGACGGTACCGTTGCCAGCAGTTTCTTGAAATCACTCGGCTGCTCTGCTCCCTCTACTAGTGCAATGGCTACTGCGTACACGTCAGCTCCAGCAGCGACCGCCCGTTTCATGATGACGGCATTGACGTGTACCGTTGAAGACTCGGGCGACTGCTAGCGAGGTAGCTCAACCCAGTTACCGCTACTTCGCACAGTGCAGCTACCCGTCGTCCAGTCAATTCGCGGGTTATACCGTCGCAGCCAATCACGCCCCAGTAAAATCTCGAGCCCATCTAGTGTCGTCGCGAGCATTTCCTGTGTAAATCCGAAATTTCCCCCGCAGCGGACTTTGACTCTCTCCACCCTTTCCCGTATGGCCAGTGGTGTGCTGTCAACTAAGCTTGCGTCTATCTCAGGTAAACAACGGCTAAGTGTCAGTTGCAGTTTTCGTGCGGTTGCGGTATTAACTAAACAGTGACTTGCTCCTCCATTGATAAAAATCTTCACTGTTGGTCCCTGTATTTTCCCGTGGATCAGTACTGGGCAATCCGTCGCTGTACCCTCCTTATTCGTCCGAGCCCGATCGATAGCATGAATCGGTACTGTGACTCGGTGAGGGTCGGTGGGGTTGGGCGAGCAGGCAGTCTCGTCAGTAGTTGGCCCGATTCCTACTGACTGCTGGCGCTTCCCTGCCTTGGAGACTCCCTCCCCTGCTCTGCTCCGCGGCACCTCAGCTCCTCTGGGCATTCACTCTTACGATGGCCCGGCCTATTGCAAGCAAAGCAGCGCCCCTTAAACGGCGCAACAGCTGCATTCGTCGCAACGTCATGTACGGTGGCGTGCTCGATCGGTCCCCGAGGGCGATGTCCATAGTAGGACCCGGGTCTCGGACGGCGCAAAATGTCGATTTTCTCGGCGAGCGCGAGAATCTCGTTGAAATTCGAGAGCCCGCGTAGCATGATCTCGTGCGAGATGTCCGGCTTCAGCCCTCCGACGTAACGGTCCACCCGCTCCGCCTCGTGCATGTAGCCGACTTGCTCGCATAATGCGAGAAAACCGCTCGTGTAGTCTTGAACCGACCCGAGCTGCCGCCAAGTGCGCAGTCTCTGACGCGCCGAAATAGAAGCCGCGATTGGCTCGAAGCGCGCCCGAAGCCCTGCGCACCACGCATCCCACGTGCTGTACTGGGCGGTTTCGCAGAATGAACTCCAAGTGTCAGCTGGACCCGTGGGCCCTTCCTCTTGCGACGGTGGCTCGTAGGCGCGTGGCGACGTCACGATGACTCGCCACCAGTCCATGGCGGGGCCCCTCAACAGCAAGACAGCGTATGTGATCTTCGCTGCGTCCGACTCGACGTAGTTTGCGTCGAAAAATACGTTCATCGTGAAGACCCGCGACTGAACCGTCGGACCTCCACGCTGACCTGGGTCGAAACAGGGCGGGCGCTGCGGCTTGAGTGGCATTGGTGCCATGATGGCCTAGTCGCCACTTGTCGCCGCGAACTCCACGTGCCGACGGGCTTCACGAGGCTCCCGCGGGCTTAGCGCGACCCTGTTTCTCCCCATGCCCGGCATCGGTTGGGCGGCGCCATCACTGGCTGCGCCTGAACGCTGTCCCACGCTGCCATTCTGTGTTGGTGTGCCTGATGAAACGACGATCGGCTCCTCCGATTGGGCACGTGCATTTGCAAGTGCGTGTGGTGGCGCCGGAGTATTCACCGTAGATTGCTGACGCGCGGAGTCACGTTCCGCCGTGAGTTTCGCAATTTCGAGCGCCGATTCTTCAACTTGGCGTACGAGACGGTCGAGTTGCTTCTGCGTCAGTGTCACGAGAGTAAATTTGGCCATGGCGGGGGTGTCGGGCAAGCTCAACGAGAGCCTCTGTCGTGGCCGTGCGTGCTTACGAGAGAGCACTACGAGCGGCGGTGCTGTGTCGCTGAGAGATGTCTACCCCCCCAAAAAATTGAGATAGTGGGGAAGTGAAGGTGTGGGTGCGGTCCGAGAAGAGATCGTAGGCTCTGAATACCAAGTGTTATGAGTGCAATTGAGTGATCGAACGAGAATTGCACTATCGAAGCAAGAGTACCATGAGCGAAGGCATGAGCGAAGAATATATAGCGAAGCTACAGTGGTAACGGTAATGGATTGTGGTTGTCGCGCGACGGGCCTGGGACTGAGGTTTGGGGAAATGTCGAAGTGGAGGTCCGGAGCGCGGGTTACCCGCCGAGCCGTGAGGTCGGGGTGCGACGTGCGAAGGTGGCGGGAGGATTGTCGATGCGAGGGTTGCGAGTGGTGACGGTGCTGACTGTGGTACTACAATGGTGTACGCGCTGGACAGGGACGCGAAGGATAAGGATTTTTCCTTACATCGCAGTCCAGTTGCCATTCGAAATTCCGTATTGCGTAAAAGCACATTTAGCAAGTGTCTCATCTCAAAATCGATTTACTAGTGGTGGCGTCATTACATGGCAAGCATTGAAATGCCAGCTTGATTTCTTCCATAACAAGCAGCTAGACATAATTGCTGGCCAACTTATACACACCAGCAGTCAGCAGCATGCTACCAAAGAAAGCACAAAGAACAGAGCTGGCTGATGGGTGAAAATGGTATGGCAGCGAAGAGTGCAGGTGTTGCTGCAAGATGGGTGCTTAGATCTCAACCTGCTCACGCAGCCGACGAATGGTACTGCGCACCGTCACAGCAGCCGCCGTGCTGTTAAGACGGGGCAACAGAACAGAAAAAGGAGGTTAGGTCAAGGATATGCATACTGATCAAAGATGCTAAACCATGTACCACTGTGAGAGACAACAGGAAACCAAAAAACACAAGCAGTTGACAGAAATCTTACTTGAGCACATAAGCGCCGCCTGCCTTGGTCTTGTTGCAGTGCTTGCAGTGCCAAATGCCAACCACTTGACGCTTCACAGAGAACTGCAGGTTATCAACAGCATGCACGGCTCACTCACACGCCCAGCACACATACAGAAAAAGGACGGACAAGGCAGACACAGTCAGACAGAGACACGAATACAGCCACAAACACAGACACAGACACACACACACGGACACACAGACACACATATACAGACACAGGCACAGAACACACACACACACGCACGCATGGACACATCCACACACAGACACACAGCACACACGGAATGCACAGACAGTCATTGAGTTCACACACAAACATCCACCAAGGCCATTCACGTTGGGCTACCCACTCAACGCTTAGCAGCACATCATTGGCTGGCCATACAGGAAGGGGGATGCACGAATCCATCTCAAGTTTTGACGATGAGGGCACGCTACGCCCCCGGTTTTTTTTCTGATCAAAACTCTGCAGTAGAGGATAACCCAAAGCTTCTGTCCGGCTGCTTAGCACAGAAGGCCTGTATAATGCTTCGTAATCGGCTTCAAAACGAGTGGCGCCAAAACCAAATAGCCCCATTTTCACTAACCAACATCCCTGACCCAGGACGATAACACCCGTTCACTCCTGAAGGCTTTACAGTGCTAGCCTTCGGACTCATTAGGTTAATTCATGAGAACCGAAAGCACCCATTAACCTATATAACGTGACACGGACACGGCTGCAACAATATCGAACAGCTGCAAAATCTCCTGAACAGGTCGCCGCCTGGTGGTCATGCCGAAGCAATCCGGGGGAGTTTCCAATCATAGAACAAAAGCCTAGTACGCAGCAGCCGCGTACCTTGCCGCAGAACTCGCAGAAGTATTTAGCGTGTTGGCTGACTTCCATCTTCTTCACCTGCTTTCGCAGACTGGCACCATATCGGGTACCTGAAGAATGGTCGATGGAAAAGGAAACGGGATCGGGTACACCTTTTAACTAAAGTTCTGTCAACTCTACCTTCCTGTGTACCAGGACTATAAATGCAGCAAGTGACGGCAGCTATTGAACGATAAGCGGCTTGCGGAAACGCCGAAAAGCTCTTGCATCCACATATCGAAATGAATGAGAGGCAAAACCAGTTGTTGGAAGAACCTACCGTACTTGCCGACGATCCCAGCCTTTTTCGTCCTCTTCGTCTGCCATTAAAAATAAAACCCCAAACGTCAGGATAAAACTAACAGCGCAACAGACTAGATCCAGCAACAGACTCGCAAAAAACTTGAGCGAGCATTTCGTAAACTTAAGCGAAGCGCGAGACCCAGTCCATAATCGAATAATCATACATGACCATGACCTTTCCGGGAATCAGCCATGGCTCTAGGGTGGTATCACAGGCACAAAACAACCTACCATCTTAACGGCGAGCCGCGCCTAAACGTTCTAAGGTTTAGTGCCTGTGTCACGTCCTCTCGGAGGACGATGCAGGGCCTTGAGCAGGATAGAGGGGGAGGAGGGAGGAAGAGGGTGGAGCAGGGGAGGTAATAGGGCAAGAGGGACAGAGGGGTGAGGGAGAGAGGGCGTGAAAGTTTAGGCGGGAGTTGGGAGTGAGGGGTTGACGATCTAGCGAAATCGCTAGCGACGGGTCAAGGTGATTTCGTGAATAAGTCCTTCTCGTAGTCAGGCTGGGTCTGGTTGTCGCTGGTTTTGGGGCTGCGACATCCTTCATGTCTTTGGGGTGTCCGATGCCATTAAAAGATATAACTGAAAGGCCGGGCTGCACTCAGGCCACAAGGTTAAGTAGAGGTGGGATAATTAGGTCTTCTGTTTTTTTAAATGGGTACCGTATCACACCAACTAGCTTATAACCAACTAGCTTGGATGCCGTATGCATAGCTTGTTGCAATCGGTTAATCTTCTTAATTGTTTACGTTATCTAGTCTAGCAATGATGAGGATGTACCGCATATTTGTTGACATAATGAATGGTGTATTGTTTTGGAGTAACTTTTTCCAATCAGCATGACAATCCACATTGACTTGGTAGCTACGTACAGTAGTAAAATTGCAAGATTCAAAATCTAAGGGCAATCATTTAATTGGTTTCGAAACGTATACATCAAAAACTAAGATGGCTCCTTTTTCCATGCATTGACCAATCAAGGGAGAAGGCCCCAATGCACCTATTCCCACCATTGTGGCTGGTGGAGAGTCTGTCTGTGTGTAAGAATGTCCGTGTGAACTGGATGGAGGAATGCACAGGTGCAATGCTATGGAGGGATCCAGTGTAATATGAACACCAGATGCTGTCTGCATGCGGTGCGATTTCAGCCCCACCACCACACTATTCCCGCCTTGGCCATGATACCCCTAAGTTCTCACCCCCGATTTCAAGTGCACAAGGTGGTACCGTGTCATCCCTGTCCCACACCCTTGTGCATAAGAGCACCCACCTTTCGCACATGGAGCAGCAGCAGCAACCTCACATCTCAATATGAAGTACTCATGAAGAGAGTAAAGACAGAGAGAGGGAGAGGGAGAGGGAGAGGGAGAGAGAGAGGGAGAGGGAGAGGGACGAGAAGCTGCCCAGGGGCGCAGCTGTCTCGTGGCCTTTTAAGTATTCTCAGAAGTGAAACCCTGAATTCTCCCAGCGCAGGTGCGTGCAGTGCAGAATCAGTCCACGAAGCTGTCGCGGGGGCGCAGCAGGCGCTTCATAAACTCATAGGTCATGAAGGCGATGCTCACCCCCGGAACCACCTTAGCATACTCGGGCACAATTCCGCGGTATAGAGCCCGCCACCCCTCCGTGCGCACCACGTGCGCCAGCATCTGGGGGATTGTGCGGCGCTGTGACGGCTGCCGGCCCCCTGCTCCCTCCAGCTGCATGCGCCGCCGCACCAGGTCCAGAGGGAAGGTGGCTGGCGTGTTGCGGGAAGAGGGTGAAACCGGGAGCAAGTGGGGGAGGATGAAGGCGGGGTTCAGGTGAGCAGCAAAACAGGTGAGAGAGGGAGAGTATGGATGGGCAAGAGGAAAGGGGGACGGGAGGGGCAGAGCGAACGAGATTGGTTGAATGAGAGGTGTGTGGAGAACGAGAGGCGAAGTGGATGAGAGGAGGAGGAGGGAGAGGGATGCAAGGAGGGGCGGACCTGAGGAGGAGCAGATGCCAGCGAGGCTACCGCAGCCGAGGGAGACTAGAGGCACGGGCATGTCAGGGTGGCGGCGCACCCAGTTGGCCTTCACCGTCTCGTACACACAGAAGTTGATGGCTAGATTGGGCCCCACGCCCTGGGCGAGGGCGACCGGAGCGGCAGGGGGGAGAAGAGGAGAGGGGGAGGGAAGGGTGCACAACGGTGCAGAGCGGAGCAGGAGGAGAGCAAAATGGTAAAAAACCATGAATCTGGAAACCAGTTGCTATCACCATTCGTAACAGCCCCAGCAGCAGTATAAGCATGAGCATAACGATGACCAGAAATTACGAGGATTCTCAAAACGATTATGCATCGGAGCACATGAACTAGCCAGAGCAAGAAGAGGCATGCACATACGAGGAGAGTGGCGCCCATGCCCTTGTAAAGGCCCAGCAGGCCCTCATCGCGCACTATGGTGCTCAGTGTGCCCACTATGCCTTTGTAGTACCGCGACTTGGTCTGCACACACACGCATGCGGTCAGGTGTGGGAGACGAGGAAGTGAATATGAGGAGAGTAGGGGAGTGATGGAGAGACGCGGAGAGTGGCAAGGGGCGTGAGGAGAGTGCAGGGGAGCGGAGGGATGCACCATGGGGTGTTGACAGCGTTGTGATTGAATTGCTCTCGAGTATTTTCAGAAGCAACTCCAGTGGAATCTTGAAGGGAGCGTAATGGTTAGAGAATGTAGGGGCGGCCATGGGGCATGTGGCGAAGGCCACCACAGCAAAGTGGAGTGGGTCGATGGAACAGGCAAGGGCAAACGCGGAAGATGGTTAAGAAAATCTCAGTCAGCAAACACGTGAAACGTTCCCTAGGAGCACTCGCTCACTCACTCATTCACTCACTCACTCACCCACCCACTCATTCACCACTCACCCACCCACTCATTCACTCACTCACCCACCCACTCGCTCACCCACCCACTCACCCAACAGCCCACTCACTCCCTCACCCTCACCCATCACTCACTCACCCACACTCACTCAAACACCCGCCCCCCACTCCCCACTAAGCCACTCACTCACACCCTCCCACCCACCCAGCCACTCCTAATCCACCCACCCATCACGCACATGCAAGTCACACACGGCACCATGCTGAGCTGAGCAGCAAGGCGAGTGCGCACGAGGTCAAGCAGGTACGTGATGGTGGCAGCAGTGCACCCCGCACCCCCAACTCACTCACCCACTCAATCACTCAACTCACTCACTCACTCGATCAATCACTCAACTCACTCACTCACTCGATCAATCACTCAACTCACTCACTCAACTCACCTGAGCAGCAAGGCGAGTGCGCACGAGGTCAAGCGGGTATGTGATGGTAGCAGCAGTGCACCCCGCACCCCCTCCCGCCAGGAACTTCACCCCCATGTCCACCACCCCCCTCCGCGCCGCCTGCCACCCCTGCTCATGCTGCTGCTGCTGCTGCTGCTGCTGCTGCAGTTGGTATTGCTGGTTTGGTTGCAGTGCGTGGTGAGCGTGGGTGGGCGGGATGTCTGGGCTGGGGAAGGAATTGGCTGCCATGGTTTCAAGCATCTGGGGGAGAGAGAGTGTGATGAGGGGTGGGAGCGGAGAGCGTCAGATGCCTTTCTGTGAGTTCAAAGGAACGGTTTTAACTGTGGGGTAGAAGAAAAAACGTCCATTAGAACTTTAAGACATGGCTCTTTGAAAGCGGGAGGAGAGGAGAGGAGAGGGTAGGGGGTTGTTGGGTTATGATGGGGACACGACAAAAGGGTGAAGATGAATGGAAGGAGGTAGGGTGGACACAGGTTGGGGAGGAGTAATGGAGTGTCGAGCAAAGGGAGAGGGAGACTCGAGAATGTTGAGGTCGGGCGTGAGAGAGGGTCGGGCGTGAGAGAGGGTCGGGCGTGAGAGAGATTGGGGAGTGAAGAGGGGTGAAGTAAGGAGGTTGGGAAATGAGAGAGTGTGGAAGCGAGAGGAGGGAAGTGAGAGGTGGAAAGTGAGAGAGGGGAGGGAAGTGAGGGAGGGAGGGAAGTGAGAGATGGACGGAAGGAAGTGAGGGAGGGAAGTAAGAGTGGGAGGGAAGTAGCGGCAGGAGGCAAGTGAGAGAGGGAGGAAAGTGAGAGAGGATGCGGAGCGAGAGAGCGAGCGAAGTGAGAGAGTGGAGGGAAGTGAGAGGTGGGAAGTGAGAGAGGGGAGGGAAGTGAGGGAGGGAGTGAAGTGAGAGGGGGTGGGAAGCTAGTGAGGGAGAGAAGTGAGTGAGGGAGAAAAGTGAGAGAGGGACCAAGCTATGCCATGTCATGCCATGTGATGCCAGACCGGCACTAGGCACGTTTGTCTGTGGGCAGCAGATCGGTCCCCCCTGGCCAGCATGCCATCTCCACGAGGGATGGGTGGGGAATACGAAAGGGATGGCGAGGAGAGGAAGGGAGAAGAGGGGAAGGGAGGGGGAGGGAAAGAATTAAGAAAGAGAGGAGAAAGGAGGCCACGAGGGCGGGAGGAGCCGAGGCGGGGGGGGGGGGGGGGGGGGGGGGGGGGGGAGGGGGGGGGTGTCTCACAGATTTGTAGCTCTCGTAGGCGAAGAAGTTGATGGCGGAGTAGGGCAGGCGGTGCACGATGGTGACGGTGTTGCCCTTCCAGAACGCCAGCGCGCCCTCCTCCGCCACGATGCGCCGCGCCTCCCCAAAGATGGACGGCCGCCGCCGCGCTGCTGACGCATCGTGCATGCCCTGCACCTGGTGGGGGGAGGGAAACGGGGAAGGGGGGGGGGGGGGAAGGGAAAGGGGGGGGAAAGGGGAAAGGGGGGGGGAAGGGGAAGGGGGGGGAAGGGGAAAGGGGGGGGAAGGGGAAGGGGGGGGAAAGGGGAAGGGGGGGGAAAGGGGGCAAGGAGGGGAGTGTGGAAGGGTGTGGGGGAAGGAAGGAGGGCGGGTAAGGTGAATATGAAGTGGGCGATCAAAGGCAGTGGTGAGGTTGGGATGGTGTGGGAGAGAGTGGGCGTGTGGGTGATGGTGGGTGGGGTGGAGGATGTAAGCGATATGGGAGTGCAGAGAGGCAGGGCAGGAGAGACGGGATTGGGGTTCCGCACACAAGGGCGTGAATCAAGGGGGAGAGGATGGATGGCTGTGGGGGACGAGGATGGCATGGCGGGGGGGGGGGGGGTTCCACAGGGGGAAAGGGGGAGGCATTGCAGAAGCGGGGAACGGGAGGAGGGTGGAGATGGGGGCGCAGGAAGGGGGAATGGGCCTGAGTCTGTAAGATGACGGTGAGGGGGGGTGGAGGGATGGCGGGATGGGGAAACGGAGTTGGGGAAGGGAGGATGAGGAGATTAAGAGATTGGGAGACGGGAAGAAGAGAACGGGCGGAATGGGGACGAATTGGGTGATGGGGATGGGGGGTTTGGGAGGATGGGAACCAAGGGAGGTGGCGGGGCAGAAGGGGAGTGCGGGAAAGGAACGGGAGGACAGGTATGGGCATGGGAGAATGAAGCCGGGGGGACGGGATGGGGAGATGAGGGAATGGAAACGAGGGGATGGGGATGGGGAAATGGGGACGAGAGGATGGGGGTGCAGGCAGGAAACAAGTGGCGGCCTATCTGGTGATGTGATATAAGTGCTGATAAAGCATATCTTCACGCATATTATTCATTCACACAAAGACACACTATCCATCCACATGGGTGAATATAGACATGAGCAAGCCCTGGCAATGGGCATACGCGCACATGGGCATGCCTTCACACATGCACATGGATGCATGCATGCATGCATAATCATGCACCTGACCAAGCACATGGCGTGTAGATGACAAGTCACACGGCCATGCACATGACATGTGTGTGCATAACCATGCACCTGACGAACATGAACATCTAAATGACCAGGCATCTGAATATGAACCTGAAGAAAACTTGACCAGGCATCTGACAAAGCACAAGACCAAGCACCTGACCATGCACCTGACCATTGCAACACACCTGAACAAGCACCTGACCATGCACTTGACTGTCGCATATGTCCTGCCTGAATAACCACCTGGTCATGCACCTGAAAAGCACCTGCCCTGATCCACCTGAACAGGCACCTGACCAGGGAACCTGGTCATGCACCTGAGTTCTGCGCATGATCCACCCGACCATACACATGATCAAGCACCTGACCATGCACCTGACCGTGACCATGCACGTGACCGTGACCATGCACCTCCATCTCCATGAGCACATAGACACCCTTCACCGGCCGCCACAAGGCCATCACACCCTCCAACTCCGCCCTGCGTGCAGCCTGCACCCTCCCTCGCGATTCCCAACACCAGCGGCCCAATTCTCGTCAGCCCCATCCCTCGTGCTGCAAGCACTTTCTGAGAATCCTGAAATACGCTGTTACTCGCTCACGCCTCCACTTTCCTGTTCATATACACTCTCTCCTTCTTTCTTCACGTCGCCTCTCCTGTTTCCTTTCCAACGATACTGCCGGCCTGATTTCTAGCCTGACTTGTGCTTCCCAGTGGATTACGTTCAGCGCTCTTCACTCCTCTCTATTCTTTCCTCTCCTCCGTTTGAGTCACGAACCTGGAACAGGATCGTGAGTCGCGCCAGGGGAGCCGTGCACGTTTTACTGACGGCGCCTGCGATGCCGCCCGCCACCAGCTGCCCCACCGTGCTGATCTGTCCCGCCCGCCGCATCCGCTTCGCATACGCCGCCGCCGCCGCGGCCGCCGCCATTTCCTCCTCGTCCTCTAGGCCGTCTTCCTCAGGCCCGTGCCCGTGCCCCAATCCCTCGCCCCGCAACCCCTCCCCGCGCAGTCCTTCCCCCCGCAGTCCTTCCCCGCGCAATCCTTCCCCCAGCAGCCCATCCCCCCGCAGCCCCTGCTGCGCTTGCTGCAGCCCCATCACGGTCGCTCCGCCCGCGCCCCACTCGTTCCCCTCCTGCAGCTCCGCCGGAGCTGCAGAGGCGGCATTGGGAGGTCGCGCGGAAGACACCGCGGCGGCGGCGGAAGCGGCGGGACGTCGAATGTGCGGAGGGTCCGCGTCTGGCCGGGCGGCAGGAGCTACTGCCACCCCAGTACTGCGGGGCGGAGAGGCGGAGTATGGAAAGGAAGGGGCGGGCGGGCGGGGGGAGGGGGGGGGTGTTGGGGGAGGGTGAGAGGAAAGATGGGAACAGCGGGGAACGGAACAGGAGAGAACGGGGAAGCGATTAGGAACCAGCGAAGCTTATAGGCACTAAAGTAACATAAGGGGACGACGACGATGACATCAGAGTTGAGCGAGCATGCGAGGAATCATAGCACGCGCGCAGACGTGGGGACGGCGACGGGACGGCGACGGGCAGGGGAGCGACAGGGGAGGGGCAGGGGAGGGGCAGGGGAGGGGCAGGGCAGGGGTAGGGGAGGGGCAAGGGAGGGGCAGGGAGAGGCAGGCGAAAGACTCACTGCAGCGCAATCCCATCAGCGCTGGCCGCCACGGCTCCTCCCGCCCTCGGCACGAGCTCCGCACGCAGCGCGTGCGCCACGGACGGCATCACCAGCGCGCCCGCCGTCACGCCCGCCGCACCGCGAAGCACCGCTCCTAACCCCACGCCTGCTGCCTCTCTCTCCGCGGGTATTCTGCTGTCGGCCATCCGCCGCAAGCCGCCACCGCTAGAGCCTAGCGCTCCAACTTCCGCGCCGCCTGCCGTCTCGCACGGGCTCGTCTCTAAACTCGTCCCTATAGTCGTCGCTACATTCGTTTCCATGCTCGTGTCTGCGCCTGCGCCGCGTGGCCTTCCAGTGATGTCGCTCGCAGCGCCAGGTGAAGCTGACGCGGGCTCCGATGCACCCATGGCACGGAAGCCGCTAACGCCGCCGTGTCTTGCGCCGTACTACTAAGTTGGCTATTAGCGCCACGGGATGAAGATCAGTTAACGGCCGCTGAGAGGAGCTACGACTGCGCGACAGGGTGCGTTGCGCGAGCGCCGATCGTAATAAGATCCAGTTTACTGACGGTGGCGTGACACGGTGGGTCCCGTTGCTCACGCGGTCCGTATGAGCATGAATTTCTCGCCAATCCAGAATCGCCTTCGTCAAGCATTCACCCGGTGATACGTCGAACGCAGAGAGAAGAGCGCTCGGAGCGTGGGGTGACGATGATGGTTCGCTTCCTTTTTAACGGAATCGACGTGTGCCTATGTTAGTGGATTGAGCAACGCGATACGAAAAACATAGCGCATGACTGATCCGGGAATGGACGGCTGCTGTGGCCACGCCAATCCCGATTTCTCATGCTGACTCACGCCCACGCAGTTATGACCTGCTGCTCTAACCAGTGTGGTCCTGACGCGGCGGCTGCTATTAATCCGTGGCTGTTGCTACTAGCCAAAGGCGGGATTCAAGAACAACTGGAACGGGTGGGTCGATCAACGGAAACAGTTCGACAAGGAAAGTTGAGCGTGATTAGGAGCCGAATCGAGCAATCTGTAAGCTAGGCTGTATTTGCTGCACCAAATGCTCTCGTCAACTAGCCAGGTGCTTTATGTAAAAGCACGTGAGGCCAAGAAGCTAGAGATCTCGACTCCGTAGAGCCATGGTGCGCATATGGGTACACTGGCGGGGGGCTGGGGGGATGGAAAGAGCAGGAACAAGGGGGGACGCACGCAGGGCTAGGGAGGGGAGGCGCAAGTGTGTAAGGGATCAGCTCCGCCTGCCCCCGAGCTGAGCGCTCCGCGCCAGCGCTGCCAGCTCTGCGGCAGGCGGAGAATGCTCTGGTCTTGTGGTCTGGGCCCTGATCGGTAGCACCTGGTGTGCATTTGCCGCTCGCGCACTTCCCGTCACGTTCCGCGGCAGGCCGCATGTGTGGTGCGTTTCCCCAAGCATGGGAGGAGAGGGGAGAAACGCATTGGCGGGAACTACAGTAATTCCGCTCCTGCTGGAACCCCGTTACCCACACATGCCTCGCATGCGCCAACAACGCTCCACGGTTCTCCTCCGCCATGTGCGCAGGAGAGGAGGTCCGCCGCCTCTCACCCACCATCGCTCCATTCATCGAACCTGGAGCGGTGCATCCCAAACCAGTCACTCCCAGACCGCCGTCCGTTTGTCGTCTGCCCTGACCTAAAGACTGGTCCGAGTGGATCGCGTTCGCGTCTTGTGGGGCATCCATGTGGCACATTCAAGATTGCAGGTTTGGTTGTCAACCACACGGCAGTTTCTATCAAATAGGGCGTGTCAACCCGTTGATCTTGGGGAATTTAGTACCGTTGCATGTTTCGCGAATATAAAATCTCCACTGTACCTAGAATTGAGACCAGAAAAAATCGAGTCCGAAATGCATATGAATTCTAGCGCGCGGCACAACCCCCGCCATGTGCATCGGAACAGTACCCAGAAAGTGCGAAAACAGAGTTATTAGGTACACTCGTTTATTATCGCGTCGCAGTTTCGCGCATGCAAAAATTCCCAGCGTGAACGGACGTAACAATTTTTGTTTGGATAGGCGAGGTAAATGTGTTTCTGACGAGTGCCGCGAGCCACTGGCGAAAGTGTGCAGGCGATTCAACGAGACAATAACTGTAGAAGCCAGGACGCGCTCATGTACCCTTGTTCGTGTGTACGCTGATTCCAGTTACGTGAGTCTGACGATTCAAGGTACGTCGAGAAGGCGTGCCCTTTCGTGTACGAAAGCTGACGGTGTCCGGAATTTCTGTAACATTACGTGTTACATCTCCAAAAAGGGTAACCGTTTGAGTTATGAACAGTAAATGTATGCACTGTACACTTCCTTAGCACACATGCTGCACTGCAACCTTCTTGACAGTCACTTTCACAGCCTGTCAAGATCTATCTCTTTTAACGCGTACATCATATTGAGACCTTTCCAGACCACACACATCAAGCTGTGCTAGAAACAGCACTAGAAAACTTGGACCCAACCCTTGAGTTTTATATAATTCTGGGAAATTTACAAATCCACTGCAATATGAATGTATCTAAATATATATATTCTTCGTCTCCAGCTTACCTGAATAAACAAATATTCATGGCTTGATGTATTGTCATGGTTCCAAGGAATTCATGATTTGAGGCGATCAAGGTATACATATTTTTCATTTTGTGGTAAATGTACGTTTAGTAGACGTACGCGATGGTTGTCTGGCATTTAAAACGGCCTAGGCTGCATCATCAGAGCAGGCATGCCAAATATTTGGTCGTAACACATCAACGGACAAATAAGGTTGGGCTTAGCAGATATCGAGCTAATAGCATAGTTGAGATCGTTGCAGCAGCATAACGTGTCGATGTAGTATGAAACTGTGAAAGTGCATGGCTTAGGTAAATCATTCATGTCCTAATATAAATATAGTCTATATGGCAATTGGTATTGGCAGTACGTAAATAATATTGGTTGCACTAAATCGTTGCCACTGCGCACCGTTGCTACTGCCGTGCGTCTGCCGCACGAACTGTACGTTGTGCACCCTACTGCGCCCTACCGCACACCTTTCTGCGCCACGCCTTGTATCTCCTTTCCACGCGCGCTGCACGCCTGTTGCGCGCTTGCCGCGCCTTGCCGCATACCCTGCCGCACCCTGTCACGTAACAAGGCACATCTGCAGCTACCTGCCATCGCCGCAGAACCCCCTCTGATGCCTACCGCCACCTCGCGACCCGCCACTTTGATTGCCTCGCGGCTGGTCCTGACGCCCTCCTTGCCATGCACCCCTGTGACCTCACTATCGATCTCTTTGAGACAAGTCTCTGTAAGATCAAGACACGCCTCCTCACCAATGCCTTCACCACTTGTGCAGTAGTCCCCCCCATCCTTGAGGGGTGCACTCGCCTCAGCTTCCTACGTCAATCGCCTCTACTGTTATTGTGTCGCAACCGTCACTGCCCCCTCCGATTAGCGCGGTCGGCACAGGGTGGTCGTACTCGTGGAGGTGTTGGTACGTCGGAGGGTGGATGCGAGTGGTACACACTTTTACGTAATAAAGTTCATTCGCTTTCATCAGGTGATGCGTATTCTTAGTGGTGAAGAATGGGTCGGTAACGTAGCTGTCGGTAAATAGTCCTGTGAGTAGTAAGTTGGATTGGGCGAGTAGTAAGTTGGATTTGGTGAGTAGTAAGTTGGGTTCAGCGAATAGTATGGCATGTAGCTTTGCATTGGGGCGAGTAAGGGCGTCGGCAATATTTGATGCAACGATCGTTGTGCCCCGCCTCGTGCATGTATCTCACTTGCTCGCATAGCGCCTGAAATCCGCTAGTCTAATCATGAACCGACCCGAGTTGACGCCAAGTACGCAGCTTCAGACACGCCAAAATCGATGCCACAATCGGCTCGAATCTCCCCCCCACGTAGACCTGCACTATACTCATGTGGTATTGGGTTGTTTCACAGTACGATGGTGCCCAGGGGATTGTAGCTGCTTGGAGCAGTAACGGTGAGACGCCACCAATGCATGGCAGGTCCTGTCATTAAAAGCACAGCGTATCGAATCTTCGTCGTGCTCCAGGCGCTGCTCTCGACACAAGGCCAGCATGGCCTTGTTGTCTACGTACAGCACTGGAGGAGAACGAGGCGGCTCTCCAAGGTCAGTCAGTAGGTAGGTGAGCCAGCGAAGCTCCTGAGCAGCCATGGCCCCGGCGTAGATCTCAGCCTCACAACTGGAGCCGAGAACAGAAGACGAGCGAGTAGCCCGCCACGAAACAGAGCCGAAACCAAGACTGAAGGTGTAACCGTGCGACGACCGCTGCGTAGCCTGGTCGTCAGCCCAAGAAGCGTCCGCGTGCCCAGTGAGGACCACTGGACTCCGCCCTCCAAGCACTAGCCCCATGCCCGACGTACTGCACAAGTAGCGCAACACCCTCTTCGCTGCAGCCATGTGCTCTGGTCGGTGTCTCCCAGGAGCAACATAGCGTGCCAAGATGCTAAGAGGGTATGCAAGGTCAGGTCGTGTGCAGGTCATCAGGTACATGAGGCAGCCAACAAGCTCTGGGTACGGGCCACTCGACTCTACGGACTCATCCGAAGGCAGAGCTGAGAGCGAGTGGCGAGTAGACAGAGGAGTGGCCTGAGGCGAGGAGTACGTGAAGCCGAAGCGCTGAAGGACCTGCTGCACCATGTGTGACTGAGTCAAGGTAATGGTGCGGCGTGCTCTGTCCCGAGTGATCTGCAAGCCAAGGTAGCTGCGCAGTTCACCCAGGTCTGTGCACGTGTGTCTCTTCTGCAGCTCGGACTTCACGTAGGCGAGTCCAGCAGTGTCCGCTGTGGCAAAGACCAAGTCGTCGACGTACACGAGGATGTAGAACAGCGGCAGAGAAGTGTCAGTGCGCAGAAACAACGACGCGTCAGCAGTAGAGGGAGCAAACCCAAGAGCCGCAAGTGTAGTCCTCAGTGTGTCGTGCCACTCACGCGGTGCCTGGCGGAGACTGTAGACTGGCCGTCAGAAGCTCCACTGGGTGCTAGGAGGGAAAGTCCCAGTGAAGCCAGGTGGACGGCGCAGCCAGATCTCCTCGTGCAGGCTACCCTGCAAGAAAGCAGTGCTGAAGTCAAGAGAGTGGAGCTCGTAGTCGCGCTGAGCGGCTATGTGCAGCAGCACCCAAAGAGTGGTCATCTTCGGGGTGGGAGAGAAGGTCTGAAAGTAGTCAACTCCCTGCCGCTGACTGAAGCCACGAGCCACGTACCGCGCCTTGAAGACAGGTGGAGAGCCCGGCGGCCGCTTCATCCTGAAGATCCACATCCCACTGACGATGTTCGCCCCAGGAGGGGGAACCGCGTCAACGTAGGTGCCTGTGGACTTCCAGGAAGCCATCTCTGCATCCATAGCTGCCTGCCACTGAGAGGAGTAGGGACCCTCTACGGCCTCCGCGTAAGAGCGCGGAGTCGGGATGTCTAGTGCATCCGGGTCTCCCTCAGGGGCAAGCAGTACAGACCCGAGATGAGGTGAAGCAGCAGCCAGACACTGAAAATCCTCCTGCCTGTCCTCAAGGACGTCCGTGCCAAGAGCACACTCACCCCCGACGGACGGAGGACAGACAGACGCAGACTCAGCAACAAGACTAGCAGCGTAGTCTAGACGACAGCGAGCAGCAAAGTCGACGAGCTCAGCAACAAGAGCAGACGCAGCAGTGGACTCAAAGGAGGGGTCAGTGACGACAGTAGCAAGGAGACGCGTGACAGTAGGACTGGCAGCACGAAGAGAGTCCGACTCAGGGTCGGCAAGCGCAGGAAGAGAGGACTCAGGAGGAGAGGGCAAAGGGGCACGTAGAGGAGCATTGGACGGACGCAGAGACATCCGGTGCGTGCCAGGGACAGGAGGAGGACGCTGACGCGAACTGCGACCACTAGTGCGAGCAGCACGAACAGGCGACGCAGGACGAGACGCAGGCTCACGACGCTCAGCAAGACCTCCAGTAGGACAAGTGTAAGGTGAAGGAGAAGGCAGTGGGGAGGCCGGCGGTAACTGTGACTGCGACTGGACAGGCGGTGGACACTCTAAGAGAGGAGGAAGACCAAGAACCTGCTGAAGAAGCGGAACAAAGTACGGCCGAGGCCGCGCTGCAGCTCCAGACATAGCAGGGACAGCACCAGCACCCTAGGCACCTCCGGAAGCACCAGCGCCAACAGCACCTCCAGCGGCAGGACCTCCAGCAGCGCTAGCAGCACCCTTAGCACGACCACCACCAGGACGGACAGTAGTAGTCTCAGAACCAACACCCTCAGCAGCTCCAGCTCCAGGCGGACCCGCAGGCCCAGTAGCTCCGGGACCGGCGGCACTAGCACCCTCAGCGGCCGAAGAAGCGCCAGCTCCAGCAGTACGCCTCCAGCGGCGAGCAAACCACTCACGCAACTCCAGTGGAGAGAGTGGCTCCCGCCGAGACGAAACACCCGGAGAACCTCCAGGCCCAGTACCGCCAGACGCCACAAGGGGAGGTCCAGTGGCCGCACGCTCCACACCTCCAGGCTCAGCAGCTCCAGACGCAGCACCCCCAGGCTCAGCACCCCCAGGCTCAGCACCCACGCGCGCAGCACCCTCAGAGTCAGCACCCCCAGGCTCAGCACCCCTAGAGGCAGCACCCCCAGGCTCAGCACCCCCAGGCTCAGCACCCCCAGACTCATCACTCCCAGAGTCAGCACCCCCAGGCTCAGCACCCCCAGGCTCAGCACCCCCAGCAGTACCTGAGTCACTAGCAACCTCGACCGGCTCGACTGCATCTACCTGGGACACACCTGAAGGGGCAGGACCCTGAGGGGGAAGGGGGTCTACCGGGGGGGGACCTGGCACAAGGAAGTGCGGTGGCGGCGGGAGGGAAGGAGTGCGGTAGGGGAAGAGGCGGTAGAAGGGGACGAACTCGTCGAACGTGACGTCCTGGGAGGAAAGAACACGGCGAGAGTTGGGGTGGTAGAACTGCCACCCAGGGGCGTCGTGGGGGAACCCCAGGAAGACGCAGGGAGCAATGCGAGGGGGCAGCTTGTCCGCAGACAAGTTGCGGACAAACGCCCGAGATCCCCAGACCCGGAATGCCGACGCATCGCCAACCTTTCCCGTCCACAGCAGGGCTGGGGAGGTCTCCGGCCTGGAGACCCTGGGGTGGAGGTTGATCTGATGCGCCGCGTACCTGACCGCAAACGGCCACAGAAAATGGGGGGCAGCCGCATGCATCATAGACGTACGAGCGACGTCCATGACCATGCCAATGCGGCGCTCAGCAATCCCATTTTGCTGCGGTGAGTCCAGAAGCGTGAAGGTCTGGCGGATGCCTCGCGCACGACAGTAGGCACGCAGAAGGCCAGAGGAGAACTCTCCGCCTCTGTCCGAGTGTAGACGCAACACACGAAAGTCCGAGCCAAAGCTCTGCCTGAGCTGGAGACGAGCTGCGCGGATCCAGTCGATCAGCACCTCAATGACATCACCCTTGCTGCGCAAGGGGAAGACCGCGGTGTAACGCGAGTAGTCGTCAACCACCAACAGGAAGTAGCGCTCGTGACCGAGTCCACGGACGCGGGCTAGGCCCCACACGTCCATGTGAAGCGTCTGCAACGGAGCCTCTGTCGGAGGAAACTGGGAGGAGTGAGGGGCAGCACGCTGGCGTCCCTCGACACAGGGGACACAGGCAGGGCCAGGGCCCTGAGGAAGGGGAGGGAGGGACCTGGGGAGACCAGAGACAAGGAGACGGGAGGCCATGCCTCTGAGCCGAAGCAGAGAGGGGTGACCGAGGCGGTGGTGCCAGAGGAGAGTCTCGTGAGACAGACGACGACACGAACAGGGGGCAGACTCAGGACCAGACCTGGACGCTGCAGCAAACACCTGACCTGACGAAGGGACCCTACCAGACTCAGGAACTGGAGGAGAAGGAGTGGTCAGTGTGTACAGGCTCGACCCTGGCTGACGTGTAAACGTAGCCAGGTGACGACCTGTGCTAGCCTCTGTGCAGTGCGTCACTCGCTGACGAGCAGGGGTGAACTGGTGGACTCCCGCATCCTGTAGGTCAGCACCACTCACCAAGTTCGTAGAGAACGAGGGGAGGTAGAGACCAGACAGGGTGCCAGAGGGAGCCGCCGGACACGGAAGGACTGTGGAGAAGCGAGACAGGACAGGACCCCCAGAGGGGTTAGCCAGGGACACCGCAACTGGCCGACTAAGCGGCGTGAGTGTGGTGCGGTCCCGAAAGAAGGAGCGAGACGCTCCAGAGTCAAGGGTGAAGGTGTGGAAGGCAGAGGCCGACGCAGTACCTGAGAGCGCAGACTCACTAGTACCTGAGAGAGCAGCCTCACCAGAAGCTGAGAGCATAGACGCACTGGCACCTAGAGCAGCAGCCTCAATGCTCGGGTCGGGCGGGAAACACCGGTAACAGTCACCCTCATCACTAATGGTGACAGCATACATAGCAGCAAGGATAGCATCAAAGTCAAGATCAAAAATAGCTACACCAGCCCTAGACAGCTCTCCCCAGCGGGGGATCTCCGCGGCCTCCGGGAACTGCTGGCGCCAAGCGTCCGTCTGGCGGCCAAAGCAGCGCTGGGCGGAGTGGGTACCCCCACACTGCTCTCCAGCGCGGTCGCCAGTGCGAAGAACGTAGGTGCAAGGACCAAAACTCCCACCCCGCTGACGCTGCGTGTACCACTCACGGAGCTGCTGAGGGGTGGGGACGTCGCGAGAACGCTGCTGCTGCTGCTGCTGCTGCTGCTGGCGCTGCTGACCACCTCCAGTGCTGCTCCGTTGCGAAGCGCCACTCCGACCACCTCCACCACCGCCACCCCCGCCTCCTCCTCCACCGCCACCGCCTCCGCCACCTCCGCTCCCACCGCCACCGCCGCCGCCACCTCCGCCTCCACTGCCGCCACTAGCACCCCCAACCCCGCCACCACCTCCACCGCCACCCCCACTCCCTCCGCCGCCTCCACCTCCACCTCCACCGCCCCCGCTGGCCCCACCCGCTCCCTTGCCCCCCTTGCCCTTGCCAGAGCGGCGTCTCCCGCTAGGGGCAGACGCCGCACCGACCGACTCAAGACCAACGAGGTCGGCCGCAGCAGCAGAGGCTACAGAGGGCAAGAGAGGGGAAGGAGAACACCCCTCAAAGATGGGGGCGCAGGGGTCACCTCGAGAGGCTCCTAGAGCGACGATGCTCTTCTCCGCCGCTAGGAGGGCCTTCTCGAGGCTGTCGACTGTGAGAGTGGTGGGACAGACCGCGAGGAAGTGGTCCCGGACTACACGAAGGGAGTCAGGGAGACGAGTGACTAGAAAGTAGAGAGTGATGTACATGGGGGGAGGGTTCTTGGCGCAGAAGTCAGCTGGAAGCGCAGCGCGGTAGCGGGTGTCACTAGTGCGGAGGTGCGTAATGAGATCAGCGATAGTGGGAAAGGCGGCAAGGTCAGGGAAGAGGAAGGGGAGCATGAGGCGGGTCAGTGCAGTAGTGGCAGGGGAGGAGTAGCGCGCAACTACAGCGTCGTACAAGGTCTGGGCACTCTTGTACTGACTAAAGTGTGCACGCTCAGCGATAGGCAGGTGGCGACGCACAGCAAGACGTGCAGCAGCATCGCGTGTGGCCCACTTGGAGCGAACAGTGGGGTCAGCATCAGCAGCAGGGGCAGGGACGACGCCAGAGGTAAGGTCAAAGAGAGAAAGGTTGTCTACCCTATCGCACTGCAAGAACAGTTGCAGGTCGTCGACCCAGACCTCAAAGTCAATGGCGCGGCCCTCAGCGTCAAAAGCAAGGACACTGGGGGTAGCCATGACAGCAGTCGACGGTCTCACCAGACGGGACGGGTCGGGCAGCTCTGCAGCACAGCCGGCTCATGCGGCTCGGCTCCTCAGCGGCGCAGGCGGCTCGGGTGGCTCGGGTGACGCGGGTGGCACGGGCGGCTGGGTGTCATAGCGGCGTACGGGCGGCGTGGGGCCGGGACGGCGGCGTGCGGCAGGGACAGGTGGCGCACGGGCGGTGCGGGGCCAGGACGGCGGCGCACGGCTGGGACGGGTGGCGCACGGGCGGCTGGGAGCGGGGCCGGGACGAGCGACGCACGGGTGGCTTGGGGCCGGGACGGTGGTGAGGGGCCAGGACGGGCGGCGTACGGGCGCCGAGGGGCCTAGACGGCTGTGCGCGGCGGGGATGGGCGGCGCACGGGTGGCGTGAGGCCGAGACGGGCGGCGCACGGCGTCGACGGGCCAGAACGGGCGGCGCGACGGCGGCGTGGGGCCTGACGGGCGGCGCACGGGTGGCGCGAGGCCGGGACGGGCGGCACACGGCGCCGACGGGCCGGGACGGGCGCCGCACGAGCGCCTAAGGGTGGCGCGACGGCGGCTCGGGGCCTGACGGGCGGCGCGCGGGCGGCTAAGGGCGGCGCGCGGGCGGCGTGGGGCCTAGACGGGCGGCGCGCGGGCGTCTAGGGGCCGAGACTGGCGGCGCGCGGGCGGCTAAGGGCGGCGCGCGGGCGTCGAAGGGCCGGGACGGGCGGCGCGCGGGCGTCTGAGGGCGGCGCCCGGGCGTCTAGGAGCCGTAGGGTAGGTCGACAGATCGAGAGAGAGAGAGCCCGGAGCGCGCTCGGGGCAGGAAAAAAAAGTTTGAAGTGGTGGGCCCTAAGCACAGTTCCCACAGGGGAACCTGCTCTATACCATGTGAAGAATAGAACGAGGATGAATGAACTATGAGTGAAGTGGGTACAAGTACTAACCCTAATTGGGTTGTACCCCCTATGGGATACCCCACTATAGCCTACACAAAAGCATAAGCTATAATGTTCTGACAGCCTAGCCTAAACCCTAGATTCCTCCTCCTAAGTTAAAGCCAGCAGCTAAAATAGTGAACCCCATCCCAACTTGAAAATGAGTTTTTTCGTAAGCCCGTTGAAGCGAGCGAGAACACTGTGTGGAGTAAAGAAAACAGGAATGAAAATGACTAAGGAAAGATTGGGTACAAATACAACCCTAGAAACCCTGTACCCCATATGTGCTACCCCACTATAGCCTACAGCAACTATGTCATATAAATCTGACACACCCCCATAGGCAAAGTGGGGGAGAACAAGGGGTCACAAGACCAGTCAAGCAAAGCAAAGCAAGCTCAGGGTGGATCACAAAGTCACCACACAGTCCGAGCACAAGAGTAGGGCCAGAGGCCAGTTCACATGCAGGAGTACAGACATATATATCAAACTAGACAAACAAGAGCAGGCATATATATATGTCACAGTACAAGTGAAGTCAAGAGGAGAGCAAGTGAGGCAAGACAGGCACAAGACCCAGCTGGGTGCAAAAGCGCTGATGGTCACAAGGCGCGAGTGCCTTGGTGAACACATCAGCAGTGTTGGCCTCAGAGGCCACGTACGCAAGTCGCAACTGACCACGCTGCTGCAGCTCACGAGCAAGGAAGTAGCGGAGAGCAATGTGCTTCGTTCTGTGCTCCAAGCGCTGCTCTCGACACAAGGCCAGCATAGCCTTGTTGTCTACGTACAGCACTGGAGGAGAACGAGGCGGCTCTCCAAGGTCAGTCAGCAGGTAGGTGAGCCAACGAAGCTCCTGTGCAGCCATGGCCCCGGCGTAGATCTCAGCCTCACAACTGGAGCCGAGAACCGAAGACGAGCAAGTAGACCGCCACGAGACAGAGCCGGAACCAAGGCTGAAGGTGTAACCCTGTGACGACCGCTGCGTAGCCTGGTCGTCAGCCCAAGAAGCGTCCGCGTGGCCGGTAAGGACCACTGGACTCCGCCCTCCAAGCACTAGCCCCATGCCCGACGTACTGCACAGGTAGCGCAATACCCTCTTCGCTGCAGCCATGTGCTCCGGTCTGTGTCTCCCAAGAGCAACATAGCGTGCAAGAATGCTCAGAGGGTATGCAAGGTCAGGTCGTGTGTAGGTCATCAGGTACATGAGGCAGCCAACAAGCTCTGCATACGGACCACTCGACTCTACGGACTCATCCGAAGGCAGAGCTGAGGGTGAGTGGCGAGTTGGCAGAGGAGTGGCCTGAGGCGAGGAGTACGTGAAGCCGAAGTGCTAAAGGACCTGCTGCACCATGTGTGACTGAGTCAAGGTAATGGTGCGGCGTGCTCTGTCCCGAGTGATCTGCAAGCCAAGGTAGCTGCGCAGTTCACCCAGGTCTGTGCACGTGTGTCTCTTCAGCAGCTCGGACTTCACGTAGGCGAGTCCAGCAGTGTCCGCTGTGGCAAAGACCAAGTCGTCGACGTACACGAGGATGTAGAACGGCGGCAGGGAAGTGTCGGTACGAAGAAACAGCGACGGGTCAGCAGTAGAAGGAGCAAACCCAAGAGCCGCAAGCGTAGTCCTCAGTGTGTCGTGCCACTCACGCGGTGCCTGGCGGAGACCGTAGACTGGCCGTCGGAGGCTCCACTGGGTGCCAGGAGGGAAAGTCCCAGTGAAGCCAGGTGGACGGCGAAGCCAGATCTCCTCGTGCAGGCTACCATGCAAGAACGCAGTGCTGAAGTCGAGAGAGTGAAGCTCGTAGTCGCGCTGAGCGGCTATGTGCAGCAGAACCCGAAGAGTAGTCATCTTCGGGGTGGGAGAGAAGGTCTGAAAGTAGTCAACTCCCTGTCGCTGACTGAAGCCACGAGCAACGTACCGTGCCTTGAAGACAGATGGAGAGCCCGGCGGCCGCTTCACCCTGAAGATCCACATGCCACTGACGATGTTCGCCCCAGGAGGAGGAACCGCGTCAACGTAGGTGCCTGTGGACTTCCAGGAAGCCATCTCTGCATCCATAGCTGCCTGCCACTGAGAGGAGTAGGGACCCTCTACTGCCTCCGCGTAAGAACGCGGAGTCGGGATGTCTAGTGCATCCGGGTCTCCCTCAAGGGCAAGCAGTACAGACGCGAGATGAGGTGAAGCAGCCGCTAGACACTGTAACTCCTCCTGCCTGTCCTCTAGGACGTCCGTGCCAAGAGCACACTCACCCCCGACGGACGGAGGACAGACAGACGCAGACTCAGCAACAAGACTAGCAGCGTAGTCGAGACGACAGCGAGCAGCAAAGTCGACGAGCTCAGCGACAAGGGCAGACGCAGCAGTGGACTCAAACGAGGGGTCAGTGACGACAGTAGCAAGGAGACGCGTGACAGTAGGACTGGCAGCACGAAGAGAGTCCGACTCAGGGTCGGCAAGCACAGGAAGAGAGGACCCAGGAGGAGAAGGCAAAGGGGCACGCAGAGGAGCAGTGGACGGACGCAAAGACATCCGGTGCGTGCAAGGGACAGGAGGAGGACGCTGACGCGAACTGCGACCACTAGCGCGAGCAGCACGAACCGGCGACGCGGGACGAGACGCAGGCTCACGACGCTCAGCAAGACCTCCAGTAGGACCAGTGTAAGGAGAGGGAGCAGGCAGTGGAGAGGAAAGCTCCAGCAGGGACTGCGACTGGACAGGCGGTGGACCCTCTACTGGAGGAGAAAGACCAAGAACCTGCTGCAGGAGTGGAACGAAGTACGGCCGAGGCCGCGCGGCAGCTCGAGACTCAGCAGGGACAGCACCACCACCCTCAGCGACAGCACGAGCGCCACCCACACCTCCAGCGGCAGGACCAACAGCAGTAGGCTCAGCACCAACGCCCTCAGCAGCTCCAGCTCCAGGAGGACCCGCAGGTCCAGCAGCTCCGGGACCAGCAGCACCTGCACCCTCGACAGCCGAAGAAGCTCCAGCTCCAGCTCCAGCAGCACCTCTAGACGCAGCAGCACGCCTCCAGCGGCGAGCGAACCACTCGCGCAGCTCCTGTGGAGAGAGGGGCTCCCGGCGAGACGCAGCAGCAGGAGAAACCCCAGGCTCAGCAGCTCCAGACGCAGCACCCCCAGGCTCAGCAGCTCCCAGCTCAGCACCCCCAGGCTCAGCAGCTCCCGACCCAGCACCCCCAGACCCAGCACCTCCAGGCACAGCACCCCCCGGCTCAGCACCCCCAGGCTCCGCACCCTCCGCAGTAGCACCCTCAGGCCCAGCACCCCCAGCAGTAGCACCCCCAGGCTCAGCACCCCCGCGCACAGCACCCCCAGAGTCAGCACCCCCAGGCTCAGCACCCGCAGCAGCACCAGAGTCACCAGTAACCTCGACCGGGTCAACGGCGTCTACCTGGGACACACCTGAGGGGGCAGGAACCTGAGGGGGGAGGGGGTCTACCGGGGGGGGAACCAGCACAAGGAAGTCCGGGGGAGGGGGGAGGGAAGGAGTGCGGTAGGGGAAGAGACGGTAGAAGGGGACTGACTCGTCGAACGTGACGTCCTGGGAGGACAGAACACGACGAGAGGAGGGGTGGTAAAACTGCCACCCTGGGGCGTCAGTGGGGAAGCCAAGGAAGACACAGGGAGCAGCACGAGGGGACAGCTTGTCCGCAGACAAGTCGCGGACAAACGCCCGAGATCCCCAGACACGGAACACAGACGCATCGCCAACCTTCCCCGTCCACAGCAAGGCTGGGGACATCGCAGGCCGAGAGACCCGGGGGTGAAGGTTGAGCTGATGCGCCGCGTACCTCACCGCAAACGGCCACAGAAAATGGGGGGCAGCCGCATGCATCATGGACGTACGAGCGACATCCATGACCATGCCAATGCGGCGCTCAGCAATCCCATTTTGCTGTGGTGAGTCCGGAAGCGTTAACGTCTGGCGGATCCCCCGTGCACGACAGTAGTCTCGCAGAAGGCGAGAAGAGAACTCTCCGCCTCTGTCAGAGTGCAGACGCAGAACAGGAAAGTCCGAGCCGAAGCTCTTCCTGAGCTGGAGACGAGCCTCGCGGATCCAGTCGATCAGCACCTCAGTGACCGCACCCTTGCTGCGCAAGGGGAGGACTGTGGTGTAACGCGAGTAGTCGTCAACCACCAACTGGAAGTAGCGCTCGTAACCCTGCCCACGGACGGGGGCTGGGCCCCACACATCCATGTGAAGCGTCTGCAGGGGAGCCTCTGTCGGGGGGAAGTGGGAGGAGTGAGGAGTAGCATGGAGGCGACCCTCGACACAGGGGACACAGGAAGGTCCTGGCCCGGAGGGGAGAGGAGGGAGAGACTGGGGAAGACCAGAGACAAGGACACGGGAAGCCATGCTCCGAAGACGGGGCAAGGAGGGGTGGCCAAGACGGTGGTGCCACAGGAGAGTCTCGTGAGACAGGAGGCGACAAGAACAGGGGGCAGACTCAGGACCTGACCGGGACGCAGCAGCAAGTACCTGACCCGACGCAGCCACCTGACCAGACGCAGGGACAGGAGGAGACTCAACGGTCAGGGTGTAGAGACTCGACCCCGGCCGACGCGAGAACGTGGCCAGGTGTCGGCCTGTGCGTGCCTCCGTGCAGTGGGTCACCCGCTGACTCGCAGGAGTGAACTGGTGAACACCCACATCCTGCAGGTCCGCTCCACTCACCAAGTTCGTAGAGAACGAGGGAAGGTACAGACCCGACAGGGTGCCCAAAGGGGCAGCCGGACACGGGAGGACAGTGGAGAAGTGAGACAGGACAGGACCCCCAGAGGGGTCAGCAAGGGAGACTGCAACCGGCCGGCCGAGCGGCGTAAGGGTAGTGCGGTCTCGAAAGAAGGAGCGAGAAGCTCCGGAGTCAAGTGTCAAAGTGAGGGAGGACGAGGACGACACAGTACCTGAGAGCGCAGTCTCACCAGTACCTGAGAGCGCAGACGCACTGGCACCTAGAGCAGCAGCCTCACAAGCACCTAGCGCAGCAGTACCAATGCCCGGGTCGGGCTGGAAACAGCGGTAACCCTCATTCTCCTCACTATAATCCACAACATACATAGCAGTAAGGATAGCATCAAAATCAAGATCAAAGATCGCTACACCAGCCCTGAGAAGCTCATCCCAGCGAGGGATCTCACTAGCCCCAGGGAACTGCTGACGCCAGGCGTCCGTCAGGCGGCCAAAGCAGCGCTGGGTGGCGTGGGCACCCCCACACTGCTCACCCGCGCGGTCGCCGGAACGAAGAACGTAGGTGCAGGGACCAGTACCCCCACCCCTCTGACGCCCAGCGTACCACTCACGAAGCTGCTGAGGCGAAGGGATGTCCCGAGAGCGCTGCTGCTGCTGCCGCTGCGAGCGCTGGCCACCACCACCGCCGCTACGCTGCTGGGTACCACCCCGACCAGATCCACCCCCTCCACCACTACTTCCTCCTCCGCTGCCGCCTCCACCGCCTCCACCTCCGCCGCCTCCACCTCCGCCGCTGCCTCCACCACCATCGCTGGCACCACCACCACCGTCTCCGCCGCTGCTGCCACCACCACCACCACCCCCGCCACTAGTCCCGCCGCCACCCCCACTCCCTCCGCCGCCACCGCCGCCACCGCCCCCTCCAGCTCCACCCGCGCCCTTGCCCCCCTTGCCCTTGCTGGAGCGACGTCTCCCACTAGGGGCAGACGCCGCGCCGACCGACTCAAGACCAAGCAGGTCGGCAGCAGCAGCAGAGGCAACAGAGGGCAGCAAGGGGGAAGGAGAGCACCCCTAAAAGATGGGGGTGCGAGGGTCACCACGAGAAGCACCTACAGCGACGATGCTCTTCTCCGCTGCGAGGAGGGCCTTCTCGAGGAGGTCGACGGTGAGGGTGGTGGGACAGACTGCAAGAAAGTGGTCCCTAACGACTCGAAGGGAGTCAGGGAGGCGCGCGACTACGTAGTAGAGAGCGATGTACATGGGGGGGGGGTTCTTAGCGCAGAACTCAGCAGGAAGGGCGGCGCGGTAGCGAGTGTCACTAGTGCGGAGGTGCGTAATGAGGTCAGCGAGAGTGGGAAAGGCAGAGAGGTCAGGAAAGAGGTAGGGAAGCATGAGACGGCTCAGTGCAGCAGTGGCAGGGGAGGAGTAGCGCGCAACTACAGCGTCGTACAAGGTCTGAGCACTCTTGTACTGACTGAAGTGCGCACGCTCAGAGGTAGGGAGGTGGCGACGCACAGCAAGACGTGCAGCAGCATCGCGGGTGGCCCACTTAGAGCGGACAGCGGGATCAGCATCAGCAGCAGGAGCAGGAGAGGCGCCAGAGGTGAGATCAAAGAGAGAAAGGTCGTCAGCCCTGTCGCACTGTAAGAACAGCTGCAGGTCGTCTAACCAGACCTCAAAATCAATGGCGCGACCCTCAGCGTCAAAAGCTAGGACACTAGGGGTAGCCATGGCGACGACAGCGACGCAGTGCAAGCAGCAGGGAAAGAGCTCGCAGTGTCAGTGGGACTGTGCTCACCAGGCAGGGCAGGTCGTGTAGGTATGCAGAAAGGCGGCTCGGGTGCTGGGCGGCTCGGCTGCTGGGCGGCTCGGGCGCAGGGCGGCTCGGCTCCCGGGCTGCTCGGCGGCTGGGCGGCTCGGGTGCAGGGTGGCTCGGCTGCAGGGCGGCTCGGGTCCCGGGCGGCTCGGCGTCGGGCGGCTCGGCTCACGGGCGGTTCGGCTGCTGAGGCGGCTCGGCCAGGAGATGCAGGGGCGGGGCCGTCAGGTGCAGCGGCGGGTTGACCGGTGCAGTGGCGGGCCGGCAGGTGCAGCGGCGGGCCGGCAGGTGCAGTGGCGGGCCGGCAGGTGCAGCGGCGGGCCGGCAGGTGCAGGCGGCGGGCCGGCAGGTGCAGGCGGCGGACCGTAGGGTGCAGTGGCGGGCCGTAGGGTGCAGTGGCGGGCCGGCAAGTGCAGCAGCGAGGCCGGCAGGTGCAGCGGCGAGGCCGTCAGAGGCGGCAGGCCGCTGGGTGCAGCGGCGGGCCGGCAGGTGCAGTGGCGGGCCGGCAGGTGCAGCGGCGGGCCGTAGGGTGCAGTGGCGGGCCGGCAGGTGCAGCGGCGGGCCGGCAGGTGCAGTGGCGGGCCGGCAGGAGAGGCGGCGGAGCCGCGTCAGGGGAGGCGGTAGGGCCGCGTCAGGGGAGGCGGCGGAGCCGCGTCAGGGGAGGCGGCGGTGCCGCGTCAGGGGAGGCGGGGGAGCCGCGTCAGGGGAGGCGGCAGGGCCGCGTCAGGGGAGGCGGCGGGGCCGCGTCAGACAGGCGGTGGGGCCGCGTCAGGAGAGGCGGCGGAGCCGCGTCAGGGGAGGCGGCGGGGCCGCGTCAGGGGAGGCGGCGGAGCCGCGTCAGGGTAGGCGGCGGGGCCGCGTCAAACAGGAGAGGTGGCGGGGCTGCGTCTGAGGGATAGCGGGGCCGCAAGGGAAAAGGCGACCCGAGGGGGTCGCTAAAAAAAGGCGCGCCTCGGGGCGCGCTTCGGTGGGCCCTAAAAAAAAACGGTCCTAAGGTAGGACCCGCTCTATACCATGTGGAGTAAAGAAAACAGGAATGAAAATGACTAAGGAAAGATTGGGTACAAATACAACCCTAGAAACCCTGTACCCCATATGTGCTACCCCACTATAGCCTACAGCAACTATGTCATATAAATCTGACACACTGTTCCAAACAACCCGTCTAAACAGATCGAGCTTACGTGATTCGCTCCCGCCAAAACAAAATTTTCTACTTGTACAAGGAGTCGCATTCGTGTACTTGCACGACGGTTGCAGAACAATGGTTTCGATTGCTGGACCCAGCTTCATGTTCAAGCGGTCCATGGGTTCACTACTACCGTAGCTAGTTTCAGAACAATGGTCTCCTTTCCTCTCTCCCGTCGCTCTCCTCTCTCCCGCCGCCCTTCCACTCTCCCGTCGCCTTCCTCTGTCCCGTCCTTTCCTCTCTCTCGTTGCCTTTCCTCTCTCCCGTCGCCTTCCTCTCTCTTGTCGCCTTTCCTCTCTCTCGTCGCCTTCCCTCTCTCGTTGCCCTTCCTCTCTCCCATTTCCAGTCCTCACCCCCCTCGCCCTTCTTCTTCCGCCTCCCGCCGCCCTCGCGTTCCATCACAATCGACTTCTTAACGCACTCCACCCTTCGTGTCCGCCTCCCATTGCTCGTACTGTCGCTCGTCCCGTCAGCCCGTCCAATCGCACGTACCATCGCATGTCCCGTCGATCCCTCTTCAGGTCCTTGTTCCTGTTCCCTCGCTCTCTCCCCCCCCCTTCCCGTCGCCCTCGCTCTCTCCCCTCCCTTTCCGTCGCCCTCGCTCTCTCCCCTCCCTTCCCGTCGCCCCCTTTCTCTCCCCTCCCTTTCCGTTGCCCTCGCTCTCTCCCCTCCCTTTCCCTCGCCCTCCCTCTCTCACCTCCCTTTCCGTCGCCCTCGCTCTCTCACCTCCCTTTCCGCCGCCCTCGCTCTCTCACCTCCCTTTCCGTTGCCCTCGCCCTCTCACCTCCCTTTCCGTTGCCCTCGCTCTCTCACCTCCCTTTCCGCCGCCCTTGCTCTCTCACCTCCCTTTCCGTCGCCCTCGCTCTCTCCCCTCCCTTTCCATCGCCCTCGCTCTCTCACCTCCCTTTCTGTCGCCCTCGCTCTCTCCCCTCCCTTCCCGTGGCCCTCTTTCTCTCCCCTCTCTTCCCGTCGCCCTCTTTCTCTCCCCTCCCTTTCCGTCGCCCTCGCTCTCTCCCCTCCCTTTTCGTCGCCCTCGCTCTCTCCCCTCCCTTCCTGTGGCCCTCTTTCTCTCCCCTCTCTTCCCGGCGCCCTCTTTCTCTCCCCTCCCTTTCCGTCGCCCTCGCTCTCTCCCCTCCCTTTCCGTCACCCTCGCTCTCTCACCTCCCTTTCCGTTGCCCTCGCTCTCTCCCCTCCCTTCCCGTCGCCCTCGCTCTCTCACCTCCCTTTCCGTCGCCCTCGCTCTCTCCCCTCCCTTTCCGTCGCCCTCGCTCTCTCACCTCCCTTTCCATCGCCCTCGCTCTCTCCCCTCCCTTCCCGTCGCCCTCTTTCTCTCCCCTCCCTTTCCGTCGCCCTCGCTCTCTCCCCTCCCTTTCCGTCGCCCTCACGCTCTCCTCTCATTCCACCAACACCAATGACCCTCCTATCTCCCTACCATTCTGCGGATTTTGCTCACGCATCTCTCCTTTCGCGTCCTCGTTTCTGTTGCACTATCTTTCTCTTTGCTCGTCCCCTGATATTATCTGTTTTCCGCTTCTTGTTTTTCTCATGTTGTCATTGCCGCCCTAGCAGGGACATGCTCTAAGGCATTTGCTTTGCGTGAGTTGGACTTGCTTTGCATGAGTTTTTCATTGCTTCGCAATGTGAATTTGGCACTAGTTGTAAATCACGTCGCAAACTTGGAGCGACGCTTTTGCACATGCTTGCGACGATTTATGTTTGAGAAGAAATGTGGAGAGTCGACCAGTATCATATGCGCCAGTAAAGAAAAACAGAACAACACTTCAACTTTCAAATGGACCCAACTAGAAGGGGGGGGGTCACAATTTTAGCTGCGGGCTTTAAGAACGTATTTCGACAAGTGCATGTGTGAGAGCACAAAGATAGCGGCTCCTAGCACGCTAAGGGCGTTTGCTCCTTCGGGTGAAAAATCAAAAGTTAGAAAGGGTTGATTGCAAGGACGCGCGGTCTCGAAACGAAAGGGGCTCTAATTACCATGTCTTACAGGTGCAATCGATGGATCAAGCGAGGATGGCACTAAAGTGGAAAAACGAGTACAAATGTTAGAGAAGGCATACGAGAACATTTATAGCAAAAATAAGCAAACGATGACGCGAGCTTGCGAGCTAGCTGGTGCGATGCTAGCTGGTCTGATGCTGGGAGCGAGGCTCGATCTAGTCTTGAAGCGTATGCTGACTCGGCCATTTATTTATTTTTATTTGAAATATACACTAAAATAAGTGCACAATACATCGGCAGTCGTAAATGTAGCTGGTGGGCATAGGGGGCTTGCGCCCACCATACCCACTCTAATCTTCTAAGGGGGACGGAAGGCCACCTTCGGGTTCGACCACATGGACATGAAACCCTTCGTCCACGTGGCCGGCTTTACTGACGTGTCCTGAACTCTATCCCGAATTCGAGGCTCGTCCTCGTCCAGTCTGGCACGAGCAGCGCCCAAACTCCGCTTCACCGACTTGGCACGAGTTTAAATCCTGATGTGCAGCGGAAGGGTTGCCGCGATACTCCGCAAGACCCGTCTTGCCCGAAATTTGCTCCTCTCAAAGACCGCATCACACATCTCCACCCAGAACTTGTGCAATGCGATCGGGTAAACCCGCGCCTGACGCTCCCCGTTGGAAAAGGAGGTCACCAGGCGACCCAACCTTCCTTCCTGGATTGAGCATGCGGATTGCCCTCAAAAGAGCCCGAACCACCGGCTGTATGCGCTGGCATTGAAAAAGCGCATGCTTCGGAGTCTCCCTCTCGCCAAAGTGTTCGCAAGCAACGGCAACACTGAGAAATTGGAACCTCTGACCCATTTGCGAGTTTCTGCTGTGTATCCGGGGCAACACATCCCGTGCCCGGTTCGGGATGGCCTCCGAGTCACGCACGCTAATCATCCTTCGCAGTCCAGCCGTGTGTGGTTTGGTGGGGGTGACAAGCGAAAGTGGCGAACACCGTCAAGTCGGTTCAAAAGCATACGCCAATATACTTAGTTCGTAGAACCGCATGGCCTTCTCCTAATGTGCCTATGTTCCGTTTGCCCTTAGTACAGTAAGTTTCGCACATAAGGGCGCGTAACCATTTTCTCCCTGATGATTCGTTTGTTGGACAGTCTGTTCAAAATGGTGGTTACAGCTATCGTGTGAGTTCACATAGTACTTTGCACGTAACAGTATGGCGTCAGCATCGCAACACTACCGTGCGGAACTTTTAATAGAAAGGCGAACGCACGGTTACGATTCGTCCGAAATGAACTGATAAAATATGGAGACTTGTGGTTGTCCCACGAAGGGACGCTGATTTTGCGGGAACCGTCGAAACTGACATTTCTTCGCTGCCAAACTGACCATAGATTGTAGAAGTGAAAGGCCCCGCCCTCGCTTGGGCGCAGACATTCTCTCCAGCAACGTGGTGAATTCGACGAAGTGATCGTCACATTGAATCAGCTCGTCCTTTGAAACCGCGGTGGGTTTTCGAGGAGGTGGTCTTATGATTCACCAGCCCATCAACGAGCTCTGGTCGACGGGGTGCTGTTCGACAAGCTCATCCTCTGATCTGCTAGTGAGTCGCGCGATCTCTTACGGGTTGGGGTGCTTTCCGAGGAGCCTCGTTCTCTAATCGAAGGCGCTGTTCGGCGAGTCTCATCTCGGCGAACTGGCTGGCCGAATTCGCACGACTGCGAAACTCTGCAAGGGCATGCGAAATTTGCTCAGGTGGCTCTTAGCGAAATTCAACTTGCGAAATGGCACCACGTGCTCGACGGTGGACATCTGACGAAACCGTCGGAGCGTTTTCTACCTGGCACCTGCGCAATGTCTCTGATGGTGTAACTGTCTGCCTGCACCTACTCGGCAGGTGCACACCTGCGTAGATATTCACCTGCGAATGTAGCGCTGGCAGGCCGCCCTATTGCAGCGCTGGCATGTCGCCCTTCTGTTACGCGGGCAGGTCGCCCTGTTTCACCGTTGGCGAACCGCTCTGATGCAGTGCTGGCTATTCGCCTTGCAGAATGCTTGCTAGGGATTGCAATGCCATTCCAATGATATCACTTGCATGCGCTTCTTTGTACTCTAATTCTCAAATTTCAATGTTCTTTCAATTTCCTTAGTGGAAACTCTTGCCAATCTCTCTGTGAACAGAGTAAGTAGTGAGAACTCTGTTAGAACGCTACTAGAGCACTGCGATCACCCACACAACCCCGTGCCATCCTTCGTAGTCCACTCCTGTTGTAGGGTGACTCTCCGCATGGTGCATTGAGCGTGGAACGGCCCCGCGTTAGGACCTTCAGATTAGGTGACTTCTGTGTTAATTACCAAAGTTGCAGTAGGCTGGCAACCGTCTAGACCGCCATGGCTGACCACGAGGAGGTCGCTGCAGGTGTAGAGGATACCCTGCAGGCGTGGTTAGATGACGTTCGGGCACGCCACGCAGCTGGCGAGTACGGCGGAGCAAACTTGGATGTTCTGCTCTTTGGAACCCGCGTGCAGTGGGCGCGCAATCACCCAACGACCCGTACTGAGGCGGATGGTTTGCCCGCCACTCCCCGACCGGCACGCAACGAAGAAGGCGTCGACGACCAGGTCAACGGTGGTAACCAAGTCGGCATCGAAGGCAGCACGAGGCTTCGTGGAGTGATTCGGGCCGCCGACGTCGGTGCTGGTGGAATGCAGACGCGGGTTCAGCGTTCGGCGGCAGCGGGAAGTTCGAACAGCACCATCAATGGTCGACGCCTTTCTCCCCAGCGTAGCGGAGCCAGGCCGACTTCGGCGACTCATGTGTCGGTTGGTCGAGATGGAGGCATCGCGCCGGCGTACGGCTATTTCAAACTCTCGCCGGACAAGATCGGTGTGCCGAAGCCGCTCGAAGGACGACATTGTTAGAATAGAAACGAGAATGAAGAAGAGGAGTTTCACTAGCAGCAATGAGAATACATATAGCAAACCCCAGATGAGTTGTACTCGCTATAGAGCACCCCACTACAGGCTAGAGAATAACATTCTGACAGACATGACTTGATCACGTGGATTGAGTCAATCGAATTCAGCTGGAGATTGCCGGATTGAAGAAGTTCGTTGACGACAAGGTGGAGATGCCGGGCGAAGACGACTCTGAATTATTGGCAGGATTTCGCGCTGCTCACCTATCAGTAGAGCTACACTGTGAGATCCCTGATCAATCCTAGGGGGGGTTACAGGCGCGTTTGCCTGGGAGGTTATGGGCGCACTGACCCGCTACTGAAACAAGCCCTTTTATCCCAATGGTCTAGTGGTTGGGTTCTGACATGGTATCAGAGCGGTCTCGGGTTCGAATCCCGGTGTATGCACATGTAGGCCGTTGCCACTGTGCTCAGTCCTGGGCCTCCCAGTGTGGGGGGGTGTCAGTAGAGCTACACTGTGAGATCCCCCATCGATCCTAGGGGGGGTTACAGACGCGTTTGCCTGGGGGGTTATGGGCGCACTAACCTGCTACTGAAACAAGCCCTTTTATCCAAATGGTCTAGTGGTTGGGATTCTGACATCACCTTCTGACCTTCATGGTCATTTCGAGGTGCTGTTCGCCGCTGGTGCAAGTCGCGCTGAAGCCGTGCCGACTTCGTGTGGACGCCGGCTACCAAGCGTGGCAGTACATCATCCGCACCTACAAAGCGAACGACGACCTCTACATCAGCCAACTGGTGAAGAAATTGGCCACCATTCGCATGGGCGAGCAGGAATCGGCGACCGAGTACTGCAATCGAGCGCGATGAATTTTGGCCGACATGCAGATGGCTGGCTTCGAGTACTCGGTGGCGTCGTATCTCATGCATGTCATCAATGGCCTCCCCTCGAGCTACAATCTGATGCGACGGATGCTGATTATGCCAGGCGCGCACGAGACTCTGAACGACGATTCGCTTTCAAGTCACATCATCCAGGATGAGTTCATGCAGAAGTCTGAGTGGTCTTCAGAGCTCCTTCCGCAGGCCAACTACGTCGCTCCGACGAAGCAGGGACGTCAAACGGGGTAGCGAGGGAAGTCGGGCGGAGGAGGAGGCGGTGGCGGAAATTCGTCGAACACGAAGTCAACGGAGGGCGCCGACCGCGGGAAGTCAGCGAAGGGCAATGATCGCGGTAGTAGTAGTTCGCGTCGAGGAGGACGTCGCTGCTACATCTGCCGAGACCCTGACCATATCTCGTAAGACTGCCCTGATCGCGACGAGTCTGACGACGATCAAAGAAGAAGCCGCGGGAAGTCTGACAGCGAGCGTCGTCGTCGAGACCACCAGCCTCGCAAGGAGAAGCCAGCATCGTCGAAAACGCCATCGAAATCAGAGGAAGACACCTCGAGCGGCTAGGAAGCCTCTTGTTTGATGGTTGGAGTGGTTGACCCAACTATTTCGCTGGCGCCGGAGGCTGGAGAAGACTTCCAGGCGGTCGCTGCAGCGGTGCAGGCAAATCCGAGCGTGGTGCTCCTCGACAGCGGCTGCTCTCATCATCTGATTGGAACGCGAGAGGCCTTCGTCGACATGAAGGAGGTGAAATCCGTCACGTGCGCGGATTCAACGGGGCGCTTCAGAATGTCGAAGGTCGTGGCACAGTTGCTCTGAAAGGGGAGACCGAAAAGCAGATTCTGATCCCCGACGTGCTGTACGTCCCGGGCGTGCTGGCAAATCTGTTGTCGGCTGGTCAGCTGAAGGAAACCGGCGTGAAGCTGCAGAACGAGGGTGACGAGATGCTGCTCGTTTCCGCTGCAGGAAATGTGCTTGGTCGAGCACGCTACACCGGCCAAGTCCTCTGCACCGACCTCCGCCCCTGCTCCCCGAAATCGACTACATCTACGACAGAAGCAGTTGCTCTGCGGACGATCGTATCGGCGACGAAGTCCAAGCTGGTTAAGTGGCACGCAAGGCTCGCGCATGTCGGCGTTGACACGATTATGAGCTCGGCGAAGCATGGAGTTGCCATTGGTCTGGACATTGCGAAGTCAAATGGACCCGATGTGCCGTGCACCTCCTGTGTCGGCGGCAAGCTGGCGCGTCATACGTTTCCGAAGAAGGGATCGGACGCTAAAACCGCGCTCGAAGTCGTGCACATTGACCTCTGCGGCCCCTTTCGCGTGGCTGCCATGGATGGGAGCCTCTATTTTCTCCTCCTCAAGGACTGCAAGACGCGCTTTGTATGGGTCCGTCCGATCGCGAAAAAGAGCGACGTGCTCGGAGTGTTCGAGAAGTGGCTGAAGGAGGTGGAGCGTCAGACGTCGAAGTCGGTGAAACGGCTGCGCTCTGACCGCAGAGGGGAGTTCCTCAGTAGGGCGTTCACCGACCTGGTCGAGAACAAGGGTATCCTCCACAACCTCACCTGCCCCTACACTCCGTAGCATAATGGCATGGTGGAGCGGGAGATGCGCACGGTCGTCGAAGCTGTGCGGACGATGCTGCTTCACGTAGGGGTGAAGCATCACTGGTGGCACCTCGCCCTTCGCCACGCCGTCTGGGTGCCCAATTGCCTCGAACGAGCTTCACTTCCTTCGAGGACAACACCGTACGAGCTGCTGTTCAAGAAGAAGCCGGATCTCACATTGGCGCGGGTGTGGGGCTACATGGTGCAGTTCATGATCCCGGAGCAGCAGCGCAGCGGAAAGTTGGCACCAAAGGCACGCTGGGGAACTCACCTCTGTGTTTCGCCTAAGAGCAAGGGATGGGAGGTGCTAGACCTCACCGCCAACCGCATTGTCACAACTGTGGAGGCAATCTTCTATGAGGCGATGTCTCTGGAGGAGTGGAAGGTGGAGCACGGGGCGGCGTCAGAGCGGACGCAGATTTCTCCGCCGACGGGTCCGTCGCCAGCGGCGATTTCGCTGCTAGAATCCGAGGACGATGGTCCTTCTGAAGATCCTTCTCCCTCCATTCCGCCCTTGCCGAAACCTCCTCCTCCTCTTCCCGCCTCCCCCCCATCGCTTGCTTCCGATCTGCCTAAGTCGGCATCGACGTCGGCCGCCAGCGATGAGGGGAGCATTGGTGCGTTGCCTTCGGCTCCGCCCATCGGCATCGCTGGCGGCCAACGTGATATGGTCGGCGAGCAAGTCGGCGTCGAAGTGAAGTTTCCGCCGACAGGGGAGCCGTCGAACAGGGGACGCGTTTTAGAGAAGCCGCCGATAGGGGAGCGCGTTTCAGAGGAGCGTGTTTCAAAGGAGTCGCTGACAGGGGAGCCGTCGAACGGGGAGTGCGTTTCAAAGGAGCGCGTTTCAGAGGAGCGTGTGTCAGAGGAGCCGTCTAACGAGGAGTTCGCTCCAGAGGAGCGGACGACAGGGGACCAGTTCGACGATGGCACATCAAGCGACGTTGTTGAAGTCATCGGCGGCGATGAAGGGGAGCTGTCAGCCGGGGAGCAATCCAGCGAGAGCGACGTGGTGGAAGTCTCGGCCGACAAGCCTGTAGTTCGATGTTCCACCCGCTCCAACTTTGGCAAGCCTCCAGAGAGGGTGAGCTACCATGCGTGCCTTCCGCCAACCTCCTACAGCACTTTGCTCGACGATGCGCAGTTCGACGTTGATGTGTACGAGCTCGACCCCGATATTCACGCTGACCCAGAGCACCGTTGGGACATCGCTAACATAACAGTGAAGGAGGCGTTAGCGAGCTGGAAAGGCAAGGCGGTGAAGGCAGCCATGGACGAGGAGATTCGAAGTCTAATCACCAACGGCACATGGGAGCTGGTCGAGCGTCCGCGCGGCGTCAATGTCATGAAGAACCGTTGGGTTCTGACGACGAATTATCACATCGACGACACAGTCGTACGCGAAAAAGCCGGTCTGGTGGTGAAAGGCTTCACGCAGATCTACGGAGCTGATTACGACGAGAAGTACGCACCGCTCGGGAGCTACGTCACGCTGCGGATTTTTCTCAGCATCGTCGCCGTTCTCGATCTGCACCTAATGCAGCTGGACATGAAGAATGCTTTTCTGCAGAGCAAGCTCGACCGCGTGCTCTACATGGACCAGCCGGCTTACTACAACAATGGCACTGGCCGCGTATGCAAGCTGCTAAGTGCTTGTATGGGCTGAAACAAAGCCCTCTGTTGTGGTACTCGGCGCTCGACGCTGTGCTCACGGGCGCTGGCTGGAGCAAGAGCCAAGTGGACGAGGCTCTCTATTTCAGGGTTGGCAACGAAGGAGTGGCGTGCTGGGTGCTCGTCTACGTCGACGACCTGCTCGCCGCCAGCAGCAGCACCGCGATGCTGAAGGAGCTGCTGGAGGCCGCTTTTGAGCTGCGCGAGATCAGTTCAGTCGAGAAGTATTCGGGGCTCGAAATCGTGCGCGATCGTCCAGCGCGAAAGCTGTGGTTGCACCAGCAGTCCTTCGTCAACAAGCTGCGTAGGCGCTTCATCGACGAGGAGCAGACTGGTCGGCGTCCGAAGACGTCTGTTTCCATGGACGCCTACGCGGAGCTGACTTTCGACAATGAGGACTTCCAGTCTCGCGAAGTGGAGGAGTACCGTCAGAAGGTCGGTTCGCTGCACTTCGTTGCCACGACAACTCGGCCCGACATTGCTTTTGCATGCAGCAAGCTGGGGTCTGGTCTGACGGTGAGGAGCGACCAGCACTGGCGCGAGGGCGGTCGCTGTCTCACCTATCTTGCTGACACGCGCGATTTTGCTCTAGAGTTTGGCGGCGGCCCCGAAACTCTGAAACTGGTCGGCTACGCGGACGCGGACGACGCTAGCGACAAGCAGACTCCCATCAGCACGAGTGGCTACGTTTTCACCTTCGGCGGCGCGGCTGTCTACTGGACGAGCCAGCGCATCAAGTGCGTAACTCTGTCCTCTACGAAGTCGAAGTACATCGCGGCCACTGAAGCTAACAAGGAGGCTCGTCGACTTTGATTCCTCCTCGCCGAGTTCTAGCTCCTCGACCCTAGGACGCCGACTACTCTCAACGTGAACAATCAGTCTGCAATCGCTGTCGCTGAGGGCTTGGAGTTGAAGGGCAACCTCAAGCATATGGAGTGGCGCTATGCTTCGCTGCAGCAGATGGTGGAGCGCAAGAAGATTGTGCTGGAACCCCAACATCCGAGCAGCCGGCGGACTTCCTCACGAAAGGGCTGCACTTTCCGGCCTTCAACCGGTGCTCTGTCGCGGTCGGCCAGGTTCGCCTTGCCGAAATCGGCGACGACGATGACGACGTGCAGCAGTAGGTGCCATGTCCGCTAACATGGCTGGTGCGGAGATAGGCGTGCGGGAGTATGCACGCCAGAGAAATATCCCCTTGTATTCTATTACTTCGGTTCTGGGTGGACCTTGTGTGTGGGGTGAGAAGAAACGAGGAATGGAATGACTAAGGGAAAGTTGGGTACAAGTACAAACCCTAGAAAGCTGTACCCCATATGTGCTACCCCACTATAGCCTACAGTAGCTATGTCATATAAATCTGACACACCCCCATAGGCAAAGTGGGGGAGAACAAGGGGTCACAAGACCAGTCAAGCAAAGCAAAGAAAGCTCAGGGTGGATCACAAAGTCACCACACATTCCGAGCACAAGTTCAAGGCCACAAGGCCAGTTCGCATGCAGGATTACACATATATATAAGGCTAGACAAGCAAGAGCAGGTGTATATATATATGCAGCAGTTCAAACAAGGTCAAGAGGTGAGCAAGTGAGGCAAGGTAGGCACAAGACCCAGCTGAGTGCAGAAGAGCTTATGATCACAAGGCCGAAGTGCCTTGGTGAAGATATCAGCAGTGTTGGCCTCAGAGGCCACGTACGCAAGGCGCAGCAGACCGCGCTAGTGTAGCTCACAAGCAAGGAAGTAGCAGAGAGCAATGTACTTCGTTCTGTGCTCCAGTCTCTGCTCTCGACACAAGGCCAGCATGGCCTTGTTGTCTACGTACAGCACAGGAGGAGAACGAGGCGGCTCTCCGAGGTCAGTCAGCAGGTAGGTGAGCCAGCGAAGCTCCTGTGCAGCCATGGCCCCGGCGTAGATCTCAGCCTCACAACTGGAGCCGAGAACAGAAGACGAGCGGGTAGCCTGCCACGAAACAGAGCCGGAACCAAGGCTGAAGGTGTAACCCTGTGACGACCGCTGCGTAGCCTGGTCGTCAACCCAAGAAGCGTCTGCGTGCCGAGTAAGGACCACTGGACTCTGCCCTCCAAGCACAAGCCCCATGCCCGACGTACTGCACAAGTAGCGCAACACCCTCTTCGCTGCAGCCATGTGCTCCGGTCTGTGTCTCCCAGGAGCAACATAGCGTGCGAGAATGCTAAGAGGGTATGCAAGGCAAGGTCCTGTGCAGGTCATCAGGTACATGAGGCAGCCCACAAGCTCTGGGTACGGGCCACTCGACTCTACGGACTCATCCGAAGGCAGAGCTGAGAGCGAGTGGCGAGTAGGCAGAGGAGTGGCCTGAGGCGAGGAGTACGTGAACCCGAAGGGCTGAAGGACCTGCTGCACCATGTGTGACTGAGTCAGGGTAATGGTGCGGCGTGCTCTGTCCCGAGTGATCTGCAAGCCAAGGTAGCTGCGCAGTTCACCCAGGTCTGTGCACGTGTGTCTCTTCTGCAGCTCGGACTTCACGTGGGTGAGTCCAGCAGTGTCAGCTGTGGCAAAGACCCAAGTCCTCGACGTACACGAGGATGTAGAACGGCGGCAAAGAAGTGTCGGTGCGCAGAAACAGCGACGGGTCGGCAGTAGAGGGAGCAAACCCAAGAGCCGCAAGTGTAGTCCTCAGTGTGTCGTGCCACTCACGCGGTGCCTGGCAGAGACCGTAGACTGGCCGCCGGAGGCTCCACTGGGTGCCAGGAGGAAAAGACCCAGTGAAACCAGGTGGGCGACGCAGCCAGATCTTCTCGTGCAGGCTGCCCTGCAAGAAAGCAGTGCTGAAGTCAAGAGAGTGCAGCTCGTAGTCACGGTGAGCAGCTATGTGCAACAGTACCCAAAGAGTGGTCATCTTCGGGGTGGGAGAGAAGGTCTGAAAGTAGTCAACTCCCTGCCGCTGACTGAAGCCACGAGCCACGTAACGCGCCTTGAAGACAGGCGGAGAACCCGGCGGCCGCTTCACCCTGAAAATCCACATGCCACTGACGATGTTCGCCCCAGGCGGGGGAACCTCCTCAACGTAGGTGCCTATGAACTTCCAGGAAGCCATCTCTGTGTCCATAGCTGCCTGCCACTGAGAGGAGTAGGGACCCTCTACGGCCTCCGCGTAAGAGCGCGGAGTCGGGATGTCAAGTGCATCCGGGTCTCCCTCAGGGGTAAGCAGTACGGATACGAGATGAGGTGAAGCAGCAGCAAAACACTAGAACTCCGCCTGCCTGTCCTCAAGGACGTCCGTGCCAAGGGCACATTCACCCCCGACGGACGGAGGAATGGCAGACTCAGACTCAGCGACAAGACTAGCAGCGTAGTCTAGACGACAGCGAGCAACAAAGTCGACGAGCTCAGGGACTAGGGCTGACGCAGCAGTGGACTCAAAGGAAGGGTCAGTGACGAAAGTAGCAAGAAGACGCGTGACAGTAGGACTGGCAGCACGAAGAGAGTCCGACTCCGGGTCGGCAAGAGCAGGAAGAGAGGACTCAGGAGGAGAAGGCAAAGGGGCACGCAGAGGAGCAGTGGACGGACGCAGAGACATCCGGTGCGTGCCAGGGACAGAAGGAGGACGCTGACGCGAACCACGACCACTAGTGCGAGCAGAACGGAGAGGCGACGCAGGGCGAGACGCAGGCTCACGACGCTCGGCAAGATCTCCAGTAGGACCAGTGTAGGGAGAAGGAGCAGGCAGTGGGGAGGTCGGCTGTAACTGTAACTATGACGGGACAGGCTTTGGATACTCTAAGGGAGGAGGAGAACCAGTAGAAGACGGGAGACCAAGAACCTGCTGAAGGAGAGGAACGAAGTACGGGCGAGGCCGCGCGGCGACTCCAGACACAGCAGGGACAGCACCAATACCCCCAGCGGCAGCACCAGCGCCATCTGCACCTCCAGCTCCAGTACCTCCAGCAGCACCAGTAGCACCCCCAGCAGGACCGCCTCCAGGACCGACATGTCAGAATATTATTCTTATGTTCTAGCCTGTAGTGGGGTGCTCTATAGCGAGTACAACCCTTCTAGGGTTTGCTATTTGTATCCCCATTTCTGCTAGTTCATCCCCCTTTCCTCTTTCATCTTCTAACTTTTGTCATGCTATCAGAGCAGGTCGATCCCCTTGGATCGATCCTGTGGGTGGGTTTCCACCTCGCTTCCGCTGCTACCTTTCCTTCCCGCCGTGCGCCCCGAGGCGCGCGGCGGTTTTCCTTCCCGCCGTGCGCCCCGAGGCGCGCGGCGGTTTTCTGCCCGCCGTGCGCCCCGGGGCACGCGGCGGTTCTTTGCCCGCTGTGCGCCCCGAGGCGCGCGGCGGGCGTCTGCCCTACCTTCGCGGGCGTCCGCCCTACGTCGCGGCCCCGCCCTGCGTCGCGGCCCTGCCCCTCGAAGCGGCCCTGCCCTACGTCGCGGCCCCGCCCTACGTCGCGGCCCCGCCCTGCGTCGCGGCCCCGCCCCTCGAAGCGGCCCTGCCCTACGTCGCGGCCCCGCCCCGACCGTCGCGGCCCCGCCCTACGTCGCGGCCCCGCCCTGTGTCGCGGCCCTGCCCCTCGAAGCGGTCCTGCCCGACCGTCGCGGCCCCGCCCCTCGTCGCGGCCCCGCCCCTCGTCGCGGCCCCGCCCCTTGTCGCGGCCCCGCCCTCCAACCAGGCCCGTGGTGGGCCCATTTCACCACACCGCCTCCCCCCCCCCCCCCCCCCCCCCCCCCCCCCTCCTCCCCCCCCCCCCCCCTGCCATTTCCCGTCGTCCGTCGAGGCGACTTGAGGGGGCCGCCCATGGGTCCGTTGCCCGTCCGCCGCTATTTGAGCCGCGGGGCCTGTTACTCCTGTAGTCCGGGCGCTGTCCGGTAGCCGCTGTGCCAGTGTGCCTCCTGTTGCCCGTGTGCCTGCAGCTTCAGCCGTCGCCTCCTATCTCCTCTCCCCTCACTCTCTCTCCTCCTCCTCACTTGCCCGTTGTGACTACCACTAGCTCTGCTCATAATTGTGAACTCTAAACTATCTCTTCTTGAACTTGTGCTCACAATGTGTGGTGACATTGTGATCCACCCTGAGCTTGTACTACTTTGCCTACTCTGCTGATTACACCCCACTTTGGCTATGGGGGTGTGTCAGAATATTATTCTTATGTTCTAGCCTGTAGTGGGGTGCTCTATAGCGAGTACAACCCTTCTAGGGTTTGCTATTTGTATCCCCATTTCTGCTAGTTCATCCCCCTTTCCTCTTTCTTCTTCTAACTTTTGTCACGACAGCAGTGGCCTCAGCGCCAACACCCTCAACAGCTCCAGCTCCAGTCGTATCCGCAAGCCCAGCAGCTCCAGTACTCCCAGTACGAGCACCTCCGGGACCCGTGGCACGCGCACCCTCAGCAGCCGAAGAACCTCCAGCTCCAGCAGCACGCCTCCAGTAGCTCCTGTGGAGAGAGTGGCTCCCGCCGAGACGAAGAACTCGGAGAACCTCCAGGCCCAGCACCGCTAGACGCCACACGAGCATGCCCAGCTCCCGCATGCTCCGCACCCCCAGGCTCAGTACCTCCAGGCGTAGCACCCCAAGGCTCAGCACCCCCACGCGTAGCACCCCCAGGCTCAGTACCCCCAGGCTCAACATCCCCAGTGGTAGCACCCCCAGGCTCAGCATCCCCAGTGGTAGCACCCCCAGGCTCAGCACCCCTAGGCTCAGCACCCCCAGTAGTAGCACCCTCAGGCTCAGCACCCCCAGGCGTAGCACCCACACGCTCAGCACCCCCAGAGTCAGCACCCCCAGGCTCAGCACCCTCAGCAGCACGAGAGTCACCAGTAACCTCGTCAGGCTCGATTACGTCTACCTGGGACACACCTGAAGGGGCAAAACCCTGAGGAGGGAGGGGGTCGACCGGGGGGGGACCTGACACAAGGAAGAGCGGTGGCGGGGGGAGGGACGGAGTGCGGTAGGGGAAGAGGCGGTAGTAGGGGACCGACTCGTCAAACGTGACGTCCTGGGAGGACAGAACACGGCGAGAGGTGGGGTGGTAAAGCTGCCACCCTGGCGCGTTAGGGGGGAAGCCAAGGAAGACGCACGGAGCAGCACGAGGGGACAGCTTGTCCGCAGACAAGTCGCGGACAAACGCCCGAGATCCCCAGACACGGAACGCAGACACATCGCCAACCTTCCCAGTCCACAGCAAAGCTGGGGAGGTCTCCGGCCTGGAGATCCTGGGGTGAAGGTTGATCTGATGCGCCGCGTACCGAACCGCAAACTGCCACATAAAATGGGGGGCAGCCGCATGCATCATGGACGTACGGGCGACGTCTATGACCATGCCAATTCGGCGCTCAGCAATCCCATTTTGCTGTGGAGATTCCGAAAGCGTGAAGGTCTGGCGGATGCCTCGTGCACAACAGTAGGCTCGCAGAAGGCCAGATGAGAACTCTCCGCCTCTGTCAGAGTGCAGACGCAGAACAGGAAAGTCCGAGCCGAAGCTCTGCCTGAGCTGGAGACGAGCTGCGCGGATCAAGTCGATCAACACCTCAGTGACATCACCCTTGCTGCGCAAGGGGAAGATTGTGGTGTAACGCGAGTAGTCGTCAACCACCAGCACGAAGAAGCGCTCGTGACCCTGTCCACGGACGCGGGCCGGGCCCCACACGTCCATGTGAAGCGTCTGCAGCGGGGCCTCTGTTGGAGGAAACTGGGAGGAGTGAGGGGCAGCCCGCTGCCGCCCCTCAACACAGGGGATGCAGGCAGGGGCAGGCCCCGGAGGAAGGGGAGGGAGGGACCGGGAAAGACCAGAGACAAGGACACGGGAGGCCATGCCTCGGAAACGAAGCAGGGAGGGGTGACCAAGGCGGTGGTGTCAGAGGAGAGTCTCGTGAGACAGGAGGCGACACGAGTAGGGGGCAGACTCAGGACCAGACCTGGACGCTGGAGCAAACACCTGGCCCGACGCAGCTACCTGACCAGACGCAGTGACTGGAGGAGACTCAGTGGTCAGTGTGTACAGGCTCGACCCCGGCCTCCGTGTAAACGTGGCCAGATGTCGGCCTGTCCGAGCGTCCGTGCAGTGGGTCACCCGCTGACTCGCAGGAGTGAACTGGTGAACCCCCGTATCCTGCAGGTCAGCACCACTCACCTAGTTTGTAGAGAACGAGGGGAGGTAAAGACCAGACAGGGTGCCAGAGGGGGCAGCCGGACACGGGAGGACAGTGGAGAAGTGAGCAAAGACAGGACCCCCAGAGGGGTCTGCCAGAGAGACTGCTACTGGCCGACCAAGCGGCGTGAGTGTGGTGCGGTCTCGAAAGAAGGAGCGAGAAGCCCCCGAGTCAAGTGTGAAGGTGTGGGAGGCCGAAGCCGACGCAGTACCTGAGAGAGCAGACTCGCCAGCACTTGAGGAAGCAGACGCACCAGCACCTAGAGCAGCAGCCTCGCTAGCACCTAGAGCAGCAGCCTCACCAGTACCTAGAGCAGCAGTCTCAATGCCCGGGTTGGGCGGAAAACACCGGTAACAGTCACCGTCATCACTAATAGTCACAGCATACATGGCAGCAAGAATAGCATCAAAGTTAAGGTCAAAGATAGCTACTCCCGCCCTAGACAGCTCGCCCCAGCGAGGGATCTCAGTGGCCTCATGGAACTGGTGACGCCAAGCGTCCGTGAGGCGGCCAAAGCAGCGCTGGGTGGAGTGCGCACCCCCGCACTGCTCACCCGCGCGGTCGCCGTTGCGTAGGAAGTAGGTGCACGGACCAGTACCCCCACCCCGCTGTCGTGCAGCGTACCACTCACGGAGCTGCTGAGGGGAGGGGATGTCACGAGTGCGCTGCTGCTGTTGCTGCTGCTGCTGGCGCTGACCACCACCAGAGTGGACCCTCTGCGCAGCGCCACCCCGACCAGCTCCACCGCCTCCGCCGCCGCCTCCTCCACCGCAGCCACCTCCGCCACCTCCGCTCCCACCTCCCACCGCCTCAGCCTCCACTGCCGCCACCGACACCTCCACCCCCGCCACTACTCCCACCACCACCCCCACCCCCTCCACTGCCTCCACCGCCACCTGCGCCACCCCTGCCAGCCCCTCCAGCGCCCTTGCCCCCCTTGCCCTTGCCGGTGCGGCGTCTCCGGCTCGGGGCAGACGCAGCGCCGATCGACTCGAAACCAACGAGGTCGGCCGCAGCAGCAGAGGCAATAGAGGGCAAAAGGGGGGAGGGGGAACACCCCTCAAAGACGGGGGTGCGAGTGTCACCACGAGAGGCTTCTACAGCGACTATGCTCTTCTCTGCTGCTAGGAGGGCCTTCTCGAGGAGGTCAACGGTGAGAGTGGTGGGGCAAACTGAGAGGAAGTGGTCCCTAACTACGCGAAGGGAGTCAGGGAGCCGGGTGACTATGTAGTAGAGGGTGATGTACATGGGGGGGGGGGTTCTTGGCGCAGAACTCAGCAGGAAGCGCAGCGCGGTAGCGAGTGTCACTAGTGCGGAGGTGCGTAATGAGGTCAGCGACTGTGGGAAAGGCAGGAAGGTCAGGGAAGAGGTACGGTAGCATGAGGCGGCTCAGTGCAGCAGTGGCAGGGGAGGAGTAGCGTGCAACTACAGCGTCGTACAAGGTCTGAGCACTCTTGTACTGGCTAAAGTGCGCATGCTCAGAGGTAGGCAGGTGGCGACGCACAGCAAGACGTGCAGCAGCATCGCGTGTGGCCCACTGTGAGCGAACAGTGGCGTCAGCATCAGCAGCAGGGGCAGGAGAGGCACCAGAGGTGAGGTCAAAGAGGGAGAGACCGTCTGCCCTGTCGCACTTTAAGAAAAGCTGCAGGTCATCTACCCAGACGTCAAAGTCAATGGCCCGACCCTCAGCGTCAAAGGCGAGGACACTAGGGGCAGCCATGACAGCAGTAGACTAGCAGCGCGAACAGTAGGGTGAAGGCAGTGCAGTGATAGAGGCGCTGCTCTTACCGGACAGGGCGGCTCGGGCGGCTCGGCGGCTCGGCGGCTCGGCAGTACGGCGGCTCGGCAGCAACTGCGGCTCGGCGACTCGGCGGCTCGGGCGGCTTGGCGGCTCGGGCGGCTCGGCGACTCGGCGGCTCGGGCGGCTCGGCGGTCGGCTGCTAGGCGGCTCGGCGGCTCGGCAGCTCGGCTGCTGGGCGGCTCAGTGGTTCGGCGGCTCGGCTGCTGGGCGGCTCGGCTGCTGGGCGGCTCGGCGGCTCGGCTGCTGGGCTGCTCGGCGGCTCGGCTGCTCGGGTGCTGGGCGGCTCGGCGGCTGGTGTGGCTGGTGACGACCGCGGCAGCAGTCGCATGAGCTGTGGCGACTGCTGCTGCTGAGACGGCGGCGGCTGCTGCCTCAGGGACGGCGGCGGCCGGCCGCTAGGGGTCGCGAAGAGCGGCGGAGAGGCCGTGAAAAGCGCCACGAGGGGCCGCCGAGGGCGGCGACGGGCCGTGAGGAGGCCGCGAAAGGCGGCTCGAGGGGCCGCGAGGGGGCCGTAAGGGGCCGACGGGCGGCGGGAGGGGCCGAAGGGGCCGCGGGAGGGCCCATAAGGGTAGCGTGAGGGGCTGTAAGGGGCCGTAAGGGGCGGCTCGCTGGGCCGTAAGTGCGGCGTTAGGAGCCGTAAGGGCGGCACGAGGGGCTGTAAGGGCGGCGCGACGGGCGCGACGGGCCGTAAGGGCGGCGCGACGGGCCGTAAGGGCGGCGCTAGGGAGCCGTGAGAGGGCCGCTAAGGGCGACGCGACGGGGCCGTGAGGGGCCTAGCAAGGGCGCGACGGTAGGGAGAGCACACGGGGCGCGACTTGGGCCGGAGCGAAGCGCGCTTCGGGCAGGAAAAAAAATTTCGTGGTGGTGGGCCCTAGGAATCGTTCCCACTAGGGAACCTGCTCGATACCATGAGAAGAAACGAGGAATGGAATGACTAAGGGAAAGTTGGGTACAAGTACAAACCCTAGAAAGCTGTACCCCATATGTGCTACCCCACTATAGCCTACAGTAGCTATGTCATATAAATCTGACATGGGGGCCCAAACTTGAGCTGGGCAGGGGAGTGTCGAAGTGAAAGGCCCCGCCCTCGCTTGGGCTCAGACATTCTCTGCGACGACGTGGTGAATTCGACGAAGTGATCGTCACATTGAATCAGCCCGTCCCCTGAAACCGCGGTGGGTTTTCGAGGAGGTGGTCTTATGACTTACCAGCCCATCAACGAGCTCTGGTCGATGGGGTGCTGTTCGACAAGCTCATCCTCTGATCTGCTAGTGAGTCGCGCGATCTCTGACGGACGGGGTGCTTTCTGAGGAGCCCCGTTTTCTCGCTGTTCTGCGAGTCTCATATCGGGGAACTGGCTGGCCGAATTCGCGCAATTGCGAAACTCTGCAAGGGCATGCGAAATTCGCTCAGGTGTCTCTTGTCAGAACATTATAGCTTACTCTTTTCTGTAGGCTATAGTGGGGTATCCCATAGGGGATACAACCCAATTAGGGTTTCATATTTGTACTCACTTCATTTCATAGTGCAACCATTCTCGTTCAGTTTTCCACATGGTATAGAGCAGGTTCACCTGTGGGAACTGTGCCTAGGGCCCACCACTCGATTTTTTTTTTTTTCCTGCCCGAAGCGCACTCATCCCGAGTCGCGCCTCGGGCCACTCCTTCCCCGAGCCGCCCTAGCGGCCGGCCTTACCTTCGCGGCCCCGCCACCCAGTGAACGCGGCCCCGCCGCCTCTTCTCTCGCGGCCCCGCCGCCCAAGCGCTCGCGGCCCCCGCCGTCCCTGATCTCGCGGCCCCGCCGCCCCAGCGCTCCCGGCCCCGCCGCCCCTGATACGCGGCCCCGCCGCCCAAGCACTCGCGGCCCCCGCCGTCCCTGATCTCGCGGCCCCGCCGCCTCAACGCTCCTAGCCCCGCCGCCCCTGATACGCGGCCCCGCCGCCCAAGCACTCGCGGCCCCCGCCGTCCCTGATCTCGCGGCCCCGCCGCCCCAACGCTCCTGGCCCCCCCGCCCCAGCGCCCGCGGCCCCCCCGTCCCTGATCTCACGGCCCCGCCGCCCCAGCGCTCACGGCCCCGCCGCCCCTGATCTCGCGGCCCTGCCGCCTTAGCGCTCCCGGCCCCGCCGTCCCTGTTACGCGGCCCCGCCGCCCCAGAGCTCCCGGCCCCGCCGCCCCTGATACGCGGCCTCGTCGTCCCTGATCTCACGGCCCCGCCGCCCCAGCACTAACGGCCCCCCCGCCCCTTGCTCCCGAGCCGCCCAACTGCAGCAACCGAGCCGCCGGACCGCCGAGCAGCAGTGCAGCCGAGCCGCCCTTGCACCCGAGCCGCCTGGGAGCCGAGCCGCCCGGGAGCCGAGTTGCTGAGTAGCCGAGCCGCCTTTTCTACCGAGTCGCCCGACCTGCCCTGCCCGGTGAGCACTGTACCGCTGTCGCTACGTGCCCTTCCCCTACTGCTTGCACTGCTTCACTGTCGTCGTCATGGCTACCCCTAGTGTCCTCGCTTTTGACGCTGAGGGTCGAGCCGTAGACTTCGAGGTCTGGCTAGATGACCTGCAGCTGTTTTTACAGTGCGATAGGGCGGACGGTCTGTCTCTCTTTGACCTCACCTCTGGCGCCGTCCCTTCCCCTGCTGCTGATGCTGACGCCACTGTTCGCTCGCAGTGGGCCACGCGCGATGCTGCTGCACGTCTTGCTGTGCGTCGCCACTCGCCTACCGCTGAGCGCGCGCACTTTAGCCAGTACAAGAGTGTCCAGACCTTGTACGACGCTGTAGTTGCGCGCTACTCCTCCCCTGCCACTGCTGCACTGAGCCGCCTCATGCTCCCCTTCCTCTTCCCTGACCTTGCCGCCTTTCCCACTATCGCTGATCTCATCACGCACCTCCGCACTAGTGACACTTCTACCGCGCTTCAATTCCTGCTGACTTCTGCGCCAAGAACCCCCCCCCCATGTACATCACTCTCTACTTCTTAGTCACTCGCCTCCCTGACTCCCTTCGTGTAGTCTGGGACCACTTCCTCGCGGTCTGTCCCACCACCCTCACAGTCGACAGCCTAGAGAAGGCCCTCCTTGCAGCAGAGAAGAGCATAGTCGCTGTAGGAGCCTCTCGAGGTGACCCCCGCGCCCCCATCTTTGAGGGGTGTTCTCCTTCCCCTCTCCTGCCCTCTTTCGCCTCTGCCGCTGCGGCCGACCTCGTTGGTCTTGAGTCGGTCGATGCAACGTCTGCCCCTAGCGGGAGACGCCGCTCTGGCAAGGGCAAGGGGGGCAAGGGAGCGGGTGGGGCCAGTGGGGGCGGTGGAGGTGGAGGTGGAGGCGGCGGAGGGAGTGGGAGTGGCGGTGGAGGTGGTAGCGGGGGTGGGGGTGCTAGTGGCGGCAGTGGAAGCGGGGGTGGCGGCGGCGGTGGCGGTGGTAGCGGAGGTGGCGGAGGTGGCGGCGGTGGAGGCGGAGGCGGGGGAGGTGGAGGTGGAGGCGGGGGTGGCGGAGGTGGAGGTGGTAGGAGTGGAGCTTCGCAGCAGAGCGGCACTGGGGGAAGTCAGCGCCAGCAGCAACAGCAGTAGCAGCTTTCTCGCGACGTCCCCACCCCGCAGCAGCTCCGTGAGTGGTACACGCAGCGTCAGCGCGGTGAGGGTTTTGGTCCCTGCACCTACGTTCTCCGCACTGGCGACCGCGCTGGAGAGCAGTGTGGGGGCACCCACACCGCCCAGCGCTGCTTTGGCCGCCTGACGGACGCTTGGCGCCAGCAGTTCCCGGAGGCCGCGGAGATCCCCCGCTGGGGAGAGTTGTCTAGGGCTGGTGTAGCTATCTTTGATCTTGATTTTGATGCTATCCTTGCTGCCATGTATGTTGTGACCATTAGTGATGAGGGTGACTGTTACCGGTGTTTCCCGCCCGACCCGGGCATTGGTACTGCTGCTCTTGGTGCCGGTGAGGCTTCTGCTCCAGATGCCAGTGCGTCTGTGCTCTCAAGTGCTGGTGAGGCTGCTCTCTCAGGTACTAGTGCGTCTGCGCTCTCAGGTACTTCGTCGGCTTCGGCCTCCCACACCTTCACTCTTGACTCTGGAGCGTCTCGCTCTTTCTTTCGGGACAGCACCACACTCACGCCGCTTAGTCGGCCGGTTGCGGTTTCCCTAGCTGACCCCTCTGGGGGTCCTGTCCTGTCTCGCTTCTCCACAGTCCTCCCGTGTCCGGCGGCTCCCTCTGGCACCCTGTCTGGTCTCTACCTTCCCTCGTTCTCTACGAACTTGGTGAGTGGTGCTGACCTACAGGATGTGGGAGTCCACCAGTTCACCCCTGCTCGTCAGCGAGTGACGCACTGCACAGAGGCTAGCACGGGTCGTCACCTGGCTACGTTTACACGTCAGCCAGGGTCGAGCCTGTACACACTGACCACTACTTCTCCTCTAGTTGCTGAGTCTGGAAGAGTCCCTTCGTCTGGTCAGGTGTTTGCTGCAGCGTCCAGGTCTGGTCCTGAGTCTGCCCCCTGTTCGTGTCGCCGTCTGTCTCACGAGACCCTCCTCTGGCACCACCGCCTTGGCCACCCCTCTCTGCTTCGGCTCAGAGGCATGGCCTCCCGTCTTCTTGTGTGTGGTCTCCCCCGGTCCCTCCCTCCCCTTCCTCAGGGCCCTGGCCCTGCCTGTGTCCCCTGTGTCGAGGGGCGCCAGCGTGCTGCCCCTCACTCCTCCCAGTTTCCTTCGACAGAAGCTCCGTTGCAGACGCTTCACATGGACGTGTGGGGCCCTGCCCGCGTCCGTGGACTCGGTCACGAGCGCTACTTCCTGTTGGTGGTTGACGACTACTCGCGTTACACCACAATCTTCCCCTTGCGCAGCAAGGGTGATGTCACTGAGGTGCTGATCGACTGGATCCGCGCAGCTCTTCTCCAGCTCAGGCAGAGCTTTGGCTCGGACTTTCCGGTGTTGCGTGTGCACTCGGACAGAGGCGGAGAGTTCTCCTCTGGCCTTCTGCGTGCCTACTGTCGTGCGCGAGGCATCCGCCAGACCTTCACGCTTCCGGACTCACCGCAGCAAAATGGGATTGCAGAGCGCCGCATTGGCATGGTCATGGACGTCGCTCGTACGTCTATGATGCATGCGGCTGCCCCCCATTTTCTGTGGCCGTTTGCGGTCAGGTACGCGGCGCATCAGATCAACCTCCACCCTAGGGTCTCCAGGCCGGAGACCTCCCCAGCCTTGCTGTGGACGGGGAAGGTTGGCGATGCGTCAGCGTTCCGGGTCTGGGGATCTCGGGCGTTTGTCCGCGACTTGTCTGCGGACAAGCTGTCCCCTCGCGCTGCTCCCTGCGTCTTCCTGGGGTTCCCCCCCTACGCCCCTGGGTGGCAGTTCTACCACACCACCTCTAGACGTGTTCTGTCCTCCCAGGACGTCACGTTCGACGAGTCGGTACCCTACTACCGCCTCTTCCCCTACCGCACTCCGTCCCTCCCCCCGCCCCCGCTCTTCTTGGTACCAGGTCCCCCCCCGGTAGACCCCCTCCCCCCTCAGGGTCCTGCCCCTTCAGGTGTGTCCCAGGTAGACGCGGTCGAGCCTGTCGAGGTCACTGGTGACTCTGGTGCTGCTGCGGGAGCTGAGCCTGGGGGTGCTGAGCCTGGAGGTGCTACACTTGGGGGTGCTGAGCCTGGGGGTGCGGAGTCTGGGGGTGCTGAGCGTGGGGGTGCTGAGCCTGGGGGTGCTGAGCCTGGGGGTACTGAGTCTGGGGGTGCTGAGCCTGGGGGTGCTGGGCCTGGGGGTGCTGAGACTGGGGGTGCTGAGCCTGGGGGTGCTGAGACTAGGGGTGCTGAGACTGGGGGTGCTCCGCCTGGAGGTACTTCGTCTCGCCGAGAGCCACTCTCCCCACAGGAGCTGCGTGAGTGGTTTGCCCGACGCTGGAGGCGTGCTGCTGGTGCTGGAGGTTCTTCGGCTGCAGAGGGTGCTGCTGCCGAGCGTCCCGGAGGTGCTCGTACTGTGGGTGCTGGAGCTGCTGGGTCTGAGGGTTCTCCGGGAGCTGGTGCTGCTGAGGGTGTTGGCGCTGAGAGTACCGCTGGTGGTCCGACTAGCAGTGCTCCTAGTGGTGCTGCTGGAGGTTTTGGAGCTACTGGAGGTACTGCTGGAGGTGCTGCTGCAGCGGGTACTCCTACAGGGGGTACTGGTGCTGTCCGTGCTGTTTCAGGCGTAGCCACGCGGCCCCGACCGTACTTTGTTCCGCTCCTGCAGCAGGTTCTTGGTCTTACACCTTCTCCTGGTCCTCCTCCTCCTCCCTTAGAGGGTCCACAGCCTGTCTCGTCACAGTCCCAGCTACAGCCTGCCTCCCCTTTGCCTGCTCCTTCTCCCTACGCTGGTCCGACTGGAGGTCTTACTGAGCGTCGTGAGCCTGCGTCTCGTCCTGCGTCGCCTGTTCGTACTGCGCGCACTAGTGGTCGCGGTTCTCGTCAGCGTCCTTCTCTTGTCCCTGGCACACTCCAGATGTCTCTGCGTCCGTCCACTGCTCCTCTGCGTGCCCCTTTGCCTTCTCCTCCTGCTTCCTCTCTTCCTACTCTTGCCGACCCGGAGTCGGACTCTCTTCGTGCTGCCAGTCCTACTGTCACGCGTCTCCTTGCTAGTGCTGTCACTGACCCTTCTTTCGAGTCTTCTGCTGCGTCTGCCCTTGTCACTAAGCTCATCGACTTTGCTGCGCGCTGTCGTCTAGACTACGCTGCTAGTCTTGTCGCTGAGTCTGAGTCTGCCTGTCCTCCGTCCGTCGGGGGTGAGTGTGCCCTTGGCACGGACGTCCTTGAGGACAGGCAGGAGGAGTTCCAGTGTCTGGCCGCTGCTTCACCTCATCTCGCGTCTGTACAGCTAGCCCCTGAGGGAGACCCGGATGCACTTGACATCCCGACTCTGCGCTCTTACGCGGAGGCGATAGAGGGTCCCTACTCCTCTCAGTGGCAGGCAGCTATGGATGCAGAGATGGCTTCCTGGAAGTCCACAGGCACCTACGTTGACGCTGTTCCCCCTCCTGGGGCGAACATAGTCAGTGGCATGTGGATCTTCAGGGTGAAGCGGCTCCCGGGTTCTCCGCCTGTCTTCAAGGCGCGTTACGTGGCTCGTGGCTTCAGTCAGCGGCAGGGGGTTGACTATTTTCAGACCTTCTCCCCCACCCCGAAGATGACCACTCTTCGGGTACTGCTGCACGTTGCTGCTCACCGTGACTACGAGCTGCACTCTCTTGACTTCAGCACTGCTTTCTTGCAGGGCAGCCTGCACGAGGAGATCTGGCTGCGTCGCCCACCTGGCTTCACTGGGTCTACGGCCTCCTGGTACCCAGTGGAGTCTCCGGCGTCCAGTCTACGGTCTCCGCCAGGCGCCACGTGAGTGGCACGACACACTAAGGACTACGCTGGCGGCACTTGGGTTTGCTCCTTCTACTGCCGACCCGTCCCTGTTTCTTCGCACCGACACCTCTCTGCCGCCGTTCTACATCCTCGTGTACGTCGACGACTTGGTCTTTGCCACAGGTGACAGTGCTGGACTCGCCTACGTGAAGTCCGAGCTGCAGAAGAGACACACGTGCACAAACCTGGGTGAACTGCGCAGCTACCTTGGCTTGCAGATCACCCGGGACATAGCACGCCGCACCATTACCCTGACTCAGTCACACATGGTGCAGCAGGTCCTTCAGCGCTTCGGCTTCCCGTACTCCTCGCCTCAGGCCACTCCTCTGCCTACTCGCCACTCGCTCTCAGCTCTGCCTTCGGATGAGTCCGTAGAGTCGAGTGGTCCGTATGCAGAGCTTGTTGGCTGCCTCATGTACCTGATGACATGCACACGACCTGACCTTGCATACCCTCTTAGCATTCTCGCACGCTATGTTGCTCCTGGGAGACACAGATCGGAGCACATGGCTGCAGCGAAGAGGGTGTTGCGCTACTTGTGCAGTACGTCGGGCATGGGGCTAGTGCTTGGAGGGCGCAGTCCAGTGGTCCTCACTGGGCACGCGGACGCTTCTTGGGCTGACGACCAGGCTACGCAGCGGTCGTCACAGGGTTACACCTTCAGCCTTGGTTCCGGCTCTGTTTCGTGGCGGGCTACCCGCTCGTCTTCTGTTCTCGGCTCCAGTTGTGAGGCTGAGATCTACGCCGGGGCTATGGCTGCACAGGAGTTACGCTGGCTCACCTACCTGCTGTCCGACCTTGGAGAGCCGCCTCGTTCTCCTCCAGTCCTGTACGTAGACAACAAGGCCATGCTGGCCTTGTGTCGAGAGCAGCGACTGGAGCACAGGACAAAGCACATTGCTCTCCGCTACTTTCTTGCTCGTGAGCTACAGCAGTGTGGACAGTTGCGACTTGCGTACGTGGCCTCTGAGGCCAACACTGCTGATGTCTTCATCAAGGCACTTGCGCCTTGTGATCATCAGCGTTGTTGCACGCAGCTGGGTCTTGTGCCTGTCTTGCCTCACTTGCTCACTTCTTGACTTTGCTTGTACCTTCACCAATATATACTCTTGCTCTTACTTGCTTGACTCTTGTATATCTTTATATATGATCTTGCATGTGAACTGGCCTTGTGGCCCTTGAACTTGTGCTCGAAATGTGTGGTGACTTTGTGATCCACCTTGAGCTTTGCTTTGCTTTGCTTGACTGGTCTTGTGACCCCTTGTTCTCCCCCAGTTTGCCTATGGGGGTGTGTCAGAACATTATAGCTTACTCTTTTCTGTAGGCTATAGTGGGGTATCCCATAGGGGGTACAACCCAATTAGGGTTTCATATTTGTACTCACTTCATTTCATAGTGCAACCATTCTCGTTCAGTTTTCCACATCTCTTAGCGAAATTCAACTTGCGAAATGGCATCACGTGCTCGACGTTGGACATCCGACGAAACCGTCGGAGCGTTTTCTACCTGGCACCTGCGCAATTTCTGTGACGGTGTAACCGTCTGCTTGCACCTATTTGGCAGGTGCATACCTGCGCAGATATTCACCTGCGAATGTAGTATGGCAGGCCGCCCTGTTGCAACGCTGGCATATTGCCCTTCTGCTACGCTGGCCCGCCGCCTTGTTTCAGCATTGGCGAATTGCTCTGATGCAGTGCTGGCAATTCGCCTTACAGAATGCTTGCTAGGGATTGCAATGCCATTCCAGTGATATCACTTGCATGCTCTTCTTTGTACTCTAATTCTCAATTTTCAATGTTCTTTCAATTTCCTTAGTGGAAACTCTAGCCAAATCTCTCTGTGAACAGAACACGTAGTGAGAACTCCGTTAGAACGCTACTAGAGCGCTGCGATCACCCACACAACTCCGTGCCCTCCTTCGTAGTCCACTCCTGTTGTAGGGTGAATCTCCGCATAGATTGTGTTTCAAACTTTGAATCTAAGCCGTCAAATTGGTTGTACGAAAATTGCGAATGTCGCTTGATTGCATGTCATTTCACATTTTCGCAAATATTCAAAGCTTGAAAAAAGTTCAACTAGAAAGTTTGAATATTCGAGTTCTGTTTCGATGAACGGACGGTTCCCTATCGGAAACGGACCCGTCCATTTATCGAACGTTCGTTTCTAAGAGCGTGTAACTTTTTGCATTTTGTAATTTTGACGTACCGTCCGATTATATGGAAACGTACGGTACGTTTGTATCGAAACGGACCGTCCGTTTGAATGTTTGCAACTTCGGACGGTACGAATGCATTTGTGACACTTTTTCCACATGCTAGGGTGCCGCGATGGTATTCGTTTCGCCACCTCAAATGTACACTAGTAACGCCAGTCACAACCCGTCGCAATTTTCGCCTCTTGAGTTCAGCGCTCCGGACATACAATTGAAAATTGCAATCATGCACAACGGCCGTCGACACCAACCTCTTCGCAGTCGAAGGGTCACCAAAACCCTCTAGTTATATCAGAGACATCTCTCTGCACCAGAATATGTCGCGCCGCCACCTACTATCCGTACTACACCTCTTGTATAGAGGGTACCAACAGTTCATTGTCGGACCAGGGGTCGACTACATAGCTGAGATAATCCTACTGCTCGATGACGAGGACCGCACCATCATGCAACGGGACCGTGAGAGTCAGAGGGAGAGGTGGGATTTTCTCCTTGGTGGAATGCCTCGTCGGCTTTTCTTAGAGACTTTCCGCGTTAACCGTGCTGTTTTTGACTACTTGGTAGACGCTTTGCACAGTAGGATCTGTGACCGCCAGCGAGTGATACCTGTACAATCGTGCGTCGCAATGACGCTAGTATATCTAGGCACAGGCGCAACATTCCGCCAGCTCGGTTTGCAGTTTGGGGTCGTGCCGCAACATGCGCAGAGGATTGTGCAGGGCTTTATGGCGTTCATAGTGGACGAACTACTCCCTCTCTGGGTTTATCACCCTTCCGCCGAGCAGATGGCAGCGAGCGCCGAAGAGTTCCGGTACGAGGGCGGTATTCCGGGTGTCATAGGAGCTCTAGACGGGACCTATATCAAGTGCCGTGGCTTCGGGAGAGACAAGGAGGATTTCAAAAACAGGAAGGGTTTTTACTCTATTATCCTACAGATAGCTTGTGACTCTAACGGACTCACATGGGACTACAATGCGGGATACCCCGGAAGCGTCAACGACTCCCGGGTGTTTACTAACTCCCCGCTCAAACAGCGCTTAGAGGCTGGCGAGTTGGGGAACTACATGTTAGTCACGGACGCGGCTTACGCCCTCACAAGCTACACTTGTGTGCCTTGGCGCGCAACTCCCGGACGGTCTCTGCCACGTGCAAAAGACAAGTGGAATACACAACAGTCGCGTCAGCGTATGATAGTCGAACAAGTCAACGGGCGGCTTAAAGGCAAGTGGCGCATACTCGACAGCCGTATGGAGTGCCACAGTGAAAGGGTGCCGCAGGTGGTGAGTGCCTGTGTGGCACTTCATAACATCGAACTGACGATAGGCAGGAGAGATCGCCTGGGCACACCGCCGGAGCGCTACCGATGGTGGCTCGAGGGGCCCGCGGCTAATCTTCGACTTACCGGCCCTGAGGTGCGCGGTTTCACGCCTCGTCTTCGGATGAAGAGGTGGACTGCGGCGATCTACGCCTCCTACTGCGCCGCTCATCCGCGTACCCGCGAAACACCTCCCGGGTTAGTGATTTGAATTCCTCCCACTTCGCATCCTGCCGTTTGTCGAAATGCTCCCGCAGTTCCCCTATCATATCTGCTGTGCTTGACGGCTTCTTCGTGTCGACAGCTTTGCGGCCAACACCGCGTTTTGCGGCATTCTTCTTTTTGCCGTCATTGTCGCCGTCTTGCTTGCGTGGGTACTGCCACCACGCATTCTTTGAACTCCCCTCCCCGCCATCAGACGTAGGGCGCGCTCCCCAGGTGATGCGCCGACCGCGGATAGAGATACCCGTCGTCGAACCTGACGGAACCGTTGCGCCGCTTGGGGAGCCGCCGTTGCTCGGAGCGATCGTGTCTGGCGAGAGTGGAGTGTCGGGGGAGGGACGAGACGGAGCGACGGCGCCGGCTTCACGACTGGGAAAGGCTGGCTCGGTAATGCGGCTGATGGCGGGGGACGGCGTGGGTACGACGGGTGGGATAAATGGCGAGACGGGAGCGGGAGGGCGGGGAGCGGTGAAGCGCCGTGCGGCAGGAGTCTGCGAAGGGCTTGTACTCGGCGACTGAGGCGTAGCCACCGTCGGTGTGGCGCGGGTGTTGTTGGCGGCCGGGGGAGCTGGAGGCGCCGTCGCCATGCGGGCGGGAGCGATGCCGGTACCTGCAAGGACAGGGGGTATGGTGCTTGGGCGCTCACCCCAGAGACGCTCGGCCAGATGGTACCAAGGCGGCAGGTTTCTATGGCGTCCCTCCCCAGATCGCCGTATACGGTCGTTGATGCGACGCCACTCCGCCTTCAGGCGGTTGAACTTCGCCTTGAGTGCCCCCTGGTCATGCCGCCACGTCGGGTTGCGCTCAAGGATATCACGCTGGACAAACGGGTACCAGGACCTCCCCTGCTGCCCGGTGCGTGCGCGGATCTGCGAGTCGAGATCGATGAACGTCGCCAGCACCTCGCACTCTTCCTCGGCGGTCCAGCGTGGCGAGTTTCTGGCAGTGGAGTGGCGAGAAGCAGCGGCAGTGGTGGTACTTGGCTCTGTTTGTTGCATGGTGGGTTCCTCTTCAACCTCTCCTGGCGCGCCGTTGTCATCAAATGTGGCACCGAGTCCGTAGTCTTCGTCGGCTTCGTAGGAGGCTGAAGGGGAGGGGATTTGATAAACCCAGTAGTTGGAAGGGGTGACGGAGGGAGTGGTAGAAGGAGCTGTCGGCGTGTTGGTCCGATCCAGTATCTGGGACTCTTGTGTTTCGGGAGCAGCTATGACAGGAGTGGTAGTAGTGGTAGATCTCGGTGGATGGGAGTTGAGAATGGTGTTGTCAGACTGGGTGTGTGGCGTGGGGTGGCGAGAGGGATCCATTGTGCAGTGTAGTGAGTTGTGAGTCAATGTCGTGGCTTCAAGTATTGTAATTAGGCTAGTTGTGGTTGGACAATGTCATTTTTGGAATCCGAGCCGAATGCTCAAATGTTTTAGCGACGCGGTCCGCTGAAAACCAAATTCGCCCGCCAATCGCGTGCGCGGACAAGCGGACAGTCCGTTTGTGTTTCGTACCGTCCGTTGTCAGTGTTTCGTGTCGCTGGAAAGTGGAAAAAGTGTCATGACGGTTCGTTCTGGTAGCGACGTCGCAGACATCCAGGCGAAAAATTGCACGACATTAAACGATTATGGTAACCCTTCGCATCGACGTACGGTCCACGGTTCGTTCCGTCGGGTTAAAAAAAGTTACACACTCTAAGAACCAAAATGGTTACGCGCCCCAATCCCGCACTGCGCGTGTTATTCTGGCGGATTATAATCGAGAACGGTCGGGTATTGTACGCGTTACGCAAGTATGCGGTAAGGTATCCGGAGAACAGTTTCCAATTTTGGAATCGTGTCTCCACTAGGAGGGCACGCGGCAAGCAAGCGCATACTGGTTGTCCATTCGAGCCAGACTCCAGAATTCTTTCGAGTCGACCGACAACAAGCGTCGGCGGTGTATTTGTAACAGTTCTTGCTCACCCATCCGAAATTCATGTGGGTGTTGTTTGAGAAAACTACATTTTACCTTGTTTGTTTGTTTCTGATTTGTTTTGACAGCGCATCGCTTTGCGATCCCACTCAGTTCTTTGAGTCATATTGTTTTGCCATTTCCCTTTTTCTAGTCCAAAATTTATACTGGCTCTGTTTGACAGGATATATAAAATTAATTCGTCGCGTCCATCGCAAAAACACAGCTCGGGACAAAAAAATATATATACCCTCCTGGAAGGCATGCCACGTAAAAGGCATCAACCCTAAACACCATAAGGCAAGGTGTTTGGGTTTGATGCCTCCCAGATGGCTTCTCATCCGCGGGTTTTAGTTTTGTGACTGCCCGTGGGATTCGGACGCGATCGCGGAGCGGGTTGCTGTCAAAACCACTGCCCATTGGAATTGGAAACAAGAATGCACCGCGGTCCGTCATTTCCTCGTGTTGCTTTGCTCGCTCATTCTTCATCCTCTCCAGCTCAGGCATGCTCCTCCCACAGCTCTCCCACCCAAGCTCATGGATCCAGGCCGGGCCAGCCAGAACAACCACCCGAATCGCAGGACTAGAAACAGTACATTGGACAAAGCAACATGACAACCACCCGCGGTTCGAAGAATCAACCTCCCCTTCGGGAAGGCTTCCCGAACCATGCCCCGGCACATTTGAATTTGCTCCTCACTGGCTTGACCAAGAAAATGTTTTGATAATCGAGATTCAAGAATTTGCCAGCATCATACCTCAATACAGTGCGAATTATTATCTGTCTAGATGATCGATTCTGGAAAGAATGATGAGCTTTTATTAGAACAACAGAATCAGGAAAAGAAGGGTAACGTTCGGGAACAAACAGAAACGGCCCCTGCTCGAAATACTTCGCACATCTCATCATGCAATACAACCATCCCATCGCTTGTAAGGCCTTGCTTGTGTGCGCCTTTCGCTGCCCAGCCCAACCCCTGCTCAGCCTTCCTTGCAGGAGCTGGGTCTTCCAAATCACACGCATTCAAGGTGTTTGCTTTGTTTCCCTCCCATCATTCATATTCCTCCACGCCACCCGCTGAACCACGTCCCATGTGGTTCCATGCGCTCTCTAACACCTCCCCGTACGCGGCGCCGCGCTAACTATGGGGTGTCCCGCGAAACCAAATCCACCGTAACCGTTCCGTCACCAGCGCTTCTTCGAGCAGCTCCTGCCATGTCCCCGCATCTCCCCGCGCTCGTCGCTACGCTGTTCCTTGTAAGCTTGATCCATGGGCCCGCACTATCCGCCGCGCAGCCCGCGTACTCCGCCGTGGGAGTTCCCACGGCTATCGTAGCGGGCGGCGTGTACAACCCGTTAACGGGCGACGTGTACAACCAGGCATGGCAGATTAACTCGCTGACGCAGCGCGAGACGGGGTACTCGTCGAATCCCGACGCGAACAACAACGCGGAGCTCACCTCGTGCGCGGTCTCGACGGACGGTAATGCCTTCACGTCGTCAGGCGACAAGTACGTCAACATGATTAAGTACACCACCAGCGGGCCGGTAGCTCTGCCGGCGCTGCCGCTCAATATCAACGTCACGACCGTCGCCCTGGGAGGACCGTCGGAGCGGCTTCTCGTCGCGGCGGACGGGACCGTTGCCGCTGGCGGCGCCGTCGGGATTCGGCGCGACACGCTGCAGTCAACGGTGCTGGTTGCGCCCGGGTGGCAGTGCATGTCGGCTAGCTTCTGCTCGTCATTCGTGCTGCTGGCGTGCCACGATATCGCAAGCGACGCGAACGTGCTCGTCACCGTCCCGTTCGACGCCGCTACTGGCGTCTTCCAGACCGCCGCCAAGGCTTCTTTCGCTATTCCGTTCCCGCCGGCTCAGGCGGCGTGTTCCCCGAACGGCGGATTCGTGGCCGTGCTGCGCATAGACGCGAAGACCGTGTTCACGTACAAGCTGCCGCTTGTCGCGCCGCTCACTGCGCTCTCCACGTCGCAACTAACCCCCGGAATGCCCGGCTCCATGGCCTTCGACGCTACCAATAGCGAGATTCTTGTAACGAGCGCCGCGGACTTTCCGGGCCTGCCGGGCGACGCTTACCTCGGCACGCTCGACACTGTCGGGTACACCGAAACGGGAGGCGCGGAACCCGCGGCGCGGATCGGCGCGTTCCAGTACACCACCGCGTCGCCTGTGGGTGGCCAGGTGGCAGTCTACCCGAAGCCGACGGTTGGTTACGTGGCGTTGCCCGAGGGGCTGTACGTGGTGCGGCTCGTGGAGGACGGCGCGCTCGACTACGGCTCCGCGCTCTTCGCCACGCTTGGCGCCGTGCAGGACGGATGGAGCTACTTCGCCACCGCCGTCTGCGCGCAGCGATTCGTCGCCGCTCCCCCGCCCCCCAGCCCGCCTCCTCCTCCCCCCAGCCCTCCACCCAAGCCCCCGAGCCCTCCGCCGAAGCCCCCTAGCCCTCCGCCCAGGCCCCCCCCTCCCCCGAAGCCTCCGAGCCCTCCGCCGAAGCCCCCTAGCCCTCCGCCCAGACCCCCCCCTCCCCCGAAGCCTCCGAGCCCTCCGCCAAAGCCTCCTAGCCCCCCACCCAAACCTCCCTCTCCGCCTAAGCCGCCGAGCCCTCCTCCGAAGCCCCCTAGCCCCCCGCCCAGACCCCCCCCTCCCCCGAAGCCGCCGAGCCCTCCGCCGAAGCCACCCAGTCCTCCCCCGAGGCCACCTCCTCCCCCGAAACCTCCCAGCCCGCCGCCAAAGCCTCCCAATCCTCCGCCGAAACCGCCCAGCCCGCCACCACTGAAACCGCCCAGCCCGCCTCCGCCGAAGCCGCTGACGAGCACGCTAGCGACGACGGCGTCTGTGCTGTCGGAGTGGGCGGGCGGCGACGCTGGTGTCTTCGCCACCGTCGCCAGCGACGCTGACGCCGCTGTGACGCGACATCCGCCCGCTAGGACCGCGCCGCGCGCGTACTATGGCGTCGCGCAGCCGCCACCAGGTAAGAAAGGTGCAGCGGGCAACTGCAGTAGCGAGGGTAGCGAAGATTGAGTGCGGATGATGAGGACGACCGTGGGTTTGTCCGTATTTCTGAACCGAGGATTCGTTTTGTCCCTGTCGTACCTGCTGCTGCTCGTTCTCGGACAGAGCCGACGTCATGCTACGTGGGCACGAGCGCGCTGTGCGCATTCCAGCTGGACTGCCTGGACTTCGGCGCGAAGAGGGGGTGCACGTGCATGAACGACATCATCCCGCAAGGGCAGTGTAGATGTGAGTCCTTGCTACACCGCACTTGCTACTCTGCGTTTTCTAGCACCTCGTACCTTTCTCTACGCTCTACTCCACTTCCCTGAAGCCAACCACGTGTGACTCTCAGCAGTCTAGACTCTAGACATACCAACCTGTCTTCCACCCTGCTCACCACCCCCGCCACTCTCTTCTATTACAGACGCCAGCGCATGTCTGGACACGACAGCGTGCCCAGTGGAGGCCACGTGCACCACCACACAGAGGGGTCGCACAGTGTGCGCGTGTCCTAGTGGTTACCGGCCTCTGAAGCAGCGCGTGGGTGACACGGCGTTCAGCTACTGCGCTCGCTCGACATGCAAGCGGAGCAATGCCTTCGTTGGCTTCAGCTGTGCTGTGCACGGTGAGAACAACCCTTCCACTTCCAAGCGCCTCCCCTTATTTCAGTCTCAATCGTGCTTGTACAACTCAGGTGATGCCTGTGGAAGAAGGTTATTATTTGATATGGATATCAGGGTGACGATCGTTTTTGTCATGCGGTAAACCAATCCATATTGGAAGAGAGGAAATGTTCACATCATGACCTCTACTATTTTTATTGTCCCATCACATCTGTTACTCACCCTCCCTCCTCCCGTCGCCTTGTTTCATTGTACCACAAATATGCCCGCAATCGCTATGTCTTGATGCAGATGAGGCAGCTGCTGGAATGAGCTTCTTCGGGTAGCAACTGCAGGCTGCAGCATCTGAGAAGCAGTTTTGCAAAGCCATATGCTTTTGTGTATTTCATTTGTTTCACACAATGGGAGGAGTTGGGCCAGAGCGGTGTCTGTTTCGGGATAATATTGTGAGATATTATATCTAAAACACTGATCTGCTTCGCTCCTGTCACTCGTCCATTGTAACTTGGATTCTTGATTTGTCATGGGTGTCTTCGATTGGTGCACGTCTTGGAAAACGGAGCTCCCTCTCCTGTTTTTCTCCTTTTTAAATCGGGGATACCTAGGTTATTGATTAGCCCAAGTTCACCAACTCATTAGTTGGGAAAGTATATCCCAGCTCCTGACTTTCAGATTTCTCTCGTATTTAGCCCTAGGTTTGCTCAAAAGCACCATTTTCTAGAAGTTCTCTCACGCGACGCCCCAAGTATGTTCAAAACTCGTCCTGCGGGGTGAAGTTGTAGAAATTGGTGCCAAAAACTTCTCTCCGCAGGACCAGTTTTGAACATACTTTGGGCCTCGCGTGAGGGAAATTTTAGAAACTGGTGCTTTTGAGTAAACCTAGGGCTAATTATGAGAGAAAACTGAGAGTCAGGAGCTGGGATATACTTTCCCTTAGTTCTTTGCCTATTTGTGAGAAGTAATACGGTATAGCCTAAGCAATACTGATATAGCCTGAGTTTGGCACATAGCATTCACGAAGAGTTTGGGGTGGGTTCAGTTGTGCCTGAAAGGAAAGTGAGCTTCAAGTGTTCGGTACTGTAATTCGTTTTCACCATGGCATGGGCAGAGAAGCATGGATGTAGGTTCGGAGATGGTACAGAACCTTTGACATGCGTGCTCATTCGCTGAAATTCCACGTATCTCGGGATCCTGACACACGACAAGTTAAGAGATGCCTTCTTTCTTCCATCCGGACCGTCCAAGTTGTAGATGATTTAACCTTGCGTCCAGCGTTCGAGGAGCACTCCCAACGTCTGGTTGAGAATCTTTTGGTCGGTTGCAATTTCACCACAGGCCTGCAGGGAAGCGTCGCCTCGGGATAGGTCCGGCTGCGAGGCGTGGTTTCGTCTTGACTTTCAGTCAAGGTCACAAAACCATCCCCTGTGCTCCAGGTGCATCCCCCCAACCCATCCGCCAGCCCCCCCCCCCCCCTCCCATACCCCTAACCTCCCCCCCGCCCCGCCACCTTCCCCTCTTGCCCCTTCCTCCCACAGCGCAAACGGTTTCCTTCATCACACGCACCATGCCCATGCCATACATGTACAGTACAGTACCTTTCCCCCAGCCGCTGCCACTGCCACACCATCCAGGCACTCTACACTCACTCATGGATTCCCAAACCAGTCCTTCATAAATTAGCCTCTATTCCCTAAGTGATTCAATTATTCTTCCGCCGAGTTGGAGTTGGAGGAGCAAAACTTACTAAGCCTCAACCATGATTTTCGGCAACGTAGTCCTTGCTAGGCCCACATGTAGCTCCCTCATTCAGATTGAAAGAGGAGCCGCCTTTGTTCAACTTGCTGGAGCTGTCGATGCTGCCAGGTCGTGCTCTTTCTACTCCAATCAGCTGGCTTTGCTTCTAACCTCGCGTCAACAATCGACACGCCATGTTTCGCGTCGGATCGAGACGAGGGCCAGCCTTGCAGTTAACGAACACACGCTCGTGACAGCACAGAGGAAGGGCAATGACGAGCGGTCAATTGTGCTCGCCGCTCCTCCAAGTGCGTGGTCCTTTCGTTAAGTCGTGAACATGATGTCTCAATTCTGTTTTAAGGTGTCGCTTTCGCCTTGCCATCGGCTCGTAATTGATATGATTCATCATTCTCTGCTGTATAATCACTCCCAGGATCCATTCAAGTGACCTTCACAATGGAGCGACGCTGCGAGTTCGGCGAGCATTACGCCGTGGTGGGGGAGGTCGACGAGCTCCGCCTATGGGATCCTGCTAACGCGGTTGTAGCACAGTGGTCGGACGGCCACCACTGGAAGGTCACCGTTGTAAGTCTCACTACCCTGCCTACCTCCGTAGCGTACTCGTCCTTATTCCATTGCCCAATTCACCGCCCTTATCAAGCCATTAATTTCTCTCTTTTGCCATTGTTCACCTTCACCATTGCTACCCGTGCCCGTCGCATCATCCTGTCGTCAACCAGGAACTCCCGGGTGATCGTTCGATCGAGTTCAAGTTTGTGTTACTCGGGCGACACGGCGAGGTATGGTGGCAGCCGGGTCGCAACCACGTGCTCGTGACGGCGGGCTTGGCGCGCAGCGTGGACGTGTACGTGCCGTGGGACACAGAACAGGCGCTCGTGGTGGTTAACCACCCCGAAAATAGCACCATTGATTGGAGCCTGGACGGCGCTTATGCCGAGTTCAATGCTCAGGAGGGCGATGCGGGGCTAGCTGCGGAAGACGATCTGACCAGCCGCGGCGTCATGCTGAACGGCCACTCCAGTTCCAGCATGGTATTTAACGGCTTTACTGACTCCGGCGTGGAATCCTTCAGCTATGCCGACTATCACATGAAATCCAACGGTTACTCCAACTCTGGCGTGGAATTCAATGGCTACTCCAACTCTAACTTGGAAGTTAACGACTGTTACCATTCTCAGATTGAAGTCAACGGCCAGTCCCATCAAAGCGTGGAATCCACCAGTCTTGCGGCAACCGAGAGCGTCAGCAACGGGAGTGACATCGGAGAATTTGATTCTGTCTTTTCAGCTCAAGATGACCAGTCCGTTCCTTTGGTGGCGAGAAGTGTGAGTGTCGCAAGTGGCGGCGGCGTTCACAGTGGGGCAGCACGTTACGAGCAATCCTTCAAACTAGCTGGCAGCAGCCACTCTGAAGTTGAGGAGGCAGGCTTCATGGAAGAGCAGAGCAAAGCAGCTGCTGAATCCATGGGCTCTAAGTCGTCTGCAAACTCTGCTTCATTTGATACTGCACGAGCTTTCTCGGCAAAGATGGATTCAGGGAGATTCAAGGACGTGGACGATGATGGAGGAGACGCACCGGAGTATGTGCCAGCGTCCAGTAGAGGACGGATGTTCGCTGACATGGCAGGAAGTGTGGAGGCGGCGTACGAGTCAGTCTTCACAGAGCTAAACGAGGACGAGGTGAGTGCCTCTTGAAACATTTTAGATTCTGTCTTCTGCCTGGACCGAGTAGTCCCAGTCTTTTCTCTTACCTCCATTTCTACCTCCGTTGCTTGATGCTGCAGGCCAATTCATCCGTGGTTCCAAGTATGGCACCAACCAATGGTAGCGGTGGCAAGCTTCAGCAGCGCGCCACTGGGAGTCAGGTCAAAACTGCTCGTCAAAGGAGGCAGCGGAAATCAAACAGCAAGTACCTCTCAGGTGAAACACTGCTCATGTCCATGTATGGACACGATATTTTTCAGGTTCCAGATGTTGTGATTCTGCACGCAGGTAAATAATCAAAACCATTTTATCTGTGCGTTTGTTCCTTTGCAGAGCTTTTCTTCAATGATGCTCATGTCCCACTGCGCCGCTGGGCTGGGGAGCTTTATCTAGACAATCCTTCCAGCACTCCCTCAGCCAGCCCTACTCTCAGCTCTACAGCATCACCAACCCCATCTAGTTCCAAGCAAAAGGCAGAAACTTTCATGCCAAGTGCTTCCCATGGCTCCCTCCCTCTCCATCTGGCCACAAGTGCTGGCCCAGCTTCACCACATTTGGCCCCTCAACCCACCAGCGGGTCTTCCTTGACCGCGACCTTGGCACCACCTGCACCCAACCCTTTTGAAGGCCTTGGTGAAGTGGTTGAACGAGGCTTGGGAAGGCTGTTCAATCGCATGCAGCGCGCACGCATGTGGCTGGTGCTCATCCCACTACCAGTTTTATCCACTCCCCTTGCTGCACTTGTTGTGGCCGCACAGCTGTTCCTCCTCTTGACCCTTTGAATGGGAACACTCCTGGAATTTTTACTTCCTTGGTGCATAGCAAACGGTGTATCAATACAGTCAGCTTCGAACAAGTCTTGTGACCATAGTGAACAAGTTGTTTTCACTGGAAAGATTTCTGAGTCTGATTGCAAAAAATGCACTGATTGACTTCAAAGATGTGTGTGTCCACAATACTATCACCATTATATGCCTTTTTTTTCTCAATCCCCATATGATAGCGCTGCATTGCCCAATGTGCCTCAAGGGATGGAGCATAGCATTATGTACACGTGGGGATATCCGATAAATGTTGAATGGAGACCCTCTCTGCCAAACCTGTTTGCTGATGATACATCGTTGGCTAATGAAGGGTTGCGTAGAGTTGCTTCTATTGGTATAAGAAACATATGAAGGAACATTATATATTATACTTATGAAGAAGACATGTTAGAGAAAAGTATCATTATGTACATGTTTGTACGCTTGTCTAGTTACGAAAAGGTAACGATTCGAACGGTGATGATATTTTTTATTGTAATAAATAATTTTTTTTAGCTCCATCTTACTATATTGCACCATCTAATTCCTATAGTTGGTTCATTGTTTTCAGCTGTAATTTGATAATGTGGTGCTGCGTGTGTTTCACGTTACACAGCTTTCAAATTAGTTTCTTGCTCATGTTTCTACATATACACCTAAATGAAATATTGTCCATGCCTAGTTGTTTATTATGCCCTAACAATACAATCACCTTAAAAATGTGAATCGCATCTGCCCCAAACATTACACACTATTCTAACGAGTAACAATTGTATTGTTTCCTTTCACACTTGTCAACTTGAATTTGACGCTTGTCTCTTCTTGGTTCTTGATTTCTGGTTCTTGGTCAGTTCTTGGTTCTTGTTACGAGTGCAATTGAGTGAACGAACGAGAATTGCACTATCGAAGCAAAGAGTTCAATGAGCGAAGGCATGAGCGAAGGATTATATAGCGAAACAATAGTGGTAACGGTAATGGACTGTGGTTGTCGCGCGACGAGCCTGGGGCTGAGGTTGGGAAAGTGTCGAAGCGTAGGCCCGGAGCGCGGGTTACCAGCCGAGCCGTGAGGTTGGGATGCGATGTGCGAAGAGGGCGGGATAATGAATGATACGATGGTCGTGAGTGGTAACGGTGCTGACTGAGGTGCTACAGTGACGTACGCGTTGAGCAGGGACGCGAAGTAAGGAAAAGGGAATTTCCTTACACTACCCCCCTCCCCAAGGAGGCCCCTCTTACGAGAGCGCATGGACGTCGCGGAAATTTCGGCTTCGCAGATACTCGGGGAAGACAGGGTGGTTCTCAATTTTATCCAGGGGGACCCAGTTGTCTTCTGTGGGCGTTCGGTCCTTCCAGCGAATTAGGAACTCTATCCTTCGGGCTCCCCGAGGGTCGCGGACTCGGTGGCTGAGGATTTTTTCAGGGGTGATGAGTGGTTCGGTTGGGGGACGTGTCATGCTGGCTGGTCGATTTCGTGGCAGTTGGCTCGTGGATGGGATGTAAGGGCGAAGTAGGCTGACGTGGAATGACGGGCTGACGTACCAGTCAGCAGGGAGGAGGAGGTGGGCAGTGACGGGTGTGATCATGTGGCTGATGCGGAATGGCCCACAATACCGGGGGCGAAGTTTTGGAGTGATGGGCAGGCGAAGATTCTGAGTGTCGAGTAATACGAGGTCGTCGGGCTGATAAGTAACGGGTCTGCGATGTCGATCGGCGTTACGTTTAGCGATGATGTTTGATTTTTTGATTGCTTCTGCTGCCCTGGTCCGTGCTGCTTGCAGAATCTCGGCGAACTGTTGTGCTCGTGGGACTGGGTTGTCGGGATTCGGTGTCATGGGTACTGTTGGGTCCTGTCCGTAATTCAAATAAAACGGCGACTGTTGCGTCGTGGCTGATGGTGCGTTATTGTATGCGAACTCGATAAGTGGCAGCTGCTGTTCCCACGTATTCGGGTCGTCGCACGTGGCTCGAATCAGCTGCTCCATGGTCTGATTTGTCCGTTCTGTCTGTCCGTCGGTTTCGGGGTGATAGGATGAACTGAACTGTAAGCGCGTGCCGAACTGCTGCCACAGGTTCCGCCAGAAGTTGCTGGTAAATTTCGTGTCCCTGTCGCTGATGATCGACGCGGGTATCCCGTGCAGTCGTACGACGGTGGAGATGAATAGTCGGGCGGTTTCTTCGGCTGTGATGGATTTCGTGCATGCTGCGAAATGAGCCATTTTCGTTAGTCGATCGACGACGACCAGGATCGCGTCATTTCCACTCGCCCCAGCTGGTAACCCCGTGACGAAGTCCATCGTCACCTGCTGCCAAGCACGCTCTGGAGGCGGGATGGGTTGTAATTGCCCCGCTGGTCGCTTCCTGCTTGACTTCATGAGCTGGCAAGTGGGACACGATGCCACGTGTCGTTGCACATCGGTCAACATTTCTGGCCAGTAGTAGTACCGCTGCAGCTGTTGCCGTGTTTTTTCTACCCCGAAATGTCCTGAGGTGACTCTGTCGTGTGCTTCCTGTAACAGTAGTTCCCGCAGTAGCGTGTATCCCGGTACCCAGATGCGGTCGGTTCCAGTTTTTACGTAATAGACTCCTTTTGCCGCTGCGAATTGCTGTGAGTTGCCTCCTGTAAAGAACGAGTCTGTTTGATATCCGTGGGTAAATAGGCCGGTAAGCAGTGGGCTGGTCTGGGCGAGTAGTATCGCGTGGATCTGGGCAGTGGGGCGGGTCAGTGCGTCGGCGATATTCGATGCTCCTTTTTTGTATGTGACCGTATAGTGAAAATTCGACTCGAGGAAATCGAGCCATCGAATCTGTCGTGGGTTGAGGTGGGGCTGTGCACGGAGGTACTGTAGAGATCGGTGGTCTGTCCGTACTGTCACGTCTGCGCCAGTCAAGTAGCAGCGCCAAACTTTGAATGCATGCACGATCGCGAGCATTTCGCGGTCGTGTATCGGGTAATTTCGCTCAGGCGGATGTAGTTTGCGTGATTCGTAGGCGATGGGTTGGAGGCCGTTGCCGAAGTCCTGTAACAGTACAGCTCCGATGGCGATGTCACTTGCGTCGGTAACCACTTCGAAAGGGCGGTGGGGATCAGCGATACGTAGAACGGGTGGTGAACAGAGGACGTGTTTTAGGGCAGAGAAGGCAGCATGCTCTTTCTCCCCCCACGTAAAAGCGACCCCCTTACGCAGTAAATCAGTTAGTGGGGCTGTTAAACGTGCCATGTCGGGCACGAACCGTCGAACGTAATTAACAAACCCTAAAAAACTCTGCAGTTCTGTGATGTTTGTCAGGGGGCGCCACGCCTTTACCGTATCCAGCTTCTTTGGGTCGATCTCAACCCCAGCCTCGGAAATGACGTGACCTAAAAACTCTAGCCTATCCCTAAAAAACTCGCACTTGGAGCCCTTGGTGAGCAGCCGATGTTCTTCTAAAACCTTAAAAACTGCTTCAAGATCTGCTAAGTGTTGCTGCTTATCCCGACTGTAAACGAGGATATCGTCGAGGTAAACGATCACGCATTTATCTAAAAGTGGTCTAAACGCCTCGTTCATGGTCATCTGAAAAGTCGCAGGCGCGTTCGTCAACCCGAAAGGCATTACTGTATACTCGAATGACCCGTACCTAGTCCTAAATGCTGTTTTTGCGCAGTCCGATGGTTCGACCCGAATCTGATGGTAACCTCCCCGTAAATCTATTTTCGAAAAGACACGTGCTGTTCGCAGTTGGTCAATCAGTTCGTCGGCGCGGGGGATGGGGTATCGCGATTTGACTGTTACTCGGTTAAGCGCTCGGTAGTCGATGCACATGCGAAAACCTCCGTCTTTTTTCGGTGTGAACAGTATGGGTGCGGCGAACGGTGACGAGCTTGGTCGAATAAACTGCTTCTCTAACAGGTAATCTAACTGCTTCCTTAACTCGTCGAGCTCGGGCTGTGTCAGTCGAAATTGCCGCTGTACTATTGGCTGTGCCCCCGGTTCTAGCTCGATCCTGTGGTCGTGCGCTCGCTGAGGTGGCAGTCCCTGTGGTAAATCATCCGGAAATATCCCCGGGAACCGTTTCAGTAGTGTCTGTAATTCGGTCGGTACGGCTGCTAGCAGTTTCTTTAAATCATTCTGCTGCTCGTCTTTTTCTACCACTGCGATATCCACTGCGTACACGTCGGCTCCAGCAGCGACAACCCGTTTCATCGTGATGGCGTTGACCTGGACTGTCGAAGATTCGGGTGGCCGCCAGCGAGGTAGGACGACCCAGTTACCGCTACTTCGCACTGTGCAGCTCCCCGTCGTCCAGTCAATCCGTGGGTTGTACCGTCGCAGCCAATCACGTCCCAGTAAAATGTCGTGCCCATCCAGCGTCGTTGCGAGCATTTCCTGTGTAAACCCGAAGTTTCCCCCGCAGCGGACTTTTACTCGCTCCACTTTTTCTCGTATGGCCAATGGCGTGCCGTCGACTAAGCGTGCATCTATCTCAGGTAAACATCGGTTAAGTATTAATTGTAATCTCCGTGCGGTTGCAGTATTAACTAAGCTGTGACTTGCCCCTCCGTAGATCAGTACCGGGCAATCCGTCGCTGTACCCTCCTTATTCATCCGAGCCCGATCGATGGCGTGAATCGGTACTGTGACTCGGTGAGGGTCGGTGTGGTTGGGCGAGCAGGCAGTCTCGTCAGTAGTTGGCCCAACTTCTACTGACTGCTGGCGTTTCCCTGCCTCCGAGACTCCTTCCCCTGCTCTGCTCCTCGACGCCTCAGCTCCTCTGGACATTCGCTCTTGCGATGGCCCGGCCGGTTGCAAGCAAAGCAGCGCCCTCTAAATGGCGTGGCAGCTGCATTCGTTGCGACGGCATGTACAGTGGCGTGCTCGATCGGTCCCCGAGGACGATGTCCGAAATAGGACCCCGGTCTCGGTCGGCGTAGGATATCGATTTTCTCGGCGAGCGCGAGGATTTCGTTGAAATTCGATAGCCCGCGTAGCATTATCTCGTGCGATATGTCCGGCTTCAGCCCTCCGACGTAACGGTCCACCCGCTCCGCCTCGTGCATGTAGCCGACCTGTTCGCAAAGTGCGAGAAAACCGCTGGTGTAGTCTTGAACCGACCCGAGCTGGCGCCAAGTGCGCAGTTTCTGACGCGCCGAAATCGAAGCCGCGATCGGCTCAAAACGCGCCCGAAGCCCTGCGCACCACGCATCCCACGTGCTATATTGGGCTGTTTCGCAGAACGAACTCCAGGTGACAGCTGGACCCGAGGGCCCTTCCTCGTGCGACGGTGGCTCGTAAGCGCGTGGCGATGTCACGATGACTCGCCACCAGTCCATGGCGGGGCCCCTGAGTAGTGAAACCGCATACCGAATCTTGGCGGCGTCCGACTCGACGTAGTTGGCGTCGAAAAACACATTCATCGTGAAGACCCATGATTGAACTGTCGGGCCGCCGCGTTGGCTTGGGTCGAAGTAGGGCGGGCGTTCCGGCTTGAGTGGCTTTGGGGCCATCATGGCGTTTTCACCACTTGTCGTCGCAAACTCCACGTGCCGACGGGCTTCTCGGGGCTCCCGTGGGCTTAGCGTGCTCCTGTTCCCTCCCATGCCGGGCATCGGTTGGGCTGCGCCGTCACTGGCTGCGCCTGAGCGCTGTCCCGTGCTGTTGTGTTGCGTTGGTGTGCCGGATGAAATGATAATCGGCTCCTCCGAATGTACAGAGACATTGGTTGGTGCATGGGATGTTGTCGGAGCATTCACCGTTGACTGTTGACGAGCGGAGTCACGTTCCGCCGTGAGCGTCGCGATTTCAAGCGCCGAATCCTCCAATTGTCGCACGAGACGATCGAGTTGCTCCTGCGTCAACGTGGCGAGAGTGAGGTCGGCCATGGCGGGGGTGTCGGGCAAGTTCAGCGAGAGCCTCGGTCGTGGCCGTGCGTGCTTGCGAGAGAGCACTACGAGCGGCGGTGCTGTGTCGCTGAGAGACGTCTACCCCCCCCAAAAATTGAGATAGTGGGAAGCGAAGGTGTGGATGCGGTCCGAGATGAGATCGTAGGCTCTGATTACCAAGTGTTACGAGTGCAATTGAGTGAACGAACGAGAATTGCACTATCGAAGCAAAGAGTTCAATGAGCGAAGGCATGAGCGAAGGATTATATAGCGAAACAATAGTGGTAACGGTAATGGACTGTGGTTGTCGCGCGACGAGCCTGGGGCTGAGGTTGGGAAAGTGTCGAAGCGTAGGCCCGGAGCGCGGGTTACCAGCCGAGCCGTGAGGTTGGGATGCGATGTGCGAAGAGGGCGGGATAATGAATGATACGATGGTCGTGAGTGGTAACGGTGCTGACTGAGGTGCTACAGTGACGTACGCGTTGAGCAGGGACGCGAAGTAAGGAAAAGGGAATTTCCTTACAGTTCTTGATTCTTGTCACTACCTACAATAGCTATCCCGTTTTCTGAACACCCCGCCGTCCCCTCTCCTCCAATCCCAGTGTATCCTCTCCCTCCAATCCCGCCAGCGCCTCTCCCTCCTCCCAATCGCCGTCGCCTCTCCCTCCTCCCAACCGCCGTCGCCTCTCCCTCCCATCCCGCCATGGCCTCTCCCTCCCGCCCCGTCATAGCTGCTCCCTTCCTCCTCGCCGTCGCCTCTCCCTCCCTTCCCGTCCTCGCCTCTGGTGGGTGCACGAGCGTGAGCACGTGTTGCTGAACGACCTCGCGTTGTTTTCACCGTTGTCTCAGGTGCGTATACGTTTCTCGGACCTTCATACCTCCCTCCTTTTCTTAGGTTTTCTACTTTCTTCGTGAGTTCTCTATTGCTCTCCTCTTTGGTCGCCTAATGCGCTGGCGCCTAGCGCGCTGGCGTCTAACGCGCTGGCGCCTAGCGCGCTGGCGTCTAGCGCGCTGGCGCCTAGCGCGCTAGCGCCTAGCACGCTGGCGTCTAACGCGCTGGCGCCTAGCGCGCTGGCACCTAAAGCGCTGGCGATTAGCGCGCCCACACCTTGCAGCGTGCCGCGCGCTGGCACCTAAAGCGCTGGCGATTAGCGCGCCCACACCTTGCAGCGTGCCGCGCGCTGGTGGCTTGTGCGCTGCTTATTGGGGCAGTGCGCTGGCGAATTCCTGCGGCGGCCTTTCAGCGCTGCGCGCTGGCAAATGATTGCGCACACCTTGCTCCATTGAGGTCACGGGTTGCTGCAGTGAGGTCACGCGTTGCTCCAGTGAGGTCACGCCTTGCTGCAGTGAGGTCACGCCTTGCTGCAGTGAGCTCACGCGTTGCTGCAGTGAGCTCACGCCTTGCTGCAGTGAGCTCACGCCTTGCTGCAGTGAGTTCACGCCTTGCTGCAGTGAGCTCACGCCTTCCTGCAGTGAGCTCACGCCTTGCTGCAGTGAGCTCACGCCTTGCTGCAGTGAGCTCACGCCTTGCTGCAGTAAGCTCACGCCTTGCTGCAGTGAGCTCACGCCTTGCCGCAGTGAGCTCACGCCTTGCCGCAGTGAGCTCACGCCTTGCTGCTTTGAGCTCACGCCTTGCTGCAGTGAGCTCACGCCTTGCCGCAGTGAGCTCACGCCTTGCTGCTTTGAGCTCACGCCTTGCTGCAGTGAGCTCACGCCTTGCTGCAGTGAGCTCACGCCTTGCTGCAGTGAGCTCACGCCTTGCTGCAGTGAGCTCGCGCGTTGCTTACGCGTTGCTGCAGTGAGCTCACGCGTTACTGCAGTGAGCTCACGCGTCGCTGCAGTGAGCTCACGCCTTGCTGCAGTGAGCTCACGCGTTGCTGCAGTGAGCTCACGCCTTGCTGCAGTGAGCTCACGCCTTGCTGCTTTGAGCTCACGCCTTGCTGCAGTGAGCTCACGCCTTGCTGCAGTGAGCTCACGCCTTGCTGCAGTGAGCTCACGCCTTGCTGCAGTGAGCTCACGCCTTGCTGCAGTGAGCTCGCGCGTTGCTTACGCGTTGCTGCAGTGAGCTCACGCGTTACTGCAGTGAGCTCACGCGTCGCTGCAGTGAGCTCACGCCTTGCTGCAGTGAGCTCACGCGTTGCTGCAGTGAGCTCACGCCTTGCTACAGTGAGCTCACGCCTTGCTGCAGTGAGCTCACGCGTTGCTGCAGTGAGTTCACGCGTTGCTGCAGTGAGTTCACGCCTTGCTGCAGTGAGCTCACGCCTTGCTGCAGTGAGCTCACGCCTTGCTGCAGTGAGCTCACGCCTTGCTGCAGTGAGCTCACGCCTTGCTGCAGTGAGCACACGCCTTGCAACAGTGAGCTCACGCCTTGCTGCAGTGAGCTCACGCCTTGCCGCAGTGAGCTCACGCCTTGCCGCAGTGAGCTCACGCGTTGCTGCAGTGAGCTCACGCCTTGCTGCAGTGAGCTCACGCGTTGCTGCAGTGAGCTCACGCGTTGCTGCAGTGAGCTCACGCCTTGCTGCAGTGAGCTCACGCCTTGCTGCAGTGAGCTCACGCCTTGCTGCAGTGAGCTCACGCCTTGCTGCAATGAGCTCACGCCTTGCTGCAGTGAGCTCACGCCTTGCTGCAGTGAGCTCACGCCTTGCTACAGTGAGCTCACGCCTTGCTGCAGTGAGCTCACGCGTTGCTGCAGTGAGCTCACGCGTTGCTGCAGTGAGTTCACGCGTTGCTGCAGTGAGTTCACGCCTTGCTGCAGTGAGCTCACGCCTTGCTGCAGTGAGCTCACGTCTTGCTGCAGTGAGCTCACGCCTTGCTGCAGTGAGCTCACGCCTTGCTGCAGTGAGCACACGCCTTGCAACAGTGAGCTCACGCCTTGCTGCAGTGAGCTCACGCCTTGCCGCAGTGAGCTCACGCCTTGCCGCAGTGAGCTCACGCGTTGCTGCAGTGAGCTCACGCCTTGCTGCAGTGAGCTCACGCCTTGCTGCAGTGAGCTCACGCCTTGCTGCAGTGAGCTCACGCCTTGCTGCAGTGAGCTCACGCCTTGCTGCAGTGAGCTCACGCCTTGCTGTAGTGAGCTCACACCTTGCTGCAGTGAGCTCACGCCTTGCTGTAGTGAGCTCACACCTTGCTACAGTGAGCTCACGCCTTGCTGCAGTGAGCTCACGCCTTGCTGCAGTGAGCTCACGCGTTGCTGCATTGAGCTCACGCGTTGCTGCAGTGAGTTCACGCGTTGCTGCAGTGAGTTCACGCCTTGCTGCAGTGAGCTCACGCCTTGCTGCAGTGAGCTCACGCCTTGCTGCAGTGAGCTCACGCGTTGCTGCAGTGAGCTCACGCCTTGCCGCAGTGAGCTCACGCCTTGCTGCAGAGAGCTCACGCCTTGCCGCAGTGATTTTACGCCTTGCTGCAGTGAGCTCAGGCGTTGCTGCGATGAGCTCACGCGTTGCTGCAGTGAGCTCACGCATTGCTGCAGTGAGCTCACGCGTTGCTGCAGTGAGCTCACGCCTTGCTGCAGTGAGCTCACCTTGCTGCAGTGAGCTCACGCCTTGCTGCAGTGAGCTCACCTTGCTGCAGTGAGCTCACGCCTTGCTGCAGTGAGCTCACGCCTTGCTGCAGTGAGCTCACGCGTTGCTGCAGTGAGCTCACGCCTTGCTGCAGTGAGCTCACGCCTTGCTGCAGTGAGCTCACGCCTTGCTGCAGTGAGCTCACGCCTTGCTGCAGTGAGCTCACGCCTTGCTGCAGTGAGCTCACGCCTTGCTGCAGTGAGCTCACGCGTTGCTGCAGTGAGCTCACGCCTTGCTGCAGTGAGTTCACGCCTTGCTGCAGTGAGCTCACGCCTTGCTACAGTGAGCTCACGCCTTGCTGCAGTGAGCTCACGCGTTGCTGCAGTGAGCTCACGCGTTGCTGCAGTGAGCTCACGCGTTGCTGCAGTGAGTTCACGCGTTGCTGCAGTGAGTTCACGCCTTGCTGTAGTGAGCTCACGCCTTGCTGCAGTGAGCTCACGCCTTGCTGCAGTGAGCTCACGCCTTGCTGCAGTGAGCTCACGCCTTGCTGCAGTGAGCTCACGCCTTGCTGCAGTGAGCTCACGCCTTGCTGCAGTGAGCTCACGCCTTGCTGCAGTGAGCTCACGCCTTGCTACAGTGAGCTCACGCCTTGCTGCAGTGTGCTCACGCCTTGCTGCAGTGAGCTCACGCGTTGCTGCAGTGAGCTCACGCGTTGCTGCAGTGAGTTCACGCGTTGCTGCAGTGAGTTCACGCGTTGCTGCAGTGAGCTCACGCCTTGCTGCAGTGAGCTCACGCGTTGCTGCAGTGAGCTCACGCGTTGCTGCAGTGAGTTCACGCCTTGCTGTAGTGAGCTCACGCCTTGCTGCAGTGAGCTCACGCCTTGCTGCAGTGAGCTCACGCCTTGCTGCAGTGAGCTCACGCCTTGCTGCAGTGAGCTCACGCCTTGCTGCAGTGAGCTCACGCCTTGCTGCAGTGAGCTCACGCCTTGCTGCAGTGAGCTCACGCCTTGCTGCAGTGAGCTCACGCCTTGCTACAGTGAGCTCACGCCTTGCTGCAGTGTGCTCACGCCTTGCTGCAGTGAGCTCACGCCTTGCTGCAGTGAGCTCACGCGTTGCTGCAGTGAGTTCACGCGTTGCTGCAGTGAGTTCACGCCTTGCTGCAGTGAGCTCACGCCTTGCTGCAGTGAGCTCACGCCTTGCTGCAGTGAGCTCACGCGTTGCTGCAGTGAGTTCACGCGTTGCTGCAGTGAGCTCACGCCTTGCCGCAGTGAGCTCACGCCTTGCTGCAGTGAGCTCACGCCTTGCTGCAGTGAGCTCACGCCTTGCTGCAGTGAGCTCACGCGTTGCTGCAGTGAGTTCACGCGTTGCTGCAGTGAGCTCACGCGTTGCTGCAGTGAGCTCACGCGTTGCTGCAGTGAGCTCACGCGTTGCTGCAGTGAGCTCACGCCTTGCTGCAGTGAGCTCACCTTGCTGTAGTGAGCTCACGCCTTGCTACAGTGAGCTCACGCCTTGCTGCAGTGTGCTCACGCCTTGCTGCAGTGAGCTCACGCGTTGCTGCAGTGAGCTCACGCGTTGCTGCAGTGAGTTCACGCGTTGCTGCAGTGAGTTCACGCCTTGCTGCAGTGAGCTCACGCCTTGCCGCAGTGAGCTCACGCCTTGCTGCAGTGAGTTCACGCCTTGCTGCAGTGAGCTCACGCCTTGCTGCAGTGAGCTCACGCCTTGCTGCAGTGAGCTCACGCCTTGCTGCAGTGAGCTCACGCCTTGCTGCAGTGAGCTCACGCGTTGCTGCAGTGAGCTCACGCCTTGCTGCAGTGAGCTCACGCCTTGCTGCAGTGAGCTCACGCGTTGCTGCAGTGAGCTCACGCCTTGCTGCAGTGAGTTCACGCCTTGCTGCAGTGAGCTCACGCCTTGCTGGAGTGAGCTCACGCCTTGCTGCAGTGAGCTCACGCCTTGCTGCAGTGAGCTCACGCCTTGCCGCATTGAGCTCACGCCTTGCCGCAGTGAGCTCACGCCTTGCTGCAGTGAGCTCACGCCTTGCTGCAGTGAGCTCACGCCTTGCTGCAGTGAGCTCACGCCTTGCTGCAGTGAGCTCACGCCTTGCTGCAGTGAGCTCACGCCTTGCTGCAGTGAGCTCACGCGTTGCTGCAGTAAGCTCACGCCTTGCTGCAGTGAGCTCACGCCTTGCTGCAGTGAGCTCACGCGTTGCTGCAGTGAGCTCACGCCTTGCTGCAGTGAGCTCACGCCTTGCTGCAGTGAGCTCACGCGTTGCTGCAGTGAGCTCACGCCTTGCTGCAGTGAGCTCACGCCTTGCTGCAGTGAGCTCACACGTTGCTGCAGTGAGCTCACGCCTTGCTGCAGTGAGCTCACGCCTTGCTGCAGTGAGCTCACACGTTGCTGCAGTGAGCTCACGCCTTGCTGCAGTGAGCTCACGCCTTGCTGCAGTGAGTTCACGCCTTGCTGCAGTGAGCTCACGCCTTGCTGCAGTGAGCTCACGCCTTGCTGCAGTGAGCTCACGCCTTGCTACAGTGAGCTCACGCCTTGCTGCAGTGTGCTCACGCCTTGCTGCAGTGAGCTCACGTGTTGCTGCAGTGAGCTCACGCGTTGCTGCAGTGAGCTCACGCCTTGCTGCAGTGAGCTCACGCCTTGCTGCAGTGAGTTCACGCCTTGCTGCAGTGAGCTCACGCCTTGCTGCAGTGAGCTCACGCCTTGCTGCAGTGAGCTCACGCCCTGCTACAGTGAGCTCACGCCTTGCTGCAGTGTGCTCACGCCTTGCTGCAGTGAGCTCACGCGTTGCTGCAGTGAGCTCACGCGTTGCTGCAGTGAGTTCACGCGTTGCTGCAGTGAGTTCACGCCTTGCTGCAGTGAGCTCACGCCTTGCTGCAGTAAGCTCACGCCTTGCTGCAGTGAGCTCACGCCAGTGAGCTCACGCCCTGCTACAGTGAGCTCACGCCTTGCTGCAGTGAGCTCACGCGTTGCTGCAGTGAGCTCACGCCTTGCTGCAGTGAGTTCACGCCTTGCTGCAGTGAGCTCACGCCTTGCTGCAGTGAGCTCACGCCTTGCTGCAGTGAGCTCACGCCCTGCTGCAGTGAGCTCACGCCTTGCTGCAGTGAGCTCACGCGTTGCCGCAGTGAGCTCACGCGTTGCTGCAGTGATTTCACGCGTTGCCGCAGTGAGCTCACGCCTTGCCGCAGTGAGCTCACGCCTTGCTGCAGTGAGCTCACGCCTTGCCGCAGTGATTTCGCGCCTTGCTGCAGTGAGCTCACGCGTTGCTGCAGTGAGCTCACGCGTTGCTGCAGTGAGCTCACGCCTTGCCGCAGTGAGCTCACGCATTGCTGCAGTGAGCTCACGCGTTGCTGCAGTGAGCTCACGCCTTGCTGCAGTGAGTTCACGCCTTGCTGCAGTGAGCTCACGCCTTGCTGCAGTGAGCTCACGCGTTGCTGCAGTGAGCTCACGCCTTGCCGCAGTGAGCTCACGCCTTGCTGCAGTGAGCTCACGCCTTGCTGCAGTGAGTTCACGCCTTGCTGCAGTGAGTTCACGCCTTGCTGCAGTGAGTTCACGCCTTGCTGCAGTGAGCTCACGCGTTGCCGCAGTGATTTCGCGCCTTGCTGCAGTGAGCTCACGCGTTGCTGCAGTGAGCTCACGCCTTGCTGCAGTGAGCTCACGCATTGCTGCAGTGAGCTCACGCCTTGCTGCAGTGAGCTCACGCCTTGCTGCAGTGAGCTCACGCCTTGCTGCAGTGAGCTCACGCCTTGCTGCAGTGAGCTCACGCCTTGCTGCAGTGAGCTCACGCCTTGCTGCAGTGAGCTCACGCCTTGCTGCAGTGAGCTCACGCATTGCTGCAGTGAGCTCACGCCTTGCTGCAGTGATTTCACGCGTTGCCGCAGTGAGCTCACGCCTTGCCGCAGTGAGCTCACGCCTTGCTGCAGTGAGCTCACGCCTTGCCGCAGTGATTTCGCGCCTTGCTGCAGTGAGCTCACGCGTTGCTGCAGTGAGCTCACGCCTTGCTGCAGTGAGCTCACGCATTGCTGCAGTGAGCTCACGCCTTGCTGCAGTGAGCTCACGCCTTGCTGCAGTGAGCTCACGCCTTGCTGCAGTGAGCTCACGCCTTGCTGCAGTGAGCTCACGCATTGCTTCAGTGAGCTCACGCCTTGCTGCAGTGAGCTCACGCCTTGCTGCAGTGAGCTCACGCCTTGCTGCAGTGAGCTCACGCCTTGCCGCAGTGATTTCACGCCTTGCTGCAGTGAGCTCACGCGTTGCTGCAGTGAGCTCACGCCTTGCTGCAGTGAGCTCAAGCATTGCTGCAGTGAGCTCACGCGTTGCTGCAGTGAGCTCACGTCTTGCTGCAGTGAGCTCACGCCTTGCTGCAGTGAGCTCATGCCTTGCTGCAGTGATCTCACGCCTTGCTGCAGTGAGCTCACGCCTTGCTGCAGTGAGCTCACGCCTTGCTGCAGTGAGCTCACGTCTTGCTGCAGTGAGCTCACGCCTTGCTGCAGTGAGCTCACGCCTTGCTGCAGTGAGCTCACGCCTTGCTGCAGTGAGCTCACGCCTTGCTGCAGTGAGCTCACGCATTGCTGCAGTGAGCTCACGCCTTGCTGCAGTGAGCTCACGCCTTGCTGCAGTGAGCTCACGCCTTGCTGCAGTGAGCTCACGCCAGTGAGCTCACGCCCTGCTACAGTGAGCTCACGCCTTGCTGCAGTGAGCTCACGCCTTGCAGCAGTGAGTTCACGCCTTGCTGCAGTGAGCTCACGCCTTGCTGCAGTGAGCTCACGCCTTGCTGCAGTGAGCTCACGCCCTGCTGCAGTGAGCTCACGCCTTGCTGCAGTGAGCTCACGCGTTGCCGCAGTGAGCTCACGCGTTGCTGCAGTGAATTCACGCGTTGCCGCAGTGAGCTCACGCCTTGCCGCAGTGAGCTCACGCCTTGCTGCAGTGAGCTCACGCCTTGCCGCAGTGATTTCGCGCCTTGCTGCAGTGAGCTCACGCGTTGCTGCAGTGATTTCACGCGTTGCTGCAGTGAGCTCACGCGTTGCCGCAGTGAGTTCACGCCTTGCTGCAGTGAGCTCACGCCTTGCTGCAGTGAGCTCACGCCTTGCTGCAGTGAGCTCACGCCTTGCTGCAGTGAGCTCACGCCTTGCTGCAGTGAGCTCACACCTTGCTACTGTGAGCTCACGCCTTGCTGCATTGAGCTCACGCCTTGCTGCAGTGAGCTCACGCGTTGCTGCATTGAGCTCACGCGTTGCTGCAGTGAGTTCACGCGTTGCTGCAGTGAGTTTACGCCTTGCTGCAGTGAGCTCACGCCTTGCTGCAGTGAGCTCACGCCTTGCTGCAGTGAGCTCACGCGTTGCTGCAGTGAGCTCACGCCTTGCCGCAGTGAGCTCACGCCTTGCTGCAGAGAGCTCACGCCTTGCCGCAGTGATTTTACGCCTTGCTGCAGTGAGCTCAGGCGTTGCTGCGATGAGCTCACGCGTTGCTGCAGTGAGCTCACGCATTGCTGCAGTGAGCTCACGCGTTGCTGCAGTGAGCTCACGCCTTGCTGCAGTGAGCTCACCTTGCTGCAGTGAGCTCACGCCTTGCTGCAGTGAGCTCACCTTGCTGCAGTGAGCTCACGCCTTGCTGCAGTGAGCTCACGCCTTGCTGCAGTGAGCTCACGCCTTGCTGCAGTGAGCTCACGCCTTGCTGCAGTGAGCTCACGCGTTGCTGCAGTGAGCTCACGCCTTGCTGCAGTGAGTTCACGCCTTGCTGCAGTGAGCTCACGCCTTGCTGCAGTGAGCTCACGCCTTGCTGCAGTGAGCTCACGCCTTGCTGCAGTGAGCTCACGCCTTGCCGCATTGAGCTCACGCCTTGCCGCAGTGAGCTCACGCCTTGCTGCAGTGAGCTCACGCCTTGCTGCAGTGAGCTCACGCCTTGCTGCAGTGAGCTCACGCCTTGCTGCAGTGAGCTCACGCCTTGCTGCAGTGAGCTCACGCGTTGCTGCAGTGAGCTCACGCGTTGCTGCAGTGAGTTCACGCGTTGCTGCAGTGAGTTCACGCCTTGCTGCAGTGAGCTCACGCCTTGCCGCAGTGAGCTCACGCCTTGCCGCAGTGATTTTACGCCTTGCTGCAGTGAGCTCAGGCGTTGCTGCGATGAGCTCACGCCTTGCTACAGTGAGCTCACGCGTTGCTGCAGTGAGCTCACGCGTTGCTGCAGTGAGTTCACGCGTTGCTGCAGTGAGTTCACGCCTTGCTGTAGTGAGCTCACGCCTTGCTGCAGTGAGCTCACGCCTTGCTGCAGTGAGCTCACGCCTTGCTGCAGTGAGCTCACGCCTTGCTGCAGTGAGCTCACGCCTTGCTGCAGTGAGCTCACGCCTTGCTGCAGTGAGCTCACGCCTTGCTGCAGTGAGCTCACGCCTTGCTACAGTGAGCTCACGCCTTGCTGCAGTGTGCTCACGCCTTGCTGCAGTGAGCTCACGCGTTGCTGCAGTGAGCTCACGCGTTGCTGCAGTGAGTTCACGCGTTGCTGCAGTGAGTTCACGCCTTGCTGCAGTGAGCTCACGCCTTGCTGCAGTGAGCTCACGCGTTGCTGCAGTGAGTTCACGCGTTGCTGCAGTGAGTTCACGCCTTGCTGTAGTGAGCTCACGCCTTGCTGCAGTGAGCTCACGCCTTGCTGCAGTGAGCTCACGCCTTGCTGCAGTGAGCTCACGCCTTGCTGCAGTGAGCTCACGCCTTGCTGCAGTGAGCTCACGCCTTGCTGCAGTGAGCTCACGCCTTGCTGCAGTGAGCTCACGCCTTGCTGCAGTGAGCTCACGCCTTGCTACAGTGAGCTCACGCCTTGCTGCAGTGAGCTCACGCGTTGCTGCAGTGAGCTCACGCGTTGCTGCAGTGAGTTCACGCGTTGCTGCAGTGAGTTCACGCCTTGCTGCAGTGAGCTCACGCCTTGCTGCAGTGAGCTCACGCCTTGCTGCAGTGAGCTCACGCGTTGCTGCAGTGAGCTCACGCCTTGCCGCAGTGAGCTCACGCCTTGCTGCAGTGAGCTCACGCCTTGCTGCAGTGAGCTCACGCCTTGCTGCAGTGAGCTCACGCGTTGCTGCAGTGAGTTCACGCGTTGCTGCAGTGAGCTCACGCGTTGCTGCAGTGAGCTCACGCGTTGCTGCAGTGAGCTCACGCCTTGCTGCAGTGAGCTCACCTTGCTGTAGTGAGCTCACGTCTTGCTGCAGTGAGCTCACGCCTTGCTGCAGTGAGCTCACACGTTGCTGCAGTGACCTCACGCGTTGCTGCAGTGAGTTCACGCGTTGCCGCAGTGAGTTCACGCCTTGCTGCAGTGAGCTCACGCCTTGCTGCAGTGAGCTCACACGTTGCTGCAGTGAGTTCACGCGTTGCTGCAGTGAGCTCACGGGTTGCTGCAGTGAGCTCACGCGTTGCTGCAGTGAGTTCACGCGTTGCTGCAGTGAGTTCACGCCTTGCTGCAGTGAGCTCACGCCTTGCCGCAGTGAGCTCACGCCTTGCTGCAGTGATTTTACGCCTTGCTGCAGTGAGCTCAGGCGTTGCTGCGATGAGCTCATGCCTTGCTACAGTGAGCTCACGCGTTGCTGCAGTGAGCTCACGCGTTGCTGCAGTGAGTTCACGCGTTGCTGCAGTGAGTTCACGCCTTGCTGTAGTGAGCTCACGCCTTGCTGCAGTGAGCTCACGCCTTGCTGCAGTGAGCTCACGCCTTGCTGCAGTGAGCTCACGCCTTGCTGCAGTGAGCTCACGCCTTGCTACAGTGAGCTCACGCCTTGCTGCAGTGTGCTCACGCCTTGCTGCAGTGAGCTCACGCGTTGCTGCAGTGAGCTCACGCGTTGCTGCAGTGAGTTCACGCGTTGCTGCAGTGAGCTCACGCCTTGCTGCAGTGAGCTCACGCCTTGCCGCAGTGAGTTCACGCGTTGCTGCAGTGAGTTCACGCCTTGCTGCAGTGAGCTCACGCCTTGCCGCAGTGAGCTCACGCCTTGCTGCAGTGAGCTCACGCCTTGCTGCAGTGAGCTCACGCCTTGCTGCAGTGAGCTCACGCCTTGCTGCAGTGAGCTCACGCCTTGCTGCAGTGAGCTCACGCGTTGCTGCAGTGAGCTCACGCCTTGCCGCAGTGATTTCACGCCTTGCCGCAGTGAGCTCACGCGTTGCTGCGGTGAGCTCACGCGTTGCTGCAGTGAGCTCACGCCTTGCTGCAGTGAGCTCACGCCTTGCTGCAGTGAGCTCACGCGTTGCTGCAGTGAGCTCACGCCTTGCTGCAGTGAGTTCACGCCTTGCTGCAGTGAGCTCACGCCTTGCTGCAGTGAGCTTACGCTTTGCTGTAGTGAGCTCACGCCTTGCTGCAGTGAGCTCACGCCTTGCCGCATTGAGCTCACGCCTTGCCGCAGTGAGCTCACGCCTTGCTGCAGTGAGCTCACGCCTTGCTGCAGTGAGCTCACGCCTTGCTGCAGTGAGCTCACGCCTTGCTGCAGTGAGCTCACGCCTTGCTGCAGTGAGCTCACGCGTTGCTGCAGTAAGCTCACGCCTTGCTGCAGTGAGCTCACGCCTTGCTGCAGTGAGCTCACGCGTTGCTGCAGTGAGCTCACGCCTTGCTGCAGTGAGCTCACGCCTTGCTGCAGTGAGCTCACGCGTTGCTGCAGTGAGCTCACGCCTTGCTGCAGTGAGCTCACCTTGCTGCAGTGAGCTCACGTCTTGCTGCAGTGAGCTCACGCCTTGCTGCAGTGAGCTCACACGTTGCTGCAGTGAGCTCACGCCTTGCTGCAGTGAGCTCACGCCTTGCTGCAGTGAGTTCACGCCTTGCTGCAGTGAGCTCACGCCTTGCTGCAGTGAGCTCACGCCTTGCTGCAGTGAGCTCACGCCTTGCTACAGTGAGCTCACGCCTTGCTGCAGTGTGCTCACGCCTTGCTGCAGTGAGCTCACGCGTTGCTGCAGTGAGCTCACGCGTTGCTGCAGTGAGCTCACGCCTTGCTGCAGTGAGCTCACGCCTTGCTGCAGTGAGTTCACGCCTTGCTGCAGTGAGCTCACGCCTTGCTGCAGTGAGCTCACGCCTTGCTGCAGTGAGCTCACGCCCTGCTACAGTGAGCTCACGCCTTGCTGCAGTGTGCTCACGCCTTGCTGCAGTGAGCTCACGCGTTGCTGCAGTGAGCTCACGCGTTGCTGCAGTGAGTTCACGCGTTGCTGCAGTGAGTTCACGCCTTGCTGCAGTGAGCTCACGCCTTGCTGCAGTGAGCTCACGCCTTGCTGCAGTGAGCTCACGCCTTGCTGCAGTGATTTCACGCGTTGCCGCAGTGAGCTCACGCCTTGCCGCAGTGAGCTCACGCCTTGCTGCAGTGAGCTCACGCCTTGCCGCAGTGATTTCGCGCCTTGCTGCAGTGAGCTCACGCGTTGCTGCAGTGAGCTCACGCCTTGCTGCAGTGAGCTCACGCATTGCTGCAGTGAGCTCACGCCTTGCTGCAGTGAGCTCACGCCTTGCTGCAGTGAGCTCACGCCTTGCTGCAGTGAGCTCACGCCTTGCTGCAGTGAGCTCACGCATTGCTGCAGTGAGCTCACGCCTTGCTGCAGTGAGCTCACGCCTTGCTGCAGTGAGCTCACGCCTTGCTGCAGTGAGCTCACGCCTTGCTGCAGTGAGCTCACGCCTTGCCGCAGTGATTTCACGCCTTGCTGCAGTGAGCTCACGCGTTGCTGCAGTGAGCTCACGCCTTGCTGCAGTGAGCTCAAGCATTGCTGCAGTGAGCTCACGCGTTGCTGCAGTGAGCTCACGTCTTGCTGCAGTGAGCTCACGCCTTGCTGCAGTGAGCTCATGCCTTGCTGCAGTGATCTCACGCCTTGCTGCAGTGAGCTCACGCCTTGCTGCAGTGAGCTCACGCCTTGCTGCAGTGAGCTCACGTCTTGCTGCAGTGAGCTCACGCCTTGCTGCAGTGAGCTCACGCCTTGCTGCAGTGAGCTCACGCCTTGCTGCAGTGAGCTCACGCCTTGCTGCAGTGAGCTCACGCATTGCTGCAGTGAGCTCACGCCTTGCTGCAGTGAGCTCACGCCTTGCTGCAGTGAGCTCACGCCTTGCTGCAGTGAGCTCACGCCAGTGAGCTCACGCCCTGCTACAGTGAGCTCACGCCTTGCTGCAGTGAGCTCACGCCTTGCAGCAGTGAGTTCACGCCTTGCTGCAGTGAGCTCACGCCTTGCTGCAGTGAGCTCACGCCTTGCTGCAGTGAGCTCACGCCCTGCTGCAGTGAGCTCACGCCTTGCTGCAGTGAGCTCACGCGTTGCCGCAGTGAGCTCACGCGTTGCTGCAGTGATTTCACGCGTTGCCGCAGTGAGCTCACGCCTTGCCGCAGTGAGCTCACGCCTTGCTGCAGTGAGCTCACGCCTTGCCGCAGTGATTTCGCGCCTTGCTGCAGTGAGCTCACGCGTTGCTGCAGTGAGCTCACGCGTTGCTGCAGTGAGCTCACGCCTTGCCGCAGTGAGCTCACGCATTGCTGCAGTGAGCTCACGCGTTGCTGCAGTGAGCTCACGCCTTGCTGCAGTGAGTTCACGCCTTGCTGCAGTGAGTTCACGCCTTGCTGCAGTGAGTTCACGCCTTGCTGCAGTGAGCTCACGCCTTGCTGCAGTGAGTTCACGCCTTGCTGCAGTGAGCTCACGCCTTGCCGCAGTGAGCTCACGCCTTGCTGCAGTGAGCTCACGCCTTGCTGCAGTGAGCTCACGCCTTGCTGCAGTGAGCTCACGCCTTGCTGCAGTGAGCTCACGCCTTGCTGCAGTGAGCTCACGCATTGCTGCAGTGAGCTCACGCCTTGCTGCAGTGAGCTCACGCCTTGCTGCAGTGAGCTCATGCCTTGCTGCAGTGAGCTCACGCGTTGCTGCAGTGAGCTCACGCGTTGCCGCAGTGAGTTCACGCCTTGCTGCAGTGAGCTCACGCCTTGCTGCAGTGAGCTCATGCCTTGCTGCAGTGAGCTCACGCCTTGCCGCAGTGAGCTCACGCCTTGCTGCAGTGAGCTCACGCCTTGCCGCAGTGATTTCACGCCTTGCTGCAGTGAGCTCACGCGTTGCTGCAGTGAGCTCACGCCTTGCTGCAGTGAGCTCAAGCATTGCTGCAGTGAGCTCACGCGTTGCTGCAGTGAGCTCACGTCTTGCTGCAGTGAGCTCACGCGTTGCTGCAGTGAGCTCACGTCTTGCTGCAGTGAGCTCACGCCTTGCTGCAGTGAGCTCACGCCTTGCTGCAGTGAGCTCACGCCTTGCTGCAGTGAGCTCACGCCTTGCTGCAGTGAGCTCACGCATTGCTGCAGTGAGCTAAAGACTGTCTACAGTGAGGGCACGCCTTGCTGCAGTGAGCTCACGCCTTGCTGCAGTGAGCTCACGCCTTGCTGCAGTGAGCTCACGCGTTGCTGCAGTGAGCTCACGCGTTGCCGCAGTGAGTTCACGCCTTGCTGCAGTGAGCTCACGCCTTGCTGCAGTGAGCCCACGCCTTGCTGCAGTGAGCTCACGCCTTGCCGCAGTGAGCTCACGCCTTGCTGCAGTGAGCTCACCCCTTGCCGCAGTGATTTCACGCCTTGCTGCAGTGAGCTCACGCGTTGCTGCAGTGAGCTCACGCCTTGCTGCAGTGAGCTCAAGCATTGCTGCAGTGAGCTCACGCGTTGCTGCAGTGAGCTCACGTCTTGCTGCAGTGAGCTCACGCCTTGCTGCAGTGAGCTCACGCCTTGCTGCAGTGATCTCACGCCTTGCTGCAGTGAGCTCACGCCTTGCTGCAGTGAGCTCACGCCTTGCTGCAGTGAGCTCACGTCTTGCTGCAGTTAGCTCACGCCTTGCTGCAGTGAGCTCACGCCAGTGATCTCACGCCCTGCTACAGTGAGCTCACGCCTTGCTGCAGTGAGCTCACGCCTTGCAGCAGTGAGTTCACGCCTTGCTGCAGTGAGCTCACGCCTTGCTGCAGTGAGCTCACGCCTTGCTGCAGTGAGCTCACGCCTTGCTGCAGTGAGCTCACGCCTTGCTGCAGTGATTTCACGCGTTGCCGCAGTGAGCTCACGCCTTGCCGCAGTGAGCTCACGCCTTTCTGCAGTGAGCTCACGCCTTGCCGCAGTGATTTCGCGCCTTGCTGCAGTGAGCTCACGCGTTGCTGCAGTGAGCTCACGCCTTGCTGCAGTGAGCTCACGCATTGCTGCAGTGAGCTCACGCCTTGCTGCAGTGAGCTCACGCCTTGCTGCAGTGAGCTCACGCCTTGCTGCAGTGAGCTCACGCCTTGCTGCAGTGAGCTCACGCATTGCTGCAGTGAGCTCACGCCTTGCTGCAGTGAGCTCACGCCTTGCTGCAGTGAGCTCACGCCTTGCTGCAGTGAGCTCACGCCTTGCTGCAGTGAGCTCACGCCTTGCTGCAGTGAGTTCACGCCTTGCTGCAGTGAGCTCACGCCTTGCTGCAGTGAGCTCACGCCTTGCCGCAGTGAGCTCACGCCTTGCCGCAGTGAGCTCACGCCTTGCCGCAGTGAGCTCACCCCTTGCCGCATTGAGCTCACGCCTTGCTGCATTGAGCTCACGCCTTGCTGCAGTGAGCTCACGCCTATCTGCAGTGGGCTCACGCCTTGATGCAGTGAGCTCACGCCTTGCTGCAGTGAGCTCACGCCTTGCTGCAGTGAGCTCACGCCTTGCTGCAGTGAGCTCACGCCTTGCTGCAGTGAGCTCACGCTTTGCCGCAGTGAGCTCACGCCTTGCTGCATTGAGCTCACGCCTTGCCGCAGTGAGCTCACGCCTTGCTGCAGTGAGCTCACGCCTTGCTGCAGTGAGCTCACGCCTTGCTGCAATGAGCTCACGCGTTGCTGCAGTGAGCTCACGCGTTGCTGCAGTGAGCTCACGCCTTGCTGCAGTGAGCTCACGCCTTGCTGCAGTGAACTCACGCCTTGCTGCAGTGAACTCACGCCTTGCTGCAGTGAGCTCACGCCTTGCTGCAGTGAGCTCACGCCTTGCTGCAGTGAGCTCACGCCTTGCTGCAGTGAGTTCACGCCTTGCTGCAGTGAGCTCACGCCTTGCTGCAGTGAGCTCACGCCTTGCTGCAGTGAGCTCACCCCTTGCTGCAGTGAGCTCACGCGTTGCTGCAGTGAGCTCACGCGTTGCTGCAGTGAGCTCACGCCTTGCTGCAGTGAGTTCACGCGTTGCTGCAGTGAGCTCACGCGTTGCTGCAGTGAGCTCACGCGTTGCTGCAGTGAGCTCACGCCTTGCTGCAGTGAGCTCACGCCTTGCTGCAGTGAGCTCACGCGTTGCTGCAGTGAGCTCACGCCTTGCTGCAGTGAGCTCACGCCTTGCTGCAGTGAGCTCACGCCTTGCTGCAGTGAGTTCACCCCTTGCTGCAGTGAGCTCACGCCTTGCTGCAGTGAGCTCACGCCTTGCCGCAGTGAGCTCACGCCTTGCTGCAGTGAGCTCACGCGTTGCTGCAGTGAGCTCACGCCTTGCTGCAGTGAGCTCACGCCTTGCTGCAGTGAGCTCACGCCTTGCTGCAGTGAGCTCACGCCTTGCTGCAGTGAGCTCACGCCTTGCTGCAGTGAGCTCACGCCTTGCTGCAGTGAGCTCACGCCTTGCTGAAGTGAGCTCACGCGTTGCTGCAGTGAGCTCACGCCTTGCTGCAGTGAGCTCACGCCTTGCTGCAGTGAGCTCACGCGTTGCTGCAGTGAGCTCACGCCTTGCTGCAGTGAGCTCACGCCTTGCTGCAGTGAGCTCACGCCTTGCTGCAGTGAGCTCACGCCTTGCTGCAGTGAGCTCACGCCTTGCTGCAGTGAGCTCACGCCTTGCTGCAGTGAGCTCACGCCTTGCTGAAGTGAGCTCACGCGTTGCTGCAGTGAGCTCACGCGTTGCTGCAGTGAGCTCACGCGTTGCTGCAGTGAGCTCACGCCTTGCTGCAGTGAGCTCACGCCTTGCTGCAGTGAGCTCACGCCTTGCTGCAGTGAGCTCACGCGTTGCTGCAGTGAGCTCACGCCTTGCTGCAGTGAGCTCACACCTTGCTGCAGTGAGCTCACGCCTTGCTGCAGTGAGCTCACCCCTTGCTGCAGTGAGCTCACGCCTTGCTGCAGTGAGCTCACGCCTTGCCGCAGTGAGCTCACGCCTTGCTGCAGTGAGTTCACGCGTTGCTGCAGTGAGCTCACGCGTTGCTGCAGTGAGCTCACGCGTTGCTGCAGTGAGCTCACGCCTTGCTGCAGTGAGCTCACGCCTTGCTGCAGTGAGCTCACGCGTTGCTGCAGTGAGCTCACGCCTTGCTGCAGTGAGCTCACGCCTTGCTGCAGTGAGCTCACGCCTTGCTGCAGTGAGTTCACCCCTTGCTGCAGTGAGCTCACGCCTTGCTGCAGTGAGCTCACGCCTTGCCGCAGTGAGCTCACGCCTTGCTGCAGTGAGCTCACGCGTTGCTGCAGTGAGCTCACGCCTTGCTGCAGTGGGCTCACGCCTTGCTGCAGTGAGCTCACGCCTTGCCGCAGTGAGCTCACGCCTTGCTGCAGTGAGCACACGCCTTGCTGCAGTGAGCTCACGCCTTGCTGCAGTGAGCTCACGCGTTGCTGCAGTGAGCTCACGCCTTGCTGCAGTGAGCTCCCGCCTTGCTGCAGTGAGCTCACGCCTTGCTGCAGTGAGCTCACGCGTTGCTGCAGTGAGCTCACGCCTTGCTGCAGTGAGCTCACGCCTTGCTGCAGTGAGCTCACGCCTTGCTGCAGTGAGCTCACGCCTTGCTGCAGTGAGCTCACGCCTTGCTGCAGTGAGCTCACGCCTTGCTGCAGTGAGCTCACGCCTTGCTGAAGTGAGCTCACGCGTTGCTGCAGTGAGCTCACGCGTTGCTGCAGTGAGCTCACGCGTTGCTGCAGTGAGCTCACGCCTTGCTGCAGTGAGCTCACGCCTTGCTGCAGTGAGCTCACGCGTTGCTGCAGTGAGCTCACGCCTTGCTGCAGTGAGCTCACACCTTGCTGCAGTGAGCTCACGCCTTGCTGCAGTGAGCTCACGCCTTGCTGCAGTGAGCTCACGCGTTGCTGCAGTGAGCTCACGCCTTGCTGCAGTGAGCTCACGCCTTGCTGCAGTGAGCTCAAGCCTTGCTGCAGTGAGCTCACGCCTTGCTGCAGTGAGCTCACGACTTGCTGCAGTGAGCTCACGCGTTGCTGCAGTGAGCTCACACGTTGCTGCAGTGAGCTCACGCCTTGCTGCAGTGAGCTCACGCCTTGCTGCAGTGAGCTCACGCGTTGCTGCAGTGAGCTCACGCGTTGCTGCAGTGAGCTCACGGGTTGCTGCAGTGAGCTCACGCGTTGCTGCAGTGAGCTCACGCCTTGCTGCAGTGAGCTCATGCCTTGCTGCAGTGAGCTCACGCCTTGCCGCAGTGAGCTCACGCCTTGCCGCAGTGAGCTCACGCCTTGCCGCAGTGAGCTCACCCCTTGCCGCATTGAGCTCACGCCTTGCTGCATTGAGCTCACGCCTTGCTGCAGTGAGCTCACGCCTTGCTGCAGTGGGCTCACGCCTTGATGCTGTGAGCTCACGCCTTGCTGCAGTGAGCTCACGCGTTGCTGCAGTGAGCTCACGCCTTGCTGCAGTGAGCTCACGCCTTGCTGCAGTGAGCTCACGCCTTGCTGCAGTGAGCTCACGCCTTGCTGCAGTGAGCTCACGCCTTGCTGCAGTGAGCTCACGCCTTGCTGCAGTGAGCTCACGCCTTGCTGAAGTGAGCTCACGCGTTGCTGCAGTGAGCTCACGCGTTGCTGCAGTGAGCTCACGCGTTGCTGCAGTGAGCTCACGCCTTGCTGCAGTGAGCTCACGCCTTGCTGCAGTGAGCTCACGCGTTGCTGCAGTGAGCTCACGCCTTGCTGCAGTGAGCTCACACCTTGCTGCAGTGAGCTCACGCCTTGCTGCAGTGAGCTCACGCCTTGCTGCAGTGAGCTCACGCGTTGCTGCAGTGAGCTCACGCCTTGCTGCAGTGAGCTCACGCCTTGCTGCAGTGAGCTCAAGCCTTGCTGCAGTGAGCTCACGCCTTGCTGCAGTGAGCTCACGACTTGCTGCAGTGAGCTCACGCGTTGCTGCAGTGAGCTCACACGTTGCTGCAGTGAGCTCACGCCTTGCTGCAGTGAGCTCACGCCTTGCTGCAGTGAGCTCACGCGTTGCTGCAGTGAGCTCACGCGTTGCTGCAGTGAGCTCACGGGTTGCTGCAGTGAGCTCACGCGTTGCTGCAGTGAGCTCACGCCTTGCTGCAGTGAGCTCATGCCTTGCTGCAGTGAGCTCACGCCTTGCCGCAGTGAGCTCACGCCTTGCCGCAGTGAGCTCACGCCTTGCCGCAGTGAGCTCACCCCTTGCCGCATTGAGCTCACGCCTTGCTGCATTGAGCTCACGCCTTGCTGCAGTGAGCTCACGCCTTGCTGCAGTGGGCTCACGCCTTGATGCTGTGAGCTCACGCCTTGCTGCAGTGAGCTCACGCCTTGCTGCAGTGAGCTCACGCCTTGCTGCAGTGAGCTCACGCCTTGCTGCAGTGAGCTCACGCCTTGCTGCAGTGAACTCACGCGTTGCTGCAGTGAGCTCACGCCTTGCTGCAGTGAGCTCACGCCTTGCTGCAGTGAGCTCACGCGTTGCTGCAGTGAGATCACGCCTTGCTGCAGTGAGCTCACGCCTTGCTGCAGTGAGCTCACGCTTTGCCGCAGTGAGCTCACGCCTTGCTGCATTGAGCTCACGCCTTGCCGCAGTGAGCTCACGCCTTGCTGCAGTGAGCTCACGCCTTGCTGCAGTGAGCTCACGCCTTGCTGCAATGAGCTCACGCGTTGCTGCAGTGAGCTCACGCGTTGCTGCAGTGAGCTCACGCCTTGCTGCAGTGAGCTCACGCCTTGCTGCTGTGAACTCACGCCTTGCTGCAGTGAACTCACGCCTTGCTGCAGTGAGCTCACGCCTTGCTGCAGTGAGCTCACGCCTTGCTGCAGTGAGCTCACGCCTTGCTGCAGTGAGTTCACGCCTTGCTGCAGTGAGCTCACGCCTTGCTGCAGTGAGCTCACGCCTTGCTGCAGTGAGCTCACGCCTTGCTGCAGTGAGCTCACGCCTTGCTGCAGTGAGCTCACGCGTTGCTGCAGTGAGCTCACGCCTTGCTGCAGTGAGCTCACGCCTTGCTGCAGTGAGCTCACGCCTTGCTGCAGTGAGTTCACCCCTTGCTGCAGTGAGCTCACGCCTTGCTGCAGTGAGCTCACGCCTTGCCGCAGTGAGCTCACGCCTTGCCGCATTGAGCTCACGCCTTGCCGCAGTGAGCTCACGCCTTGCTGCAGTGAGCTCACGCCTTGCTGCAGTGAGCTCACGCCTTGCTGCAGTGAGCTCACGCCTTGCTGCAGTGAGCTCACGCCTTGCTGCAGTGAGCTCACGCCTTGCTGCAGTGAGCTCACGCCTTGCTGCAGTGAGCTCACGCCTTGCTGCAGTGAGCTCACGCCTTGCTGCAGTGAGCTCACGCCTTGCTGCAGTGAGCTCACGCCTTGCTGCAGTGAGCTCACGCGTTGCTGCAGTGAGCTCACGCGTTGCTGCAGTGAGCTCACGCGTTGCTGCAGTGAGCTCACGCGTTGCTGCAGTGAGCTCACGCCTTGCTGCAGTGAGCTCACGCCTTGCTGCAGTGAGCTCACGCGTTGCTGCAGTGAGCTCACGCCTTGCTGCAGTGAGCTCACGCCTTGCTGCAGTGAGCTCACGCCTTGCTGCAGTGAGCTCACGCCTTGCTGCAGTGAGCTCACGCCTTGCTGCAGTGAGCTCACGCCTTGCTGCAGTGAGCTCACGCCTTGCTGCAGTGAGCTCACGCCTTGCTGCAGTGAGCTCACGACTTGCTGCAGTGAGCTCACGCGTTGCTGCAGTGAGCTCACACGTTGCTGCAGTGAGCTCACGCCTTGCTGCAGTGAGCTCACGCCTTGCTGCAGTGAGCTCACGCGTTGCTGCAGTGAGCTCACGCGTTGCTGCAGTGAGCTCACGGGTTGCTGCAGTGAGCTCACGCGTTGCTGCAGTGAGCTCACGCCTTGCTGCAGTGAGCTCATGCCTTGCTGCAGTGAGCTCACGCCTTGCCGCAGTGAGCTCACGCCTTGCCGCAGTGAGCTCACGCCTTGCCGCAGTGAGCTCACCCCTTGCCGCATTGAGCTCACGCCTTGCTGCATTGAGCTCACGCCTTGCTGCAGTGAGCTCACGCCTTGCTGCAGTGGGCTCACGCCTTGATGCTGTGAGCTCACGCCTTGCTGCAGTGAGCTCACGCCTTGCTGCAGTGAGCTCACGCCTTGCTGCAGTGAGCTCACGCCTTGCTGCAGTGAGCTCACGCCTTGCTGCAGTGAACTCACGCGTTGCTGCAGTGAGCTCACGCCTTGCTGCAGTGAGCTCACGCCTTGCTGCAGTGAGCTCACGCGTTGCTGCAGTGAGATCACGCCTTGCTGCAGTGAGCTCACGCCTTGCTGCAGTGAGCTCACGCTTTGCCGCAGTGAGCTCACGCCTTGCTGCATTGAGCTCACGCCTTGCCGCAGTGAGCTCACGCCTTGCTGCAGTGAGCTCACGCCTTGCTGCAGTGAGCTCACGCCTTGCTGCAATGAGCTCACGCGTTGCTGCAGTGAGCTCACGCGTTGCTGCAGTGAGCTCACGCCTTGCTGCAGTGAGCTCACGCCTTGCTGCAGTGAACTCACGCCTTGCTGCAGTGAACTCACGCCTTGCTGCAGTGAGCTCACGCCTTGCTGCAGTGAGCTCACGCCTTGCTGCAGTGAGCTCACGCCTTGCTGCAGTGAGTTCACGCCTTGCTGCAGTGAGCTCACGCCTTGCTGCAGTGAGCTCACGCCTTGCTGCAGTGAGCTCACGCCTTGCTGCAGTGAGCTCACGCCTTGCTGCAGTGAGCTCACGCGTTGCTGCAGTGAGCTCACGCCTTGCTGCAGTGAGCTCACGCCTTGCTGCAGTGAGCTCACGCCTTGCTGCAGTGAGCTCACGCCTTGCTGCAGTGAGCTCACGCCTTGCTGCAGTGAGCTCACGCCTTGCTGCAGTGAGCTCACGCCTTGCTGCAGTGAGCTCACGCCTTGCTACAGTGAGCTCACGCCTTGCTGCAGTGTGCTCACGCCTTGCTGCAGTGAGCTCACGCGTTGCTGCAGTGAGCTCACGCGTTGCTGTAATTTGATAATGTGGTGCTGCGTGTGTTTCACGTTACACAGCTTTCAAATTAGTTTCTTGCTCATGTTTCTACATATACACCTAAATGAAATATTGTCCATGCCTAGTTGTTTATTATGCCCTAACAATACAATCACCTTAAAAATGTGAATCGCATCTGCCCCAAACATTACACACTATTCTAACGAGTAACAACTGTATTGTTTCCTTTCACACTTGTCAACTTGAATTTGACGCTTGTCTCTTCTTGGTTCTTGATTTCTGGTTCTTGGTCAGTTCTTGGTTCTTGTTACGAGTGCAATTGAGTGAACGAACGAGAATTGCACTATCGAAGCAAAGAGTTCAATGAGCGAAGGCATGAGCGAAGGATTATATAGCGAAACAATAGTGGTAACGGTAATGGACTGTGGTTGTCGCGCGACGAGCCTGGGGCTGAGGTTGGGAAAGTGTCGAAGCGTAGGCCCGGAGCGCGGGTTACCAGCCGAGCCGTGAGGTTGGGATGCGATGTGCGAAGAGGGCGGGATAATGAATGATACGATGGTCGTGAGTGGTAACGGTGCTGACTGAGGTGCTACAGTGACGTACGCGTTGAGCAGGGACGCGAAGTAAGGAAAAGGGAATTTCCTTACACTACCCCCCTCCCCAAGGAGGCCCCTCTTACGAGAGCGCATGGACGTCGCGGAAATTTCGGCTTCGCAGATACTCGGGGAAGACAGGGTGGTTCTCAATTTTATCCAGGGGGACCCAGTTGTCTTCTGTGGGCGTTCGGTCCTTCCAGCGAATTAGGAACTCTATCCTTCGGGCTCCCCGAGGGTCGCGGACTCGGTGGCTGAGGATTTTTTCAGGGGTGATGAGTGGTTCGGTTGGGGGACGTGTCATGCTGGCTGGTCGATTTCGTGGCAGTTGGCTCGTGGATGGGATGTAAGGGCGAAGTAGGCTGACGTGGAATGACGGGCTGACGTACCAGTCAGCAGGGAGGAGGAGGTGGGCAGTGACGGGTGTGATCATGTGGCTGATGCGGAATGGCCCACAATACCGGGGGCGAAGTTTTGGAGTGATGGGCAGGCGAAGATTCTGAGTGTCGAGTAATACGAGGTCGTCGGGCTGATAAGTAACGGGTCTGCGATGTCGATCGGCGTTACGTTTAGCGATGATGTTTGATTTTTTGATTGCTTCTGCTGCCCTGGTCCGTGCTGCTTGCAGAATCTCGGCGAACTGTTGTGCTCGTGGGACTGGGTTGTCGGGATTCGGTGTCATGGGTACTGTTGGGTCCTGTCCGTAATTCAAATAAAACGGCGACTGTTGCGTCGTGGCTGATGGTGCGTTATTGTATGCGAACTCGATAAGTGGCAGCTGCTGTTCCCACGTATTCGGGTCGTCGCACGTGGCTCGAATCAGCTGCTCCATGGTCTGATTTGTCCGTTCTGTCTGTCCGTCGGTTTCGGGGTGATAGGATGAACTGAACTGTAAGCGCGTGCCGAACTGCTGCCACAGGTTCCGCCAGAAGTTGCTGGTAAATTTCGTGTCCCTGTCGCTGATGATCGACGCGGGTATCCCGTGCAGTCGTACGACGGTGGAGATGAATAGTCGGGCGGTTTCTTCGGCTGTGATGGATTTCGTGCATGCTGCGAAATGAGCCATTTTCGTTAGTCGATCGACGACGACCAGGATCGCGTCATTTCCACTCGCCCCAGCTGGTAACCCCGTGACGAAGTCCATCGTCACCTGCTGCCAAGCACGCTCTGGAGGCGGGATGGGTTGTAATTGCCCCGCTGGTCGCTTCCTGCTTGACTTCATGAGCTGGCAAGTGGGACACGATGCCACGTGTCGTTGCACATCGGTCAACATTTCTGGCCAGTAGTAGTACCGCTGCAGCTGTTGCCGTGTTTTTTCTACCCCGAAATGTCCTGAGGTGACTCTGTCGTGTGCTTCCTGTAACAGTAGTTCCCGCAGTAGCGTGTATCCCGGTACCCAGATGCGGTCGGTTCCAGTTTTTACGTAATAGACTCCTTTTGCCGCTGCGAATTGCTGTGAGTTGCCTCCTGTAAAGAACGAGTCTGTTTGATATCCGTGGGTAAATAGGCCGGTAAGCAGTGGGCTGGTCTGGGCGAGTAGTATCGCGTGGATCTGGGCAGTGGGGCGGGTCAGTGCGTCGGCGATATTCGATGCTCCTTTTTTGTATGTGACCGTATAGTGAAAATTCGACTCGAGGAAATCGAGCCATCGAATCTGTCGTGGGTTGAGGTGGGGCTGTGCACGGAGGTACTGTAGAGATCGGTGGTCTGTCCGTACTGTCACGTCTGCGCCAGTCAAGTAGCAGCGCCAAACTTTGAATGCATGCACGATCGCGAGCATTTCGCGGTCGTGTATCGGGTAATTTCGCTCAGGCGGATGTAGTTTGCGTGATTCGTAGGCGATGGGTTGGAGGCCGTTGCCGAAGTCCTGTAACAGTACAGCTCCGATGGCGATGTCACTTGCGTCGGTAACCACTTCGAAAGGGCGGTGGGGATCAGCGATACGTAGAACGGGTGGTGAACAGAGGACGTGTTTTAGGGCAGAGAAGGCAGCATGCTCTTTCTCCCCCCACGTAAAAGCGACCCCCTTACGCAGTAAATCAGTTAGTGGGGCTGTTAAACGTGCCATGTCGGGCACGAACCGTCGAACGTAATTAACAAACCCTAAAAAACTCTGCAGTTCTGTGATGTTTGTCGGGGGGCGCCACGCCTTTACCGTATCCAGCTTCTTTGGGTCGATCTCAACCCCAGCCTCGGAAATGACGTGACCTAAAAACTCTAGCCTATCCCTAAAAAACTCGCACTTGGAGCCCTTGGTGAGCAGCCGATGTTCTTCTAAAACCTTAAAAACTGCTTCAAGATCTGCTAAGTGTTGCTGCTTATCCCGACTGTAAACGAGGATATCGTCGAGGTAAACGATCACGCATTTATCTAAAAGTGGTCTAAACGCCTCGTTCATGGTCATCTGAAAAGTCGCAGGCGCGTTCGTCAACCCGAAAGGCATTACTGTATACTCGAATGACCCGTACCTAGTCCTAAATGCTGTTTTTGCGCAGTCCGATGGTTCGACCCGAATCTGATGGTAACCTCCCCGTAAATCTATTTTCGAAAAGACACGTGCTGTTCGCAGTTGGTCAATCAGTTCGTCGGCGCGGGGGATGGGGTATCGCGATTTGACTGTTACTCGGTTAAGCGCTCGGTAGTCGATGCACATGCGAAAACCTCCGTCTTTTTTCGGTGTGAACAGTATGGGTGCGGCGAACGGTGACGAGCTTGGTCGAATAAACTGCTTCTCTAACAGGTAATCTAACTGCTTCCTTAACTCGTCGAGCTCGGGCTGTGTCAGTCGAAATTGCCGCTGTACTATTGGCTGTGCCCCCGGTTCTAGCTCGATCCTGTGGTCGTGCGCTCGCTGAGGTGGCAGTCCCTGTGGTAAATCATCCGGAAATATCCCCGGGAACCGTTTCAGTAGTGTCTGTAATTCGGTCGGTACGGCTGCTAGCAGTTTCTTTAAATCATTCTGCTGCTCGTCTTTTTCTACCACTGCGATATCCACTGCGTACACGTCGGCTCCAGCAGCGACAACCCGTTTCATCGTGATGGCGTTGACCTGGACTGTCGAAGATTCGGGTGGCCGCCAGCGAGGTAGGACGACCCAGTTACCGCTACTTCGCACTGTGCAGCTCCCCGTCGTCCAGTCAATCCGTGGGTTGTACCGTCGCAGCCAATCACGTCCCAGTAAAATGTCGTGCCCATCCAGCGTCGTTGCGAGCATTTCCTGTGTAAACCCGAAGTTTCCCCCGCAGCGGACTTTTACTCGCTCCACTTTTTCTCGTATGGCCAATGGCGTGCCGTCGACTAAGCGTGCATCTATCTCAGGTAAACATCGGTTAAGTATTAATTGTAATCTCCGTGCGGTTGCAGTATTAACTAAGCTGTGACTTGCCCCTCCGTAGATCAGTACCGGGCAATCCGTCGCTGTACCCTCCTTATTCATCCGAGCCCGATCGATGGCGTGAATCGGTACTGTGACTCGGTGAGGGTCGGTGTGGTTGGGCGAGCAGGCAGTCTCGTCAGTAGTTGGCCCAACTTCTACTGACTGCTGGCGTTTCCCTGCCTCCGAGACTCCTTCCCCTGCTCTGCTCCTCGACGCCTCAGCTCCTCTGGACATTCGCTCTTGCGATGGCCCGGCCGGTTGCAAGCAAAGCAGCGCCCTCTAAATGGCGTGGCAGCTGCATTCGTTGCGACGGCATGTACAGTGGCGTGCTCGATCGGTCCCCGAGGACGATGTCCGAAATAGGACCCCGGTCTCGGTCGGCGTAGGATATCGATTTTCTCGGCGAGCGCGAGGATTTCGTTGAAATTCGATAGCCCGCGTAGCATTATCTCGTGCGATATGTCCGGCTTCAGCCCTCCGACGTAACGGTCCACCCGCTCCGCCTCGTGCATGTAGCCGACCTGTTCGCAAAGTGCGAGAAAACCGCTGGTGTAGTCTTGAACCGACCCGAGCTGGCGCCAAGTGCGCAGTTTCTGACGCGCCGAAATCGAAGCCGCGATCGGCTCAAAACGCGCCCGAAGCCCTGCGCACCACGCATCCCACGTGCTATATTGGGCTGTTTCGCAGAACGAACTCCAGGTGACAGCTGGACCCGAGGGCCCTTCCTCGTGCGACGGTGGCTCGTAAGCGCGTGGCGATGTCACGATGACTCGCCACCAGTCCATGGCGGGGCCCCTGAGTAGTGAAACCGCATACCGAATCTTGGCGGCGTCCGACTCGACGTAGTTGGCGTCGAAAAACACATTCATCGTGAAGACCCATGATTGAACTGTCGGGCCGCCGCGTTGGCTTGGGTCGAAGTAGGGCGGGCGTTCCGGCTTGAGTGGCTTTGGGGCCATCATGGCGTTTTCACCACTTGTCGTCGCAAACTCCACGTGCCGACGGGCTTCTCGGGGCTCCCGTGGGCTTAGCGTGCTCCTGTTCCCTCCCATGCCGGGCATCGGTTGGGCTGCGCCGTCACTGGCTGCGCCTGAGCGCTGTCCCGTGCTGTTGTGTTGCGTTGGTGTGCCGGATGAAATGATAATCGGCTCCTCCGAATGTACAGAGACATTGGTTGGTGCATGGGATGTTGTCGGAGCATTCACCGTTGACTGTTGACGAGCGGAGTCACGTTCCGCCGTGAGCGTCGCGATTTCAAGCGCCGAATCCTCCAATTGTCGCACGAGACGATCGAGTTGCTCCTGCGTCAACGTGGCGAGAGTGAGGTCGGCCATGGCGGGGGTGTCGGGCAAGTTCAGCGAGAGCCTCGGTCGTGGCCGTGCGTGCTTGCGAGAGAGCACTACGAGCGGCGGTGCTGTGTCGCTGAGAGACGTCTACCCCCCCCAAAAATTGAGATAGTGGGAAGCAAAGGTGTGGATGCGGTCCGAGATGAGATCGTAGGCTCTGATTACCAAGTGTTACGAGTGCAATTGAGTGAACGAACGAGAATTGCACTATCGAAGCAAAGAGTTCAATGAGCGAAGGCATGAGCGAAGGATTATATAGCGAAACAATAGTGGTAACGGTAATGGACTGTGGTTGTCGCGCGACGAGCCTGGGGCTGAGGTTGGGAAAGTGTCGAAGCGTAGGCCCGGAGCGCGGGTTACCAGCCGAGCCGTGAGGTTGGGATGCGATGTGCGAAGAGGGCGGGATAATGAATGATACGATGGTCGTGAGTGGTAACGGTGCTGACTGAGGTGCTACAGTGACGTACGCGTTGAGCAGGGACGCGAAGTAAGGAAAAGGGAATTTCCTTACAGTTCTTGATTCTTGTCACTACCTACAATAGCTATCCCGTTTTCTGAACACCCCGCCGTCCCCTCTCCTCCAATCCCAGTGTATCCTCTCCCTCCAATCCCGCCAGCGCCTCTCCCTCCTCCCAATCGCCGTCGCCTCTCCCTCCTCCCAACCGCCGTCGCCTCTCCCTCCCATCCCGCCATGGCCTCTCCCTCCCGCCCCGTCATAGCTGCTCCCTTCCTCCTCGCCGTCGCCTCTCCCTCCCTTCCCGTCCTCGCCTCTGGTGGGTGCACGAGCGTGAGCACGTGTTGCTGAACGACCTCGCGTTGTTTTCACCGTTGTCTCAGGTGCGTATACGTTTCTCGGACCTTCATACCTCCCTCCTTTTCTTAGGTTTTCTACTTTCTTCGTGAGTTCTCTATTGCTCTCCTCTTTGGTCGCCTAATGCGCTGGCGCCTAGCGCGCTGGCGTCTAACGCGCTGGCGCCTAGCGCGCTGGCGTCTAGCGCGCTGGCGCCTAGCGCGCTAGCGCCTAGCACGCTGGCGTCTAACGCGCTGGCGCCTAGCGCGCTGGCACCTAAAGCGCTGGCGATTAGCGCGCCCACACCTTGCAGCGTGCCGCGCGCTGGTGGCTTGTGCGCTGCTTATTGGGGCAGTGCGCTGGCGAATTCCTGCGGCGGCCTTTCAGCGCTGCGCGCTGGCAAATGATTGCGCACACCTTGCTCCATTGAGGTCACGGGTTGCTGCAGTGAGGTCACGCGTTGCTCCAGTGAGGTCACGCCTTGCTGCAGTGAGGTCACGCCTTGCTGCAGTGAGCTCACGCGTTGCTGCAGTGAGCTCACGCCTTGCTGCAGTGAGCTCACGCCTTGCTGCAGTGAGTTCACGCCTTGCTGCAGTGAGCTCACGCCTTCCTGCAGTGAGCTCACGCCTTGCTGCAGTGAGCTCACGCCTTGCTGCAGTGAGCTCACGCCTTGCTGCAGTAAGCTCACGCCTTGCTGCAGTGAGCTCACGCCTTGCCGCAGTGAGCTCACGCCTTGCCGCAGTGAGCTCACGCCTTGCTGCTTTGAGCTCACGCCTTGCTGCAGTGAGCTCACGCCTTGCCGCAGTGAGCTCACGCCTTGCTGCTTTGAGCTCACGCCTTGCTGCAGTGAGCTCACGCCTTGCTGCAGTGAGCTCACGCCTTGCTGCAGTGAGCTCACGCCTTGCTGCAGTGAGCTCGCGCGTTGCTTACGCGTTGCTGCAGTGAGCTCACGCGTTACTGCAGTGAGCTCACGCGTCGCTGCAGTGAGCTCACGCCTTGCTGCAGTGAGCTCACGCGTTGCTGCAGTGAGCTCACGCCTTGCTGCAGTGAGCTCACGCCTTGCTGCTTTGAGCTCACGCCTTGCTGCAGTGAGCTCACGCCTTGCTGCAGTGAGCTCACGCCTTGCTGCAGTGAGCTCACGCCTTGCTGCAGTGAGCTCACGCCTTGCTGCAGTGAGCTCGCGCGTTGCTTACGCGTTGCTGCAGTGAGCTCACGCGTTACTGCAGTGAGCTCACGCGTCGCTGCAGTGAGCTCACGCCTTGCTGCAGTGAGCTCACGCGTTGCTGCAGTGAGCTCACGCCTTGCTACAGTGAGCTCACGCCTTGCTGCAGTGAGCTCACGCGTTGCTGCAGTGAGTTCACGCGTTGCTGCAGTGAGTTCACGCCTTGCTGCAGTGAGCTCACGCCTTGCTGCAGTGAGCTCACGCCTTGCTGCAGTGAGCTCACGCCTTGCTGCAGTGAGCTCACGCCTTGCTGCAGTGAGCACACGCCTTGCAACAGTGAGCTCACGCCTTGCTGCAGTGAGCTCACGCCTTGCCGCAGTGAGCTCACGCCTTGCCGCAGTGAGCTCACGCGTTGCTGCAGTGAGCTCACGCCTTGCTGCAGTGAGCTCACGCGTTGCTGCAGTGAGCTCACGCGTTGCTGCAGTGAGCTCACGCCTTGCTGCAGTGAGCTCACGCCTTGCTGCAGTGAGCTCACGCCTTGCTGCAGTGAGCTCACGCCTTGCTGCAATGAGCTCACGCCTTGCTGCAGTGAGCTCACGCCTTGCTGCAGTGAGCTCACGCCTTGCTACAGTGAGCTCACGCCTTGCTGCAGTGAGCTCACGCGTTGCTGCAGTGAGCTCACGCGTTGCTGCAGTGAGTTCACGCGTTGCTGCAGTGAGTTCACGCCTTGCTGCAGTGAGCTCACGCCTTGCTGCAGTGAGCTCACGTCTTGCTGCAGTGAGCTCACGCCTTGCTGCAGTGAGCTCACGCCTTGCTGCAGTGAGCACACGCCTTGCAACAGTGAGCTCACGCCTTGCTGCAGTGAGCTCACGCCTTGCCGCAGTGAGCTCACGCCTTGCCGCAGTGAGCTCACGCGTTGCTGCAGTGAGCTCACGCCTTGCTGCAGTGAGCTCACGCCTTGCTGCAGTGAGCTCACGCCTTGCTGCAGTGAGCTCACGCCTTGCTGCAGTGAGCTCACGCCTTGCTGCAGTGAGCTCACGCCTTGCTGTAGTGAGCTCACACCTTGCTGCAGTGAGCTCACGCCTTGCTGTAGTGAGCTCACACCTTGCTACAGTGAGCTCACGCCTTGCTGCAGTGAGCTCACGCCTTGCTGCAGTGAGCTCACGCGTTGCTGCATTGAGCTCACGCGTTGCTGCAGTGAGTTCACGCGTTGCTGCAGTGAGTTCACGCCTTGCTGCAGTGAGCTCACGCCTTGCTGCAGTGAGCTCACGCCTTGCTGCAGTGAGCTCACGCGTTGCTGCAGTGAGCTCACGCCTTGCCGCAGTGAGCTCACGCCTTGCTGCAGAGAGCTCACGCCTTGCCGCAGTGATTTTACGCCTTGCTGCAGTGAGCTCAGGCGTTGCTGCGATGAGCTCACGCGTTGCTGCAGTGAGCTCACGCATTGCTGCAGTGAGCTCACGCGTTGCTGCAGTGAGCTCACGCCTTGCTGCAGTGAGCTCACCTTGCTGCAGTGAGCTCACGCCTTGCTGCAGTGAGCTCACCTTGCTGCAGTGAGCTCACGCCTTGCTGCAGTGAGCTCACGCCTTGCTGCAGTGAGCTCACGCGTTGCTGCAGTGAGCTCACGCCTTGCTGCAGTGAGCTCACGCCTTGCTGCAGTGAGCTCACGCCTTGCTGCAGTGAGCTCACGCCTTGCTGCAGTGAGCTCACGCCTTGCTGCAGTGAGCTCACGCCTTGCTGCAGTGAGCTCACGCGTTGCTGCAGTGAGCTCACGCCTTGCTGCAGTGAGTTCACGCCTTGCTGCAGTGAGCTCACGCCTTGCTACAGTGAGCTCACGCCTTGCTGCAGTGAGCTCACGCGTTGCTGCAGTGAGCTCACGCGTTGCTGCAGTGAGCTCACGCGTTGCTGCAGTGAGTTCACGCGTTGCTGCAGTGAGTTCACGCCTTGCTGTAGTGAGCTCACGCCTTGCTGCAGTGAGCTCACGCCTTGCTGCAGTGAGCTCACGCCTTGCTGCAGTGAGCTCACGCCTTGCTGCAGTGAGCTCACGCCTTGCTGCAGTGAGCTCACGCCTTGCTGCAGTGAGCTCACGCCTTGCTGCAGTGAGCTCACGCCTTGCTACAGTGAGCTCACGCCTTGCTGCAGTGTGCTCACGCCTTGCTGCAGTGAGCTCACGCGTTGCTGCAGTGAGCTCACGCGTTGCTGCAGTGAGTTCACGCGTTGCTGCAGTGAGTTCACGCGTTGCTGCAGTGAGCTCACGCCTTGCTGCAGTGAGCTCACGCGTTGCTGCAGTGAGCTCACGCGTTGCTGCAGTGAGTTCACGCCTTGCTGTAGTGAGCTCACGCCTTGCTGCAGTGAGCTCACGCCTTGCTGCAGTGAGCTCACGCCTTGCTGCAGTGAGCTCACGCCTTGCTGCAGTGAGCTCACGCCTTGCTGCAGTGAGCTCACGCCTTGCTGCAGTGAGCTCACGCCTTGCTGCAGTGAGCTCACGCCTTGCTGCAGTGAGCTCACGCCTTGCTACAGTGAGCTCACGCCTTGCTGCAGTGTGCTCACGCCTTGCTGCAGTGAGCTCACGCCTTGCTGCAGTGAGCTCACGCGTTGCTGCAGTGAGTTCACGCGTTGCTGCAGTGAGTTCACGCCTTGCTGCAGTGAGCTCACGCCTTGCTGCAGTGAGCTCACGCCTTGCTGCAGTGAGCTCACGCGTTGCTGCAGTGAGTTCACGCGTTGCTGCAGTGAGCTCACGCCTTGCCGCAGTGAGCTCACGCCTTGCTGCAGTGAGCTCACGCCTTGCTGCAGTGAGCTCACGCCTTGCTGCAGTGAGCTCACGCGTTGCTGCAGTGAGTTCACGCGTTGCTGCAGTGAGCTCACGCGTTGCTGCAGTGAGCTCACGCGTTGCTGCAGTGAGCTCACGCGTTGCTGCAGTGAGCTCACGCCTTGCTGCAGTGAGCTCACCTTGCTGTAGTGAGCTCACGCCTTGCTACAGTGAGCTCACGCCTTGCTGCAGTGTGCTCACGCCTTGCTGCAGTGAGCTCACGCGTTGCTGCAGTGAGCTCACGCGTTGCTGCAGTGAGTTCACGCGTTGCTGCAGTGAGTTCACGCCTTGCTGCAGTGAGCTCACGCCTTGCCGCAGTGAGCTCACGCCTTGCTGCAGTGAGTTCACGCCTTGCTGCAGTGAGCTCACGCCTTGCTGCAGTGAGCTCACGCCTTGCTGCAGTGAGCTCACGCCTTGCTGCAGTGAGCTCACGCCTTGCTGCAGTGAGCTCACGCGTTGCTGCAGTGAGCTCACGCCTTGCTGCAGTGAGCTCACGCCTTGCTGCAGTGAGCTCACGCGTTGCTGCAGTGAGCTCACGCCTTGCTGCAGTGAGTTCACGCCTTGCTGCAGTGAGCTCACGCCTTGCTGCAGTGAGCTCACGCCTTGCTGCAGTGAGCTCACGCCTTGCTGCAGTGAGCTCACGCCTTGCCGCATTGAGCTCACGCCTTGCCGCAGTGAGCTCACGCCTTGCTGCAGTGAGCTCACGCCTTGCTGCAGTGAGCTCACGCCTTGCTGCAGTGAGCTCACGCCTTGCTGCAGTGAGCTCACGCCTTGCTGCAGTGAGCTCACGCCTTGCTGCAGTGAGCTCACGCGTTGCTGCAGTAAGCTCACGCCTTGCTGCAGTGAGCTCACGCCTTGCTGCAGTGAGCTCACGCGTTGCTGCAGTGAGCTCACGCCTTGCTGCAGTGAGCTCACGCCTTGCTGCAGTGAGCTCACGCGTTGCTGCAGTGAGCTCACGCCTTGCTGCAGTGAGCTCACGCCTTGCTGCAGTGAGCTCACACGTTGCTGCAGTGAGCTCACGCCTTGCTGCAGTGAGCTCACGCCTTGCTGCAGTGAGCTCACACGTTGCTGCAGTGAGCTCACGCCTTGCTGCAGTGAGCTCACGCCTTGCTGCAGTGAGTTCACGCCTTGCTGCAGTGAGCTCACGCCTTGCTGCAGTGAGCTCACGCCTTGCTGCAGTGAGCTCACGCCTTGCTACAGTGAGCTCACGCCTTGCTGCAGTGTGCTCACGCCTTGCTGCAGTGAGCTCACGTGTTGCTGCAGTGAGCTCACGCGTTGCTGCAGTGAGCTCACGCCTTGCTGCAGTGAGCTCACGCCTTGCTGCAGTGAGTTCACGCCTTGCTGCAGTGAGCTCACGCCTTGCTGCAGTGAGCTCACGCCTTGCTGCAGTGAGCTCACGCCCTGCTACAGTGAGCTCACGCCTTGCTGCAGTGTGCTCACGCCTTGCTGCAGTGAGCTCACGCGTTGCTGCAGTGAGCTCACGCGTTGCTGCAGTGAGTTCACGCGTTGCTGCAGTGAGTTCACGCCTTGCTGCAGTGAGCTCACGCCTTGCTGCAGTAAGCTCACGCCTTGCTGCAGTGAGCTCACGCCAGTGAGCTCACGCCCTGCTACAGTGAGCTCACGCCTTGCTGCAGTGAGCTCACGCGTTGCTGCAGTGAGCTCACGCCTTGCTGCAGTGAGTTCACGCCTTGCTGCAGTGAGCTCACGCCTTGCTGCAGTGAGCTCACGCCTTGCTGCAGTGAGCTCACGCCCTGCTGCAGTGAGCTCACGCCTTGCTGCAGTGAGCTCACGCGTTGCCGCAGTGAGCTCACGCGTTGCTGCAGTGATTTCACGCGTTGCCGCAGTGAGCTCACGCCTTGCCGCAGTGAGCTCACGCCTTGCTGCAGTGAGCTCACGCCTTGCCGCAGTGATTTCGCGCCTTGCTGCAGTGAGCTCACGCGTTGCTGCAGTGAGCTCACGCGTTGCTGCAGTGAGCTCACGCCTTGCCGCAGTGAGCTCACGCATTGCTGCAGTGAGCTCACGCGTTGCTGCAGTGAGCTCACGCCTTGCTGCAGTGAGTTCACGCCTTGCTGCAGTGAGCTCACGCCTTGCTGCAGTGAGCTCACGCGTTGCTGCAGTGAGCTCACGCCTTGCCGCAGTGAGCTCACGCCTTGCTGCAGTGAGCTCACGCCTTGCTGCAGTGAGTTCACGCCTTGCTGCAGTGAGTTCACGCCTTGCTGCAGTGAGTTCACGCCTTGCTGCAGTGAGCTCACGCGTTGCCGCAGTGATTTCGCGCCTTGCTGCAGTGAGCTCACGCGTTGCTGCAGTGAGCTCACGCCTTGCTGCAGTGAGCTCACGCATTGCTGCAGTGAGCTCACGCCTTGCTGCAGTGAGCTCACGCCTTGCTGCAGTGAGCTCACGCCTTGCTGCAGTGAGCTCACGCCTTGCTGCAGTGAGCTCACGCCTTGCTGCAGTGAGCTCACGCCTTGCTGCAGTGAGCTCACGCCTTGCTGCAGTGAGCTCACGCATTGCTGCAGTGAGCTCACGCCTTGCTGCAGTGATTTCACGCGTTGCCGCAGTGAGCTCACGCCTTGCCGCAGTGAGCTCACGCCTTGCTGCAGTGAGCTCACGCCTTGCCGCAGTGATTTCGCGCCTTGCTGCAGTGAGCTCACGCGTTGCTGCAGTGAGCTCACGCCTTGCTGCAGTGAGCTCACGCATTGCTGCAGTGAGCTCACGCCTTGCTGCAGTGAGCTCACGCCTTGCTGCAGTGAGCTCACGCCTTGCTGCAGTGAGCTCACGCCTTGCTGCAGTGAGCTCACGCATTGCTTCAGTGAGCTCACGCCTTGCTGCAGTGAGCTCACGCCTTGCTGCAGTGAGCTCACGCCTTGCTGCAGTGAGCTCACGCCTTGCCGCAGTGATTTCACGCCTTGCTGCAGTGAGCTCACGCGTTGCTGCAGTGAGCTCACGCCTTGCTGCAGTGAGCTCAAGCATTGCTGCAGTGAGCTCACGCGTTGCTGCAGTGAGCTCACGTCTTGCTGCAGTGAGCTCACGCCTTGCTGCAGTGAGCTCATGCCTTGCTGCAGTGATCTCACGCCTTGCTGCAGTGAGCTCACGCCTTGCTGCAGTGAGCTCACGCCTTGCTGCAGTGAGCTCACGTCTTGCTGCAGTGAGCTCACGCCTTGCTGCAGTGAGCTCACGCCTTGCTGCAGTGAGCTCACGCCTTGCTGCAGTGAGCTCACGCCTTGCTGCAGTGAGCTCACGCATTGCTGCAGTGAGCTCACGCCTTGCTGCAGTGAGCTCACGCCTTGCTGCAGTGAGCTCACGCCTTGCTGCAGTGAGCTCACGCCAGTGAGCTCACGCCCTGCTACAGTGAGCTCACGCCTTGCTGCAGTGAGCTCACGCCTTGCAGCAGTGAGTTCACGCCTTGCTGCAGTGAGCTCACGCCTTGCTGCAGTGAGCTCACGCCTTGCTGCAGTGAGCTCACGCCCTGCTGCAGTGAGCTCACGCCTTGCTGCAGTGAGCTCACGCGTTGCCGCAGTGAGCTCACGCGTTGCTGCAGTGATTTCACGCGTTGCCGCAGTGAGCTCACGCCTTGCCGCAGTGAGCTCACGCCTTGCTGCAGTGAGCTCACGCCTTGCCGCAGTGATTTCGCGCCTTGCTGCAGTGAGCTCACGCGTTGCTGCAGTGATTTCACGCGTTGCTGCAGTGAGCTCACGCGTTGCCGCAGTGAGTTCACGCCTTGCTGCAGTGAGCTCACGCCTTGCTGCAGTGAGCTCACGCCTTGCTGCAGTGAGCTCACGCCTTGCTGCAGTGAGCTCACGCCTTGCTGCAGTGAGCTCACACCTTGCTACAGTGAGCTCACGCCTTGCTGCAGTGAGCTCACGCCTTGCTGCAGTGAGCTCACGCGTTGCTGCATTGAGCTCACGCGTTGCTGCAGTGAGTTCACGCGTTGCTGCAGTGAGTTTACGCCTTGCTGCAGTGAGCTCACGCCTTGCTGCAGTGAGCTCACGCCTTGCTGCAGTGAGCTCACGCGTTGCTGCAGTGAGCTCACGCCTTGCCGCAGTGAGCTCACGCCTTGCTGCAGAGAGCTCACGCCTTGCCGCAGTGATTTTACGCCTTGCTGCAGTGAGCTCAGGCGTTGCTGCGATGAGCTCACGCGTTGCTGCAGTGAGCTCACGCATTGCTGCAGTGAGCTCACGCGTTGCTGCAGTGAGCTCACGCCTTGCTGCAGTGAGCTCACCTTGCTGCAGTGAGCTCACGCCTTGCTGCAGTGAGCTCACCTTGCTGCAGTGAGCTCACGCCTTGCTGCAGTGAGCTCACGCCTTGCTGCAGTGAGCTCACGCCTTGCTGCAGTGAGCTCACGCCTTGCTGCAGTGAGCTCACGCGTTGCTGCAGTGAGCTCACGCCTTGCTGCAGTGAGTTCACGCCTTGCTGCAGTGAGCTCACGCCTTGCTGCAGTGAGCTCACGCCTTGCTGCAGTGAGCTCACGCCTTGCTGCAGTGAGCTCACGCCTTGCCGCATTGAGCTCACGCCTTGCCGCAGTGAGCTCACGCCTTGCTGCAGTGAGCTCACGCCTTGCTGCAGTGAGCTCACGCCTTGCTGCAGTGAGCTCACGCCTTGCTGCAGTGAGCTCACGCCTTGCTGCAGTGAGCTCACGCGTTGCTGCAGTGAGCTCACGCGTTGCTGCAGTGAGTTCACGCGTTGCTGCAGTGAGTTCACGCCTTGCTGCAGTGAGCTCACGCCTTGCCGCAGTGAGCTCACGCCTTGCCGCAGTGATTTTACGCCTTGCTGCAGTGAGCTCAGGCGTTGCTGCGATGAGCTCACGCCTTGCTACAGTGAGCTCACGCGTTGCTGCAGTGAGCTCACGCGTTGCTGCAGTGAGTTCACGCGTTGCTGCAGTGAGTTCACGCCTTGCTGTAGTGAGCTCACGCCTTGCTGCAGTGAGCTCACGCCTTGCTGCAGTGAGCTCACGCCTTGCTGCAGTGAGCTCACGCCTTGCTGCAGTGAGCTCACGCCTTGCTGCAGTGAGCTCACGCCTTGCTGCAGTGAGCTCACGCCTTGCTGCAGTGAGCTCACGCCTTGCTACAGTGAGCTCACGCCTTGCTGCAGTGTGCTCACGCCTTGCTGCAGTGAGCTCACGCGTTGCTGCAGTGAGCTCACGCGTTGCTGCAGTGAGTTCACGCGTTGCTGCAGTGAGTTCACGCCTTGCTGCAGTGAGCTCACGCCTTGCTGCAGTGAGCTCACGCGTTGCTGCAGTGAGTTCACGCGTTGCTGCAGTGAGTTCACGCCTTGCTGTAGTGAGCTCACGCCTTGCTGCAGTGAGCTCACGCCTTGCTGCAGTGAGCTCACGCCTTGCTGCAGTGAGCTCACGCCTTGCTGCAGTGAGCTCACGCCTTGCTGCAGTGAGCTCACGCCTTGCTGCAGTGAGCTCACGCCTTGCTGCAGTGAGCTCACGCCTTGCTGCAGTGAGCTCACGCCTTGCTACAGTGAGCTCACGCCTTGCTGCAGTGAGCTCACGCGTTGCTGCAGTGAGCTCACGCGTTGCTGCAGTGAGTTCACGCGTTGCTGCAGTGAGTTCACGCCTTGCTGCAGTGAGCTCACGCCTTGCTGCAGTGAGCTCACGCCTTGCTGCAGTGAGCTCACGCGTTGCTGCAGTGAGCTCACGCCTTGCCGCAGTGAGCTCACGCCTTGCTGCAGTGAGCTCACGCCTTGCTGCAGTGAGCTCACGCCTTGCTGCAGTGAGCTCACGCGTTGCTGCAGTGAGTTCACGCGTTGCTGCAGTGAGCTCACGCGTTGCTGCAGTGAGCTCACGCGTTGCTGCAGTGAGCTCACGCCTTGCTGCAGTGAGCTCACCTTGCTGTAGTGAGCTCACGTCTTGCTGCAGTGAGCTCACGCCTTGCTGCAGTGAGCTCACACGTTGCTGCAGTGACCTCACGCGTTGCTGCAGTGAGTTCACGCGTTGCCGCAGTGAGTTCACGCCTTGCTGCAGTGAGCTCACGCCTTGCTGCAGTGAGCTCACACGTTGCTGCAGTGAGTTCACGCGTTGCTGCAGTGAGCTCACGGGTTGCTGCAGTGAGCTCACGCGTTGCTGCAGTGAGTTCACGCGTTGCTGCAGTGAGTTCACGCCTTGCTGCAGTGAGCTCACGCCTTGCCGCAGTGAGCTCACGCCTTGCTGCAGTGATTTTACGCCTTGCTGCAGTGAGCTCAGGCGTTGCTGCGATGAGCTCATGCCTTGCTACAGTGAGCTCACGCGTTGCTGCAGTGAGCTCACGCGTTGCTGCAGTGAGTTCACGCGTTGCTGCAGTGAGTTCACGCCTTGCTGTAGTGAGCTCACGCCTTGCTGCAGTGAGCTCACGCCTTGCTGCAGTGAGCTCACGCCTTGCTGCAGTGAGCTCACGCCTTGCTGCAGTGAGCTCACGCCTTGCTACAGTGAGCTCACGCCTTGCTGCAGTGTGCTCACGCCTTGCTGCAGTGAGCTCACGCGTTGCTGCAGTGAGCTCACGCGTTGCTGCAGTGAGTTCACGCGTTGCTGCAGTGAGCTCACGCCTTGCTGCAGTGAGCTCACGCCTTGCCGCAGTGAGTTCACGCGTTGCTGCAGTGAGTTCACGCCTTGCTGCAGTGAGCTCACGCCTTGCCGCAGTGAGCTCACGCCTTGCTGCAGTGAGCTCACGCCTTGCTGCAGTGAGCTCACGCCTTGCTGCAGTGAGCTCACGCCTTGCTGCAGTGAGCTCACGCCTTGCTGCAGTGAGCTCACGCCTTGCTGCAGTGAGCTCACGCGTTGCTGCAGTGAGCTCACGCCTTGCCGCAGTGATTTCACGCCTTGCCGCAGTGAGCTCACGCGTTGCTGCGGTGAGCTCACGCGTTGCTGCAGTGAGCTCACGCCTTGCTGCAGTGAGCTCACGCCTTGCTGCAGTGAGCTCACGCGTTGCTGCAGTGAGCTCACGCCTTGCTGCAGTGAGTTCACGCCTTGCTGCAGTGAGCTCACGCCTTGCTGCAGTGAGCTCACGCCTTGCTGCAGTGAGCTCACGCCTTGCTGCAGTGAGCTCACGCCTTGCCGCATTGAGCTCACGCCTTGCCGCAGTGAGCTCACGCCTTGCTGCAGTGAGCTCACGCCTTGCTGCAGTGAGCTCACGCCTTGCTGCAGTGAGCTCACGCCTTGCTGCAGTGAGCTCACGCCTTGCTGCAGTGAGCTCACGCGTTGCTGCAGTAAGCTCACGCCTTGCTGCAGTGAGCTCACGCCTTGCTGCAGTGAGCTCACGCGTTGCTGCAGTGAGCTCACGCCTTGCTGCAGTGAGCTCACGCCTTGCTGCAGTGAGCTCACGCGTTGCTGCAGTGAGCTCACGCCTTGCTGCAGTGAGCTCACCTTGCTGCAGTGAGCTCACGTCTTGCTGCAGTGAGCTCACGCCTTGCTGCAGTGAGCTCACACGTTGCTGCAGTGAGCTCACGCCTTGCTGCAGTGAGCTCACGCCTTGCTGCAGTGAGTTCACGCCTTGCTGCAGTGAGCTCACGCCTTGCTGCAGTGAGCTCACGCCTTGCTGCAGTGAGCTCACGCCTTGCTACAGTGAGCTCACGCCTTGCTGCAGTGTGCTCACGCCTTGCTGCAGTGAGCTCACGCGTTGCTGCAGTGAGCTCACGCGTTGCTGCAGTGAGCTCACGCCTTGCTGCAGTGAGCTCACGCCTTGCTGCAGTGAGTTCACGCCTTGCTGCAGTGAGCTCACGCCTTGCTGCAGTGAGCTCACGCCTTGCTGCAGTGAGCTCACGCCCTGCTACAGTGAGCTCACGCCTTGCTGCAGTGTGCTCACGCCTTGCTGCAGTGAGCTCACGCGTTGCTGCAGTGAGCTCACGCGTTGCTGCAGTGAGTTCACGCGTTGCTGCAGTGAGTTCACGCCTTGCTGCAGTGAGCTCACGCCTTGCTGCAGTGAGCTCACGCCTTGCTGCAGTGAGCTCACGCCTTGCTGCAGTGATTTCACGCGTTGCCGCAGTGAGCTCACGCCTTGCCGCAGTGAGCTCACGCCTTGCTGCAGTGAGCTCACGCCTTGCCGCAGTGATTTCGCGCCTTGCTGCAGTGAGCTCACGCGTTGCTGCAGTGAGCTCACGCCTTGCTGCAGTGAGCTCACGCATTGCTGCAGTGAGCTCACGCCTTGCTGCAGTGAGCTCACGCCTTGCTGCAGTGAGCTCACGCCTTGCTGCAGTGAGCTCACGCCTTGCTGCAGTGAGCTCACGCATTGCTGCAGTGAGCTCACGCCTTGCTGCAGTGAGCTCACGCCTTGCTGCAGTGAGCTCACGCCTTGCTGCAGTGAGCTCACGCCTTGCTGCAGTGAGCTCACGCCTTGCCGCAGTGATTTCACGCCTTGCTGCAGTGAGCTCACGCGTTGCTGCAGTGAGCTCACGCCTTGCTGCAGTGAGCTCAAGCATTGCTGCAGTGAGCTCACGCGTTGCTGCAGTGAGCTCACGTCTTGCTGCAGTGAGCTCACGCCTTGCTGCAGTGAGCTCATGCCTTGCTGCAGTGATCTCACGCCTTGCTGCAGTGAGCTCACGCCTTGCTGCAGTGAGCTCACGCCTTGCTGCAGTGAGCTCACGTCTTGCTGCAGTGAGCTCACGCCTTGCTGCAGTGAGCTCACGCCTTGCTGCAGTGAGCTCACGCCTTGCTGCAGTGAGCTCACGCCTTGCTGCAGTGAGCTCACGCATTGCTGCAGTGAGCTCACGCCTTGCTGCAGTGAGCTCACGCCTTGCTGCAGTGAGCTCACGCCTTGCTGCAGTGAGCTCACGCCAGTGAGCTCACGCCCTGCTACAGTGAGCTCACGCCTTGCTGCAGTGAGCTCACGCCTTGCAGCAGTGAGTTCACGCCTTGCTGCAGTGAGCTCACGCCTTGCTGCAGTGAGCTCACGCCTTGCTGCAGTGAGCTCACGCCCTGCTGCAGTGAGCTCACGCCTTGCTGCAGTGAGCTCACGCGTTGCCGCAGTGAGCTCACGCGTTGCTGCAGTGATTTCACGCGTTGCCGCAGTGAGCTCACGCCTTGCCGCAGTGAGCTCACGCCTTGCTGCAGTGAGCTCACGCCTTGCCGCAGTGATTTCGCGCCTTGCTGCAGTGAGCTCACGCGTTGCTGCAGTGAGCTCACGCGTTGCTGCAGTGAGCTCACGCCTTGCCGCAGTGAGCTCACGCATTGCTGCAGTGAGCTCACGCGTTGCTGCAGTGAGCTCACGCCTTGCTGCAGTGAGTTCACGCCTTGCTGCAGTGAGTTCACGCCTTGCTGCAGTGAGTTCACGCCTTGCTGCAGTGAGCTCACGCCTTGCTGCAGTGAGTTCACGCCTTGCTGCAGTGAGCTCACGCCTTGCCGCAGTGAGCTCACGCCTTGCTGCAGTGAGCTCACGCCTTGCTGCAGTGAGCTCACGCCTTGCTGCAGTGAGCTCACGCCTTGCTGCAGTGAGCTCACGCCTTGCTGCAGTGAGCTCACGCATTGCTGCAGTGAGCTCACGCCTTGCTGCAGTGAGCTCACGCCTTGCTGCAGTGAGCTCATGCCTTGCTGCAGTGAGCTCACGCGTTGCTGCAGTGAGCTCACGCGTTGCCGCAGTGAGTTCACGCCTTGCTGCAGTGAGCTCACGCCTTGCTGCAGTGAGCTCATGCCTTGCTGCAGTGAGCTCACGCCTTGCCGCAGTGAGCTCACGCCTTGCTGCAGTGAGCTCACGCCTTGCCGCAGTGATTTCACGCCTTGCTGCAGTGAGCTCACGCGTTGCTGCAGTGAGCTCACGCCTTGCTGCAGTGAGCTCAAGCATTGCTGCAGTGAGCTCACGCGTTGCTGCAGTGAGCTCACGTCTTGCTGCAGTGAGCTCACGCGTTGCTGCAGTGAGCTCACGTCTTGCTGCAGTGAGCTCACGCCTTGCTGCAGTGAGCTCACGCCTTGCTGCAGTGAGCTCACGCCTTGCTGCAGTGAGCTCACGCCTTGCTGCAGTGAGCTCACGCATTGCTGCAGTGAGCTCACGCCTTGCTGCAGTGAGCTCACGCCTTGCTGCAGTGAGCTCACGCCTTGCTGCAGTGAGCTCACGCGTTGCTGCAGTGAGCTCACGCGTTGCCGCAGTGAGTTCACGCCTTGCTGCAGTGAGCTCACGCCTTGCTGCAGTGAGCCCACGCCTTGCTGCAGTGAGCTCACGCCTTGCCGCAGTGAGCTCACGCCTTGCTGCAGTGAGCTCACCCCTTGCCGCAGTGATTTCACGCCTTGCTGCAGTGAGCTCACGCGTTGCTGCAGTGAGCTCACGCCTTGCTGCAGTGAGCTCAAGCATTGCTGCAGTGAGCTCACGCGTTGCTGCAGTGAGCTCACGTCTTGCTGCAGTGAGCTCACGCCTTGCTGCAGTGAGCTCACGCCTTGCTGCAGTGATCTCACGCCTTGCTGCAGTGAGCTCACGCCTTGCTGCAGTGAGCTCACGCCTTGCTGCAGTGAGCTCACGTCTTGCTGCAGTTAGCTCACGCCTTGCTGCAGTGAGCTCACGCCAGTGATCTCACGCCCTGCTACAGTGAGCTCACGCCTTGCTGCAGTGAGCTCACGCCTTGCAGCAGTGAGTTCACGCCTTGCTGCAGTGAGCTCACGCCTTGCTGCAGTGAGCTCACGCCTTGCTGCAGTGAGCTCACGCCTTGCTGCAGTGAGCTCACGCCTTGCTGCAGTGATTTCACGCGTTGCCGCAGTGAGCTCACGCCTTGCCGCAGTGAGCTCACGCCTTTCTGCAGTGAGCTCACGCCTTGCCGCAGTGATTTCGCGCCTTGCTGCAGTGAGCTCACGCGTTGCTGCAGTGAGCTCACGCCTTGCTGCAGTGAGCTCACGCATTGCTGCAGTGAGCTCACGCCTTGCTGCAGTGAGCTCACGCCTAGCTGCAGTGAGCTCACGCCTTGCTGCAGTGAGCTCACGCCTTGCTGCAGTGAGCTCACGCATTGCTGCAGTGAGCTCACGCCTTGCTGCAGTGAGCTCACGCCTTGCTGCAGTGAGCTCACGCCTTGCTGCAGTGAGCTCACGCCTTGCTGCAGTGAGCTCACGCCTTGCTGCAGTGAGTTCACGCCTTGCTGCAGTGAGCTCACGCCTTGCTGCAGTGAGCTCACGCCTTGCCGCAGTGAGCTCACGCCTTGCCGCAGTGAGCTCACGCCTTGCCGCAGTGAGCTCACCCCTTGCCGCATTGAGCTCACGCCTTGCTGCATTGAGCTCACGCCTTGCTGCAGTGAGCTCACGCCTATCTGCAGTGGGCTCACGCCTTGATGCAGTGAGCTCACGCCTTGCTGCAGTGAGCTCACGCCTTGCTGCAGTGAGCTCACGCCTTGCTGCAGTGAGCTCACGCCTTGCTGCAGTGAGCTCACGCTTTGCCGCAGTGAGCTCACGCCTTGCTGCATTGAGCTCACGCCTTGCCGCAGTGAGCTCACGCCTTGCTGCAGTGAGCTCACGCCTTGCTGCAGTGAGCTCACGCCTTGCTGCAATGAGCTCACGCGTTGCTGCAGTGAGCTCACGCGTTGCTGCAGTGAGCTCACGCCTTGCTGCAGTGAGCTCACGCCTTGCTGCAGTGAACTCACGCCTTGCTGCAGTGAACTCACGCCTTGCTGCAGTGAGCTCACGCCTTGCTGCAGTGAGCTCACGCCTTGCTGCAGTGAGCTCACGCCTTGCTGCAGTGAGTTCACGCCTTGCTGCAGTGAGCTCACGCCTTGCTGCAGTGAGCTCACGCCTTGCTGCAGTGAGCTCACCCCTTGCTGCAGTGAGCTCACGCGTTGCTGCAGTGAGCTCACGCGTTGCTGCAGTGAGCTCACGCCTTGCTGCAGTGAGTTCACGCGTTGCTGCAGTGAGCTCACGCGTTGCTGCAGTGAGCTCACGCGTTGCTGCAGTGAGCTCACGCCTTGCTGCAGTGAGCTCACGCCTTGCTGCAGTGAGCTCACGCGTTGCTGCAGTGAGCTCACGCCTTGCTGCAGTGAGCTCACGCCTTGCTGCAGTGAGCTCACGCCTTGCTGCAGTGAGTTCACCCCTTGCTGCAGTGAGCTCACGCCTTGCTGCAGTGAGCTCACGCCTTGCCGCAGTGAGCTCACGCCTTGCTGCAGTGAGCTCACGCGTTGCTGCAGTGAGCTCACGCCTTGCTGCAGTGAGCTCACGCCTTGCTGCAGTGAGCTCACGCCTTGCTGCAGTGAGCTCACGCCTTGCTGCAGTGAGCTCACGCCTTGCTGCAGTGAGCTCACGCCTTGCTGCAGTGAGCTCACGCCTTGCTGAAGTGAGCTCACGCGTTGCTGCAGTGAGCTCACGCCTTGCTGCAGTGAGCTCACGCCTTGCTGCAGTGAGCTCACGCGTTGCTGCAGTGAGCTCACGCCTTGCTGCAGTGAGCTCACGCCTTGCTGCAGTGAGCTCACGCCTTGCTGCAGTGAGCTCACGCCTTGCTGCAGTGAGCTCACGCCTTGCTGCAGTGAGCTCACGCCTTGCTGCAGTGAGCTCACGCCTTGCTGAAGTGAGCTCACGCGTTGCTGCAGTGAGCTCACGCGTTGCTGCAGTGAGCTCACGCGTTGCTGCAGTGAGCTCACGCCTTGCTGCAGTGAGCTCACGCCTTGCTGCAGTGAGCTCACGCCTTGCTGCAGTGAGCTCACGCGTTGCTGCAGTGAGCTCACGCCTTGCTGCAGTGAGCTCACACCTTGCTGCAGTGAGCTCACGCCTTGCTGCAGTGAGCTCACCCCTTGCTGCAGTGAGCTCACGCCTTGCTGCAGTGAGCTCACGCCTTGCCGCAGTGAGCTCACGCCTTGCTGCAGTGAGTTCACGCGTTGCTGCAGTGAGCTCACGCGTTGCTGCAGTGAGCTCACGCGTTGCTGCAGTGAGCTCACGCCTTGCTGCAGTGAGCTCACGCCTTGCTGCAGTGAGCTCACGCGTTGCTGCAGTGAGCTCACGCCTTGCTGCAGTGAGCTCCCGCCTTGCTGCAGTGAGCTCACGCCTTGCTGCAGTGAGCTCACGCGTTGCTGCAGTGAGCTCACGCCTTGCTGCAGTGAGCTCACGCCTTGCTGCAGTGAGCTCACGCCTTGCTGCAGTGAGCTCACGCCTTGCTGCAGTGAGCTCACGCCTTGCTGCAGTGAGCTCACGCCTTGCTGCAGTGAGCTCACGCCTTGCTGAAGTGAGCTCACGCGTTGCTGCAGTGAGCTCACGCGTTGCTGCAGTGAGCTCACGCGTTGCTGCAGTGAGCTCACGCCTTGCTGCAGTGAGCTCACGCCTTGCTGCAGTGAGCTCACGCGTTGCTGCAGTGAGCTCACGCCTTGCTGCAGTGAGCTCACACCTTGCTGCAGTGAGCTCACGCCTTGCTGCAGTGAGCTCACGCCTTGCTGCAGTGAGCTCACGCGTTGCTGCAGTGAGCTCACGCCTTGCTGCAGTGAGCTCACGCCTTGCTGCAGTGAGCTCAAGCCTTGCTGCAGTGAGCTCACGCCTTGCTGCAGTGAGCTCACGACTTGCTGCAGTGAGCTCACGCGTTGCTGCAGTGAGCTCACACGTTGCTGCAGTGAGCTCACGCCTTGCTGCAGTGAGCTCACGCCTTGCTGCAGTGAGCTCACGCGTTGCTGCAGTGAGCTCACGCGTTGCTGCAGTGAGCTCACGGGTTGCTGCAGTGAGCTCACGCGTTGCTGCAGTGAGCTCACGCCTTGCTGCAGTGAGCTCATGCCTTGCTGCAGTGAGCTCACGCCTTGCCGCAGTGAGCTCACGCCTTGCCGCAGTGAGCTCACGCCTTGCCGCAGTGAGCTCACCCCTTGCCGCATTGAGCTCACGCCTTGCTGCATTGAGCTCACGCCTTGCTGCAGTGAGCTCACGCCTTGCTGCAGTGGGCTCACGCCTTGATGCTGTGAGCTCACGCCTTGCTGCAGTGAGCTCACGCGTTGCTGCAGTGAGCTCACGCCTTGCTGCAGTGAGCTCACGCCTTGCTGCAGTGAGCTCACGCCTTGCTGCAGTGAGCTCACGCCTTGCTGCAGTGAGCTCACGCCTTGCTGCAGTGAGCTCACGCCTTGCTGCAGTGAGCTCACGCCTTGCTGAAGTGAGCTCACGCGTTGCTGCAGTGAGCTCACGCGTTGCTGCAGTGAGCTCACGCGTTGCTGCAGTGAGCTCACGCCTTGCTGCAGTGAGCTCACGCCTTGCTGCAGTGAGCTCACGCGTTGCTGCAGTGAGCTCACGCCTTGCTGCAGTGAGCTCACACCTTGCTGCAGTGAGCTCACGCCTTGCTGCAGTGAGCTCACGCCTTGCTGCAGTGAGCTCACGCGTTGCTGCAGTGAGCTCACGCCTTGCTGCAGTGAGCTCACGCCTTGCTGCAGTGAGCTCAAGCCTTGCTGCAGTGAGCTCACGCCTTGCTGCAGTGAGCTCACGACTTGCTGCAGTGAGCTCACGCGTTGCTGCAGTGAGCTCACACGTTGCTGCAGTGAGCTCACGCCTTGCTGCAGTGAGCTCACGCCTTGCTGCAGTGAGCTCACGCGTTGCTGCAGTGAGCTCACGCGTTGCTGCAGTGAGCTCACGGGTTGCTGCAGTGAGCTCACGCGTTGCTGCAGTGAGCTCACGCCTTGCTGCAGTGAGCTCATGCCTTGCTGCAGTGAGCTCACGCCTTGCCGCAGTGAGCTCACGCCTTGCCGCAGTGAGCTCACGCCTTGCCGCAGTGAGCTCACCCCTTGCCGCATTGAGCTCACGCCTTGCTGCATTGAGCTCACGCCTTGCTGCAGTGAGCTCACGCCTTGCTGCAGTGGGCTCACGCCTTGATGCTGTGAGCTCACGCCTTGCTGCAGTGAGCTCACGCCTTGCTGCAGTGAGCTCACGCCTTGCTGCAGTGAGCTCACGCCTTGCTGCAGTGAGCTCACGCCTTGCTGCAGTGAACTCACGCGTTGCTGCAGTGAGCTCACGCCTTGCTGCAGTGAGCTCACGCCTTGCTGCAGTGAGCTCACGCGTTGCTGCAGTGAGATCACGCCTTGCTGCAGTGAGCTCACGCCTTGCTGCAGTGAGCTCACGCTTTGCCGCAGTGAGCTCACGCCTTGCTGCATTGAGCTCACGCCTTTCCGCAGTGAGCTCACGCCTTGCTGCAGTGAGCTCACGCCTTGCTGCAGTGAGCTCACGCCTTGCTGCAATGAGCTCACGCGTTGCTGCAGTGAGCTCACGCGTTGCTGCAGTGAGCTCACGCCTTGCTGCAGTGAGCTCACGCCTTGCTGCTGTGAACTCACGCCTTGCTGCAGTGAACTCACGCCTTGCTGCAGTGAGCTCACGCCTTGCTGCAGTGAGCTCACGCCTTGCTGCAGTGAGCTCACGCCTTGCTGCAGTGAGTTCACGCCTTGCTGCAGTGAGCTCACGCCTTGCTGCAGTGAGCTCACGCCTTGCTGCAGTGAGCTCACGCCTTGCTGCAGTGAGCTCACGCCTTGCTGCAGTGAGCTCACGCGTTGCTGCAGTGAGCTCACGCCTTGCTGCAGTGAGCTCACGCCTTGCTGCAGTGAGCTCACGCCTTGCTGCAGTGAGTTCACCCCTTGCTGCAGTGAGCTCACGCCTTGCTGCAGTGAGCTCACGCCTTGCCGCAGTGAGCTCACGCCTTGCCGCATTGAGCTCACGCCTTGCCGCAGTGAGCTCACGCCTTGCTGCAGTGAGCTCACGCCTTGCTGCAGTGAGCTCACGCCTTGCTGCAGTGAGCTCACGCCTTGCTGCAGTGAGCTCACGCCTTGCTGCAGTGAGCTCACGCCTTGCTGCAGTGAGCTCACGCCTTGCTGCAGTGAGCTCACGCCTTGCTGCAGTGAGCTCACGCCTTGCTGCAGTGAGCTCACGCCTTGCTGCAGTGAGCTCACGCCTTGCTGCAGTGAGCTCACGCGTTGCTGCAGTGAGCTCACGCGTTGCTGCAGTGAGCTCACGCGTTGCTGCAGTGAGCTCACGCGTTGCTGCAGTGAGCTCACGCCTTGCTGCAGTGAGCTCACGCCTTGCTGCAGTGAGCTCACGCGTTGCTGCAGTGAGCTCACGCCTTGCTGCAGTGAGCTCACGCCTTGCTGCAGTGAGCTCACGCCTTGCTGCAGTGAGCTCACGCCTTGCTGCAGTGAGCTCACGCCTTGCTGCAGTGAGCTCACGCCTTGCTGCAGTGAGCTCACGCCTTGCTGCAGTGAGCTCACGCCTTGCTGCAGTGAGCTCACGCCTTGCTGCAGTGAGCTCACGACTTGCTGCAGTGAGCTCACGCGTTGCTGCAGTGAGCTCACACGTTGCTGCAGTGAGCTCACGCCTTGCTGCAGTGAGCTCACGCCTTGCTGCAGTGAGCTCACGCGTTGCTGCAGTGAGCTCACGCGTTGCTGCAGTGAGCTCACGGGTTGCTGCAGTGAGCTCACGCGTTGCTGCAGTGAGCTCACGCCTTGCTGCAGTGAGCTCATGCCTTGCTGCAGTGAGCTCACGCCTTGCCGCAGTGAGCTCACGCCTTGCCGCAGTGAGCTCACGCCTTGCCGCAGTGAGCTCACCCCTTGCCGCATTGAGCTCACGCCTTGCTGCATTGAGCTCACGCCTTGCTGCAGTGAGCTCACGCCTTGCTGCAGTGGGCTCACGCCTTGATGCTGTGAGCTCACGCCTTGCTGCAGTGAGCTCACGCCTTGCTGCAGTGAGCTCACGCCTTGCTGCAGTGAGCTCACGCCTTGCTGCCGTGAGCTCACGCCTTGCTGCAGTGAACTCACGCGTTGCTGCAGTGAGCTCACGCCTTGCTGCAGTGAGCTCACGCCTTGCTGCAGTGAGCTCACGCGTTGCTGCAGTGAGATCACGCCTTGCTGCAGTGAGCTCACGCCTTGCTGCAGTGAGCTCACGCTTTGCCGCAGTGAGCTCACGCCTTGCTGCATTGAGCTCACGCCTTGCCGCAGTGAGCTCACGCCTTGCTGCAGTGAGCTCACGCCTTGCTGCAGTGAGCTCACGCCTTGCTGCAATGAGCTCACGCGTTGCTGCAGTGAGCTCACGCGTTGCTGCAGTGAGCTCACGCCTTGCTGCAGTGAGCTCACGCCTTGCTGCAGTGAACTCACGCCTTGCTGCAGTGAACTCACGCCTTGCTGCAGTGAGCTCACGCCTTGCTGCAGTGAGCTCACGCCTTGCTGCAGTGAGCTCACGCCTTGCTGCAGTGAGTTCACGCCTTGCTGCAGTGAGCTCACGCCTTGCTGCAGTGAGCTCACGCCTTGCTGCAGTGAGCTCACGCCTTGCTGCAGTGAGCTCACGCCTTGCTGCAGTGAGCTCACGCGTTGCTGCAGTGAGCTCACGCCTTGCTGCAGTGAGCTCACGCCTTGCTGCAGTGAGCTCACGCCTTGCTGCAGTGAGTTCACCCCTTGCTGCAGTGAGCTCACGCCTTGCTGCAGTGAGCTCACGCCTTGCCGCAGTGAGCTCACGCCTTGCCGCATTGAGCTCACGCCTTGCCGCAGTGAGCTCACGCCTTGCTGCAGTGAGCTCACGCCTTGCTGCAGTGAGTTGCTGCAGTGAGCTCACGCCTTGCTGCAGTGAGCTCACGCCTTGCTGCAGTGAGCTCACGCCTTGCTGCAGTGAGCTCACGCCTTGCTGCAGTGAGCTCACGCCTTGCTGCAGTGAGCTCACGCCTTGCTGCAGTGAGCTCACGCCTTGCTGCAGTGAGCTCACGCCTTGCTGCAGTGAGCTCACGCGTTGCTGCAGTGAGCTCACGCGTTGCTGCAGTGAGCTCACGCGTTGCTGCAGTGAGCTCACGCGTTGCTGCAGTGAGCTCACGCCTTGCTGCAGTGAGCTCACGCCTTGCTGCAGTGAGCTCACGCGTTGCTGCAGTGAGCTCACGCCTTGCTGCAGTGAGCTCACGCCTTGCTGCAGTGAGCTCACGCCTTGCTGCAGTGAGCTCACGCCTTGCTGCAGTGAGCTCACGCCTTGCTGCAGTGAGCTCACGCCTTGCTGCAGTGAGCTCACGCCTTGCTGCAGTGAGCTCACGCGTTGCTGCAGTGAGCTCAAGCCTTGCTGCAGTGAGCTCACGCCTTGCTGCAGTGAGCTCACGCCTTGCTGCAGTGAGCTCACGCCTTGCTGCAGTGAGCTCACACGTTGCTGCAGTGAGCTCACGCCTTGCTGCAGTGAGCTCACGCCTTGCTGCAGTGAGCTCACGCGTTGCTGCAGTGAGCTCACGCGTTGCTGCAGTGAGCTCACGGGTTGCTGCAGTGAGCTCACGCCTTGCTGCAGTGAGCTCATCACGCGTTGCTGCAGTGGGCTCACGCCTTGCTGCAGTGATTTCACGCCTTGCTGCAGTGAGCTCACGCGTTGCTGCAGTGAGCTCACGCGTTGCTGCAGTGAGCTCACGCCTTGCTGCAGTGAGCTCACGCCTTGCTGCAGTGAGCTCACGCCTTGCTGCAGTGAGCTCACGCCTTGCTGCAGTGAGCTCACGCCTTGCTGCAGTGAGCTCACGCCTTGCTGCAGTGAGCTCACGCCTTGCTGCAGTGAGCTCACGCCTTGCTGCAGTGAGCTCACGCCTTGCTGCAGTGAGCTCACGCCTTGCTGCAGTGAGCTCACGCCTTGCTGCAGTGAGCTCAAGCCTTGCTGCAGTGAGCTCACGCCTTGCTGCAGTGAGCTCACGCCTTGCTGCAGTGAGCTCACGCCTTGCTGCAGTGAGCTCACACGTTGCTGCAGTGAGCTCACGCCTTGATGCAGTGAGCTCACGCCTTGCTGCAGTGAGCTCACGCGTTGCTGCAGTGAGCTCACGCGTTGCTGCAGTGAGCTCACGGGTTGCTGCAGTGAGCTCACGCCTTGCTGCAGTGAGCTCATCACGCGTTGCTGCAGTGGGCTCACGCCTTGCTGCAGTGATTTCACGCCTTGCTGCAGTGAGCTCACGCCTTGCTGCAGTGAGCTCACGCGTTGCTGCAGTGAGCTCACGCCTTGCTGCAGTGAGCTCACGCCTTGCTGCAGTGAGCTCACGCCTTGCTGCAGTGAGCTCACGCCTTGCTGCAGTGAGCTCACGCCTTGCTGCAGTGAGTGAGCCTTGCTGCAGTGTGCTCACGCCATGCTGCAGCAGCCCGCTTGCTCCTCTGCCGGTGCCTTGCTGCAAGTCTCTGGCTCCTTGTAGCCCATCTCGTTGCACCAATGCACCTTTCTCGCTGGAGCCTTGCTGCACACCAGCGTGGTGTGCGTGACCTCAGGGGATCTATGCTTCAAACCACGATTGTGAGTCGTAAAATTCGGCTTCCTTCTGTACTTATCATATTTCAGCCCGTACTTGCTATTCAAGTTCCATTTCACAATCAAGTGCGTGCTCGTAATTGATTTTTTCACTCCGTTTTCCGACTACAGTTCATTTTCTACTTGACCTGTTTGTTTTGCAAGGTGTGCGAGACGCGTCGTGGGGAACACTGAGGGGAATTCAAGAGAGAAGACAATGTGGAAAAGGGTGGGAGGAGATTTTGATGGCAGAGGGAGAGGAAGGAAGGCGGAAAGGGGGAGGAAGTGGGGACAAGTGATTGATAATAAACTTATTGCAACTCTTTGTTATGCTTGTCTGCTTTCAATCCTATTTGTGTATGCGTGTGTGTGCCGTGCGGGTGTGTTTGTGCGGTGTGTGTTCATGTCTTCTCGTCGTGTTTGTTTCGCTGTGGGGTTGCGTGGGTTGTCGGTCACCGTATGTGGGCTGAACGTTTTTTTATGTGTGTTTGCATTCGTGTTTGTGGGATGTGTGTTTCAAACTGTGGTGTTAGTATGTGTCATGTATGCAATTAGAGGTTGTTAATTGTCTTTGGGGCAGCGTGCTTTCGCTGTTTCAACAACCCCATCAACCTCTGTTGTTGCATGTGTTGGAAACAATAAGTCTTAGTGCGCTTCTGTCGTGTCAAAACCCAAGACACTAGCGAAGCAGTCCGAATCGAAGCATCGAGTCAAACCTCGGAGGTTAGGGTAACCGCCTGGAGGTTACGGGAAAGTCAATTACAGAGCGACAGTTAAGGACACACAACTGACTCGTTACAGAGCAGTTGCCCGAGTCGCACTGTATCGAATCGCAACAACAAATACAGTTATCTATCCATTCGTATTCCCTGTACTCTTATATAAAACCTTGTATTTGCTTGTTTAATTCAATCCACTTTGCTCTCACACACTAGTGCAAGGTCGGTTCACAAACTTCATTAAACGCTTCAGCTATTACAAATATCCTACCCAGAGTTATCCTCTGCAAAGATCCTTAAGGGCTTTCTCAGCCCAACATGGTATGAGAGCTGACAGGGGAAAACTCTAACTCTTTTATCATTACAAGACATGGCAACAAACAAGGAAAGGAGCTCCCCTAATGGCTCCTCAGGCACTACTCCTACTCCACCGCCAGCCTCTGGCCTGCAGACAGAGGAAGGCACGGCAGCAAGACCAAGGGGAACGTCAACCGAGACCCCCACGAACCATCCTTCTGACTTCGACCAGAGCATGATGGAGAAATTTTTCTCCTTCATGTCCTTCTACGAGCAACACCAGCAGCCGGGACCTGCACAGACACACAACAGCAACAACGGAGCGACACCCATGAGCCTTGACGGATCGTCATATGCGCGAGGGAATCAACAGCAGCAACCCACTTTTGCCCCGTACGAGCACGAGTCGATCAGCTTCCTCCCTCAGCCTTCACCTGCGCAAGACAAACCAATGGACGCTTTACAAGTTCAGCCACAATTCGCGCATGTCCTGAAACTGCAAACATCAAGACCCTTTGACGGAAAGGACTTCTTCACCTGGTCCTTTGAATTCGAGCTGATGATGGAGGGCGCGCAGATACTCGGCTTCTTCGACGGATCCCTGCAGTATCCAGCAAACGGCACACAGTATGAGAAGCAGCAGTATACGTATCAATCGATGATGGCGTATACTATTCTACTGAGAAACATCACACCAACTCAGCAGCAGAACATTCGCTCTTACCGGAACTTCGGCAACTCGGCGGAACTCGCGTACGGCCATCTGAAGAACCTGTATCAGGCAACAGACAGTGTAAGCCAGAGCAGGTTAATGGCGCAATTGACAACAGTTGAAATGAAACCAGGAGAAAAGGGACTGGCGTATATCAGCCGATGTCGCGAATTGCGCGACAAGCTTCTTCGATGCGGAGGATCAATCTCTGAAGACGCCTTCGTGACAGTCATCATCGGTGGCCTCGGTCCTCAGTGGCGCGCCACCAAAGCAATTCTTCGAGCCCACGGAAGAATCTCTGAAGCAGCACTTTGCGCCGAAATCCACGCCGAGCAGCAGGACATGGACCTGCAAGAAGAAAGGCACAAGAAAAAGGCATTAGCACCGGAGTTCGCTTTCCATACTCAGCGACGACACAACTACTACAACAACCGACAGCAGCAGCCGAAGCCAGTACCTCCGTTTTGTCACATCTGCAAAACATCAGGACATCCACGCACGCATTGCCCGTCCCGTCAGATAACACCACAGCGACAACTGCGGCCTTCAAGCTCCCAAGTTGCTTCGACACAAGCAAGTCCGACAACCACGATTCAAGCTTCAACGACTTCAACTGGACAACCTGCACAAGGAGCAAGAAACATAGTAAACTGCATGGTCAAGATAAACGATTCTTGCATAACAGAGTCACCACCCCACTACTCACCAGAAGAGGAGCTCGACAACAGGACGCCCCGCCGCGAATCACTCCACCCGAATCCGACTTACGCCGCCATCGCTCAAAGTGAACCGTCCGGCCAAGACACTTCGTTCTTGGATAGTTGCTGCGGGCAACACATGTGCTCGTCCGGACGCTTCGTACAACGCGAACACCGACTCCAACGAGAAGTTGTCATCATAGTCGCCAACAATCAAAACCTGCGCACACGACGACAAGGAGTGGTACAGCTTCAGTCAAGAGAAACAAATGTCATACTGCACATGTCAAAGGTACTCATCGTTGAAGGACTCGGTTACAACTTACTGAGTGTTAGCCAGTTGGTGGCGAAGGGGATTCACCTGGAAGCCGACAGCACCACCCAAGAGTTCAAGCTATACCACGGGAGAGGCGGTCTCTACATCGGGAAAGCAGTATTGAAGAACAACGTCTTCGTCCTCGACTTCGTTTCTGACCTGAGCACTGCAGACAGCGACGCCATCGTGAATTTTACTGACTGGACACACCCTCCAGATCTCGACCCCGACTTCAGCCCGGGAGGTTTTTGGTACTCCCACACTATCCCTGAAGCAGAACGAACACGAGCGTTAGCGACAATTCAACAAACAACAGAAGCAGAGACAACATCGGCAGCAGCAACAACATCGGCAGCAGCAGCAACAACATCGGGAGCAGCGACAACATCAGCAGCAGCAGAAACAACGACACCAGTCACAGTCGACGAAGCACCACCAACACCCGCACAACAGCTAAATCCGACTCAACGCGAAGTCCACCGAAGCGCCAACTTCGTCGCCAGTTTTTACTCCAACTCCGACGCATACCAACGTTCACCCGGACACCGCGCCTCTGAAGAGATCTGGCACGCACGCACAGGACATCCAAGCAACACGGTTTTAAATAACATGATAAGAGCAGGAGTTCTTGACAAAGACTCTCTACTTCTACCCGACGGCAGAGAACTCCAAAAGGCACGAGGGACTTGCCTTACATGCCCCGAAGCTGACTTACCTCATCGACCATTCGCTCCACATCACAACCCGAGCGCACCAGCGTACGCACCACTTGAAAAGGTTTACAGCGACATCCTCTACAATCGCGAACCAGGACAAGTCAACTACAACTACACCATCACCTTCATCGACGCCGCCACTCGATACGTCTGGCATCGTAACCTACCCAGCCGCGACATGGCGCTCGCAGCATTCGCCGCCTGGCTACCGATAGCAGAGAGAGAGTCTGGAACGCAACTGAAAAGCTTCCAGTCAGACGGAGGTGGCGAGTACACCTCTCACCGCTTCAAGCAGTTCCTGGCGGAAAGGGGGATCAAGCAACTCCTCTCCCTTCCCTACGCACATCAGCAGCAAGGTGTTGCAGAAAGAATAAACAGGACCCTGCAGAACAGCATGCGCAAACTGTTACGTGGCATGCGGCTACCCAACCACCAGTGGCCAGCAGCAATGGACCATGCTGTCATGCTGCACAACTTGTTGTCGTCGTCGTCACTCCCGAACAACGCATCACCGCATCTGCTGTGGACAGGGAAGCAGGGCAGCACAAAAATGTTACGAGTTTTCGGGTGCATGGTACAGTACAGACCCCCAGAAGCACGAGCGGGAAGATTTTCACAACGGGCACAGTGGGGACTACACCTCGGCATCGAGAAAAATTACAACGCGTGGAGAATCTTCGACGTCCACACAAAAGAAACAGTAGCAGCACGTGATGTGATCTTCTACGAACGACTCACCCTTCAAACGTACCTCGCCAACTTGCACGAGAATCGGGACCTCACCAGTGGCTTTCGTGGTGACCGAGCCTTCGCGTCAGCAGCGGATGAAGCAGACTGGGATGAGCAGAACGTCGACAACGCATCGGAGGAAGCCGGACCTCTTCCGTACTGCTCCGTCGACGTGCCCATGGATGAGGAAAATCCTCGCGACAGTAACAACGCCGAAGTCTTCTACCATTTCGCCGACAATGGTTACGTAACACCTGCGACAGTCAACACCAACGAAGCAGAAAGGGTAGGGCCAAATTTCATACCCGACCCAGAAGTGGGAGACGAAGCAGCTTATCCCGAGGATCCAGAACTCCCTCGATACTCACAGACTGGACTGCAAATCCTTGGTCTCGTCACCGCAGTCCATGGCGCCGCCATTCCTAAGGAGCCTGCGACGGTTCAACAGGCTCTGGAGGGGGAACATAGGGAGAAATGGCGTGAAGCCATGGACAAAGAGCTGAAGGCACTGGAGGAGCGCAACACTTGGAAAATCGTTCCCATCGGCGTAGCACAAAACAAAACTATCCTTACCGAGAAGTGGGTCTTCCGTGTGAAGACGAAAGCTGACGGCACCATCGACAAATTCAAAGCTCGCTGGGCCGTACGCGGCTTTGACCAGGAGCACGGAAGAGATTACACCGAAACCTTCGCTCCGGTCAGCCGTCACACCTCACTCCGAATCCTTATCGCCGTCGCCGCCATGAAGAAAAAGAAACTGCGACAAATCGACGTCGCAAACGCATTTCTCTACGCACCTGTGGATGCAGAAATCTTCGTCGAGCTCCCGCACGGCTCCCGCGGCGAACCCAACCGAGTCTGTCAACTGCTTAAGTTGCTCTACGGGATCAAGCAGGCACCGCGACTGTGGCAGCAGTACCTACACGCCCGCCTCATTCGCATCGGTTTCAAACAACTCCCGCACGACCAGGGCATGTATCGCCTCACAAAGGGAAGTGACTACGTTCTCCTAATCGTCTACGTGGACGATCTCCTCTACATTGGGTCAACCGACGGCATCGCCACGTGGTTCGAAGGGGAGCTTCAGAAAGACCTCATGCTCACGGTCTCTTCTACCGTTACGCAGTACCTCGGGCTCAACATCCGCGAGGAAGAAAACGCAATCTATCTAAGCGCCGAGAAGTACACCGACACCATCGCGAAACGCTTCAGCCTCACACCAAGCGCCATCTCCACGCCTTACCGCTACACGTCAGGAACCGAAAAGGGACGATCTACCCTACTCAAGCCCGCCGGCATACGCGACTATCAGAAGAAGCTCGGATGTCTTCTCTTCGCAGCAGTCACATGCCGTCCCGACTTATCCTACTCCGCGAGCCAGCTCGCCACCTATCTCAAGAAGCCTGAAGCAGAGCATCTGGCGGAACTCGATCGCGCTCTCCACTATTTCGTCAGCACCGCGACGATCGGATTAACTTATCACAAAAACGCAACTACACCGACCAAGCTAATCGGCTACGTTGACGCCGATCACGCCGGCGACACCGATAACAGGCGCTCACGCACCGGCTATGTCTACCGCCTCGAGCCTATCGGTCCTATCTCCTGGCAGTCGAGTAAGCAGGAGTTAATCGCACTGTCTTCAGCTGAAGCAGAATATATTGCACTCTGCTCAGCCACCAAGGAGGGACTTTACCTTCGCGAACTGCTGGAAGAAGCGAAGTTAGCCGAGTTACCCAGCTTCACCGTGTTCTGCGACAACCAGTCAGCAATTCGCATCGCCAACAAGAACGGCTTCGCAAACAGGACGAAACACATCGCCCTGCGCTATTTCTTCGTGAAGGACGAGATCGAAAAGGGGAAACTCGATCTGTCATACTGTCCCACGTCTGAGATGGCAGCCGATTACTTGACCAAGAAGCTCGGAAAGCAGAAGTTCGAATACTGCATGCTGCTGACTGGACAAAGCCACGTCACCTGCAGCGACACTCCAGAAGCGAAGGGGAGTGTTGGAAACAATAAGTCTTAGTGCGCTTCTGTCGTGTCAAAACCCAAGACACTAGCGAAGCAGTCCGAATCGAAGCATCGAGTCAAACCTCGGAGGTTAGGGTAACCGCCTGGAGGTTACGGGAAAGTCAAAGGTCAGCGACCTTTGACTCGACAATTACAGCGCGACAGTTAAGGACACACAACTAACTCGTTACAGAGCAGTTGCCCGAGTCGCAAGGTATCGAATCGCAACAGCAAATACAGTTATCTATCCATTCGTATTCCCTGTACTCTTATATAAAACCTTGTATTTGCTTGTTTAATTCAATCCACTTTGCTCTCACACACTAGTGCAAGGTCGGTTCACAAACTTCATTAAACGCTTCCGCTATTACAAATATCCTACCCAGAGTTATCCTCTGCAAAGATCCTTAAGGGCTTTCTCAGCCCAACAGCATGATGCATTTTAACATTCACTTAGTAGAATCCACCTACATTTCACACTTTGTTGTTCATCTGTACAACCATGTTGAAGTCAGAATATTATGCTCGGCTGTACCATCCGCCATATTAATCGACGATGCTGGGACGGTGGAACAAGTTCATGGTTTCAACATGATACGCACGTGCATAGTACCGGTATTTGGTTTCAAATTTAGGGATATCATTCAATAGTGGTTTTTATTCACTCTTTGAGGCATCCGTTTGAACACAGTTTCAGAAAGTTCAAACAGGTGCTCCAAAGAGTGCATGGAAAATCACATTTGAAATGATATCCCCGAAGTGTGAAACCAAATATAAAGGGTTGCTACGCAACCTAGAAATCTGTTTTCCCACCAGCAGTTTACCGTCATCGCCCGGATATAAGACATATATGTCTTATCTTCTACACGGGCAAAAATGCTTGAGTTATCTTGTAAACTGGATGGTTTAGGGTGTCTTATAAGTCTTATAAATGGAAAAAAAATAAGTTGACTGTAACACTTGCAAAGTGTGTAGAAACCCCCCAAAGACCAATTTCATTTAAACAGGCCGACCTCGGTGGTGATGCATGCAGCGCCCACACTTTCCACGTGAGGGAGCTGCCACCGCTGGCAACATTCCTCTGTGCTGGCAGCATCTAATGATGCTGCTAGCGTCGTTTTGCTGCCAAGAGCGCATGGATGCTTCCAGAACGCTGCTGGCAGCACGTTGGCAGCGTGAGGGCTGTCCTCTACGAGGAGATGCCTCGTAGAGGAGCGGCTCGGCACCTGTGGATGGGGCACTCTGGCTGGGGGGGGTAGTCGGGCTCTCACTTCATTTCGTGCTCAAGGAGGTTGAATACTCGTCTCAACCTTGCTCTCGGCAGGCTCTCTAACCATGCGCAGCAAAGTACCAGTAGGCAAGTCCTCACCTCGTCCTCACGTGCAGGCTAATAACTACGGGCGAATTAACTCGCCCGGCGATGACATCCGTGTAGCCATGGCGAAGAACGCGAGCAAGGCGGCAAGTCCTACCGCCGCCTCCGGTGCGAGCTGTGACGGGGACGACGGAGACGAAGCGAACGGCGACGACGCCGAGGAGGATTGGCTGGAGAACGGCCACGACGATAGCGCTTCAGGCGACGATGTAGGTCCTGCTGACATCGAGGAGGACGACTGGTGGAATCGGCCGGTCGGGAGCGACGACGAGGTGGAAGAGTGGCATGCTGGTGATTCCGACAACGACGGAGGTAAAGATGCGCATGGTAACAACGCGGAGGCAGCGGCGGATGCACAGGAAGCGGCTGTGGATGCGAATGAGGAGGCTGACGACGAGGCGGGGGCGGAACTTGAGACATTTGCGCCTGCGGATGCGGCTGCAGTTGCGGATGCGGAAGGCGAGGAAGGCGGCGACGACGACCCATGGAGCTTTGGGACCGACGACGATGTCCCGCTACTGAAGCGGAGGCTGCGCCATTGCCTACAGTCCAAGTCAAAGCGGGCCCGCGTGGTGCTCTCTAACGACGACGGTCCGGGGGAGGAGCGTCGCCCGATACTCACCGCTGCGGAGAAGGGGAAAGCCAAGGTCGCGGAAGCCCTTGCTAAGGCCCCTGCTAAAGCCCCTGCTCGTCGCCGCACAAGCAACAAGAAGCTGACATCCGACGGAGACCCGGGATCCAGCAAGGGTGCGGCTAAGAAGAAGGCGAAGAAGGCGCCGAATCCTGACGACATCGTCGTGAACGAGCCGCTGGGCAGCGACGATGAGTACGCGGCGGCGGCGGGCCCGATTCCCACGTTCCCTGAGAAGGTAACGCCGAGGGACCCCACCCTCCATAATTCCAACACCCGCCCACCTTCCCCTCGCAGCAAAGATGTCAGAGTATTATAGCTGATGCATGTTTGTAGGCTATAGTGGGGTAGCACATATGGGGTACAGCTTTCTAGGGTTGTATTTGTACCCAACTCTGACTTAGTCATTTCATTCCTGTTTTCCTTGCTTCACATGGTATAGAGCGGGTCCTGCCTTAGGACCGTTTTTTAGGGCCCACCGAAGCGCGCCCCGAGGCGCGCCCTTATTTTTAGCGACCCCTCGGGTCGCCTTTTCCCTCGCGGCCCCGCTGTCCCTCAGACGCGGCCCCGCCACCTCTCCTGATCGCGGCCCCGCCGCCTGCTTGATCGCGGCCCCGCCGCCTGCTTGACGCGGCCCCGCCGCCTCCTCTGACGCGGCCCCGCCGCCTCCCCTGAAGCGGCCCCGCCGCCTCCCCTGACGCGGCCCCGCCGCCTCCCCTGACGCGGCCCCGCCTCTACTGCAGCGGCCCCGCCGCCGCCTCTGACGGCCCTGCCGCTGCACCCTACGGCCCGCCGCTGCACCCTACGGCCCGCCGCCTCTGACGGCCCCACCGCTGCACCCTCGGCCCGCCGCTGCTCCTGCCGGCCCGCCGCCTCACCTGACGGCCCCGCCGCTGCTCCTGCCGGCTCGCCGCTGCTCCTGCCGGCCCGCCGCCTCACCTGACGGCCCCGCCGCTGCTCCTGCCGGCCCGCCGCTGCTCCTGCCGGCCCGCCGCTGCACCTGCCGGCCCGCTGCTGCACCCAGCGGCCCGCCGCTTCACCTGACGCCCCCGCCGCTGCACCTGCCGGCCTGCCGCTGCACCCTACGGCCCGCCGCCTGCACCTGCCGGCCCACCGCTGCACCTGCCGGCCCGCCGCTGCACCTGCCGGCCCGCCGCTGCACCTGCCGGCCCGCCACTGCACCGGTCGACCCGCCGCTGCACCTGACGGCCCCGCCCCTGCATCGCCCGGGAGCCGATCCGCCCAACGCCGAGCCGCCCGGGACCCGAGCCGCCCTGCCGCCGAGCCGCCCGGGAGCCGAGCCGCCCTGCACCCGAGCCGCCCAGCCGCCGAGCCACCCGGGAGCAGAGCCGCCCTGCGCCCGAGCCGCCCAGCCGCCGAGCCGCCCGGGAGCCGAGCCGCTGTACACCCGAGCCGCCCGGTCGCTGAGCCGCCTTTCTGCATAGCTGCACGACCTGCCCTGCCTGGTGAGCACAGTCCCACTGACACTGCGAGCTCTTTCCCTACTGCTTGCACTGCGTCGCTGTCGCCGCCATGGCTACCCCTAGTGTCCTAGCTTTTGACGCTGAGGGTCGCGCCATTGATTTTGAGGTCTGGTTAGACGACCTGCAGCTGTTCTTACAGTGCGACAGGGCTGACGACCTTTCTCTCTTTGACCTCACCTCTGGCGCCTCTCCTGCCCCTGCTGCTGATGCTGATCCCGCTGTCCGCTCTAAGTGGGCCACCCGCGATGCTGCTGCACGTCTTGCTGTGCGTCGCCACCTCCCTACCTCTGAGCGTGCGCACTTTAGTCAGTACAAGAGTGCTCAGACCTTGTACGACGCTGTAGTTGCGCGCTACTCCTCCCCTGCCACTGCTGCACTGAGCCGTCTCATGCTTCCCTACCTCTTTCCTGACCTCTCTGCCTTTCCCACTGTCGCTGACCTCATTACACACCTCCGCACTAGTGACACTCGCTACCGCGCCGCCCTTCCTGCTGAGTTCTGCGCTAAGAACCCCCCCCCCATGTACATCGCTCTCTACTACGTAGTCGCGCGCCTCCCTGACTCCCTTCGCGTCGTCAGGGACCACTTTCTCGCAGTCTGTCCCACCACCCTCACCGTCGACCTCCTCGAGAAGGCCCTCCTCGCAGCGGAGAAGAGCATAGTCGCTGTAGGTGCTTCTCGTGGTGACCCTCGCACCCCCATCTTTGAGGGGTGCTCTCCTTCCCCCTTGCTGCCCTCTGTTGCCTCTGCTGCTGCTGCCGACCTGCTTGGTCTTGAGTCGGTCGGCGCGGCGTCTGCCCCTAGTGGGAGACGTTGCTCCAGCAAGGGCAAGGGGGGCAAGGGCGCGGGTGGAGCTGGAGGGGGCGGTGGCGGTGGCGGCGGTGGCGGCGGAGGGAGTGGGGGTGGCGGCGGGACTAGTGGCGGAGGTGGTGGTGGTGGTGGCAGCAGTGGCGGAGACGGTGGTGGTGGTGCCAGCGGTGGTGGTGGAGGCAGCGGCGGTGGTGGAGGAGGCGGAGGTGGAGGCGGTGGTGGCGGCAGCGGAGGAGGCGGTGGTGGTGGTGGAGGTGGAGCTGGTCGAGGTGGTACCCAGCAGCGTAGCGGCGGTGGTGGTGGCCAGCGCTCGCAGCGGCAGCAGCAGCAGCGCTCGCGGGACATCCCTCCGCCTCAGCAGCTTCGTGAGTGGTATGCTGGGCGTCAGAGGGGTGGGGGTACTGGTCCCTGCACCTACGTTCTTCGTTCCGGCGACCGCGCGGGTGAGCAGTGTGGGGGTGCCCACGCCACCCAGCGCTGCTTTGGCCGCCTGACGGACGCTTGGCGTCAGCAGTTCCCTGGGGCTAGTGAGATCCCTCGCTGGGATGAGCTTCTCAGGGCTGGTGTAGCGATCTTTGATCTTGATTTTGATGCTATCCTTGCTGCTATGTATGTTGTGGATTATAGTGAGGAGAATGAGGGTTACCGTTGTTTCCAGCCCGACCCGGGCATTGGTACTGCTGCGCTAGGTGCTTGTGAGGCTGCTGCTCTAGGTGCCAGTGCGTCTGTGCTCTCAGGTACTGGTGAGACTGCGCTCTCAGGTACTGCGTCGTCCTCGTCCTCCCTCACTTTCACACTTGACTCCGGAGCTTCTCGCTCCTTCTTTCGAGACCGCACTACCCTTACGCCGCTCGGCCGGCCGGTTGCGGTCTCCCTTGCTGACCCCTCTGGGGGTCCTGTCCTGTCTCACTTCTCCACTGTCCTCCCGTGTCCGGCTGCCCCTTCGGGCACCCTGTCGGGTTTGCACCTTCCCTCGTTCTCTACGAACTTGGTGAGTGGAGCGGACCTGCAGGATGTGGGGGTTCACCAGTTCACTCCTGCGAGTCAGCGGGTGACCCACTACACGGAGGCACGCACAGGCCGACACCTGGCCACGTTCTCGCGTCGGCCGGGGTCGAGTCTCTACACCCTGACCGTTGAGTCTCCTCCTGTCCCTGCGTCCGGTCAGGTGGCTGCGTCGGGTCAGGTGCTTGCTGCTGCGTCCCGGTCAGGTCCTGAGTCTGCCCCCTGTTCTTGTCGCCTCCTGTCTCACGAGACTCTCCTGTGGCACCACCGTCTTGGCCACCCCTCCTTGCCCCGTCTTCGGAGCATGGCTTCCCGTGTCCTTGTCTCTGGTCTTCCCCAGTCTCTCCCTCCTCTCCCCTCCGGGCCGGGACCTTCCTGTGTCCCCTGTGTCGAGGGTCGCCTCCGGGCTACTCCTCACTCCTCCCACTTCCCCCCGACAGAGGCTACCCTGCAGACGCTTCACATGGATGTGTGGGGCCCAGCCCCCGTCCGTGGGCAGGGTTACGAGCGCTACTTCCTGTTGGTGGTTGACGACTACTCGCGTTACACCACAGTCCTCCCCTTGCGCAGCAAGGGTGCGGTCACTGAGGTACTGATCGACTGGATCCGCGAGGCTCGTCCCCAGCTCAGGAAGAGCTTCGGCTCGGACTTTCCTGTTCTGCGTCTGCACTCTGACAGAGGCGGAGAGTTCTCTTCTCGCCTTCTGCGGGACTACTGTCGTGCACGGGGGATCCGCCAGACCTTCACGCTTCCGGACTCACCACAGCAAAATGGGATTGCTGAGCGCCGCATTGGCATGGTCATGGATGTCGCTCGTACGTCCATGATGCATGCGGCTGCCCCCCATTTTCTGTGGCCGTTTGCGGTGAGGTACGCGGCGCATCAGCTCAACCTTCACCCCCGGGTCTCTCGGCCTGCGATGTCCCCAACCTTGCTGTAGACGGGGAAGGTTGGCGATGCGTCTGTGTTCCGTGTCTGGGGATCTCGGGCGTTTGTCCGCGACTTGTCTGCGGACAAGCTGTCCCCTCGTGCTGCTCCCTGTGTCTTCCTTGGCTTCCCCACTGACGCCCCAGGGTGGCAGTTTTACCACCCCTCCTCTCGTCGTGTTCTGTCCTCCCAGGACGTCACATTCGACGAGTCAGTCCCCTTCTACCGTCTCTTCCCCTACCGCACTCCTTCCCTCCCCCCTCCCCCGGACTTCCTTGTGCCGGTTCCCCCCCCGGTAGACCCCCTCCCCCCTCAGGTTCCTGCCCCCTAAGGTGTGTCCCAGTCGAGGTTACTGGTGACTCTGGTGCTGCTGCGGGTGCTGAGACTGGGGGTGCTGACTCTGGGGGTGCTGTGCGCGGGGGTGCTGAGCCTGGGGGTGCTACTGCTGGGGGTGCTGGGCCTGAGGGTGCTACTGCGGAGGGTGCGGAGCCTGGGGGTGCTGAGCCGGGGGGTGCTGTGCCTGGAGGTGCTGGGTCTGGGGGTGCTGGGTCGGGAGCTGCTGAGCCTGGGGGTGCTGAGCTGGGAGCTGCTGAGCCTGGGGGTGCTGCGTCTGGAGCTGCTGAGCCTGGGGTTTCTCCTGCTGCTGCGTCTCGCCGGGAGCCCCTCTCTCCACAGGAGCTGCGCGAGTGGTTCGCTCGCCGCTGGAGGCGTGCTGCTGAGTCTAGAGGTGCTGCTGGAGCTGGAGCTGGAGCTTCTTCGACCGTCGAGGGTGCGGGTGCTGCCGGTCCCAGAGCTGCTGGACCTGCGGGTCCTCCTGGAGCTGGAGCTGCTGAGGGCGCTGGTGCTGAGCCTACTACTGTTGGTCCTGCCGCTGGAGGTGTGGGTGGCGCTGGTGCTGTCGCTGAGGGTGCTGGTGCTGTCCCTGCTGCGTCTGGAGCTGCCGCGCGGCCTCGGCCGTACTTCGTTCCGCTCCTGCAGCAGGTTCTTGGTCTTTCTCCTCCATTAGAGGGTCCACCGCCTGTCCAGTCGCAGTCCCTGCTGGAGCCTTCCTCTCCCCTGCCTGCTCCCTCTCCTTACACTGGTCCTACTGGAGGTCTTGCTGAGCGTCGTGAGCCTGCGTCTCGTCCCGCGTCGCCTGTTCGTGCTGCTCGCGCTAGTGGTCGCAGTTCGCGTCAGCGTCCTCCCCCTGTCCCTGGCACGCATCGGATGTCTTTGCGTCCGTCCACTGCTCCTCTGCGTGCCCCTTTGCCTTCTCCTCCGGAGTCCTCTCTTCCTGCGCTTGCCAACCCTGAGTCGGACTCTCTTCGTGCTGCCAGTCCTACTGTCACGCGTCTGCTTGCTACTGTCGTCACTGACCCCTCTTTTGAGTCCACTGCTGCGTCTGCTCTAGTCGCTGAGCTCGTCGACTTTGCTGCTCGCTGTCCTCTCGACTACGCTGCTAGTCTTGTTGCTGGGTCTGCGTCTGTCTGTCCTCCGTCCGTCGGGGGTGAGTGTGCTCTTGGCACGGACGTCCTAGAGGACAGACAAGAGGAGTTACAGTGTCTAGCGGCTGCTTCACCTCATCTCGCGTCTGTACTGCTTGCCCCTGAGGGAGACCCGGATGCACTAGACATCCCGACTCCGCGTTCTTACGCGGAGGCCGTAGAGGGTCCCTACTCCTCTCAGTGGCAGGCAGCTATGGATGCAGAGATGGCTTCCTGGAAGTCCACAGGCACCTACGTTGACGCGGTTCCCCCTCCTGGGGCGAACATCGTCAGTGGCATGTGGATCTTCAGGGTGAAGCGGCCGCCGGGCTCTCCACCTGTCTTCAAGGCGCGGTACGTTGCTCGTGGCTTCAGTCAGCGGCAGGGAGTTGACTACTTTCAGACCTTCTCTCCCACCCCGAAGATGACCACTCTTTGGGTGCTGCTGCACATAGCCGCTCAGCGCGACTACGAGCTTCACTCTCTCGACTTCAGCACTGCGTTCCTGCAGGGTAGCCTGCACGAGGAGATTTGGCTGCGCCGTCCACCTGGCTTCACTGGGACTTTCCCTCCTGGCACCCAGTGGAGCCTCCGACGGCCAGTCTACGGTCTCCGCCAGGCACCGCGTGAGTGGCACGACACACTGAGGACTACGCTTGCGGCTCTTGGGTTTGCTCCTTCTACTGCTGACCCGTCGCTGTTTCTTCGCACCGACACTTCCCTGCCGCCGTTCTACATCCTCGTGTACGTCGACGACTTGGTCTTTGCCACAGCGGACACTGCTGGACTCGCCTACGTGAAGTCCGAGCTGCTGAAGAGACACACGTGCACAGACCTGGGTGAACTGCGCAGCTACCTTGGCTTGCAGATCACTCGGGACAGAGCACGCCGCACCATTACCTTGACTCAGTCACACATGGTGCAGCAGGTCCTTCAGCGCTTCGGCTTCACGTACTCCTCGCCTCAGGCCACTCCTCTGCCTACTCGCCACTCACTCTCAGCTCTGCCTTCGGATGAGTCCGTAGAGTCGAGTGGTCCGTATGCAGAGCTTGTTGGCTGCCTCATGTACCTGATGACCTGCACACGACCTGACCTTGCATACCCTCTGAGCATTCTTGCACGCTATGTTGCTCCTGGGAGACACAGACCAGAGCACATGGCTGCAGCGAAGAGGGTATTGCGCTACCTGTGCAGTACGTCGGGCATGGGGCTAGTGCTTGGAGGGCGGAGTCCAGTGGTCCTTACCGGCCACGCGGACGCTTCTTGGGCTGACGACCAGGCTACGCAGCGGTCGTCACAGGGTTACACCTTCAGCCTTGGTTCCGGCTCTGTCTCGTGGCGGTCTACTCGCTCGTCTTCGGTTCTCGGCTCCAGTTGTGAGGCTGAGATCTACGCCGGGGCCATGGCTGCACAGGAGCTTCGCTGGCTCACCTACGTGCTGACTGACCTTGGAGAGCCGCCTCGTTCTCCTCCAGTGCTGTACGTAGACAACAAGGCCATGCTGGCCTTGTGTCGAGAGCAGCGCTTGGAGCACAGAACGAAGCACATTGCTCTCCGCTACTTCCTTGCTCGTGAGCTGCAGCAGCGTGGTCAGTTGCAACTTGCGTACGTGGCCTCTGAGGCCAACACTGCTGATGTGTTCACCAAGGCACTCGCGCCTTGTGACCATCAGCGCTTTTGCACCCAGCTGGGTCTTGTACCTGTCTTGCCTCACTTGCTCTCCTCTTGACTTCACTTGTACTGTGACATATATATATACCTGCTCTTGCTTGTCTAGTTTTATATATATGTCTGTACTCCTGCATGTGAACTGGCCTCTGGCCCTCCTCTTGTGCTCGGACTGTGTGGTGACTTTGTGATCCACCCTGAGCTTGCTTTGCTTTGCTTTGCTTGACTGGTCTTGTGACCCCTTGTTCTCCCCCACTTAGCCTATGGGGGTGTGTCAGAGTATTATAGCTGATGCATGTTTGTAGGCTATAGTGGGGTAGCACATATGGGGTACAGCTTTCTAGGGTTGTATTTGTACCCAACTCTGACTTAGTCATTTCATTCCTGTTTTCCTTGCTTCACAAAAGACACTACAAAGAAGCGCCGCAGTATGACCGTGCGTGAGAAGCTTAAGTGGGCGCGCCGCTATCAGGAGCTCGGCTCCTTGAAGAAGACGAGCGTGGAGTCAACCGCGTCCATCGCCTGCATCAGACGCTGGTGTGCGGAGGCGGAAGCGGGCGTCTACAAGGGCGCGGCCAACTGCCGCAAGCGGATGCACGGGGGGGGGGGGGGGCGCCACTCACACTACCCCGACATGGAGGCAGCGTTGTACCGCTACATCTGCCTTCAGCGCGCTAACGGGGTGTCCATCTCGGTGAAGGACACCCAGAAGTGGAGCCGCGAGTGGATGAAGAAGCATTACCCCGGCAAGAACTGGAACGCGAGCTCTCACTGGAGCCAGCGTTTCCGTGACCGCTGGAACTTGGTGATGCGGGTGAAGACCAAGGTAAGCGAGCGTGAATTCAACCGTGCGACTGCCTAATGAGCGTGCCCCACTGTGCTGATGCCCGTCTGTCCCTTGTGTGCCTGGCAGGAATCGTGGTCCAAGCACAGGACAACGGGTGGATGGACGAGACCGCTGTTGTGAGAGTATGACGGCTTATGCCAGCTATGCTTGCTTGCCTCTACTTTATCATGCTATTTCTAGCATAGGATAATCATATGCATGCATGAATTGCTTGATTTCCTAGGCTAGGTGCTTTCCTATATTTTATTATAGTTATAGCACCGAGCTAGGTTGCGTGCACCGAATTCTGGCTTTTTGGTTGCCACCGAATCGCCTTCTACCTAATTCGGTAAGGATCTGTTCGGGACGCTTCGCGACCCGCGGAACCTTCGCGTAACACCTGGTTACGGGGCCTTGTGTCGAGCCTATATATAGCCTCGTGTTGTACCCAGGTGGACATTCAATTCAATTCAATTTGAATCATCTTTTCTGAGCTCGATCCTAGATCCTCACACTTGGTAATCAGAGCGGGTTTACACGCGAGGTCTTCAACCGCTTAGTTCCGGCCTTTAAAAACCGCGGGGGCGACGACGAAAGCGCCGATACGGGTATGTAAAACCAGTTCCGCGCAATTTTTCTAAGTCCCCCTCGATTCGGTTTTCGAACACCCCTCAGATTTACTGGTGGAAAGGTTGGAGTTTCGACCGTTCGATCAAGTTTCATCTCAACGGCCCAGAGAATTTCGCCCCAAAAAGTTGGAATTTGGAGCGTCGGATCGATTTTCCCCTCAACGGCCAAGATCGGACGCGAATTTCGCCTAAGGGAGATTTGCGCAACCTACAGAATTCGCGCTCGTCGATTCTACAGCCAATTTGACTCGCAGTAAGTCGACCAGCACCTAGAATTCGATTATTTTCGTCGCGCATCTTCCTGTAAATCACCAAATGGAGGGCCAAGGCGACAACTACGCGACTACGAGCGACATCGCGAGCCTCCGCACCGACATAGAGCAGACGCAGGCGACGCTTCGTCGACTCGAGGCTTTTCTGACAAGCCAACCAGGGTTCGCCACAGTAGCAGTGGCGACACCGACATTTCACGGACCAATGGCACCACTGTCGCCGAACCTCGAAGCAGCACGACCGAGGCTCCCGGAGGTGTTCAATCCAAGCGCGAAGGGATCCGACGTCCGGCGATTCGTGGCCACCCTCGAAATTTACTTCGAGGCCATTGGCTATTCGACCCCGCAACACGACGCAGCAAGGATTCGGCTCGCAGCGACACTACTACGTGGACCGGCTCTCGAATGGATTTACTACACCGACGTAGCCCGCGGGGAGAAAACGTGGCAGCAGTTTCGGGCAGATTTAATCGAGCGTTTCGAACCAATTAATACAACCTACATGGCGCGGCAGTAGATACACCGACACAAGCAATACAGTAGTGTAACACAGTACACGCAGCAGATGGAGTTACTGTTCAACCGCATCACCGACCTGACCGAAGGCGAAAAAATCCAGGCGTACACCGAAGGATTAAAAATGGAGATTCGGCGGTAGGTGATTGCGGCGAATTACAACAGCTACAGAGACATCGTGCGTGCTGCCGAGCGATACGACGCGCTGACTCGAAGTCAACCCGAAACACGACGCTTCACGCCGAACCGTACATTCGGCACGGAGCGATCGGCACCCCCCACGTTCACCGAACCGATGGATATAGACAAATACGAGGCGAAGCAGCAGCCGACAAAATGCGAATTTTGCGGCACAGCAGGACATCAGTTTTTGTCGTGCTACAAAATGAAGAAAGCATGTGCGGCACTCCGGGACGGAAGCAGTGGAGCACCCCCAACGTCAAAAATTGGGAATCGCCAGTAGCCGCGGATCGACCTGGCGATCGCGTAAAGATCCGAAAAGCAGGAAAAGGCGACGACGTGGCGACTTCGGAGCGGGTGAAAAAAGGAGAAAATGATGGCGCGAATTTAAAACGTCACGACCGGCTGGCATCAGGGGAAATCGCCGAGGCGAATGGAGGCTCCGCGAAAAAAGACTCTGCACCGACCGGGAAACTCCAGCCGAACACCCACGAAAGTAAGAATTCGTTAAAAGTATCCTATAAAGATGCTCTAACGAAGAATATTGCTTCTCGTGGTTTACAAGCCTTCAAAAAATTCAGGGGAGGTCTAGAGGCCAAGAAAAAGCCTTTAGAAATTATTCAGGTACCTGAGAAGTTGGGCAAAATACTACGGAGCGTAGAGAAGGGTCGTGCGTTCCGTGGAATTAATATTCTCTCCCCGCAGCACAGTGTTAAGGCTCCCCGTCGCCCACAGGTGAAGCCTACACAGCTGCCAAGGCTTAGAGGAGACATCCAGGCTCATGAAAAATTATACAAGCCTCGGAAAAATCCTCTGTCAGAATATTATCTTATTGTTCTAGCCTGTAGTGGGGTGCTCTATAGCGAGTACAACCCTTCTAGGGTTTGCTATTTGTATCCTCATTCTTGCTAGTTCAATCCTCTTTCTTCCTTCAAACTTTGACATCCTCCTACCCCCCAGGTGAAGTTGGAAAGCGCTGAGTCAGGTATAGGAAAAAGGGAAGGTATTAAGTTTGATGTACCCTATGATCCTATTAACAAGACCCTCTTTGGCTACTCAGCACAGCAGAAACCACTACTCCTCGAGGTGTTATGCAATGGGCGACGCCTCCAGGCACTGGTGGACAGCGATGCATCTCACTCGGTGTGTGACCGCGGAGCATTGGAGAAAATTGGAGAGAAGGCGGAAGAGACCCAGTTTTCAGCAACCATGGTGGACGGTACGAAGCTTCCTATCCACGGCGAAGCATCACTGCAACTGCATATAGGTGCGTTGAGGTGGAAGCCGAAGCTACCAGTCACCAACATCAAAGGATTAGATTTTATCTTGGGGCGAGATTTCCTGAAGCGGTTCAACCCCGAGATCGATTGGGTCAATAGCAAGGTGTGCATCTACAACAATGGGAAGCGGATAGCAGTGCGAAGCTGGACGGATACAGGGGACGTACCTGAAACGACACTGGCACGGTTCGAACAGACGATGAACAAGAGTAACACGGGTAACCTAGCACTGGTTATGGCAGCAGCAGAGGAGGAGAAGCCGAGTTCCGAGCTACCTGCAGCAGTGAAAGAGGTCTTGGAGCAGTACAAGGATATAATGCCCGACGACCTACCTGCAGGCGTACCTCCAGCACGCACCCACGAGCACGAGATCGTGGAGGAACCAGGTGCGAAACCCGTCTCACGTGCACCATACCGACTGAGTCCGACTGAACTGACAGACATGAAAAAACAGATAGAGTATCTACTGGACAGACAACTGATCCGCCCATCCACCTCTCCCTACGGCGCACCAGTTCTCTTCACTCCAAAACCAGACGGCAGTCTACGGATGTGCATCGACTACCGCGCACTGAACAAACAGACAGTATAAAACAAATATCCCATACCGCGCATAGACGTCCTACTCGATCAACTGCGTGGAGCAATAGTATTTTCGAAGCTGGACCTACGATCGGGCTACTGGCAGATCAAGATGGCAGACAACTCCGTCCAGAAGACAGCGTTCCGTACCAGATACGGCTCCTACGAATACTTGGTGATGCCGTTCGGACTGTGCAATGCACCAGCAACGTTTCAGGCGGAGATGAATCACATCTTACGACCCCTGCTGGACGAGTGCGTGGTGGTGTACCTGGACGACATTCTCATCTACTCCAAGAACATGAAGGAGCACGTGGAGCATCTGCAGAAGGTGTTCGAGATCCTGCGGAAAAACAAGATCTACGTGAAGCTGTCAAAGAGCAACTTCGCCCTGAAGAAGGTGTAGTTTCTCGGGCACATGGTGAGTGCCGAGGGCGTACACGTGGACCCACGGAAGATCGAAGCCGTCAAGAAGTGGAAAGTACCAGAGAACGTGAAGGAGTTGCAGCAGTTCCTAGGCTTTGCCAACTACTACAACAGGTTCGTGCCGCAGTACGCTAAGATAGCAGCGCCACTAACCGACCTACTGAAAAAGGATACGCCCTACAAATGGGATACCCTTCATCAGCAAGCCATGGAGCAGCTACAGACAGCACTGACTACAGCGCCAGTACTCATCTTGCCGGATCCAGACAAGGACTACGTGGTGGAAGCAGACGCTAGTGACCAAGCAGTCGGAGCAGTACTGATGCAGGATCACGGACGCGGTTTGCAGCCCATCGCCTACCTCAGTAAGAAGCTACACGAAGCAGAACTAAACTACCCCATTCACGACAAGGAAGCCTTAGCGATAGTCATAGCCTTCAAGACTACAGTCTATACTGGCCACTACAGTCTCAAATACCTGAAGTCACAGCCAACACTCTCACGACGACAGGTGCGGTGGGTGGACTTCCTGGAAACTCACTTCCACTACGACATCGTCTACAAGCCCGGGCTACACAACAAGGCAGACGCGTTGAGCCGCCCCGGACATGTAGCAGGCATCTTGCTCGATGGGATGAACCCTCTGCTCAAGGGTCTATTCCAACATGGGTACTCCGTGGACGCAGAGATTGCTACAGCACAGACCAAGAAGCTATTACAGTGGGAGAAAGACTTAGCTGTAAGGAAGGGTTCAGGAAAGATTTGGGTACCGAATTACGCCCCGCTACGGCAGATCCTATTGGAGGAGTTTCACGACGTACCTTACGCGGGACATTTTGGGAGCAACAAGACGTTAGCAGCGATAGCGAAGTATTACTACTGGCCCGGGATGGCAGCAGACGTGCAGCAGTTCGTCACCTCTTGCGACACGTGCCAGCGGATGAAGAGCAGCAAGCAGAAAAAAGCAGGGTTACTTCAGCCTCTACCCGTACCGGAGCAGCCATGGCAGGTCGTTAGCCTCGACTTCATCACAGGGCTTCCTTCAACCTCACGGGGACATGATTCCATCCTCGTGGTGATCGATAAGTTCTCCAAAATGGGTCACTTCATACCGACCAACGCCACAGCTACAGCTGAAGCAACTGCTCGACTCTTCTTCGACCGCATCATCACCATCCACGGCATCCCCGCTACACTCATCTCAGACAGAGACCCCAAATTCACCAGTAAGTTCTGGAAGGAGCTCATGGAACTGTTGGGGACAAAGCTTGCAATGTCTTCAGCATACCACCCCAAGACTGATGGACAGACAGAGCGACTCAATCAAGTGGTTGAACAGTTACTGCGCACAGCTTGCAAGGACGACGTCAGCCACTGGGACACACAGTTACCAGCCCTAGAGTTCGCTTACAACAACGCATCACATGCGGCCACAGGGAAAACTCCTTACTTCCTGTGTTACGGACGGGAACCACTCACACCACAGCAGCCAACTACACCGGCACACGTCCAAGCCGCACATGACTTCGTCACCACCATGCAGCAGCTATGGGAGAAGACTCAGCGACGTCTCACCACGATGCAGAACTCCCAGAAGCAGTATGCCGATCGTCAGCGACGTGATCACTCAGTAGCAGTCGGAGATCAGGTGCTTCTTGACACGCGCAACTTGAACCTGTCTCACCTCCCATCCAAACTCCGGCCTCGCTTCTGTGGTCCTTTTCTCGTTGAGGCACAGGTGACACCAGTTACATTCCGCTTGCGCTTACCAGATACATGGAAGCTTCACAACGCTTTCCATGTCCAGCTACTGAAGCCCTACAAGGACCCCAACCAACCATTCCAGGGACGGCAACTACCGCCACCACCACCTGTTCTCATACAGGATGAACCCGAGTACGAGATCGAGCGCGTTCTCTCTCATCGGCGCCGCGGTGGCAAGACTCTCGAGTTCCTGATACGCTGGAAGGGATACGACCCCACTGAGGACAGTTGGGTTGCAGAAGCTGATATGGGCAACGCACGCCGTGCTCTCAAGGACTATCTTGTCAAGCAGGGTGTATCTCACGCCACCCAGCTTTGAGGGGGGGACGTGTGAGAGTACGACGGCTTATGCCAGCTATGCTTGCTTGCCTCTACTTTATCATGCTATTTCTAGCATAGGATAATGATATGCATGCATGAATTGCTTGATTTCCTAGGCTAGGTGCTTTCCTATATTTTATTATAGTTATAGCACCGAGCTAGGTTGCGTGCACCGAATTCTGGCTTTTCGGTTGCCACCGAATTGCCTTCTACCGAATTCGGTAAGGATCTGTTCGGGACGCTTCGCGACCCGCGGAACCTTCACGTAACACCTGGTTACGGGGCCTTGTGTTGAGCCTATATATAGCCTCGTGTTGTACCCAGGTGGACATTCAATTCAATTCAATTCGAATCATCTTTTCTGAGCTCGATCCCAGATCCTCACAGCTGTGCAGACCTGGCTGTCCAAGGAGGTGCTGCCCCATCTGAACCCCTAGCGCGGCCAGAACGCAAGGCGGGCGATGCTGGTGTTGGACTCCTACCGCGGTCACATCACCCAGACCATGCTTCAGTCGTACCGCACGCACACCATCACCCCTGCAGTCATCCCAGCGGGTTGTACGAGCCAGATTCAACCCCTGGACGTCTCCATCAACCGGTGCTTCAAGGCTGCTGTGCGAGCGCGCTACGCCAGGTGGTTCATGCGTGAAGGGATTCACTTGAAGACGAAGAAGGGTGAGTTGGTCCTTCATTTACGGTTTTATTCATGTTCTGTTTCGTGTCCTTGTCTTAAACATGCTCCTTCATATTCGTGTCTCTTACATCTCGCTGCCCCGTCCTCTGTCCCACCCGCAGGGAACCTGCGGAGGCCTTCGCACCCCGTGGTGCTGCAGTGGATCGCGGAGGCTTGGGATCAAGTCCCCAAGCAGATCATCATCGACGCGTTCCGCCACTGTGGGATCTCGAGCAAGCTGGACGGAACAGAGAACCACCTGGTGATGTCTCACCTGCGCGCCAGGAGCACCACCGATGTCTCCGCGGACATGTCTCTCGGGGGGACCACAGGCGACAACACGCGCCTGCTCGGTCGGGCTCCAGAGGAGGAGGAGGAGGAGGAGGCGATGCAGGCGGAGGGCGTGCGGGAGGTGGCCGTGGCAACCGGCCTGGAGGTGCTGTACCAGGAGACCCCCAACTACCGCGGAGCGGCACCCGAGGCTGGCCGCATGATCAAGCCTAGGGAGACGGCTAGGCATGCCTGGCGAGTGCTAGACCTGGGTGTAGAGCCTGATGTTAGTGCAGGTGAGGAGGCGGTGACGGAGGGGGGTTAGGTAGAAGTAGAGATTCATGACTGTATGCATGTACCCCCCTAAAGTAGGAATGCTAGCTAAGAAGACACCCCCTGTTTATAAGAAAACCCCTAAACCCTGGTTCTGATTATAAGACATATATGTCTTAACTCGTACATACAAATAGGTGTCGTATAAAAAGGCTAGCTTGTTTATAAGAGACACCCGTATAGTAGACAACCCCTGCCTACTATTCAACACTGTCTTATATCCGGGCGATGACGGTAGTTTGTCAAACCAGACTGTAAGGAATTTTCTCGGCATTCCTTACGGAGTCCGACTACATCATGTACACCATCAGCCGTTGTTCGCCCGTTACTGCTAATGGGGCTTCGCCAACTTCGCGCGCACTGTTTTGCCAAACCTCGCACTGCTGGCCCGGCTGTGTCGGCCTACGCTTCGGGGCTGGCCCGAGCCTTGCTGCCAGCATAGCACTAGCTATGTTCTGAGTTGTACTACGGTAAGAAGAGTGCGCGGAAGACTTTATAAAAAGGATGAGAATTACAGAATGACGAGAATGATCAAGAGGCATGCATTTATAGGGTCGAAACTGTGGTAGGCGAGGACCTAGGGACGTGCGAGGCTTGGAAGTGTCGTGATTGGTGCGGGGCGACTCGGCGCTAGATCGGTACGAAAGTGTAGGCCGAGCCCAACTGACGCGAACAGTTCGGGCTGTCCTCGCTAGGAGCAGCCTCTACAATAATGAATTCACATTCATTACAAGCTAGCTCGCACGCACCGCGTTACCGTTTGCACGGAAGTTTCGCGCGCTTAACCCAGCGCCGCTGCAACTCCGCCGTTTCACGAAGTTGTCGGTCGTCTCAGCCGAACTTTTGTAAAACCGATACTCGAACTCGCCGTAAATGTCGGTGTCGAAAAACACTTGTACGTCTTGGTCACCTGCAGGTTATCCCCTTTAAGAACCAGTTTATCTAGCGTGCCCACCCGTCGCCATTTTTATTTCCTGCGATTAACCACACTAGCCACCCACCAACAGGAGGAGCTTTTTGTGCGGAACCCAGAACTATGGGTCTACCAGGACCGTGTTTCATGGAACCTAGCCCGCATCAACGCCGCAGATCTCGCTGTTGAATTTCCCCAAATGGCTTCGAAGTACACCGTAAACCGCTGAAACAGCTGGCGAGCAGTCCTTCACCCGTCTCCCACCGTTGGAATGAAACCCCGAAAATCATGGTTGTTGAAGCAGTCCCGAAGTTATTTTCCGCCGTGTAGCCCCGACGTTTCCGCCGTTAACCCAGGTACTCCGATGTTCACCCATCTTCATACCCGTCGAAGCCACTTAGCGAATCCCAAGTATCCTTGGCGATGCACCGCTCGCCGCGCCTCCATGTAACAATATCAAACCCTTTCGGAAGTCTACCGAATAGACTCCGAAATTCGCGGTGGAGTGGTGCACGTTCTCAACCTTTCACTCAAGTGATCTGCTGGAGCACCCACTGTCAAATTATAATATTGTGTAGGCTATAGTGGGGTAGCCTATATGGGGTACACATTTCTAGGGTTGCATATTTGTATCACTTCCATTCCTTAGTCAATCCATTCTCGTTCTACTTTTCTCATGGTATCGAGGAGGTTCCCCCTTAGGAACTGTGCCTAGGGCCCACCACATCGAGTTTCACTTTTTTTTTCTCCTGCCCGAAGCGCGCTCCGCCCGAGTCGCGCTCCGGGCTCTCACCTCGCCGAGCCGCCCTAGCGGCCCCTACGACCTAGCGACCCTATCGCCCTAGCGGCCCTATCGCCCTATCGCCCTAGCGGCCCCTCCCCCTAGCGGCCCCGCCGCCCGTCGATTCGGCCCCGCCGCCCTTTAGTGCGGCCCCGCCGCCCGTCTTAGCGGCCCCGCCGCCCTTCTCAGCGGGCCCCGCCCTACTTAGCGGCCCCCCCACCGCCCGTCGCTGCGGCCCCGCCCTTCTTAGCGGCCACGTCGCCCCGCATTGCGGACCCGCTGCCCGTCTCCGCGGCCCCGCCGCCCGTCTCCGCGGCCTTGCCACCCGTCGCTGCGGCCCCGCCCTTCTCGGCGGCCCCGTCGCCCCACATTGCGGCCTCGCCACCCATCTCAGCGGCCCCGCCGCCCTTAGCTGCAGCCCCGCTGCCTCCCTCGCTGCGGCCCCGCCGCCCTACTCAGCGGCCCCGCCACCCTTCTCCTCAGCGTCCCCGCTGCCCTACTTAGCGGCCCCGCCGCCCTTCTCCTCAACGGCCCCGCCGCCCTACTCAGCGGCCCCGCCGCCCTTCTCCTCAGCGGCCCCGCCGCCCTACTCAGCGGCCCCGCCGCCCTACTCAGCGGCCCCGCCGCCCTACTCAGCGGCCCTGCCGCCCTTTCGCAGCGGCCTCGCCGCCCTTCTCAGCGGCCCTGCCGCCCTACACCGCCCGCGCCGCCCGAGCCGCCCGAACCGCCCGAGCCTCCCGAGCCGCCCGACCTGCCCGAGCTGCCCGAGCCGCCCGAGCCGCCCGACTCTCCTGAGCCGCCCAAGCCGCCCGACCAGCCCGAGCCTCCCGAGCCGCCCGAGGTGCCCGAGCCACCCGAGCCGCCTGAGCCGCCCGAGCCGCCTGAGGAGCCGAGCCGCTGGTGCCACGGAACCGCAGCTGCTGCTGTGCCGTCCGAGCAGCCGTGTTGCCGTGCTGTTGTACCGCTGAGCTGCCCGACCCGCCCTGCCTGGTGAGAGTAGCGCTTCTGTCACTGCACTGCCCCTGTCCTACAGTTGGTACTGCTAGTCCACTGCAGTCATGGCTACCCCCAGTGACGCTAAGGGTCGAGCCATTGACTTTGAGGTTTGGGTGGATGACCTGCAGCTTTTCCTACAGTGCGATAGGGCAGACGGTCTTTCCCTCTTTGACCTCACCTCTGGTGCTTCCCCTGCCCCTGCTGCCGATGCCGACGCCACTGTTCGCTCCCAGTGGGCCACTCGCGATGCTGCTGCACGTCTTGCTGTGCGTCGCCACCTGCCTACCACTGAGCGCGCGCACTTTAGTCAGTACAAGAGTGCTCAGACCTTGTACGACGCTGTAGTTGCACGCTACTCTTCCCCTGCCACTGCTGCACTGAGCCGCCTCATGCTACCGTACCTCTTTCCTGACCTTGCTGCCTTTCCCATAGTCGCTGACCTCATTACGCACCTCCGCACTAGTGACACTCCCTACCGCGCCGCGCTTCCTGCTGAGTTCTGCGCCAAGAACCCCCCCCCCCCCATGTACATCACTCTCTATTATATAGTCACCCGCCTCCCTGACTCCCTTCGCGTAGTCAGGGACCACTTCCTCTCAGTCTGTCTCACCACTCTCACTGTTGACCTCCTAGAGAAGGCCCTCCTAGCAGCGGAGAAGAGCATAGTCGCTGTAGGAGCCTCTCGTGGTGACCCTCGCACCCCCATCCCCTTCCCCCCTGTTGCCCTCTGTCGCCTCTGCTGCTGCGGCCGACCTCGTTGGTCTTGAGTCGGTCGGTGCGGCGTCTGCCCCTAGCGGGAGACGCCGCTCTGGCAAGGGCAAGGGGGGCAAGGGCGCGGGTGGAGCTAGCGGGGGTGGTGGAGGTGGCAGTGGAGGCGGCGGAGGTTGTGGGGGTGGCGGTGGGAGTGGTGGCGGGGGTGGAGGTGGCGGTGGCAACAGCGGAGGCGAAGGCGGCGGTGGCGGTAGCGGTGGGAGCAGAGGCGGCGGTGGTGGCGGAGGTGGAGGCGGCGGTGGTGGAGGAGGTGGAGCTGGTCGGGGTGGTGCTTCGCAGCGGAGCGGCTCGGGGGGTGGTCAGCGCCAGCAGCAGCAGCAGCAGCATTCTCGGGACATCCCCCCTCCTCAGCAGCTCCGTGAGTGGTACACGCAGCGTCAGCGTGGTGGGGGTTTTGGCCCGTGCACCTACGTCTTTTGCTCTGGTGACCGCGCGGGTGAGCAGTGTGGGGGTGCTCACCCCACCCAGCGCTGCTTTGGCCGCCTGACGGACGCTTGGCGTCAGCAGTTCCCGGAGGCTAGTGAGATCCCCCGCTGGGGAGAGCTGTCTAGGGCAGGCGTAGCTATCTTTGATCTTGACTTTGATGCTATCCTTGCGGCCATGTATGCTGTGACTATTAGTGATGCGGGTGACTGTTACCGGTGTTTCCCGCCCGACCCGGGCATTGGTACTGCTGCTCTAGGTGCTGGTGAGGCTGCTGCTCTAGGTGCCAGTGCGTCCGCGCCCTCAGGTGCTGGTGAGGCTGCTGCTCTAGGTGCCAGTGCGTCCGCGCCCTCAGGTGCTGGTGAGTCTGCGCTCTCAGGTACCACGTCGGCTTCGGCCTCCCTCACCTTCACAATTGACTCGGGGGCTTCTCGCTCCTTCTTTCGAGACCGCACCACACTCATGCCACTTGGTCGGCCAGTTGCAGTCTCCCTGGCTGACCCCTCTGGGGGTCCTGTCCTCTCTCACTTCTCCACTGTCCTCCCGTGTCCGGCTGCCCCCTCTGGCACCTTGTCTGGTCTTTACCTCCCCTCGTTCTCTACAAACTTAGTGAGTGGTGCTGACCTCCAGGATACAGGGGTTCACCAGTTCACTCCTGCGAGTCAGCGGGTGACCCACTGCACGGACGCTCGGACAGGCCGACACCTGGCCACGTTTACACGTCGGCCGGGGTCGAGCCTGTACACACTGACCACTGCGTCTCCTCCAGTCACTGCGTCTGGTCAGGTTGCTGCGTCGGGTCAGGTGTTTGCTGCAGCGTCCAGGTCTGGTCCTGAGTCTGCACCCTGCTCGTGTCGCCTCCTATCTCACGAGACCCTCCTCTGGCACCACCGTCTTGGTCACCCCTCCCTGCCTCGTCTCCGAGGCATGGCTTCCCGTGTCCTTGTCTCTGGTCTTCCCCAGTCCCTCCCTCCCCTTCCTCCGGGGCCTGGTCCTTCCTGTGTCCCCTGTGTCGAGGGGCGGCTCCGGGCTGCCCCTCACTCCTCTCAGTTTCCCCTTATAGAGGCCCCGCTGCAGACGCTTCACCTGGACGTGTGGGGCCCAACACGAGTCCGTGGACAAGGTCACGAGCGCTACTTCCTGCTGGTGGTTGACGACTACTCACGTTACACCTCAGTCTTCCCCTTGCGCAGCAAGCGTGATGTCACTGAGGTGTTGATCGACTGGATCCGCGCAGCTCGTCTTCAGCTCAGGAGGAGCTTCGGCTCGGACTTTCCTGTTCTGCGTCTGCACTCTGACCGAGGCGGAGAGTTCTCCTCTGGCCTTCTGCGAGCCTACTGTCGTGCGCGAGGCATCCGCCACTTTACGCTTCCGGACTCTCCACAGCAAAATGGGATTGCTGAGCGCCGCATTGGCATGGTCATGGACGTCGCTCGTACGTCCATGATGCATGCGGCTGCCCCCCATTTTCTGTGGCCATTTGCGGTTCGGTACGCGGCGCATCAGATTAACCTTCACCCCAGGGTCTCCAGGCCGGAGACCTCCCCAGCCTTGCTGTGGACTTGTCTGCGATGCGTCTGCGTTCCGTGTCTGGGGATCTCGGGCGTTTGTCCGCGACTTGTCTGCGGACAAGCTGTCCCCTCGTGCTGCTCCCTGTGTCTTCCTTGGCTTCCCCCCTGACGCCCCTGGGTGGCAGTTCTACCTCCCCACCTCTCGTCGTGTTCTGTCCTCCCAGGACGTCACGTTCGACGAGTCAGTCCCCTACTACCGCCTCTTCCCCTACCGCACTCCTTCACTCCCCCCGCCACCGCACTTCCTTGTGCCAGGTCCCCCCCCGGTAGACCCCCTCCCCCCTCAAGGTCCTGCCCCTTCAGGTTTGTCCCAGGTAGACGCAGTCGAGCCGGTCGAGGTTGCTGGTGACTCTGATACTGCTGCGGGTGCTGAGCCTGGGGGTGCTGACTCTGGGGGTGCTGCGCGCGTGGGTGCTGAGCCTGGGGGTGCTGAGTCTGGGGGTGCTGCGAGTGGGGGTGCTGAGCCTGGGGGTGCTACGACTGGGGGTGCTGAGCCTGGGGGTACTGCGACTGGGGGTGCTGAGCCCGGGGGTGCTACGACTGGGGGTGCTGAGCCTGGGGGTGCTGCGTCTAGAGCTACTGAGCCTGGTGGTGCGGAGCCAGCGGCCGCTGGACTTGCCCGTGTGGCGTTAGGCGGTGCTGGGCCTGGAGGTTCTCCGGGTGCTTCGTCTTGGCGGGAGCCGCTCTCTCCACAGGAGCTGCGCGAGTGGTTTGCCCGGCGCTGGAGGCGTACTGTTGGAGCCGGTGCTTCTTCGACTGCTGAGGGTTCTGGTGCAGCCGGTCTCGGAGGTGCTAGCCCTGGGAGTGCTTGAGCTGCTGAGGGTGTTGGCGCTGAGGCTACTGCTGTCAGTCCTAGCGGCGGTCATGCTGCGGGTGCTGCTGGTGCTGCTGGAGGTAATGGAGCTGGAGGTGCTAATGGCGCTAGTGCTGCCAGTGGGGGTGCTGGTGCTGTCCCTGCTGTGTTTGGAGTCGCCGCGCGGCCTCGGCCGTACTTTGTTCCGCTCCTTCAGCAGGTTCTTGGTCTTCCTCCTCCCTTAGAGTGTCCACCGCCTGTCCAGTCACAGTCACAGTTACCGCCGGCCTCCCCACTGCCTGCTCCTTCTCCCTACACTGGTCCCACTGGAGGTCTTGCTGAGCGTCGTGAGCCTGCGTCTCGTCCCGCGTCGCCTGTTCGTGCTACTTGCGCTGGTGGTCGCGGTTCGCGTCAGCGTCCTCCTCCTGTCCCTGGCACGCACCGGATGTCTCTGCGTCCGTCCACTGCTCCTCTGCGTGTCCCTTTGCCTTCTCCTCCTGAGTCCTCTCTTCCTGCTCTTGCCGACCCGGAGTCGAACTCTCTTCGTGCTGCCAGTCCTACCGTCACGCGTCTCCTTGCTACTGTCGTCACTGACCCCTCTTTTGAGTCCTCCGCTGCGTCTGCTCTTGTTGCTGAGCTCGTCGACATTGCTGCTCGCTGTCGTCTAGACTACGCTGCTAGCCTTGTTGCTGAGTCTGAGTCTGTCTGTCCTCCGTCCGTCGGGGGTGAGTGTGCTCTTGGCACGGACGTCCTTGAGGACAGGCAGGAGGAGTTTTAGTGTCTGGCTGCTGCTTCACCTCATCTCGCGTCCGTACTGCTTACCCCTGAGGGAGACCCGGATGCACTAGACATCCCGACTCCGCGCTCTTACGCGGAGGCGATAGAGGGTCCCTACTCCTCTCAGTGGCAGGCAGCTATGGATGCAGAGATGGCTTCCTGGAAGTCCACAGGCACCTACGTTGACGCGGTTCCTCCTCGTGGGGCGAACATGGTCAGTGGCATGTGGATCTTCAGGGTGAAGCGGCAACCGGGCTCTCCACCTGTCTTCAAGGCGCGGTACGTGGCTCGTGGCTTCAGTCAGCGGCAGGGAGTTGACTACTTTCAGACCTTCTCTCCCACCCCGAAGATGACCACTCTTTGGGTGCTGCTACACATAGCCGCTCAGTGTGACTACGAGCTTCACTCCCTTGACTTCAGCACTGCTTTCCTGCAGGGTAGCCTGCACGAGGAGATCTGGCTGCGCCGTCCACCTGGCTTCACTTGGACTTTCCCTCCTGGCACCCAGTGGAGCCTCCGACGTCCAGTCTACGGACTTCGCCAGGCACCGCGTGAGTTGCACGACACAGTGAGGACTACGCTTGCGGCTCTTGGGTTTGCTCCCTCTACTGCTGACCCGTCGTTGTTTCTGCGCATCGACACCTCTCTACCGCCGTTCTACATCCTCGTGTACGTCGACGACTTGGTCTTTGCCACAGCTGACACTGCTGGACTCGCCCACGTGAAGTCCGAGCTGCAGAAGAGACACACGTGCACAGACCTGGGTGAACTGCGCAGCTACCTTGGCTTGCAGATCACCCGGGACAGAGCACGCCGCACCATTACCTTGACTCAGTCACACATGGTGCAGCAGGTCCTTCAGCGCTTCGGCTTCACGTACTCCTCGCCTCAGGCCACTCCTCTGTCTACTCGCCACTCGCTCTCAGCTCTGTCTTCAGATGAGTCCGTAGAGTCGAGTGGCCCGTACCCAGAGCTTGTTGGCTGCCTCATGTACCTGATGACCTGCACACGACCTGACCTTGCATACCCTCTTAGCATTCTTGCACGCTATGTTGCTCCTGGGAGACACAGACCAGAGCACATGGCTGCAGCGAAGAGGGTGTTGCGCTACTTGTGCAGTACGTCAGGCATGGGGCTAGTGCTTGGAGGGCGGAGTCCAGTGGTCCTCACTGGGCACGCAGACGCTTCTTGGGCTGACGACCAGGCTACGCAGCGGTCGTCACAGGGTTACACCTTCAGTCTGGGTTCCGGCCCTGTTTCGTGGCGGGCTACTCGCTCGTCTTCTGTTCTCGGCTCCAGTTGTGAGGCTGAGATCTACGCCGGGGCCATGGCTGTACAGGAGCTTCGCTGGCTCACCTACCTGCTGACTGACCTAGGAGAGCCGCCTCGTTCTCCTCCAGTGCTGTACGTAGACAACAAGGCCATGCTGGCCTTGTGTCGGGAGCAGCGCCTGGAGCACTGAACGAAGCACATTGCTCTCCGTTACTTTCTTGCTCGTGAGTTGCAGCAGCGTGGTCAGTTGCGACTTGCGTACGCGGCCTCTGAGGCCAACACTGCTGATGTTTTCACCAAGGCACTTCCGCCTTGTGATCATCAGCGCTTCTGCAGTCAGCTGGGTCTTGTGCCTGTCTTGCCTCACTTGCTCACCACTTGACCTTGCTTGTACCCTTCCATATATATATATATACCTGCTCTTGCTTGTTTAGCCTTATATATATGTGTGTACTCCTGCATGTGAACTGGCCTTGTGGCCTTGACCTTGTGCTCGGACTGTGTGGTGACGTTGTGATCCACCCTGAGCTTTGTCTGCTTTGCTTGACTGGTCTTGTGACCCCTTGTTCTCCCCCACTTTGCCTATGGGGGTGTGTCAAATTATAATATTGTGTAGGCTATAGTGGGGTAGCCTATATGGGGTACACATTTCTAGGGTTGCATATTTGTATCACTTCCATTCCTTAGTCAATCCATTCTCGTTCTACTTTTCTCACCCACAACTTTCCCTCCATCACATTTTTTTTGTCTTCACCCCCCGACACTTCCGCTTGCCGCCGTTCACCCAGCGTCCGCTTTTGTCGGATGAGGTATTGCTCGTTGTTGCCCGCGATTTTTCTGACATTCGGTGAAGGCGCGAACGCTATCGTAGCCGGATCTTGTTTATCGGATCAAACAGTCGGGCCGGCCGCTTCGTTGCCCACCGCGTCTATCGCGTGTAAAACTCCACAGCTTCGGAAACCCCTTTTCGCCGCTACGCCGCCGTCGGGTAGACAAATGAATTAGGAGAAACTCCGACAGCTGCAACTGTCAGAACATATCTATAGCTTATACTGCTGTGTAGGCTGTAGTGGGGTATCCCATAGGGGGTACAACCCAGTTAGGGTTTCATATTTGTACTGCTTTCATTCATAGTTCATTCATTCCTGTTTTCCTATTATCACATGGTATAGAGCGGGTCCTACCTTAGGACCGTTGTCTGGGCCCACCGACGCGCGCCCCGAGGCGCGCCCTTTTTTTTTAGCGACCCCTCGGGTCGCCTTTTCACTCGCGGCCCCGCCGCCTCCTCTGACGCGGCTTTGCCGCCTCCCCTGACGCGGCCCAGCCGCCTCCCTTAACGCGGCCCCGCCGCCTCCTCTGACGAGGCCCCGCCGCCTCCCCTGACGCGACTCCGCCGCCTCCCCTGACGCGGCCCCGCCGCCTCCATTCACGCGGCCCCGCCGCCTCCCCTGACGCGGCCACGCCGCCTCCTCTGACGCGGCCCCGCCTCTACTGCCGACGGCCCCGCCGCTGCACTCTACGGCCCGCCGCTGCACCCTGCCGGCCCGTCGCTGCTCCTGCCGGCCCGCCGCTGCACCCTGCCGGCCCGCCGCTGCTCCTGCCGGCCCGCCGCTGCACCTACCGGCCCGCCGCTGCACCCATCGGCCCGCCGCCTCTTCCGGCCCGCCACTTGCACCTGCCGGCCCGCCGCTGCACCTACCGGCCCGACGCTGCACCTGCCGGCCCGACGCTGCATCTCCCGCCCGAGCCGCCCCAGCAGCCGAGCCGCCCGGGACCCGAGCCGCCCTGCCGCCGAGCCGCCCGGGAGCCGAGCCGCCCTGCACCCGAGCCGCCCAGCAGCCGAGCCGCCCTGCACCCGAGCTGCCCAGCCGCCGAGCCGCCCGGGAGCCGAGCCGCCCTGCGCCCGAGCCGCCCAGCCGCCGAGCCGCCCGGGAGCCGAGCAGCTGTGCACCCGAGCCGCCCGGTCGCTGAGCCGCCCTTCTGCTGACTGCACGACCTGCCCTGCCTGGTGAGCACTGTCCCACTGACACTGCGAGCTCTTTCCCTACTGCTTGCACTGCGTCGCTGTCGTCACCATGGCTACCCCTAGTGTCCTAGCTTTTGACGCTGAGGGTCGCGCCATTGATTTTGAGGTCTGGTTAGACGACCTGCAGCTGTTCTTACAGTGCGACAGGGCTGACGACCTTTCTCTCTTTGACCTCACCTCTGGCGCCTCTCCTGCCCCTGCTGCTGATGCTGATCCCGCTGTCCGCTCTAAGTGGGCCACCCGCGATGCTGCTGCACGTCTTGCTGTGCGTCGCCACCTCCCTACCTCTGAGCGTGCGCACTTTAGTCAGTACAAGAGTGCTCAGACCTTGTACGACGCTGTAGTTGCGCGCTACTCCTCCCCTGCCACTGCTGCACTGAGCCGTCTCATGCTTCCCTACCTCTTTCCTGACCTCTCTGCCTTTCCCACTGTCGCTGACCTCATTACGCACCTCCGCACTAGTGACACTCGCTACCGCGCCGCCCTTCCTGCTGAGTTCTGCGCTAAGAACCCCCCCCCCATGTACATCGCTCTCTACTACGTAGTCGCACGCCTCCCTGACTCCCTTCGCGTCGTCAGGGACCATTTTCTCGCAGTCTGTCCCACCACTCTCACCGTCGACCTCCTCGAGAAGGCCCTCCTTGCAGCGGAGAAGAGCATAGTCGCTGTAGGTGCTTCTCGTGGTGACCCTCGCACCCCCATCTTTGAGGGGTGCTCTCCTTCCCCCTTGCTGCCCTCTGTTGCCTCTGCTGCTGCTGCCGACCTGCTTGGTCTTGAGTCGGTCGGCGCGGCGTCTGCCCCTAGTGGGAGACGTCGCTCCAGCAAGGGCAAGGGGGGCAAGGGCGCGGGTGGAGCTGGAGGGGGCAATGGCGGTGGCGGCGGTGGCGGCGGAGGGAGTGGGGGTGGCGGCGGGGCTAGTGGCGGGGGTGGTGGTGGTGGTGGCGGCAGCGGCGGCGGAGACGGTGGTGGTGGTGCCAGCGGTGGTGGTGGAGGCAGCGGCGGAGGTGGAGGCGGCGGAGGTGGAGGCAGTGGAGGCGGCAGCGGAGGAGGCAGTAGTGGTGGAGGAGGTGGAGCTGGTCGGGGTGGTACCCAGCAGCGTAGCGGCGGTGGTGGTGGCCAGCGCTCGCACCGGCAGCAGCAGCAGCGCTCGCGGGACATCCCTTCGCCTCAGCAGCTTCGTGAGTGGTACGCTGGGCGTCAGAGGGGTGGGGGTACTGGTCCCTGCACCTACGTTCTTCGTTCCGGCGACCGCGCGGGTGAGCAGTGTGGGGGTGCCCACGCCACCCAGCGCTGCTTTGGCCGCCTGACGGACGCTTGGCGTCAGCAGTTCCCTGGGGCTAGTGAGATCCCTCGCTGGGATGAGCTTCTCAGGGCTGGTGTAGCGATCTTTGATCTTGATTTTGATGCTATCCTTACTGCTATGTATGTTGTGGATTATAGTGAGGAGCATGAGGGTTACCGGTGTTTTCAGCCCGACCCGGGCATTGGTACTGCTGCGCTAGGTGCTTGTGAGGCTGCTGCTCTAGGTGCCAGTGCGTCTGCGCTCTCAGGTACTGGTGAGACTGCGCTCTCAGGTACTGAGTCGTCCTCGTCCTCCCTCACTTTCACACTTGACTCCGGAGCTTCTCGCTCCTTCTTTCGAGACCGCACTACCCTTTCGCCGCTCGCCAGGCCGGTTGCGGTCTCCCTTGCTGACCCCTCTGGGGGTCCTGTCCTGTCTCACTTCTCCACTGTCCTCCCGTGTCCGGCTGCCCCTTCGGGCACCCTGTCGGGTCTGTACCTTCCCTCGTTCTCTACGAACTTGGTGAGTGGAGCGGACCTGCAGGATGGGGGTGTTCACCAGTTCACTCCTGCGCGTCAGAGGGTGACCCACTGCACGGAGGCTCGCACAGGCCGACACCTGGCCACGTTCTCACGTCGGCCGGGGTCGAGTCTCTACACCCTGACCGTTGAGTCTCCTCCTGTCCCTGCGTCTGGTCAGGTGGCTGCGTCGGGTCAGGTACTTGCTGCTGCGTCCCGGTCAGGTCCTGAGTCTGCCCCCTGTTCTTGTCGCCTCCTGTCTCACGAGACTCTCCTGTGGCACCACCGTCTTGGCCACCCCTCCTTGCCCCGTCTTCGGAGCATGGCTTCCCGTGTCCTTGTCTCTGGTCTTCCCCAGTCTCTCCCTCCTCTCCCCTCCGGGCCAGGACCTTCCTGTGTCCCCTGTGTCGAGGGTCGCCTCCGGGCTACTCCTCACTCCTCCCACTTCCCCCCGACAGAGGCTCCCCTGCAGACGCTTCACATGGATGTGTGGGGCCCAGCTCCCGTCCGTGGGCAGGGTTACGAGCGCTACTTCCTGTTGGTGGTTGACGACTACTCGCGTTACACCACAGTCCTCCCCTTGCGCAGCAAGGGTGCGGTCACTGAGGTGCTGATCGACTGGATCCGCGAGGCTCGTCTCCAGCTCAGGAAGAGCTTCGGCTCGGACTTTCCTGTTCTGCGTCTGCACTCTGACAGAGGCGGAGAGTTCTCTTCTCGCCTTCTGCGAGACTACTGTCGTGCACGGGGGATCCGCCAGACCTTCACGCTTCCGGACTCACCACAGCAAAATGGGATTGCTGAGCGCCGCATTGGCATGGTCATGGATGTCGCTCGTACGTCCATGATGCATGCGGCTGCCCCCCATTTTCTGTGGCCGTTTGCGGTGAGGTACGCGGCGCATCAGCTCAACCTTCACCCCCGGGTCTCTCGGCCAGCGATGTCCCCAGCCTTGCTGTGGACGGGGAAGGTTGGTGATGCGTCTGTGTTCCGTGTCTGGGGATCTCGGGCGTTTGTCCGCGACTTGTCTGCGGACAAGCTGTCCCCTCGTGCTGCTCCCTGTGTCTTCCTTGGCTTCCCCACTGACGCCCCAGGGTGGCAGTTTTACCACCCCTCCTCTCGTCGTGTTCTGTCCTCCCAGGACGTCACGTTCGACGAGTCAGTCCCCTTCTACCGTCTCTTCCCCTACCGCACTCCTTCCCTCCCCCCTCCCCCGGACTTCCTTGTGCCGGTTCCCCCCCCGGTAGACCCCCTCCCCCCTCAGGTTCCTGCCCCCTCAGGTGTGTCCCAGGTAGACGCCGTTGACCCGGTCGAGGTTACTGGTGACTCTGGTGCTGCTGCGGGTGCTGAGCCTGGGGGTGCTGACTCTGGGAGTGCTGTGCGCGGGGGTGCTGAGCCTGGGGGTGCTACTGCTGGGGGTGCTGGGCCTGAGGGTGCTACTGCGGAGGGTGCGGAGCCTGGGGGTGCTGAGCCGGGGGGTGCTGTGCCTGGAGGTGCTGGGTCTGGGGGTGCAGGGTCGGGAGCTGCTGAGCCTGGGGGTGCTGAGCTGGGAGCTGCTGAGCCTGGGGGTGCTGCGTCTGGAGCTGCTGAGCCTGGGGTTTCTCCTGCTGCTGCGTCTCGCCGGGAGCCCCTCTCTCCACAGGAGCTGCGCGAGTGGTTCGCTCGCCGCTGGAGGCGTGCTGCTGAGTCTGGAGGTGCTGCTGGAGCTGGAGCTGGAGCTTCTTCGACCGTCGAGGGTGCGGGTGCAGCCGGTCCCGGAGCTGCTGGCCCTGCAGGTCCTCCTGGAGCTGGAGCTGCTGAGGGCGTTCGTGCTGAGCCTGCTGCTGTTGGTCCTGCCGCTGGAGGTGTGGGTGGCGCTGGTGCTGTCGCTGAGGGTGCTGGTGCTGTCCCTGCTGAGTCTGGAGCTGCCGCGCGGCCTCGGCCGTACTTCGTTCCGCTCCTTCAGCAGGTTCTTGGTCTTTCTCCTCCAGTAGAGGGTCCACCGCCTGTCCAGTCGCAGCCCCTACTGGAGCCTTCCTCTCCACTGCCTGCTCCCTCTCCTTACACTAGTCCTACTGGAGGTCTTGCTGAGCGTCGTGAGCCTGCGTCTCGTCTCGCGTCGCCTGTTCGTGCTGCTCGCGCTAGTGGTCGCAGTTCGCGTCAGCGTCCTCCTCCTGTCCCTGGCACGCACCGGATGTCTTTACGTCCGTCCACTGCTCCTCTGCGTGCCCCTTTGCCTTCTCCTCCTGAGTCCTCTCTTCCTGCGCTTGCGGACCCTGAGTCGGACTCTCTTCGTGCTGCCAGTCCCACTGTCACGCGTCTCCTTGCTACTGTCGTCACTGACCCCTCTTTTGAGTCCACTGCTGCGTCTGCTCTAGTCGCTGAGCTCGTCGACTTTGCTGCTCGCTGTCGTCTCGACTACGCTGCTAGTCTTGTTGCTGAGTCTGCGTCTGTCTGTCCTCCGTCCGTCGGGGGTGAGTGTGCTCTTGGCACGGACGTCCTAGAGGACAGGCAGGAGGAGTTACAGTGTCTAGCGGCTGCTTCACCTCATCTCGCGTCTGTACTGCTTGCCCCTGAGGGAGACCCGGATGCACTAGACATCCCGACTCCGCGTTCTTACGCGGAGGCCGTAGAGGGTCCCTACTCCTCTCAGTGGCAGGCAGCTATGGATGCAGAGATGGCTTCCTGGAAGTCCACAGGCACCTACGTTGACGCGGTTCCCCCTCCTGGGGCGAACATCGTCAGTGGCATGTGGATCTTCCGGGTGAAGCGGCCGCCGGGCTCTCCACCTGTCTTCAAGGCACGGTACGTTGCTCGTGGCTTCAGTCAGCGGCAGGGAGTTGACTACTTTCAGACCTTCTCTCCCACCCCGAAGATGACTACTCTTCGGGTGCTGCTGCACATAGCCGCTCAGCGTGACTACGAGCTTCACTCTCTCGACTTCAGCACTGCGTTCTTGCAGGGTAGCCTGCACGAGGAGATCTGGCTTCGCCGTCCACCTGGCTTCACTGGGACTTTCCCTCCTGGCACCCAGTGGAGCCTCCGACGGCCAGTCTACGGTCTCCGCCAGGCACCGCGTGAGTGGCACGACACACTGAGGACTACGCTTGCGGCTCTTGGGTTTGCTCCTTCTACTGCTGACCCGTCGCTGTTTCTTCGCACCGACACTTCCCTGCCGCCGTTCTACATCCTCGTGTACGTCGACGACCTGGTCTTTGCCACAGCGGACACTGCTGGACTCGCCTACGTGAAGTCCGAGCTGTTGAAGAGACACACGTGCACAGACCTGGGTGAACTGCGCAGCTACCTTGGCTTGCAGATCACTCGGGACAGAGCACGCCGCACCATTACCTTGACTCAGTCACACATGGTGCAGCAGGTCCTTCAGCGCTTCGGCTTCACGTACTCCTCGCCTCAGGCCACTCCTCTGCCTACTCGCCACTCACTCTCAGCTCTGCCTTCGGATGAGTCCGTAGAGTCGAGTGGTCCGTATGCGGAGCTTGTTGGCTGCCTCATGTACCTGATGACCTGCACACGACCTGACCTTGCATACCCTCTGAGCATTCTTGCACGCTATGTTGCTCCTGGGAGACACAGACCGGAGCACATGGCTGCAGCGAAGAGGGTATTGCGCTACCTGTGCAGTACGTCAGGCATGGGGCTAGTGCTTGGAGGGCGGAGTCCAGTGGTCCTTACCGGCCACGCGGACGCTTCTTGGGCTGACGACCAGGCTACGCAGCGGTCGTCACAGGGTTACACCTTCAGCCTTGGTTCCGGCTCTGTCTCGTGGCGGTCTACTCGCTCGTCTTCGGTTCTCGGCTCCAGTTGTGAGGCTGAGATCTACGCCGGGGCCATGGCTGCACAGGAGCTTCGCTGGCTCACCTACCTGCTGACTGACCTTGGAGAGCCGCCTCGTTCTCCTCCAGTGCTGTACGTAGACAACAAGGCTATGCTGGCCTTGTGTCGAGAGCAGCGCTTGGAGCACAGAACGAAGCACATTGCTCTCCGCTACTTCCTTGCTCGTGAGCTGCAGCAGCGTGGTCAGTTGCGACTTGCGTACGTGGCCTCTGAGGCCAACACTGCTGATGTGTTCACCAAGGCACTTGCGCCTTGTGACCATCAGCGCTTCTGCACCCAGCTGGGTCTTGTGCCTGTCTTGCCTCACTTGCTCTCCTCTTGACTTCACTTGTACTGTGACATATATATATACCTGCTCTTGCTTGTCTAGCTTTATATATATGTCTGTACTCTTGCTTGTGAACTGGCCTTTGGCCTTGCTCTTGTGCTCGGACTGTGTGGTGACTTTGTGATCCACCCTGAGCTTTGCTTTGTCTTGCTTGACTGGTCTTGTGACCCCTTGTTCTCCCCCACTTTGCCTATGGGGGTGTGTCAGAACATATCTATAGCTTATACTGCTGTGTAGGCTGTAGTGGGGTATCCCATAGGGGGTACAACCCAGTTAGGGTTTCATATTTGTACTGCTTTCATTCATAGTTCATTCATTCCTGTTTTCCTATTATCACAGCAACAACTGCTTCAGCTCCGACTTTGTCGGCGGGGTAACTACTGCCGATGGTCCGGTTTTGTCGGGGCCGAAACAGTGTCGCACCATGAAATTTTCTTTACGCCCAGCTGTCGAACTGGCGCAATACCCGCATTTTTTTGCCAGCACAAGGCTAAACACAGGGCTGTCAGAATCCCAACCACTAGACCATTGGGATAAAAGGGCTTGTTTCATTATCGGGTCAGTGCGCCCATAACCCCCCCAGGCGAACGTGCCTGTAACCCTCTCCAGGATCAATCGGGCATCCACAGTGCAGATCTACTGACACCCCCCTGTCAGATGATTATATTACTGATGCATATATTTAGGCTGTAGTGGGGTAGCCCATAGGGGGTACAACCCAATTAGGGTTGGTACTTGTACTTGTTTCATTTCATAGTGCACTCATTCCTTGCCTCTATCTCAACATGGTATCGAGCAGGTTCCCTAGTGGGAACTGTTCCTAGGGCCCACCTACTATTCCGTCCTGCCCGGAGCGCGCTCTGCCCTAGCCCGAGTCGCGCTGGGCCTTTTTTTTCCTTTGGCGGCCCGATCGCGTCGAGCCGCCCGCGAAATTCTGACGCGCCACCTACGCGGCCTCGTCACGCCGCCCCTAGACGGCCGCGCCACGTCGCGCGTGCCGCCCTCCAGTCGCGCGCCGCCCCCCCCCCCCCTCTGACCCTCGCGACGCCGGCGCCGTCGCTGACGGCCCCGCGATCGCCTGCGACGGCCCCGCCGTCCCCTCTACCGGCCCCTCCGCGGAGTCAGGGACGACTTACTCTCAGTCTGCCCCACCACTCTCACTGTTAACCTCCTCGAGAAGTCCCTCCTAGCAGCCGAGAAGAGCATTCTCGCTGTAGGGGCCTCTCGTGGTGACCCGCGCACCCCCATCTTTGAGGGGTGTTCCCCCTCCCCCCTCCTGCCCTCTGTCGCCTCTGCTGCTACGGCCGACCTAGTTGGTTTTGAGTCGGTCTGTGCGGCGTCTGCCCCCAGTGGGAGACGTCGCTCTAGCAAGGGCAAAGGGGGCAGGAGCGGTGGTGGAGGCGGCGGGGGCGGTGGGAGCGGCGGTGGAGGCAGCGGAGGAGGTGGGGGTGGTAGCGGGAGTGGTGTCGGGAGTGGAGGTGTCAGCGGCGGCAGTGGAGGCGGGGGTGGCAGCGGCGGTGGTGGTGGGAGTGGAGGCGGAGGCGGCGGTGGCGGCAGCGACGGTGGGAGTGGCGGTGGCAGCGGAGGTGGTGGCGGGGGCAGCGGAGGAGGCGGCGGAGGAGGTCGTGGCTCGTCGCAGAGGAGTGGCTCCGGTGGCGGTCAGCGCCAACAGCAGCGGCAGCAGCGTGGTCAGGAGACCCTCTCCCCGCAGCAGCTCCGTGAGTGGTACGCTGCACGTCAGAGGGGTGGGGGTACTGGTCCGTGCACCTACGTCTTGCGCACGGGCGACCGTGCGGGTGAGCCGTGTGGTGGTCCACACCCCGCCCAGCGCTGCTTCGGCCGCCTGACTGACGCTTGGCGCCGCCAGTTTCCTGACGCCTCTGAGATCCCTCGCTGGGACCAGCTGTCTAGGGCAGGAGTAGCTATCTTTGATCTTGACTTTGATGCTATTCTTGCTGCCATGTATGCTGTGACCATTAGTGAGGAGGGTGACTGTTACCGGTGTTTCCCGCCCGACCCGGGCATTGGTACTGCGGCTCTAGGTGCTGTTGAGGCTGCTGCTCCAGGTGCTGGTGAGGCTGTCGCTCTAGGTTCCAGTGAGTCTGTGTCCTCAGGTGCTGGTGAGTCTGCTCTCTCAGGTACTGCGTCGGCTCCGCCCTCTCTCACCTTCACTCTTGACTCAGGGGTGTCTCGCTCCTTCTTTCGAGACCGCACCACACTCACGCCGCTTAGTCGGCCAGTGGCAGTCTCCCTGGCAGACCCCTCTGGGGGTCCTGTTCTGGCTCGCTACTCCACTGTCCTGCCGTGCCCTGCGGTCCCGTCTGGCGCCCTGTCCGGTCTCTACCTCCCCTCGTTCTCTACGAACTTGGTGGCGGGTGCTGACATACAGGATGTAGGGGTCGACCAGTTCACCCCTGCATGCAGACGGGACACCCACTGCACGGACGCGGACACGGGTCGACACTTGACCACGTTCACACGTGGGCCGGGGTCGAGCCTGTACACACTCACTGTTCCGTCTCCTCCTCCTGCGTCTGGTCAGGTAGCTGCGTCGGGTCAGGTGTTTGCTGCAGCGTCCAGGTCTGGTCCTGAGTCTGCCCCCTGCTCGTGTCGCCTCCTGTCCCACGAGACCCTCCTGTGGCACCACAGGATGGGTCACCCCTCCCTGCCTCGTCTCCGGGGCATGGCCTCTCGCCTTCTTGTCTCTGGCCTTCCCCGGTCCCTCCCTCCCCTTCCTCAGGGGCCTGGCCCTCCCTGTGTCCCCTGTGTCGAGGGTCGCCTGCGGGCTACCCCTCACTCCTCCCCGTTTCCTCCGACGGAGGCCCCGATGCAGACGCTTCACATGGACGTGTGGGGTCCAGCCCGCGTCCGTGGACAAGGTCACGAGCGCTACTTCCTGCTGGTGGTTGACGACTACTCGCGTTACACCACAGTCTTCCCCTTGCGCAGCAAGGGTGAGGTCACTGAGGTGTTGATCGACTGGATCCGCGCAGCTCGCCTCCAGCTCAGGCGGAGCTTCGGCTCGGACTTTCCTGTTTTGCGTCTGCACTCGGACAGAGGCGGAGAGTTCTCCTCCGGCCTTCTGCGAGCCTACTGTCGGGCACGAGGCATCCGCCAGACCTTCACGCTTCCGTACTCTCCACAGCAGAATGGGATTGCTGAGCGCCGCATAGGCATTGTCATGGACGTCGCCCGTACGTCCATGGTGCATGCGGCTGCCCCCCATTTTCTGTGGCCGTTTGCGGTTCGGTACGCCGCACATCAGATCAACCTTCAGCCCAGGGTCTCCAGACCGGAGACCTCTCCAACTTTGCTGTGGACGGGGAAGGTTGGCGATGCGTCGGCGTTCCGTGTCTGGGGATCTCGGGCGTTTGTCCGCGACTTGTCTGCGGACAAGCTGTCCCCTCGTGCTGCTCCTTGCGTCTTCCTGGGTTTCCCCCCTGACGCACCTGGGTGGCAGTTTTACCACCCCACCTCTCGTCGTGTTCTGTCCTCCCAGGACGTCACGTTCGACGAGTCGGTTCCCTTCTACCGGCTCTTCCCCTACCGCACTCCGTCCCTCCCCCCCCCCGCCCCTCTTCCTGGTCCCAGGTCCCCCCCCGGTAGACCCCCTCCCCCCCTCAGGGTCCTGCCCCTTCAGGTGTGTCTCAGGTAGACGCGGTCGAGCCTGTCGAGGTTGCTGGTGACTCTGGTGCTGCTGCGGGTGCGGAGCCTCAGGGTGCTGAGACTGGGGGTGCTGAGACTGGGGGTGCTGAGCCTGGGGGTGCTGAGACTGGGGGTGCTGAGCCTGGGGGTGCTGAGCCTGGGGGTACTGAGCCTGGGGGTGCTAAGACTGGGGGTGCTGAGCCTGGGGGTGCTGAGCCTGGGGGTGCTGTGCCTGGGGGTGCTGAGCCTGGGGGTGCTGAGCCTGGGGGTGCTGTGCCTGGGGGTGCTGAGCCTGGGGGTTCAGCGTCTGGGAGTGCTGCGCCTGCTACTTCTGTTCCTGGTGGTTCTCCAGACCGGTCTTCGCGCCGCGAGCCGCTCTCTCCTCTGGAGCCGCGTGAGTGGTTTGCCCGGCGCTGCAGGCGAGCTGCTGGAGCCGGGGGTACTGCGGGTGCTGGAGGTTCCGTTGCTGCCGAGGGAGCTGGTACCACGGGTCCCGAAGGTGCTCGTACTGAGGGTACTGGAGCTGCCGGGCGCGGGGGTGCCTCTGGAGCTGGAGCTGCTGCGGGTGCTGGCGCTGAGGCTACGACTGTCGGTCCTACTGCGGGTAATTCTGCAGCTGCTGGTGGTGCTGGAGTTGGAGCTGCTACTGGTGCTGGTGCTGCCTCTGGAGGTGTTGGTGCTGTCTCTGCTGTCTCTGGCGGTGCTGCGCGGCCTCGGCCGTACTTCGTTCCGCTCCTTCAGCAGGTTCTTGGTCTCCCGCCTTCCACTGGTCCTTCTCCTCCCGTAGAGTGTCCGCAGCCTGTCCCGTCACAGTCACAGTTACAGCCCGCCTCTCCCCTGCCTTCTCCTTCTCCCTACGCTGGTCCTACTGGAGGTCTTGCTGAGCGTCATGAGCCTGCGTCCCGCCCTACGTCGCCAGTCCGAGCTGCTCGCTCTAGTGGTCGCGGTTCGCGTCAGCGTCCTCCTCCTGTCCCTGGCACACACCAGATGTCTCTGCGTCCGTCCACTGCTCCTCTGCGTGCCCCTTTGCCTTCTCCTCCTCAGTCTTCTCTTCCTACACTTGCCGACCCGGAGTCGGACTCTCGCCGTGCTGCCAGTCCTGTCAGATTATTATAGCTGATGCATGTTTGTAGGCTATAGTGGGGTAGCACATATGGGGTACAGTTTGCTAGGGTTGTATTTGTACCCAACTCTGACTTAGTCAATTCATTCCTGTTCATTCCTTTCACATGGTATAGAGCGGGTTCCCTGTGGGAACTTCGCCTAGGGCCCACCGAAGCGCGCCCCGAGGCGCGCGATCCTTTTTTTTAGCGACCCCCCCGAGTCGCCCTTCCCCTGCGGCCCCGCCGCCCTTCGTTCGCGGCCCCGCCGTCCAGTCGCGGCCCCGCCCTTACGTCGCGGCCCCGCCCTTACGTCGCGGCCCCGCCACTAAGTCGCGGCCCTGCCACTAAGACGCGGCCCCGCCACCCAGTCGCGGCCCCGCCGCCTACTCGGACGCGGCCCCGCCGCCTGCTAAGACGCGGCCCCGCCGCCTGCTAAGACGCGGCCCCGCCGCCTGCTAAGACGCGGCCCCGCCGCCTGCTCAGCCGCGGCCCCGCCGCCCTCTACGACGCGGCCTCCGCCGCCTGCAGACGCCGCGGCCTCCGCCGCCTGCTCAGCCGCGACCCCGCCGCCCTCTACGACGCGGCCTCCGCCGCATGCTCAGCCGCGGCCCTGCCGCCTCCTACGACGCGGCCCCGCAGCCTGCTCAGCCGCGGGTGCTTCCAGCGGCCCTCCGCTGCATCCTGACGGCCCGCCGCTGCACCCTGCGGCCCCGCCACTGCGCCTGTCCCGGCTCCGCCACTGCACCCTGACGGCCCCGCCGTCCCCTGTCTCGGCCCCACCGCTGCACCCTGACGGCCCCGCCGTCCCTTGTCCCGGCCCCGCCACTACACTGCAGCCGAGCCGCCCAGCAGCAGCCGAGCCGCCCAACAACAGCCGAGCCGCCCATCAGCAGCCGAGCCGCCCAGCAGCAGCCGAGCCGCCCAGCAGCAGCCGAACCGCCCAGCAGCAGCCGAGCCGCCCAGCAGCAGCCGAGCCGCCCGGTACCTGAGCCGCCCGAGCCGCCCGAGCCGCCCGAGCCGCCCGAGTCGCCCGAGCCGCCCGAGCCGCCCGAGCCGCCCGAGCAGCCCGAGCCGCCTGCTGCTGACCTACCCGACTCTCCCATCCCGGTGAGACTTTCAGTTGCTGCCATGGCCACCCCCAATGTTCTCACTTTTGACGCTGAGGGGAGGGCCATTGACTTTGCCGTCTGGATCGAGGACCTGCAGCTGTACTTACTGTGTGATGCGGTAGATGAGGTCTCTCTCTTTGACTTTGTCTCTGGCGCTGTCCCTGCCCCGCCTGCTGATGCTGACTCTGCCGTTCGCTCCAAGTGGGCGACCCGCGATGCTGCTGCACGTCTTGCTGTGCGTCGCCACCTCCCTTCCTCTGAGCGTGCCCACTTTAGTCAGTGCAAGACCGCTCAGGCCTTGTACGACGCTGTAGTTGCGCGCTACTCCTCCCCTTCCTCCGCTACCCTTAGCCGCCTCATGCTACCGTTTCTCTTCCCTGACCTCGCTTCCTTTCCCACTGTCGCTGACCTCGTTACCCACCTCCGCGCTAGTGACACCCGCTACCGCGCTGCCCTTCCTGCTGAGTTCCGCGCTGCGAACCCTCCTCCCATGTACATCACTCTCTACTTTCTCGTCACCCGTCTCCCTGAGTCCCTTCGTGTCGTTAGGGACCAGTTTCTCTCTGTCTGTCCCACCACTCTCACTGTCGACCTCCTTGAGGAGTCCCTGCTAGCGGCTGAGAAGAGTATTGTCGCTGTAGGGGCCTCTCGGGGTGACCCTCGCACCCCCATCTTTGAGGGGTGTGGTCCCTCCCCCCTGCTGCCCTCTGTCGCCTCTGCCGCTGCGGCCGACCTCGTTGGTTTTGAGTCGGTCGGCACGGCGTCTGCCCCCAGTGGCAGACGCCGCGCTGGCAAGGGCAAGGGGGGCAAGGGAGCGGGTGGAGCCAGAGGGGGCGGTGGAGGAGGCGGTGGGGGTGGAGGGGGGAGTGGGGGTGGCGGGGGGGGTGGTGGCGGGAGTGGAGGTAGTAGTGGCGGCGGTGGAGGCGGAGGTGGCGGCGGAGGTGGTAGCGGAGGAGGCGGTGGGAGCGGTGGGAGCGACGGTCCTGGTAAGGGAGGTGGCGGTGGCGACGGGGGTGGCGGTGGAGGCGGGGGTGGCGGTGGAGGAGGGAGTCGGAGTGGCTCGTCCCAGCGGAGCAGCTCTGGGGGTGGTCAGCGCCAGCAGCAGCAGCAGCAGCAGCAGCCGCAGCAGCAGCCGCAGCAGCAGCAGCAGCGCTCTCGCACCGTCCCCGGCCCTCAGCAGCTCCGTGAGTGGTACTTGCAGCGTCAGCGCGGTGGTGCGCTTGGTCCCTGCCCCTACGTTCTTCGCACTGGTGACCATGCAGGGGAGAGGTGTGGAGGCGCCCACACAGCCCGTCGCTGCTTTGGCCGCTTGACCGACGCCTGGCGTCAGCAGTTTCCGGAGGCCGCTGAGATCCCCCGCTGGGGAGAGCTGTCTAGGGCTGGTGTAGCTATTTATGATCTTGATTTTGATGCTATTCTCTCTGCTATGTATGCTGTGACTGGTAGTGATGAGGATGACTGTTACCGGTGTTTCCCGCCCGACCCGGGCATTGGTACTGCCGCGTCAGGTACTAGTGAGGCTGCTGCTCTAGGTGCCAGTGCGTCTGTGCTTTCAGGTACTGGTGAGTCCGCCCTCTCAAGTACTGTGTCGGCTTCGGCCTCTCACACCTTCACCCTTGACTCTGGAGCGTCTCGCTCCTTCTTTAGGGACCGCACCACTCTCACGCCGCTGAGTCGGCCTGTTGCGGTGTCCCTGGCGGACCCCTCTGGGGGGCCTGTCCTGTCTCGCTTCTCCACTGTCCTCCCGTGTCCGGCGGCCCCCTCTGGCACCCTGACTGGTCTCTACCTCCCCTCGTTCTCGACGAACTTGGTGAGTGGTGCTGACCTCCAGGATGCAGGTGTCCACCAGTTCACCCCTGCTCGTCAGCGGGTGACCCACTGTACGGAGGCGGATACAGGTCGCCACCTGGCTACGTTTACACGTCGGCCGGGGTCGAGCCTGTACACACTGACCACTGCTTCTCCTCCAGGTACTGCGTCTGGTAGGGCCCCTTCGTCTGGTCAGGTGTTTGCTGCAGCGTCCAGGTCTGGTCCTGAGTCTGCCCCTTGTTCGTGTCGTCGTCTGTCTCACGAGACCCTCCTCTGGCACCACCGCCTTGGCCACCCCTCTCTGCTTCGGCTCAGAGGCATGGCCTCGCGGGTCCTTGTGTCTGGTCTTCCCCGGTCCCTCCCTCCCCTTCCTCCGGGCCCTGGCCCTGCCTGTGTCCCCTGTGTCGAGGGGCGCCAGCGTGCTGCCCCTCACTCCTCCCAGTTTCCTCCGACAGAGGCCCCGTTGCAGACGCTTCACATGGACGTGTGGGGCCCAGCCCGCGTCCGTGGACAGGGTCAGGAGCACTACTTCCTGCTGGTGGTTGACGACTACTCGCGTTACACCACAGTCTTCCCCTTGCGCAGCAAGGGTGAGGTCACTCAGGTGTTGATCGACTGGATCCGCGCAGCTCGTCTTCAGCTTCGGAGAAGCTTTGGCTCTGACTTCCCTGTTTTGCGTCTGCACTCGGACAGAGGCGGAGAGTTCTCCTCTGCCCTCCTGAGTGCCTACTGTCGTGTGCGAGGCATCCGTCAGACCTTCACGCTTCCGGACTCACCACAGCAGAATGGGATCGCTGAGCGCCGCATTGGCATGGTCATGGACGTCGCTCGTACGTCCATGATGCATGCGGCTGCTCCCCATTTTCTGTGGCCGTTTGCGGTCAGGTACGCTGCGCACCAGATCAACCTCCACCCCAGGGTCTCTCGACCGGAGACCTCCCCAGCTCTGTTGTGGACGGGGAAGGTTGGCGATGCGTCGGCGTTCCGGGTCTGGGGATCTCGGGCGTTTGTTCGCGACCTGTCTGCGGACAAGCTGTCCCCTCGTGCTTCTCCCTGCGTCTTCCTCGGGTTCCCCCCCGACGCCCCTGGGTGGCAGTTTTACCACCCCACCTCTCGACGTGTTCTGTCCTCCCAGGACGTCACGTTCGACGAGTCGGTACCCTACTACCGCCTCTTCCCCTACCGCACTCCGTCCCTCCCCCCACCCCCGCTCTTCTTGGTACCAGGTCCCCCCCCGGTAGTCCCCCTCCCCCCTCAGGGTCCTGCCCCTTCAGGTGTGTCTCAGGTAGACGCGGTCGAGCCTGTCGAGGTCACTGGTGACTCTGGTGCTGCTGCGGGAGCTGAGCCTGGGGGTGCGGAGTCTAGGGGTGCTGAGCCTGGAGGTGCTGAGCCTGGGGGTGCGGAGTCTGGGGGTGCTGGGCCTGGGGGTGCTGAGCCTGGGGGTGCTGTGCCTGGGGGTGCTGAGCCTGGGGGTGCTGTGCCTGGGGGTGCTGTGTCTGGGGGTACTGAGCCTGGGGGTGCTGAGCCTGGAGGTGCTGAGCCTGGAGGTGCCGAGCCTGGAGGTGCTGTGCCTGGGGGTGCTTCGTCTCGCCGGGAGCCGCTCTCTCCACAGGAGCTGCGTGAGTGGTTTGCCCGGCGCTGGAGGCGTGCCGCTGGTGCTGGTGGTTCTTCGGCTGCGGAGGGCGCTGCTGCCACGCGACCTGGCGGTGCTCGTCCTGTGGGTGCTGGAGCTGCTGGGTCTGAGGGTTCTCCTGGAGCTGGTCCTGCTGAGGACGTTGGCGCTGAGCCTGCGGTTGGTGGTCCGACTGACGGTGCTCCTGGTGCTGCTGCTGGAGGTTCTGGAGCTTCTGGTGGTTCTGCTGGAGGTGCTGCTGGAGTGGGTGCTCCGGCCGGAGCTGCTGGTTCTGTTCCTGCTGTTTCTGGCGTCGCCGCGCGGTCTCGACCATACTTCGTTCCGCTCCTGGAGCAGGTTCTTGGTCTTGCTCCTCCTCCTCCTCCCTTAGAGGGTCCGCAGCCTGTCCGGTCACAGCCACAGCTAGAGCCTGCCTCCCCTTTGCCTGCTCCTTCTCCCTACGCTGGTCCGACTAGAGGCCTTACTGAGCGTCGTGAGCCTGCGTCTCGTCCTGCGTCGCCTGTTCGTACTGAGCGCGCTAGTGGTCGCGGGTCGCGTCAGCGTCCTCCTCCTGTCCCTGGCACGCACCGGATGTCACTGCGTCCGTCCACTGCTCCTCTGCGTGCCCCTTTGCCTTCTCCTCCTGCTTCCTCTCTTCCTGCTCTTGCCGACCCGGAGTCGGACTCTCTTCGTGCTGCCAGTCCTACTGTCACGCGTCTCCTTGCTACTGCTGTCACTGACCCTTCCTTCGAGTCGTCTGCTGCGTCTGCCCTTGTCACTGAGCTTGTCGACTTTGCTGCGCGCTGTCGTCTAGACTACGCTGCTCGTCTTGTCGCTGAGTCAGAGTCCGCCTGTCCTCCGTCCGTCGGGGGTGAGTGTGCCCTTGGCACGGACGTCCTAGAGGACAGGCAGGAGGAGTTCCAGTGTCTAGCCGCTGCTTCACCTCGTCTCGCGTCTGTACTGCTAGCCCCTGAGGGAGACCCGGATGCACTAGACATCCCGACTCCGCGTTCTTACGCGGAGGCCGTAGAGGGTCCCTACTCCTCTCAGTGGCAGGCAGCTATGGATGCAGAGATGGCTTCCTGGAAGTCCACAGGCACCTACGTTGACGCGGTTCCCCCTCCTGGGGCGAACATCGTCAGTGGCATGTGGATCTTCAGGGTGAAGCGGCCGCCGGGCTCGCCGCCTGTCTTCAAGGCGCGCTACGTGGCTCGTGGCTTCAGTCAGCGGCAGGGAGTTGACTACTTTCAGACCTTCTCTCCCACCCCGAAGATGACCACTCTTCGGGTGCTGCTGCACATTGCCGCTCAGCGCGACTACGAGCTTCACTCTCTCGACTTCAGCACTGCGTTCCTGCAGGGTAGCCTGCACGAGGAGATCTGGCTGCGCCGTCCGCCTGGCTTCACTGGGACTTTCCCTCCTGGCACCCAGTGGAGCCTCCGACGGCCAGTCTACGGTCTCCGCCAGGCACCGCGTGAGTGGCACGACACACTGAGGACTACGCTTGCGGCTCTTGGGTTTGCTCCTTCTACTGCTGACCCGTCGCTGTTTCTTTGCACCGACACTTCCCTGCCGCCGTTCTACATCCTCGTGTACGTTGACGACTTGGTCTTTGCCACAGCGGACACTGCTGGACTCGCCTACGTGAAGTCCGAGCTGCTGAAGAGACACACGTGCACAGACCTGGGTGAACTGCGCAGCTACCTTGGCTTGCAGATCACTCGGGACAGAGCACGCCGCACCATTACCCTGACTCAGTCACACATGGTGCAGCAGGTCCTTCAGCGCTTCGGCTTCACGTACTCCTCGCCTCAGGCCACTCCTCTGCCTACTCGCCACTCACTCTCAGCTCTGCCTTTGGATGAGTCCGTAGAGTCGAGTGGTCCGTATGCAGAGCTTGTTGGCTGCCTCATGTACCTGATGACCTGCACACGACCTGACCTTGCATACCCTCTTAGCATCCTTGCACGCTATGTTGCTCCTGGGAGACACCGACCAGAGCACATGGCTGCAGCGAAGAGGGTATTGCGCTACCTGTGCAGTACGTCGGGCATGGGGCTAGTGCTTGGAGGGCGGAGTCCAGTGGTCCTTACTGGGCACGCAGACGCTTCTTGGGCTGACGACCAGGCTACGCAGCGGTCGTCACAGGGTTACACCTTCAGCCTTGGTTCCGGCTCTGTCTCGTGGCGGTCTACTCGCTCGTCTTCGGTTCTCGGCTCCAGTTGTGAGGCTGAGATCTACGCCGGGGCCATGGCTGCACAGGAGCTTCGCTGGCTCACCTACCTGCTGACTGACCTTGGAGAGGTGCCTCGTTCTCCTCCAGTGTTGTACGTAGACAACAAGGCCATGTTGGCCTTGTGTCGAGAGCAGCGCTTGGAGCACAGAACGAAGCACATTGCTCTCCGCTACTTCCTTGCTCGTGAGCTGCAGCAGCGTGGTCAGTTGCGACTTGCTTACGTGGCCTCTGAGGCCAACACTGCTGATGTGTTCACCAAGGCACTTGCGCCTTGCGACCATCAGCGCTTTTGTACCCAGCTGGGTCTTGTACCTGTCTTGCCTCACTTGCTGTCTTCTTGACTTTACTTGTACTTTGACATATATATACCTGCTCTTGCTTGTCTAGTTTTATATATATGTCTGTACTCCTGCATGTGAACTGGCCTCTGGCCTTGCTCTTGTGCTCGGACTGTGTGGTGACTTTGTGATCCACCCTGAGCTTGCTTTGCTCTGCTTTGCTTGACTGGTCTTGTGACCCCTTGTTCTCCCCCACTTTGCCTATGGGGGTGTGTCAGATTATTATAGCTGATGCATGTTTGTAGGCTATAGTGGGGTAGCACATATGGGGTACAGTTTGCTAGGGTTGTATTTGTACCCAACTCTGACTTAGTCAATTCATTCCTGTTCATTCCTTTCACAAGTCCTACTGTCACGCGTCTTCTTGCTTCTCTTGGCACTGACCCTTCCTTTGAGTCCGCTGCTGCGTTTGCCCTAGTTGCTGAGCTGGTCGACTTTGCTGCTGCGTGTCGTCTGGACTACGCTGCCAGTCTTGTTGCTGAGTCTGCTGAGTCTGCGTCTGCTGCGTCTGCGTCTGCCTGTCCTCCGTCCGTCGGGGGTGACTGTGCTCTTGGCACGGACGTCCTTGAGGACAGGCAGGAGGAGTTCCAGTGCTTTGCCGCCGCTTTGCCCCATCTCGTGTCCATGCTTGTTGCCCCTGAGGGAGACCCGGATGCTCTAGACATCCCGACCCCACGCTCTTACGCAGAGGCGATGGCCGGTCCCTACTCCTCTCAGTGGCAGTCAGCCATGGACGCAGAGATGGCTTCCTGGAAGTCCACAGGCACCTACGTTGACGCTGTCCCCCCTCCTGGGGCGAACATCGTCAGTGGCATGTGGATCTTCAGGGTGAAGCGACCGTCGGGTTCTCCGCCTGTCTTCAAGGCGCGTTACGTGGCTCGTGGCTTCAGTCAGCGATAGGGAGTTGACTTCTTTCAGACCTTCTCCCTGACCCCGAAGATGACCACTCTTCGGGTTCTACTGCACGTCGCTGCTCAGCGTGACTACGAGCTACACTCTCTTGACTTCAGCACTACTTTCCTGCAGGGCCGCCTGCACGAGGAGATCTGGCTGCGCCGCCCTCCTGGCTTCACTGGGTCGTTCCCTCCTGGTACCCAGTGGAGCCTCCGGCGGCCAGTCTACGGTCTCCGCCAGGCGCCGCGTGAGTGGCACGACACACTGAGGACTACACTTGCGGCTCTTGGGTTTGCTCCTTCTACTGCTGACCCGTCGCTGTTTCTGCGCACCGACACCTCGCTGCCGCCGTTCTACATCCTCGTGTACGTCGACGACTTGGTCTTTGCCACTGCGGACACTGCCGCACTCGCCCACGTGAAGTCCGAGCTGCAGAAGAGACACACGTGCACAGACCTGGGTGAACTAACAAGCTATCTTGGCTTGCGGATCACCCGGGACAGAGCACGCCGCACCATTACCCTGACTCAGTCACACATGGTGCAGCAGGTCCTTCAGCGCTTCGGCTTCACGTACTCCTCGCCTCAGTCCACTCCTCTGCCTACGGGACACTCGCTCTCAGCTCTGCCTTCGGATGAGTGCGTAGAGTCGAGTGGTCCGTATCCAGAGCTTGTGGGCTGCCTCATGTACCTGATGACCTGCACTCGACCTGACCTCGCATACCCTCTCAGCATCTTAGCACGCTATGTTGCTCCCGGCCGTCACCGGAAGGAGCACATGGATGCAGCTAAGAGGGTGTTGCGCTACTTGTGCAGTACGTCGGGCATGGGGCTAGTGCTTGGAGGGCGTGAGCGGCCTGTGCTCACTGGGCACTCAGACGCTTCTTGGGCTGACGACCAGGCTACTCAGAGGTCGTCTCAGGGTTACACCTTCAGTCTTGGCTCTGGCTCTGTCTCTTGGCGCTCTACTCGCTCTTCTTTGGTTCTCAGCTCCAGCAGTGAGGCTGAGATCTACGCCACGGCCATGGCTGCCCAGGAGCTTCGCTGGCTCACCTACCTGCTGACTGACCTTGGAGAGCGGCCTCGTTCTCTTCCAGTGCTGTACGTCGACAACAAGGCAACCATTGCCTTGTGTGAGGAGCACAGACTGGAGCACAGGACGAAGCACATTGCTCTGCGCTACTTCCTTGCTCGAGAGCTGCAGCAGCCTGGTCAGCTTCGCCTGCGTTTCGTGGCCACTGAGGCCAACACTGCTGATGTGTTCACCAAGGCACTTCCGCCTCGTGACCATCAGCGCTTTTGCACTCTGCTAGGCCTTGTGCCCACTAGGCCTCACTTGCTTACCTCTTGACCTTGCTTGTACTGCTGCATATATATATCCTTGCTCTTGCTTGTTTAGCACTGTTATATATATATGCTCTGCTGCATGTGAACTGGCCTTGTGGCCTTGACCTTGTGCTCGGAATTTGTGTGGTATCCTTGAGATCCACCCTGAGCTTGCTTTGCTTTGCTTGACTGGTCTTGTGACCCCTTGCTCTCCCCCACTTTGCCTATGGGGGTGTGTCAGATGATTATATTACTGATGCATATATTTAGGCTGTAGTGGGGTAGCCCATAGGGGGTACAACGCAATTAGGGTTGGTACTTGTACTTGTTTCATTTCATAGTGCACTCATTCCTCGCCTCTATCTCAACACCCCCTACACTGGGAGGCCAGGACTAAGCACAATGGCAACGACCTACATGTGCATACACCGGGAATCGAACCCGAGACCGCTCTGATACCATGTCAGAATCCCAACCACTAGACCATTGGGATAAAATTGCTTGTTTCAGTAGCGGGTGAGTGCGCCCATAACCTGTGAAAATCAACGAGAATGATTGGACTATGAAAGAGTTGGGTACAAGTACTAACCCTAAATGGGTTGTACCCCTTATGGGCTACCCCACTACAGCCTACACTAATATATAAGCTATAATGTTCTGACACACCCCCATAGGCAAAGTGGGGGAGAACAAGGGGTCACAAGACCAGTCAAGCAAAATAAAGCAAAGCAAGCTCAGGGTGGATCACAAAGTCACCACACATTCCGAGCACAAGTTCAAGGGCCACAAGGCCAGTTCACATGTAGGATTACATATATACATAAGGCTAGACAAGCAAGAGCAGGTGTGTATATATATGTAACAGTACAAGCAAGGTCAAGAGGTGAGCAAGTGAGGCAAGGCAGGCACAAGACCCAGCTGAGTACAGAAGCGCTGATGATCACAAGGCGCAAGCGCCTTGGTGAAGATATCAGCAGTGTTGGCCTCAGAGGCCACGTACGCAAGACGCAGCTGACCACGCTGCTGCAGCTCACGAGCAAGGAAGTAGCGGAGAGCAATGTGCTTCGTTCTGTGCTCCAGTCTCTGCTCTCGACACAAGGCCAGCATGGCTTTGTTGTCTACGTACAACACTGGAGGAGAACGAGGCGGCTCTCCGAGGTCAGTCAGCAGGTAGGTGAGCCAGCGAAGCTCCTGTGCAGCCATGGCCCCGGCGTAGATCTCAGCCTCACAACTGGAGCCGAGAACAGAAGACGAGCGGGTAGCCCGCCACGAAACAGAGCCGGAACTAAGGCTGAAGGTATAACCCTGTGACAACCGCTGCGTAGCCTGGTCGTCAGCCCAAGAAGCGTCTGCGTGCCCAGTGAGGACCACTGAACTTTGCCCTCCAAGCACAAGCCCCATGCCTGACGTACTGCACAAGTAGCGCAACACCCTCTTGGCTGCAGCCATGTGCTCCGGTCTGTGTCTTCCAGGAGCAACATAGCGTGCGAGAATGCTAAGAGGGTATGCAAGGTCAGGTCGAGTGCAGGTCATCAGGTACATGAGGCAGCCAACATGCTCTGGGTACGGGCCACTCGACTCTACGGACTCATCCGAAGGCAGAGCTGAGAGCGAGTGGCGAGTAGGCAGAGGAGTGGCCTGAGGCGAGGAGTACGTGAAGCCGAAGCGCTGAAGGACCTGCTGCACCATGTGTGACTGAGTCAGGGTAATGGTGCGGCGTGCTCTGTCCCGGGTGATCTGCAAGCCAAGGTAGTTGCGCAGTTCACCCAGGTCTGTGCACGTGTGTCTCTTCTGCAGCTCGGACTTCACGTAGGCGAGTCCAGCAGTGTCAGCTGTGGCAAAGACCAAGTCGTCGACGTACACGAGGATGTAGAACGGCGGCAAAGAAGTGTCGGTGCGCAGAAACAGCAACGGGTCGGCAGTAGAGGGAGCAAACCCAAGAGCCGCAAGTGTAGTCCTCAGTGTGTCGTGCCACTCACGCGGTGCCTGGCGGAGCCCGTAGACTGGCCGCCGGAGGCTCGACTGGGTGCAAGGAGGAGAAGACCCAGTGAAGCCAGGTGGGCGGCGCAGCCAGATCTCCTCGTGCAGGCTGCCCTGCAGGAAAGCTGTGCTGAAGTCGAGAGAGTGAAGCTCGTAGTCACGGTGAGCAGCTATGTGCAGCAGTACCTGAAGAGTGGTCATCTTCGGGGTGGGAGAGAAGGTCTGAAAGTAGTCAACTCCCTGCCGCTCACTGAAGCCACGAGCCACGTAACGCGCCTTGAAGACATGCGGAGAACCCGGCGGCCGCTTCACCCTGAAAATCCACATGCCATTGACGATGTTCGCCCCAGGCGGGGGAACGTCGTCAACGTAGGTGCCTGTGGACTTCTAGGAAGCCATCTCTGCGTCCATAGCTGCCTGCCACTGAGAGGAGTAGGGACCCTCTATCGCCTCCGCGTAAGAGCGCGGAGTCGGGATGTCAAGTGCATCCGGGTCTCCCTCAGGGGTAAGCAGTACGGACACGAGATCAGGTGAAGCAGCAGCCAGACACTGGAACTCCTCCCGCCTGTCCTCAAGGACGTCCGTGCCAAGGGCACACTCACCCCCGACAGACGGAGGTCAGACAGACTCAGACTCAGCAACAAGACTGGCGGCGTAGTCTAGGAGACAGCGAGCAGCAAAGTCGACGAGCTCAGCAACTAGGGCAGACGCAGCAGTGGACTCAAAGGAAGGGTCAGTGACAACAGTAGCAAGGAGACGCGTGACACTAGGACTGGCAGCACGAAGAGAGTCCGACTCCGGGTCGGCAAGAGCAGGAAGAGAAGACTCAGGAGGAGAAGGTAAAGGGGCACGCAGAGGAGCAGTGGACGGACGAAGAGACATCCGGTGCGTGCCAGGGACAGGAGGAGGACGCTGACGCGAACCGCGACCACTAGTGCGAGCAGCACGGACAGGCGACGCAAGGCGAGATGCAGGCTCACGACGCTCAGCAAGACCTCCAGTAGGACCAGTGTAGGGAGACGGAGCAGGCAGTGGGGAGGCCGGCTGTAACTGTAACTATGACGGGACAGGCTGTGGACACTCGAAGGGAGGAGGAGGACCAGTAGAAGGCGGGAGACCAAGAACCTGCTAAAGGAGCGGAACGAAGTACGGTCGAGGACGTGCGGCGACTCCAGACACAGCAGGGACAGCACCAGTACCCCCAGGGGCAGCACCAGCACTAGCAGCACCTCCAGCTCCAGTACCTCCAGCAGCACCAGTAGCACCCCCAGCAGGACCGCCTCCAGGACCGACAGCAGTAGCCTCCGCGCCAACACCCGCAGCAGCTCCAACTCCAGAAGTACCCGCAGGCCCAGCAGCTCCAGTACTCCCAGTACGAGCACCTCCGAGACCCGCGGCACCAGCACCCTCAGCAGCAGCAGAACCTCCAGTACCCGCAGCACCTCCAGCCCCAGCAGCTCACCTCCAGCGCCGGGCAAACCACTCACGCAGCTCCTGTGGAGAGAGTGGCTCCCGGCGAGACGAAGCACCCGGAGAACCGCCAGGCACAGCACCGCCAGACGCCACACGAGCAGGCCCAGCTCCCTCAGGCTCAGCACCTCCAGGCTCAGCACCTCCAGGCGTAGCACCCCAAGGCGTAGCACCCCCAGGCTCAGCACTCCCAGGCTCATCACCCCCACGCTCAGCACCCCCAGGCTCAGCACCCCAAGGCTCAGCACCCCCAGGCTCAGCACTCCCAGGCTCAGCACCCCCAGGCTCAGCACCCCCAGGCGTAGCACCCACACGCTCAGCACCCCCAGAGTCAGCACCCCCAGGCTCAGCACCCTCAGCAGCACCAGAGTCACCAGCGACCTCGACAGGCTCAACAGCGTCTACTTGGGACACACCTGAAGGGGCAGGACCCTGAGGGGGGAGGGGGTCTACCGGGGGGGGACCTGGCACAAGGAAGAGAGGTGGCGGGAAGAGGGACGGAGTGCGGTAGGGGAAGAGATGGTAGTAGGGGACCGACTCGTCGAACGTGACGTCCTGGGAGGACAGAACACGGCGAGAGGTGGGGTGGTAGAACTGCCACCCTGGCGCGTCAGGGGGGAAACCCAGGAAGACGCAGGGAGCAGCACGAGGGGACAGCTTGTCCGCAGACAAGTTGCGGACAAACGCCCGAGATCCCCAGACACGGAACGCCGACGTTTCGCCAACCTTCCCCGTCCACAGCAAAGCTGGGGAGGTCTCCGGCATGGAGACCCTGGGCTGAAGGTTGATCTGATGCGCCGCGTACCGGACCGCAAACGGCCACAGAAAACGTACGGACGACGTCCATGACCATGCCAATGCGGCGCTCAGCAATCCCATTTTGCTGTGGAGAGTCCGGAAGCGTGAAGGTCTGGCGGATGCCTCGTGCACGACAGTAGGCTCGCAGAAGGCCAGAGGAGAACTCTCCGCCTCTGTCAGAGTGCAGACGCAGAACAGGAAAGTCCGAGCCGAAGCTCCGCCTGAGCTGGAGACGAGCTGCGCGGATCCAGTCGATCAACACCTCGGTGACATCACCCTTGCTGCGCAAGGGGAAGACTGTGGTGTAACGCGAATAGTCGTCAACCACCAGCAGGAAGTAGCGCTCGTGACCCTGTCCACGGACGCGGGCCGGGCCCCACACGTCCATGTGAAGCGTCTGCAGCGGGGCCTCTGTCGGAGGAAACTGGGAGGAGTGAGGGGCAGCCCGCTGCCGCCCCTCGACACAGGGGACGTAGGTAGGGCCAGGCCCCGGAGGAAGGGGAGGGAGGGACCGGGGAAGACCAGAGACAAGGACACGGGAAGCCATGCTTCGGAGACGAAGTAGGGAGGGGTGACCAAGGCGGTGGTGCCAGAGGAGAGTCTCGTGAGACAGGAGACGACACGAGCAGGGGGCAGACTCAGGACCGGACCTGGACGCTGCAGCAAACACCTGACCCGACGCAGCTACCTGACCAGACGCAGTGACTAGAGGAGACGCAGTGGTCAGCGTGTACAGGCTCGACCCCGGCCGACGTGTAAACGTGGCTAGGTGTCGGCCTGTCCGAGCGTCCGTGCAGTGGGTCACCCGCTGACTCGCAGGAGTGAACTGGTGAACCCCCGCATCCTGTAGGTCAGCACCACTCACCAAGTTCGTAGAGAACGAAGGGAGGTAAAGACCAGACAGGGTGCCAGAGGGGGCCGCCGGACACGGGAGGACAGTGGAGAAGTGAGCAAGGACAGGACCCCCAGAGGGGTCTGCCAGAGAGACTGCAACTGGCCGACCAAGCGGCGTGAGTGTGGTGCGGTCTCGAAAGAAGGAGCGGGAAGCCCCCGAGTCAAGAGTGAAGGTGTGAGAGGCCGGAGCCGACGCGGTACCTGAGAGAGCAGACTCACCCGCACCTGAGGAAGCAGACTCACTAGCACCTAGAGCAGTAGCCGCACCTGTACCTGGAGCAGGAGACTCACTAGCACCCAGAGCAGCAGCCTCACTAGCAGCTAGAGCAGCAGGCTCTATACCCGGGTCAGGCGGTACGCACAGGTGACCGGCACTGTCAGCACTAGTAGGCAATGCATACATGGCAGTGAGAATAGCATCATAGTTGAGAGCATGGCTCGGCGACCCGGCGGCTCGGGCGGCTCAGGTGGCGCTGCGGCTCAGGCGGCTCGGGTGGCTCGGGCGGCTCGGTAGCAGCTCGGCGGCGCCGGCGGCTCGGTGGAGACGGCGGGACCGCTTGGGGACGGCGGCGGGGCCGGGTGGAGCGGTGACGGGGCCAGCAGAGGTGGCGCCGGGGCCGCAGGGTAGGTGACGGGGCCAGCAGAGGCGGCGCCGGGGCCGCAGAGGTAGGCGACGGGGCCAGTAGAGGCGGCGGCGGGGCTGGTAAGGGCGGCGTCGGGGCCAGCAGAGGTGGAGCCGGGGCCGGGAAGGGCAGCGCCGTGGCCGAAGGGGTAGGCGACGGGGCCAGCAGAGGCGGGGCCGGGTCGGGAAGGGTGGCGTCGGGGTCGCCGGGGTAGGCGACGAGGCCAGCCGAGGTGGCGCCGGGGCCAGGAAGGGCAGAGCCGGGGCCGAAGGGGCAGGCGACGGGGCCAGCTGAGGCGGGGCGGGGTCGGGAAGGGCGGCGTCGGGGTCGCCGGGGTAGGCGACGGGGCAAGGAAGGGCGGAGCCGGGGCCGGGATGGGCGGCGCCGGGGCCACAGGGGTAGGTGACGGGGCCGCTAGGGCGGCGGATCGGGGCCGCGAGGGCGGCACGACGCGGCCGCTTGGGCGGCGCGACGAGATGGGGCCGCGACGGAGTAGCGGGGAGTGGCGCGCCTAGAAGGAACTGGGCCGCGCGCCAGAGAGAAAATCGCCGCGCGCCGTTGAATAGGTCGCACGCCACAGGGCGTGCGACAGATCGAGTAGCAGCGGAAGCAGTAGTAGGGCCCACAGGCTAGGAGCATATGTGCTCTGAAACCATGTGAAAATCAACGAGAATAATTGGACTATGAAAGAGTCGGGTACAAGTACTAACCCTAATTGGGTTGTACCCCTTATGGGCTACCCCACTACAGCCTACACTAATGTATAAGCTATAATATCTGACATAACCCCCCAGGCGAACGCGCCTGTAACCCTCTCCAGGATGAATCGGGCATCCACAGTGCATATCTACTGACAAGGGCCCCACCTTTGGATCCAGTGGCCAATAGGACTTACTCCTTGCCTTCGAGGCCTTCTGGGCGTGAGGTATGTGAAAACGTCGGTAGACTTTGGCCGGTAGGGAGCTCCTTCTGCTACCGCCGCTTAGCCGCAAAACTCGGCCCTCAGCAAAAAGTCGTCGCAATAGGTCGTTTCGCCCCTCCTGAAGAATTGAATCCGTTTCTCTCGCCATACCCGTATTTGTCGCAACTCCGTTTATTGTGACTGGTAGACCAGGCGAAATTCGCGGGTCTAGACGCTGCGATAAACCGTTGTCCCGTCGGTGTACTGTCCTGTCTGCGGCGCAACTTCCTTTGATCAGGGGGAACCTTGCCGCCTGAAGTACAGTGTCGGCTGCTGCTGTTGCTCCGAAAATTTCGGCCGACCTTGTTGCAGGCGCAGAAGTGACCCTAACGTAGACAGTCTAGTCGTAGGCGGCCTTTTCCGAACTTTTCAGCGGTTCGAAAATAACTTCCGTCCCACACTATGCCGCACTTGCCAAAAACGCCAACGACGCACCCTCCTGCAGCCACACCGGCCACACCCGGGCGGGACGACGGTAGACCCCCGCTTTCTTCGGGCTGTCGCCACACCGTCTCTTGTTGCATTTTCCGACACAAATCCTCATGCGCCTGGCCTGCCCGGCCAGCTGTCGTTTCTGCCGTGATGCCACCCGAAAATCTTCGCGCACAGTGACGCCGCATGTCACTTGCCGAAGACGTCCGAAATTCTCGTGCGCAACGTGACGAAATCGCCCGACGCCACGTGCCGCACGCATTAACTCCGATTTCTTTGTGCGCAGTTGACGTCCACGTGAAAACTTCAACTCGCACGACCAGCTGCTCCGAGAATCTCGCGCATGCATTGACGACAACCGTCCTGACGCCAACTGCCGCATAAGAGCAGCACCGAGATTAACGGAAACGACGAAATTTACTCACGCAGTTACAGTAAATGCGACGACAGCAAAAGCTGTCTGCCACCCGGGGGGAGGGAGGCCACGGTCCATCTCGACCGTCAAGGGCAAGGATCCGTCAGTGCCGCATGATCGCCTTGAAATTTCATGGCCGCTAGGAGCAACTACCCGTTCTCCTGGCCGGCTCTTGCGCTGCTCCTGTCACCACGACATCCTTCCCTGTCCCCCCCCGAGGGGTAATACACTATAAAAAACGGGGAACCTAATGAGAAGAAACGAGAATGAGAAATGAGAGAAGAGGGGGTTCAGTAGAAAGCAGCAGGATACATATAGGAAACCCTAAGGGGTTGTACTCGCTATAGAGTACCCCACTGCAGGCTAGAGAACAATAACATTCTGACACACCCCCATAGCCAAAGTGGGGTGTAATCAGCAGAGCAAGCAAAGTAGAACAAGCTCAGGGTGGATCACAATGTCACCACACATTCTGAGCATAAGTTCAAGAAGTAACAGTTTAAAGTTCACAAATGTAAGCAAAGCTAGAGGCTATCGCAGAGGGCAAGTGTGGAGGAGGAGGGACTATGAGAGGAGAGGAGGTAGTGGGCGACAGCTGAAGCTGCTGGCACACGGCGCAACTGGAGCAACTGGCACACGGGCAACTGGAGCAACTGTCACACTGGCAACTGGAGCAACTGGCAGACGAGCTACTGGAGTAACTGGCTCCGCGGCTAAAAGTAGCGGCAGACGAGCAACGGACTCACGGGCGACTGGAGCAACGGGCTCACGGGCGACTGGCGCAACGGGCTCACGGGCGACTGGCGCAACGGTCTCACGGGCGACTGGAGCTGCTGGCTTCACGGCGGCCACCCCCTTCAACCTCCCCAAACTATCCCACCCCCATCTCACACACCCCCTACTTCACCCCTAGGTTCACTCACACCCCACCCCCTAGCACCACTCCGTCGACTCCCACACACCCACCCCCCTCAGCGGCAGCTGCAGCAGTGGGAGACAAAGGAGGAGGAGGAGCAGGGGAGACCACACACCCGCCACCCCCCCACTCGCCACCCCCAAACCCGAACACAGGGCAGGGCGGGATGGCGGGTAGGGAGGTTACGGGGGGGGGGGGCGACGCGCGGCCTCCCAGGGCGCCAAAGCAGGCGGCAGAAGGGGCGACGCTCGCCCCCCCCCCCCCCCCCCAGGTGCGGCCCCCTCAGGTCGCCTCGACAGGCGACGGGAAAAGGGGGGGGGGGGGGGGGCGGTGCACGTGCCCCAAGTGCGCCGCGGCTGGCGACGGGGCATGGCCGGGGCGGGGCCGGGGCCGCAAGTGGCGGCGACGGGGCCGCTGGCGGCGATGACAGGGCCGCTGGCAGCGGCGACGGGGCCGATAGGAGCGGCGACGGGGCCGCTAGGGTCGGCGACGGGGTCGCTGGCGGCGGCGACGGGGCCGCTGGCGGCAGCGACGGGGCCGATAGGAGCGACGACGGGGCCGCTAGGGTCGGCGACGGGGCCGCTGGCGGCGTCGGCGGGGCCGCGAAGGGTCGGCGACGGGGCCGCTGGCGGCGTCGACGGGGCCGATAGGGGCGGCGACGGGGCCGCGAAGGGGCCGCGAGGGGCCTGGAATGGCGGCGACGGGCCGCGAAAGGGGGCCGCGACGGGGCCGCGAAGGGGCCGCGAGGGGCCAGGAAGGGCGGCAAAGGGGCCGCGAAGGGGCCGCGAGGGGCCTGGAAGGGTGGCAACGGGGCCGCTAAGAGTAGCGCGAGGGGCACGCCACGGGGCGTGCCGAACATAGAGTAGCAGCGGAAGCAACAGGCCAGGAACGTAGTTTGCTCTGATAGCATGAGAAGAAACGAGAATGAGAAATGAGAGAAGAGGGGGTTCACTAGAAAGCCGCAGGATACATATAGGAAACCCTAAGGGGTTGTACTCGCTATAGAGTACCCCACTGCATGCTAGAGAACAATAACATTCTGACACCTAGGAACTTAGGCTCTGATACCAAGTGTTATGAGTTGTACTAAGAAGAGTGTGCGGAAGACTTTATAAAAAGGATGAGAATTACAGAATGACGATAATGATCAAGAGGCATGCATTTGTAGGGTCGAAACCGTGGTAGGCGAGGACCTCGGGACGTGCGAGGCTTGGAAGTGTCGCGATTGGTGCGGGGCGACTTGGCGCTGGATCGGTACGAAAGTGTAGGCCGAGCCCAACTGACGCGAACAGTTCGGGTTGTCCTCGCTAGGAGCAGCCTCTACAGTAATGAATTCACATTCATTACAAGCTAGCTCGCACGCACCGCGTTACCATTTGCATGTTTTGCGTATAAATGTTCGCTCATGCCTTCGCTCACATTTTGTACTCGTTTGACACCTTAGTGCAATCCTCGCTACCTAGATCCATTGCACCCGTAACACAGACCAATGAGTTCCTTTTTTGTTTTCACCGGCTGTAACTGCATTTTGCACATGTAACATCCCGCCTATTCGTGACCATCTCTGTTTGAGAGGTCCCAGGAGTTGGGGTTTCACGGCCGCCAAAGAAACATGTGTGACCCACGTTATCTCACGATTAGCCACTCAGTCCACGCCATATGGACCTTCCAAATTGTCAAAACAGACCTTCTATTCTTCCCACGGCCACTAGCCTTGTGAATCAGAGCGGTGCCGCAAGACGATTGTGTTCACGGCTTATTTTTCATTTTGGTTCACTCTTTGGAAAAAGAATGATTGGTACGCTACACTGGGCCTGGGCTGCTACAAAGAATGCCAGATTAGGCTGCTAGAGTGACCCCCATAAGAAGATGTGTAAGAAGGTCACCGTTTCATGACATTTCTGGAACTGTGTGTTTCGGTCAAAGAACGTTGAAGTTGGGTTTCACTTCTCGAGGCTGACTCTTATGTATGCTGTATGATGTTTCAGTCAACGGGCACTGCGGGGTATGATGATTGGAGACCCTCAGTGTTCAAATCAGCGGGAAGATTTGCCTTTGAGAACGCTGCCCGTGGTTGACTGATGTGATTGTCTCACGACTGGTTTCCCCCGAAATCCGCGGTCTGTGTGACCATTCTGTGCATGACTGACCAGTGACCACAAATCTCTCTCCTCCGTGCCCCGCATCTCTCCCTCCAAAACCCCGCCGCCCCCTTGTTTTCGTGGTCCCCGACCCGGCCGTAACCCCACCCCCCTTGGTTCATCTCATCACATCTGTGCTTGCGCTCTCTCTTTTCTCTCTCCCATTCCTTTCTATCGCGCCTTCGCATCAAGCCCATTCTCCCCTTTCCCTTTTCCTCCGCGGGAGCTGCTTTCGGGACTAGAACGCACCATACCGCAACCGAACTAGGTCGATCGGGCTTTACGGCACAGTACGCAATCGCCCGCTGAAATGGCTACCGTGGCCGGCACAGGCGGCATGTGCGACTGTCAGTGCGAGCAGCGATGCGAGTCGGGGTGCAAGAGAGGCGGCCCGGCGGGGTCCGGGCGGGTGCGGATGTGGTTCGAGGAGGAGATTGAGGAGAATCTCAGATGGGTCTTCGGCGTCACTAAGTACGTTTCCCTCCACTTGGCGTGCAATGCGCGTTCACATAGTCGCGATCTATGGTCCATTTTTATCGTGATTTCGTTTTTCTTTTCTGTTTAAAAAAAAAAAAAATACTTTTACAGGTCGAGACTCGTCGAACCTCTATCCTGGTGTCTCGTCACGTCCCTTAACCTTGCACGGTCCTGCATTTTGCGTAAAATAGATTCCGTGCCTTCCCGCCCTGACGGTCGCTGCCACTATAAAAAGCGCTCGCCTAACATACTCCCGTGTTGATCCCTCTTTCCCCCGCCAGCATTCTCCACACGGGGGTGAGCGAGTTTCAAGACATCGAGCTGTTGGAGAGCGGCCCCTTCGGCAAGGTAAGCGATGTGCTTCTTGCTGTTGGAGGTAGGCGGCTATATTGGAGACATTTTTTAAAATTCAGAGAAGACACATCTGCGAGTCATGACGGCCCCAACGTTGCACACGGTCGGTGCGCGGTCTGCTGTCCGCCTAACAAAATGGCTCGCTGTCGCCCTCGGCTCGTCGTATGGCCGCATTCTCCGCGCGTGCTTTCGTCTTCCATCTCCCGACAATCTGCCGATCCACTGTTCTACCCTCCGCTCCCCGTTCCCTCGTCTTCCGCCTCGATCCGCTGACCATTTCCCTCCGCCCGCCTCTCTCTCTCCCCCCGACCGGCGCGCGGCGCGCGGCGAACAGGTGTTGGTGCTGGACGGCAAGCTGCAGAGCGCGGAGGCGGACGAGTTCGTGTACCACGAGTCGCTCGTGCACCCCGCGCTGCTCTACCACCCGCAGTACGTGCCGCGCGCGCGCGCTCGCCGCGCTGTCGCTCGTATGCGCGGCGCATGTTGGTCTGCCGTCGCTCCTGTCTGCTCTCAGGTTACCGTCGACCAATCAACACGCAAATGAAGAACTGGGTGCATTTGATAAATATTCTATTTCTTGCTCTTATTCTATCCGTCCGAAGCCACGTGCGCTGTTAGATGTTACTCGGGTTTAGGGTTTCATCCTCGGTGGGACGCACCTCAGCGGGCGTGATGGTGGGTGGGGGTGGGCGACCAGACCGCGCGGTGACTGCTACTTCGTTCGATCGTTCAACAGTTTTGTTGTGCGATGAGCGGAAAGCTGACTGTGACTGTTCAGAGAAATGGCGCCACCCTGAACCCTGTCCCGTCGCTCCCTTAGCCTCTTACCGTTGTCTCTGCGCGTGTATGTGCGTCGCGACATGTGTGCTTGCATGACGGCATGCGTGTGCGCGAATGCGTGCCCGTGTGTCCTCGTGTGTGCTTCCGCGGCGGCATCTGTGCGCGCGTGTGGGTGTGCTTGCATGGCAGGCCGAAGCGCGTGTTCATCATGGGCGGCGGCGAGGGGTCGACGGCGCGCGAGTGTCTAAAGCACAGCAGCGTGGAGATGCTCGAGATGTGCGACATCGACAAGGTCAGTCGCCCACAAGGTCATCGACTCGCACCCGACATGCTGCAAGCCACTCAAAAATTTTCAATGCAAAACAACCCCCCCCACCCCCCCCCCCCTCCCTTCTTCCTCCCAACCACGATCTGCCCTACTCTGTCCCGCTTTCCACCGTCCCCCCACCACCGCCACTACCACATACACGCGCACCTTCACCCACACACTCTCCAAAACCCACTTCCTTTCTTGTCCTCCTCCGCGATTCCGCTTCCCCCCCCCCACTCCATTCCCCACCCCCCGTCTACTCGTTCTTACTCTCTTCCTCCCAACTCCTCTCACCTCCTCCAATCACCCTGACGGCCTTAATTGCTTGGAACACGTCCTTGCCCGCCAGGCATCATTTCCTTCTCCTCACCTTTCAACCTGCCTCCGCTGTTGCTCCACCCACTGCTGAAACCCGATACCGCGACCCTTCGCCCACTCCCGCTCACACCCTTTCCCCTTCCTCCCCGCAACCCCGCACCCTTCCCCTCGTCCCTCCGAACCCGTTCATTCCTGGTCATGAGAGAACGAACCGCTCTACACATCCATCCATCCTCGCCGTGCCCTCATATTCCCGTCGTTCACCTTCCCTGCCCGTTCACCTGCCCGCGGTTCGCCATGGCAGGAGGTGGTGGAGTTCTGTCGGCGCCATCTGACCATCAACCGCGATACCTTCGCGTCGCCGCGCCTCAAGCTCATTATCAACGATGCCCTGTGAGTGTCTCTCGCCCGCTCTGCTCTGCTCTGCTCTGCTCTGCTCTGCTCTGCTCGCGTGCACCCTCCGTCCCTCCCTCCCTCCCCCTCACTCGCTCAGCCGCGCCTCAAGCTCATTATCAACGACGTGCTGTGAGTCTTTCTCCCCCCCTTGGCGTCCCACTCGCGCTCTCAGCCTCACATACCCACACACAGACACCCACACAGACACACCTTTGCATCGCCGCGCCTCAAGCTCATTATCAACGATGCCCTGTCAGTCAGTGCCTCCCGCCCCCCCTCCCTCCTGGTTTCCCCTCCCCCTCCTGGCCCGCTCGCCCGCTCACCCGCCCTCTTGCTCACCCGCCCTCTTGCTCACCCGCCCTCTTGCTCACCTGCCCAACACTGCTCGCGTGCACCTGCCCTCCCTCCCACTCCCACACTCGCCCAAACATTTCCCGCCAACACACCCCCGGCCACACTTCCCTCCTTCCCCCACCCATCCCCCCATACCCACACACACACCTTCTCGGAAACCCACGCACCGAGCTATCAAGGAACCTTCTCATCTTATCACATATGCCAAACAGAACAATCCCTACATCGCCACTGTCACCAACCAGTCAACGCTTTCCTCTACCCCCTCCGATACCCACTTCAACCGTCAAGCACCTGTATACCTGTAACAAAACAACTCGCGCACGTGACATCATTCTCACAACCCTGGCCCTTTCCCTCCCTTCCTTTTACTACCAAACCATCCCATCCCATCCTACTGAAAGGATGACGCTGCGCACCCTACTAAACCCTTCCCATCCCTTCTCCTCCACACCTCACCCCCATCTCTTCCTGCCCCTTCATCCCCCCCCTCTCCTTCCCCACTCCCTCCCTTGTCGTCCTCCCATCTCTCCCCACTCCTTGCCCCCCTCCGTCCTCCCCCCTTGCCCCCCCTCCTCCTTCCCCCACCAGTGAGGAGCTGCGGAGTCGCACGAGCGAGGAGGGGTACGACGTGATCATAGGCGACCTGGCGGACCCCGTGGACGGCGGGCCGTGCTACAAGCTCTACACCGAGTCCTTTTACACGTCCCTGCTCAAGCCGCGCCTCAACCCGGGAGGGATCCTCGTCACGCAGGCGGGCCCTGCGGGGATCCTGTCGGCACGGGAGGTGTATACTCCGATTTATAACACGCTGCGCCAGGTGTTCAAATGTGAGTGGCCGGCGGGAGCTGAGGGTGTGAGGTGGGACTTTTGACGGGCTTGGTGTGGTGGTAAGGCATGTGAGTTGGGGGGATTGGTGCGGGGGAGAGGGGGGAATGGATGTGGGTTGGTGGTGGATGGGAGCGTGGAGTGCAGGGGGGGGAGGGTCTGAGATGGCGGGATATGAGTGTGGGAGAGAGGGGGTGTGAGCTGGGGGAAGTTTGGAAGTTTGGGCAGATGCGAGTATGTGGTGGCACGTGTGGGGGGGGGAGGGATGAGATAAGCAGCTGTGGGTGGGTGTGATGGATTGTATGAGAGGGAGGAAGCAGCCTGTGTGTGCTAATGGTACATCACGGCTCTGTTGCTGCTCTGGTTCCCACTGCTGCTCCTGCCACCGCTGCCGCTGCTCCTGCCTGTTGTCACACACACACAGAGGTGCAACAGGATTGAAATATGTACCCACTTCCAAACTCGCTCGCTCGTCTTAGGGTTAAGGGATCGTTGCGTGTTCCATGTGTGTGTGTGTGTGTGTGTGTGTGTGTGTGTGTGTGTGTGTGTGTGTGTGTATGTGTGTGTGTGTGTGTGTGTGTGTGTGTGAGAGTGTGTGTGTGTGTGTGAGTGTGTGTGTGTGTGTGTGTGTGAGTGTGAGCAGATGTGGTGCCATATGCGGCGCACGTGCCATCATATGCCGACACATGGGGCTGGATCATGGTAAGCCCTCCCACCCTTCTCACTCCCTCCCTCCATTTCACCCTGCCCCCCTTACCTTCCTCTTTGTCCCATATATTTTAGTGGCTTGCTATTCCACTGCTTCTTTGATGCATTGAGCGTCCTTACCTTTGGCCTAAACCTTTTTTTTTTTTTTTTTTTTTTTTTTTAATAGTGCTGTAGCATCAGCTTCCCAGGCTCTTCTGCACACGCCATACAGTCCATTATTGATAAACGAATACTATTATCACATTATTCAACATCACTCGTCCCACCGGTACATTTGCAACATCTCCAACCACTGCACCAACCACTGCAAGCAAAACCCATCCCTTACCTGTTAACACAACCACCTATCATCGACCCTTCTCCCCTCATTCCCCCCCTCTCCCCCATCTATTCCTCCACCCGCCCACCCTCGCCCTGGTTCTTCGTTGTAGGCATCAGACACGCCGTTCCCGGAGATGGCGGCTGCTGACGTGGACGCGAGGATACAGCAGCGCGTGGATGGCGAGCTGCGCTTCCTGGATGGTTCCACCATGCTGGCTGTGGCCTCCCTCAACAAGCACCTGCGCAACCAGTGAGACTGGCAGAGTCAAGGAGAGTCGGGCAGAGTCCAGCAGAATCGGGCAGAGTCAAGCAGAATCGGGCAGAGTCAAGCAGAATCGGGCAGAGTCAAGAAGAGTCAGGCTCACGCAGAGTCAAGCAGAAACGGGCAGAGTCAAGCAGAGTCAGGCAGAGTCAAGAAGAGTTAGGCTCAGGCAGAGTCAAGCAGAATCGGGCAGAGTCGAGCAGAATCGGGCAGAGTCAAGAAGAGTCAGGCTCACGCTGAGTCAAGCAGAAACGGGCAGAGTCAAGCAGAGTCAGGCAGAGTCAAGAAGAGTTAGGCTCAGGCAGAGTCAAGCAGAATCGGGCAGAGTCAAGCAGAGTCAGGCAGAGTCAAGACGAGTCAGGCTCAGGCAGAGTCAAGCAGAATCGGGCAGAGTCAAGCAGAGTCAGGCAGAGTCAAGAAGAGTCAGGCTCAGGCAGAGTCAGACAGAGTCAAGCAGAGTCAGGCAGAGTCAGACAGAGTCAATCAGAGTCAGGCAGAGTCAATCAGAGTCAAGCAGAGAGGGGCAGAGTCAAGCAGAGTGAGGCAGAGTCAGGCAGAGTCAAGCAGAGTTGGGCAGAGTGAATCAGAGTCGGGCAGCGCCAGTTGGAGTGGAGCAGAGTCGATGAGTGATGAGCTGAGTCAATTGGCGTCGTGCAGTCAAGCCATGTGATTCGACTAGATCCAGGCTTTAAGTTGGTTCCTGCGATTGTGCTCTACTTTTATCCATACATTTGTGGCTTGTCTGTGCTGCCACTGGCATGTAGCCCACCATTCCCATGCTTGAGTGTTGCAATTGGCAGATTGTTTTTGGAGGCTTTGCTTGCATATTGCGTCCATTGGGTGGTTGCACGCATTTGACATCTTTTACCTGGCTTCTTTTCAGATGTGCAATGGAGACAACAGTGTACACTGAAGACTCCCCACTTTTTATCCATGGTTTGGGAACTCAGCAAACCCATGAAAAAAAATAGATCAGTATGCTGCATGTTAGATGCAGAACTACCTAAAGGAGACTCCTATTTTAACCTCGTTAGCTGCAACATATGACATATGGCATGTATGCAAATGGAAGTTATCTGCTGTGTTATCTAGTGTTAGAGTTCAGGCTTTGTTCTGTGTCTTCAGTAAGATTATGTGCAATTATATCGACTTGCAAGCTGAATCTAACCGCAATTCACTTGTACAATAAACACACTGATTGTTAGGCCCGACGGCCTAAGGGCGTGTTTCTACGCTCTTATCAGGCAAACCTCTTGTCAGCCTTGCCTGGTAAAAGTAGCGAGGGTTTTTGGGTTTAGGGAATTTTCAGGGGGAAAAGTAGCGAGCTTGATAAGAGGTTGCCCTGATAAGGGGCCGTAGGAACACGCCCTAAGTCCGCTAAAGAATAAGCGGGGTCGACTAAGTCGAGGATGAAACGCGGCGAAAGACTTTGGCGAAAGAACTATTAGCGAAATAGGCGAAGAAGTTACTGAGTAATTGAAGAAGAGTTGAATGAGAATTGATTGATATTGGTGGATACAAGCAAGGATGATATAGCATGCAAGGTCGAATGTCGGAAAGTACTTCGTGGGACTAGAAAGTAGAAGCAAGAAAAGTAGAGTGCCACGTGGCACTAGGAAATCTAGGAAGATAAGGATAAGGGTGAGTTGGAAAGTACTGTTCGGAATGAACAGTAAATCCCCCCTTAACACTACCCCCCTCCCAAGGAGGCGACGTCCGCGGCGCCTGCAGACTGGAGGTACGCTTGGAGGCAAGCGTTGTCAGGAGGCAGCGAGGACGAAGGGACCCAGCTGTCGTCGGCTGCGTCGTAACCACGCCAACGAACCAAGAAGTCGATGAAAGAGACACCCCCCTGCAGACGGCGACGGTGCCTAAGGATGCGCTAGATCAGGTAGTCGGGCTCGTCGGTGTCAACAGCTACCGGCAGTGGATTGCGATCACGGCCCGAGAAGGTGGCGTTGGGATCGGTGTAAGGTCGAAGAAGAGACATGTGGAATGACGGGTGCATGCGGAAATGAGCAGGAAGGCGGAGGCGGTATGCGACTGGACCAAGTGTGCGCTCAATGACGAATGGACCAATGAAGCGAGGGCGAAGCTTGCTGTCCTGTGGCAGTCGGAGGTTGCGGCTATCCAAGAGAACACGATCGCCGACTGCGAACAACACCTCATGACGACTGCGGTTGGTAGTGCGTGCCATGTGTGCATTTGCGAGCTCAAGGTGCTTCCTCACGTGATCATGGATGAATGTAAGATGCTGGTGGAAGTTGTCCGCACGAGGGACTGTGGGTGTGAGATCGACACGAGTGGGGACATTAGGGTGCTGACCGTAAAGTGCAAAGAACGGTGACATGCCTGTGGACGAGTGGTGCGTGTTGTTGTAGGCGAACTCGGCCATGCTCAGCTTCTTGTCCCATGCGGCTGCGTCGTGCATCGTGATGCTGCGAAGAATCTGCTCCAAGGTCTGGTTCACACGCTCGGTCTGTCCGTCTGTCTCTGGATGGTACGCAGACGACATGGCTAAGCGAGTCCCAAACAGTGCGAAAAGCTGCTTCCAGAACTTCGAAGTGAAACGAGGGTCGCGTTCTGAGATGATGGAATCTGGAACCCCGTGCAGTCGGACTACGTTATCTACGAACAGCGTCGCGGCTTCCTCTGCTGTGACCTTGCCGTGCGTGGGGATGAAGTGCGCTGCTCGAGAAAACTTATCCACTACCACGAAGATGGCGTCGTGACCCCTAACTGTGCGCGGTAAAGCCATGATGAAGTCCATCGAAACTACCTGCCAAGGGCGGTCGGGTGGTGGAATCGGCTGGCAAAGTCCTGCCTTGCGCTGGCGAGAGGACTTCGTACGCTGACACGTGTCGTACGAGCGAATGTAATCCTCTACGTCTGCTGCAAGCCCTGGCCAGAAGTACGTGCGACTAAGCGTCTTAGCCGTCTTATCTGCTCCGAAGTGCCCTGCACTAACTACGTCTTGCGCCTCTGAAAGAAGGAGCTGTCGAAGAGGGCGGTAGGCAGGAACCCAAATCCGTGTGGTACCCTTCCGTATGTAGACACTACCCTGCACCTCTGCTCCTGCGGGCGGCTGCGGTGTGAAGTCGGGATCTACTGTGTAACCGTGCTCGAAGAGTGCTGTGAGAAGTGGATGGCCAGCAGTGACTGTGAGACTAGCGAGCTGGCAACTAGGGCGAGTGAGCGGATCTGCTGGGTTGCGAACGCCTGGCTTGTACTCTATCCTGTAGTGAAAACTCCCCTCCATGAACTCCATCCATCTAGCCTGGCGACGACTCAACTGCGGTTGTGACTTGAGAAAGCGAAGCGAGCAATGGTCCGTGCGTATCACACTATCTGCCCCCTCTAGGTAGCACCTCCACACCTTATACACATGGATGATCGCGAGCGCCTCCTTGTCGTGTATGGGATAGTTCAACTCCGCTCCCCTAAGCTTACGCGACTCGTACGCGATCGGCTGCAACCCGCGTCCCTGGTCTTGAAGAAGCACTGCTCCTATGGCCTGATCTGAAGCGTCGGTCATTACAACGTACGGGCGAGTGGGATCAGGGTACGACAGTGTCAGTGAAGACGTGAGCGACTGCTTCATCTGCTCGAACGCTTGCTGCTGCGCTGGACCCCAAACGTACTCTACGCCCTTCCGAAGTAGGTCGGTGAGTGAACTAGCGATCGATACGTAACCCTGAACAAAACGACGATAGTAATTGGCGAATCCAAGAAAGCTCTGCAACTCCTTGACTGAGGTCGGTGCTTCCCAATCCTGTACTGCTGCGATCTTCTTTGGGTCGGTCCTAATGCCACTAGCGGATACGACGTGTCCTAGGAACTCGACCTCGAGGAGAAAGAATTCGCACTTTGACTGCTTTGCGTACAGCTTCTCCCTTCGCAAGACCTCAAAGACCCTCTGCAAGTGTTGCACGTGCTCCTCTTTCGACTTGGAGAAGATCAGGATGTCGTCTAGGTAAACGACAACGAACGAACCTAGGAACTCTGAAAGGACGGTGTTCATGAGCGTCTGAAACGTCGATGGGGCGTTGGTCAAGCCGAACGGTAGAACTCTAAACTCGTACAACCCCTGCTTCGTACGAAACGCCGTCTTGTGCTGGTCCTCTAGAACTACACGAATCTGATGGTAACCCGAACGAAGGTCGATCTTTGAGAAGACTCTAGCGCCCTGCACTGCATCGAGAAGATCCTCTACTCTCGGCACCGGGAATCTATTCTTGACGGTGGCGGCGTTTAGTGCGCGGTAATCTATGCACATCCGTAACCCTCCGTCTTTCTTAGGTGCGAACAGGATCAGTGCTGCCCAAGGCGATCTAGATGGCTGTATGAACCCCTGTGCGAGAAATTGCCTAACCTGCTGCGTCATCTCCTCTGTCTCTGCTGGACTCAACCTCCACTGCGGCTTCGCTACTGGCCTGCTCCCCGGCTCCAACTCTATTCGATGGTCTATTGCTCGGCTGGGAGGTAACTCTGGGGGCAACTCGTCGGGGAAGACGTCTGCGAACTCTGCTAATAGTGCACTCACCTCAGCAGGAAGAGTCGCCTTCGCACCAAATGCTGCACTCCCTCATTTCCCCTCCTCAGCTTCCACCTCCTCAAGGAAAACCACGAAGATCCGTGCCGCACGCTTCACTAACTGTCGCACACGAACAGCATTAATGATAGCTGTGGATGATGTGGCCCCATCGCTCCACTGTGGTAGCTCCCGGAACTCCCCGTCTACCTTGACGCTGCAGCCTCCCTGAGCCCAATCGAATTGAGTACTAACTGTTTGTAGCCAATCCCTACCGAAGATGAAGTCGTAACCGTCCAGCATCGCAGACTTGAAGTCGCGCCTAACTGTGATCGGTCCTAGTACTACGCGCAACTTGCGGATAACCGGTCCAATGTGAAGAGGCGTCCCATCTATCATGCGAGCATCCTTGAAGTTGACTGCGGAATCTGCTTCGAGATGGAGGCGGCTGACTAACTATGAAGACACGAACGAGTGGCTGGCTCCGCTATCTACGAGAATCTTAACAGGAACTCCGCGAAGCTTCCCTAGAAGCACGACTGGTCGGTCAACAGTGTCTACCTTGTTCTCCGTAGATGACTGCTGCAAAGCCGTCTCCTCTACGCTGGTAGACGTGGCGGGTACGGGAACCTCCACACCAGCTAGTGACCCGCTATCTACTGGCGGTTTCCGTTTCCCTGCTGCTGCTTCTTGAACTCTAGGCAGTCCCGCTTCATGTGTCCCGGCTTTTTGCAGTAGTGACAGTTCCCCCTAAAACCCGTTTGCTGCGAGCCGTCACTGTTAACTGCATCGATCTCCATGGGCGATGGTCCGTCCCTTGATGGAGCGTCGTTGATCGGTCTATTGTATCCCCTATCGCGATCGTCACGACCCCGTCGGCTTCGTACTGCGTCGACGCGTTCTACGGCTGCGACAACTAACTCGAAGGTGGACAACCCATGAATCGCTATAACTTCCGCTATGTCCGGCTTCAACCCCTCGAGGTAGCGGTCGCGCATCTCTGCTTCCGTGATATCGTCTATCTCGTTGCAGATGCTCAAGAACCATCGTGTGTACTCCTGGACGTTTCCTATCTGTCAGAAATGACGCAGAGGCTTCCTAGCAGCTTCGGAGGCGTTCACCAAATCGAACCTACTTTTCAGCGCCACTTCAAATCCTTCCCATGTCGTCGGAACCGTGGTAATACCCAAAGCTAAACTCCCTAAGCTCGAAGTTGCAGCTGCATGCCCCACGCCCCGTTGATGCCCGTCTGACTGAGCCCTTCTTACAGCAGTTTGCGTGAGTTGGCGCCACCACTCAAAGGCCGGGCCCCTTAGCAGCGTAATGGCGTACTAGATCCACTGCTGCGCGTCCGCCTCTTGCACCACGCTCGCGGCGAAGTAGTTGTTGAGCATGAAGAGTCACGTCCGCACGTTCGCGTCGCGTTGACTCGGGTCGAACGACTCGGGTTTCTGCGGCTTGAGCGCGCTTCGACGTTCCGGCAGCGCTTCCGCGCCAGTCGACGTGTTGGGCGCAAGAGTTGGAGCGGCATGACCATGGGAGTTAGAAGCCAATTCACGAAGCTGTTGCATTTCAGCTCGTACCTGACGATTTTCCAACGTCAACTCTTGAAGTTGGCGCATGAGTTCGACAAGCGTGTTGCCCATGTCGTGGGGGAGAGCGTGCATGGTTTCGTCCATGTTCGCTCGACGACTCCAAGTGTGCAAGACGACACCACGGGACGATGAAGTCGTAGTCTCATCGTGGACGGTCGCTCGTTGGAAGTCGCTCCCCGCGAAGGCTCGTGATACCTGTTGGGCTGAAAAGCCCTAGGATCTTTGTAGAGTTAAAGTCTGAGTAAGTGATGTAATAGCGGAAGCGTTGAATAAAGTCCTTGAACCACCTTGCGCTAGTATGTGAGGGCAAAGTAAGTTGATTAAAGCAAAAAGATACAGGAATAAATATATGAGTACAAAGAATATGAAGAGACATTATAACTACTTTACTGTTGCGGTTCGATACACTGCGACTCGGGCAACTGCTCAATGTCGAGTCAGTTGTGTGTCCTTGCTGTCGCGCTGCGTCAGGTCAAAGGTCGCTGACCTTTGACTTTCTCGTAACCTCCAGCGGTTACGTTAACTTCCGAGGGTTGACTCGCGATGCTTCGATTTGAGCTGCTTCGCTTGTGTCTTGAGTTCTGACACGACAGAGGCGCTTAAACTATTTGTTCCCAACACTCCCCTTCGCTTCTGGAGTGTCGCTGATGGTGACGTGGCTTTGTCCAGTCAGCAGCATGCAGTACTCGAACTTCTGATTTCCGAGCTTCTTGGTCAAGTAGTCAGCTGCCATCTCGGACGTGGGACAGTAGGATAGTTTGAGTTTCCCTTTCTCGATCTCGTCCTTCACAAAGAAGTATCTCAGGGCGATATGCTTCGTTCTGTTTGCGAATCCGCTCTTGTTGGCGATGCGAATTGCAGATTGGTTGTCGCAGAACAAAGTGAAGTTGGGTAACTCGGCTAACTTCGCTTCTTCCAGCAGCTCGCGAAAGTAGAGTCCTTCCTTGGTGGCTGAGTAGAGGGCGATATATTCTGCTTCAGCCGAAGAGAGAGCAATTAGTTCCTGCTTGCTCGATTGCCAGGAGATAGGTCCGATAGGTTCGAGGCGGTAGATGTAGCCAGTGCGGGAGCGCCTGTTATCTGAGTCGCCGGCGTGATCGGCATCGACGTAGCCATTTAGTTTCGTTGGCGTAGATGTGTTTTTGTAGTACGTCAGGCCGATCGTTGCGGTGCTCACGAAATAGTGAAGAGCGCGGTCGAGTTCCGCTAGGTGTTCTGTTTCAGGCCTCTTGAGATAGGTAGCAAGTTGACTTGCGGAGTAGGACAGGTCTGGCCGGCAGGTGACGGCTGCGAAAGGGAGGCAGCCCAGTTTTCGCTGGTAGTCGCGTATTCCGGTGGTTTTGAGTAAGGCGGAGCTTCCCTTGCCGTTCCCTGCCGTGTAGCGGTATGGCGTGGAGATAGTAGCAGGTGTGAGCGCGAAGCGTTTGGCGATGGTGTCGGCATACTTTTCGGCGCTGAGGTAGATCGCGTTTTCTTCTTCGCGGATGTTGAGTCCGAGATACTGAGTGACGGTAGTGGAGACCGTGAGTGTGAGGTCCCTCTTCAGCTCCCCTTCGAACCAGGTAGTTATGTCGTCGGTAGAACCGATGTAGAGTAAATCGTCGACGTAGACGATAAGCAGAATGTAGTTGGCGTCTTTGGTGAGTCGGTACATGCCTTGGTCGTGAGGCAGTTGACGGAATCCGATGCGGGTGAGGCGGGTGTGTAGGTGCTGTTGCCACAGCCGTGGGGCCTGTTTGATTCCGTAGAGCGATTTCAGTAGCTGGCAAACCTGATTAGGTTCCCCGTGGGTACCATGTGGGAGCTCAACGAAGATTTCGGCGTCGACGGGTGCGTAGAGGAAGGCGTTAGCAACGTCGATTTGCCGTAGTTTTCTTTTCTTCATGGCGGCGATCGCGAGGAGAATTTGGAGTGAGGTGTGTCGGCTAACCGGGGCGAATGTCTCGGTGAAGTCCCGTCCGTGTTCCTGATCGAATCCTCGCACGACCCAGCGTGCTTTGAACTTCTCGATTGTGCCGTCTGCCTTCGTTTTGATGCGGAAGACCCATTTCCTGGTGAGGATGGTCTTGTTCCTTGCCACGCTAACTGGAACAACTTTCCAAGTGTTCCGTTCCTCCAAGGCCTTTAATTCTCTGTCCATGGCTTCACGCCATTTCTCCCTGTGTTCCCCCCCCAGAGCCTGCTGAACTATCGCAGGCTCTTTAGGAAGAGGATGGCCGTGGACTGCGGTGACGAGGCCGAGAATCTGCAGTCCAGTCTGTGAGTAACGGGGGAGTGTTGTGTCCTCGGGATAAGCTGCTTCATCTCCCGCTTCTGGGTCGGTTATGAAATTCGGTCCTATTTTTTCTGCTTCGTTGGTGTTGACTGTCGCAGGTGTTACGTAACCATTGTCGGCGAAGTGGTAGAAGACTTCGGCGTTGGCGCTTTCGCGAGGATTTTCTTCGTCCAGGGGGACGTTGACGGAGCAGAACGGGAGAGGTCTGGCTTCTTCTGATGCGTTGTCGACGTTCTACTCGTCCCAGTCTGCTTCGTCCGCTGATGAGGCGAAGGCTCGGTCACCACGAAAGCCACCTGTGGGGTCCTGATTTTCGTGCAAGTTGGCGAGGTACGTCTGAAGCGTGAGTCGTTCGTAGAAGATCACATCACGTGCTGCTACTGTTTCCTTGGAGTGGACGTCGAAGATTTTCCACGCGTTGTAATTCTTTTCGATGCCGAGGTGTAGTCCCCACTGTGCGCGTTGTGAAAATCTTCCCGCTCGTGCCTCTGGGGGTCGGTACTGTACCATGCACCCGAAAACTCTTAACATTTTTGTGCTGCCCTGTTTCCCTGTCCACAGCAGATGCGGTGATGCGTTGTTCGGAAGTGAGGACGACGACATCAAGTTGTGCAGCATGACAGCATGGTCCATTGCTGCAGGCCACTGGTGGTTGGGTAGCCGCATGCCACGTAACAGTTTGCGCATGCTGTTCTGCAGAGTCTTGTTCATTCGTTCCGCGACACCTTGCTGCTGATGGGCGTAGGGAAGGGAGAGGAGTTGCTTGATTCCTCTTTCCGCCAGGTACTGCTTGAATCGCTGAGAGGTGTATTCTCCTCCTCCGTCTGAGTGGAAGCTTTTCAGCTGTGCTCCCGACTCTCTTTCTGCTACAGGTAGCCAGGCGGCGAACGCTGCGAGTGCCATGTTGCAGCTGGGTAGATTTAGATGCCAGACGTATCGAGTGGCGGCGTCGATGAAGGTAATCGTGTAGTTGTAGGTAACTTGTCCTGGTTCTCGATTGAAGAGAATATCGCTGTACACCTTCTCGAGTGGTGTGTACGCGGGTGCGCTCGGGTTGTGATGAGGAGTGAACGGTCGATGTGGTAAGTCGGCTTCGGGGCAGGTAAGACAAGTCCCTCGTGCCCGTTGGAGTTCTCTGCCGTCGGGTAGTAATAATGAGTCCTTGTCTAGGACTCCTGCTCTTATCGTGTTATTTGACACTGTGTTGCTTGGATGTCCCATTCGTGCGTGCCATATGTCTTCGGAGGCGCGGTGTCCGGGTGAGCGTCGATACGCGTCGGAGTTGGAGTAAAAGCTGGCAACAAAGTTTGCGCTTCTGTGGACTTCTCGTTGAGTTGGTTTCAACTGCTGTGCGGGTGTTGGTGGTGTTTCGTTGACAAGGACTGGTGTCGTTGGTCCTGCTGCTGCTGCCGATGTTGTCTCTGCTGCTGCCGATGATGTTTCTGCTGCTGCTGATGATGTTTCTCCGTCTGCCGATGACGTTTCTGCTGCTGCCGATGTTGTTTCTGCTGCTGCCGAATGTTGAATTGTTGCTAACGCGCGTGTTCTTTCTGCTTCAGGGATGGTGTGCGAGTACCAGAAGCCTTCCGGGCTGAAGTCCGGATCAAGATTCGGAGGATGTGTCCAGTCGGCGAAGTTCACGATGGCGTCGCTGTCTGCAGTGCCCAGGTCTGGGACGAAGTCTAGGACGAAGACGTTGTTCTTCAAGACCGCCTTCCCGATGTAGAGGCCGCCTTTCCCGTGGTATAATTTGAACTCCTGGGTGGTACTGTTGGCTTCCAAGTGAATGCCTTTCGCCATCAACTGGCTGACGCTCAGTAAGTTGTAGCCGAGTCCCTCCGCGATTAGTACCTTTGACATATGCAGCATAACATTTGTCTCTCGTGACTGAAGTTGTACTACTCCTTGTCGTCGTGTGCGCAGGTTCTGGTTGTTGGCGACTGTGATGACGACCACTCGTTGAAGTCGATGTTCGCGTTGGACGAAGCGTCCCGAAGAGCACATGTGCTGTCCGCAGCAACTGTCCAAGAACCATGTATCTTTCCCGGACAGTTCGCTTTGAGCAATGGCGGCGTACGTCGGGTTCGGTTGAAGGGACTCGCGGCGAGGCGTGCTGTTGTCGAGTTGCTCTTCTGGTGAGTAGTATGGTGGTGACTCGTTTGTGCAGGAATCTGTTATCTTTACCATGCAGTTGACGATGTTTCTTGCTTTTTGTGCAGGTTGTCCTGTTGGAGTCGTTGAAGCTTGGACTGAAGGTGTCGGGGTAGCTTGTGTTGAAGTGACTTGGCTGCTCGAAGGTCGAAGTTGTCGCTGTGGTGTTGTCGATTGATGACGGTACGGGCAGTGCGTACGAGGATGCCGTGAAGTCTTGTAGATGTGGCAAAACGGAGGTACTGGCTTCGGTTGTTGTTGCTGTCGACTGTTGTTGTTGTTGTAGCGTCGTTGGGTGTGAAACGCGAACTCTGGTACCGACGTTTTCTTCTTATGTTGTTCTTCTTGCAGGTCCATGTCCTGCTGCTCGGCATGGATTTCGGCGCAGAGTGCTGCTTCGGAGATTCTCCCGTGTGCTCGTAGTATGGCGCGAGTGGAGCGCCAGTGAGGGCCGAGACCGCCGATGACAACCGTGACAAAGGCGTCTTCTGAGATCGATCCCCCACATCGAAGAAGCCTGTCGCGCAGTTCGCGGCAGCGACTGATATACTCCATGCCCTTCTCGCCTGGTTTCATTTCTATTGTTGTCAGCTGCGCCATTAACCGACTTTGGTTTACACTGTCTGTTGCTTGATACAGGTTCTTCAAGTGGTTGTACGCGAGCTCCGCGGAGTTACCGTAACCTCGGTAAGTCCTTATGTTCTGCTGTTGGGTCGGGGTGATGTTCCTCAGTAGTATTGTGTACGCCATCATCGATTGATAGGTGTACTGCTGCTTCTCATACTGTGTGCCGTTTGTTGGATATGGCAGGGACCCGTCGAAGAAGCCAAGGATCTGCGCTCCTTCCATCATCAGCTCGAATTCGAACGACCAGGTAAAGAAGTCATTTCCGTCAAAAGGCTTTGTCGTTTGTAGTTTTAGAACATGCGCGAATTGCGACTGAACTTGTAATGCGTCCAGCGCTCTCTCTTGTCCCGGTGCAGGTTGTGGTTGCGGCATGAAGCTGACAGAGCCGCGCTGGGGCTCGTACGGAGCGAAGGTAGGTTGTTGATGTTGATTCCCGCGTGCGTAGGAGGAGCCATCGAGACTCATGGGTGTCACGTTGTTGTTGTTGTTGCTGTTGTTTGATTGCGCAGGTACTCCTTGCTGGTGCTGCTCGTAGAAGGACATGAAGGAGAAGAATTTCTCCATCATGCTTGGATCGAAGCCCGCGCCTTGGTTTGCGGGTGTTTCCGTAGACCCAGCTGCTGGTCTTGTCGTTGTCCCTTCCTCTGTCTGTAGGCCAGAGGCAGGAGGTGGAGTAGGGGTAGTACCGGGAGAGCCGTTGGAGGAGCTCCTCTCCTTTCTAGCAGACATGTCTTCTTGATGTACCGTATGGCCCCGGATAGAAGCGCAGGCCTATGTTAAGCGCATGCGCTTGTATCTGGAGCAATGCGCTTATGGCCGATCCTCAATTATAAGCGCACCCCTTTGGAATTCTTGACTTATTATAAGCGCACTCGTTTAGTTAAAAAAAAAAAAGAATTTCATTTTTTTTAACCTACCTAGCCTACATGTTCTAAACTTTCCATTAAGAATGACTATCACATACAAGGGTGGTCTCTGCTGTCCTGCACTACACCTTTCAACCTGCCTAGTCTACCCTACTGCCTTTTCTTCCTCCTCGTCCGACTCAGGCTCCGTGGAGTTGTTGCCCCAGAACCCATCTGCCTGGATGTCGTCGTCCACCTCCACCTCATGGGACAACTGGCACCTTCGGTGCGCTAGCACCAGTTTGTCTTCGCTCCCATCAAGGGCGTTGCTGATGCCGCAAGTGAGGAAGGCTTTCTTGATGAGGTCGGCGGGCACCGCCTTCCAGGCCCGTGAAATCCACTTGAGCACCACCTCCGGAGGTGGTTTCTTGATGTTCCCTGCATCACACGGAGTGGGGCGGGGAAAACATGAGACAAGTAAACATGCATTCAAGCTCAAGATTTGCAGACGGGAGCACATGCCGTCACTCACCTGCCGGGGTCAGGATGTTCATGCCGTCCTCCTCAAACCAATTTTGGTACTGCTGACGAATGCTTGCTTTGAAGCTTTTGTTGATCGACACATCGAGGGGCTGCAGGTCTGCCGTGCAACCCGCCGGAATGATAGCAGGCACGATGTTGAGCGCCGCGAATCTCGCCTTGACTTCTGGTGTCAGGTGACCGCGATACGAGTCGAGCACCAGCATGGCGCTACGACTCTGCAGGCCGAATTTCGGCTTCAGGAACGGCACCACGCCCGTGTTGAGCCACTCGATGACGCCTGCGGCCTCCATCCACCCGTTGGCTTGGCAGCCGACCACAACATCTGCACGCAACGAAAAAGAACAGTTAACGACTCAGGTAGTAACGGGAATAAACACGGTGGACGATCACTTACCGTTCGGGAAGTCACCCTTGGGGAGTGTCTTGCGCTTGAAAAACACCCACGGCTTCAGCTTCTCGCCCGTCGCCGTGCACGCAAGCATGACGGTCACTCTCTCCTTCTGGTACCCACCGCTGCGAATGGGCACCGACCTCACGCCCGTCTGCTCCACGGTGGTCGTCGCCGGCATCTCTAACCACAGCGGTGTCTGGTCGGCGTTGATGATGTAGCGGTTGTCAATGTCGTATTCGTGACGGGCGTCACGTACGTACTGCCAAAAATCATTGCACTGCTCAGCCACGTCTGCAGAACAGGGAGAAAGGTACATACAGTAAACCAAATTAGTATGACGCATAGGAGACATGCGAAAAAAACTAAGCGCAATCGGGTACCCACCAAAATCAGCAGTAAACGACCCACTTACGCTCCTGTGTTTTCTGTGCCACCTTTGTTTTCATGCGCACGCTGAGGTTCCACCGCCTGCGGAACCGCTCCGTCCACCGCTGACTGGCTTTCCACTTGACGTCCGGGTATAGAACCTTCATCACTTCTTTGGACCACTCTTGCAGCCGGCCGACCGAAACCGCAACTCCGCGGCGTCGCCAGTCGAGGAGTTGCGCGTACACCTTTAACTCCATGGGGCGGTACCAAGACGACCTCCCGCGCCCGTGAAGTCGCATCCGTGCTCCGTGTGCAGCCTTGAGCGCATCCGCTTGGGCTTTCCATTCTGTCAGACATTTTCGGTGAATGCCTGACTCCCGCGCCACTTCGCTCACCGAAGCCGCAAGCTCGAGCCGCACGAGCCACCTCAACTTCTCCTGGGCGGTGTAGGACTGCCGCTTATGTTGATTCAGCTTGTGCCTGGGGGAGGGGGGGCGGGCATCTCGATTCTCGGTAGACGGGTGGGGGCGTTTTTTATTAAGGGGCGGATATGTCGGTACCGGCATCTTCGCGCGTGGTGCGTCGCGCCACCAGGACTCCACACCGTCCTCGTCCTCGTCACGGTCGGGGAACACGTCTTCCTCGTCGCCCGCTGCACCGTCGCCACCAGCTTCACCGTCGCCTCCAGCTTCGCCGGCGCCGCTGTCATGTTTATCGGTAGCCACATCATCGTCGGCGCCCACAGCCGACTCATCCCACGCGCAGGATTCTGGTTGTCCCCACCGTGGTGCAGTCGCTGGAGCTTGGATGCGTGCATCGCGGGCCTTCGGTGTGTCCGCTTCAGCCAACCATTCGTCGAACGTGGCTGGTAAATACAGTTGGAGCACGGGCCGTTGGTGAGCACCTGCCGTGGCAAAAGCAGGCGGATTCGGAGGAGCGGGAGGTGCGGGAGGAGCGGGTGGAGCAGGGGGTGCAGGGGGAGCAGGAGGAGCAGGGGGTGCAGGGGGATCCGGTGGCACTGGAGGCGCTGGTGGCTCACGGGTATACCACCCGTCTTCGGTAAGTCGCCATGTGCGGCGTGGCTTTTTCTTGAAGAGGATGCTCGTCCCACTAAATTCCGCCATGGCTTCGCCTGCCAGGCGGGGTTTGTCAAACATTATATATGTTATGCTTGTGTAGGCTACAGTGGGTTAGCCTATAGGGGGTACACAATTCTAGGGTTTCCTACTTGTACTCATTTCACTGCTAGTTCATTCATTCCCTGTTCGCTTATTCTCACATGGTATAGAGCGGGTCCTTCTACGGACCGTTTTTTTTTTTGGGCCCACCGAAGCGCCCCCCGAGGCGCGATCTTTTTTTTAGCGACCCCTCGGGTCGCCATTTCCCCTGCGGCCCCGCCGCCTTCACTGACGCGGCCCCGCCGCCCTCTCTGTCGCGGCCCCGCCGCCTGCTCTCACGCGGCCCCGCCCCGGCTTCTACGCGGCCCCGCCCCGGCTTTCACGCGGCCCCGCCGACGGCTTTGTCGCGGCCCCGCCCAGGCCCTTACGCGGCTACGCCGCCTGCTCTCACGCGGCCCCGCCCCGGCTCCTTCGCGGCCCCGCCACCTGCTCTCGCGCGGCCCCGCCCCGGCTTCTACGCGGCCCCGCCCCGGCTTTCACGCGGCCCCGCCGACGGCTTTGTCGCGGCCCCGCCCAGGCCCTTACGCGGCTCCGCCGCCTGCTCTCACGCGGCCCCGCCCCGGCTCCTTCGCGGCCCCGCCACCTGCTCTCGCGCGGCCCCGCCCCGGCTTCTACGCGGCCCCGCCCCGGCTTTCACGCGGCCCCGCCGACGGCTCTGTCGCGGCCCCGCCCAGGCCCTTACGCGGCCCCGCCGCCTGCCCCCGTCGCGGCCCGGTCACCTCCTGACGGCCCCGCCGTCCCTTCGTGACGGCCCCGCCGTCCCTTCTTGACGGCCCCGCCGTCCCCTCCTGACGGCTCCTGCCGTCCCCTTCTACCGGCCCCGCAACTCCACCTGCTGGCCCCGCCGCTGCACCTACCGGCCCCCCACCACCCACCCCCCCTTTTCCCGTCGCCCGTCGCGGCTCCTTCGGGGGCCGCAAGCGGCCCCCTCAGGTCACCTCGACAGGCGACGGGAGAGGCCAGCAGAGGGGTGGCAGGTGTGTGGCCTCCCCTGCTTCTCCTCCTCCTTCATCTCCCACTGCAGCCGCCGAGCCGCCGGGTCGCTGAGCTGCTGAGCTGCAGTTGCTGCCGAGCCGCCCTGCCGCCGAGCCGCCGAGTCACCGAGCTGCTGAGCTGCAGTTGCTGCTGAGCCGCCTTGCCGCCGAGCCGCCCGAGTCGCCCGAGCTGCCGAGCCGCTGGGTCGCCGAGCCTACTCTTCCCACCACTGGTGAGCTCTTGCCCTGCTCGCACACTGCGCGTCGCCTGCTTGCCTGCCTGCCTGCCTTTTGGCTTGCCTGGCTGCCTGCCTCCCTGCTGCTAGTCCTGCACCTGCTTCTACTTGCGGAGCCACATGCAGCCCCAGCGACGCCGGCGTGAGTCCCTCACGCCCCAGCAGCTGCGTGAGTGGTACGCTGGTTGGGGCTGTAGGGGTGGCGACGCTACTCCTACTACCACTCCTGCTGCTTCTACTCGTGGTGGCGGCCAGATGCAGCTCCCGCGACCCTCTCGCGTGTCTCTCACGCCTCGCCAGCTTCGTGAGTGGTACGCTCAGAGTGGAGGGTCTCTCAGTGCTGTTCGCTGCTCTTACGTGATTCGCACTGGTACTCGGACTGGTCAGCCTTGTGGGACACGTAGTCATACACCGTCCCGCTGCTTCGCCCGTCTGAGCGACGCCTGGCGTACCGTGTTTGGCGACGAGGCTGAGCTTCCCGACTGGGTGGAGTTACTTAGGCAGAGGGTAGATATATATGCTCTTGACTATGATGCTATTCTCACTGCCATGTATGCATTGCCTACTAGTGCTGACAGTGCCGGTCACCTGTGCGTCCCGCCTGACCCAGGTATAGGACCTGCTGCTCTAGCTACTGGTGAGGCTGCTGCTCTGGGTGCTAGTGAGTCTCCTGCTCCAGGTACAGGTGCGGCTGCTGCTCTAGGTGCTAGTGAGTCTGCTTCCTCAGGTGCGGGTGAGGCTGCCCTCTCAGGTACCGCGTTGGCTTCGGCCTCCCTCACCTTTACACTTGACTCTGGGGCTTCTCGCTCCTTCTTTCGGGACCGCACCACACTCACGCCGCTTGGTCGGCCGGTTGCAGTCTCCCTGGCTGACCCCTCTGGGGGTCCTGTCCTCGCTCACTTCTCCACTGTCCTCCCGTGTCCGGCTGCCCCCTCGGGCACCCTGTCTGGCCTGTACCTCCCCTCGTTCTCGACGAACTTGGTAAGTGGTGCAGACCTACAGGATGCGGGGGTTCACCAGTTCACTCCTGCGAGTCAGCGGGTGACCCACTGCACGGACGCACGCACAGGCCGGCACCTGGCCACGTTCTCGCGTCGGCCGGGGTCGAGCCTCTACACCCTGACCACTGAGTCTCCTCCTGTCCCCGCGTCCGGTCAGGTAGCAGCGTCGGGTCAGGTGTTTGCTGCTGCGTCCAGGTCTGGTCCTGAGTCTGCCCCCTGTACTTGTCGCCTCCTGTCTCACGAGACTCTCCTGTGGCACCACCGTCTTGGTCACCCCTCCTTGCCTCGTCTTCGGAGCATGGCTTCCCGTGTCCTTGTCTCTGGTCTTCCCCAGTCTCTCCCTCCTCTCCCCTCCGGGCCAGGACCTTCCTGTGTCCCCTGTGTCGAGGGTCGCCTCCGGGCTACTCCTCACTCCTCCCACTTCCCCCCGACAGAGGCTCCCCTGCAGACGCTTCACATGGATGTGTGGGGCCCAGCCCCCGTCCGTGGGCAGGGTTACGAGCGCTACTTCCTGTTGGTGGTTGACGACTACTCGCGTTACACCACAGTCCTCCCCTTGCGCAGCAAGGGTGAGGTCACTGAGGTGCTGATCGACTGGATCCGCGAGGCTCGTCTCCAGCTCAGGAAGAGCTTCGGCTCGGACTTTCCTGTTCTGCGTCTGCACTCTGACAGAGGCGGAGAGTTCTCTTCTCGCCTTCTGCGAGACTACTGTCGTGCACGGGGGATCCGCCAGACCTTCACGCTTCCGGACTCACCACAGCAAAATGGGATTGCTGAGCGCCGCATTGGCATGGTCATGGATGTCGCTCGTACGTCCATGATGCATGCGGCTGCCCCTTATTTTCTGTGGCCGTTTGCGGTGAGGTACGCGGCGCATCAGCTCAACCTTCACCCCCGGGTCTCTCGGCCTGCGATGTCCCCAGCCTTGCTGTGGACGGGGAAGGTTGGCGATGCGTCTGTGTTCCGTGTCTGGGGATCTCGGGCGTTTGTCCGCGACTTGTCTGCGGACAAGCTGTCCCCTCGTGCTGCTCCCTGTGTCTTCCTTGGCTTCCCCACTGACGCCCCAGGGTGGCAGTTTTACCACCCCTCCTCTCGTCGTGTTCTGTCCTCCCAGGACGTCACGTTCGACGAGTCAGTCCCCTTCTACCGTCTCTTCCCCTACCGCACTCCTTCCCTCCCCCCTCCCCCGGACTTCCTTGTGCCGGTTCCCCCCCCGGTAGACCCCCTCCCCCCTCAGGTTCCTGCCCCCTCAGGTGTGTCCCAGGTAGACGCCGTTGACCCGGTCGAGGTTACTGGTGACTCTGGTGCTGCTGCGGGTGCTGAGCCTGGGGGTGCTGACTCTGGGGGTGCTGTGCGCGGGGGTGCTGAGCCTGGGGGTGCTACTGCTGGGGGTGCTGGGCCTGAGGGTGCTACTGCGGAGGGTGCGGAGCCTGGGGGTGCTGAGCCGGGGGGTGCTGTGCCTGGAGGTGCTGGGTCTGGGGGTGCTGGGTCGGGAGCTGCTGAGCCTGGGGGTGCTGCGTCTGGAGCTGCTGAGCCCGGAGTTTCTCCTGCTGCTGCGTCTCGCCGGGAGCCCCTCTCTCCACAGGAGCTGCGCGAGTGGTTCGCTCGCCGCTGGAGGCGTGCTGCTGAGTCTGGAGGTGCTGCTGGAGCTGGAGCCGGAGCTTCTTCGACCGTCGAGGGTGCGGGTGCTGCCGGTCCCGGAGCTCCTGGACCTGCGGGTCCTCCTGGAGCTGGAGCTGCTGAGGGCGTCGGTGCTGAGCCTACTGCTGTTGGTCCTGCCGCTGGAGGTGTGGGTGGCGCTGGTGCTGTCGCTGAGGGTGCTGGTGCTGTCCCTGCTGCGTCTGGAGCTGCTGAGCCTGGGGTTTCTCCTGCTGCTGCGTCTCGCCGGGAGCCCCTCTCTCCACAGGAGCTGCGCGAGTGGTACGCTCGCCGCTGGAGGCGTGCTGCTGAGTCTGGAGGTGCTGCTGGAGCTGGAGCTGGAGCTTCTTCGACCGTCGAGGGTGCGGGTGCTGCCGGTTCCGGAGCTGCTGGACCTGCGGGTCCTCCTGGAGCTGGAGGTGCTGAGGGCGTTGGTGCTGAGCCTACTGCTGTTGGTCCTGCCGCTGGAGGTGTGGGTGGCGCTGGTGCTGTCGCTGCGGGTACTGGTGCTGTCCCTGCTGAGTCTGGAGCTGCCGCGCGGCCTCGGCCGTACTTCGTTCCGCTCCTACAGCAGGTTCTTGGTCTTTCTCCTTCGGTAGAGTGTCCACAGCCTGTCCAGTCGCAGTCACTGTTGGAGCCTTCCTCTCCTCTGCCTGCTCCCTCTCCTTACACTGGTCCTACTGGAGGTCTTGCTGAGCGTCGTGAGCCTGCGTCTCGTCCCGCGTCGCCTGTTCGTGCTGCTCGCGCTAGTGGTCGCGGTTCACGTCAGCGTCCTCCTCCTGTCCCTGGCACGCACCGGATGTCTCTGCGTCCGTCCACTGCTCCTCTGCGTGCCCCTTTGCCTTCTCCTCCTGAGTCCTCTCTTCCTGCGCTTGCCGACCCTGAGTCGGACTCTCTTCGCGCTGCCAGTCCTACTGTCACGCGTCTGCTTGCTACTGTCGTCACTGACCCCTCTTTTGAGTCCACTGCTGCGTCTGCTCTAGTCGCTGAGCTCGTTGACTTTGCTGCTCGCTGTCGTCTCGACTACGCTGCTGGTCTTGTTACTGAGTCTGCGTCTGTCTGTCCTCCGTCCGTCGGGGGTGAGTGTGCTCTTGGCACGGACGTCCTAGAGGACAGACAGGAGGAGTTACAGTGTCTAGCGGCTGCTTCACCTCATCTCGCGTCTGTACTGCTTGCCCCTGAGGGAGACCCGGATGCACTAGACATCCCGACTCCGCGTTCTTACGCGGAGGCCGTAGAGGGTCCCTACTCCTCTCAGTGGCAGGCAGCTATGGATGCAGAGATGGCTTCCTGGAAGTCCACAGGCACCTACGTTGACGCAGTTCCCCCTCCTGGGGCGAACATCGTCAGTGGCATGTGGATCTTCCGGGTGAAGCGGCCGCCGGGCTCTCCACCTGTCTTCAAGGCGCGGTACGTTGCTCGTGGCTTCAGTCAGCGGCAGGGAGTTGACTACTTTCAGACCTTCTCTCCCACCCCGAAGATGACCACTCTTCGGGTGCTGCTGCACATAGCCGCTCAGCGCGACTACGAGCTTCACTCTCTTGACTTCAGCACTGCGTTCCTGCAGGGTAGCCTGCACGAGGAGATCTGGCTGCGCCGTCCACCTGGCTTCACTGGGACTTTCCCTCTTGGCACCCAGTGGAGCCTCCGACGGCCAGTCTACGGTCTCCGCCAGGCACCACGTGAGTGGCACGACACACTGAGGACTACGCTTGCGGCTCTTGGGTTTGCTCCTTCTACTGCTGACCCGTCGCTGTTTCTGCGCACCGACACTTCACTGCCGCCGTTCTACATCCTCGTGTACGTCGACGACTTGGTCTTTGCCACAGCGGACACTGCTGGACTCGCCCACGTGAAGTCCGAACTGCTGAAGAGACACACGTGCACAGACCTGGGTGAACTGCGCAGCTACCTTGGCTTGCAGATCACTCGGGACAGAGCACGCCGCACCATTACCTTGACTCAGTCACACATGGTGCAGCAGGTCCTTCAGCGGTTCGGACTTCACGTACTCCTCGCCTCAGGCCACTCCTCTGCCTACTCGCCACTCACTCTCAGCTCTGCCTTCGGATGAGTCCGTAGAGTCGAGTGGTCCGTATGCAGAGCTTGTTGGCTGCCTCATGTACCTGATGACCTGCACACGACCTGACCTTGCATATCCTCTGAGCATTCTTGCACGCTATGTTGCTCCTGGGAGACACAGACCAGAGCACATGGCTGCAGCGAAGAGGGTATTGCGCTACCTGTGCAGTACGTCGGGCATGGGGCTTGTGCTTGGAGGGCGGAGTCCAGTGGTCCTTACCGGCCACGCGGACGCTTCTTGGGCTGACGACCAGGCTACGCAGCGGTCGTCACAGGGTTACACCTTCAGCCTTGGTTCCGGCTCTGTCTCGTGGCGGTCTACTCGCTCGTCTTCAGTTCTCGGCTCCAGTTGTGAGGCTGAGATCTACGCCGGGGCCATGGCTGCACAGGAGCTTCGCTGGCTCACCTACCTGCTGACTGACCTTGGAGAGCCGCCTCGTTCTCCTCCAGTGCTGTACGTAGACAACAAGGCCATGCTGGCCTTGTGTCGAGAGCAGCGCTTGGAGCACAGAACGAAGCACATTGCTCTCCGCTACTTCCTTGCTCGTGAGCTGCAGCAGCGTGGTCAGTTGCGACTTGCGTACGTGGCCTCTGAGGCCAACACTGCTGATGTGTTCACCAAGGCACTCGCGCCTTGTGATCATCAGCGCTTTTGCACCCAGCTGGGTCTTGTGTCTGTCTTGCCTCACTTGCTCTCCTCTTGACTTCACTTGTACTGTGACATATATATATACCTGCTCTTGCTTGTCTAGTTTTATATATATGTCTGTACTCCTGCATGTGAACTGGCCTCTGGCCCTGCTCTTGTGCTCGGACTGTGTGGTGACTTTGTGATCCACCCTGAGCTTGCTTTGCTTTGCTTGACTGGTCTTGTGACCCCTTGTTCTCCCCCACTTTGCCTATGGGGGTGTGTCAAACATTATATATGTTATGCTTGTGTAGGCTACAGTGGGTTAGCCTATAGGGGGTACACAATTCTAGGGTTTCCTACTTGTACTCATTTCACTGCTAGTTCATTCATTCCCTGTTCGCTTATTCTCACAGGGTTGACAAGGAACTGAATGAAAAAATAAGAGAAGAGGGTGAAGAAATGGGCAACGACGGTGACCCCTGCTGTGTGACGGCTCGGGTTCCTCGTCGATGACAGGCAGGAAACCCCCGCCCACTCCCGTAGAGGCGCCTGCGTGGCAGCATCTACGCTGCGCTGGCAGAGAATCTTGCCGAACCTTCGAGATGGTTCTGCCCGAATGCACATGCCTCGCAGCGCATGCGGCTCTGATTGGGCCGCACGACAACATCATCGTCACGGCTGTCACATTCTATGTTTCCAGACAACATTGTGCGGTGGTAAACCGAACCGCTGCGGTTTCTGCCTGAAAACCATGCACGATCCCACTTGGTGCATGGTCGGTTGAATTCGCCTTATTGAGAGCTTCACAATGGTGTGTTCAAAATTGATTTTCATTTTTCCCTTTATACAAGCGCATGCGCTTATAAATCTGACTCAATTATAAGCGCACCCCCCCAAAAAACAATGTTTTATTATAAGCGCAGGTGCGCTTCTATCCGGGGTATTACGGTATTGAGTTGGCGAAATAGGCGAAGAAGTTACTGAGTAATTGAAGAAGAGTTGAATGAGAAATGGTTGATATTGGTGGATACAAGCAAGGATGATAAAGCATGCAAGGTCGAATGTCGGAAAGTACTTCGTGGGACTAGAAAGTAGATCAAGTAGAGTGCCACGTGGCACTAGGAAATCTAGGAAGATAAGGATAAGGGTGAGTTGGAAAGTACTGTTCGGAATGAACAGTAAACCCCCCCTTAACACTGATACCGTAAATGACTTCACCTCCTTCCTTATCCGGCCGTGTAGCGGGTTGCAAGGTGTCGTCATTTGGACGCATGGTGACTCAGTACAACACCCATTCTGTAACAGGGGCTGTCCTGAAAAACCCTGATATCCAAGGTAATCGTCCCCTCCCTCGATCGATCCTGCTTGTGACTTTTATTCTGGTTAACGTCTTGCTGCCCGGGGGCTTCCCATTCAGAAGCACGTCTGCACTTCATATTCGTCGCTTTCCATCCATCTCCAGTAATTTCGGGGTGTACTGTATAGTACCAGTACCCCTGTTTCCAGCTAGAAACTGAACAAGTGTTGCAGTTGAACGTATAGACCGGGACACGACTTAATGCACAAGAGCAAGTGAAGCATTTGAAACAAGTAAGCTTGTATCGATCTGATGTACAGTATCGTGGGGCAAGCAACCAAGGGACAGCAGAAGCTGCTTTGGGTGCAGGCAGAGGGAGATAGTTCTCCGACGGTAGAGATATTGCTTGGAAGCATGTATAGCAAAGGCTTCTGCCAGGCACAAAGCGGGGGGGCAGAGAGCACCGCAAGGGAGGATATATAAGGGGTGGAAGGTAGAGCGGCAAGGAAACAGGGGTTTCTGGGAGGCTTTGTGAAGGCGCCACAAAAATAAGCAAGGGCGGAAGGTAGAGCGGCAGGATATCAGGGCCGCCTGAGAGCCCAGGGTGGAACCAGAGAGGCCTGAGGGGGGAAGGATTATCCAGAGGGACAGAGGGGCGGTGCAAGGGCGGGGTGGGGTAGGGAAGGTAGGAGGTGAGGCAGTCGCAGTGAGCCACCACTGGGGGAGGAGGCTGCCCCAGGGGAAGGGTTGCGGGCGGCGTCGTATGGGGAAGGGGCACGAGCACGGGAGGGGAAGAGGGGGGGCATCTGAGGGAGTGGGTGAGGGGTATGACACGAGCCGAGGCATTAAGCGACATAAAAAACAGGGCAGAAAGGCTGGACAAGCAAACGGGGCGATAGTCCGAGCGTGCAGGCACGAGAGGCAGGTTGAAACCAAGGGCCGCGAGGCACAGGGGATGGGGGGGGAGGTCAAGCAGGCATTTGCAAGAGCAGTGACCAGGGCGGTCCAAGAGAGCTGACTGGGAACCCGAGGTGCTTCCCTAGTCACGAAGCGCAACACAAACAACATCAAGTGCGAGGATGTGAACGCAAAGGCGGTGGCCACAGCGATTCACGGTAGACTGGGCGCCTAATCGGCGTTCCGAGTCAGGGGTAGACTGGGCGCCTAATTGGCAGCCCGAGTCCGAAGGTAAGGCACATACGGAGAGGAATAAAGGCCAGGTGGGGAGCATCAACGCGAAATAGAGAGAGACATGGCGGAAACAAAGGGAAGTTATGAAGCCATGTGGCTTAAAAAAACGGCAGAGCGGGGAACGACTGAGAGAGGCAGGAGGGTGTGCGGCATCACTTACCTGTAAGTATGCGAGGGTGAGGTAGCACAAACAGGCTTGAGGTTGCCACCGCTGCCAAAAGTACAAAAAGGGTGACGGTGAGATGTTAACCGCGCGGAAGCACGGCGCGCGCAGACCCGGGTCGCGCAGTTCAGAGGCGGCGCGCGGGCCGGAGTCACTGCGTGGAAGATAGCATGCGTGTCGGAGGAGGAAGCGGGGTGTGCGTAAACGGGGGGGGGAGCGCCAATAAACAGAGCCAGCGGTAAAAAAACAGGCGTTGCCATATGTACGCGAGAACGAGCGGGGGGAGAGCAACGAAAAACGACGCGGTTGCGCAGTGCCAAGTTGCTGGCGGAGGCGGGGGGTTATCCGTTGGCAGCGGCGCGGGAGCCGTAGGGTGCGGCCAGCAGTGCTGAGCTGTCCCTGGGCGCCAGCGCGGCGTTAGCGAGGTTCCTCGCGGCCATCGCGAGCGCGGGAGGTCGAGGCGAGGAGAGGCGAACGGTGTCTACCGGGCCGTCGAGCGGAAGTAGCCGTGAGAGCTAAAAAAAGAGAAGCGTAAATCGAAATTGGAGGGGGAAACGCGAGGGATGCTAAGATGGGGTGTGTTTTGAGACGGTGGGGTCGCGACCTTTTCCTTGCATGTCGGCGCGTTGTTAGCACAGGAGATCGAGGTGAGCAAGGTGAGCAAGAGCGAAAGCAGGCCGAGGAGGAAAACCGACTTACCTGGCGCCGAGACGATGTCGAGTGAGAGGAACCAGTCTAATCGGCAGCGATTTCACAGTCGTCCGGTGTAGCAGGAAGGTAAGCTGGGGCCGCTGTTGATCGCGCTAGAATGGTGGACTAGGGTAGCATGCATGAGTACAAGTGTTGTACCCCTTGTAGGCTAACCCACTATAGCCTAGAGAGAACACAAACATACAGTTTGACACACCCCCATAGGCTAAGTGGGAGATAGCAAACACAACAGACGGTCATAAGACCAGTCAAGCAAGAGAACAAAGCAAAGCAAAGCAAAGCTCAGGGTGGATCTCAAGGACACCACACAATCTGTGCAAAAGCAAGCGGCCACAAGGCCAGTTCACATGCAGAGTTATAATAGCAAAACAGTACACTGATCACAACCTAGGAAAAGCAAACAAGCAGGTATAAAGATATATATCAGTGTACAACAAGAGCAAGTCAAGCAACCAGCAGGTGAGGCAGAGTGGGCACAAGCCCAAGAGCAATGCAGAAACGCTGATGATCACCAGCCCCAAGGGCCTTGGTGAAGATATCAGCAATGTTGGCCCGAGAGGCCACGAAAGCAAGGCGCAAATGACCACGCTGCTGCAGCTCACGCGCAAGGAAGTAGCGAAGAGCAATGTGCTTCGTTCGGTGCTCCAGTCTCTGCTCGCGACACAAGGCAAGCATTGCCTTATTGTCGACGTACAGAACTGGAGGAGAACGAGGCCGCTCCCCCAAATCGGTCAGCAGGTAGGTCAGCTAGCGGAGCTCCTGTGCAGCCATGGCCCCTGCGTAGAACTCGGCCTCATAGCTGGAACCAAGCACAGAGGAAAAACGAGTGGACCTCCACGAGAAAGAACCAGCGCCAAGACTGAAGGTGTAGCCCTGTGACGAACGCTGAGTCGCCTGATCGTCGGCCCAAGAAGCGTCAGAGTGTCCTGTGAGGACCACTGAACCTCGTCCTCCAAGCACGAGCCCCATGCCCGATGTGCTGCACAAGTAACGCAATACCCTCTTCGCAGCATCAAAGTGCACCTTTCGGTGTCGACCAGGTGCCACGTAGCGAGCCAAGAGACTGAGAGGGTACGCAAGGTCAGGTCGAGTGCACGTCATCAGGTACATGAGGCAACCCACAAGCTCTGGGTATGGACCACTCAGCTCTACGGACTCGTCCGGAGGTGGAGCTGAGAGCGAGTGGCCGGTAGCCAGAGGAGTGGGCTGTGGCGAGGACCACGTGAAGCGGAAGCGGCGAAGGACCTGGTGCACCATGTGTGACTGAGTCAGGGTGATGGTGCGCCGTGCTCTGTCCCGGGTGATTTGCAAGCCAAGATAGCTCCGCAGCTCACCCGGGTCAGTGCAGGTGTGTCTCTCCTGCAGCTCCGCCTTCACTAGGATCAGTGCCTCAGTGTCAGCAGTAGCAAATACCAAGTCGTCGATGTACACGAGGATGTAGAACGGCGGCAGAGTAGTGTCGGTGCGTAGAAACAGCGACGGGTCAGCAGTCGAAGGAGCAAACCCAAGAGCCGCAATTGTCGTCCTCAATGTGTCGTGCCACTCGCGGGGCGCCTGACGCAGGCCGTACACTGGTCGCTGTAGGCTCCACTGGGTACCCTCAGGAAACGACCCAGTGAAGCCCTGAGGATGGCGCAGCCAAATGGCCTCATGAAGGCTACCCTGCAAGAAAGCTGTCGAGAAGTCGAGGGAGTGCAGCTCGTAGTCACGCTGAGCTGCAACGTGTAGCAACACCCGAAGAGTGGTCATCTTTGGGGTGGGGGAGAAGGTCTGAAAAAAGGCGACCCCCTCACGCTGATTGAAGCCTCGAGCAACGTAACGTGCCTTGAAGGCAGGCGGAGAACCCGGCGGCCGCTTCACCCTGAAAATCCACATGCCACTGACGATGTTCGCCCCAGGTGGGGAAACCTCGTCGACGTAGGTGCCTGTGGACTTCTAGGAAGCCATCTCTGTGTCCATGGCTGTCTCCCAGTGAGAGGACTACTCACCCAAAATCGCCTCCCTGTAGGAGCGCGGGGTGGGGATGTCAAGTGCATCCGGGTCTCCCTTAGGGGCAAGCAGCATGGTCGCGTGATGGGGTGAAGCGACCGCAAGGCACTCTAGCTCCTCCTGTGTGTCCTCAAGAACGTCACAGCCAAGGGCAGTCTCACCCCCGACGGACGGAGGACAGGCAGGGTCAGGGTCAGAGACAAGACTCGCAAGGTAGTCTAGGCGGTACACATCAGCAAAGTCAACGAGCTCAGCGACTAAGGAAGACGCAGCAGAAGACGAGAACGTAGGGTCTGTAACAACTGTAGTAAGGAAGCGAGTAACAGTCGGACTGGACGCACGAGCAAGGTGAGACGGAGGGTCAGCAACGTCAGGAAGAGAGGACGCACGAGGTAACGGTAGGACAATACGCTGTGGAACAGAGGAAGGACGGAGTGTCATATCGTGAGTGCCGGGGACAGCCGGAGCACGCGGACGACGATTACGAGGAACATGAGCACGAACAGCAGCGCTAGGCTCAGGCTCAAGGTCAAAGCTAGACTTAGGCTCTCGACACTCAGGGGTGGAAGCACGAGTCTCAGGCTCTCGACGCTCAGTCAGGGACCGTGTCACCGCAGTGTAAGGAGCAGGAGCAGGCAGTGGGGGGTGCGGTAGCAGCGGCGGCTATGACTGGTCCGCTGGTGGAAACAGCAATGGGGGTGTAGTACCTGCCACAGGGAAGTCTGTAGCACAGGGCGGAAGACTGAGAAGGTGGCGAAGAGCACCAGCAGCTCCCGTACCTCCAGCACGAGCAGCTCCTCCAGTACCCCCGGCAACACCTCCAGCACCGGTAGCACCAGCACCTCCAGCACCACGAGCTCCGACAGCGCCAGCACCTCGAGCACCAGTAGTACCTCCAGCACCTCCAGTGCCTCCTTTTCCAGCTCCAGCGCCTCCAGCACCAGTAGTACCTCCAGTACCTCCCGTGCCAGCAGCTCCAGTAGCACCTCCAGTACCTCCAACACCAGCAGCACCACCTGCTCCGGCACCTCCAGTACGAGCACCTCCGGGACTAGTAGCTCCAGCACCTCCAGTACCTCCAGCTCCAACGCCTCCAGCACCAGCAGCACCAGCACCTCCAGGGTCAGCAGCTCCCGCAACTCCAGCACCTCCAGTGCCAGCAACTCCAGCACCCCCAGCACCTCCAATAACAGTAGTACCTCCCGCACCAACAGCTCTAGTACCTCCAGCACCGGCAGTACCTCCAGTACTAGCAACTCCAGTACCTCCAGCACCAGCAGTAGCTCTAGTACCCCCAGCACTAGCAGCACCTCCAGCACTTCTAAGCCTAGTAGCTCCAGTACCTCCAGCACTCGTAGCACCTCTAGTACGTCCAGTAGTGCCTCCAGCACCTCCAGCACCAGCAGCACCTCCTGGACTAGTAGCTCCAGCACCAGCAGGACTGTACCCTCCACCACCAGGACTGCCTTGCCGAACGACTCACGAACGAATCGCCTGCGGCGAGAGCGTCTCAAGTAGAGCAGGCTGCGGTGGCTGTCCAGCTCCAGTACCTCTAGCTCCTGGACCTCCAGAAGGACTCGCAGCACCCCCAGAGTCAGCACTCGCGCTATCCAGCTCCAGTACCTCCAGCTCCTGGACCTCTAGAAGGACTCGCAGCACCCCCAGAGTCAGCACTCGAAGTCTCAACACCTCCAGAGTCAGCACCCAAAGTTTCAGTACCCTCAGTCCCAGCACCCGCAGGCTCAGTGCCCTCAATCCCAGCACCCGCAGGCTCAGTACTCTCAGACCCGGCAGCCACAGGCTCAGTACCCTTAGTCCCTGCACCCTCAGTCTCAGCTCTAGTGTCCACTGGAGAAGGCTGCAGAGGCGGGAAACCGGGAGGATAGCCAAACGAGGAGAGCAGTCACCCCTAGATGTACCACTCCCAGGCCCAGTTCCAGTAGCCTCAGCTCCAGAGTCCATAGTAGCAGGCTGCGGAGGTGGCGAAGACGGCCGAGGCGGGAAACCCGGAGGGGTCTCCAAGCGAGGAGTGCGGCGAGTGGTCGCCGTGTCGTCGGCGGCGGTGTCACCCCCCTCAGCTGGGTCAGAGGAGTCAGAAGAGATCTCCACTGGTTCATCCAAGGGGGGTGGGTCTACCTGAGACACACCTGAGGGAGCAGAACCCTGTGGGGGAAGGGGGACTACCGGGAGGGGGGACTGGTACCAAGAAGAGAGGCGCGAGGGGGACCGTATGAGACGTGTGTGGGTGAAGTCGGTAGTAACAGACCGACTCGTCGAAGGTGACGTCCTGAGAGGACAGAACACGACGCGAGGCAGGGTGGTAGAACTACCAGGGCGGGGCGTCGGTGGGGAAGCCCATGAAGACACAGCGGAGAGTGCGAGGAGAGAGCTTGCTCGCTTTGGTATCGCGAACAAGGGAGAGCGCGCCCCAGACCCGAAACGACGACGCATCACCAGGCTGTCCCGTCAAACGGAGTGTGGGTGAGGTCTCTGGAGCAGAGACATGGGGCCAGAGGTTGAGTTGATGCGCGGCGTATCGGACCGCAAACGGCCACACGAAATGGGGAGCAGCCGCATGGATCATGGAGGTACGAGCAACCTCCATGATCAGGCCAATGCGACGCTCAACGATCCCATTTTGCTGCGGAGAGGCCGGAAGCGTGAACGACTGGGCGATGCCCTCGTCCTGACAGAACGTCTCAAGGACGCCAGAGGAGAACTCACCGCCCCTGTCAGAGTGCAGACGCAGGACTAGGAAGTCTTGCTGAAAACGCTCTAGCACGGATCCAGGGGATCAAAACACCGCTGATGTCCGGCTTGCGCCGCAAGGGGAAGACGGTGGTGTAGCGTGTGTAGTCGTCAACAACCAGCAGGAAGTAGCGCTCCTGGTCCGTTCCACCGACTGGGGCCGGGCCCCACACGTCCAGGTGGAGAGTCTGCAGAGGAGCAGTGGTCGGAGGAAACTCGGAGGAGTGAGGAGCGGCGTGCTGCCGCCCCTCGACGCAAGGAAGGCACGGCGGGGCAAGCGAGCGCGGCAGGGGGGGCAGGGTCCTGGGGAGGCCAGAGACAAGGAGACGGGAGGCCAGAGACAAGGAGACGGGAGTGCATACTGCGTAGACGCAGCAAGGAGGGGTGACCAAGACGGTGGCACCAGCGCTGAGTCTCGTGCGTGAGTACTCTGCATGAGCAAGATGCAGCTAACTGTCCCGACGCAGACGCCCAACTCGACGCAGCCACCTGACCTGACTCAGCCACCTGTGCAGACGCAGTAGTCAGTGTGTACAGACTAGACCCAGGCTGTCGAGTGAACGTAGCCAGGTGACGGCCTGTCTGGGAGCATGTACAGATTGCCACACGCTGCCCTCCAGGAATATAGGTATCAACCCAGACATCCCAAATGGCAGCGTTGCTCACCAAGTTCGTCGAGAACATGGGCAGGTGGAGACCTGACAGAGAACCGGAGGGGACTGCTGGACAACGGAGGACCGTGGAGGCTCTCGCAACTACTGGGACCCCAGAGGGGTTAGCCAGTGAGATTGGGACAGGTGCTGGGAGTGGTGTGACTGTGGTGCAATCACGAAAGAAGCAACATGACGCGCTTGAGTCAAGTGTGGAAGTGTGCAAGACCTCAGCGGAGGCAGGACCTGTGGCAGTAGATGCACTAGCACCTAGAGTTGCGGCCGACTCATTAGCACCTGGAGCGGTAGCAGATTCACTAGCACCAAGAGCAGCAGCCTTAACACAACGATAACCTCCACCACCAGGCCTGCCTCGCTGAACAACCCACTAATGAAGCTGCTGAGGGGTGGGGTCGTACGGGAGAGGCAATGCCCGCTGCTGTCCACCCCTGGCCGCAGCAACTGCCGTGATAGTGGCCATGACAGACAACGACGGTCAGGAGTAGGTCCAGCACCTCCAGCTCCTCCAGCAACAGCAGCACCTCCAGCACTCCCAGCAGCACCTCCACCACCAGCAGCAGTAGCACGAGTAGCAGCAGTCGTAGTAGTAGTAGCAGCAGCAGGGCGGCTCAGTGGGGCTGGGCGGCCGCACCTCTAGCAGTCCCAGCAGCACCTCCACCAGAAGCAGTAGTAGCACGAATAGTATTATTATTATCATTATTATTTTAGGGTTTAGGGTTGCGCGCGTCCCACGGGCTGCAGGGGCGGCGCGCGGCTCGGCAGGGCAGCGCGCGGGCTGCAGGGGCAGTGCCCACGGGCTGCAGGGGCGACGCGCAGCTCAGCAGGGCGGCGCGGGGGCTGTAGGGGCAGCGCCCAGGCTGCAGGGGCGACGCTGGGCTCGGCAGAGCGGCGCGCGGGCTGCAGGGGCAGCGCCCACGAGCTGCAGGGGCGACGTGCGGCTCTGCAGGGCGGCGTACGGGCTGCAGGGGCAGCGCCCACGGGCTGCAGGGGCGACGCGCGGCTCTACAGGGCGGCGTACGGGTTGCAGGGCAGCGCCCACGGGTTGCAAGGGCAACGCACGGCTCAGCAGGGCGGCGCGCGGGCTGCAAGGGCAGCGCCCACGGGCTGCAGGGGCGAACTCGCAGGCTGCAGGAGCAGCACGCGGGCCACAGGGGCAGGCACGGCTGCAGGGGCAGGCACGGCTGCAGGAGCAGCACGGTCGCAGGGGCAGGCACGGCTGCAGGGGCAACACAGTCGCAGGGGCGAGTACGGCTGCAGGGGCAGCACGGTTGCAGGGGCGAGCACGGCCGCAGGGGCAGCACGGTCGCAGGGGCGAGCACGGCTGCAGGGGCAGCGCGGTCGCATGGGCAGCACGCGGGCTGCTAGGGCAGCGCGGCTGCAGGGGCAGCGTAGGAAGAAAAATTTTACGGTTAGGGTAGGGCGGAACGTTTAGTGGGCCCTAGGAACGATTCTGCTCTAATACCATGTTAGAATAAGCAGGCAGGGAATGGTGGACTAGGTAGCATGCATGAGTACAAGTACCTAACACCTAAAGTGTTGTACCCCTTGTAGGCTAACCCACTATAGCCTAGAGAGAACACAAACATATAGTTTGACATTAAAAACCTAGGTGATAACCTAGGTTGCGACATAGTCGGGTTTGGTGTGTTTTAGGGGGTGAGATCAAAATGGCTGCGCTTGAGGCGGATTTCGTTCCCCCTCCTGCCACACTACAGTCAATACGAACTACCAAACGAGCATACAAATGATAGTGCGTCCCCGCACACCTTCATCGCAAGAAGGAAAGATGATCATACACCTTACTACCGTTTCAACACACAAGCTCCCCTAGTCCACCAATCAATCCCTTTTCTGCACCTTGCACCCTCAGTGCACCTCATGTCAGCCGTGTAGTTGGAATGTAGCTCTGGCCGCTTATGAAAATATCGAGCATGCATACATACTTCAAGCACCCCAAACTCCAAACAAGCACCACTATTGCAGTTCTTAGAACTCAAGGACCCACCGGTACGCCTTCTTAACACGCAGACATGCAGCCGAATGCCGCCTCGGAACCACGAACCGCACCGAGTCTGGCACGTCTAAGGCCTCACCTCCACCCGTTGCATCCGCCAGCGAGAACTCGTGCTTAGGCCGTGGATACGCACAATCTCCCGTGCGGTGGCCTTTACGTCACTGCCATGTTAAAACCAGGGTCCCACGTAGATCATTTGTTTGCAGTTGATGGGAAACCCCCGTTTCCCATTGGTTGACGAGGTTGGAAAAACGAAAAGGGGTGCAGCGAGGGATGCAAAGGGAACAAAATCGTTTGCTGTATTCCAAACCTTCTAGGTATGGAAACAGGTTCGGAGCCGAAGCTACATTGCCAGTGAAATGTCAAGAGTTGTCGAAAGTCTCATGTACCTGAAATTTGTTTTGCAATTGGCGCTGAGGCAAAAGTGGGGGAGTGTCGCACGCCAACTTCCCTAGCCAACCAGTCCGCCTCGCCTAGAAAAACAAGGTAACTCAGTCTCAAATGTTTTGCAGTTGATGGCAGAATCTCTTACTTGAGACCCTGGTTCTAACACACCTCCGCATCCTATGCATCAACATGAACGGAATCAACGAGACCCGCAAAATGGACGAGCTCAAGTCGTGGCTCGCAAGACTTCCTGCCCCCACTGACCTGGTCATCCTCATCGACACCCATCTTATCCTTAGAATCCCCAACCTTGACCTAAAGTTTCGACCGCACACCTCAGCGCACGCCCCAGCACTACTCTCTACCGACAGCACTACAAGGAGGCCCACGCTCATCGGTGGCGTCTCTATCATTTCTTTCAACAGGGCCATCTCACTGTCCTCTCCGCTTCCCTCCGCAGATGGCAGACTTCTCACCGTACACCTGAATTATCTTCGCGAGCAAGTCCACCTTACCACCATCTATGCCCCCACACAATTCTACGGACGCCGGGTATGGTGGACCACCACGCTCGTCCCGGCACTGGAAGCCCCTACCGCCGCCTCTGCGTCCATGCTAGTCGGAGATTTCAACTCAGTCATCCTTCCCATCGACAGAAACCGCCCTCTTAAGGATTTCGAGGCTCGAGATAGTGCCTCTTTCGCCAAACTCATGGATAACCACGCACTAGTCGACACTTTTTGTGCACTACATCCCACGCCTACTGACGTCTTCTCCTTCTTTGGGAGGCAACGTCAGAATAGTGCGACACCGCCTACCTCCTCCCGACTCGACAGGATATACATCTCTCGGGCCTTCGTACCCCGCCTTGCTGCAAGTCCGTACATCCAAACCCGCACGGCAATCACGGACCACCTCTACGCCCCTCTCTGCTCGCTCAGCTTCATCAATCCCACAGTTGCCCCCCGATCCTGGCGCCTCTGACAGCATCTACTCATGCGCCCCCATGTCTCAGAGATCATCGACTCTGCCCTCGCAATCTTCCCAAGCACCCCTTCCCCGGACTCTTGGGACACATGGAAGCTCGACCTCACCCTTAACCTCAAGCGCTTCTCCAACCAGGAGAGACGCCGCGTCGATGGCACTATCGCACATTTGGAACACACCATAGGCTCACTACAGCGGCATGCTGCGTACACGCCCCTGACTCAGGCCTAGGCTAACCGCCTTGACCAAGCAAGACTCCATCTGGCCAGGTATGAAGCCTCGAAAGCCTCCGAGATTGCGCTCAAGGCCAAGCTCAAAGTGGAAGGGCTCAGAGAAATGGGAGTCTCCTCCCTTCTCTCTGGCCTCAACTCGCGAATCAAGGGCTCAATCATCAGCTTCCTGACCTTACCTAATGGACAAACAATGTCGGACCTCCCCACCATGACCAGCTTGTGCTCTAACTTCTTCCAGACACTCTATAGCGGAAGCAACCCCGACACCCCTAACACTCCCTTCTGGCAACACATCCCCCCCTCCTCCATCCCGAACCCCCTACTCCTACGCCTTGGCGCCCCCTTCTCCCTAGCCGAAATTGGAAAAGCACTGCTCTCTCTGTCTCGAGGAAAAACCCCCGGCCCATACGGCCTTCCCGGGGAACTCTTTCGGCAATTCGCCCCGCGATTTGCACCGGTCTTCCACTCCCTGCTCTCCCCACTACAGCCTCTCTCTCGCCTACCCCCGTCCATGCTGACCGGATGTACTGTCCTTATCCCCAAAAGGGATGACTCCTCGCTAGTAGAGAATCTCCGCCCCATCATGTCAGTAGATCTGCACTGTGGATGCCCGATTGATCCTGGAGAGGGTTACAGGCGCGTTCGCCTGGGGGGTTATGGGCGCACTGACCCGCTACTGAAACAAGCCCTTTTATCCCAGTGGTCTAGTGGTTGGGATTCTGACACATCACTCTCATGAGCGCTGATTACTAAGTACTCGCTCTGTGTCTTGCTAACTGCCTTCAGCTCGCTCTTCCTCAGCTCATCCACCCATCCCAAACCGCCTTTATTAAACCCCGGAAAATCAAAGACACAATCAACGATACCCTCGACATCATGGACTGGGCAACCTTCACCTCGACCCCTCTTCTTGCTCTTATGGTGGACTTTCGGAAAGCCTATGACCTTGTTGATCGCCCTTTTCTCCTCCAAGCCTTGGCGGTCCTCGGGCTCCCTGCACCCTTCATCCAATGGGTACGACTAATGCACTCCAACACGAACACATGAATCTCCGTCAACAACATGCTCGGACCCACCATCCCTGTCCGTACGCGCATCCGACAGGGCTGTCCTCTGGCACCTCTACTTTTCGTCTGTCTCATCGAGATCTTTCACCGCTACATGTCCCTCTTCCTCCCTGGCTTCGCTCTGTCCCCCGTTCAGCACCGACTCATGGCATGCTACGCCGATGATGTCACTCTCTTCCTCACCTCAGACACAGAGCTCGGCCTTGCAGTGATACTCCTAGGTGTTTTCGGATCCGTGTCTGGGGAGGTCCCCAATGGGAACAAATGCTCCATTGTTCCTTTCAATATCCCCCCCACTGACCTCGTGCACGCCAGACCTATTCCCGTCCGAGCCCCCAATGAAGCAGAACGCATCATTGGAATTTACATTGAACGACTACACCCCGGATCCACCACCTGGACTAAGACTTTTGCCCGTATACAAAGCACCGCCAAATTCCTGGCAGCCTTACATGCCACTGTCACGTGCCGCAAATCTCTGTCCTCGATCTTTCTGAACTCTGTCGTCTCCTATCCTGGCTGCTTCCAACCTGTACCACCCGACACCATCAAACGACTAGACATATCCGTTGGAAACTTCCTCTCATCCTCGAAACATAAACAGGACGGCCTCGCACAACGCTTCCTCCCCAAAGGTCTCCTTTACAACTCACCCCAAAACGGCGGGGTTGGGGCGATCGCCCCATCTACCCAAGTCAATGCCCTCGCTATCCAGCATGCCCTGCTCAGATTTGGACCCACCCCGTCCGAGGAAGTCACACGTACCCTGACCCCGTTCCCCTTCGGGCTTCACGGTCTGCTCTCCCATAAAGCCATCCTTGAACGCGACTATCTTCCCTCCTTCATCCCCCCTCGGGCACTGGACGAACTTAAAGCCCTCCTCTCCCTCCCCCTGGTAATTCATGCCCCCCCCCCTACGCATGCAATGCATCCTCACCGAACCTCTCGCCTTCAACCGCTCGCTCCTCAAACCCGACGATCGACCTTTCGGCACCCGTCAACACGAGCGTTTCCTGGTTACAAGTCAGCTCCGCATCGGACACATTGTCCGAAACACCAACTTTGACGTTGGCCCCATCTCTGCTCAAAAGTTATGCTCTCAAGTCCCGGAGGAGTTCCACGACGACGCAACACACATCCTCCCATATCTCATCAATGCTATCAAGCCTCCCTGGTGGGCCGCCTTCCGAACCCCTCACGCCTCCTGTGCCTCCTTAGGAGACTGGTTCATGCTCTCGGACGACCACTATTCCATCTCTCATCTAGCCCTCCATGTCGTCGCCTACATCCCCCCTTCTTCCGTCTCGGCTAATGTCCACCTCGTCTCGCCAGAACATCGCATCACCCACACCCCAGCAAATACCGGACTCTTCCGTTTACAAGACCTCGTAGAGGTGCACGTCAGGGACTGGTGGCTCGCAGGGCCATTTCACACAAGGGCAGGGTTAGGAGCTAGGGTAGAACTTCTACAGGACGGCGTCCCCAGCCTCGCCGACATCCGCCGCCTCCTCTACTCAGCACAGCCGCTCACTCACCACAGCCAATGGACCCACGAACTCACCCTTCCTCGTCCTCCTCTCCCTGGCCTTAAGGACCCCTTTCTCAAAGACCAGCCGAGCCGCCAACGGGACATCCTCTTCAGACTCTACACACTCACCCTTCCCTCTGGATCACGCTTCCAATACTTTGACGATCGAGGGGTATGCCCCCGGTGCCCAGCTGCCGTCGTCGAGACACTGCCGCATATCTTTTTTGAATGCTTCTCCGCCGGAAATGTCATCTCGGCCCTCCGCACAATCACTGACCGCCACCTCGGACAAACCACCCCCGGCGAACACATATTTTTCCCGATACAGTCACGGGTTGGACAGTCCCCCCCTTGGAGTCTACTAGTTGGAGCTGCAATGAAGACGCTGTGGAACAGCCACTGCGACCACAGATACCGCAACTCCTCCTCCTCGAGCTTCGAGATCCTGCAGCTGATTCTAGCCCAGTTCCTCATCGCCTTCAAAATTTATATGTGGAGAGGCAGACGCCAATCTGCCAAGAAGCGTCAACGCATATCCTCTAGCATCAGGCGAGCACAGAAACTCCGATTCCTCCTCTTCGACATAACCGGTACACCCTCCATTCACCTCGACCTCAGATTCTCATGGCTTCTGGGAAACCCGTTCCGACCACCGTAGCCAGCCATCGCATAGAGCGTCTCCCCAGGCTGCTGGCGATTGTCCGTTAGGACAAGGAATAACGTGTGTTCCACGTGCTCCTTTTCAGGATGCTGGCCACCTCGGCCATGTTTCTAGACAGCTCTATGGTTTAATCTTTGTACATTGATTAAGATCAATATATAACCTCAAATCCAGTAATTTCGGGGAGTCGTTGGCCAATCACCCTTCCACCTGCTCTGCTGCCTGAAGGCCTGGAACTTTGTCGCTATTGGCTTTGCCGCCAGTCGCATGTGATTCATTCGCAGCCTGCAGCATCGCAAACGTCGCCTCGTGGGCGAGAGGTTTTCGCAAAGTAGCCAGACCAGATCTCAACCGTAATTTCGTGCTTGAGGTTAGAGGAATAGTTAGAAATCAAGTCACATTGCTCTAGGAATTAGTCCGACACGCGATATTCCTTCCGACTAGATAAGTGATTTCTTTTCAAAGGCTGTGTTACAAGCCGTTCATTTCCTGGAGTCGTGCGGCCCACGGAGCGATAGGCCACCAGAAGTGAGAATAAAAGGAGAGAGAAAATAAGCAAGTCGGCACTGCGTTAGTCGTCTGGCTACGGTGGCATCGTTTGCGACAGGTCAGGCGACGGGCGAAGGCAAAGGGTTAACATAATATTGAAAGGACTAGCGTGAAGGGCCGGTGGCACGTGGCAGCTGACAGGCCTCGCGTGACACGAGACAGGTGGCAGGTGACAGTTGGCAGGTAACAGGTGACGGGGGCGCTGCGATGGATGCGGATGAGAGTAGCGGGATCGGAGGCGCTCCGTGGAGCACAAATCTATTCGACTGTTCGACTGACCCCAAAAGCTGTGAGTGTGGCGCAATAGGTCGTTACTCGGAAGCTTCAGGTCGCTTTGAGCAGCCGACGTGGATATTCATGTATGCTTGAATAACATGGAATGCACACCGCCCCGCTGCTGAGATGGCGCATTGTAAGTTGCGATGGATACCTCCCCGCCAGCTTGGCTTTTGAGTCGCGTTTTAGCCGTTTATCCGCCTTGAGTATTCTTAACGCCGCAAAACTTTCCAGTCCTTTTTTCGTCGCATGCGCGTTTTATGATCGCAACGCCGGTTCCATCGTAACGTGACATGCAATGCCACTCTCCGCAACGCCACTCTCGGCAATGCCACGTGTACGCATGCAGCGCATCCACGCCTCTCCATTCCCGTCCGATGCTGCTGCGCGGAGCATGCGTGGTTCCATAGCCTTGACGTTGCAGGGTATTTTTGAGAAATTTTAAAAGTACCATCCGTGGTTCCATTTCCATAGCCTCGCCCCGTGTCACTCCCACCGTAACTCGCCGTCCCGCACACAGCAGAAAGATAGAACAGCCCCCCTCCCTCTCCTACCATTCATAGCAACCTGCATCTGCCCACAGCGGCACTTCGGTCAAACACGTAACCTTTTGTATCCCGGTGTCTCCACTGCCCCTGCGCAGGTTACCTCGGTTGCTTCTGCCCCTGCGTGCTGTTCGGCCAGGTAAGCTCCACCTGTGGCTCCTTTCTTCCTGGTGTTCTCCGTCTGTCATCTTTTCTTTCCGCCGCCCTTCTACCTCAACCCTTCAGCTGCAATCACCTCCCATTGCCGCTTCTGTGACCCCCTAGCAACGCACTCACTCTTGGCCTTCCAGTCTCCGAAGCCCTTTCCTCACCTCCCGCCACCCAGCTCTTGGATTCAGTCTGTTTTTTCTGCTGAGCTTATAACCAGCCCCTCCTGACCCAAACCTGCCCTTCAGCCTTATCCGGTCACGCCCTTATTCCAATGCTGCTCAGCTCACTACCACCTATCCTAATCCACTCGTAACTGTTGCAGTGGCCTGCCTCTCCAGCTAGCGTTCTTCTTCTTTCACGCCACACCTCTTACTCCTCTTTGCCCTCCTCCTTCCTCTTTTCCCATACCACCATTTGCCCCTTCCATCACTCCCTCACCCATCCCTCGCCGCCTCAGAACGTTCAACGGCTGCATGGGCGGCAGTGTTTTGGCCCATGTGTGATGCATTGTCTGCTGGGCGGCTGCATTGTGCTGGCAGCATACAGCACCCTCGGCCCCGCTGCCTTCTGGTGCACGCCCATTTCCTGCTATGCCTGCAACTACCGCTCAGAGCTCCGGGCAAAGTACCACCTGAAGGTATCCATCCATGCTTCCCTGCTGGACTCTCTACTAGTTGTATTTCGCTTGTTCTTGGTCCATATGCCTACTGGTGACCCTTATAAAAGGCCAGCACCATCCATCCAAATGCCTACTGGTGACTCTTCTTACCTGCTCCGTGCTTCTCTCCTGCGCGTTCCGGTTTGCCTCTTGTTGAGTCAGCATCCATTTGGATTTGCTGGTTCTTCCTCTCTCTATCCGTGTGATTTACTTGTGTACACTCTCTGGTTTCTCTGAGCACACAAGCCGGTATACATGGCATAGCTCCTTGGTTACTTCAGTTTCTTTAAAACCCATATGGGGGGGTCATGGAGCTGCTTCACTGTGCTTGCATAAAGGCTGATGGGCATTGTTTGCATGGAGCTACTGGAAGCCTTGTCAAACCCTATTTGTTCTTGTGCCATGTGCCGTATCGTCATTCGCAGGCTGAGCCCGCAGGTGACTGTCCGACGCACTTCCTCTGCCACCCCTGCGCCCTCTGCCAAGAGCACAGAGAGCTACAATCGCGTCCCAAACCCTCTGGGCTGGACTTCTATGGTGGGCGTTCAGGAGAGATTGTTGAGCTCACTGCACCCTCACCAGTGGGGAAAATGGAGTCTGTTTTCTCCTCATGATTTTTCAACTTATCAGATTAACAACATATTTACATGCAAGTGACGGCACTGTAACAGCTTGCAAGTTTTATATCCGAAAAGACGCCTTTCACTAAACCACCAGTTGCATAGCAGAAGTGTGCGTTTTTCTACTTGGGCAGCTGTGCAGTCACTAGTTTCGTGATAGTTTGCTTGCTAATGCATTTGGTGCATGGCCAGAAGAGAGTGTGGAGAACAGGCATGATACATGCACTTCATTATGATCGTTATACCATAGTTTCCATGTTCTTAGAAGTGTGTCAATTGCATACCCAAACATTTCATAACGAGGTCTGAATCTAGCTTAGAATCAAGGCTTTCGGCTTTTCAAGGAGATCGCAAGGGCGTGTTTTCCAGTGACATCTAGCATGTACCAAACTTGGAACTCCCGTATCTTATCGACCATTTCATTTTCGCAGGCAAATTTCTGTGAACTAAGCAGACACAAATCCTGAAACCACGCTGGTCTCGGAGAGGACACCCGCCTCGTTGCGCAAGCGAATGGGAGCTTCGCCCTTGGGCTGCTTGATGGTGATGGTGACCTCGTTATGAAATGTCTGTGGGGTCGGCCATGCTCTCACTGTCGTGCCACATCAAGTCCTCGCACTCCACTGGCCCACCCAGAATTCCCTGTGAGTGCTGCTCCCCCCCCGCTCACCATGTTCTCGCTTCGCTCTACTCTTGCAGCTCCCCAATTAGGAGCCTCGGTAACGCTGCACCGGGAATCACGGGTTCTCCGCCCACCGCGACGTCTTCCTTGCTTATGCTCCACGCGCGCTGCCGTCTCCGCTGAGAGGCCTTACACGAGGTAACGACTCTACGGCCCTTCATGCCACATTTCTGGTTGCTTTCAGAAGTCTTTCCAGCTTTGGCTGTACTGCTTAGAAGTTCAGAGACGCAGCACTCAGGCTTTCGAGATTGCGCTGCAAGTGCCGGGTATATCCACGTTACGCAACTTAGCTCATGTGTGCCCTCACATTCTTCAGAGCCCTGCAATGTCCTATCATCTCATTGTCGTCTCATTGTCCTTAGCACAGAACTCCCCACAGTCTTGTTATCGCACTGGACGTACCGAGCGTCTGTTCGTTGCACCGCGCCTCAGCTATTCCTTATCCACCATCCTGGTCCCTCGCAGACGGGAATCTGGGCTCGGGACCCAAACATCGTCTCAAGTGCAAAATGCTTTGCCTCGCCTGTGCGCCGTAACTGTGCTTCTCGCGGCACTGGTGGTGACGCCACTGGGGGAAGTAGCGGAGGCAGCGGAAGGCGGAGGTCGTGTTGGCGGTCAGGTGTTTCAGCGGTCTCAGAAAGCCAAGGATCGAAAACCAGACAGCTCACGGACGGCCAAGTCGCCACCACCTCAATCGAAGAGGTATGTGGGAAAAAGGGTGATTGTCGCTGATGGGTGCATATTGGTCAGTTCTTTTTTTGTATCTGCTGTTGCTGAATACTCTCAACCCCTTCTGAATAAAAATATTTCCCATACAGGTTCTTTTCAATCTCAAGTATTATGACGGCACCTACCCTGCACATCTGATACCCTGCACATCTGATACGCTTACATGCAAATTTACAGGTTTATTATCATGAATAGAACTTATGACAACACAAGTTTTTTTCTCTCTTATGACATTCATCGACAACTAGTCAGTGGTTTTGCAACACTACATACTGCAAACAAAGTCCAATGAGGAAGGCATGCTAACCATAGAGCTCTTCCAAACTAAAGAGCGCCATCTGAACGGTCTTCAGCGTACCAGCAGAAGCACTAGCCGTAAGTATCCCTATATGCTGAAACCTTCAAGCTCCGCGCGTTCACAGCCTCTGAGCGCCAACAGCCCAACCTTTGTGAACCCCCCCCCCCCCACGGCTTCACGTGCGGAGATGAATCACTTGGGCATTTTTTTAATAGTTTGAAGGCCATAATTCGCTGCAGCAAAAACCGCAGCATGAACCACCACGGACGACGCTGGCACCCGGTTAGGAGCCACGTCTACAGAGCCCTTGTCTCCTGGGATTTGCAACAAAAAGCCAGGAGATAGTGCGACGAACAGAGCCGTGGGGACGATGAGCGCTGACGCATTCATGGCTGCAGGAAGAGAACGAGGACGAGAAGCACGAGCAAAAAAATGAGATTGCCGAATCGTTTCAACACTGAGACTCACGGTTAACAGAGATGGCAAGAAGAAATATGGAGTTCAAGGGCTTATGGGGGTGGAAACAGGCGACGCGGGTCCCCATGGTGAATAATCGCGATTTCTTGCGATATCGAGTCGCATATGCATGTCCAAGAGGCGTGGACAGCGAAAGGCATGTGACACGTGGAGAGTCTGAGCAGGAGATGCAAGGGACCAGCCGCCATGCATGCCAACAGTAAAGTCCTTGCAAGACATCGAAAGGCGCCCCAAACCCAGGTAAACACTGAGGGGTTGCCAGTTCGTACGCCTGTAAGGTCCTAGTGGTATACTATATTGTGTCTAGGTACCACGTAGTACACATAGAATACCACCTTACACCATATGCGCCCTCCATAAGCCACTGAATATGGATATCTCTTGGCTTGGAATCTTTACATATTTACAATTATCCTGTTTCCCATATTTCAAGAAAATCGAAAGAGTAAAGGAAACAAACAAGATTCTTTCTCATACTGTTTTGATGTGCATAGGAGAAGCATCTAGGCAAAATACGGTACCGTACATGCAAGCCATTCAGATATTATAAGCTCTCCAAATGTAATGAAGTATGTAAATTCCACTTTGTTTCGACTAACATAGCACCGCATGAGACTAGGACCATAATGAACCTTATGCAAAATGATATGATCAAACTGGTATGGCTTTCCCAGAAAGCTACTTCAATTTGAATAGTGGAAACGTAATGGAAGGTAGTTGCTTGAAGGTCAATATTTATAATATATGAAATGACGTATCCACTAGTCCGTTTTTGTGTTCTTGTTATGGGTGCAATGTGTGTAAATGAGTAAGCAGGAATGAGGTGAACTATGAATGAAAGCAGTACAAATGTGAAACCCTAACTGGGTTGTACCCCCTATGGGATACCCCACTACAACCTACGCAGCAGTATAAGCTATAGATATGTTCTGACACACCCCCATAGGCAAAGTGGGGGAGAACAAGGGGTCACAAGACCAGTCAAGCAAGACAAAGCAAAGCTCAGGGTGGATCACAAAGTCACCACACAGTCCGAGCACAAGAGCAAGGCCAAAGGCCAGTTCACAAGCAAGAGTACAGACATATATATATAAAACTAGACAAGCAAGAGCAGGTATATATATATGTCACAGTACAAGTAAAGTCAAGAGGAGAGCAAGTGAGGCAAGACAGGCACAAGACCCAGCTGGGTGCAGAAGCGCTGATGGTCACAAGGCGCAAGTGCCTTGGTGAACACATCAGCAGTGTTGGCCTCAGAGGCCACGTACGCAAGTCGCAACTGACTACGCTGCTGCAACTCACGAGCAAGGAAGTAGCGGAGAGCAATGTGCTTCGTTCTGTGCTCCAATCGCTGCTCTCGACACAAGGCCAGCATAGCCTTGTTGTCTACGTACAGCACTGGAGGAGAACGAGGCGGCTCTCCAAGGTCAGTCAGCAGGTAGGTGAGCCAGCGAAGCTCCTGTGCAGCCATGGCTCCGGCGTAGATCTCAGCCTCACAACTGGAGCCGAGAACCAAAGACGAGCGAGTAGACCGCCACGAGACAGAGCCGGAACCAAGGCTGAAGGTGTAACCCTGTGACGACCGCTGCGTAGCCTGGTCGTCAGCCCAAGAAGCGTCCGCGTGGCCGGTAAGGACCACTGCACTCCGCCCTCCAAGCACTAGCCCCATGCCTGACGTACTGCACAGGTAGCGCAATACCCTCTTCGCTGCAGCCATGTGCTCCGGTCTGTGTCTCCCAGGAGCAACATAGCGTGCAAGAATGCTCAGAGGGTATGCAAGGTCAGGTCGTGTGCAGGTCATCAGGTACATGAGGCAGCCAACAAGCTCTGCATACGGACCACTCGACTCTACGGACTCATCCGAAGGCAGAGCTGAGAGTGAGTGGCGAGTAGGCAGAGGAGTGGCCTGAGGCGAGGAGTACGTGAAGCCGAAGCGCTGAAGGACCTGCTGCACCATGTGTGACTGAGTCAAGGTAATGGTGCGGCGTGCTCTGTCCCGAGTGATCTGCAAGCCAAGGTAGCTGCGCAGTTCACCCAGGTCTGTGCACGTGTGTCTCTTCAGCAGCTCGGACTTCACGTAGGCGAGTCCAGCAGTGTCCGCTGTGGCAAAGACCAAGTCGTCGACGTACACGAGGATGTAGAACGGCGGCAGGGAAGTGTCGGTGCGAAGAAACAGCGACGGGTCAGCAGTAGAAGGAGCAAACCCAAGAGCCGCAAGCGTAGTCCTCAGTGTGTCGTGCCACTCACGCGGTGCTTGGTGGAGACCGTAGACTGGCCGTCTGAGGCTCCACTGGGTGCCAGGAGGGAAAGTCCCAGTGAAGCCAGGTGGACGGCGAAGCCAGATCTCCTCGTGCAGGCTACCCTGCAAGAACGCAGTGCTGAAGTCGAGAGAGTGAAGCTCGTAGTCGCGCTGAGCGGCTATGTGCAGCAGCACCCGAAGAGTAGTCATCTTCGGGGTGGGAGAGAAGGTCTGAAAGTAGTCAACTCCCTGCCGCTGACTGAAGCCACGAGCAACGTACCGTGCCTTGAAGACAGGTGGAGAGCCCGGCGGCCGCTTCACCCTGAAGATCCACATGCCACTGACGATGTTCGCCCCAGGAGGGGGAACTGCGTCAACGTAGGTGCCTGTGGACTTCCAGGAAGCCATCTCTGCATCCATGGCTGCCTGCCACTGAGAGGAGTAGGGGCCCTCTACGGCCTCCGCGTAAGAACGCGGAGTCGGGATGTCTAGTGCATCCGGGTCTCCCTCAGGGGCAAGCAGTACAGACGCGAGATGAGGTGAAGCAGCCGCTAGACACTGTAACTCCTCCTGCCTGTCCTCTAGGACGTCCGTGCCAAGAGCACACTCACCCCCGACGGACGGAGGACAGACAGACGCAGACTCAGTAACGAGACTAGCAGCGTAGTCGAGACGACAGCGAGCAGCAAAGTCGACGAGCTCAGCGACTAGAGCAGACGCAGCAGTGGACTCAAAAGAGGGGTCAGTGACGACAGTAGCAAGCAGACGCGTGACAGTAGGACTGGCAGCGCGAAGAGAGTCCGACTCAGGGTCGGCAAGCGCAGGAAGAGAGGACTCAGGAGGAGAAGGCAAAGGGGCACGCAGAGGAGCAGTGGACGGACGCAGAGACATCCGGTGCGTGCCAGGGACAGGAGGAGGACGCTGACGCGAACCGCGACCACTAGCGCGAGCAGCACGAACAGGCGACGCGGGACGAGACGCAGGCTCACGACGCTCAGCAAGACCTCCAGTAGGACCAGTGTAAGGAGAGGGAGCAGGCAGTGGAGAGGAAGGCTCCAGTAGGGACTACGACTGGACAGGTGGTGGACCCTCTACTGGAGGAGAAAGACCAAGAACCTGCTGAAGGAGCGGAACAAAGTATGGCCGAGGCCGCGCGGCAGCTCCAGTCTCAGCAGGGACAGCACCAGCACCCTCAGCGACAGCACCAGCGCCACCCACACCTCCAGCGGCAGGACCAACAGCAGCAGGCTCAGCACGAACGCCCTCAGCAGCTCCAGCTCCAGGAGGACCCGCAGGTCCAGCAGCTCCGGGACCGGCAGCACCCGCACCCTCGACGATCGAAGAAGCTCCAGCTCCAGCTCCAGTAGCACCTCCAGACTCAGCAGCACGCCTCCAGCGGCGAGCGAACCACTCGCGCAGCTCCTGTGGAGAGAGGGGCTCCCGGCGAGACGCAGCAGCAGGAGAAACCCCAGGCTCAGCAGCTCCAGACGCAGCACCCCCAGGCTCAGCAGCTCCCAGCTCAGCACCCCCAGGCTCAGCAGCTCCCGACCCAGCAACCCCAGACCCAGCACCTCCAGGCACAGCACCCCCCGGCTCAGCACCCCCAGGCTCCGCACCCACCGCAGTAGCACCCTCAGGCCCAGCACCCCCAGCAGTAGCACCCCCAGGCACAGCACCCCCGCGCACAGTACCCCCAGAGTCAGCACCCCCAGGCTCAGCACCCGCAGCAGGACCAGAGTCACCAGTAACCTCGACCGGGTCAACGGCGTCTACCTGGGACACACCTGAGGGGGCAGGAACCTGAGGGGGGAGGGGGTCTACCGGGGGGGGAACCGACACAAGGAAGTCCGGGGGAGGGGGGAGGGAAGGAGTGCGGTAGGGGAAGAGACGGTAGAAGGGGACTGACTCGTCGAACGTGATGTCCTGGGAGGACAGAACACGACGAGAGGAGGGGTGGTAAAACTGCCACCCTGGGGCGTCAGTGGGGAAGCCAAGAAAGACACAGGGAGCAGCACGAGGGGACAGCTTGTCCGCAGACAAGTCGCGGACAAACGCCCGAGATCCCCAGACACGGAACACTGACGAATCGCCAACCTTCCCTGTCCACAGCAAGACTGGGGACATCGCAGGCCGAGAGACCCGGGGGTGAAGGTTGAGCCGATGCGCCGCGTACCTCACCGCAAACGGCCACAGAAAATGGGGGGCAGCCGCATGCATCATGGACGTACGAGCGACATCCATGACCATGCCAATGCGGCGCTCAGCAATCCCATTTTGCTGTGGTGAGTCCGGAAGCGTGAAGGTCTGGCGGATCCCCCGTGCACGACAGTAGTCTCGCAGAAGGCGAGAAGAGAACTCTCCGCCTCTGTCAGAGTGCAGACGCAGAACAGGAAAGTCCGAGCCGAAGCTCTTCCTGAGCTGGAGACGAGCCTCGCGGATCCAGTCGATCAGCACCTCAGTGACCGCACCCTTGCTGCGCAAGGGGAGGACTGTGGTGTAACGCGAGTAGTCGTCAACCACCAACAGGAAGTATCGCTCGTAACCCTGCCCTCGGACGGGGGCTGGGCCCCACACATCCATGTGAAGCGTCTGCAGGGGAGCCTCTGTCGAGGGGAAGTGGGAGGAGTGAGGAGTAGCCCGGAGGCGACCCTCGACACAGGGGACACAGGAAGGTCCTGGCCCGGAGGGGAGAGGAGGGAGAGACTGGGGAAGACCAGAGACAAGGACACGGGAAGCCATGCTCCGAAGACGGGGCAAGGAGGGGTGGCCAAGACGGTGGTGCCACAGGAGAGTCTCGTGAGACAGGAGGCGACAAGAACAGGGGGCAGACTCAGGACCTGACCGGGACGCAGCAACAAGTACCTGACCCGACGCAGCCACCTGACCAGACGCAGGGACAGGAGGAGACTCAACGGTCAGGGTGTAGAGACTCGACCCCGGCCGACGCGAGAACGTGGCCAGGTGTCGGCCTGTGCGAGCCTCCGTGCAGTGGGTCACCCGCTGACGCGCAGGAGTGAACTAGTGAACACCCCCATCCTGCAGGTCCGCTCCACTCACCAAGTTCGTAGAGAACGAGGGAAGGTACAGACCCGACAGGGTGCCCGAAGGGGCAGCCGGACACGGGAGGACAGTGGAGAAGTGAGACAGGACAGGACCCCCAGAGGGGTCAGCAAGGGAGACCGCAACCGGCCTGGCGAGCGGCGAAAGGGTAGTGCGGTCTCGAAAGAAGGAGCGAGAAGCTCCGGAGTCAAGTGTGAAAGTGAGGGAGGACGAGGACGACTCAGTACCTGAGAACGCAGTCTCACCAGTACCTGAGAGCGCAGACGCACTGGCACCTAGAGCAGCAGCCTCACAAGTACCTAGCGCAGCAGTACCAATGCCCGGGTCGGGCTGGAAACACCGGTAACCCTCATTCTCCTCACTATAATCCACAACATACATAGCAGTAAGGATAGCATCAAAATCAAGATCAAAGATCGCTACACCAGCCCTGAGAAGCTCATCCCAGCGAGGGATCTCACTAGCCCCAGGGAACTGCTGACGCCAAGCGTCCGTCAGGCGGCCAAAGCAGCGCTGGGTGGCGTGGGCACCCCCACACTGCTCACCCGCGCGGTCGCCGGAACGAAGAACGTAGGTGCAGGGACCAGTACCCCCACCCCTCTGACGCCCAGCGTACCACTCACGAAGCTGCTGAGGCGAAGGGATGTCCCGTGAGTGCTGCTGCTCCTGCCGGTGCGAGCGTTGGCCACCACCACCGCCGCTACGCTGCTGGGTACCACCCCGACCAGCTCCACCTCCTCCACCACTACTGCCTCCGCCGCTGTCGCCTCCACTGCCTCCACCTCCGCCGCCTCCACCTCCGCCGCTGCCTCCACCACCACCGCTGGCACCACCACCACCGTCTCCGCCGCTGCTGCCACCACCACCACCACCACCCCCGCCACTAGTCCCGCCGCCACCCCCACTCCCTCCGCCGCCACCGCCGCCACCGCCACCGCCCCCCCCAGCTCCACCCGCGCCCTTGCCTCCCTTGCCCTTGCTGGAGCGACGTCTCCCACTAGGGGCGGACGCCGCGCCGACCGACTCAAGACCAAGCAGGTCGGCAGCAGCAGCAGAGGCAACAGAGGGCAGCAAGGGGGAAGGAGAGCACCCCTCAAAGATGGGGGTGCGAGGGTCACCACGAGAAGCACCTACAGCGACTATGCTCTTCTCCGCTGCAAGGAGGGCCTTCTCGAGGAGGTCGACGGTGAGAGTGGTGGGACAGACTGCGAGAAAGTGGTCCCTGACAACGCGAAGGGAGTCAGGGAGGCGCGCGACTACGTAGTAGAGAGCGATGTACATGGGAGGGGGGTTCCTAGCGCAGAACTCAGCAGGATGGGCGGCGCGGTAGCGAGTGTCACTAGTGCGGAGGTGCGTAATGAGGTCAGCGACAGTGGGAAAGGCAGAGAGGTCAGGAAAGAGGTAGGGAAGCATGAGACGGCTCAGTGCAGCAGTGGCAGGGGAGGAGTAGCGCGCAACTACAGCGTCGTACAAGGTCTGAGCACTCTTGTACTGACTAAAGTGCGCACGCTCAGAGGTAGGGAGGTGGCGACGCACAGCAAGACGTGCAGCAGCATCGCGGGTGGCCCACTTAGAGCAGACAGCGGGATCAGCATCAGCAGCAAGAGCAGGAGAGGCGCCAGAGGTGAGGTCAAAGAGAGAAAGGTCATCAGCCCTGTCGCACTGTAAGAACAGCTGCAGGTCGTCTAGCCAGACCTCAAAATCAATGGCGCGACCCTCAGCGTCAAAAGCTAGGACACTAGGGGTAGCCATGACGACGACTGTGAAGCAGTGCAAGCAGTAGGGGGGAGAGCACGCAGTGACAGTGGGACTGTGCTCACCAGGCAGGGCAGGTCGCGCAGCTCGACAGAAAAGCAGAACGGCGACCGGGCGGCTCGGGTGTACAGCGGATCGGCTCCCGGGCGGCTCGACGGCAGGGCGGCTCGGGTGCAGGGCGGCTCGGCTCCCGGGCGGCTCGGCTGCAGGGCGGCTCGGGTGCAGGGCGGCTCGGCTCCCGGGCGGCTCGGCTGCAGGGCGGCTCGGGTCCCGGGCTGCTCGGCGACAGGCGGCTCGGGTCGCGTAGAAGTGAGACGGGGCGGGGCCGCGTCAGGGCCGGCGGTAGGGCCGCGTAGGAGCCGGGGCAGGGCCGCGAAGGAGCCGGGGCGGGGCCGTGATAGGAGCCGGGGCAGGGCCGAGTAGGAGGCCGGTGGTGGGGCCGCTTAAGGGGCCGGCTGCGGGGCCGAGTAGGAGCCAGCTGCGGGGCCGCGTGAGAGCCGGCGCGGGGCCGCGTAGGAGCCGGCGGCGTGGCCGCGTCAGGGCCGCGTAAGGGGGGGGGGCCGGCGCGGGGCCGCGTAAGAGCCGCGTAGGAGCCGGCGCGGAGCCGCGTAGGGGCCGGGGACGGGCCGCGTAAGGAGCCGGCGCGGGGCCGCGTAGGAGCTGGCGGCGTGGCCGCGTAAGGGCCGCGTAAGGGCCGCGTAAGGGGCCGGCGCGGGGCCGCGTAAGGAGCCGGCGGCGTGGCCGCGTAAGGGCCGCGTAAGGGGCCGGCGCGGGGCCGCGTAAGGGCCGCGTAGGAGGCGACGCGGGGCCGCGTAAGGGCCGGGGCGGGGCCGCGTAAGGAGCAGGCGGCGGGGCCGCGTAAGGAGCAGGGCGGGGCCGCGACAGAGTGGGCGGCGAGGCCGCAGGGGAGAGGGCGACTCGAGGGGTCGCTAAAAAAAAAAAAAAAAAAAAAAAAAAAAAAAAAAAAAAAAAAATCGCGCCTCGGGGGCGCGCTTCGGTGGGCCCAAAAAAAAATTTCGGTCCTGGAGGGACCTAGCTCTATACCATGTGTAAATGAGTAAGCAGGAATGAGGTGAACTATGAATGAAAGCAGTACAAATGTGAAACCCTAACTGGGTTGTACCCCCTATGGGATACCCCACTACAGCCTACGCAGCAGTATAAGCTATAGATATGTTCTGACACAATGAATCGAAGTAGCGAGAATGTCAGATTATAATGCATGTCTAGTCTGTAGTGGGGTACTCAAAAGTGAGTATAACCCTTTTAGGGCTTACTACTTGTATCCCCCTCCTTCCTAGTTTCACCATTCTCCTTCCACAATTCTCTCGACATTTTCCTTACACCCTACACCCTCGAACTTCACCAAGTCACCTAAGCTACTATGGCTCCTAAGCCAAACTCTCGCTAGTTTCTCAACAGAGAATTGCACTAAGGTGTCAAACGAGTACCAAATGTAAGCGAAGGCATGAGAAAACATTTATACGCGAAACATGCAAACGGTAACGCAGTGCGTGCGAGCTAGCTAGTGCTACGCTGGAAGCGAGGCTCGGACTAGTCTTGAAGCGTAGGCCGACACGGCCAGGCCAGCAGTGCAAGGTTTGGTGAAACAGTGCGCGCAAAGTCTGCGAAGCCCCGTTAGCAGTAACGGGCGAACAACGGCTGCTGCTGTACGCGATGTTGCAGGGTGCGCTAAGGAACATCGAGAAAATTCCTTACACTACCCCCCCCCCCCCCCCTCAAGAAGCCCCCTCCGCTACACGAGTGCGTGTATATCGCGGAAGCCCCCGCTCCTCAGGTACACTTGTGTTGGGCTGAAAAGCCCTAGGATCTTTGTAGAGTTAAAGTCTGAGTAAGTGATGTAATAGCGGAAGCGTTGAATAAAGTCCTTGAACCACCTTGCGCTAGTATGTGAGGGCAAAGTAAGTTGATTAGAGCAAAGAGATACGGGAATAAATATATGAGTACAAAGAATATGAAGAGACATTATGACTACTTTACTGTTGCGGTTCGATATAGTGCGACTCGGGCAGCTGCTCAATGTCGATTCAGTTGTGTGTCCTTGCTGTCGCGCTGCGTCAGGTCAAAGGTCGCTGACCTTTGACTTTCTCGTAACCTCCAGCGGTTACGTTAACTTCCGAGGGTTGACTCGCGTTGCTTCGATTTGTGCTGCTGCGCTTGTGTCTTGAGTTCTGACACGACAGAGGCGCTTAAACTATTTGTTCCCAACACTCCCCTTCGCTTCTGGAGTGTCGCTGATGGTGACGTGGCTTTGTCCAGTCAGCAGCATGCAGTACTCGAACTTCTGTTTTCCGAGCTTCTTGGTCAAGTAGTCAGCTGCCATCTCGGACGTGGGACAGTAGGATAGTTTAAGTTTCCCTTTCTTGATCTCGTCCTTCACGAAGAAGTATCGCAGGGCGATATGCTTCGTTCTGTTCGCGAATCCGCTCTTGTTGGCGATGCGAATTGCAGATTGGTTGTCGCAGAACAAAGTGAAGTTGGGTAACTCGGCTAACTTCGCTTCTTCCAGCAGCTCGCGAAGGTAGAGTCCTTCCTTGGTGGCTGAGCAGAGGGCGATATATTCTGCTTCAGCTGAAGAGAGAGCAATTAGTTCCTGCTTGCTCGATTGCTAGGAGATAGGTCCGATAGGTTTGAGGCGGTAGATGTAGCCAGTGCGGGAGCGCCTGTTATCTGAGTCGCCGGCGTGATCGGCATCGACGTAACCGATTAGTTTCGTCGGCGTAGTTGCGTTTTTGTAGTACGTCAGGCCGATCGTTGCGCTGCTCACGAAATAGTGAAGAGCGCGGTTGAGTTCCGCTAGGTGTTCTGTTTCGGGCCTCTTGAGATAGGTAGCAAGTTGACTTGCGGAGTAGGACAGGTCTGGCCGGCAGGTGACGGCTGCGAAGAGGAGGCAGCCCAGTTTTCGCTGGTAGTCGCGTATTCTGGCGGTTTTGAGTAAGGCGGAGCTTCCTTTGCCATTCCCTGCCGTGTAGCGGTATGGCGTGGAGATAGTAGCGGGTGTGAGCGCGAAGCGTTTGGCGATGGTGTCGGCATCCTTTTCGGCGCTGAGGTGGATCGCGTTTTCTTCTTCGCGGATGTTGAGTCCGAGATACTGAGTGACGGTAGTGGAGACCGTGAGTGTGAGGTCCCTCTTCAGCTCCCTTTTGAACCAGGTAGTTATGTCGTCGGTAGAACCGATGTAGAGTAAATCGTCGACGTAGACGATAAGCAGAATGTAGTTGGCGTCTTTGGTGAGTCGGTACATGCCTTGGTCGTGAGGCAGTTGACGGAATCCGATGCGGGTGAGGCGGGTGTGTAGGTGCTGTTGCCACAGCCGTGGGGCCTGTTTGATTCCGTAGAGCGATTTCAGTAGCTGGCAAACCTGATTAGGTTCCCCGTGGGTACCATGTGGGAGCTCAACGAAGATTTCGGCGTCGACGGGTGCGTAGAGGAAGGCATTAGCAACGTCGATTTGCCGTAGTTTCCTTTTCTTCATGGCGGCGATCGCGAGGAGAATTCGGAGTGAGGTGTGTCGGCTAACCGGGGCGAATGTCTCGGTGAAGTCCCGTCCGTGTTCCTGATCGAATCCTCGCACGACCCAGCGTGCTTTGAACTTCTCGACTGTGCCGTCTGCCTTCGTTTTGATGCGGAAGACCCATTTCCCAGTGAGGATGGTCCTGTTCCTTGCCACGCTAACTGGAACGAATTTCCAGGTGTTCCGTTCCTCCAAGGCCTTTAATTCTCTGTCCATGGCTTCACGCCATTTCTCCCTATGTTCCCCCCCCAGAGCCTGCTGAACCGTCGCAGGCTCTTCAGGAAGAGGATGGCCGTGGACTGCGGTGACGAGGCCGAGAATCTGCAGTCCAGTCTGTGAGTAGCGGGGGAGTGTTGTGTCCTCGGGATAAGCTGCTTCATCTCCCGTTTCTGGGTCGGTTATGAAATTCGGTCCTATTCTTTCTGCTTCGTTGGTGTTGACTGTCGCAGGTGTTACGTAACCATTGTCGGCGAAGTGGTAGAAGACTTCGGTGTTGGCGCTTTCGCGAGGATTTTCTTCGTCCATGGGGACGTTGACGGAGCAGAATGGGAGGGGTCCGGCTTCTTCTGATGCGTTGTCGACGTTCTGCTCGTCCCAGTCTGCTTCGTCTGCGGCTGAGGCGAAGGCTCGGTCACCACGAAAGCCACCTGTGGGGTCCTAATTTTCGTGCAAGTTGGCGAGGTACGTCTGAAGCGTGAGTCGTTCGTGAAAGATTGACAAAATTAGAAGAAAGAAAGAGGATTGAACTAGCAAGAACGAGGATACAAATAGCAAACCCTAGAAGGGTTGTACTCGCTATAGAGCACCCCACTACAGGCTAGAACATAAGATAATATTCTAACACACCCCTATAGCCAAAGTGGGGTGTAATCAGCAGAGCAGGCAAAGCAGTACAAGCTCAGGGTGGATCACAATGTCACCACACAATCTGAGCACAAGTTCAAGAAGAAATAGTTTAGAGTTCACAATTATGAGCAAAGCTAGTGGTAGTCACAACGGCCAAGTGAGGAGGAGGAGAGAGAGTGAGGGGAGAGGAGATAGGAGGCGACGGCTGAAGCTGCAGACACACGGGCAACAGGAGGCAGACTGGCACAGCAGCTACCGGACTAAGCGCCCGGACTACAGGAGTAACAGGCCCCGCGGCTAAAGTAGCGGCAGACGAGCAACGGACCCACAGGCGGCTGGCGTAGAAGTCTAGCTCACTGGGCTACCGGGACAGCGCCCCGGACTACAGGTGCTGCGGACAATAGTACGGCAACCTCCATGCAGCTTCCCCAAACAGTCCCACCCCCCCTACACGCACCCGCTGCTACACTGCTAGCTCCACTCCCACGCACCCCCCTTAAACCCTAAACCCCAGTCTCCCACACAACCACCCCCCTTAGCGACAGCTGCAGCAGTGGGAGACGAAGGAGGAGGAGGAGCAAAGGGAGGAAGGCACACCGGCCACCCCCATACCCGACACCCCACCGCTCGCCCCTCAGGTCGCCTCGACAGGCGACGGGAAAAGGGGGGGGGGGAAGGCGGGGACGGGGCCGGGGCCGCGACGGGTAGGGCGACGGGCCGCATATAGTGCGGCGGTAGGGCCGCAGGTAGGGCGGCTGGTGGGCCGCAGGTAGGGCGGCGAGTGGCCGCAGGTAGGGCGGCTCGCGGGCCGCAGGTAGGGCGGCGGGTGGGCCGCGAAGGTAGGGCGACGGGTGGCCGCAGGTAGGGCGGCGGGTGGGCCGCGAAGGTAGGGCGACGGGTGGCCGCAGGTAGGGCGGCGGGTGGGCCGCGAAGGTAGGGCGGCGGGTGGCCGCGAAGGTAGGGCGGCGGGTGGGCCGCGAAGGTAGGGCGGCGGGCGGCCGCGACGGGCCGGGCAGCGGGGCCGCGACGGGTCCCCGTCGCCCGTCGCGGCGCCTCCAGAAGGCGACGCGACGAACGACGGGGCAGACGCCTGCCGCGCGTCTCGGGGCGCACAGCGGGCAGAGAACCGCCACGCGCCTCGGGGCGCACGGCGGGCAGAAAACCGCCGCGCGCCTCGGGGCGCACGGCGGGCAGAAAACCGCCGCGCGCCTCGGGGCGCACGGCGGGAAGGAAAAGTAGCAGCGGAAGCGAGGTGGTAACCCACCCACAGGATCGATCCAAGGGGATTGAAGAAAGAAAGAGGATTGAACCAGCAAGAATGAGGATACAAATAGCAAACCCTAGAAGGGTTGTACTCGCTATAGAGCACCCCACTACAGGCTAGAACATAAGATAATATTCTGACAAAGATCCCATCACTTGCTGCTACTGTTTCCTTGGAGTGGACGTCGAAGATTTTCCACGCGTTGTAATTCTTTTCGATGCCGAGGTGTAGTCCCCACTGTGCGCGTTGTGAAAATCTTCCCGCTCGTGCCTCTGGGGGTCGGTACTATACCATGCACCCGAAAACTCTTAACATTTTTGTGCTGCCCTGTTTCCCTGTCCACAGCAGATGCGGTGATGCGTTGTTCGGAAGTGAGGACGATGACATCAAGTTGTGCAGCATGACAGCATGGTCCATTGCTGCAGGCCACTAGTGGTTGGGTAGCCGCATGCCACGTAACAGTTTGCGCATGCTGTTCTGCAGAGTCTTGTTCATTCGTTCCGCGACACCTTGCTGCTGATGGGCGTAGGGAAGGGAGAGGAGTTGCTTGATTCCTCTTTCCGCCAGGTACTGCTTGAATCGCTAAGAGGTGTATTCTCCTCCTCCGTCTGACTGGAAGCTTTTCAGCTGTGCTCCCGACTCTCTTTCTGCTATAGGTAGCCAGGCGGCGAACGCTGCGAGTGCCATGTCGCGGCTGGGTAGATTTAGATGCCAGACGTATCGAGTGGCGGCGTCGATGAAGGTAATCGTGTAGTTGTAGGTAACTTGTCCTGGTTCTCGATTGAAGAGAATATCGCTGTACACCTTCTCGAGTTGTGTGTACGCGGGTGCGCTCGGGTTGTGATGAGGAGTGAACGGTCGATGTGGTAAGTCGGCTTCGGGGCAGGTAAGACAAGTCCCTCGTGCCCGTTGGAGTTCTCTGCCGTCGGGTAGTAATAATGAGTCCTTGTCTAGGACTCCTGCTCTTATCGTGTTATTTAACACTGTGTTGCTTGGATGTCCCATTCGTGCGTGCCATATGTCTTCGGAGGCGCGGTGTCCGGGTGAGCGTCGATACGCGTCTGAGTTGGAGTAAAAGGTGGCAACGAAGTTTGCGCTTCTGTGGACTTCTCGTTGAGTTGGTTTCAACTGCTGTGCGGGTGTTGGTGGTGTTTCGTTGACGAGGACTGGTGTCGTTGGTCCTGCTGCTGCTGCCGATGTTGTCTGTGCTGCTGCCGATGATGTTTCTGCTGCTGCCGATGACGTTTCTGCTGCTGCCGATGTTGTTTCTGCTGCTGCCGAATGTTGAATTGTTGCTAACGCGCGTGTTCTTTCTGCTTCAGGGATGGTGTGCGAGTACCAGAAGCCTTCCGGGCTGAAGTCCGGATCAAGATCCGGAGGATGTGTCCAGTCGGCGAAGTTCACGATGGCGTCGCTGTCTGCAGTGCCCAGGTCTGGGACGAAGTCTAGGACGAAGACGTTGTTCTTCAAGACCGCCTTCCCGATGTAGAGGCCGCCTTTCCCGTGGTATAATTTGAACTCCTGGGTGGTACTGTTGGCTTCCAAGTGAATGCCTTTCGCCATCAACTGGCTGACGCTCAGTAAGTTGTAGCCGAGTCCCTCCGCGATTAGTACCTTTGACATATGCAGTATAACATTTGTCTCTCGTGACTGAAGTTGTACTACTCCTTGTCGTCGTGTGCGCAAGTTCTGGTTGTTGGCGACTGTGATGACGACCTCTCGTTGAAGTCGATGTTCGCGTTGGACGAAGCGTCCCGAAGAGCACATGTGCTGTCCGCAGCAACTGTCCAAGAACCATGTATCTTTCCCGGACGGTTCGCTTTGAGCAATGGCGGCGTACGTCGGGTTCGGTTGAAGGGACTCGCGGCGAGGCGTCCTCAGTTGGCGTGCAATCCTTCCAGCCAACGAGGAATTCAATCCTGCTAATTCCCGTTGGGTGTCGAATCCGATGGATCATGATTTTTTCGGGCTCGATGATCAGCTCCGATGCAGGGCGAGTCATTGAGAAACTTAGAACGAGAATGAAATGACTAAGGAATGAAAGTGATACAAATATGAAACCCTAGAATTGTGTACCCCTTAGTATCTAACCCGCTACAGCCTACACAGGCTAGATCATATAAGTTTGACACACCCCCATAGGCAAAGTGGGGGAGAACAAGGGGTCACAAGACCAGTTAAGCAAAGCAAGCTCAGGGTGGATCACAACGTCACCACACATTCTGAGCACAAGTTCAAGGCCACAAGGCCAGTTTACATGCATGAGTACACACATATATATAACGCTAAACAAGCAAGAGCAGGTATATATATATGTAACAGTACAAGCAAGGTCAAGAAGTGAGCAAGTGAGGCAAGGTAGGTACAAGACCTAACAGAGTACAGAAGCGCTGATGGTCACAAGGCGCAAGTGAGAAAACTGAAACGAGAATGGGTGAACTAAGGAATGAAAGTGGTACAAATATGCAACCCTAGAAATGTGTACTCCATATAGGCTACCCCACTACAGCCTACACAACATCATAATTTGACACACCCCCATAGGCAAAGTGGGGGAGAACAAGGGGCCACAAGACCAGTCAAGCAAAGCAAAGCAAAGCTCATGGTGGATCACAAAGTCACCACACATTCCGAGCACAAGTTCAAGGTCAGAAGGCCAGTTCACATGCAGGAGCACATATATATAAAAGTCTAAACAAGCAAGAGCAGGAGTATATATATGTGACAGTACAAGCAAGGTCAATAAGTGAGCAAGTGAGGCAAGACACGCACAAGACCAAGTTGAGTACAGAAGCGCTGATGATCACAAGGCGCAAGTGCCTTAGTGAAGATATCAGCACTGTTGGCCTGAGAGGCCACGTACGCAAGTCGCAACTGACCACGCTGCTGCAGCTCACGAGCAAGAAAGTAGCGAAGACCAATGTGCTTCGTTCTGTGCTCCAGTCTCTGCTCTCGACACAAGGCCAGCATGGCCTTGTTGTCTACGTACAGCACTGGAGGAGAACGAGGCACCTCGCCAAGGTCAGTCAATAGGTAGGTGAGCCAGCGAAGCTCCTTTGCAGCCATGGCCCCGGCGTAGATCTCAGCCTCACAACTGGAGCCGAAAACAGAAGACGAGCGGGTAGCCCGCCACGAAAGAGAGCCGGAACCAAGGCTGAAGGTGTAACCCTGTGACGACCGCTGCGTAGCCTGGTCGTCCGCCCAAGACGCGTCTGCGTGCCCTGTGAGGACCACTGGACTCCGCCCTCCAAGCACAAGCCCCATGCCCGACGTACTGCACAAGTAGCGCAACACCCTCTTCGCTGCAGCCATGTGCTCCGGTCTGTGTCTCCCAGGAGCAACGTAGCGTGCAAGAATGCTAAGAGGGTATGCAAGGTCAGGTCGAGTGCAGGTCATCAGGTACATAAGGCAGCCAACAAGCTCTGCATACGGGCCACTCGACTCTATGGACTCATCCGAAGGCAGAGCTGAGAGCGAGTGATGAGTAGGCAGAGGAGTGGCCTGAGGCGAGGAGTACGTGAAGCCGAAGCGCTGAAGGACCTGCTGCACCATGTGTGACTGAGTCAGGGTAATGGTGCGCTGTGCTCTGTCTCGGGTGATCTGCAAGCCAAGGTAGCTGCGCACTTCACCCAGGTCTGTGCACGTGTGTCTCTTCTGCAGCTCCGACTTCACGTGGGCGAGTCCAGCAGTGGCAAAGACCAAGTCGTTGACGTACACAAGGATGTAGAACGGCGGCAAAGAAGTGTCGGTGCGCAGAAACAGCGACGGGTCAGCAGTAGAGGGAGCAAACCCAAGAGCCGCAAGCGTAGTCCTCAATGTGTCGTGCCACTCACGCGGTGCCTGGCGGAGACCGTAGACTGGCCGCCGGAGGCTCCACTGGGTGCCAAGAGGAAAAGTCCCAGTGAAGCCAGGTGGGCGGCGCAGCCAGATCTCCTCGTGCAGGCTACCCTGCAGGAAAGCAGTGCTGAAGTCAAGAGAGTGAAGCTCGTAGTCACGCTGAGCGGCTATGTGCAGCAGCACCCGAAGAGTGGTCATCTTCGGGGTGGGAGAGAAGGTCTGAAAGTAGTCAACTCCCTGCCGCAGACTGAAGCCACGAGCCACGTAACGCGCCTTGAAGACAGGCGGAGAACCCGGCGGCCGCTTCACCCTGAAAATCCACATGCCACTGACGATGTTCGCCCCAGGTGGGGGAATGTCGTCAACGTAGGTGCCTGTGGACTTCCAGGAAGCCATCTCTGCGTCCATAGCTGCCTGCCACTGAGAGGAGTAGGGACCCTCTATCGCTTCCGCGTAAGAGTGCGGAGTCGGGATGTCAAGTGCATCGGGGTCTCCCTCAGGAATAAGTAGTACGGACACTAGATGAGGTGAAGCAGCAGCCAGACACTGGAACTCCTCCTGCCTGTCCTCAAGGACGTCCGTGCCAAGGGCACACTCACCCTCGACGGACGGAGGACAGATAGACTCAGACTCAGCGACAAGACTAGCAGTGTAGTCTAGACGACATCGAGCAGCAAAGTTGACGAGCTCAGCAACTAGGGCAGATGCAGCAGTGGACTCAATAGAAGGGTCAGTGACGACAGTAGCAAGGAGACGCGTGAAAGAAGGACTTGCAGCACGAAGAGAGTCCGGCTCCGGGTCGACAAGAGCAGGAAGAGAAGACTCAAGAGGAGAAAGCAAAGGGGCACGCAGAGGAGCAGTGGACGGACGCAGAGACATCCGGTGCGTGCCAGGGACAGGAGGAGGACGCTGACGCGAACCGCGACCACTAGTGCGAGCAGCACAAACAGGCGACGCAGGGCGAGACGCAGGCTCACGACGCTCAGCAAGACCTCCAGTAGGACCAGTGTAGGGAGACAGAGCAGGCAGTAGGGAGGCGGGCTGTAACTGTAACTGCGACGGGACAGGCTGTGGACACTCTAAGGGAGGAGGAGGACCAGTAGAAGACGGGAGACCAAGAACCTGCTGAAGGAGCGGAACGAAGTACGGCCGAGGCTGCGCGGCGACTCCAGACACAGCAGGGACAGCACCAGCACCCCCAGTGGCAGCACCAGCACGAGTAGCAGCTCCAGCTCTAGTACCTCAAGCAGCACCAATAGTACCCGCAGCAGGACCGCCTCCAGGACCGACAGCAGTAGCCTCCGCGCCAACTCCCGCAGCAGCTCCAGCTCCAAAAGTACCCGCAGGCCCAGCAGCTCCAGTACTCCCAGTACGAGCTCCTCCGGGACCCGTGGCACCAGCTCCCTCAGCAGCAACAAAAACTCCAGTACCCGCAGCACCTCCAGCTCCAGCAGCTCACCTCCAGCGCCGGGCAAACCACTCACGCAGCTCCTGTGGAGAGAGTGGCTCCCGGCGAGACGAAGCACCCAGAGAACCGCCAGGCAAAGCATCAGCAGACTCAGCTCCCTTAGGCTCCGCACCCTCTGGCTCAGCACCTCCAGGCGTAGCACCCCGAGGCTCAGCACCCCCAGGCTCAACACCCCCAGACTCAGCACCCCCAGGTTCAGCACCCCCAGTCGTAGTACCCTCAAGCTCAGCACCCCCAGGCGTAGCACCCACACGCTCAGCACCCCCAGAGTCAGCACCCCCAGGCTCAGCACCCTCAGCAGCACCAGAGTCACCAGCGACCTCGACAGGCTCAACAGCGTCTACCTGGGACACACGTGAAGGGGCAGGACCCTGAGGGGGGAGGGGGTCTACCGGGGGGGGACCTGGCACAAGGAAGAGCGGTGGGGGGGGGAGGGACGGAGTGCGGTAGGCGAAGAGACGGTAGTAGGGGACCAACTCGTCGAACGTGACGTCCTGGGAGGACAGAACACGGCGAGAGGTGGGGTGGTAGAACTGCCACCCTGGCGCGTCAAGGGGGAAACCCAGGAAGACGCAAGGAGCAGCACGAGGGGACAGTTTGTCCGCAGACAAGTCGCGGACAAACGCCCGAGATCCCCAGACACGGAACGCAGACGCGTCGCCAACCTTCCCGGTCCACAGCAAAGCTGGGGAGGTCTCCGTCATGGAGACCCTGAGCTTAAGGTTGATCTGATGCGCCGCATACCGGACCGCAAACGGCCACAGAAAATGGGGGGCAGCCGCATGCATCATGGACGTACGGGCGACGTCCATGACCATGCCAATGCGGCGCTCAGCAATCCCATTTTGCTGTGGAGAGTCCGGAAGCGTGAAGGTCTGGCGGATGCCTCGTGCAAGACAGTAGGCTCGCAGAAGGTCAGAGGAGAACTCTTCGCCTCTGTCAGAGTGCAAACGCAGAACAGGAAAGTCCGAGCCGAAGCTCCGCCTGAGCTGGAGACGAGCTGCGCGGATCCAGTCGATCAACACCTCAGTAACACCACCCTTACTGCGCAAGGGGAAGACTGTGGTGTAACGCGAGTAGTCGTCAACCACCAGCAGGAAGTAGCGCTCGTGACCCTGTCCACGGACGCGGGCTGGGCCCCACACGTCCATGTGAAGCGTCTACAGCGGGGCCTCTGTCGGAGGAGACTGGGAGGAGTGAGGGGTAGCCCGCTGACGCCCCTCGACACAGGGGACACAGGTAGGGCCAGGCCCCGGAGGAAGGGGAGGGAGGGACCAGGGAAGACCAGAGAAAAGGACATGGGAGGCCATGCTTCGGAGACGAAGCAGGGAGGGGTGACCAAGGCGGTGGTGCCAGAGGAGAGTCTCGTGAGACAGGAGGCGACACGAGCAAGGGGCAGACTCAGGACCAGACCTGAATGCTGCAGCTAACACCTGACCCGACGCAGCTACCTGACCAGACGCAGGGACTGGAGGAGACGCAGTGGTCAGTGTGTACAGGCTCGACCCCGGCCGACGAGTAAACGTGGCCAGGTGTCGGCTTGTCCGAGCGTCCGTGCAGTGGGTCACCGGCTGACTCGCAGGAGTGAACTGGTGAACCCCCGCATCCTGTAGGTCAGCACCACTCACCAAGTTCGTAGAGAACGAGGGGAGGTAAAGACCAGACAGGGTGCCAGAAGGGGCCGCCGGACACGGGAGGACAGAGGAGAAGTGAGCAAGGACAGGACCCCCAAAGGGGTCTGCCAGGGAGACTGCAACTGGCCGACCAAGCGACGTGAGTGTGGTGCGGTCTCAAAAGAAGGAGCGAGAAGCCCCCGAGTCAAGTGTGAAGGTGTGGGAGGCCGAAGCCGACGCAGTACCTGAGAGCGCAGACTCACCAGTACCGGAGGAAGCAGACGCAGCACCTAGAGCAGCAGCCTCGCTAGCACCAAGAGCAGCATCCTCACCAGCACCTAGAGCAGCAGTCGCAATGCCCGGGTCGGGCGGGAAACACCGGTAACAGTCACCCTCCTCACTAATAGACATAGTATACATAGCAGCAAGAATAGCATCAAAGTCAAGGTCAAAGATAGCTACCCCTGCCCTAGACAGCTCGCCCCAGCGAGGGATCTCAGTGGCCTCAGGGAACTGGTGACGCCAAGCGTCCGTCAGGCGGCCAAATCAGCGCTGGGTGGGGTGCGCACCCCCACACTGCTCACCCGCACGGTCGCCGGTGCGCAGGACGTAGGTGCACGGACCAGTACCCCCACCCCGCTGGCGTGCAGCGTACCACTCACGGAGCTGCTGAGGGGACAGGGTCTCCCGACTGCGCTGCTGCTGCTGGCGCTGACCACTGCCTCAGCCACTCCGCTGCGAAGAGCCACGACCTCCTCCTCCTCCTCCTCCGCCACCGCCTCCTCCACCTCCGCCACCTCCACCACCTCCGCTCCCACCGCCACCGCCGCCGCCGCCTCCGCCTCCACTGCCGCCGCCGACACCTCCACCCCCGCCACCACTCCCACCACCACCCCCACCCCCTCCACTGCCTCCACCGCCGCCTCCACCGCCCCCGCTAGCTCCTCCAGCGCCCCTGCCCCCCTTGCCCTTGCCAGAGCGACGCTTCCCACTAGGGGTAGACGCCGCACCGACCGACTCCAGACCAACGAGGTCGGGCGCAGCAGCAGAGGCAACAGAGGGCATGAGAGGGGAGGGGGAACACCCCTCGAAGATGGGGGTGCGCGGGTCACCACGATAGGCCCCTACAGCGACTATGCTCTTCTCCGCTGCTAGGAGGGCCTTCTCGAGGAGGTCAACAGTGAGAGTGGTGGGACAGACTAAGAGAAAGTGGTCCCTGACTACGCGAAGGGAATCAGGGAGGCGGGTGACTATGTAGTAGAGAGTGATGTACATGGGGGGGGGGGTTCTTGGCGCAGAACTCAGCAGAATGTGCAGCGCGGTAGCGAGTGTCACTAGTGCGGAGGTGCGTAATGAGGTCAGCGACTGTGGGAAAGGCAGCTAGGTCAGGGAAGAGGTACGGTAGCATGAGGCGGCTCAGTGCAGCAGTGGCAGGGGAAGAGTAGCGCGCAACTACAGCGTCGTACAAGGTCTGAGCACTCTTGTGCTGACTAAAGTGGGCGCGCTCAGTGGTAGGCAGGTGGCGACGCACAGCAAGACGTGCAGCAGCATCGCGAGTGGCCCACTGTGAGCGAACAGTGGCGTCGGCATCGGTAGCAGGGGCAGGGGAGGCACCAGAGGTGAGGTCAAAGAGGGAGAGACCGTCTGCCCTATCACACTGTAGGAAAAGCTGCAGGTCATCTACCCAGACGTCAAAGTCAATGGCCCAACCCTCAGTGTCAAAAGTGAGAACACTGGGGGTAGCCATGACAGCAGTAGACTAGCAGCGCTAAATGTAGAGCACGGGCAGTGCAGTGACAGAGGCGCTGCTCTCACCAGACAGGGCGGTTCGGGCAGCTCGGCAGCACAGCAGCTCGGCAACACCGCGGCTCGGGCGACTCGGCAGCAACAGCGGCTCGGCAACACCGCGGCTCGGGCGACTCAATCGGCTCGGCAGCAGCCGCGACTCGGCTCCTCGGCTGCTCGGGCGGCTCGGGCGGCTCGGGCGGCTCGGGCGGAATGGGCGGCTCGGGCTGCTTAGCGGCGCGGGCGGCTCGGTTGGAAGGGGACGGGGCCCGGACCGCAGGTAGGGCGACGGGGCCGGGGCCGGGATCACAAGTAGGGCGACGGGGCCGGGGCCGGGGTCACAGGTAGGGCGACGGGGCCGGGGCAGGGGTGTAGGTAGGGCGACGGGGCTAGGGCCGGGGCCGCAGGGATGGCGACAGGGCCGGGGTCGCAGGTGGGGCGACGGGGCCGGGGTCGCAGATGGGGCGACGGGGCCGGGGTCGCAGGTGGGGCGACGGGGCCGGTGTCGCTGGTAGGGCGACGGGGCCGGGGCCGGGGACGCAGGTAGGGCGACGGGGCCGGGGTCGGGGCGCAGGTAGGGCGACGAGGCCAGGGCCGGGGCCGCAGGTGTGGTGACGGGGCCGAGGTCGCAGGTGGGGCGACGGGGCCGGGGTCGCAGGTGGGGCGACGGGGCCGGGGTCGAAGGTAGGGCGACGGGGCCGGGGTCGCAGGTAGGGCGACGGGGCCGGGGCCGGGGCGCAGGTAGGGCGACGGGGCCAGCGCCGGGGCCGCAGGTGTGGCGACAGGGCCGGGGTCGCAGGTGGGGCGACGGGGCCGGGGTCGCAGGTGGGGCGACGGGGCCGGGGCGCAGGAAGGGCGACGGGGCCGGGGCCGGGGCGCAGGTAGGGCGATAGGGCCAGGGCCGGGGCCGCAGGTGTGGCGACGGGGCCGGGGTCGCAGGTGGGGCGACGGGGCCGGGGTCGCAGATAGGGCGACGGGGCCGGGGTCGCAGGTGGGGCGACGGGGCCGGGGCGCAGGAAGGGCGACGGGGTCGGGGCCGTAGGTAGGGCGACGGGGTTGCTAGGGCGACGAAGCAAGGGCCCCTAAGGCGGCTCGACGTGGCCGCTAGGGCGGCTCGACGAAGTCAAAGAGGGGAGCGCGACTCAGGCTGGGTGCGCTCCGGGCAGGAAAAAAAAAAAAATCGACTTGGTGGGCCCTAGGCACAGTTCCCTCGAGGGAACCTGCTCGATACCATGAGAAAACTGAAACGAGAATGGGTGAACCAAGGAATGAAAGTGATACAAATATGCAACCCTAGAAATGTGTACCCCATATAGGCTACCCCACTACAGCCTACACAACATTATAATTTCACAGCAGTGTTGGCCTCAGAGGCCACGTAAGCAAGGTGCAGCTGACCTCGCTGCTTCAGCTCACGAGCAAGGAAGTAGCGAAGAGCGATGTGCTTCGTTCTGTGCTCCAGTCTGTGCTCCCGACACAAGGCCAGCATAGCCTTGTTGTCTACGTACAGATTTGGAGGAGAACGAGGTGGCTCTCCTAGGTCAGTCAGCAGGTAGGTGAGCCAGCGTAGCTCCTGTGAAGCCATGGCCCCAGCGTAGATCTCAGCCTCACAACTAAAGCCGAGACAGAAGACGAGCGGGTAGACCGCCTCGAAACAGAGCCGGAACCAAGGCTGAAGGTGTAACCCTGTGACGACCGCTGCGTAGCCTGGTCGTCAGCCCAAGAAGCGTCCGCGTGACCAGTGAGGACCACTAGACTCCGCCCTCCAAGCACAAGCCCCATGCCCGATGTACTGCACAAGTAGCGCAACACCCTCTTCGCTGCAGCCATATGCTCTGGTCTGTGTCTCCCAGGAGCAACATAGCGTGCGAGAATGCTAAGAGGGTATGCAAGGTCAGGTCGAGTGCAGGTCATCAGGTACATGAGGTAGCCAACAAGCTCTGGGTACGGGCCACTCGACTCTACGGACTCATCCAAAGGCAGAGCTGAGAGTGAGTGGCGAGTAGACAAAGGAGTGGCCTGAGGGGAGGAGTACGTGAAGCCGAAGCGCTGAAGGACCTGCTGCACCATGTGTGACTGAGTCAGGGTAATGGTGCGCTGTGCTCTATCCCGGGTGATCTGAAAGCCAAGGTAGCTGCGCAGTTCACCCAGATCTTTGAACGTGTGTCTCTTCTGCAGCTCGGACTTCACGTGGGCGAGTCCAGCAGTGTCAGCTGTGGCAAAGACCCAGTCGTCGACGTACACGAGGATGTAGAACGGCGACAAAGAAGTGTCGGTGCGCAGAAATAGCGACGGGTCGGCAGTAGAAGGAGCAAACCCAAGAGCCGCAATTGTAGTCCTCAGTGTGTCGTGCCACTCACGAGGCGCCTGGCGGAGACCGTAGACTGGCCGGCGGAGGCTCCACTGGGTACGAGGAGGAAAAGACCCTGTGAAGCCAGGTTGGCGGCGCAGCCAGATCTCCTCGTGCAGGCTGCCCTGCAAGAAAGCAGTGCTGAAGTCAAGAGAGTGAAGCTCGTAGTCACGGTGAGCGGCTATGTGCAGCAGTACCTGAAGAGTGGTCATCTTCGGGGTGGGAGAGAAGGTATGAAAGTAGTCCACTCCCTGCCGCTGACTGTAGCCACGAGCCACGTAGCGCACCTTGAAGATAGGAAAAAACCCGGCGGCCGCTTCACCCTGAAAATCCATATGCCACTGACGATGTTCGCCCCAGGAGGGGGAACCTCGTCGACGTAGGTGCCTGTGGACTTCCAGGAAGCCATCTCTGCATCCATGGCTTCCTGCCACTGAGAGGAGTAGGGACCCTCTATCGCCTCCGCGTAAGAGCGCGGAGTCGGGATGTCTGGTGCATCCGGGTCTCCCTCAGGGGTAAGCAGCATGGACACGAGATGAGGTGAAGCAGCAGCAAAGCACTGGAACTCCTCCTGCCTCTCCTCAAGGACGTCCGTGCCAAGGGCACACTCACCCCCGACAGACGGAGGACAGACAGACTCAAACTGAGCGACAAGACTAGCAGCGTAGTCTAGGCGACAGCGAGCAGCGAAGTCGACAAGCTCTGAAACTAAGGCAGACGCAGAAGCGGACTCAAAGGAAGGGTCAGTGACGACATTATTAAGGAGACGCGTGACACTAGGACTGGCAACACGAAGGGAGTCCGACTCCGGGTCAGCAAGAACAGGAAGAGAGGACTCAGGAGGAGAAGGCAAAGGGGCATGCAGCGGAGCAGTGGAGGGACGCAGAGACATCCGGTGCGTGCCGGGGACAGGGGGAGGACGCTGACGGGAACCACGACTTCTAGTGCGAGCACCACAGACAGGCGACGCAGGACGAGACGCAGGCTCACGACGCTCAGCAAGACCTCCAGTAGGACCAATGTAGAGAGAAGGAGCAGGCAGAGGAGAGGTAGGTTGTAACTGTACCTCGGATAGGACAGGCGGTGGACACTCTAAGGGAGGAGCCGGACTAGCAGAGGGCGGAAGACCAAGAACTTGCTGAAGAAGCGGAACGAAGTATGGCCGCGGCCGCTCAGCACCACCAGCACCTGAAGGGACAGCACCAGCACCCCGAACGACAGCACCAGCGCCAGTAGCACCCCCAGCTCCAGCAGTGCAAACTCCAGTACCCTCAGAGGCACCAGCACCAGAGGCACCCTCAGCGCCAACACCCTCAGCAGCTCCAGCTCCAGCCGGACCACCAGAAGACGCAGCGGGTCCAGTTCAAGCACCCTCAGTAGCACCGACGCCCGCAGCACCACCAGCTCCAGTACAAGAAGCACCCGCAGGCCCAACAGCTCCAGTACTCCCAGTACGAGCACCTCCGGGACCCGCGGCACCAGCACCCTCAGCAGCAGCAGAACCTCCAGCACCCGCAGCAGCTCCAGCTCCAGCAGCTCGCCTCCAGCGCCGGGCAAACCACTCACGCAGCTCGTGTGGAGAGAGTAGCTCCCGCCGGGACGAAGCACCCGAAGAACCTCCAGGCCCAGCACCGCCAGACGCCACATGAGCAGGTCCAGTACCCTCAGACTCTGCACCCCCAGACGCAGCACCCCCAGGCTCAGCACCCCCAGACGCAGCACCCCCAGGCGTAGCCCTCCCAGGCTCAGCACCCCCAGGCGCAACACCCCCAGAGTCAGCACCCCCAGCCTCAGCACCCCCAGACCCAGCACCCGCAGGCTCAGCACTCGTAGCAGCACCAGAGTCAAAAGCTACCTCGACAGGGTCGACTGCGTCTACCTGAGACACACCTGAGGGGGCAAGACCGTGAGGGGGGAGGGGGTCTACCAGAGGGGGACCTGGCGTAAGGAAGAGCGGCGGGTGGGGGGAGGGACGCAGTGCGGTAGGGGAAGAGACGGTAGTAGGGAACCGACTTGTCGAACGTGACGTCCTGGGAGGACAAAACACGGCGCTAGGTGGGGTGGTAGAACTGCCAGCCCGGCGCGTCAGGGGGGAAGCCAAGGAAGACGCAGGGAACAGCACGAGGGGACAGCTTGTCCGCAGACAAGTCGAGGACAAACGCCCGAGATCCCCAGACACGGAACGCAGACGCATCGCCAACATTCCCCGTCCACAGCAAAGCAGGGGAGGTCTCCGGCATGGAGACCCGGGGCTGAAGGTTGATCTGATGCGCCGCGTACCGAACCGCAAACGGCCACAGAAAATGGGGGGCTGCCGCATGGACCATGGACGTACGAGCGACGTCCATGACCATGCCAATGCGGCGCTCAGCAATCTTATTTTGTTGCGGAGAGTCCGGAAGCGTGAAGGTCTGGCGGATGCCTTGTGCACGACAGAAGGCTCGCAGAAGGTCAGAGGAGAACTCTCCGCCTCGGTCAGAGTGCAGACGCAGAACAGGAAAGTCCGAGCCAAAACTCTCTCTGAGCTGGAGACGAGCTGCGCGGATCCAGGCGATCAACACCAAGTGACGTCACCCTTGCTGCGCAAGGGGAAGACTGCGGTGTAACGCGAGTAGTCGTCAACCACCAGCAGGAAGTAACGCTGGTGACCCTGTCCACGGACGCAGGCTGGGCCCCACACGTCCATGTGAAGCGTCTGCAGCGGAGCCTCTATCGGAGGAAACTATGAGGAGTGAGGAGCAGCGCGCTGCCGCCCCTCGACGCAGGGAACGCAGGTGGGGGCAGGTCCCGGAGGAAGGGGAGGGAGGGACCGGGGGAGACCAGAGACAAGGACACGGGAGGCCATGCCTCGAAGACGAGGCAGGGAGGGGTGACCAAGGCGGTGGTGCCAGAAGAGAGTCTGGTGAGACAGGAGACGACACGAGCAGGGGGCAGACTCAGGACCAGACCTGGATGCCGCAGCAAACACCTGACCCGACGCGGCTACCTGAGTAGACTCAGCGACCGGAGGAGACTCAGTAGTCAATGTGTACAGGCTCGACCCCGGCTGACGGGTAAACGTGGCCAAGTGATGGCCCGTCCGAGCACAGGTACAGTGGGTCACTCGCTGACTCGCAGGAGTGAACTGGTGAACCCCTCCATCTTGGAGGTCAGCACCACTCACCAAGTTCGTAGAGAACGAGGGGAGGTAAAGACCCGACAGGGTGCCAGAAGGGGTCGCCGGACACGGTAGAACAGTGGAGAAGTGGGCAAGGACAGGGCCCCCAGAGGGGTCTGCCAGGGAGATTGCCACTGGCGGACTAAGCGGCGTAAGCGTGGTGCGGTCTCGAAAGAAGGAGCGGGAAGCACCGGAGTCAAGGGTGAAGGTGTGGGTGGCCGCAGCCGACGCGGTACCTGAGAGCGCAGACTCACCAGCACGTGGGGCAGCCGGCTCACTGGCACCTAGAGCAGCAGCCTCACCAGCACCTAGAGCAGCAGCCTCAATGCCCGGGTCAGGCGGAAAACACCGGTAACAGTCACCCTCATCACTAATAGTCACAGCATACATTACAGCAAGAATAGCATCATAATCAAGAACAAAGATCGCAACACCCGCCCTAAACAGCTCGCCCCAGCGAGGGATCTCAGTAGCGTCAGGGAACTGATGACGCCATGCGTCCATCAGGCGGCCGAAGCAGCGCTGGGTGGAGTGCGGACCCCCACACTGCTCACCCCTGCGGTCGCCTGTACGTAGAACGTAGGTACAGGGGCCAGCACCCTCACCCCGTTGACCAGCAGTGTACCACTCACGAAGCTGCTGGGGGGAAGGGGTCTCACGACTGCGCTGCTGCTGCTGCTGCTGGCGGCGACCACCACCGGAGCTGACCCTTTGCGAAGAGCCGCCCCGACCAGCTCCACCTCCGCTGCTGCTACCTCCACCACCGCCTCCACCTCCACCACCTCCGCTCGCACCGCCACCATCGCCACCTCCTCCGCCTCCACTGCCGCCACTAGTGCACCCACTCCCGCCACCACTCCCATCGCCACCCCCACCCCCTCCGCCGCCTCCACCGCCGCCTCCACCGCCCCCGCTAGCTCCTCCACCGCCCTTCCCCCCCTTGCCCTTGCCTGAGCGGCGTCTCCCGCTAGGGGCAGACGCTGCGCCGACCGACTCAAGACCAACGAGGTCGGCCGCAGCAGCAGAGGCAACAGAGGGCAAGAGGGGGGAGGGGGAGCACCTCTCAAAGACAGGGTACGAGGGTCACCACGAGAGGCTGCTACAGTGACTTTACTCGTTTCTGCTGCTAGGAGGCGCTCCTCGAGGTGGTCAACGGTGAGGGTGGTGGGGCAAACAGAGAGGAAGTGGTCCCTGACCGAGCGAAGGGTGTCAGGGAGCTGGGTGACTATGTAGTAGAGGGTGATGTACATAGGGGGGGGGTTCTTGGCGCATAACTCAGCAGGAAGCGCAGCGCGGTAGCGGATGTCACTAAAGCGAAGGTGCGTAACGAGGTCAGCGACTGTGGGAAAAGCGGCGAGGTCAGGGAAGAGGTACGGCAGTATGAGGCGGCTAAGGGCAGCAGTGGCAGGGGAAGAGTAGCGTGCAACTATAGCCTTGTACAAGGTCTTAGCACTCTTGTACTGACTGAAATGCGCGCGCTCAGTGGTCGGTAAGTGGCGGCGCAGAGCAAGGCGAGCAGCAGCATCGCGCGTGGCCTTATGTGAGCGAACAGTGGTGTCAGCATCAGCAGCAGGGGCAGGAGAGGCACCAGAGGTGAGGTCAAACAGAGAGAGACCGTCTGCCCTATCGCACTATAGGAAAAGCTGCAGATCATCTACCCAGACCTCAAAGTCAACAGCCCGACCCTCAGCGTCAAAGGTGAGAACACTGGGGTTGGCCATGACAGCAGTAGACTGGAAGAGAGAGCAGCGGGGTAGGGCAGTGCAGTGGTAGAGGCGCTGCTCTTACCAGGCATGTGGGGCGGGCTGAGGCAGGCCGGCAGGGACAGGGCCGCGACGGCAGGGACTGCGGCGTCTCGGCTGCGGCGACGTGGCGGCTCGGCAGCTCAGCGGCTCGGCGGCTCAGCAGCTCGGCGGCTCGGCGGCTCGGCAGCTCGGCGGCTCGGCAGCTCGGCGGCACGGCGGCAAGGGCGGCTCGGCGGCTCGGCGGTGACGGCGGCTCGGCTGCTCGACGGGGCCGAGAAGGGCGGCCGAGGGGCCGAGGAAGGGCGGCAGGGCCGCGAAGGGCGGCGACGGGGCCACAAGGGGCGGCAATGAGGCCGCTGAAGGGCGGCGACGAGGCCGCTGATGGGCGGCGACGAGGCCGCTGAAGGGCGGCGATGAGGCCGCGAAAGGGCGGCAACGGGGCCGCGGAAGGGCGGCAATGGGGTCGCTGAAGGGCGGCGACGGGGCCGCGGAGGGGCGGCGACGTGGCCGCTGAAGGGCGGCGACGAGGCCGAGGGGAGGGGGGGGACGGCGACGGGCCCGCTAAGGGCGGCTACGGGGTCGCGGCTCGGCGGCGACGAGGCCGAAAGGGGCGGCAACGGGGCCGTAAGGGGCGGCGACGGGGCCGTAAGGGGCGGCGACGGGGCCTTAAGGGGCGGTCGCGGGGCCGTAAGAGGCGGTCGCGGGGCCGTAAGGGGCGGCGACGGGGCCGCTAAGGGGCCACGCGGGGCCTAGAGAGGGCAGCGATGGGGCCTGCGGGACCGCTAAGAAGGGCGCGACGGGTCGCCAAGGGTGAGACACTAGGTGCGCTTTGGGCAGGGGCGCCACGCGCCCCGGGTAGGAAAAAAAATATCGGTGGGCCCTAGGAACAGTTCCCACGAGGGAACCTGCTCGATACCATGAGAAACTTAGAACGAGAATGAATTGACTAAGGAATGAAAGTGATACAAATATGAAACCCTAGAATTGTGTACCCCTTAGTATCTAACCCGCTACAGCCTACACAGGCTAGATCATATAAGTTTGACAAACCTTGCTACAGTTGAACTCGAATCAGGGCCCCCTGGAAAATGTTAAAGCAAGGGTGCACTTTGGGGGGGTTGGAGGCAAAGGTTTATCACTTGCCTCCACGTTGTTACCCTGTGTTAAGAGTCCGAGCGAACCATACTTCAGTGTTGGCGGACTTGCGCGGGTTGTCTCTCCCCCATCGTCAATTGCGACGGGCCAACTGGGAGTTGGAAACTTGAATCACCCACCAGGCAGTTTGTGAACCAAGACGCACTTGACTCTCATACCACCACGACACACATATTGCAAGCAGGTGATAGCGTAGCAACCACAACTCTAGCGCACCACCATCATCAGAGCATTAGTGATGTTGCAGGGTGCGCTAAGGAATATCGAGAAAAATCCTTACACTACCCCCCCCCCCTCAAGAAGCCCCCTCCACTAGACGAGTGCGTGTATATCGCGGAAGCCCCGGCTCCTCAGGTACACTTGCAGGGCAGGGTGGTTTTCGATGTTGGCCAGGGGCACCCAGCTGTCCTCAGTTGGCGTGCAATCCTTCCAGCGAACGAGGAATTCAATCCTCCTGATTCCTGTGGGGTGTCGAATCCGATGGCTCAGGATTTTTTCGGGCTCGATGATCGGCTCCGATGCAGGGCGAGTCATGGATGGCGGGCGGCGGTGGCGAGGCAGTTGGCTTGTGGTTGGGATGTATGGGCGAAGCAAGCTGACGTGGAACGAAGGGATGATGTACCAGTCTGCCGGCAACAGTAGATTAGCTGTTACTGGGGTAATCATGTGCCTGATTTGGAATGGTCCACAGTAGCGGGGTCGTAATTTCGGTATGACGGGTGACAAAATTAGAAGAAAGAAAGAGGAATGAACTAGCAGAAATGGGGATACAAATAGCAAACCCTAGAAGGGTTGTACTCGCTATAGAGCACCCCACTACAGGCTAGAACATAAGAATAATATTCTGACAACGGGCAGTCTTAAGTTTTGCGTGTCGAGCAGTACGTAATCTCCTGACTGGTACGGGACTGGGCGGCGGTGGCAGTCAGCATTGCGCTTAGCGATGCCGTTGGCTTTTTTAATTGCTTCTGCGGCTCTGGTGCGGGCAGCTTGCAGAATTTCGGCAAATTGCTGTGCACGTGGCGTTGGGTTGTCTGGACTCGGCGTCATGGGCACTGTAGGGTTTTGCCCGTAGTTCAGATAGAAGGGGGACTGTTGCGTCGTCGCTGACGTGGCGTTGATGTACGCGAACTCGATCAGCGGCAGCTGCTGCTCCCAAGTGGTTGGGTTGTCGCACGTGGCACGAATCAACTGCTCCATCGTCTGATTCGTCCGCTCCGTTTGACCGTCGGTCTCAGGGTGGTACGACGAGCAGAACTGTAGCCTTGTCCCGAACTGCTCCCAGATCTTCCAGAAGTTGCAGGTGAACTTAGTGTCGCGGTCGCTAATTATTGCAGCTGGTATCCCGTGCAGTCGAACGACGGCTGTGATGAACAGGCGAGCAGTTTCTTCGGCCGAGATCGATTTCTTGCACGCAACGAAGTGTGCCATCTTCGTCAACCTGTCAACGACGACCATAACCGCGTTGTTACCCCCAGGGTTCGAAGGTAACCCTGTGACGAAATCCATGGTAACCTGCCGCCAGGCGCGCTCAGGCGGTGGAATCGGCTGCAACTGACCCGCCTTTCATTTTCGTGAGCTCTTCATCACCAGACACGTAGGACACGAGCCCACGTGGTGCTGTGCGTCGGTCAACAGCTCTGGCCAGTAGTAATACCGCTGCAGTTGCTGTCGCGTTTTTTCTACCCCGAAATGTCCCGAGGTAATCCCGTCGTGTGCCTCCTGCAGTAACAGTTCCCTCAGTAGTGAATACGCGGGTACCCAGATGCGGTTGGTGCTTGTTTTTACGTAATAGACTCCTCTGGCCTCTGCCAGTTAGTGTGAATTTCCGGTCGTGAAAAATGGGTCGGTACTATATCCGTGGGTGAATAGGCCTGTCAACAGTGGGTTGGTTTGGGCGAGTAGGATGGCGTGGAGTTGGGCGGTGGAGCGTGTGAGTGCGTCGGCGATGTTGGATGCGCCTTTTTTGTACGTGACCGTGTAGTGGAAATTGGACTCAAGATAGTCCAACCAGCGGATCTATCGTGGGTTGAGATTCAGTTGGGCGCGGATGAGAAGAAACGAGAATGAATGAACTATGAATGAATTGGGTACAAGTACTAACCCTAATTTGGTTGTACCCCTTATGGGCTACCCCACTATAGCCTACACAATATGCATGAGCTATAATGTTCTGACACACCCCCATAGGCAAAGTGGGGGAGAACAAGGGGTCACAAGACCAGTCAAGCAAAGCAAAGCAAAGCAAGCTCAGGGTGGATCACAAAGTCACTACACATTCCGAGCACAAGTTCAAGGCCACAAGGCCAGTTCACATGCAAGAGTACATATAAATAAAAAAGCTAGACAAGCAAGAGCAGGTGTATGTATATATGTAACAGTACAAGCAAGGTCAAGAGGTGAGCAAGTGAGGCAAGGTAGGCACAAGGCCCAGCTGAGTACAGAAGCGCTGATGGTCACAAGGCGCAAGCGCCTTGGTGAAGATATCAGCAGTGTTGGCCTCAGAGGCTACGTACGCAAGACGCAGCTGGCCACGCTGCTGCAGCTCACGAGCAAGAAAGAAGTGGAGAGCAATGTGCTTCGTTCTGTGCTCCAGTCGCTGCTCCCGACACAAGGCCAGCATGGCCTTGTTGTCTACGTACAGCACTGGAGGAGAACGAGGCGGCTCTCCGAGGTCAGTCAGCAGGTAGGTGAGCCAGCGAAGCTCCTGAGCAGCCATGGCTCCTGCGTAGATCTCAGCCTCACAACTGGAGCCGAGAACGGAAGACGAGCGAGTAGCCCGCCACGAAACAGAGCCGGAACCAAGGCTGAAGGTGTAACCCTGTGACGACCGCTGTGTAGCCTTGTCATCAGCCCAAGAAGCGTCTGCGTGCCCAGTGAGGACCACTGGACTCTCCCCTCCAAGCACTAGCCCCATGCCCGACGTACTGCACAAGTAGCGCAACACCCTCTTCGCTGCAGCCATGTGCTCCGGTCTGTGTCTTCCAGGAGCAACATAGCGTGCAAGAATGCTAAGAGGGTATGCAAGGTCAGGTCGTGTGCAGGTCATCAGGTACATGAGGCAGCCAACAAGCTCTGGGTACGGGCCACTCGACTCTACGGACTCATCCGAAGGCAGAGCTGAGAGCGAGTGGCGAGTAGGCAGAGGAGTAGCCTGAGGCAAGGAGTACGTGAAGCCAAAGCGCTGAAGGACCTGTTGCACCATGTGTGACTGAGTCAGGGTAATGGTGCGGCGTGCTCTGTCCCGAGTGATCTGCAAGCCAAGGTAGCTGCGCAGTTCACCCAGGTCAGTGCACGTGTGTCTCTTCTGCAGCTCGGACTTCACGTGGGAGAGTCCAGCAGTGTCAGCTGTGGCAAAGACCAAGTCGTCGACGTACACGAGGATGTAGAACGGCGGCAGAGAAGTGTCGGTGCGCAGAAACAGCGACAAGTCGGCAGTAGAGGGAGCAAACCCAAGAGCCGCAAGTGTAGTCCTCAGTGTGTCGTGCCACTCACGCGGTGCCTGGCGGAGACCGTAGACTGGCCGCCGGAGGCTCCACTGGGTGCCAGGAGGAAAAGACCCAGTGAAACCAGGTGGGCGACGCAGCCAGATCTCCTCATGCAGGCGGCCCTGCAAGAAAGCAGTGCTGAAGTCAAGAGAGTGTAGCTCGTAGTCACGGTGAGCAGCTATGTGCAGCAGTACCCGAAGAGTGGTCATCTTCGAGGTGGGAGAGAAGGTCTGAAAGTAGTCAACTCCCTGCCGCTCACTGAAGCCACGAGCCACGTAACGCGCCTTGAAGACAGGCGGAGAACCCAGCGGTCGCTTCACCCTGAAAATCCACATGCCACTGACGATGTTCGCCCCAGGAGGGGGAACAGCGTCAACGTAGGTGCCTGTGGACTTCCAGGAAGCCATCTCTGCGTCCATAGCTGCCTGCCACTGAGAGGACTAGGGACCCTCTATCGCCTCCGTGTAAGAGCGCGGAGTCGGGATGTCAAGTGCATCCAGGTCTCCCTCAGGGGTAAGCAGTACGGACACGAGATGAGGTGAAGCAGCGGCCAAGCACTGGAACTCCTCCTCCCTATCCTCAAGGACGTCCTTGCCAAGGGCACACTCACCCCCGACGGACGGAGGACAGACAAACTCAGACTCAGCAACAAGACTGGAGGCGTAGTCTAGGCGACAGCGAGCAGCAAAGTCGACGAGCTCAGCAACTAGGGCAGACGCAGTAGTGGACTCAAAGGAAGGGTCAGTGACAACAGTAGCAAGGAGACGCGTGACAGTAGGACTGGTAGCACAAAGAGAGTCCGACTTCGGGTCGGCAAGAGCAGGAAGAGAAGACTCAGGAGGAGAAGGCAAAGGGGCACGCAGAGGAGAAGTGGACGGACGCAGAGACATCCGGTGCGTGCCAGGGACAGGAGGAGGACGCTGACGCGAACCGCAACCACTAGTGCGAGCAGCACGAACAGGCGACGCAGGGCGAGACGCAGGCTCACGACGCTCAGCAAGACCTCCAGTAGGACCAGTGTAGGGAGACGGAGCAGGAAGTGGGGAGGTCGGCTGTAACTGTAACTGCGACGGGACAGGCTATGGACACTCCAAGGGAGGAGGAGGACCAGTAGAAGACGGGAGACCAAGAACCTGCTGAAGGATCGAAACGAAGTACGGCCGAGGCCACGCGGCGACTCCAGACATAGCAGGGACAGCACCAGCACCCCCAGTGGCAGCACCAGCACTAGAAGCAGCTCCAGCTCCAGGACCTCCAGCATCACCAGTAGTACCCCCAGCAGGTCCGCCTCCAGGACCGACACTAGTAGCCTCCGCGCCAACACCGCAGCAGCTCCAGCTCCAGAAGTACCCGCAGGTCCAGCAGCTCCAGTACTCCCACTACGAGCACCTCCGGAACCCGTGGCACGAGCTCCCTCAGCAGCAACAGAACCTCCAGGACCCGCAGCACCTCCAGCTCCAGCAGCTCGCCTCCAGCGCCGGGCAAACCACTCACGCAGCTCCTGTGGAAAGAGTGGCTCCCTGCGAGACGAAGCACCCGGAGAACCGCCAGGAACAGCACCAGCAGGCCCAGCTCCCTCAGGCTCTGCACCCCCTGGCTCAGCACCTCCAGGTGTAGCACCCCCAGGCCCAGCACCCCCAGGCTCAGCACCCCCAGGCTCAGCACCCCCAGGCTCAGCACCCCCAGGCGTAGCACCCTAAGGCTCAGCACCCCCAGACTCAGCACCCCCAGGCTCAGCACCCCCAGTCGTGGTACCCTCAGGCTCAGCACCCCCAGGAGTAGCACCCACACACTCAGCACCCCCAGAGTCAACATCCCCAGGCTCAGCACCCTCAGAAGCACTAGAGTCACCAGCGACCTCGATAGGCTCAACAGCGTCTACCTGGGACACACTTGAAGGGGCATGACCCTGAGGGGGGAGGGGGTCTACCGGGGGGGGACCTGGCACAAGGAAGAGCGGTGGCGGGGGGAGGGACGGAGTGCGGTAGGGGAAGAGACGGTAGTAGGGGACCAACTCGTCGAACGTGACGTCCTGGGAGGACAGAACACGGCGAGAGGTGGGGTGGTAGAGCTGCCACCCTGGCGCGTCAGGGGGGAAACCCAGGAAGACGCAAGGAGCAGCACGAGGGGACAGCTTGTCCGCAGACAAGTCGCGGACAAACGCCCGAGATCCCCAGACACGGAACGCAGACGCATCGCCAACCTTCCCTGTCCACAGCGAAGCTGGGGAGGTCTCCGGCATGGAGACCCTGGGCTGAAGGTTGATCTGATGCGCCGCGTACCTGACCGCAAACGGCCACAGAAAATGGGGGGCAGCCGCATGCATCATGGACGTACGGGCGACGTCCATGACCATGCCAATGCGGCGCTCAGCAATCACATTTTGCTGTGGAGAGTCCGGAAGCGTGAAGGTCTGACGGATGCCTCGTGCACGACAGTAGGCTCGTAGAAGGCTAGAGGAGAACTTTCCGTCTCTGTCAGAGTGCAGACGCAGAACAGGAAAGTCCGAGCCGAAGCTTCGCCTGAGCTGGAGACGAGCTGCGCGGATCCAGTCGATCAACACCTCAGTGACATCACCCTTGATGCGCAAGGGGAAGACTGTGGTGTAACGCAAGTAGTCGTCAACCACCAGCAGGAAGTAGCCCTCGTGACCCTGTCCACGGACGCGGGCTGGGCCCCACACGTCCATATGAAGCGTCTGCAGCGGGGCCTCTGTCGGAGGAAACTGGGAGGAGTGAGGGGTAGCCCGCTGCCGCCCCTCGACACAGGGGAGGGAGGGACCAGGGAAGACCAGAGACAAGGACACGGGAGGTCATGATTTGGAGACGAAGCAGGGAGGGGTGACCAAGGCGGTGGTGCCAGAGGAGAGTCTCGTGAGACAGGTTGCGACACGAGCAGGGGGCAGACTCAGGACCAGACCTGGATGCTGCAGCTAACACCCGACCCGACGCAGCTACCTGACCAGACGCAGGGACTGGAGGAGACGCAGTGGTCAGTGTGTACAGGCCCGACCCCGGCCGACGTGTAAACGTGGCCAGGTGTCGGCCTGTCCGAGCGTCCGTGCAGTGGGTCACCTGCTGACTCGCAGGAGTGAACTGGTGAACCCCCGCATACTGTAGGTTAGCACCACTCACCAAGTTCGTAGAAAACGAGGGGAGGTAAAGACCAGACAGGGTGCCAGAGGGGGCCGCCGGACACGAGAGGACAGTGGAGAAGTGAGCAAGGACAGGACCTCCAGAGGGGTCTGCCAGGGAGACTGCAACTAGCCGACCAAGCGGCGTGAGTGTGGTGCGGTCTCGAAAGAAGGAGCGAGAAGCCCCCGAGTCAAGTGTGAAGGTGTGGGAGGCCGAAGCCGACGCAGTACCTGAGAGCGCAGACTCACCAGTACTGGAGGAAGCAAACGCACTAGCACCTAGAGCAGCAGCCTCGCTAGCACCAAGAGCAGCAGCCTCACCCGCACCTAGAGCAGCAGTCGCAATGCCCGGGTCGGGCGGGAAACACCGGTAACAGTCACCCTCCTCACTAATAGACACAGTATACATAGTAGCACGAATAGCATCAAAGTCAAGGTCAAAGATAGCTACCCCTGCCCTAGACAGCTCGCCCCAGCGAGGGATCTCAGTGGCCTCAGGGAACTGGTGACGCCAAACGTCCGACAGGCGGCCAAAGCAGCGCTGGGTGGGGTGCGCACCCCCACACTGCTCACCCGCACGGTCGCCGGTGCGCAGGACGTAGGTGCACGGACCAGTACCCCCACCCCGCTGGCGTGCAGCGTACCACTCACGGAGCTGCTGAGGGGACAGGGTCTCCCGACTGCGCTGCTGCTGCTGGAGCTGACCACCACCGGAGCCACTTCTCTGCGAAGAGCCACGACCTCCTCCTCCTCCTCCTCCTCCTCCGCCACCGCCTCCTCCACCTCCGCCACCTCCACCACCTCCGCTCCCACCGCCACCGCCGCCGCCGCCTCCGCCTCCACTCCCGCCGCCGACACCTCCACCCCCGCCACCACTCCCACCACCACCCCCACCCCCTCCACTGCCTCCACCGCCGCCTCCACCGCCCCCGCTAGCTCCTCCAGCGCCCCTGCCCCCCTTGCCCTTGCCAGAGCGTCGCTTCCCACTAGGGGTAGACGCCGCACCGACCGACTCCAGACCAACGAGGTCGGCCGCAGCAGCAGAGGCAACAGTGGGCAAAAGAGGGGAGGGGGAACACCCCTCAAAGATGGGGGTGCGCGGGTCACCACGAGAGGCCCCAACAGCGACTATGCTCTTCTCCGCTGATAGGAGGGCATTCTCGAGGAGGTCAACAGTGAGAGTGGTGGGACAGACTGAGAGAAAGTGGTCCCTGACTACGCGAAGGGAGTCAGGGAGGCGGGAAACTATGTAGTAGAGAGTGATGTACATGGGGAGGGGGGGGGTTTTGGCGCAGAAGTCAGCAGGAAGCGCAGCGCGGTAGCGAGTGTCACTAGTGTGGAGGTGCGTAATGAGGTCAGCGATTGTGGGAAAGGCAGCAAGGTCAGGGAAGAGGTACGGTAGCATGAGGCGGCTCAGTGCAGCAGTGGCAGGGGAGGAGTAGCGTGCAACTACAGCGTCGTACAAGGTCTGAGCACTCTTGTACTGGCTAAAGTGCGCACGCTCAGAGGTAGGGAGGTGGCGACGCACAGCAAGACGTGCAGCAGCATCGCGCGTGGCCCACTGTGAGCGGACAGTGGCGTCAGCATCAGCAGCAGGGGCAGGAGAGGCACCAGAGGTGAGGTCAAAGAGACAGAGACCGTCGGCCCTATCGCACTGTAAGAAAAGTTGCAGGTCATCTATCCAGACGTCAAAGTCAATGGCCCGACCCTCAGCGTCAAAAGCGAGGACACTAGGGGTAGCCATGACAGCAGTGGACTAGCAGCGCAAACAGAAGGGTGAGGGCAGAGAAGTGACAGAGGCGCTGCTCTTACCAGATAGGGCGGCTCGGGCGGCTCGGCTGCAGGGCGGTAGGCGGCTCGGCAGCTGGGCGTCTCGGCGGCTCGGCTGCTGGGCGGCTCGGCGGCTCGGCTGCTGGGCGGCTCGGTGGCTCTGCTGCTGGGCGGCTCGGCGGCTCGGCTGCAGGGCGGCTCTGCGGCTCGGCTGCTGGGCGGCTCGGCGGCTGGGTGGCTCGGCGGCTCGGTTGCTAGGTGGCGTAGCGGCTCGGTTGCTGGGCGGCTCGGTGGGTGGGCGGCTCGGCGGCTCTGCTGCTGGGCGGCTCGGCGGGGCCGCAAAGGAGGCGGCGGAAGGGCCGCTTAGAGGGCGGCGTCCGGGGCCGCTGAGAGGAGGCGGCTGGGCCGCCGAGAGGAGGCGGCGTTGCCGCGGAGAGGAGGCGGCGGGGCCGCCGAGAGGAGGCGGCGGGGCCGCTTAAAGGAGGCGGCGGGGCCGCTGAGGAGGCGGCGGAAGGGCCGCTGAGAGGGCGGCGTCCGGGGCCGCTGAGAGGAGGTGGCTGGGCCGCCGAGAGTAGGCGGCGGGGCCGCGGAGAGGAGGCGGCTGGGCCGGCGAGAGGAGGCGGCGGGGCCGCTTAAAGGAGGCGGCGGGGCCGCTGAAAGGGCGGCGACGAGGCCGCTGCAGGGGTAGTGGCGGGGCCGCTGAAAGGAGACGGCGGGGCCGCTGAGAAGGGCGGCGACGGGCCGCTGAAGAGGGCGGCGACAGAGCCGCAGGGAGGGCGGCGTCAGGGCCGTGCAAGGGCGGCAACGGGGCCGCTGGTGAAAGGGCGGCGAGGGGCCGTAGGGGGAGAGCGGCGACGGGCCGCGAAGGGCGGCGGATCGGGGCCGCAAGGGCGGCGGATCGGGGCCGCAAGGGCGGCAGATCGAGGCCGCAAGAGGCCGCTAGGGGGGCCGTGAGGGCGGCTTGGGCGGCGCGACGCGGCCGTAAGGGCGGCGCGACGCGCCCGTTAGGGGCCGCTAAGGGCGACGCGACGGGGCCGTGAGGGACCTAGCGAGGGCGCGACAGTAAGGAAAGCACACGAGGCGCGACTCGGGCCTAAGCGAAGCGCGCTCCGTGCAGGAAAAAAAATTTCGTAGTGGTGGGCCCTAGGAATCGTTCGCGTTAGGGAACCTGCTCGATACCATGAGAAGAAACGAGAATGAATGAACTATGAATGAATTGGGTACAAGTATTAACCCTAATTGGGTTGTACCCCTTATGGGCTACCCCACTATAGCCTACACAATATGCATGAGCTATAATGTTCTGACTGCGGAGGTACTGTAGGGATCGGTGGTCTGTCCGTACTGTCACGTATGCTCCTGTGAGGTAATCGCCACACCTTGAACGCATGCACGATCGCCAGCATCTCACGGTCGTCTATCGGGTAGTTGCGTTCGAGCGGGTGAAGCTTGCGGGACTCGTACGCGATTGGCTGGAGGCCGTTCCCGAAATCCTGCAACAGCACTGCTCCCACGGCGATGTCGCTAGCGTTAGTGACGAGCTCGAACGGACGGTGCGGATCTGCGATATGAAGTACGGGCGGTGAGCACAAAAAAGTTTTGAGGGCCAAGAAGGCAGCTTGCTCTTTCTCCCCCCACGTGTACTCAACCCCCTTCCTCAGCAAGTCAGTCAATGGGGCAGTCAGCTTCGCCATGTCGGGGACAAAGCGGCGCACGTAGTTGACGAACCCCAGAAAACTCTACAACTCGGTCAAGTTGGTCGGTGCGTGCCACGCTTGAATCGTCGCGATCTTTTTCGCGTCTATTCCCACTCCTGCAGCTGAAATAATGTGTCCCAGAAACTCCAGTCGGTCTTGTAAAAACTCACACTTAGATGCTTTTGTTAGTAGGCGGTTCTCACTCAGTATCTTTAAAACTGCTTTCGATGTCCTGTAAGTGCTGTGCCCTGTAAGGGCTGTAAATCAGGATGTCGTCCAGGTATACGATGACACACTTATCTTAGAGCGGGCGGAAGGCTTCGTTTATGGTCATTTGGAAAGTGGCGGGGGCGTTGGTCAGTCCGAAGGGCATGACAGTGTATTCGAAGGATCCGTAGCGTGTTCGGAAGGCTGTCTTAGGGCAGTCGGATGGGGTGACGCGAATCTGGTGGTAACCTCCTCGAAGGTTGATTTTCGAGAATACCCGGGCTATGCGCAGTTGGTCGATCAGTTCGTCGGCTCGCGGGATGGGGTAACGGGATTTGATGGTAACCTTGTTCAGTGCTCTGTAATCTATGCACATGCGAAATCCCCCGTCTTTTTTTTTACGTGAACAGTATCGGTGCTGCGAAGGGCGACGAACTAGGGCGAATGAATTCCTTCTCTAGCAGGTAATCCAACTGCTTCCTCAGTTCGTCCAGTTCGGGTTGGGTCAGTCGGAACTGTCGCTGTACTATCGGCTGTGCCCCCAAATCTAGTTCTATCCTGTGGTCGTGAGGTCGCTGAGGTGGCAGTCCCGTCGGTAAGTCGTCCGGGAAGATGTCGCTGTACTACTTCAACAGTGCTGCCATATCACTCGGTACGCCGGTTAGCAGTTTCCGTAAATCCCCTCCTTTGTCTGCTGCCTCGGCTTCCCGAATGTCAGCCGCGTACACGTCAGCTCCTGCCGCTACGGCGCGTTTCATCGTGATCGCGTTAACACACACCGACGATGACTCAGGCGAGCCCCAGCGAGGTAAGGCGATGTTGTTACCGTTCACTCGCACAGTGCAGTCACCCGTCGTCCAGTCGATTCGCGGAGTGTGTCGTCGCACCCAATCACGCCCGAGTAAAATATCGGTTCCGTCGAGGGTCGTTGCGAGCATTTCCTGGCTAAACGTGAAGCTACCCCCACATCGAATCCGAACTCGGTCCACACGTTCCCGTATCGCCAGTGGCGTGCCGTCGACCAGTCTTGCGTCGATTTCAGGTAAGCATCTGTCCAGTGGCAGTCGCAGTTTTCGTGCTGTAGCAGTGTTAATGAGGCCGTGGCTGGCCCCCTCGTCTACGAATATTTTAACTAAGTCAGTCCCAATTTTCCCACTAAGCAGTATAGGGGTGTCTACCGTAGTACCCTCCTTATTTGGCCGGGTGTGGCCGATTGCGTGAACCGGCACAATCACTCGGTGAGGGTCGGTTGGGTCGGGCGAGCGGCGTGACCTGTCAGTAGAGGGCCCGTCTGCTACTGACTCCCAGCGTTTCCCTGCTGCTTGGTCTGTTTCTGCTGCTCAGCTACCTCCTTTCCCTTAGCGTTTTCCGGGCATTCGCTCTTGCGGTGTCCCGGCCGATTGCACGCAAAGCAGCGCCCTTTGAACGGTGCGGCAGCAGCATTTGCGGCGACGACACGTATCGTAGCGCCCTCGTTCGTCCCATGAGGCCGATGTCCCCAATTGCTGCTTCCGTAGGACCCCGGTCTCCGTCGGCGGAAGAAATCGAGTTTCTCCGCCATGGCGAGAATCTCCTGAAAATCGGTGACGCCGCGAAGCTAGATTTCCTGAGCGATGTCCTGCTTCAGGCCGCTGATGTAGCGGTCGATGCGCTCGCTCTCATGCATATATCCCACCTGCTCGCATAGCGCCAGAAACCCGCTCGTGTAGTCTTGGACGGAACCGAGTTGGCGCCAAGTGCGGAGCCTCTGTCGCGTCGCGATCGAAGCCGCAATCAGCTCGAAACGAGCGCGCAGACCTGCGCACCACGCGTCCCACGTGCGATATTGGGGCACCTCCACAAAATACGACGGCGCCCAGGGTCCGGTTTGTCCTTCCCGTGTCGGTAGAGTCTGTCAGAATCCCAACCACTAGACCCTTGGGATAAAATGGCTTGTTTCAGTAGCGGGTCAGTGCGCCCATAACCCCCCAGGCAAACGCGCCTGTAACCCCCCCTAGGATCGATCGGGGATCTCACAGTGTAGCTCTACTGACACCCCCCCACACTGGGAGGCCCAGGACTGAGCACAGTGGCAACGGCCAACATGTGCATACACCGGGATACGAACCCGAGACCGCTCTGATACCATCTCAGAATCCCAGCCACTAGACCATTGGGATAAAAGGGCTTGTTAAGTAGCGGGTCAGTGCGCCCATAACCCCCCAGGCAAACGCGCCTGTAACCCGCCCTAGGATCGATCGGGGATCTCACAGTGTAGCTCTACTGACAGAGTCGCGTAGTCCACCGGCTTCGTGACGATGACACGCCACCAGTCCATGGCGGGTCCTCGCAGGAACGACACGGCGTAACGAATCTTCGCCGTATCCTCCGAGACGTAGTTTGCGTCGAAGAAAACGTTCAACGTGAAGAGCCACGCCTGAACGGTAGGACCACCCCGCTGACTTGGGTCAAAGCATGGCGGACGCTGCGACTTAAGCGGCATCAGCGATGGAGGAGCTGATTCGCCGGCCGGCACTGAAATCGTGACTCGAGGCTGATTCCTGGCCGCATTCGTCGCGTGGGGGTGTGTTGTGCCGTGGTCGTCGTGTCTATCATGGCGGACGACACCATCACTTGCGGCGCTCGCGGGTATCCCCATACTTCCGTGCTGTGATGCCTGTTGTGCGGGCTGGATCGGAGTGCCAGGTGCTTGGGATTGTGCTCGTGTGAGGTCGTTCTGCAGGGACGAGCGTTCTGCCGTTCGCGTCGCGATTTCCTCGGCGCTCTTGCGGATTTGTCGCAGCAGATCGTTCAAGTGCTCCTGCGTGAGAGTCGTCACGTCGATATGTGTCAGAGGTCCACTGGTGATCCCCGATTGATCCTAGGGAAGGGTTACAGGCTCGTTGTCCTTGGGGGTTATGGGCGCACTGACCTGCTACTTAACAAGCCCTTTTATCCCAATGGTCTAGTGGTTGGGATTCTGACATGGTATCAGAGCGAAGGTTTCGGGTTCGAATCCCAGTGGGTGCACTTCGGGCATCCCAGTGCGGGGGGGTGTCAGAGGTCCACTGGTGATCCCCGATTGATCCTAGGGAAGGGTTACATGCTCGTTGTCCTAGGGGGTTATGGGCGCACTGAACCGCTACATAACAAGCTCTTTTATCCCAATGGTCTAGTTGTCAGAACATATCTATAGCTTATACTGCTGTGTAGGCTGTAGTGGGGTATCCCATAGGGGGTACAACCCAGTTAGGGTTTCATATTTGTACTGCTTTCATTCATAGTTCATTCATTCCTGCTTACTCATTTACACATGGTATAGAGCTAGGTCCCTCCAGGACCGAAATTTTTTTTTGGGCCCACCGAAGCGCGCCCCCGAGGCGCGATTTTTTTTTAGCGACCCCTCGAGTCGCCCTCTCCCCTGCGGCCTCGCCGCCCACACTGTCGCGGCCCCGCCCTGCTCCTTACGCGGCCCCGCCGCCTGCTCCTTACGCGGCCCCGCCCCGGCCCTTACGCGGCCCCGCGTCGCCTCCTACGCGGCCCTTACGCGGCCCCGCGCCGGCCCCTTACGCGGCCCTTACGCGGCCCTTACGCGGCCACGCCGCCGGCTCCTTACGCGGCCCCGCGCCGGCCCCTTACGCGGCCCTTACGCGGCCCTTACGCGGCCACGCCGCCAGCTCCTACGCGGCCCCGCGCCGGCTCCTTACGCGGCCCTGACGCGGCCACGCCGCCGGCTCCTACGCGGCCCCGCGCCGGCTCTCACGCGGCCCCGCAGCTGGCTCCTACTCGGCCCCGCAGCCGGCCCCTTAAGCGGCCCCACCGCCGGCCTCCTACTCGGCCCTGCCCCGGCTCCTATCACGGCCCCGCCCCGGCTCCTTCGCGGCCCTGCCCCGGCTCCTACGCGGCCCTACCGCCGGCCCTGACGCGGCCCCGCCCCGTCTCACTTCTACGCGACCCGAGCCGCCTGTCGCCGAGCAGCCCGGGACCCGAGCCGCCCTGCAGCCGAGCCGCCCGGGAGCCGAGCCGCCCTGCACCCGAGCCGCCCTGCAGCCGAGCCGCCCGGGAGCCGAGCCGCCCTGCACCCGAGCCGCCCTGCCGTCGAGCCGCCCGGGAGCCGATCCGCTGTGCACCCGAGCCGCCTGGTCGCCGTTCTCCTTTTCTGTCGAGCTGCGCGACCTGCCCTGCCTGGTGAGCACAGTCCCACTGTCACTGCGTGCTCTCCCCCCTACTGCTTGCACTGCTTCACAGTCGTCGTCATGGCTACCCCTAGTGTCCTAGCTTTTGACGCTGAGGGTCGCGCCATTGATTTTGAGGTCTGGCTAGACGACCTGCAGCTGTTCTTACAGTGCGACAGGGCTGATGACCTTTCTCTCTTTGACCTCACCTCTGGCGCCTCTCCTGCTCCTGCTGCTGATGCTGATCCCGCTGTCCGCTCTAAGTGGGCCACCCGCGATGCTGCTGCACGTCTTGCTGTGCGTCGCCACCTCCCTACCTCTGAGCGTGCGCACTTTAGTCAGTACAAGAGTGCTCAGACCTTGTACGACGCTGTAGTTGCGCGCTACTCCTCCCCTGCCACTGCTGCACTGAGCCGTCTCATGCTTCCCTACCTCTTTCCTGACCTCTCTGCCTTTCCCACTGTCGCTGACCTCATTACGCACCTCCGCACTAGTGACACTCGCTACCGCGCCGCCCTTCCTGCTGAGTTCTGCGCTAGGAACCCCCCTCCCATGTACATCGCTCTCTACTACGTAGTCGCGCGCCTCCCTGACTCCCTTCGCGTCGTCAGGGACCACTTTCTCGCTGTCTGTCCCACCACTCTCACCGTCGACCTCCTCGAGAAGGCCCTCCTTGCAGCGGAGAAGAGCATAGTCGCTGTAGGTGCTTCTCGTGGTGACCCTCGCACCCCCATCTTTGAGGGGTGCTCTCCTTCCCCCTTGCTGCCCTCTGTTGCCTCTGCTGCTGCTGCCGACCTGCTTGGTCTTGAGTCGGTCGGCGCGGCGTCTGCCCCTAGTGGGAGACGTCGCTCCAGCAAGGGCAAGGGAGGCAAGGGCGCGAGTGGAGCTGGGGGGGGCGGTGGCGGTGGCGGCGGTGGCGGCGGAGGGAGTGGGGGTGGCGGCGGGACTAGTGGCGGGGGTGGTGGTGGTGGTGGTGGTGGCAGCAGCGGCGGAGACGGTGGTGGTGGTGCCAGCGGTGGTGGTGGAGGCAGCGGCGGAGGTGGAGGCGGCGGAGGTGGAGACAGTGGAGGCGGCAGCGGCGGAGGCAGTAGTGGTGGAGGAGGTGGAGCTGGTCGGGGTGGTACCCAGCAGCGTAGCGGCGGTGGTGGTGGCCAGCGCTCGCACCGACAGCAGCAGCAGCGCTCACGGGACATCCCTTCGCCTCAGCAGCTTCGTGAGTGGTACGCTGGGCGTCAGAGGGGTGGGGGTACTGGTCCCTGCACCTACGTTCTTCGTTCCGGCGACCGCGCGGGTGAGCAGTGTGGGGGTGCCCACGCCACCCAGCGCTGCTTTGGCCGCCTGACGGACGCTTGGCGTCAGCAGTTCCCTGGGACTAGTGAGATCCCTCGCTGGGATGAGCTTCTCAGGGCTGGTGTAGCGATCTTTGATCTTGATTTTGATGCTATCCTTACTGCTATGTATGTTGTGGATTATAGTGCGGAGAATGAGGGTTACCGGTGTTTCCAGCCCGACCCGGGCATTGGTACTGCTGCGCTAGGTACTTGTGAGGCTGCTGCTCTAGGTGCCAGTGCGTCTGCGCTCTCAGGTACTGGTGAGACTGCGTTCTCAGGTACTGAGTCGTCCTCGTCCTCCCTCACTTTCACACTTGACTCCGGAGCTTCTCGCTCCTTCTTTCGAGACCGCACTACCCTTTCGCCGCTCGCCAGGCCGGTTGCGGTCTCCCTTGCTGACCCCTCTGGGGGTCCTGTCCTGTCTCACTTTTCCACTGTCCTCCCGTGTCCGGCTGCCCCTTCGGGCACCCTGTCGGGTCTGTACCTTCCCTCGTTCTCTACGAACTTGGTGAGTGGAGCGGACCTGCAGGATGGGGGTGTTCACCAGTTCACTCCTGCGCGTCAGCGGGTGACCCACTGCACGGAGGCTCGCACAGGCCGACACCTGGCCACGTTCTCGCGTCGGCCGGGGTCGAGTCTCTACACCCTGACCGTTGAGTCTCCTCCTGTCCCTGCGTCTGGTCAGGTGGCTGCGTCGGGTCAGGTACTTGCTGCTGCGTCCCGGTCAGGTCCTGAGTCTGCCCCCTGTTCTTGTCGCCTCCTGTCTCACGAGACTCTCCTGTGGCACCACCGTCTTGGCCACCCCTCCTTGCCCCGTCTTCGGAGCATGGCTTCCCGTGTCCTTGTCTCTGGTCTTCCCCAGTCTCTCCCTCCTCTCCCCTCCGGGCCAGGACCTTCCTGTGTCCCCTGTGTCGAGGGTCGCCTCCGGGCTACTCCTCACTCCTCCCACTTCCCCCCGACAGAGGCTCCCCTGCAGACGCTTCACATGGATGTGTGGGGCCCAGCCCCCGTCCGTGGGCAGGGTTACGAGCGATACTTCCTGTTGGTGGTTGACGACTACTCGCGTTACACCACAGTCCTCCCCTTGCGCAGCAAGGGTGCGGTCACTGAGGTGCTGATCGACTGGATCCGCGAGGCTCGTCTCCAGCTCAGGAAGAGCTTCGGCTCGGACTTTCCTGTTCTGCGTCTGCATTCTGACAGAGGCGGAGAGTTCTCTTCTCGCCTTCTGCGAGACTACTGTCGTGCACGGGGGATCCGCCAGACCTTCACGCTTCCGGACTCACCACAGCAAAATGGGATTGCTGAGCGCCGCATTGGCATGGTCATGGATGTCGCTCGTACGTCCATGATGCATGCGGCTGCCCCCCATTTTCTGTGGCCGTTTGCGGTGAGGTACGCGGCGCATCAGCTCAACCTTCACCCCCGGGTCTCTCGGCCTGCGATGTCCCCAGTCTTGCTGTGGACAGGGAAGGTTGGCGATGCGTCTGTGTTCCGTGTCTGGGGATCTCGGGCGTTTGTCCGCGACTTGTCTGCGGACAAGCTGTCCCCTCGTGCTGCTCCCTGTGTCTTTCTTGGCTTCCCCACTGACGCCCCAGGGTGGCAGTTTTACCACCCCTCCTCTCGTCGTGTTCTGTCCTCCCAGGACGTCACGTTCGACGAGTCAGTCCCCTTCTACCGTCTCTTCCCCTACCGCACTCCTTCCCTCCCCCCTCCCCCGGACTTCCTTGTGCCGGTTCCCCCCCCGGTAGACCCCCTCCCCCCTCAGGTTCCTGCCCCCTCAGGTGTGTCCCAGGTAGACGCCGTTGACCCGGTCGAGGTTACTGGTGACTCTGGTCCTGCTGCGGGTGATGAGCCTGGGGGTGCTGACTCTGGGGGTACTGTGCGCGGGGGTGCTGTGCCTGGGGGTGCTACTGCTGGGGGTGCTGGGCCTGAGGGTGCTACTGCGGTGGGTGCGGAGCCTGGGGGTGCTGAGCCGGGGGGTGCTGTGCCTGGTGGTGCTGGGTCTGGGGGTGCTGGGTCGGGAGCTGCTGAGCCTGGGGGTGCTGAGCTGGGAGCTGCTGAGCCTGGGGGTGCTGCGTCTGGAGCTGCTGAGCCTGGGGTTTCTCCTGCTGCTGCGTCTCGCCGGGAGCCCCTCTCTCCACAGGAGCTGCGCGAGTGGTTCGCTCGCCGCTGGAGGCGTGCTGCTGAGTCTGGAGGTGCTGCTGGAGCTGGAGCTGGAGCTTCTTCGATCGTCGAGGGTGCGGGTGCTGCCGGTCCCGGAGCTGCTGGACCTGCGGGTCCTCCTGGAGCTGGAGCTGCTGAGGACGTTCGTGCTGAGCCTGCTGCTGTTGGTCCTGCCGCTGGAGGTGTGGGTGGCGCTGGTGCTGTCGCTGAGGGTGCTGGTGCTGTCCCTGCTGAGACTGGAGCTGCCGCGCGGCCTCGGCCGTACTTCGTTCCGCTCCTTCAGCAGGTTCTTGGTCTTTCTCCTCCAGTCGAGGGTCCACCGCCTGTCCAGTCGCAGTCCCTACTGGAGCCTTCCTCTCCACTGCCTGCTCCCTCTCCTTACACTGGTCCTACTGGAGGTCTTGCTGAGCGTCGTGAGCCTGCGTCTCGCCCCGCGTCGCCTGTTCGTGCTGCTCGCGCTAGTGGTCGCAGTTCGCGTCAGCGTCCTCCTCCTGTCCCTGGCACGCACCGGATGTCTCTGCGTCCGTCCACTGCTCCTCTGCGTGCCCCTTTGCCTTCTCCTCCTGAGTCCTCTCTTCCTGCGCTTGCCGACCCTGAGTCGGACTCTCTTCGAGCTGCGAGTCCTACTGTCACGCGTCTGCTTGCTACTGTCGTCACTGACCCCTCTTTTGAGTCCACTGCTGCGTCTGCTCTAGTCGCTGAGCTCGTTGACTTTGCTGCCCGCTGTCGTCTCGACTACGCTGCTAGTCTTGTTGCTGAGTCTGTCTGTCCTCCGTCCGTCGGGGGTGAGTGTGCTCTTGGCACGGACGTCCTAGAGGACAGGCAGGAGGAGTTACAGTGTCTAGCGGCTGCTTCACCTCATCTCGCGTCTGTACTGCTTGCCCCTGAGGGAGACCCGGATGCACTAGACATCCCGACTCCGCGTTCTTACGCGGAGGCCGTAGAGGGTCCCTACTCCTCTCAGTGGCAGGCAGCTATGGATGCAGAGATGGCTTCCTGGAAGTCCACAGGCACCTACGTTGACGCGGTTCCCCCTCCCGGGGCGAACATCGTCAGTGGCATGTGGATCTTCAGGGTGAAGCGGCCGCCGGGCTCTCCACCTGTCTTCAAGGCACGGTACGTCGCTCGTGGCTTCAGTCAGCGGCAGGGAGTTGACTACTTTCAGACCTTCTCTCCCACCCCGAAGATGACTACTCTTCGGGTGCTGCTGCACATAGCCGCTCAGCGCGACTACGAGCTTCACTCTCTCGACTTCAGCACTGCGTTCTTGCAGGGTAGCCTGCACGAGGAGATCTGGCTTCGCCGTCCACCTGGCTTCACTGGGACTTTCCCTCCTGGCACCCAGTGGAGCCTCCGACGGCCAGTCTACGGTCTCCGCCAGGCACCGCGTGAGTGGCACGACACACTGAGGACTACGCTTGCGGCTCTTGGGTTTGCTCCTTCTACTGCTGACCCGTCGCTGTTTCTTCGCACCGACACTTCCCTGCCGCCGTTCTACATCCTCGTGTACGTCGACGACTTGGTCTTTGCCACAGCGGACACTGCTGGACTCGCCTACGTGAAGTCCGAGCTGCTGAAGAGACACACGTGCACAGACCTGGGTGAACTGCGCAGCTACCTTGGCTTGCAGATCACTCGGGACAGAGCACGCCGCACCATTACCTTGACTCAGTCACACATGGTGCAGCAGGTCCTTCAGCGCTTCGGCTTCACGTACTCCTCGCCTCAGGCCACTCCTCTGCCTACTCGCCACTCACTCTCAGCTCTGCCTTCGGATGAGTCCGTAGAGTCGAGTGGTCCGTATGCAGAGCTTGTTGGCTGCCTCATGTACCTGATGACCTGCACACGACCTGACCTTGCATACCCTCTGAGCATTCTTGCGCGCTATGTTGCTCCTGGGAGACACAGACCGGAGCACATGGCTGCAGCGAAGAGGGTATTGCGCTACCTGTGCAGTACGTCAGGCATGGGGCTAGTGCTTGGAGGGCGGAGTCCAGTGGTCCTTACCGGCCACGCGGACGCTTCTTGGGCTGACGACCAGGCTACGCAGCGGTCGTCACAGGGTTACACCTTCAGCCTTGGTTCCGGCTCTGTCTCGTGGCGGTCTACTCGCTCGTCTTCGGTTCTCGGCTCCAGTTGTGAGGCTGAGATCTACGCCGGAGCCATGGCTGCACAGGAGCTTCGCTGGCTCACCTACCTGCTGACTGACCTTGGAGAGCCGCCTCGTTCTCCTCCAGTGCTGTACGTAGACAACAAGGCTATGCTGGCCTTGTGTCGGGAGCAGCGCTTGGAGCACAGAACGAAGCACATTGCTCTCCGCTACTTCCTTGCTCGTGAGTTGCAGCAGCGTGGTCAGTTGCGACTTGCGTACGTGGCCTCTGAGGCCAACACTGCTGATGTGTTCACCAAGGCACTTGCGCCTTGTGACCATCAGCGCTTCTGCACCCAGCTGGGTCTTGTGCCTGTCTTGCCTCACTTGCTCTCCTCTTGACTTTAGTTGTACTGTGACATATATATATACCTGCTCTTGCTTGTCTAGTTTTATATATATATGTCTGTACTCTTGCTTGTGAACTGGCCTTTGGCCTTGCTCTTGTGCTCGGACTGTGTGGTGACTTTGTGATCCACCCTGAGCTTTGCTTTGTCTTGCTTGACTGGTCTTGTGACCCCTTGTTCTCCCCCACTTTGCCTATGGGGGTGTGTCAGAACATATCTATAGCTTATACTGCTGTGTAGGCTGTAGTGGGGTATCCCATAGGGGGTACAACCCAGTTAGGGTTTCATATTTGTACTGCTTTCATTCATAGTTCATTCATTCCTGCTTACTCATTTACACACTAGTGGTTGGGATTCTGACAATATGTTCAGCCATTCCGAAGGGCGTCGGCTCGTCTTAGTCTAGGCGCAGTCGTGGCTGCACACGTTTACGAGAGAACGCAAGGACAGCAGCTCCTAGGTGCTAAGGTACGTGAGTCCCTTCGACTGAAAAATCAAAAGTTGATTTCTTGGGGCGCGGAGACGCGCGGTCCGAAAAGGAAAGAGGCTCTGAATACCAAGTGTTAAGGGTGCAATGAATCGAAGTAGCGAGAATTGCACTAAGGTGTCAAACGAGTACCAAATGTGAGCGAAGGCATGAGCGAACATTTATACGCGAAACATGCAAACGGTAACGCGGTGCGTGTGAGCTAGCTAGTGCTACGCTGGAAGCGAGGCTTGGGCTAGTCCCGAAGCGTAGGCCGACACGGCCAGGCCAGCAGTGCGAGGTTTGGTGAAACAGTGCGCGCGAAGTCGGCGAAGCCCCGTTAGCAGTAACGGGCGAACAACGGCTACTGCTGTACGCGATGTTGCAGGGTGCGCTAAGGAATATAGAGAGAATTCCTTACAGTTCTTCATAGTACGCGTCAATGAGATATTTCCAGGTGCATGCAGTTACACCCTGATGCTCACTCAACCGCCCACTCTGAACACTCCTACTGCCGCTGCATACGCCCAATGGTCGACATTCACAGCCAGCGGCCCGCTCGTTACTGTCCCACGACAATACCAGAATGTTCTTGACCTCGAATAAGTTATTTGAGTTTCCCAGACAAAACACTATGGGCTACCCACAATTATCGCGACTGCTCTACATTCAGTCACATTTTGCCCCTAGAGGGCACTTGCTCGAAAGAGGAGCACAAGGAAAGATGGGAAACGGGACTAAATTAGGCATCAGGTGTACAGGAACAAGGCAGTTGGATTGAAGTACGGTCTACATGTTGCACACGAAGGTCAAGTGGAATTGGTTCTTGTGTGACTAGAACGTACGCTTCTTTTTTCGGGAACTGGAACGACAAGGCCGTCTGAAATTGCTTGCTCAAACCCGACCCGTTTTAAGTTCTCGCACTCCTTGATTTTGTCTAAAATGCAGAACGAGCACGCTAAATGTCCGGAATTCAGTGCAAGTTTTGGAGCTTGAAAGCTCTGGTTGTCGTGTTTAGCCAGGTAAGCATGAAATGGTAAGCAATTCTACGGTAAGCATGAAATGTACTGATTAAATCTGGTTCGTTACGAGCCTTATCCCGATACCCCATTCCCATCCGTGAGTTTTCGAGCCTTCAGTTCCTGGGGTGTGGTTGGGTTGAGAATGACGTGACAAGAGTTCGGGGACATGGGGGGGTCTACCTGGGGGCGGGCTGGGGTTGATGATGGCTGATTTTCAATATCAATACACGTGATACTCGTTAACGCTATATCATATTTTGGAGCTGCATTGACTGGAATACACTGTAATATGCTTCAACCAGAATTGTTATAAGGATGAATATGCTTCCATCTATCCGGAGCACGTCACCAATTTTTTTCCGTATGTCCATTTGTTGCTATGTTTTTTTGTAGATTTTAAATTTTTGATAATATGTATATATTCATTTTCAGTTATTCCGTATATCTGTATTTTATAACAGTTTAAAATCATTGATCAGATCGAAAGGTAGTATATCACTCATTTACGAGTAGTATTTATGAATATTTTGTTTTATTATAGTCAGCAATGTGACAATTTTTAATTAAAAGTATGTAAATCCCTCTCGATAATACTATATATGGTGCATATGATGCTTTGACGCTTTGACTGCGTGTTTCAAAACGCAAACGGGAAATACGTGAGCTGGTTTTGATCCTGAAATGGTAAACAGTGTTTCGAACTTGGGGTGGTTGAACAGCTGCATTGCATGGCATCCCCCTTTCGAGAGGCGCCTTCCCTCAATCCACCGCCCGCCCTTATATACTTCACAGTAGCGTTGGGCTTTCACATTGGTGGTGAGTCGAAACCTTATCACAGGTGTCCACCACCACTGTTTACACGAAGTGAATCACCGATCACAACGGTTTCACGAATCTTGTTCGGGCAGCCATTTTGTGAGAAGTGTAGGCCTCACTATGTTATCATTGAAATAAGATAGATGTATGCATAAAGTTTTGTTGTTCGTACATCTAAACTTCAGAAAATGCTTTCAATGAATGCCCCACTTTTCCTGAAATTTTGTTTTCTGTGGCGGAAATTCTCCCTTCCTCCCATGCCACCATGCAGCAGACACAACCTCCCCTCTCCGTCATCCAGATCTGCAGATTTTGCACTCCAGGAGGAAGGAACGGATCAACATCTCGCCTCGCCTTCTTGTCCAGCATGGCAGGGGGAGGCTAGACAAGCTAGCCTTGGGGGTTGTATGTGTTGTGCAGTTCCTCACGGCAGCTCAGGTTCCATTTCTCGACCAATGAGAAGCCGAGCCATTCTACAACAAACTTCGCATCACATGCTGGTTCGCGTTCTCGTCGGCTCCAGCAACGGGGGAGGCAGGCTTCACCCACCAAACCAGCCCCCCACCTCCCCCCTAGCTCCGCCTCGCTACGCTCCTCTTCGCATGACTCATGAACCGTGACCCGGTAATCGTTTCGCTTCACGCCGTTTCGTTTCTGGTCGGGCGGAAAGGGGGAAGGGGAAATGGGCAAGTGGGAAGGGGGAGGGGCACGGGGAGATGAGGTCAGGATTCAGGAAGGGGGAGGTTTGACGAGCTCGTTCAGTTTTCGTCATTTCGCTTCTCCGCCCAAATCCGACCCAGCCCGCCCCAAATCCGACACTGCCCAACCTATTCCGTCCAGCCCCACCCAAGCAACTGCTGCTGACCTCTTCGCTCCACGCGTCACTCTCCTCCTTGTCTCCAGCTCGTTTCCTTCCCCCCTCCCCGCTCTTATACAAACACGAGAAGCCAAAAACAACTCCTATCAACGTATACTTGGTACTGATCCGTTGCTATTGATTTTTATTCTGAATTGGTACAGAGGTCCACCCACACTCACGACGCCAGCGCGGGTTCGAAGGGGAATAACGGAGTATCGCTTCGATTACTTTGCAGCAACGGCGATATCAACGCACGCTCAGCCGCAGCGTCAGGTGACGCCGCCTTTTCTGCTTCTGACTCCACTCCTTATGGAAAGAGATGGGCGCGGTTCGCGCGTCGGCGAAAGTGTCTCCTTTGTATCATCCACGATGCCTGTAAGTTTGGGAGATAACGGCTCGTCCTTATCGCAGCAGCAGCATCAGCAGCATCATCATCATCAGCAGCAGCAGCAGCAGCAGCAGCAGCAGCAGCAGCAGCAGCAGCAGCAGCAGCAGCAGCAGCAGCAGCAGCAGCAGCAGCAGCAGCAGCAGCAGCAGCAGCAGCAGCAGCAGCAGGAGCATGTCGCGGCGCGTTTGCCTCGTAACGGTCAGGGGGACGTGGCCGTTACCTGTTCGTCACCGCAACATGCGGGAGCTAACTCGCAGCAGCCACCATCTTCCGCCAATGGCTCGAGACCCTTTCAACAGGTAACAGAGAATATTATGCTTTTGGCCGGCAGCGGTGCAAGCTTATATCCTTCCTTGCCGTACCAATACTGCATCCGCGTGTTGTTCCCTTTAGATCAACATTTTTTTTTTCTCTTCATTTCGACAATCAGCAGTCTTTTTTCTTTATCCGAAACTACTTCGTTAGAGTCGTCCTCAGCCGCCTATCAGCCTTATTTAATCTTATTTCCTTTAAGTTAGGCGGTACGCTCCCGTTTTTCACATGTTGCCACGTCGTCTCGCGCCTATGGTAGGCAGACCCGCGGGGTTTCGCATCTTCGTCACGTCTCAAAATCCGCGGTCTTATTGCTATTAACGAATGAGTGTTGGCAGTCGTCTCGTACAAGTCTCAAGCAGCATCATTGTGTTGCTCCAGAGCTGCGCCAAGTGTTTACGAACCGTGCTGCGGCTCCCTCTCTCTTCCTCGTCTCGTCATCAGTGTTAAAAGTAGTGGTAGCAGTTTTACCTGTCCGTACCCTATTACCACCATCCACTCAGGTGCGTACTAGGCAATATTGGTAACTTCTAGCGACTTGATCAGTCCGGAGACTTCTGGCTTTTCGCCGTGTTTCGCTCCTGAAACTCGCCTGTCGCAAGTCTCAGCGTGGCCGAGCGAGACTTGACCTTGTCTCTTACCGCTGCTCCGCAAACGATTTCAGCAGCATTCGTCCCTGGTGCGGCGGCGAGAATCGTTTGGAGGGCGCGACCGGCCATAGGGTTACCACACGCGTGGTGCGACGCTGCACGTACGGAGTCGCTTGGCACTCGATCGCACGGCTCGCGTCCCGTCTAAGAGAGTCCCTCCCTTGCACCTATCCGATCTCGTATCCTGGCCCTTCCAACCATGTAGCCGCGTAGACGTGAATGGTCCTCACCGTCTCCGCCCGCGTTTCTCTCTCGTCTCCTGCTCCCCGTTTTCTGCTCCACGTCTCTCGTTCGCAGCCATTGGCGGAGCAGTCGCAGCGTGGGTATGCGACCGGCGGCGACTACGGCCGCGACAGCCACCATTCTCCGCAGCGCAACCAGTCGTCGCATCAGCCGCCGCCGGCGCAGCCGTCGAACAAGAATCGCAGCCCGATCGCGCGCGCTCGCCACGACGCGTCCCGCCTTCCCGACGACGCGCAACCCTCCGCACTCCCGGACCTCGCGGACCCCGACTCCGCGCCCGCCAGCCATCCGCTGCCCTTCTTCTTCCCCATGCGCCCCTCCGCGCGCGCTTCTTCTCCGCCTGACGGGCATGACGGGGGGGGAGGCGGAAGGGAAGGGGGGCGAATGGGGTATGGGATCGAGAATGGGGGAAGAGGTGAGGGGATGGGGGGAGATGGGAGGGCAAAGGGCGAAGAGGAAGAGTGGGAAGGTAAGGGGGGCGGAAGCGGTGTAAGCGTGGAGAGGGGTTCTGCGTGCACAAGGCAAGAGGGGAGGAATTGCAGTGATCCTGATAGGAGCGGTGGCAGCGGTGGTGCTGGTGCTGGTGGCGCTGCTGCTGCTGCTGCTGCTGCTGCTGCTGCTGGTGACAAGGACACTAGGCTCTTTTCCCACCAGCAGCATAAGTCCGGTACTGCTGCTGATGCTGCTAACTCCACCGGCCCCACCACCAGACCTGCTTCCGCTGCCCACGCTGCCAATGGGGGTAATGCTGTCAGCGGGGCCAACTGTGCTTCTGAATCGCCCTTTGCACCTCACGCACCACCGGGTCCTGCCTCTGCCGCTGCCGCTGCCTCTGCGTGTGCGTCTGCACCTGCCGCCGTCTCCAGCATGCTCGACATGTCGCTAGGTCTCACCTCCTCCTCGCCGCGCTCCCTGCTCCGCTTGCCCGCTGCCTCTGCCTCTGCCTCTGCCGCTTATGCTGCTGCTGCTGCTGCTGGTGCTGGTAGCGGCTCCCGTGCGACACCCCATGATGCGATTGCCGCTTCACCCCATTCCCACGCTGCCGCCGCTGCTGCTGCTGCTGCTGCTGCTCGCGGTGCTGCTGGTGGTATTGGTACTGCGGATGGCGGCGCGGCAGGTGGTGCGAGCAGCGAGGCTGCGCGCCCGTCCGCCTTTCCGTTCTCCAAACTCCCCTGGGCGCCACAACCTCCGCGGCAGCAGCAGCAGCAGCATTCGCAGCAGCATTCGCAGCAGCATTCGCAGCAGCAGCAGCAGCAGCAGCAGCATCAGCCGTCGCACTACGTGCAACAACCACACCACCACCAGCAGTATGACGAAAGAGGAGGAGGCGGGGATGGAGGAGGTGGTGTTGTGACTGTGATGGGGTTGGGCAGTAACGAGGGTGGACATGCACTGAACAGGTGGGTTTGGCGCGGTTCAGGAAGGTGGATGTGCGAAGGTGGATTCTTTCGTTCGTGTCTCTCGCTTGGGTCTTTCACTCACCCTGGCCATCCGTCACTCCTTTCGCCTCTCTGTTTTATCTCATTATCCCGCTTGACGTTTCTCGTTCCCCCTCTTTCCCTCATCCTCTCCCCTTCTCTTCCCCTTCCCTCTCACCCTTCCTTTCCCCTTGCGTCTTTTCCATTCTGCCTTCCTGCACTCTCCTAACTCTACCACTCCTCCCTACCCTTCCCCTCTCCGCATTGTCCCCTCCGCTTTCCCCCTCACAGCACCGACATCACCCCTCTCCACTACCCCTCCGCCTCCCAAATGCACCCCTCAGCACCCATCTACACCTCTCCCTCCACTGCCCCTACAACACACCAGCACCACCACCATCAACACAACCAACACCAGCAACACCAGCAACACCAGCAACACCAGCAACACCAGCAGCACCAGCAGCAGGAGCAGCAGCAGGCGCACGAGTCCTCCCCGCAGCCCCTCCCCCCGCCCCACTCCGCGGCCCTCTCCGCGCCCCCTGTGCCCTCGCCAATGGCCGCGGTGCCGGGCCCAAGTCTGAGCTCCAAGGCGCGCCGCTTTGTGCGCCGCGACGACCTCATCTGGGGCGCATTCTTCTTCTTCACGCATTACTACCGCCCTGCGCTCAATGACAAAGCCAAGGTGGGTTCGTGAGATGGGGAAGGCTGGTGGTTAGTTGTTGCGCTGGCCGCGACGACCTCATCTGGGGCGCACTTGTCTTCTTCACGCATTACTACCGCCCTGCACGCAATGATAAGGCCAAGGTGGGTGGGTTGGGGAGAGGAAGTGCTTTCCTGTTTGTTGCTTACACTCGAAGCCTTCTTTCTTGGGAGGCTGCTGCTGCTTCTTCACGCACAACTACCGCTCCGCACGCAATGGCAAGGCCAATGTAGGGGTAGGGGCCACAAAAGGACATGGGCAAGGGGGGTTGAAGGAGATGGGCTAGGGGGCAGAAGGACATGGGTGATTTGCCAGGTTGGGGTGGAGAGGTCGAGGTTTAACCTTCAGCCTTCTTGGGTCGTTAGAGGGAGGGGCAGCAAGTGGCAGGGAAGAAAGAAGCAGCAGATTCAAGTTTTGAGACGTCTCGAAAGAAGCAGCAGATTCAAGTTTTGAGACGTCTCGAAAGAAGCAGCAGATTCAAGCATGACCTCACCCCCCTTCCCTACCCTTTCCGTAACCCCTCCTCCGCTTCCCTCCTTCCCTCCCTCTTGCCCCCACCTCTCCCTCTCCCCTATGCGTGCCTCCCTTTTTTCTCCTCCCCCGCATCCGCCCCCTCCCCCTCCCCGCTCCCCCGCCTTCCCCCTGTGTTCCCCCCACAGCAGGCGCGGCTGGTGGGGAGGGAGTGGGTGGGGGTGGTGGAGAAGGCGGATGTGCGGCTGGAGGAGTTCATGGTGCAGCACGACATGGAGAACTGCTACATGTGGGCCTTCCCTCACCCGCCTCTGCCTCTCCCTCTGCCTCTCACTCTCCCTCTCCCTCTGCCTCTCACTCTGCCTCTCCCTCTCCCTCTGCCTCTCCCTCTCCCCCCTGCCTTCCCCCGCTTAGTCCTCTCCTCCCCCCCTCCCCCCCCCCCCCCCCTCTCTCCCCCTCTCTTCCCCCCGGCACCATCCCCCACGGCAGGCGCGGCTGGTGGGGAGGGAGTGGGTGGGGGCGGTGGAGAAGGCGGACCTGCGGCTGGAGGAGTTCATGGTGCAGCACGACATGGAGAACTGCTACATGTGGGCCTTCCGCGTGCGCCCGCACAACGCCCTGGGCAAGATGCAGCTGCGCTCCTACATGAACGGCCACTCCAGGTGGGGGACAGTGGGGGGCACTTGGGTGCCGTGTGGGGCACCAGAGGCAATTGTGGTGTAAATTGTGAGGGTCTGGTTCTGCGGAGCAACGCTCTCGCTAAGATGCAGTGACGGTCTTACATGAACGGCCACTCCAGGTGGGATGTGGCCGGGGTGCAGTGTGTGTTGGTTGGAGGGTTACAGGCCGGGCTGCTCAAGATGCTCGAGAAGACCATTAGAAGAGAAGGGAGGAGCAGGTTAAATGTGTGTTTCGTTACAATGCTCACTCACTCTCTTCCCGTCACCGTTGCCCTCCACCTCGCCCTCCACCTCGCCCTCCACCTCGCCCTCCACCTCGCTCTCCACCTCGCCCTCCACCTCGCCCTCCACCTCGCTCTCCACCTCGCCCTCCACCTCGCCCTCCACCTCGCTCTCCACCTCGCCCTCCACCTCGCCCTCCACCTCGCTCTCCACCTCGCCCTCCCTTTTCCCCCCTTCCTCACCCTCCCTAGTACTCTCCCAAAGCTCTGTTGGGCCGATTCAGCTTCTCATGAGTGCAAAAAAACCTTTTCATTTGCTCGCACACCTGCTTAGCGGATCGAACCCCAACAGCCCACAGCTTCTTCTTCCCTCCCACCGCCTCACTCTCTCCCCTCTTTATTCACCCTTCCCGTTTCAACCCCCTTCCCCCACACCTCCGTTCTCCCGCCCACACCCCCCCCCCCCCCCCCCCCCCCCCAACTCCCCCACCAGGTTCGGAGAGCCGCAGTTCCCATTCAGTGCGGAGAAGGGATTTGTGCGGTCGCACCGCATGCAGCGCAAGCGCTACAAGGGGCTCTCCAACCCACAGTGCATCCACGGCGTGCAGTTCCTGCGCACTCCTGACCTCTCCTGCGTGCCCCCGCATGAACGCCAGCGCTGGATCGACCTCACAGGTGTGTGCTTTCTCGCTCACCACCTGGAGGGTGTTTTAGTTGACTGGAAAATAAGTTCCTGCGCATGCTTGACCTCTCCTGCGTGCCCCCGCATGAACGCCAGCGCTGGATCGACCTCACAGGTGCGTGCTTTCTGTAGCTGGATTGACCCAGAGGGGGGTGATTGGGGGTGGGGTGGGGTATGTGCTGTAGCTCTCTCAGTGCTGCAGCTCTTTTAAGTTGCCGGTTACATTTTTCGAGTTCAGGAAAACCTTTCAGATCTTTTAAGCGTTCTCTATGTGCCCAGCCTCCTCCACCGTCCTCCCTCCTCTCTCCCCTTCCTCCACCTCCTTCATCCCTACATACTCCTACCTCCTCCCTCCTCTCTCTTCCCTCTCCTTTCCCTTTTATCTCCTCTCTCGCCTCTCCCTTTCATCTCTCCTTCCTGTCCCTGCTCGCTCACCTCTCTCTGCCCTCACTCTCAGGCCGCGAGTGGGGCTTTGTGTTGACCAACGAAGCAGACGAGTTCAGCGACTGGCGCATATCCTCCCTCTCCTCTCCATTTCACGTCCGTTCTCTTCTCTCCCCTTCTCCCCCTCCTCTCCTGCCCACTCACCTTGCCTCTGCCCTTCTCTCAGGCCGCGAGTGGGGCTTTGTGTTGACCAACGAAGCGGACGAGTTCAGCGACTGGCGCATATCCTCCCTCTCCCAAGACACCACCACCGCCTCTGCTGCTGCCTCTGCTGGGGCTGCGGGCACCGCCTCTACTGCTGCGGCTGCTGCTGCTGCCTCAGGTGCAGCTACCACCTCTGCTATTTCAGCCCCGGAGCAAGAGGACTCGCAGTCGCACCAGTCTCTGTCTGACGTTAAGACGTCTGCTGGGACGGCGCTACTAGGAAAACGGTGGCATGAGCAGCAGCGGCGGCAGCAGCAGCAGCAGCAGCAGCAGCAGCAGCAGCAGCAGCAGCAGCAGCAGCAGCAGCAGAAGCAACAGCAGCGACAGCAAGAGCAACAGAAGCTGCAAGAACAGCAACAACATCAGCAGCAGCAACAACAGCGGCAACAGCAGCAGCAGTCCCTATTGTCCCATCCACCTCGCTCCAACGCTTCTCCTTCTTACCCCTCCACAAGCCTTCCTGTCCCTGTCTCAGGACCACCACCCTGGGCTTCTCATGGACCTGGAGAGGGGCGAGGAGGGGGCTGGGGCGGAGATGGCAGGGAGGCAGAGCTGTTACGAGGAGTGGAAAGGGGTGAAGCGCGGTTGGAGGAGAGGGGTCGGCGAGGGAGGGATGGGGACGGAGTGGCGTGTAGGGGTGCGGGGGCTGGTGTGTTTTCTGACGGCCCTCCAATGACCACGCTGAGCCTTGCAGATTCCGTGGGTGAGGGGAGGGAGGAGTGGAGAGGAGGAGGAGGGAGAGTGAGGGTGGACGAGGAAGAGGGGGGGCTTGGAGGGCGGTTGAGTAAGAGGATTCGTGGGGGAGTAGATGGGGAGATTAGGGCAGTGCGGGATGAAAGTGGGAGCAGCGGGGGAGGGAGAGGTGAGAGGGGGGAAGGAAGAGGAGGAGGTAGAGTAGTAGTAGTAGGAGGAGGAGGAGGAGGAGGAGTAGGAGGACGTAGAGGTGAAGGAGGAGGAGGAGGTAGAGGGGAAGGAGGGGGAGGAAGGGAAGGAGGAGGAGGAAGAGGAGCGGCAAGGGTGCAGGTGCAAGGGGGTGCAAAAGGGTTTGGGGACCTATTAGGCCTGGCGCATGGAGGGGGCGCAAGGGGCAGGGAGGACATGGAGGTGGAGGTATCAAAGGAGGGGTCGCCACAGGAGCAGTCGGAGGAGCAGATCGTGCAGCCGCCCTACTGGCTCTCCGAGTGCTACGGCGTGCTCACCCAGGTGCGACCTCCCCCAGGTGCGACCTCCCCCAGGTGCGACCTCCCCCAGGTGCAACTTCCCCCAGGTGCGACGTCCCCCATATGCGAGATCTCTCAGGTGCGGCCTTCCCCAGTTGCTACCTCACAGGAGTGAAGGCTATTTCTTACGCCCCCGCCCTCTGGGCAAGCTTACAGCCGCGCTCTCTTGTACCCTGCTTCTCTCTCCCCACTACAATCCCCCTCTTTCCCTCTCTCCTGTTTCCCCTCATTATTGTGATCTCCCTTGCCCCCCTCATCCCCATAATCCCTTGTGCCCCTGTCGTTCCTCCCTCTCCTCCCTCTCCTCCCCGTGCCCCAGGTGTCGGGCCCTGTGATTTGCACCAAGACACTCTACGAGGATGGCTTGTGAGTCAACTCAAGCCCCCCCCCTCCTTCCCCCTCCATCCCTCCCCCCCACTTCCCCCCTCGGGTGTCGGGCCCTGTGACATGCGCCAAGACACTCTATGAGGATGCTTTGTGAGTTACCTAAAAAGTCCACTCCTCCGTCCTCCCTCCACCCCTTCGCCCCACTTCCCCCCTCAGGTGTCGGGCCCTGTGACGTGTGCCAAGACACTCTATGAGGATGCCACGTCATTCCTGATCCTCGTCAGCCTGCCCTTTGCTGACCTGTCCAAGCTCCGGGTGACGTGGCGCAACTCCCTCTCGCATGGCATTGTCAAGGTGGGGAAGGAGGGGGGGGAGTGGGGGGAAAAGGCTAGGGTGAGTGGGAAGGATGGTTGTGTGTAGGAGGGGAAGAGGGTGAATGTGGTGTGCAGGCGTGCAAGCCTTCTCCGTTCAACCCTACAAATCTATTCACTCCCGCTGTGCAAGCCTTCTCCGTGCAGGTGTGCAGGATTTCTATCTCATTCTCTCTCTCGCTGAAACACATCTTGCGCCATCCCTCCCCCTTTCCCCTCCTCTCCCTTCCCCCTCCCCCCCTCCCTCCTCTCTCCCTTTCCCTTCAGGTGCAATGTGCCTCATCCATGCGCCAGCCTTCCCTAATCCGCTGGGACCGGGCCTTCCACCTCACAGACCCGCACCCCGAGCACTGCCCTCCAGGGGAGTTCGTGCGCGAGATAGTGCTCCCCTCCAGGATCCCCGACAGTGCAGACGTCAAGGCTTTCTTCTCAGATAGCGGAGGAGGTGTGGAGATTCTGGTGCCTAAGTTGGTGCCTGTGAGCCAGTACCACGAGAGGGAGGTGCGGGTGTTTCTGCCGCCTAAGGCCGCAAACTGATCCGATTTTTCAGTGGACGGAAGAATGATTTGATACCGGTAGCGGCCGAGGGGTGGATTGAGGCGAGGTGAGAGGGTGTTAGGCAGAGGAGCGAGGGAGGGGATGCGGAGAGAAGGGAGGAGTGGGGAGGATGGGGGGAGGGAGGTGGGCCGCGCCGACGAAGCTGGTGTGTGGAGTGGTTGTTGCTCCTGTGCGGTTTCCGCAGCATGGGGCATGCAGCAGTGTGTGTTGTGAGTGTAATTAAGACTTGCAGGGCTTCCATCATGCCACAAGCATGCACCTAACATAGCTGGCTATAGGTGCTGCCATTTTGACCCGTGATTGTGCACCTGCACCGCTGTGCTGGGGCGGGGTGGAGAGGAGATTGCCTGCCATACAGGAAGGAAAACAGTCTTCTTGAGACTGTTTTCAATTGCCTTGTTTAGTAGCCCAATTTTTGTCCCCACTGGCATTGGACTGTGCGGGAAGAAAATACGAAAGAAATTGAATTTAGTCACAGAAGTAAACAGCTTCTAGTGTTTAACATGCTGCTAAAATTTGCTTGCCATGCATCCTACATTACACACCCCACACTGCAGCTTCTGGAAAAGCCCCTAGCTTCTTGAGTAGGTCTTCATATGAAAGTGTGCTGCACTGGTAGCAGATTACGTGGTCTTCAGCCAACTAGAAACCACACGCTTGGGTAGCACTAAACCAGAGAGAGTCCCGCATGCTCCGCAGCACCTGTTACAATACCCTGTCAGTCAAGCAGTGTAGAAGTGGTTGCACTGCTTAGCTCCTACCTTATAATCCCTCTCCTCTCTCCACTCCACATGGAAACTCCCTGAGGCCTTGTGCAACCGCTGTGCAACACAGGGCATTGACCTTGACACACACTCTAAGTACCACCAGCCTGATCTGGGCCCTGCTAAGCGCCATTTGGCTCCATCCCCTGGTATTGCTTACACAAGTACCTAGTCTAAGGTTACGTTACATTAGCGGTCTGCTCTGCCTGCCATGCCCGCCCGCCCACGGCTTGCATCAAGGATCGCCATTGCATTTGCGGAGGTGTCTTCTGTGGGGCCCCCCGCCACGCGCCACTAAACCAAGTGTGTGTGCACATGTGAATACGTGCATGAGTTAGTGCGTGCATGCATGCATGGACATGTGAATGTTTTTTGAGAATTCTCAAAGGACATGTGACCTCTGCCCCAGTGCATGGAATGAAATCCACCCGGCACGAGTGTGTGTCACACGGCACCATGGGAGCCTGTTCCCCCTGTTCCCTTTCCCCTGCCCCTAGCTGGGCCCCCTCCATCTCGTCTCCTCCCTACAGCTCTCGTCGCCCTGTAACCCGCTGCCTTCCCCCATGGGTCCTCTCTCGGCCGGATCTGCCTGCTCTCCGCTGCCCCATCCTACCGCACACGCCTCCTCTGCCGCATCACCATGCCCCCTGCAGTGACTTTTGAGTCGACTCAAAAGTCACCCCGCATGCGCCTCCTGTGCCGCGTCACCATGCCCCCTGCACTCTCCCCACCAGCACTGGTGGGACTTGTCGGGCTGGTGTGCGTGCCAGCTCCCCCCTCCCATGCTGCTACCTTCTCTGCCTCTGCCTCACTTTGTGAGCTTCTCTCTCTCCCGCTCCCCCTTCCATCTCCCCTCCCTGCACCGCTCTCTGTCTCGCCTGCTGTAGACCCTGCTCCTGTTGACGCCCCTCCTGTGCTTCTCCCACTGCTGCTCGCCTTGCTCCTCCCGGATCGACACCCAGACAACCGACCCTCCCTCCCTTCCTCCTCCGCCTCCCCCCCCTCCCCTTCACCACCTCTGTTTGCTCCCGCCGCTTCTCCCTCTCTTAGTTTCTCTGTGTGGTTATTATGCTCAGCAGTCTTGGTGCCTGCAACCCCTGCAACCCCTGCACCCCCTGCACCCCCATTATCATCCACAGTTTCCCCTTCACAACATCCCCCGTCCGCTATCTCTATTCTTACCCCTGCTCCCCCTCTCCCCTCTCCCTTCTCCCCTCCCCTTCTCCCTACCACTCCCACTGAATTTTCTCGTTCCCCACTTCCACTCGCTTCTCTTCTTTCTCTCCTTTCCGCACCTCCCTTTCCTTTTGTCCCTCCCTCCACACCTTCTTGTTCCATCCTCCCACCCTTATCCTCTCCCTCCTCCCCCTCCTCCCCCTCCTCCCCCTCTTCCCACCCCTCCTCCCCACCAACCCCGCCCCTTCTCCCCCGCGTCACCCCTCGCCCCACCCTCCCTGCGCCTGCACGGGGCCCTGAGGGGAAGCTCTCGCGGCTGCTGTGGCTGCAGGAAGCGTGCATGCCTGCTGCCCCGCGGTCTGACAAGGGGAGAGGCCACGAGTCCTGGGGGAACGCTGCTGTCATCTCCTGTTGGTGGGTTCAGAAAGAGGGAGGAAGAGGGTGAGAGACAAGTGCGAGTGAGTGAGAGTGTGTGCATGTGCACGTGCTGCATGCCTGCAGCTTCCCGGTCTGATAGGAACAGTTGCCACGAGTCCTGGGGAATGCTGCTGGCATCTCCTGTTGGTGGAACGGGGTTGGAGGGAAAGGGAGATAGACAACTGAGAGTGAGTGAGTGATTGTGTGAATGAGTGAGTTGGTGATTGATTAAGTGAGTGCATATGGGGTACATAGAGTGAGAACACGAGAGGGGGTCTTGGGAAACCGAGGGATAGAAAGAGACCAAGAGAAAGGCAGACTTAGATAGGGGCTTGACAGAGGAAGGCAGGTCAGGGCAAAGACACCGCATGTAGCAGATAGACACATCCATGCAGGGAACAGGAGCAGATAGACACATCCATGCAGGGAACAGGAGCAGATAGACACACCCATGCAGGGAACAGGAGCAGATAGAAAGAACAGCAGCATGCAGCACAGACAGCAGCAGGGCAGCAATCGGCAACACACACACAGCACCCAGCTAGCCAGCCCCCCACACCCAACCAGCCCAACCCAGCACACACCCAGTCCCTCCACCCCACACACGCCCCTCACACATAGCAGGCTGACCTGGCAGAGGTGCGAGCGGAAGGAGAGCGCTGCGGTGAAGTGGTGCGAGTCGTGGGGGAAGGCCACAAAGGCATTGGCCAGCAGCTGTACCACGTCCCGGAAGAAGGCATGCCGGGACGGGTACTCGCCACTTAAAGCCCGCCTGCCGATGATACTTAGGTCGATGTGCTGCCGCACTATGGAAGTGTAGTCTGGGTGCTCCTGGGGGAGTGGGGTTGGGTGCAGGGTGGTTGAGTACGGTGAGAGCAGAACCCGGAGGGGTTTCGGAGTAACCGGAGGTGAGATGAGAGTGCACGAGGAAAAGAACCGGGGGGTTTCAAATAACCCATAGAGAAAGAGACGATGTGACAGGAATCCTTTGTTTAATACGTTTTGAGATTGTTCAGGGAGGGAGGAAGGGAGGAGGGGAGAATGGGTGCTTACTTTGGAGTGAGGAGGGCAAGAGAAGGTGGCGGCAAGGGGATGCGTGCACATGCCACGCCATGCCTGCACCACTGCACGCTGCTCCTCTGTCAAATGCTCATGCTCGCGCCCATGCTCATGCCCACGCGCATGGTCATCCTTGTTCTCATGCTCATGCGCTAGAGCATGTGCATCCGCATGCGCATCGTCGCTTGCAGTCGCAGCAGCGCCAGTAACAGCGGCTCTCCCTTTCTGCTGCGTGGCGTCCCCACCTGCACACGCATGCAACGAGGTGCCTTCTGTTTGCCCACCTCCATCCATCGGGCTCACACCGTTCCCCTCCACAACCACAGCAGCAACCGGAGAAGCAGCAGCAGTAGCAGTACCAGCAGCAGTAGCAGGAGCGTCATCAGCAGCAATAGCAGGGGAAGTTGCAGGCATGGCTTCTGTGTCAGCTAGAGCTCGTTCGCTACCAGCATGGCTAGTGTGCACTAGAGGTTGAGGCTGAGCATACACTCTCAAAGCACCTTCTTCCACCACAGGACTCGTTCCCGTTCCCATGCCCATCTCTTCACCATGCATAGGTTTCCCTGGCACGCCAGCAACAGTAGCAGCAACACCAGGATCAGACGCACTGAATGATGGCTTTTTGGCAGAGGAGCCCGAGCGTTTGAGTCTCTTGCGTGGGCTGGACGGCCCTTGCACCTCCTGCCTCTCAGCTCCTTGCAACACTTCCCTTCCCGCCGCTGCCCTCCCTACTGTTGACTTCCCCACCACTGCCCCCACCCCGCCCTCCCACCCACCACACTCCGCCCTCTCCCCCCATGCCTCCTGCAGTAGCCCTATACACGCCTCTGCTTCCCTTCCCTCCTCTCTCCGCTCCACAACCCTCCCATCCAACCCATCCTCCCTCTCCTCCCTCTTCTCCTTCTCCTTTCCCTCCTTCTCATGCTGTTGACTGCTCTCAAAGTGTTTCCCCAAGCTCGGTCTCCACTGCTGCTGCTCCACCACCCCCTCCTCCCCCACTCCCACGCCCCCATCACCCCCTTCCCCCTGCAATGTGCGAGGGGAGGATCGAACAGGGGGGGAATTACCAGCTGTTGCAGTGACTGCTGCTGAGCCTGTTGCTGCGGCAGCTGCTGCTGTGGCTGCTGCTGTGGTCGCAGCTGTGGCTGCTGTTTCCGAAGCAGCAAAGTGGGACTGGGCATCAGAACCAATACGCAACCCACCAACACCGGCACCAACACCAGCACCAGCACCAGCACCAGCACCAGCACCAGCACCAGCACCAGCACCAGCACCAGCACCAGCACCAGCACCAGGACCAGCAGCACCACTACCGCCATCACCAGCAGCAGCGTCCAATTCGCACACAGGCACACCCGCAAGAGACACAGGGCCTCGCTTCTTGTGCGGTGTGGACCCAGAGCCGCCCTTTCTCCGCCTGTACTGCACCCGCCCCACCGCCCCTTCCTTCACATTCTGCTCTGGTAGTACTGAGCACAAACCCCCTGCAAGCCCTACTGCTGCTGCTGCTGCTGCTGTTGCTGCTGTTTCTGCTGGTGGTGGTGATGCTGCTGCCACTGCTGCCACGGACCGTACCTCTTGCACTGCTTGCACTTCTTGCGCTGTTTGAGCATCTTCCACAACACACACCTCCTCGTTTGATTCCCCAACCCCTCCCGCGCTCACTCCCCTGCCAACTCCCCTCTCATCCCCGCTCCCCTCCCTTACCCCCTCACCCTCCTCCCTTCCCGCTACTCCCCTCTGCTCGTCTGTTCCCGCTGCATCTCTCACCGCTGCTTCCCCAACACCAGTCCCCTTCACCCTAGCAAAGGATTGTTTCGAACTCTCCACAGCCACTGCAGGACTTCCTTCCTGCGCGCTCACTCCCCCCTCCCCCACAGCTCCGTTCCCCTCCTCCACCTCGCCTCCACCCGCCACCGATCCCTCTTTACTCCCACCATGTATCACATCACCCTCGTTAGAACCATCCACATCTTCCCTCCCTTGTGTCACATCTCCGTTACATGCAAATGCAACCACTCGCAAATCCCTTCTCGCCTCTCCACCCTCTGGCACTGCGTCCTGTTGCTGCTTCCTACACTCCGCTGCTGCCTCCTTCCTCCCCCATCCCTCTTTCTCTTTCGCCCCCGGACCTTCGCACACATCTCTCTCCTCCCTTGCTCCCCCACTACCACTGCGGGTCTGCTGCTCTCCTCCTCCTCCTCCTCCTCCTCCTCCTCCTCCTCCTCCTCCTCCTCCTCCTCCTCCTCCTCCTCCTCCTCCTCCTCCTCCTCCTCCTCCTCCTCCTCCTCCTCCTCCTCCTCCTCCTCCTCCACCCCCCTCCACTCCCATCACCTCCCACGGCCCACCGTCTCTTTCATCCCTTTCCCCTACCACCGCAACCCCCTCCCCGACCACCGCAACCCTAGCTCCTCCCGTACCCCCCTCCGCCCTTCCACTTGCACCCCCAGCGTCACCCCTACCAATGCCCTCAGAAGAGCCTGCATGCACATGGCTTAGCTTGTCTTCGAATCCCCTTTTCCTCAATCCACCTTCTCCCATTCTTTTCAAAAGACCTCCTCCCCCTCCTTCTTCCCCTTCACCTTCCCTTCCTCCTTCCCCTCCACCTCCTCCGCCCTCCCCCTCTCCTTCTTCTCCCCCACCTCCCCTCTCCCCCTTCCCTCTCCCGCTACCACCAGCCATGGCATTCCCTGAAAGCTCCCCACCCGCCATAGCCCTCCCAAATCCTCCTCCCCAGTCGCCCTCCCTCTCACCCTTCCCTTCCCTACATACTGACGCTCCTTCCTCCTCCCCATCCCCATCTCTCGCCCCACCATCACCTGCACACTCCCCACCAGCAACCCTCATTCCAGCCTCCTCCTCTCCCTCTCGCCTCCTCCCTCTCTCTCCCACCACCTTCTCTCTCCCCTCCTCTCCGTCTCTGCCCAACCCCTCCCCCATCTCATCCGCACCTCTTCTCTCCATCCATCCTCCCCTCCTCTCTCTATCCCCCTCCCTGCCTGTTTCCCCTCCATGCTCCTCATGATCGGAGACCCTATGACTGCGCTCTAGGGGCACAGCCCCATCAGAATTCTCTGCCCTTGCTGGCCCCTCTGCATGCCCTTGCCTTCGCTCCAGCGCACTCTTCCCCCTACCCCGCTCACCCGCATCATCGACTTCCCCCTCGCCTTCTTTTTCGCCCACACCCTCCCTTAACACCGATTTACCCCCCTGCTCCACCGGCTCCTGTCTCTTCCCCTGCCGCGCCTGCTCCTGCCTTTGCTGCTCCTGCCTCTGTCCCTGCCGCTCCTGCTCTTTTTCCTCCCTGCTCGCGCCCTTCCCCGCGTCCTCCTCTCCTCCCACACGCCTCTTCTTCTCTCTGCCCTGCGTCCATCGCTGCAGCCTCTTCACAACTGCTGTCCTTACCCATTCTTCCACCATCTCTCCTCTATCCCCATCATGCGCCCTTGCTCCTCTAACCTGTCTCTGTCCCTGCCCCTTTCCCTCTCCCTCTCTCTCTCCCCCCCCTTCCCCCTCACCCTCCTGCCCCTTCTCTCTCCTTCCTCCTCCATCCTCCTCTGCCCGTACCCCTTCGTTTTCTTCTACCCCTGCTGCTTCTTCTCCTGAGCGCCCTCCTGTGCATGGCAACAAGAACCCCACTACACGGCCTTCGTTTGTGTCACAACCTTTCAATCTCTTGGCTCTGCTGTTGCCCTGTGAACCGGCATAGGTAATGTCTTGCGAACCAGAAACAGCAGCCGCCGCGGCAGTGTTAGCAGCAGCAGCGGCGGCGGCGGCGGCAGCGGGGGCGGGGCAAGGTGCAGGGGCCAACCCTTTGCCTGGAGCGTTCTTGGCGGCCCGTGAAATCCCTTCCGAAACTCTGGCATACACTTGCGAGCACTCCTGCAGTGAGGGGCGAGGGAGTGGCGGACGGGTGCCGGGGGGAAAGAGAAGAGGATGCGGTTGCTTTGACAGCGTGCGGGGGAAGGGAGAAAGGAGGACATGGAATGCCGTCAGTGGTGACAGCTGGAGCAGCAGGAGCAACAGGAGAAGCATGAGCAGCACGAGCAGCACGCGCAGCACGAGTAGCAACGGCAGCGTAACTCCCAGGCCAGAAGAAAGATGAGAGAATAGCAAGACGGGAAGACAGCGGTGAGCACATGCGGATCCGACGAACCTGCGCAGTGTGCGGGCGATCCAACGACCGCCGTGACACAAACGCCGACCGCTTCTGCATCTCCGTCGCCACTACCGCCCAGCCGTCACCGCCCCGGCTTACGAACCCATCTGAATCGCTGTTGCCGGCTATCGCTCCGGCCCCTGCGCTAACAGGTACGGTTGGAGAGGAGTTGGGAAGAGGTTTGTCAGAAAGGCCTAGATTCGCCACGCATCGGAAGAGGAGAAGGATCTCTAGTGGATTCCACGAGATTTCTGGGGCTTCCATCCGTGTGGTGGGCTTCTCTAGTGACAATGCTGTCAGACTCGGAAGCAAGGCCGGAAACCCTAATTTCAACGGGAACCCTAATTTGCGTGCCTGTCACTCCTGTATTCTCTTTTCAAAATCATCGCAAAATATTCTTGGACGCTGTGGTCTATTTTCACTAATATTGACCCGAAAATGACGGAGACCCGCGCGGGGGCAGCCATGGGCGTGTGGGATACGAACAAGACGAGTCGGGAGACCATGATGGATTGATGTGATGATTTGAGTGGAATGCGCGGAAATGGAACATCGGAGGTGAGAGGTCAAAACGAATTTGCCAACAGTTATCGGGGAACGAGAGTAGTTCAAAATGTAGCGAAGTTGCCTGTGACGAGGATATCGAAGTTGGCACACCCTTTCTTGGGGAATGTTGCCAAGCGTTGTTGATGCGAGAGCTTGGATGCGCTTTTTCCTGGAAACGCTGTCGCATACGTGACAGCTTCGTTCGCATGGATCGCGGACGACCATCAGCCAGCGTCACATTACGTTCTTGCGGGTACGGCATGGTGCTGTAAGTTCCAAAACGTTCCAGAAACTCCCTGACTTCGACACTGAAGCTTTTGAAGAGGTACACCCAGCGCTGTGTGCGACGGTCGCGAGTGTTCGCGAAAGGTGCTTTTGTACCACGCCCTCCTTTAGATATGGTCAAAGTAACAGCATCGCGAAAAGTTGCATGTTTCGCGATTGACTGCTGCACGCCTCACGCACACCGCAAATAGTTCAGGACGCGTTGAAAGTGCAAATATCGCGGGATCGCGGGCATAAATCGAGCCCCACAATCGAGTGGGCAGATCGATTGGCGAAACATGAAGACCGATACGTTGTAACGATCTCACCTGAGCTTTGTGGTGGATGTTCCAGGGCCAAGACTACTAAACTGCATGCGACTCGCACCCAAAACATATACGTCGTCCATACCCACCTGCGACACTCGCAGCCAACAGGGCAACCACCCTGGCGACGTGATGTTTACAGATTTCGCCAAATGTGGACAATTTGGGTTTAGGCGATTCCTGGCTCTGCGAAATTTCAGAAAGTCGCAGGCATCAGAATCAATTGCGCCAGGTAGGCTCGGTTAGAGAGCATCAATGACGCTTTGATGCCTCTCACTGATCTCCCGCGATCAATGATCAGTCGCATTCACACACTGTGCACAGATTTTGGCAAAAAACCGCACTGTAGCAAAGTTACAGCACAGTAAATAGGGTTACACATCCGCACAATCCTTGCCACCCACGATCGATCGTCTACTTTCAACGCGTCCTTATTCATATGTTCCAGTCATTTCCTACTGTTACGGGTGCAATGAATCGAGGTAGCGAGAATTGCACTAAGGTGTCAAACGAGTACAAAATGTGAGCGAAGGCATGAGCGAACATTTATACGCGAAACATGCAAAACGGTAACGCGGTGCGTGCGAGCTTGCTAGTGCTACGCTGGAGCGAGGCTCGGGCTAGTCCCGAAGCGTAGGCCGATACGGCCATGCCAGCAGTGCGAGGTTTGGTAAAACAGTGCGCGCGAAGTCGGCGAAGTTCCGTTAGCAGTAACGGGCGAACAATCGGCTGTTGCTGTACGCGATGTAGTCGGCTCCGTAAGGAATGCCGAGAAAATTCCTTACACTACCCCCCCCCTCAAGAAGCCCCCTCCGCTACGCGAGTGCGTGTATATCGCGGAATCCCCGGCTCCTCAGGTACACTTGCAGGGCAGGGTGATTTTCGATGTTGCTCAGGGGCACCCAGCTATCTTCAGTTGGCGTGCGGTCTTTCCAGCGAACGAGGAATTCAATCCTCCTGATTCCCGTGGGGTGGCGGATCCGATGGCTCAGAATTTTTTCGGGCTCGATCATCGGTTCTGATGCAGGGCGAGTCATTGATTGTGGCCGGTGACGCGGCAGTTGACTTGTGGTCGGGATGTATGGGCGAAGTAGGCTGACGTGGAACGAAGGGCTGATGTACCAGTCGATTGGCAACAGTAGGTGTGCGGTGACGGGTGTGATCATGTGACTGATTTGGAATGGTCCACAGTAGCGTGGTCGTAATTTTGGTACGTCGGGCAGTCGCTGATTTTGCGTGTCGAGTAGCACGTAATCTCCAGATTGATACGTGACGGGGCGGCGGTGGCGATCAGCGTTGCGCTTAGCGATGACGTTGGCCTTTTTTATTGCTTCGGCGGCTCTGGCGCGGGCAGCTTGCAGGATTTCGGCGAATTGTTGTGCGCGTGGCGTTGGGTTGTCCGGACTCGGCGTCATGGGCACTGTGGGGTTCTGCCCATAGTTCAGGTAGAACGGGGACTGCTGCGTCGTGGCTGATGTGGCGTTGTTGTACGCGAACTCGATCAGCGGCAGCTGCTGCTCCCAGGTCGTGGGGTCGTCGCACGTGGCACGAATCAACTGCTCCATCGTCTGATTCGTCCGCTCCGTTTGGCCGTCGGTCTCGGGGTGGTACGACGAACTGAACTGTAGCCTGGTCCCGAACTGCTCCCAGAGGTTCTTCCAGAAGTTGCTGGTAAATTTCGTGTCCCTGTCGCTGATAATTGCTGCTGGTATCCCGTGCAGGCGAACAACGGCTGCGATGAACAGGCGAGCGGTCTCCTCGGCTGAGATCGACTTTTTGCACGCAGCGAAGTGTGCCATCTTCGTCAGCCTATCCACGACGACCATTACCGCGTCGTTACCCCCAGGGTTCGAAGGTAACCCTGTGACGAAGTCCATGGTTACTTGCTGCCAGGCGCGTTCGGGCGGTGGGATCGGCTGCAATTGACCCGCCTTCCGCTTCCTTGAACTCTTCATCACCTGACACGTCGGGCACGAGCCCACGTGCTGCTGTACGTCGGTCAACAGCTCCGGCCAGTAATAGTACCGCTGCAGTTGCTGTCGCGTTTTTTCTACCCCGAAATGTCCCGAGGTAATCCCGTCGTGTGCCTCCTGTAGTAGCAGCTCCCTCAGTAGTGAGTACGCGGGTACCCAAATGCGGTTGGTGCCTGCTTTTACGTAATAGACTCCTTTTGCTTCTGCCAGTTGCTGTGAATTTCCGGTCGTGAAAAATGGGTCGGTGCGGTATCCGTGGGTGAATAGGCCAGTTAAAAGCGGGTTGGTCTGGGCGAGTAGGATGGCATGGAGTTGGGCGGTGGGGCGGGTGAGAGCGTCGGCGATGTTGGATGCACCCTTTTTGTACGTAACGGTGTAGTGAAAATTGGACTCGAGATAGTCCAACCAGCGAATCTGTCGTGGGTTGAGATTCGGTTGGGCGCGAAGATACTGTAGCGAGCGGTGGTCTGTCCGTACTGTCACGTCGGCGCCAGTCAGGTAACATCGCCAAACTTTGAACGCGTGCACGATCGCTAGCATCTCGCGGTCGTGTGTCGGGTAGTTACGTTCGGGCGGGTGTAACTTGCGGGACTCGTACGCGATTGGCTGGAGGCCGTTCCCGAAATCCTGCAACAGTACTGCTCCCACAGCGATGTCACTTGCGTCGATGACGAGCTCGAACGGACGGTGGGGATCTGCAATGTGAAGGACGGGCGGGGAGCACAAAATATTTTTGAGGGCCGAGAAGGCAGCTTGCTCTTTCTCCCCCCACGTGTACTCAACCCCCTTCCTCAGCAGGTCAGTCAACGGGGCAGTCAGCTTCGCCATGTCGGGGACGAACCGGCGCACGTAGTTGACGAACCCCAGGAAACTCTGCAACTCGGTCAAGTTGGTCGGCGCGTGCCAAGCCTGAATCGTCGCAATTTTCTTCGGGTCTATTTCCACTCCTGCAGCTGAAATAACATGTCCCAAAAACTCCAGGCAGTCCTGTAAAAACTCACACTTAGATGCTTTGGTCAGTAGGCGGTTCGCACTCAGGATTTTAAAAACTGCTTCGATGTCTTGTAAGTGTTGTGCTCTGTCAGGGCTGTAAATCAGTATGTCGTCCAGATAAACGATGACGCACTTATCTAAAAGCGGGCGGAATGCTTCGTTCATGGTCATTTGGAAAGTGGCGGGGGCGTTGGTCAGTCCGAATGGCATGACGGTGTATTCGAAGGATCCGTAGCGTGTTCGGAATGCGGTTTTAGGGCAGTCGGGTGGGTTGACGCGGATTTGGTGGTAGCCTCCTCGGAGGTCGATTTTCGAGAAAACCCGGGCTGTGCGCAGTTGGTCGATCAGTTCGTCGGCTCGTGGGATGGGGTAACGGGATTTGATGGTACCTTAGTTCGTCTAGTTCGGGTTGGGTCAGTCGGAACTGTCGCTGTACTGTTGGCTGTGCCCCCGGTTCCAGTTCTATCCTGTGATTGTGCGGTCGCTGAGGTGGCAGTCCCGTCGGTAAGTCATCCGGGAAAATGTCACTGTACTGTTTTAACAGTGCCACCAGGTCACTCGGTACGTCGGTCAGCAGTTTCTGTAAATCGCCCCCCTTGTCTGCTGCCTCGGCTTCCCGAATGTCAACCGCGTACACGTCAGCTCCGGCCGCAACAGCGCGTTTCATCGTGATCGCGTTGACACGCACCGACGAAGACTCAGGCGAGCCCCAGCGAGGTAAGGCGATGTTGTTACCGTTTACTCGCACAGTGCAGTCACCCGTCGTCCAGTCAATTCGCGGATTGTGTCGTCGCAGCCAATCACGCCCGAGTAAAATGTCGGTTCCGTCGAGGGTCGTTGCGAGCATTTCCTGGCTAAACGTGAAGTTACCCCCGCATCGAATCCGAACTCGGTCTACGCGTTCCCGTATTGCCAGCGGCGTGCCGTCTACCAGTCGTGCGTCGATCTCAGGTAAGCATCGGTCCAGTGGCAGTCGCAGTTTGCGTGCTGTAGCAGTGTTAATGAGGCTGTGGCTGGCTCCCCCGTCTACGAAGATTTTAACTAAGTCCGTCCCAATTTTCCCACTGAGCAGTATAGGGCTATCTACCGTGGTACCCTCCTTATTCGGCCGGGTGTGGTCGATTGCGTGAACCGGCACAATCACTCGGTGAGGGTCGGTTGGGTCGGGCGAGCGGCGTGACCTGTCAGTAGAGGGCCCGTCTGCTACTGACTTCCAGCGTTTCCCTGCTGCTTGGTCTGTGTCTGCTGCTCAGCTTCCCCCTTTCCCTTAGCGTTTTCCGGGCATTCGCTCTTGCGATGCCCCGGCCGATTGCACGCAAAGCAGCGCCCTTTGAACGGTGCGGCAGCGGCATTTGCGGCGACGGCGCGTATCGTGGCGCTCTCGTTCGTCCCGCGAGGCCGATGTCCCCAGGTGTTGTTTCCGTAGGACCCCGGTCTCGGTCGGCGAAAGAAGTCGAGCTTCTCCGCCATAGCGAGAATTTCCTGAAACTCAGTGACGCCGCGAAGCTGGATTTCCTGAGCGATGTCCTGCTTCAGGCCGCCGATGTAGCGGTCGATGCGTTCGCTCTCATGCATGTAGCCCACCTGCTCGCATAGCGCCAGAAATCCGCTCGTGTAATCCTGGACGGAACCGAGTTGGCGCCAAGTGCGGAGCTTCTGTCGCGCCGAGATCGAGGCCGCGATTGGCTCAAATCGAGCGCGCAGACCTGCGCACCACGCGTCCCACGTGCGATACTGGGGCACCTCCACGAAATACGACGGCGCCCAGGGTCCGGTTTGTCCTTCCCGTGTCGGTAGTGTCGCGTAGTCGGTCGGCTTCGTGACGATGACGCGCCACCAGTCCATGGCGGGTCCTCGCAGCAACGACACGGCGTATCGAATCTTCGCCGAGTCCTCCGAGACGTAGTTGGCGTCGAAGAAAACATTCATTGTGAATAACCACGCCTGAACGGTAGGACCACCCCGTTGACTCGGGTCAAAGCATGGCGGGCGCTGCGGCTTCAGCGGCATCGGTGACGGCAGTCCCGAATCGTGGGTTGGTGCCGAAATCGTGACGCGAGGCTGACTTGGGGCCGCAGGCGTCGCTCTGGGGTGTGTCGTGCCGTGGTCGTCGTCTCCGTCGGGGCGGACGACGCCATCACTGGCCGCGCTCGCGGGTTGCCCCACACTCCCGTGTTGTGATGTTGAGGGTGCGGGTTGAATCGGAGTGCCAGGTGCTTGAGATTGTGCTTGTTGTGCCCTCATGAGGTCATTTTGCAGTGATGAGCGTTCTGCCGTCAATGCCGCGATTTCCTCGGAGCTTTCGTGCAGTTGTCGCAGCAGATCGTTCAAACGCTCCTGCGTGAGAGTGGTGACGTCGATGTTTTCGGCCATGACGAAGGGCGTCGGCTCGTCTTAGTCTAGGCACAGTCGTGGCTGCACGCGTTTACGAGAGAACGCGAGGACAGCGGCTCCTAGGGGCTAAGGTGCGTGAGTCCCTTCGAGTGAAAAATCAAAAGTTGATTTCCTGGTGTGCGGAGATGCGCGGTCCGAAAGAAAGGGGCTCTGATACCAAGTGTTACGGGTGCAATGAATCGAGGTAGCGAGAATTGCACTAAGGTGTCAAACGAGTACAAAATGTGAGCGAAGGCATGAGCGAACATTTATACGCGAAACATGCAAAACGGTAACGCGGTGCGTGCGAGCTTGCTAGTGCTACGCTGGAGCGAGGCTCGGGCTAGTCCCGAAGCGTAGGCCGATACGGCCATGCGAGCAGTGCGAGGTTTGGTAAAACAGTGCGCGCGAAGTCGGCGAAGTTCCGTTAGCAGTAACGGGCGAACAATCGGCTGTTGCTGTACGCGATGTAGTCGGCTCCGTAAGGAATGCCGAGAAAATTCCTTACACCTACCTAGAAGTACTTTCTTTTCCAGTCAACCAATTCACCGTTCATCGAACATCACCACTCGTTCCAATTACCCTGCAGATCTCTAACGGTCGTTATAGGCTTCAGCCGGCTTGACGGTAACTTGTCAACACAACCGCGTAGTTATTTCCAGTGTGCAAATCGCACAAGGACCTCGCTCACCCTCGTACCGTGCTCAGCTCAGCCAGGTCAGCGAGCCATGGCAGCGAATCCGCAGCTGGACGGCCAGGGGATCCCCGTGCCGTTCGTGGGCGAGGTGATGGTGCTTCGGCGCGACGGCATCGAGTTCCACGTCGATAAGATGCCGCAGTGCGTATTACCTATACGGCGTATTAACAACACAGCGTATGACCAAAACAGTCACTGGTCACTAGTCACTGTGGAGACATCTCTAAAGATTCGGCAGGGTGACTTCTCTTCGTCTCCCTCCCGCCCACCACCCCGTCGTTCTTCGCTATCGCTTTCTTTTTTTCGCCGTTCCTCGCTTTCGCTCACCTCACCTCACTACGCACCCTCCGTGTCCGTCGCTCCTATTTCGACTTCCAGCAACTGCTCTACTACCTCAACTCTCCAAATTTCCTCCTCCCATCCTCTCTCACCTCATCTCTCACGCCCTTCCGCCTCATCATCATCACCCCACTCTTCCGTCACACCCAAATCTCCCCTCCCCCCTCGCCTCTCCCCGCTTCCCCGCGCCGCACCTCCCGCGTCACCGCAGGGCACCGAGCGGCAAGTGGGTGTGTCGCGGGTCGCTCTTCCTGTCCAACATCCGCATGGTCTTCGTCGCCCAGCCGTCCACCCAGCCGCCGCTCCTCGCCTTCGACATGCCCCTTGTATGTCCCCTTCTGGCCTCGCCTCGCCCATGACTTTTGAGGCGCCTCAAAAGTCTCCCAGCCGCCGCTCCTCGCCTTCGACATGCCCCTTGTATGTCCCCTTCTTTCCTCGCCTCGCCCATGACTTTTGAGGCGCCTAAAAAGTCTCCCAGCCGCCGCTCCTCGCCTTCGACATGCCCCTTGTATGTCCCCTTCTGGCCTCGCCTCGCCCATGACTTTTGAGGCGCCTCAAAAGTCTCCCAGCCGCCTCTCCTCGCCTTCGACATGCCTCTTGTATGTCTTATCCTCGCCTCGCCCATGTCAGCGCCTACTTCTTCACCTTCCAGTCCTCTCATTCCTCCCTCTCACTCACTCACGCTCTTTTGTTCCCTCCGTCCCTCCTTCTCCGCTGCTTCCTTCCCTCCCTCCTTCTCTCGTTCTCCTCTAGATCTTTCTCCCCCTCGCCTACCATTTCCTTTCCCCCTCCCATGCCCTTCTGCAATTAGTATCTCCAGCATTCACAGCCAACAGCCAGCCGACATGTCGAAAGCACTCTTTTCTTTCTCAAAGCCTTACACATTCGTTCTCTTTTCTTTGTTAGGTTAAATAGTAGGCTCTGACATGCAAAACATATCGTCCCGCGGTCTTACAATTCAACCTTTCCTGGCATGCCCTTAGCACTTTAGGCGTACCTCCCATATCGGCTCTCCCCCATTCTCCCCCTCATCCCCTCCTCCGTCGCTCATCGTACCTTGGCGCCTCTCCCGCCTCCGCCCCTCCGCCCCTCCACACTCCCCATGGCAGTTGTACGTGCATGGGGAGAAGTTCAACCAGCCCATATTCGGAGCCAACAACATCTCAGGCGTCGTGCTGCCTGTAAGCACTGAGCCCCACCCCTGCCGCCCTCCCCCGCTCGCTCCTCCCTCTAGTCTAACTCTCTTGCTTCTCCCTTGCCTTGTCTGTTTGTGTGTTTCCACTTGACCTTGTGTGGTTCCACTTGACCTTGTGTGGTTCCACTTGACCTTGTGTGGTTCCACTTGACCTTGTGTGGTTCCACTTGACCTTGTGTGGTTCCACTTGACCTTGTGTGGTTCCACTCGGCCTTGTGTGGTTCCACTCGGCCTTGTGTGGTTCCACTCGGCCTTGTGTGGTTCCACTCGGCCTTGTGTGGTTCCACTCGGCCTTGTGTGGTTCCACTCGGCCTTGTGTGGTTCCACTCGGCCTTGTGTGGTTCCACTCGGCCTTGTGTGGTTCCACTCGGCCTTGTGTGGTTCCACTCGGCCTTGTGTGGTTCCACTCGGCCTTGTGTGGTTCCACTCGGCCTTGTCTGGTTCCACTCGGCCTTGTGTGGTTCCACTCGGCCTTGTACTGCTCTGGCAGTCCGTGTTGGCTCCACACCTATCGCTGTCCAACTTCCCTACACATGTCCGCCGCCCTCACCCCACCCCATCCCACCTCACCCAGCCTCACCCTTCCTCATCCCACCCAAACCCTTTCACCCCACCTCGCCCCGTCTGACCTCACTCAAACCACCCCCTTCAGGTGGCGGACAGCAGTGTGCATGCAGCCATGCAGGCCCCGCACGCCTTCACAATCTACTTCATGCATGGCGGCGTGGGCACCTTCCTGCCGCTCTTCTTCTCCATCCTCCGCGGCCTCCGCGCCTCCGCCCACCCCTCCTCCTTCCCCGCCTCACCTGCCGCCGCACCAGGCGACTCCTTCACCTCCACCACCTCCTCTGCTTCTCCCTCTGCTGCTTCCCCAGCCATGGATCCTCTCCCGTCGCAGCGCCTGCCAGTGGATGAGATGATGCGCAGTGCATACATGGATCCCAATGATCCCACCACCGTGTACCTGCAGCAGCCCTCCTCGTTCTCCTCGCAGGGGCTCAGGCGGAGGGACACATACAGGCCCCCTGCTCCCACCGCGTAGTGAGAGAGGGAGGCATAAATAGAGAGAGCCCGGCCCGAGGTGCGGCTGGGGAGGGAGGGACGGCTGCTGCTGCTGCTGCTGCTGCTGCTGCCGCTGCTGCTTCTGCCGCTGCTGCTGCTGCTGCTGCCGCTGCTGCCGCTGGTTCAGCCTTCAGGCGTGTTTTTCTTTTCGGCAAGAGAGGTCTCAGCTCAGCACACCTTTGTAGTATGCAGGAGTTTAGGTTGTACAGCAGGTGCTATTTCTTTGCACCACACCACACCCACTACAGCAACAGAAGCATAGGTATATTGGATGAATGAATGGACCATACACTGAGTGTACATGGAGGTATTGTACAATTGCATCCTCAATGCATCATCATAGGATTCTGTACACAAACACTACTAGCAGGAGTGCGGTATGATGAAGCTGAGGGGGACTAACGAGCACCATTCTCAGCAACCCATGTACGGTACTCAGAAAAGTTAACCCTAAACATCACACCACAGCGCGAACCACCCCCCACCCATCACCCACCCACTACTCCGTTTTCCCCTTACCCTTACCCCTATCCCAATCCCCACTCTCCTCCTTATGCTTGAACCCCAGCCGCACCTCCTCCTCCTCCAAATACTCCAGCTGCTTATGCCTCCGCGCCTCCTCCCTCTTTCGCTCCTCCTCCTTCCGCTCAGCCTCGTGTGCTTTCCACTCGGCCCCTGCCCGGTCCTGCTGCTGCTGTAGCCGTTCCATGGCTGCGCGTCTCTGTTCGTCCAGCTGCTGCTTTCTTGAAGAGTGCTGCGCGGAGGAAGAGGCGGGTCTCGTGCTGGCTTGCTCAGGCCGCCGATGCTGCTGCTGGTGTGCCATACCTGTTGAATCCGTAGGAGCTTTGGAACCTGGCAATATGAATGGAAGCAGGTCGAAGGGTGTGTGTACCGTATGTGTATGCGAGGGAGAAAGAAAGAAGGAGAGGAAAGGGCAGAAAGCTGTGGGATCAAGGAAGTGGCGAATGCAGAAGCAGAAGGGTGAGCAGCCCACAGAGAGTAACAAGGTAAGAGCAGGCCTCCGTGGCTGACGTAACAACCGGGAGGAGACTTGGCTATAAAGCCGACTATAAAATCCCCGCGCGCTCATGGACCGAACCTGACTGCGTGAGCGTCGGCTGACGCGGAGCTGGCGGCACAGACGCCTGAGCGCGCCGTTGCCAGCGCCGACGGAGATAGGTCCCTGCGGCGACGACGACGAGAGCCGAGCCGACGAGCAGCGCCCAGGGGTGGGCGAGGAAAAACGAGCTGGCTATGGCGACGCGCGCTGCGGATGTTTCTCCGGACGCTGCGGCGGTGGTGGTGGCTGCTGTGCCGACGAATGTCATGGCTGATACGAGAAGGACGAGCGGAATATATTGCTCGTGGCTCCTGTTGCGTGGGAAGAAAATGAGACCCTGCTGTTGAGTCAATGTTGCCATAGCCATTGGCATAGTTGTTGCCGACGCGCGCTCTGGCGTTGTTGCTTGCATGCTAGGTTGGTGTTCTGGCGTGTCATGTATGTAGATTCGTGTGAGAGCATATCTTGGGGAAGCGCACTGTAACGCGCAGTACCGTCCGGTAACGCACATATGATGTACAAACCGGTTCGTCTTACCCGGGACCATGCTTTCTCCTTGGTTACCTCGTGTCCTCTATTTAGTGTAGTCTACTTTGAGTGACAAGTATTTTCTGTAAAAGCACTTTCATCTCGTACGGTTCACTCTCATGAAGCTTTGCAGTGTACACCGGAACCTCATCCAATCTGATCCATTCCCGATCAGACCGATGAGTGTGGTCCGCCATGGAAAGGCAAACCCAACCTCGCCACAGGCAAAAAACCAAGACTTGTATCCAGGTCGGAACCGCCGAACCAGAAGTTTGCTCACCGAATACACCAGCCTCCTTGCCCCTGGGCAGACCATACCTGCCAGCTCAGACTAGTTGCTGGCTCGGCCATGACACAACGTGTGCCGAAGCTCTCCCTCACCTGCCTCACTTGCCAGCTAGGCAGGTAAGAAGCAGCAGCAGCAGGGGAAGCGTCCCTCGGGATTAGTGGCTACCCCACTGGTTGGTTGGTTCATGCGGCTGACGTGAGGAGTGGTTTATTCGTTGATCCGTTGGCGAGCATCCTAGTCGCAGAATCGGACAACCTCGGTGAACTCGCATCGCATCGCTCGCTAGGATCCTGCGTCATCCTCGCCCTGTTCGACGACATCCCCCATTCGCCCGTCCCTCCTCGTAATTGTCGCCTCGTCGACGTCGCACCTGCTTCTTGCCGTTCCGGCTACTCGCTCCGTCTAATAGTCGCGTCGCGGTTCGTCGGTCGCTGCCTGCTTAGAGGCAGCCATGGTGTCAGCGCTCGTCTCCTCCCACCCATGCCGCCCAGCTATTTTCTCTGCTAGCTGTCACCCCGCTGACACCTGCGACTCCGTTTCTCAAGCCAGGCCATCGTCACCAGCCTCCTGGTCAGCGGCGCCACTTGGCAGCAACCGATTGGTCCCGCGACAGTTCAACTTGCCAATTGGCAAGAGTGGCGGCGAACGGTCGTTTCCGGTTCGATCCTTGTCGCAACGCGCGCGATCGTCGCTTTGCTCCCCAGGTGATATCCACAGCTCGAGTTGAGTGGTGTAGCATGGTTTCAGACTCGATGTCGTGTACGAGCTCGACGGTGATTAATTTGTTTTGAACTGATCGGCAGGGATATTCTTTGGTATGACCTCATTCAGTTACCCTCCAGCCGTTGCGTTGACGCGATTGCCGCGCGGCTCCCGTGCGCTGTTTTTTTTTTTTTTTTTTTTTTTTTTTTTGTCTCCCGCCTTCATTCCCGTTATAATCTTCTTCTCGGTTTGCTTCAGGCCAACCAAGCCGGCAGCCGTTCTCCAGCAGCAGCAGCGGCGGCGGCATGAGCGAGTCGCTCTCTAGCCCGCTAATCGCGGCCGCCAGCAGCGGCAACGTCGCCGGGCCGTCCAGCTCTGACTCCGCGGTCGCGCGGAACGATGGTAACGGGGGTAACGGCGGCGCACGTGCGCTGCGGATAGCGGCGGTGGCGGCGGCGGCGGTGGTGGCGGCGGCAGTGGGAGCGACGGTGTGGGCAGGCGGACCGTCGAGTATCATTTCCGTGTTCGCGAAGTCTGGGTTCACCGCCGCGTTCTCTCTGATCTTCGTCTCCGAGATCGGTGATAAGGTGACCTGCGTTGACCTGCGTTACTTGCGTTGACTTGGTTTGACCTGAACACAGCTGGTTTGAGCTTGGTTGAGTTCAGCTGGGTTTAGCTGGGTTGGGCTGGGGTAATTAGATGAGATGAGGTGAATATGCAAGTGAGTTTGCTTTTTTGTGATTGGCTACTGAGTTGTTTCACTCTTCGGCCAGACAGTTTTTTTCTGTAGCTTGTCCGTTTCCCAATCAACCTCGTCGTTGCTGTCTGCCTGCCTGCCTGCTGCTGCTGCTGCCCCACCTCTCCTTCTTTACCCCGTTCTTTCTCATTCACCCCAGCTCTCTGCCTGCCTGCCTCCCTCCCTCCCTCCCTCCCTCCTTGCCTGCCTGCTTGCCCCGCGATCCACGGCAGACGTTCTTCATTGCGGCGCTACTGGCAATGCGCCACTCCAAGCTGCTCGTGAGTTATTCCCGCCCGCACTCGCCCCCACGTCCCACTTCACGTCCCCCCCACCTCCCTCTCCATACGCCTCCCTTGCTCCCTCGGTAGTGTTCAGTCACCATAGAGAGTTTTCACTTTTTGGATAGTAATGCGGCTCGGGCCTTCCTGGCTTCTTCTCCCTCTCTATAGGTCTTCATGCTAACTGTCCCCGTTATCATCAGCCCCCTTTTCCGTCGCCCCGTTAGCGTTAGACTCATTTAGCTCTCGGTACTAGTAGCACCGCACTCCTTTCCCCCCACCCTCCCCCACCCCATCCCAACCCATCCCCGCCTCCTGCCCGTCACCCTTTGCGCCCGCTCCTCACCCTCCCCCCTTCCCCCCTACCAGATGCTGTGCGGGGCAGTGTCCGCGCTGGGCATCATGTCCGCCACCTCTGCTGGCATTGGCCGCCTCCTCCGCGAAGTGTCTCCCCCAAACCCAACCCCCCAACTCCCCCCTCCCCCTCCCCTCTCCCCTCTCTCCCCCCCCCTACCAGGTGCTGTGCGGGGCAGTGTCGGCGCTGGGCATCATGTCCGCCATTTCTGCTGGCATTGGCCACCTCTTCCGCAAAGTGCCTTCCCCCAAAGCCAACCCCCCTCACCCCCCACCCTCACTCTCCCTCCCCCGCTACCAGGTGCTGTGCGGGGCAGTGTCGGCGCTGGGCATCATGTCCGCCATTTTCGCTGGCATTGGCCCCCTCTTCCGCGAAGTGTCTCCCCCATCCCAACCCCCCAACTCCCCCCTCCCCTCTCCCCTCCCCCCTCCCCCCCTACCAGGTGCTGTGCGGGGCAGTGTCGGCGCTGGGCATCATGTCCGCCATTTCCGCTGGCATTGGCCCCCTCTTCCGCGAAGTGTCTCCCCCATCCCAACCCCCCAACTCCCCCCTCCCCCCTCCCCTCTCCCCTCCCCCTTCCCCCCCTACTAGGTGCTGTGCGGGGCAGTGTCGGCGCTGGGCATCATGTCCGCCATCTCTGCTGGCATTGGCCGCCTCTTCCGCGAAGTGCCTGCACAGCTGCACACCTGTGAGTGTCATCGCACTCTCCCTCTTCCCTTACTCGCTCTCACCTTCCTTGCTCTCCCCTCCACCGTCTCCCTTTTACCCTCTCTCCCCCACGCTCTCCCCTCTACGCTCTCTCCCCCACCCTCTCTCCCCCACTCTCTCCCCTCCACTCTCTTCCCTCCACCTTGTGCCACTCGCCTCTCCACTTCTCTCCATTCATCCCCCCTCCCTCTCACACTCCCTCTTTCTACCTGAACAACCCTCACTCTCCGCCCTCCTCGTTCTCTCCATCCAGCAACCGTCTGGCATGCAGCCATCACAGTGAGAAAAAACTTGAGTCGACTAAAGACTCGTTCTCCCATAAACGCCACCCCACCTTCTCTTCGTCCCCCAATAACCGCCCCTTCTTTCAGCCATCCCTGTGGGCGAGTACCTGGCGTGTGCGCTGCTGGTGTGGTTTGGAATCCGCTCCATCCAATCCGCTCTCAAGCTGCCCGCCTCGCTCATGCACTCCGCGCGTCCTTCTGCACAGCCAATCCTTCCTGGTGGCACTCGCTAATATCCTGCCACTCACCACTTTCCTGATTCACTGCTTCCCCCCTCCTCCCCTCCCCCTCTCCCTCCACCCTTCCCCCCTTCCCTCCTCTCCCTCCTCTGTCCCCTCCCTTAACATCCACTCCCCCCATGCAGCCATCCCCGTGGGCGAGTACCTAGCGTGTGCGCTGCTCGTGTGGTTTGGAATCCGCTCCATCCAATCTGCTCTCAAGCTGCCCGCCTCGCCCATGCACTCTGCCCCCGCTGCTGCTGCTGCTTCTGCGCCGGCTGCCGGCTCCGCCGCTGGGGCAGCGGAGGGGGACGAGGAGGAGGGGGAGCTGGCAGAGGCGAGGGAGTTTGTGGAGAAGGCTGAGGTGAGGGCGGGGCGTCCATGTGTGATGTCGTGTGTGCGTGTGCGTGTAAAATTGTATGTATGGGTGTGCGAGGAGGAGCAGACGAGGAGGGGGAGCTGGCAGAGGCGAGGGAGTTTGTGGAGAAGGCTGAGGTGAGGGCGTGTGTGTGCGAGGCCATTTGTGCGTGTGTGCGAGGTCATGTGTGCGTGTGTGTGAAAGTGTATGTATGGGTGCGCGAGGAGGAGCTGGCAGAGGCGAGGGAGTTTGTGGAGAAGGCTGAGTAAGCGGTTGTGCGAGGTTTTGCGTGTGTGTAAAAGTGTATGTATGGGTGTTTCAGAGGATCAGGTTGAAAGGGGGATGAAGTGAGGGGGAAAGGAGTGAGGTGGAAAAGAAGTGAGGGGAAATAAAGTGAGGGGGGGATGGAGATTATGATATTTGACGCATACACACATAAAGTTCAGGTTCCCTAATGCATGTGCGTTCCTTAATTTCAATCTGTGCGTGTGCCGTGATCATAATCTTTCTCCATGGCCCATATGTCCTCGTGCAGGCAGAGAAGCCAGTAGCCACTTCTCTGGAAGTCTTCTGGGAGGCCTTCTCCCTCATCTTTCTTGCAGTATGTCTTCATCCGTCTCTACTCCTGCTCTCTCACTCTCTCCCCGTCTACAAGCAGTAAATCTCCCCGTTGCATTGTGGTGTGTATTGACTAACATGCTGCTGTATGCATGTGCATGCCTATGCATCCCCGTCTCCCCCTCGTGTTTCCACATTCGTCTCGCCCGACCCTTCAAACCTGCTCGCATAGCATCAATCCAACCCTGTTCCCTTCCCGCTTTGCATCAACATGACTCTACAACTCTGTTCCCGCAAACTTCTTCACAGGAATGGGGAGACCGCTCAATGCTTGCCACCATTGCACTCGGAGCAGCCCAGGTGTGTGCGTGCACTGGGGCACCCCCCCTCCCCATCAACACCCAAAACCCAGAATCCCGCATGCTGTTTCTCATGCTTGTGCTGCTATTGCTGTGTTCTCTTCTTTGCCCGAGCAGCAGCCTACATTCATGCACCACTCATTTCGTCTCTTTCCCATCCCATCCCCGGACCCCGGTCCACCTCCCTTCCGCCGCCCTGTCTCCTCCTCTTTCCCCATACTTCCCGCTGTCCCCTCCTGTCCCCCTTACCTCCTTCTTTCCTTCCCTGTCTCTTCTCATGTTCCCTCTGTCTCCCTCCCATCACGCTCAGAATCCTGTGGGGGTGGCGATGGGGGCCACGGTGGGGCATCTCCTGGCAACGGGCCTGGCAGTCATAGGAGGCGCACTGCTCTCCAAGCACATATCCGAGCGCTTTGTATGCTCCCCGTGCCCCTCCCGTGCCCCTCCCATGCCCCTCCCATGCCCTCCCGTGCCCCTCCCATGCCCCCCCATGCCCCTCGAGGACCTCCTTCCCGCCCCTCCCATGCCCCCCCATGCCTCCTCCAAACACAACATTGAGCCCTTCTCCATTTTGCTATTGCCTTTCGTATAGCAACGGCCTTCTGTCGTGGTTGCCTTCTCCTTTGGCGTTTAGCCTCTTACCACATGCCAGTCCTCCTCACCTGCCTCTCCACATCCTCCCTCCTGGTTCCCCACTTTCATCCCACCTCCCCGTTCCAACCCAGTGTGCTTCTACCCCTCCTTCCCCCCCTTCTCCTCCTGTCCCATGCGTAACACTATGCGCGTCCTGCCTCCCTCTGTCCTATCATCCCCCTCTCTTTCCATGCAGATTGGCATTGCTGGCGGGGTGCTCTTCCTCATCTTTGCAGCTGCCACGATCTTTGGTGTCTTTTAGAACAAACATTAACGCGCACAATAAAACAACTCTTTCCAAATTCACCTACTGTAGTAGCATGACCTGTGGCTTGCTTTCTCCGTCAGTTATGAGATGTAAAAGAAATCCAGTTCTGATTCTGCCAAGTTTTTTGGTTTCCACAAGGCACTGATGCAGTGTTTCCTTGGTACTACGGTATACATACCTGGACGCTTGAGCACAGCCCAACCAATCACTAACTGACTTCTGCAGTGCAAATCAGACACATGGACCATATTGGTACCGTATTACGGCGCACTGCACATATTGCTGTGATATGATCCATGTTCACTCACCCACAACAAGCCTACCGGTAACTCTTTACCACACCATTGCAGCTGGTGGTATGTGAAGCCACCTCCACACATCAACCATTGAGGAGATTACCGGTACCGTCACCCCCCGGATATACCCCCATGGGGGGCAATAATAAAACAGGTTTTTTCAAGGGGGTGGGCTTATAATCGAGTAAATTTATAAGCGCCGGCGTTTATAAAATGACATTCATATTTTTTTATATTTTTGAACACCAAACTGTAGGTCTCGTGCTTGCCCTTTCAATCGAGTCGAAGTTACATGGGGTCGTCTGTGAAATTCTCGCGCCCGCTGGGAGACACACCCAATCTGACTCACATCCAGCTCCTGGCAGCTCCTGACAGCTCCTGCTGACTGGACCCGCATCCAGTGCAGGGTCCGAATGTGAAGGGAACCGAATGTGCAACATATCTGCCTGCTAAAGTAAAAATCATTACAACGTTTTGTACACATTTCAAATTTTAAAGTTTACGTGCGCTTATAATAAAACTAGTTTTTTTCAGGGGGTGCGCTTATAATCGAGGAGGGGATATAAGCGCCATATGCCAATTAGAAGCGCCAGGCGCTTATCCTAGGGTGGCGCTTATATCCGGGGGGTGACGGTACCTTGTCTGTTGTGGCTAGGTTGCATCTGTTGGAAACATGTAGTTTGCACTTCTGATGTGTTGAAACACTGAGTCGTAAGCGAGGCGAACGATAACGAAGCAACAGGAAGTTTTTGTTTTGAACTAGGCTTGCCAGCGCAAAAGTGTTGGCTAGCAGAAACCTGGATTTCGTGCGGACACTTATCCTCCTCAACAATGTGCACTATCGCTTTACGGTAAGTGAAGGTCAAAGGTCAGCGACCTTTGACTCGCCGAAGGCAGCGCGACAGCAATGACACATAACTGACTCGATATTGAGCAGTTACCCAAATCGTCGATGTATCGAACCACAACAGCGGTTACAGTTGTCAAACTATATCTGTACTAGTTTTGTGTAGGCTATAGTGGGTAGCCCATATGGGGTACAACCCAATATTAGGGTTAGTACTTGTACCCACGATTCATCATTCTAGCTTCTCATCTTGACATGGTTTCAGAACAGTAGGTCCGTAGGACCGTTTTTTCGGGCCCACCATTTCGACTGCGGTTACCGCATTACCCCACCGCCTGTAGCCCCGCACACCGCCTGCCCCTGCCGCGGCCGCCTGCTATGCCCTGCGCGCAGCCCGCCCAGCTGCCCTGCCGGCCGCCTGCAGCCTCGCGCGCTGCCTGCCACAGCCGCGGTCGCCCGCTACGCCCAGTGCGCCGCACGCTCTGTTGCCCTGCAGGCCGCCTGCAGCCCTGAGCGCCGCCTGCCACAGCCGCGGCCGCCCGCTACGCCCAGCGCGCCGCCCGCCCTGCTGCCCCGCCGGCTGCCTGCTGCCCCGCGCGCCGCCTGCCTACTCAGCCCGCGTGCCGCCTCTGCGCCTGCCCCTATTGCAGCCGCCCGCTTCAGCCCAGCGCGCTGCCCCTGCTACTGCTGCTTGCCTGCAATCGCTCGGCCCTGCCAGTTCCGCGCCAGCAGCTATAGCCACCTTTCGCGTTCTGTCGTTCGATACTGAGGGCCGCCCGATTCAGTTCGAGACTTGGCTCGATGACCTGCAGTTGTTCCTAATGAGCGATAGCAAGGACAATGTCTCTCTCTTTGACCACATGTCTGGTGCCTCAGTCGCTCCTGCTGCCACAGCTGAGCTTAGCGCCCGTTTCCAGTGGCAGACTCGTGTCGTTGCTGCTCGCCTAGCCGTTCGCAACCACCTGCTGTTAGCCGAGCTCACGCATTTTGGCGAACACAAAACCGCTAAGGCCCTGTACGACGCAGTCGTTGCTCGATACTCCTCCCCTGCTTCTGCTGCACTTAGCCACCTCATGCTGCCCTACCTGTTTCCTGAGCTGTCCACCTTTGTCACAGTTGCCGATCTTATCGCCCACCTTCGCACTAGTGACACTCGCCTTCGCGCCGCCCTCCCCAAAGAGTTCTTAGCTAAGAACCCGCCTCCGATGTACTGGACCCTCCACTTCATAGTGACCTGTCTCCCTGACTCTCTTCGCTTGGTCAGGGACCACTTTCTTGCTCGCTGTCCCACCGATCTCACTGTCGACCTTCTAGAGGAGCAGCTTCTAGCCGCCGAGATAAGCATAGTCACTGTAGGTGCTGCTCGTGACGCTCCTCGCACCCCCATCTTTGAGGGGTGCTCTCCCTCTCCCCTCACCCCCTCCTACGCTACTGCCGCTGCTGTTGACTTCCTTGGTGCTGATTCTGCTCCTAGTGGGAGGCACTGCAGCGACAGCCAAGAGTAGTGGAGGTGGCACCAGGAGGGGTGGTGGTGGATGAGGTGGAGGAGGAGTAGGTGGCAGAGGGAGTGGTGGCAGGAGTGCTGACGGGAGTGGTGGCGTCGGTGGCGGCGATGGGAGTGGCGGTGGAGGCGGTGGCGGCAGAGGGGGTGGCGGCGGCGGTGGCGGTTGGGGCGGCGGCGACGGTGGCAGTTGGGGCGGCGGCGGCGGCGGTGGCGGTTGGGGCGGAGGCGCTAGCGCTGGCCAGAGACAGCAGCAGCAGCAGCGTCCCTGTGAGGCTCTTACGCCCCAGCAACTTCATGAGTGGCTTGCTTAGCATGGGACGTCTGGGGGTAGTGGTCGCTGCCCGTATGTCAATCGCACAAGTGACCGCGCTGGTCAGACATGCGGGAAGTTCCACACCCAGAACCGCTGCTTCTCCCGCCTTGATGACGCCTAGCGTGAGGAGATGGGCGAGGAAGTCGAGCGCCCTCGTTGGCATGAGCTGCTTAGGGCTGGTGTAGACATCTTTGCTCTTGACTATGATGCTATCCTTGCTGCCGTGTACGCATTGACTATTAGTGCTGAGGGAGACTTTTACTTGTGTGTGCCGCCTGACCCAGGTATAGAGGCTGCTGCCTTAGGTGCGAGCGAGTCCGCTCTCTCAGGTACTGCGCCTACTGAGGCCTTGCACACCTTCACGCTTGACTCAAGTGCTTCCCGCTGTTTCCTTCGTGACAGTACTGCACTCACACCACTCACTACAGCTATTGAAGTCTCTCTGGTTGACCCCTCAGTGGGCCCAGTTTTTGCACGGTCCACCACTGTGCTCCCGTGACCGGCAGTTTCGTTTGGCTCACTGTCAGACCTACACCTCCCCTCGTTCTCTACGAACTTGATGAGCAACGCAGTTCTCCAGGACCAGAGGGTTGACACCTTTACCCCTGGAGGATAGTGTGTGGCGATCTGTACGTGCTCCCGGACTGGCCGCCACCTTGTCACGTTTACCCGTCGACCAGGGTCGAGTCTTTACACACTGACGACTGCGTCTCCTCAGGTAGGTGCTACTGGTCAGGTGTCTACGTCAGCTCAGATAGCCTCCTCTTGTTCGTGTCGCTCCCTGTCGCACCAGACTCTTCTCTAGCACCACCGGATGGGTCACCCCTCCTTGCCACGTCTTTGTGGCATGCACCGTCGCCTCCTTGTGTCTGGTCTTCCCAGGTCTCTCCCTCCCCTCCCTGCCTCGCGTGCGCCACCCTGACTTTTTGTGTCGAGGGGCGGCAGCGCACCACTCCTCACTCCTCCTTGTTTCCTCCGACACATGCTCCCGTGCAAACCCTCCATATGGACGTGTGGGGCCCAGCCCGTGTTCGTGGACAGGGCGGCGAGCGGTACTTTCTGCTGGTTGTCGACGACTACTCGCGTTACACCACGATCTTCCCCTTGCGCACCAAGGGTGAGGTCCCTGCTTTCCTGATCCCCTGGATCTAAGCAGTTTGTCTCTAGCTCCGCGAGCGGCTCCGACAAGACTTTCCTGTCCTGCGTCTGCACTCTGAAAGAGGTGGTGAGTTCTCCTCCGACCTCTTGTGAGCCTTCTGTTAAGGGTAGGGCATCCTCCAGTCGTTCATGCTTCCGGGCTCACCGCAGCAAGTTGCTGAGCGCCGCAATCACTTGGTCATGGAGATCGCTCGTACCTCTTTGATCCATGTAGCGGCTCCCTATTATCTGTGGCTGTTTGCTGTCCGATACGCTGCGCAGCAGCTCAACCTCTGGCCCCGTGTCTCCTTGCCGGAGACCTCGCCCACACTACGTCGGACGGGAGAGGTTGGCGATGCGTCGGTGTTCCGAGTCTGGGGTGCTTGTGCCCTTGTCCGCGATACGTCCGCGAACAAGCTCTCCTCCTGCACCATTCCCTGTGTCTTCCTCGACTTCCCCCCCTGACGCGCCTGGCTGGCAGTTTTACCAACCCACCTCACGCAGTGTTCTCTCCTCTCAGGACGTCACCTTTGACGAGTCGGTTCCTTTCTACCGTCTCTTCCCCTACCGCACTACCCCTCTCCCTCCCCCGCCGCTTTTCCTCGCTCCAGTTCCCCCTCCGGTAGACCCCCTCCCCCCTCAGGGTCCTGCTCCTCCATGTGTGTCTCAGGTAGACCCACTCCCCTTGGCTGAGCCTGTAGAGGTCACTAGCAACTCAGGTGCTGCTGCGGGTGGTGCTGCTCGGGGTGCTGCATCGGGGGGTGCTGAGCTTGTGCGTGAGGTGCTGGGGGGTGCAAAGCCTGGGGGTGCTGAGCCTGCGAGTGCGGAGCCTGGTGGTGTTGAGCCTACGAGTGCGGAGCCTTAGGGTGCTGAGCCGGAGGGTACCGGGTCTGGGGGTGCTGAGTCTGATGGCGTTTCTCCGGGTCGCTTTCACGACGGGGGCCTCTCTCACCACAGCAGCTACGAGAGTGGCTTGCGTGGCGTGCTTGCCAGAGGAGTCGTGCTGCTGGAGCTGGAGGTCCTGCTGCTAGAGGTACTGCTGCTCGAGGTGCTGTGGTTGGAGCTCCTGGAGCTACTTGGCGTGGAGGCGCTGAGAGTTATGGTGTTTCCGGTTCTGGAGGTGCTCGTACTGGAGGTACTCAAGCTGTCAGGACTGGTGGGGCTGCTTGAGCTGGAGGTGCCGGTTTTGGGGTACTGCTGCTGGAGGCACTGGAGCTGGAGGCAGTGGAGCTGGTGCTGTCGACCCTGGAGTTGGAGACCCTGGAGCTGGAGGTGCCGGTTCTGGAGGCTCTGGAGCTAGAGACCCTGGAGATGGAGGTGCTGGTGCTGGAGGCGCTGGCGCTGGCGCTGGAGACGTCGGGGCTAGCGGCCCTAGAGCTGGGGGTGCTGACCCTGGAGGTGCTAGTACTGGAGGTACTGGAGCTGCCGGAGCTGGGGGTGCTGCTGGTGCTGGAGGTGCTGGTGGTACTGGCACTGCTGGTCCCGGAGGTGCTCGTCCTAGAGGTGCTGGGGCTGCTAGAGCTGGTGGCGCTGCGGGCTCTAGAGCTGGAGGCGCTGGCGTTGGAGGCGCTGGAGCTGGACGCGCTGGAGCTAGCGGCGCTGGAGTTGGAGGTTCTGGAGCTGCTGGAGGCGCTGGAGCTGCTGGTGCTCGTACTGGAGGTGCTGGTGCTGGTGGTACTATATGGTAGCGACTGTTCTTCGCTCTGCCGTCACCGTCGTCTCTGCCACCGCCTGACTCCGTGCTTCGCCATGTTCTTAGCCTCCCGTCTTCTACTAGTCTCCCGTTACAGCCAGGCTCTCCACTCCCTGCTCCTTCTCCTTACACTGAGCAGACAGACTCGCTTACAGAGTGTCATGAGCCTGCGTCTCGTCCTGCCTCGCCTATTTGCGCTGGTCGCACTGGTCATTGTGTTCCTTGTGAGCGTCCTCCTCCTGTCCCCAACACGCTCACTATGGCACTTTGTTCTGCCTCTGTTCAACAGCGTGTTCCCGTGCTGTCTCCTCCTGCGTCCTCTCTTCCGCACGTTCCGTACCCTGAGTCTGACTTAGCTCGTGCTGCCAGCCCTACTGTCACCTGTCTTTTGGCCACTATTGTTACTGACCTTTCGTTTAAGTCTGTTGCTGCGTCTTCCCTAGTTGTTGAGCTTGTCGACTTTGCTGCTCGCTTTCGTGTAGACTACGCCACTAGTCTTGTTGCTCAGTCTGAGTCTGTTTGTCCTCCGTCCGTCGGGGGTGAGTGTGCTCTTGGCACGGACGTTCTTGAGAACAAGCAGGAGGATTTTGAGTGTTTTGCAGCTGCTGTACCTCATCTCGTGTCCATGCTGATTGCACCTGAGGGAGACCCGGATGCACCAGACATCCCGACCCCGCGCTCTCACGCAGAGGCGATTGAGGGTCCATACTTCTCTCAGTGGCAGTCAGCCATGGACCTTAAGATGCCATCCTGGAAGTCCACAGGCACTTACGTCGATGCAGTCCCCCCTCTTAGGGTGAACATCGCTAGTGGCATGTGGATTTTTAGGGTGAAGCGGCCCCCGAGTTCTTTGCCTGTCTTCAAGGCGCGTTATGTTGTACGAGGCTTCAGACAGAGACAGGGAGTTGACTTCTTCCAGACCTTCTCCCCTACCCCGAAGATGACAACTCTTTGGGTTCTGCTGTATGTCACCGCTCAGCGTGACTACGAGCTTCACTCTCTTCACTTTAGCACAGATTTCTTGCAGGGCAGCCTGCACTGAGGAGAACTGGTTGCGTCGCCCAGCTGGCTTCACTGGGTCGTTTCCTCCTGGTACCCAGTGGAGCCTGCGGCGGCCAGTCTATGGTCTCCGTCAGGCGCCTCGTGAGTGGCACGACACACTGAGTACGACGCTTCCGGCTCTTGGGTTGGCTCCTTCGACTGCTGACCCGTCGCTGTTTTTGCGCACCGACACTTCGCTGCTGCCGTTCTACATCCTCGTGTACGTCGACAACTTGATCTTTGCCACTGCTAACACTGAGGGACTCGCCTACGTGAAGTCAGAGCTGCAAAAGAGACACACATGCACAGACTTGCGTAGCTATCTTGGCTTGCAGATCACCCGGGACAGAGCACGGCGCACCATTACCCTGACTCAGTCACACATGGTGCTGCAGGTCCTTCAGCGCTTCCGCTTTACGTACTCTTTGTCATAGTCCACTCCTCTGTCTACCGGTCACTCGCTCCCAACTCTACCTTCGGATGAGTATGTAGAGCCGAGTGGCCCGTATCCAAAGCTTGTGGGCTGCCTCATGTACCTGATGACCTGCACTCGGCCTGATCTTGCATACCCTCTTAGCATCCTGACACGCTACGTTGCGCCCGGAAGACACCGAACAGAGCACTGGGAGGCCACTAAGAGGGTGTTGCGCTACTTGTGCAGCACGTCGGGCATGGAGCTCGGGCTTGGAGGACGGGCTTGAGTTGTCCTCACTGGCCACGCAGACGCTTCTTGGGTTGACGACTTGGCTACGCAGCGGTCGTCACAGGGTTACACCTTCAGTCTTGGCTCCGGCTTTGTTTCTTGGTGGTCTACCTGCTCGTCTTCTGTTCTCATTTCCAGTTGTGAGGTTGAGATCTACGCAGGCACCATGGCTGCATAGGAGTTACGCTGGCTCACCTACCTGCTGACTGACTTGGGAGAGCCGCCTCGTTCTCCTCCAGTTCGGTACGTCGACAATAAGGCCGCCATTGCCTTGTGTCAGGATTACAGACTCGAGCACAAACGAAGCACATCGCTCTGCGTTACTTCCTTACTCGAGAGTTGCAGCAGCGTGGACAGCTTTGTCTTGCTTACGTGGCCTCTCGGGCCAACGTTGCTGATATCTTCACCAAGGCATTTCAGCCTTGTGATCATCAGCGTTTTTGTTCTGTTCTAGGACTTGTGCCCACTTTGCCTCACTTGCTCACCTCTTTACTTTGCTTGTACTATGATCTATATTGTATACCTAGATGCCTACTCCTGTTAAGTAGTGATTACTGTATTGTTGCTGTTGCATATATACCTCTGCATGTGAACTTGCCCCATGGTCTTTTGCTTGTACTCGGAGTGTGTGGTGATGTTGTTATCCACCGTGAGCTTGCTTTGCCTTTCTTGACAGGTCTTGTGACCCCTTGTTCTCCCCCATTTTTCCTATGGGGGTGTGTCAAACTATATCTGTACTAGTTCTATGTAGGCTATAGTGGGGTAGCCCATATGGGGTACAACCCAATGTTAGGGTTAGTACCCACAATTTATTCAATGCAGTTTTTCTAGCTTCTCATCTTAACAACAGTTAGTTAAAACCTTTCGTATTCCTTGTAATCATATAGAGGCTTGTATCTCCTGGCTATTATCAATCTATCTTGCTCTCACACACTAGTGCAAGGTGGTTCAACCAGTCCACTACAACACTTCCGCAATTACACCATCACTTCGAGTCTTAGCCTTGAAATGATCCTAAGGGCATTTCTCAGCCCAACATGGTATGAGAGCTAACGGCGCATTCCTGTCTCGACATTTGTGTCTCAATTGCTTTGTGACACCCAAAAACAACATCAACTGTAGTGTGTCCCAAATGCAAGTCACCTTTCAGTGACCAGTACTGTATTTTTCATTGGACAGCGTGAAATGCGATGACGTCGCTGACGAATTGCAAATTGACCCGTAATTTTTCATAAATCGCACGCGGTTCGCTTTGTGAATGCACCTGGACAGCCCACAATCACCAATTTCGCGCGGGAAACAATCTTGCGCGTCGAAACCTTACCCCAGCCAATCGGTTGAGCAAAATGGGTGTACAGTCATTCGTGTCACCCAATCAAATGCACAGAACTTTACATTTCGCCTGGTCGCGTACTGTCGCAATACATTTATTTTCTGTGATGCAAGATTGCCCAAATGTTTCGACGTGACTCGGGAAAAGGGGCATTGGTACACAAATGTTGACACAGGAATGTACCCTAACGAGGCAAGACTCAACTCTATTGATTAACCTACAACAATAGAAGGCATGGCAACATAGAAGGAAAGGAGCTCCTCTAACCGATCTCCCGGCACTACTCCTACTCCACCTCCAGCCTCTGGACTACAGACAAACGGAGGTACGACGACAAGACCAGCTGCTGAATCTACTAAAACTCTTGCGAACCAAACAACCGTCTTCGACCCAAGCATGATGGAGAAGATCTTCTCCTTCATGTCGTTTTACGAACAATACCAGCAAGCAGCACCTGCGCGATCAAACAACAACGACAATAACAACGGCGTTACCCCCATGAGTCTTGACGGCTCATCCTTTGCGCGCGGAAACCAGCAGCACCCTACCTTTGCACCGTATGAGCCTCAATGCAGCTCCATCAGCTTCATGCCAAACCAGCCTCCACCCGGACAAGAGAAGATATTGGATGCACTTCAGATACAGTCGCGGTTTGCACACAATCTGAAACTACAAATGCCAACACCGTTCGATGGCAAGGACTTTTATACCTGGTCGTTCGAGTTCGAGCTGATGATGGAAGGCGCTCAAATCCTCGGCTTATTTGACAGTTCCCTACCATACTCAGCGCACAGGACGCAGTACAACAAGCAGCAGTACACATATCAGTCACTGATGGCGTACACCATACTCGCAAACGAGCAGCCGAATATTCTGTCTTATCGTGGATACAACAACTCCGCCGAGCTCGTGTACAACCACTTGAAGAACCCGTATCAGGCAACCGACAGTGTTAATCAGAGTCGTCTCATGGCACAACTGACAACAGTGCAAATGCAACCCGGCGAAAAAGAAATGGCATATATCAGTCGCTGCCGTGGTCTGCGCAACAGACTCCACTTCGATGCGGTGGATCAATATCAGAAGTCACAGTCATCATCATTGGCCTCGGTCCTCAATGACGCTCCACCAGAGCCATCCTCGAAGCCCATGGAAGAATATCCGAAGCAGCTCTTTGCGCCGAAATTCACGCCGAGCAGCAAGACATGGACATGCACGAAGAACGTCACAAGAAAAGAACGTCAGCAATGGAGTTTGCCTTTCACATTCAACGGTGCTACAACAATAACAATCGGCACGACAAGCATCACGGACGAAAACACGTACCACCATTTTGTCACCTTTGCCAGACATCAGGTCACTCCCGCATTCACTGCCCAAATCAGCAGCAGTCAACACCACCGCGACGCCAGCTTCGACCTTCAAGCAGTCAGATGGCTTCCACACATCCACATCCTTCCAACCAAGCGTCGTCTTCAACGACAACGTCCCAACCTGCACGAGGAACAAGAAATATCATAAGTTGCATGACAAGAATAACAGACTCTTGTTAGAATATATATGTAACTGTCTGTAGCTGTAGTTTAGTGTAGTTATTATAAACTGTTGGTGGTGCACCTTCTTTGCATGCTCTGTTTGCTATATGTACCCTAGTGCTATAGTGAACATCACATTTTCCCATTCTCGACTTTCTCCTTGGCACAACCCTCTCGACTTCCCCTTGGCCTTGGCTACTAAGCCTAGGCCCTACCTAAACTCAACTACCACTTGTGCTCCGATCTCAACATGGAATCAGAGACTGTTAAGTCCAAGCCTGTGGGCCCGCCTCACGCTTCCGCTGCTGTTTTTCCGGTCACGCGCCTCGGGCGCGTGGCGATTTTCGTCTGTCCCGCCCCCGGGTGGCGAGTGACATCTTTTCTGCCCGTCGCGCGCCCCGTGGCACGCGACGGTGCCCTGCCCGTCGTGCGCCCCGTGGCACGCGACGGTGCCCTGCCCGTGATGCGCCCCGTGGCACACGACGGTGCCTTGCCCGTCGTGCGCCCCGTGGCACGCGACGGTGCCCTAAACTGCCCGTCGCGTGCCACGTGGTGCGCGACGGTGCGTTGAGAAACCGCGGATCCGCCTCTGGCGCCCGCAACGGTGCCCTGAGCCGCCGCGGAACCGCCCCTGGCGCCCGCGACGGTGTCCTGAGCCGCCGCGGAGTTGCCCCTGGCGCCCGCGGCGGTGCCCCTGCCTCACTCGCGCATGCACTCGCTGCAGCCGCCCCTGCACCACCCAGCGCCTGCCCTTGGAGCAGCCGCCCCCGCTCCTGCACTCGGTGCAGCCGCCTGTGCCTCACCCCGCGCCTGCACTCGCTGCAGCCGCCCCTGACCTACCCGCACCGACCCTCTGTAGCTGCTCTTCGGCTTTCTCCCCGCCCACCCCCTCCTCCTTCGTCTCCCTGCAGCCGTGGGGGGGAGGGTATGGGGGTGGCGGGTGTGGGGGTGATGGGTGGTGTGCTTCCCTTCCCCTCCTCCTCCTTTCGTTCTCACTGCTGCAGCTGCCGCTGGGGGGGAGGGTGTGAGGGTGTGGGGGAGCCAGGGGAGTGGCACTGGGGTGGCGGGTGTGAGACCAACCAGCAGCCGTCCCTCCACCTCTCCTCTCTTCCCCCCTCTTCTGCTCCTTCAGCAGTGTGGGGGGGAGGGGGAGGGGGAGGGTGAGGAGACGGAGGGGGTGACCAGCCAGAGCCAGCCCGCCTCCTCACTCTCTCCCTGCTGCCCCTCCTGTGGTTGGGGGGGAAGAGAGTAAGGGGGTGGCAGGAATGTCTTGTTGTCGCCTGTCCCTTTGCTGCTGTACCTGCTCTGTTACCGTGCCTGCTGTTGCTGTTGCTAGTGTACCTTGCAAGTTGTGTTCTGCACAAACTCCTGTTGCAGGTAGTTATGGGGGAGTGTTAGAATGTATATGTAACTGTCTGTAGCTGTAGTTTAGTGTAGTTATTATAAACTGTTGGTGGTGCACCTTCTTTGCATGCTCTGTTTGCTATATGTACCCTAGTGCTATAGTGAACATCACCTTTTCCCATTCTCGACTTTCTCCTTGGCACAACCCTCTCGACTTCCCCTTGGCCTAGGCTACTAAGCCTAGGCCCTACCTAAACTCAACTACCACTTGTGCGCCTATCTCAACAACTTCTGCATCACCGGTTCACCTCTGACCTACTCACTCGAAGAACAACTTGACGAAAGCACGCCTCGTCGTGAATCACTGGAGCCAAATCCGACGTATGCAGTCATCGCCTAAAGTGAAACGTCCGGGAAAGACAATTGGTGTTCTCGGACAGCTGCTGCGGACAACATATGTACTCTTCGGGTCGCTTCGTTCAACGGGAACAACGTCTTAACCGCGAAGTTGTCATCACCGTCGCCAACAACCAGAACCTGCGCACACGACGACAAGTGGTAGTTCATTTTCAATCTCGCGAGACTAACGTTATCTTGCAAATGTCATAAGTTTTGATTGCAGGAGGAATTAGCTACAATTTACTCAGCGTCAGTCAGCTCATGGCGAAAGGAATTCACCTTGAATCCGACAGCACAACTCAGGAGTTCAAGTTGTACAACGGGAAGGGTGGACTCTACATCGGGAAGGCAGTTCTGAAGAACAACGTCTTCGTCCTCGACTTCGTTCCGGATCAAGGCACCGTTGACAATAACGCATGGCTCGCATGAGAACTGCGACGCAACAACCTTCGGGATCACCCTTCACGAAGTCTTCGATCTTCTTTTGATCCGCGATTTTCTGTCGAAGGTTAGCTTGCTTGTTCATCGCGTCTTCGTGCTTCACGCTATTCTCATGCCACCGCATCGATCCGATTTGCATATTACGTCCGCCAGCGTCATTGCATCCGTGACGCGCACTGTCCTTCCCGTGCTCCAAGCAAACACGAGTCACCCTCTGGCGTCTTGTCCAAAATCAGCCAATCGAACTTCGGCAGCCAATCTGACCTGTAACTCTTCTTCGCCTTCAGGTATGCCTTCTCCTTCTTCTCCTCGTCTGAAAGGGGATGAATGGGGGTTGGGGCAGGACAGGGAGGGGGAGCGTCAGGCTTCGGCGGCGGAGTTCCCCACTGCAGCACCTGCTGCGTCATTCGTCGCCATTGAACCAGTCGACTCCAGAGTGGCCGCATCGATAACCTGTGTAGCAAACGTCGCAGCCGGCTCTGCAGCAACCTTGTTTCGCGGCGAGGTGACCCACTCCTCGATACCGTTTGATTCTGCAGCGTCATTCATCGTGCGCGGAGATGGACACCACGCATTGTTCGCTTCTTCCATGTCGCCAGATTCCATGCGAGGACGTCGCACCCATTCGGTACCGCCATCACCCAACGCCTCTTCATCGCGAACGTGAGCTTCATGCAAACTGCACAGAAACTGAAGCCCAGTCGCAGGTCGTGTGCTACATGACGGCCTGTCGTCGGAATCAGCAGCTTCTCCCTCGGCGTCTCCCTCGGCGTCGCTAGTGTCCATGGTCTCAACGGCTAATCAAAGCTACTGGAAGCAGGGCTGTGGCTGGAGAAGCCCACTGTACACATGCTAGACTGGAGCGTTGAAGAACACTGCATTGAGAACAAACATAATGGGAGAGCTGGAACAGGTTCGGTGGTGACCCGTCTGCCAGCCGAGCAACAGGTGTGGATATGCGCCCCGCGCACGAAATCAGTGCACCAAAGAAAGCTGCCGTATCATGCCCGTAACTTCAGGATTGTTCATAGCTGTTGGAGTACGCAAAGCCAGCGATGTATCCATCAAACTTGTTAGCGAGTCAAAGACTGCATCGAACCCGCAGACACCATACGCATGCACAACAAAAATTTCCCACCTTTGATTCGCCTAAGAAATTCATCACATGCTACAGTCCGCCAGTGCATACTGTGTACAACTGGTGACATCAGTTAAGTGAAGACCGGTTCTCATGCCGTGGCAGTGCTGGGTTCGGCTTCAGGGGCAGCATCCGCAGCACCCTCTGGCTTGCTCTCCTCAGCAGCAGCAGCCGGAGCAGGAGGGGGAGGAGGCGGCAGGAAGGCAGAGAGAATGTTGTGGCGCAGGCTCATAGTCTCACGCGTTGGCAGCTTCAGTTCCTGCATGGAGAGGCGAGAATGGTGAGTGGACAGACAGAGGTGCCAATGGAGAGGGGTGTTGATGGGTATGCATGTGTGTGTATGGGTGTAGAGTACAAAAGCATGCACGGAAGATCCAGCAGCAAGGGTAGCAAGGAGAGCAACAGGTGAGATGCTACAAGCTTCCCACTACAGGCCACAAGTTACAAGCTAGAGCATGAACGCTACAAGGTATCACCAGGTGCAGGCGACAGAAATACATACCCCGGCAAGGTGCTTGGCAACACGAGCAACCTCCTTCTCAATGTAGGCGTCTCCCTTCTCTGGGTCCATCACTGCCTTCATCGCCTTCACATAGTGCGCTGCTCCCCTGGTGGCGCATGCAGGAGGGAGGGGAGGAGGGGCAGGTACAGAGGTGGAGGTGAGTAGGGATGAGAGGAAGAGGGGATAGGGGACGAGGAGGTGAGAGGGATGAGGCGAGTCCCAAGGAAAGGACCACACGGATGCTAGGGTGATTTCTGCCATGACTATGGGGAGTGCTAAGGTGATGGTTGAGGAAGGTATGGGAATCCGGTGGCCAAGTTTTGAGCTGTTGTTGCATGTGTGCGGTGACTAGTTGTGAGTGCAGAGAGTGGGCGGATCAAGAGTTGTCCTCTGACTCCTACCACACAGACAGCCCACTCACTCTCGCTCATCACACCATCCCACACGGCGCGCACTTGCTCTGCAGCTCATTAGCCACAGCAGCCACAGCAGCCACAGCAGTCACAGCAGTCACAGCAGCCACAGCCGCCACAGCCGCCACAGCCGCCACAGCCGCCACTGCCTGCTTAAGAATCGACTCAGAATGAGACTGAGTGTTGAATCTACTCAAACATGGCACTCACTTGGTCTGCAGCTCGTTAGCAGGGTCCACAGCAGCCACAGCCGCCTCTGCCTGTGCCAGCACGGCCTTCCTCGCCTCCTCGCCCTCTGCATTCATGAACTGCTGCGCCAACACGTCCAGAGCCGGCACACGCCCAGCCTGCAGGGGTGGAGAGAGTGGAAAGAAAACGGAAAAGATTGCGAATTCTGGGCGGACTTGAGAGCAGCTCTCCTCCTCTTCTCGTCTCCTCGCCCTCTGCATTCATGAGCTGCTGCGCCAACTCGTCCAGAGCCGGCACACGCCCAGCCTGCAGGAACAAGGATGGAAAGACGAGGAGAAGCTAAAAGGTGGCGGATGGAGCAAGCTGGCCACGCTGAAGGCGAAACCTGGGGCACTGAACACTCAGTGAGACAATGGCCATGTCCATGGCTCATGTGTGTTTGATGCTAAATCTTCCATCAAGTCAGCATACATATGGCTGGTGGCATGGTGCTGGTTACCAACCAGGCTCTCAGGGTTCGGGTTCCAAGGTCGCGGTTCAGCTGTCACACCAGCGCACTCCACCCCTCCGTCCCACACATCACACACAGCAACAGACCCAACACACCCAGAGCAGCACACACACAGCAACACCCAGGGCAGCACACACACCTGGCTGCTGTAGCCGCCGGTGTCGCTCCTGAATTTGCCGGCCTTGGCATTGACGTAGCCAATGAAGTCGTTGAGCTCGCGCCCCACCTGGTACTCCTCCCCATCCTTGTTGTCCTTGGGGAACCACCACACCGTCGGGAACCCCGACACCTTGTACCTGCATGGGTCATTGCGGGGGTGGGGGGAGAAAGGGGGAAAGAGTGGGACAGGTGAGACTTATTACGCGCCTCACGAAGTGCCCGCCCCACCTGGTACTCCTCCCCATCCTTGTTGTCCTTGGGGAACCACCACACCGTCGGGAACCCCGACACCTTGTACCTGCATGGGTCATTGCGGGGGTGGGGGGAGAAAGGGGGAAAGAGTGGGACAGGTGGGACTTATTACGCGCCTCACGAAGTGCCCGCCCCACCTGGTACTCCTCCCCATCCTTGTTGTCCTTGGGGAACCACCACACCGTCGGGAACCCCGACACCTTGTACCTGCATGGGTCATTGCGGGGGTGGGGGGAGAAAGGGGGAAAGAGTGGGACAGGTGGGACTTATTACGCGCCTCACGAAGTGCCCGCCCCACCTGGTACTCCTCCCCGTCCTTGTTGTCCTTGGGGAACCACCACACGAACCCCGACACCTTGTACCTGCATGGGTCATTGCGGGGGTGGGGGGAGAAAGGGGAAAAGCGCGGGACAGGTGGGACTTATTACGCACCTCACGAAGTGCCCGCCCCACCTGTTACTCCTCACCGTCCTTGTTGTCCTTGGGGAACCACCACACCGTCGGGAACCCCGACACCTTGTACCTGCATGGGTCATTGCGGGGGTGGGGGGAGAAAGGGGGAAAGAGTGGGACAGGTGGGACTTATTACGCGCCTTTCGAAGTGCCCGCCCCACCTGGTACTCCTCCCCGTCCTTGTTGTCCTTGGGGAACCGAACCACCACACTGTCGGGAACCCCAACACCTTGTACCTGCATGGGTCATTGTGCAAGGAAGAGAGACATGGGAGGGGTGGGGTGGTTGGGTTTTTTTAAACGCCTAAGAAATTGCCCTGCCTGACACTCTTTCCCGTCCTTGTTGTCCTTGGGGAACCACCACACCGTCGGGAACCTCGACACCTTACACCTGCGTGAGTCATTGCGCGGGAGGGAAAGGGTGGTGTCGGGGAACAGTGGTGTTAGTGGGATCGCTTGGGTTTCTCAGGGTGATCCCGAGATCTTGTACCTGCATGGGTCATTGTGGGGGAGAGAGATGGGGTGATGGCGGGGAAGGGTGGGCGTGGATGGGAGAGAAGGGCCTACCAAAGAGGGACTTGATGCAGCGCGATTACATAGTGGTTGTGTGTGTGCGCTCTCTTGTGTGTGCGCTCTCTTGTGTGGCGTTCGTTCTAGTGCATGGCATGGCCCCATAGCTGCCCTACCAACCCCGTCCACACCTTGATCAACGTGGAACAGAAGTGAATCTTGTACGATTCGGGACAGCTAGCCTCACAATTAGTGAATCTTGTTTGCACCGTTGCGCCTGTTGTTGCACGCGACGCACGAATCTAAAAAACCGACCAGTGGGGGTCCAATGACCTGCTCTGCTCTGCTCTGCTCCCCCTCTCCCACCCACCCACCACACCCGCGAGCACTGGCGCACACATGGCCGCGCTTTGCTTGCTTGGCATACCTGGAGGCGAGGAACTTCTCGGCTTCACCGTCCACCTTGGCAATGACAATATCCTTCTCCGGCTTGAAGATCTGCGCCAGCTTCTCGTACGTCTGTACCGCAACGGGGGAAGTGGAGGGGGAGGGGATTGGAGATTGGAGAAAGGGGCAAGAAGGGAAGTGAGTGGGGAGTTGAAGGTAAGGGAGCGAGAGAAGGAGGTAACGGAGGGAGGTGGGGGGAGGATGCAAAGCAAGTGGAACAGAGAGGGAGCAGGAGAGACAGCAAGGGACGATGAAGGCGTAGTGAAAGAGGGAGAAACGAGGGCTACAATGTATGAAAGAAAAGAACCAAGGGGTACTTACAGGAGCAAGGCTCTTGCAGTGACCGCACCTGGGGAACAACGCGGAACGTGGGGACAAACGCACAGAAAAGGGATAGAAGGATGAGAAAGAATATGAAACGCTCATTGAAAACAAAGACTGAGGGAGTAGGGACGAACATGTAGGGAGTGGAAGAGGAAGTTTCCGGTGAGGAGGACTGGGAGTGGAATGCAGTGCAGGCTGCAGGGAAGGGATGAGTATGGGGGAGCATGCGAGTGTGTATATGCGTGCATGCAACCATGGCGGGGCAGTTAAAACACCTAGATTGATAGAGCACTCCTGTGACATCACTATGTGCACTATGCCGTGCCGTGCCATGGAAATGATAGGATAAGAAATAAATAATAACATCTTCCGCCACCGAACTCTGCATTCTTTATATGTTTCCCTTAAATACATTTAAATCAAGAAATGGCAGAATAGAGGTACACCATACACCCCGCCCCCTCCACACCACACACTAACCTCAGCTGGCACGAAGGCCTACACTCTCACTCTCCCATTCCCTCTCCTCACAATCTTCTCAATACCTCTCTCTCCCCCTTTATTCTTTCCCCGCCACCCACCCCACCCTCTTCCCCCTCCCTCTCAACAGGGCGCGTAGAACTCCACAGGCACGCACTTCTCGCGGTCCAGCAATCCCTCGTCATACGACTTAATCGTCAGCACCGTCACATCAAGATGATTTTTCAGTCGACTCTCACAACTCAATTCACTAGGGCGCGTAGAACTCGACGAGCACGTTCTTCTCTCGGTCCAGGACGATCTCATCAAACGTCTTGATCGTCAGCGCCATCACATCGAGATTACTTTTGGGCTGAGGACTCAAAACTCACCAGGGCGCGTAGAACTCGACGAGCACGTTCTTCTCGCGGTCCAGGACGATCTCATCGAACTTATTGATCGTCAGCGCCATCACATCGAGATTACTTTTGGGCTGAGGACTCAAAACTCACCAGGGCGTGTAGAACTCGACGAGCACATTCTTCTCGCGGTCCAGGACGATCTCATCGAACGTATTGATCGTCAGCGCCATCACATCGAGGTTACTTTTGGGCTGAGGACTCAAAACTCACCAGGACGCGTAGAACTCGACAGCACGTTCTTCTCGCGGTCCAGGACGATCTCATCAAACGTCTTGATCGTCAGCGCCATCACATCGAGATTACTTTTGGGCTGAGGACTCAAAACTCACCAGGGCGTGTAGAACTCGACGAGCACGTTCTTCTCGCGGTCCAGGACGATCTCATCGAACGTATTGATCGTCAGCGCCATCACATCGAGATTACTTTTGGGCTGAGGACTCAAAACTCACCAGGGCGCGTAGAACTCGACGAGCACGTTCTTCTCGCGGTCCAGGACGATCTCATCGAGCGTATTGATCGTCAGCGCCATCACATCGAGATTACTTTAGGGCTGAGGACTCAAAACTCACCAGGGCGCGTAGAACTCGACGAGCACGTTCTTCTCGCGGTCCAGGACGATCTCATCGAACGTATTGATCGTCAGCGCCATCACATCGAGATTACTTTTGGGCTGAGGACTCAAAACTCACCAGGGCGCGTAGAACTCGACGAGCACGTTCTTCTCGCGGTCCAACACGACCTCATCAAACGTCTTGATCGTCAGCGCCACCACGTCCGACGGCACCGTCGGCAGCACGATCTTTGCGCCTGCCACCCGCGTACCCGCGTGGGGGAGGGGGAAGATGCGGAGAGAGGAGAGAGCGCCGGGGAGGGGGGCGGACGAGAGGGGGGGCGGGGTGGGGAGGGGGAAAAGAAGGGGTGGGGGAAACATGGTGAGGCCGGGACACAGGCGGGCAGGGGCAGGGATAAGTGCGGGGAGGGCGATTGTCAGAAGCATGTTAGGAGGCAGCAGCGCCTGGAGAGGCCACACAATATGCTGGAGTAAGAGCGTCACGGTGCGCGCGGAGAGAATCCTAGCGCCATACTGCGGTGCAAGCCGGAATGGCGCGTGGCACAAGTGCGGGAGGCGGAGGGCGCAAGGCGGGGGACGCGCGTGGCTGTGGTGCATGCATGGTGAATCGTACCGAGCTTGTTGTTGAGGAACGCGACAATGTTTTCGATCGTTCGCTGCTCCGCGAAGCTGGCGCGTGCGGGGAAGAGGCGCACGGGGAGAGAAAAGTATCGCAGATCAGTTCGTTGTTAAATCCACACTTGAAAGGGAAGATTCGTTGTTGTATACACACAACAACGAAAATGCGAAAAAAAACAACGAAAAGAAAGAGATCGAAGAAAGCGAGAGGCACGCATTGGAGGAGAACGTACTCTCGCGGGGTGGTGGCCTGCGCGGGGAAGTATTTGAGCGTGGGGTAGCCCGAAACACCGAACTTCTGACAGATTTCCTTCTCCGCCTCGCAGTCCAGCTGGACATGACAGAACACGAGGGAAAGGGAAGAGGGCGAAACGAGAGAGAGGAGGGAGGGCCGGGGGAGAGGAGGTGGGAAAGAGGGGAGAGGGAGAAAGTGGAGGATCGACATTGATAGATTGGGTTGGCATTGCCATAGTTTGCTACAGTCTTTCATGATTCATGTATTTGAACGCGTCATAAGCGCTTTCAGTGAAATGAGCTTAGAGGTATCAGCAGCGAAAATGGCTGCACGACTTAAGCACAGGCAATACGAGAGCAAGCATCTGCAGAAATGAGAGAGGAGGCGTGTGACGTGCCTTAGCGATGACAATGTCCGGTGTAGTGCGGTACAAAAGGGCGACCTTCTCCCAGTCCGGAGCCAGGCGCTTGCAGTGGCCGCACCTGTAAGCGGGTCCCAATGCATGGAAGATAAGCAAGCATACTGAGACGTTAATGGCGATTATCTAATCACGAGATTTGCAGAAAGCTACGTAAAATGTGCAGATTTCAAATCAGACTTCTGCGATCAGTAACTCTGATGTTTCAACGTGCTAGTTTTATGCCGGTTCCAGCATTATGAACGCTACGTGATGTCGAATGTAACGAAACGTGTCAGTGAGCATGCATTTCAGTGATAAACATTAGTAGGCACGAGATCGGACTTATTGCGTGGCGCACACACCATGGCGTGTAGAATTTGACGAACACGTTGTCTGTGAGGCCGACGACCTCGTCAAAATTGGCCTTAGTCAGCTCGACCACTTTCGACTCCGCGCCGAGCGACACTGCGAGGAGACATGCCAAGCTTAGCACGGCGAGACCCGCTTTGGCTACGGAAACACGGCGAGCCATGATGACTTAGCTGATCAGTAGGGAGAACAAGCTCGAAATTGGAACACGTAATTGGAGAGCAGAAATTGCGATAAGTAGGGAAGCAAGAATGTGGGAATGGGAAGTGCAAGGAAGCTGGGCAGGGGTTGGTTGGTGGAGGGAAGGCGGGGAGGGGGGAGAGGGGGAGTCAGAGAGGGGGGGAAGATCGGGTGGGGGAGGGGGGTGGTCCAAGAGAAATACCAAGCGGGGAAGGGGACGGAACAGCCATTACGTTCAAGGGGGAAGGATTGGTAAACCGATAATAATCGGCCATTATCTCCGATACTCAGATTTCGCCTGAGCGCGTTCTCAGGTGTAATCAAAATAGACTTTCTCAACGTTGATTGGTCAACGCTTTACAATCACATTTCTCACGCTGGTCGAACTCATTAGAAAGTGACAAAAACAGATCCATCCAGTTTACCCTCCCGACTTGGATATAAGTACGAAATTTACGTAGTAAGAGATTGAAGCCCATATAGTTCACTTGGTAGTGCTCGGTAGCGCAACTGACCGCTAAACAGCGCTACCGAAAGCACTAGACGACGCTACGGAGAACTATTCGGGCATGGCAGAGAAAAATAAAACCCCTAGGGAACCTGGATGCATTTTCGAGAGGAGTCAACCCTAAACACAGGAATGGGCATTGTTTATAGGGTTGATGCCTCCCGAGTCGCATCCCTTCCCGATTGGGTTTTATTTTTTCTGTAACGTGGGTTGCAATATGCTTTCCAAAATATTGGGCGGCTTTCGGTATTTAGGGTAAATCCTTCCCGGAAATTGTCTAGGTTCGCTACGGGTTTATATTTATTTGTTTGCAAGCGCTGTAATTATTTTCTAGTGACTGTATAGAGAGTTTACACAGACAATCTTCCTACTATATCGCAAAACCGTGTTTCTGTTAGTGGTTACACCTGAGAACGCGCTCAGGAAATTTTTGAGTATCGAAGATAATGGCCGGATAATAATCAGATATATAATCGAGTAACGCAGAGCACACCTCCCGACCGAGTTCGACCTGGCGACGTTTAGCTGCAGGTGACGTGCCGTGTCATTCCCCAATTGGTCCATTTCCTGGTGGTTGGCTACGTGGTGGTTCCAGCCAGGAAGGAGGCGGGGGAGATTTTGTTCCGCCCACCAGGAGCAAGACTTCCAGAATCAAGCGCCATCATTCGCTGCGACCTGAAAACATCTCCGCTGCGATGGTTGGTGGGGCAGCAACTGTCGGCCAATATCATTGATACTCAAAGTATGCCAGAGAAAGTTTGCATCGGTGGTACTCAACCTCGATTTCTTATTGCTGATTGGTTCTCGCTTTTCGATCACACTTTCACGCAAATAATACCTCCGAAATGTGACAGAAATAATACATAAGATAAATATGAACAATTGTGTCGAGGTGCTAACCAAGAAATATAAGTTGTATCAAGCACAAATTGCGATAAAAAAACCATCAGGAAAAAGGATGCAGACTGGAAATTAATTTAACAGAATGGGGTCGACGGCACCGTCAACCCTCAGTCGACCATGGACTTGCTGACTTAGAACAGAAGAAAACTAGAGCTACATTGAATGGCATGTTTTGTAACGATGGCATCAACCTTAAATGTTATGCGACAAGATGTTTAAGGTTGATTCCATCCGGACTGGATGCCTTTCTGCATGGAGTTTAATTTTAATTGCATGCGGGCAGTAAGCTCTGCTGGACAGTGTCGTTTGTTTGCTGTGATAATCCAAGCGGAATGCATAGTTCTAAACACTTGACGGCTCATTTAAGGTTAATATCCGAGCGTTTTAGTATTTCTTCTGTTTTGTTGGGTACGTGCGGTCGAGGTGCTGGTCGCGACTATGTTTTAGGATTGTGCTTAAACTTTTATCAAACAGAAAGTAAAGTTACTATACCGAGAAAATGTTGGCTGATTACGTTCGCGAACCGCGTGTGGCATAATCTGAGTATCAATGATATTGGCCGCAGCAACTGTCCCCCCCCCCCCCTCCCCCCTCCCCCCCCCCCCCCCCCCCCCCCCCCTCCCCCCTCCCCCCCCCCCCCCCCTCCCCCCTCCCCCCCCCCCCCCCCCCCCCCCCCCCCCCCCCCCCCCCCCCCAATCAGGAATCCGACGGGACACCTGGGACATCCACCAACCACAATGCGTGCATGGCTGGTCACATCAGCGCCACGGTGGAATCGCCTACCCGCCATAAGTAGCTCACTATTAGTTCGATGAACCTCCATAAAAGAGCCACATGTCTGTTGCTCCATGTCTCTTAATCTAGAAAGACCCATAATACTACTTCTCTTGGTTATCGTGTGTATCACAGATGTTTTATTTCACGACTAATAAATGCACGCATTTATTGTGAGACATAACAAATATGATAATTATTGCGGGATGTATTTCATGCCTGATTTTGGATGGCTGTATGGGGCTACTGCAGCAATACCCAACTCTAAAAGAAAAAGTAGCTGCTTGAGTCTGTTTTTTGAAGTGTTTGCTCCGGCGTAACAACGAAAACATGTCAAAGCGTTACCGGTCCCCGCAAACGCATGTCCTTTCGTCAAGTGCAAATCCAGAGCCTCCAACGTGGCTCAAGCGAGCCCGTGAGCCGCAGCGGCAATTCGTTGTCACTGTGCTATTTTTTTGTGGCCCAGCCTATCCCCGCGCGGCGCCTCGAATCCGCGGCACGGGAAATGGCCCTCCTCGTGACAGCCCGAAGCCCGAAATTTGAGCAACCGTCATTTTGATTTCGACATTGGCCGTCTGCTGATGTCGGCCCGCCCCTCCCCCCTGCCCCCCACCCCCCCGACCTCCAAACCTTCACCATGATTCACGCATCACGCGCTCTCCCGTGCCCTCGACCCCTCGTTTGCCTTGCTCCGCGTTTTCAAATCAATTGCCCGACTGGATACAGTATTATGGACAACACGTCAGCCCTACCCTCACTCGCAAAACTGCATGCCCGAGTCGAGTTGTGTGCGGCTTGCGTGGAGTGGTCTGGATCCTCCTTAGTGACACCGACACCCACCAGTCATCACCTACCTCACGTCACAATCGCCCTTTGGCCCGTAGTTTTCCCTGCCGTCGGCACTTCGCTGTCAACTAAACCTACCCACTCGACACCAAAAGAGCTGTGACCCCTTTACGTCAGTTAGGATTCTCACCGCCCAGCATGTCTCGCCTCCTTTTGCGTTCAAGCAAGACCATACTATGCATAACCAGACGTTCCATCAAGTCCGTCATTCCGTCGTTGACAGCCGCCATCCCTTTTAACCTGAACCTTTAGAGAAAGTCGCGTTCCATTCAGATCTAGACCGACACTCACCGTTCCTGGACCGTGACTCCTTAGCACGTCTGTCTCCCCATCTTCGCTCTTACATCTTGGCTCCTCCCGCACGCTGTAGGGGCGTTTTAATCGGACTTTCTCACGCATTCCTTTCTGAACAGACGAAACCTTTTCCAACTCAGCCTCCACTCTTGGGGCTTTGAAACGATTCTACTAGCTCGTTCTTTCGCTCCCTTCAAAACGGCGGTGGATACGCGACGCGTCGTGTGCCCTGGCGCGACGCGTCGTCGGTGAGTCCCCCAGTGATAGCGTAGAGGAGGCGCGGCAACAGCAGCAGCAGCAGCGATGCGTTCCCGAAGGGTGCTGATAGGCTCTCCTCCACGCATCCTCCCCCGGAGAAGCCCCAACTTTCCGCTTGTTCTGCTAGCCGCCTTTCTCGCTTTGTCTCTAGACAAGCGACGGGTCCTTCAACCTGTCCATGGTGCCGATTCATCAGGTAATTATTAGCCGCCAATTCCTCTCGCAGCCGCTATGCGGCTCTCCGCGCGGAGCGGGCATCCATCGGTCCGAGCCAAGTACGAGAGCTGCATCCGTAATGCAATCTGCGGATTTGCTGGTCGGTCAGTGACCTGCGCTGGACTTTGGGGCGCCTTTTAAGCCGACTGGAGGTCGCGTGGGTCAGTGGCAATCGGTTTGTGTTCGCTGGCTTAGGAGTCGTCCCAACCGCGAGGGATGTTGCCAGGACTCTACGCTTCTTCTCATAGCTTGAGAGCACGCCATATTTACGTCACACGCGCGGCGGCTGGTGATCGGTTCACAGCGGACGCTGGCGAGAATTTTTCAGAACGACTTTATCGCGACGGAGTATAGTGGTAGCGCTCACAGCGGGAATCAAAATTCCCCGTCGTGCATGCCGGGGCGCATGCACCCAAGCGGGACGCAAGGCGCCTTGAAAGTCGGCTCACGGTGGCGATCATTTCTATCTGACCGTCACCTGAGCGTGGCGCTGCGTGGCCTCAGGACTCTCGGAGAACAGGCGCCTCAAAAGGCCGAATCGTCTTACTAAGAAAAACGGTACGCGGCGCGGCTCCGCGACTAGGCTTCGGCGTGAGAGCTGAGAGCTGTGTAACGTACAAGCGAAAGTGTAATTTAGAAAGAAAGTCGTGGTGCTTACCGTGCATCTCGGGGCGCATGAGAGGCTTAAGAGAACCGGGGGCTGCTGGCAGACTCCAGGGCCGGGCTACCGAAAAGTTCTATACTCATCGTTAATACCCCTCGCTCTTTCGTTAGCCCGGCCCTGGAGTCCAGGACCGGTCCGAACGAGTTTCCGTGCCGTGACAGAATCATATCTGATTTGCACCCTTTCTTCCTCTCCCCCCCCCTCTTCCCTCCCTAACCACCCTTTCACATTGCGCAGATCGCGGATCTACGGTGACTCCCTCCAGTTCGTACATAGTCTATTTGCGCTCCGCGCCGCCTATTCTCAACTACCGCGGAGGGATCAAGGGCTATGCCGCGACGGCGCCCGACGTCGCAGACTCGTCGCTGCTAACGACGTCGTCCATCGGCGACGCGCTGGGCAACATCGGTCACAGTGTCAGCGACGCCGTTAATGGCGCAATGAGCGACATTCGCCAGAGATTTCGGCCGCTGCGCGCCGATATCAGGGCCTCTGGCGTGCAGGCTTTCCAGAAGTTTCTGGCGAAGATTCAGCAGGATATCGCGGCGTCAGTCAACGTCTCCTCTAAGAACATCTTTAGAAGGTATGCATGCAAGAATAAGCTTGTATGCAAGAAGTTGTGTGTGCATCAGTCGCAAATTAGTACTACAAAACGCTAACACACGGGCAGCCCTCTCCTCCTGTTCACTCCACCCATCGATCCTCTCTCTCTCTCTCCCATTTCCCGATTCTCCCTTTTCTCCCTTCCCCGCAGCTACACCTACGCGGTAAACGCGTTCGGCGCGCGACTAAATCAGGACCAAGTAGAGGCCCTCGAGTCGCATCCTGACGTGGCAATGGTGCGGCCCGACCGCATCGTGCATCTGCGCACGGCGCACACGCCGACGTTCCTGAAGCTGTCGACGACGCTGTGGAGCGCGAATGGCGGCGTGAAGAACGCGGGCGAGGGCGTGATTATCGGCGTGATCGACTCGGGCATATGGCCGGAGCACCCGTCGTTCGCTGACAACGTGAGTCAAGGGAGAGAGATGAGTGACGAGACGAGACGTGACGTGAGAGGCGCGAGGCGCGAGGCGCGAGGGCGTGAGATACAAAAGGCGAAAGATGCCTTCAACAACTCGACACCCTTTCCCACTTTCCCTTCTCCCCCCTTTCCCCCCCACCCTCCCACGAGCAGACGTACGGGCCGGTTCCGGCGCGGTGGCGCGGTACGTGCGTGAAGTCGGCGGATTTCAAGGCGTGCAACAAGAAGGTGATCGGCGCGCGGTTCTACAACGCGGGCATCAGCCAGGCGGGCGTCGCAATCGACTATGCGACGGACTTCAAGTCGCCGCGCGACGGCAACGGCCACGGCTCCTGGTGCTCCGGGTACGGTGATGCCGCTCCTTGGTAATGCCTCTAGAGAATCACAGGAAATTCGTGCCGTACCGCGGCTCTAGAGATACTGTAGAGTTTGAGAATGTGTGTTGCTCGGTTCGGTGTCCGGCATTTCGTTTCAACGGTACCATTTCATTCGTACAAAGCCAAGCACCACCTTTACTCTAAGCCAGCCAGTCATCTTCCCCCATCCACATGAAATTCGTTTTTCCGCACGTTTATCACTCGTCATTCCCCCCTGCTCCCCGGTTCCCTCATCCTCCCCCTTTCTCTCCCCTTCTTCTCCTCTCCCCCGTCGTCCCCGAACCCCCTCTTTCCGCGGAAACCCCAGGGCCGCGGCGGGAAACAATGGAGTGAACGTGAAAATGGGCCCTTCGAGCTTCGGCATCGCGTCGGGCATGGCGCCGCGCGCGCGCATCGCGATGTACAAGACGATGTGGCGGCTCGCCGGCACAGACGGCGCGAGCGGCGCGATGAGCGACGTGTACGCAGCCGTCGATCAGGCGATCGCGGACGGCGTGGATGTGCTGAGCCTCTCCGTGGGTGGCGGGCTGACGAGCTACTTCGACGATCTTAGCTTCATCTCCGCCGTACAGGTGCGCGCCAATCGCGGACGGACCGAGCGGCGCATATTAGGCTGCAGGGGTTGGCAGGTCTGCGCGATTCAGAGGCGTCTCGAACATCAACTGAGCTTGTCTCGTAATCAGAGTTAACAAGACGCTAATCAGAGTAATCTCGTAGCACCCCTCGCCCTCTCTTCTGCTGCTCTGTTCCCCCCTCACCTCTCCCTCTCTCCCACCTCTCCCCGCCTCTTCCCCATATGGCGCGCGCGCAGGCGGGCGTTTTCGCGACATTAGCGGCGGGCAACCAGGGCCCGCCCCCGGCGGACCTGTTTAACTACGCCACCATCGACAACTACTCGCCCTTCTACCTCACCGTCGGCGCCAGGTACGCTACTCTCCTCCTCCTCCTCCTTCCCCCGCCTTGCTTGCCCCCTCTTCCGCGCCTGGCTTGCCCTTCCTCCCCCCGTCCCTGCCCTCCCTGCCCCACCATCGACAACTACTCGCCCTTCTTCCTCACCGGCGGCGCCAGGTACGCCCTCCCACCCTCCCTACGCTCACCCAGGCACGCCCGCGGGTAACCAGATACGCCCTGCGCGCAGCTAGGCAGGCCCTGCTCTGCACAGTTGCTGCCTGTCGCTCTCCTCCATCCCTCACCACCTTTCCTCCCCGTCGATCTAAGTCCCATCCCCCTTCACGACGCCACCCTCCCCCTATATGCCACACCCCTCCCCCCCCACCCCCTCCCCGCAGCTCGACGGATCGGCGGTACATGGCGAACATGACGCTGGGCAACGTTAGTGGTGCTGCAGGGGCTACCAAATGGCACCAAATAACCCCTACCCCCTGCCCCTTCCCCCCCACCTCCCTCCCCCCCCCCCCCCCCAGCTCGACGGATCGGCGGTACGTGGCGAACATGACGCTGGGCAACGGAGTGGTGCTGCAGGGCCCGTCGTGGGGTGGCAGCAACAAGATGCTGCAGATTGTGGACGGCGGCCAGGCCGTGCGCCCCTTCGCCAGCTCCACGCGGGTATGTGTTGGTGTTGCTTTTGATTTGAGAGTTCTGAGACGTCTCAGATCCAGCTCCACCCAAGTATGTTGGTGTTGCTTTTGAGAATTCTCAAGAGATCATGGATGGCGGCCAGGCCGTGCGCCCCTTCGCCAGCTCCACGCAGGTGAGTATCTGCCCAACCCTTGTTCTACCCACTCTCCCTTCACTCCAGCCTTTACTCTGCCCTTCCTTCCCTTCTCCTCTCCCCTTTCTCTTCCTTGTCCTCTCCCATTCTCCCTCCCTTTTTCTCTTCTCCCCCATGTCATGTCTCTGTTCCCTCCCCCCCTCTCTCACCCCAGGCGAAGCTGTGCTATCCAACGCCATCATGGCCAATAAAGTTTCCGGCAAGATCCTGCTGTGCGTGCGCGGGGAGAACTTCCTCACGGACAAGCTCTCGGCCGCCGTCACAGCGCCTCTCCTCTTACCACTCCCCTCTCCCCCCGCCCCATCCACCCATTCCCCTTCCCCCAGGCGAAGCTGTGCTACTCGAACGCCATAATGGCCAACAAGGTCTCAGGCAAGATCCTTCTCTGCGTGCGCGGGGAGAACTTCCTCACGGACAAGCTCTCGGCCGCCGTCACAGCGGGCGCTGCAGCAGTGATAATCAGCAACGTGGCCAAGGGGCTGAGCAACACGGTCTTTCTCCGGTCTACGATTCCCGTGATCCACATCACGGCCAACCAGGCCGCGCAGTTGCAGCGGTACCTCAGCAACATGCGGTAAGAAGGGGGGGAAGAGTAACGGGGAGAGAGACCGGGCTGGGGAGAGGAGTGGGATGGAGTGGGAAGGAGTGGAAGGGTATGTGAGGGAGTTTTCTGAGACAGACATGTCCTCTGAGGGGGCATGTGGGGACCACCACCCAGTGAGCATGTGGGCACCACCACCCAGTGAGCATGTGGGGACCACCACCCAGTGAGCATGTGGGCACCACCACCCAGTGAGCATGTGGGCACCACCACCCAGTGAGCATGTGGGGACCACCCATGTGATCATCAGCAACGTGGCCAAGGGACTGGCCAAGTGACAACGACATGGTGCCAATGATTGCCGGTTTCTCCCCCTCTCACCGTGTCCCTCCCTCTCTCTCTCTCTCTCTCTCTCTCTCTCTCTCTCTCTCTCTCTCTCTCTCTCTCTCTCTCTCTCTCGAACGGTCCCTCTCTCTCTCTCTCTCTCTCCCTCTCCCCATGCCTCTCCCCCACCTCTCCCCGACCTCTCCCTCATGCCCCTCTCCAGAGCAAAAGGGCGCGTGCCCACGGCGCGCATCTCATCCCCCTACGCCGTCGACAATGACATGATGGCGCCAGTCATCGCCGACTTCTCCCCGTCTCACCCCTCTCTCTTCACCTCTCCGCCCTCTCTCCCCCCTCTCTCCAGAGCAAAAGGGCGCGTGCCCACGGCGCGCATCTCATCCCCCTACGCCGTCGACAACGACATGGCGCCAGTCATCGCCGACTTCTCCTCGCGCGGACCCGTCGTCAACCCGGCCATGCAGGCCTCCTGGGCCGGCACCAACGACATCTTAAAGCCCGACGTCGTCGGCCCGGGGGTCAACCTCTGGGGCCCCTGGCGCACCCCGTCCCTCGCCCAAGCTTCCACTCCTAACTTCGGCATGGTTTCCGGAACATCCATGGCTACTCCTCATCTTGCGGGGCTTGCGGCGCTGGTTGTGCAGAAGAATCCGACTTGGTCGCCCGCTCAGATCATCTCTGCGTTCATGACAACTGCTAGCACCATGACTAATCGCGGCACGTTGATTCCTACGGACACGGGGAGCGTGGCGACCCCGTGGGACATGGGCCAGGGCCAGGTGAACACCAGCGGATTGCTAAACCCCGGGCTGACATACGACGCCTCGTATATCGATTTTGTGAATTTTCTCGCGGGGCAGAGCAGCTGGCGGGCGAATAATATCTTTTCGGGCATGCAGCTGACCCCCGTGCCGGCGTACAATCTCAACCGTGCATCCATCAGCGTGTCACGGATGAAAAGGTTTGTCACGATCAACCGGAGAGTGACGAGCGTGTGGGTCAGGCCGTCTACCTATCGTGCTGTGCTCGTGGTTCCTGATAACGTCGGAATTGACTTGGAGCCGAAGATGTTTACGATAGCTCCCGGAGCGTCGGTGAAGTATCAGATGAATATTACGGTGCGGAGGGCGTCGGCTGCGTTCTCGTATGGGAGCTTGACATGGGTGGATAATAATGGGCATGCAGTGCGGTCCGTGATTGCTGTGCAGCCGCTGACAGCGTGAGGAGGCGGGGGTGGGAGAGGAGAGAGAGGAGGAAGAGCAGTGGGGAAGGAGGACACGCCGCAGCAGCAGTGGTGGAGGTTGAGAATGGATGTATCTGGGTGGTGGGTGGGCCTTGGAACCAGTAGACGGCTGAGAGAATGGGTGGACCTTCAAATATAGACGACCATGCTATATGGTGCATTTTGGCGTTCCGGCTGGAGCTGAGTGTGTTGGTTGGTGCGCCTGTGTACATTCACAAGACACGACAGTACCTGCGTGACACGCATGACTACAGTTTTCTCCTTGGTTACCCTCGTAAACCTACATCTTTAATGGATAAAAATTGGTAAGCCGTGTGCTGCTGTGTGCAATAACAGCGTAGTTTTGTGAGGACACCACAATGACAGCAAAGTTTTGTGTTATGGTATTGATTTGATGGATATGGCAGTGTGGAAAACTTGTATGCATTGCAATGCAACTTATACGTAACCAAGGTGTGAGCATGATAGAAAGAACTTGTTTATCCCTTTCTACTAGCAGCATACGGTAAATTGTATTTAGAAAGCCTGGTAAGCGCAGCCGTGGTAGATCAGATTGTACTTGCTGCGTGAGCTGTACCCTAAATTTGGGGGCTGCCCTTACCAAGGTACCTATCATGAAAGTGCTACAGTACATCCCCAATTCTGCTAACAGATGCTAACTCCACCTGTAGATTATACTGTAGTGATGCTAGTTGTAAGTACGGTATAGGGAAGAGAAAGGAAACCCTTCCAGAAAGCCTAGGGAATACGGTAGTTGCAGCATAGCTACGGTAGCAGTACCGTATTACGTACATAGAAAGCATTATGTTGCGTGAAATGTGGCCTCTACCGCATTCTCACAAGCCCCCCCCTTATGTAGCACGTACGGTAGCACCACGTGCCTCGTATATGGTCTTGGGAGTCTTATATTTGCATTCAACAAGAAGGAATGCGATGCTAGTAGCTTGCAAAATTGTACACCACATTGTACCGTAACCAGGCTTCATTAAAATAATGGCTGCAAGCACATCTTACACCAAAGCATGAAACAATCATGCATTCGTCACGTAAGCCATACCCTCGCTCAAGCCATGTTGATAGATTACACTGTAACTTTTGTGAAAAACATTGAGGGCAGCGGGTAGTGCCCCAGTGAAGGGGTAGGAATCACCGTGGCCACAATTGGAGTTGTCTACCTGCAAAAGTGCAAGCGGGAATTTACCCAATGCAGGCAAGTTGGCTCAACCAATATGGTTGGTGCCATGCTGTAGGTTACTGCATTCGGCACCCAAGACAGCATTCATCTCTCACCAAGAGTCGCCTCGTGTGCACAATTCCCCTTGCACGGATGCTGCTTCACACACACCTCCCGACCTCTCCACACCTCGTCACGCCTCCTCGTGCCTCTCCACACCTCTCCACACATCTTCACGCCTCTTCATCGCTGGAAGAATCACTGCTCGAGTCACTGCTAGCAGACGAGTAACTGATCGTAACAAAGGGGGTGGAGAGCTGCAGAGGGCGCATCATGCTCTGCTTCTTCATCTGGTGCGAGCGCATGCGCTGCAGGATGTCATCCAGAGTGGTCACGGCCGCTGCGATGTGCAACCCCTTGTTCAGCATCACGCATTCGGCACGCTCCCCCATGGCTGCATCCGTGATCTCCGCTCGCGACGGGAGTCCTGTCTTGGCCAGACCTTCTAGGACCTGTAGGGGAAGGGTATGGTTAAGTGGGAGGGGGGAAGGGTGTGGGGGGCCAGGGCGGGGGTTGTTTGGGGGGAAATGGATGGGAATGGAGAAGGGTGGAAGGGTAAGTTTTGAGTCAAAGAGAGTGTTGGAAGGATAGCCTGAGGAGGAAACGGCGAGAGTGGACGAGCGGAGGGACGGGGGGAACCGAGGCTGCAGCAGCACTGGGCAGCATTGGGTGTACCGCTGAAAGAGTGTAGGGTTTTGGGTTAAGGTGTCAGCGCCAGCAGTGGCAGCGGCTGCAGCAGTGGCAGCGGCAGCAGCAGTGGCGGCGGCAGCAGCAGTGGCGGCGGCAGCAGCAGCACGCACCTGGGTAGCCCATATGGTGGGCACGTGAGCCGCCTCACAGAGCCACAGCACCTCCTCCTGCACCTCTGCCAGCCGCTCCCAACCGCACTCCACCGCCATGTCTCCCCGCGCAATCATCACACCGAGCGGACCCGATCCCCTCATGCCCTGGTGGTTGGGGATGGTCAGGGAGGGAAGGAAGAGGGAGAATTGTGCGCTTGTTGAGAATCAGCGTGCCTTTATTTCAACCCGTGTGCTTCCCCTGACATGTCCCACCCCCCCCAACAAAATCGTCATGAATCCCAAGGGGGGAGCAGCAGTTGCCCCCCGAATACGGGCATAGATTGGATGAATCACGCAGGAGAGACAGGAGAGGGCGGAGTGTGGGTACGACGGTCTGTGGAGGCAGCTAGCTCATTGCACTTTGCTGTGAACCTGATCGTCTACATTAAACAGTGAACAAGGAGTGGAGGACCGTTCAAGAACAGGATACACTCCCCTGCTCCCCTGCTCCCCTGCTCCCCTGCTCCCGTGCTCCCATGTTCACATGCACCCACGCCCCCATGCGCCCCTGTTCACACGAGTGAGTGTGTGCGCGCGCGCGCGCGCGTGTGTGTGTGTGTGTGTGTGTGTGTGTGTGTGTGTGTGTGTGTGTGTGTGTGTGTGTGTGTGTGTGTGTGAACTCGCTCACCTGCAGCATGAGCCATGGCAGGTTCTGGAAGGCGCGCTTGGTCTCAATCTTGAGCACCACTCCCAGGTCATCCGCTCCCCGCTTCGCCAGCTCCTCCTGTCATGGTGCAGCGTACACACGGTGGGGAGGAGAGAGGGGAGGGGCGCAGGGGCGACGAGGGAGGAGGGAAGGGAGAGGGTTGAGGATGGGAGGAGAAGGACCTGCTGCCCGTTCCTACAGCAACCCCACTTGTGTGTGTGCGTGTGTGCGTATGTGCGTATGTGCGTATGTGCATGGACACAGAACGGCAGGCAGAAACGCAGAAAAGCGCAAGAGCGCAGCAGGGGAAACGCCGAGCCAGTGAGACGACATGCCACGGCTCGACTCGACATGACTCGGCACGACACGGCAAGGCGCAGCAAACGACAGCACGGCATGGGGTACGAGCATGGCATCGCACCTGCAGCATGATAACATCAGAGGCGTCGTTGACAAAGGAGAAGGCCACCATGTCAGCATGTGCAACAATGAAGTCCAGGTCTGCTATGTCCTTGGCTGTTAACCCCTGCAGCTGCAGATCGCTGTCAGGAAGGTTCATGGCCTGAGGGGAGTGGGGGGGGGGGTGCGGGAGGGATGAATGAGAGGGAGGGGGAGAGTGGGGATGGGGAGGGAAGGCAAGGTTGGTTTAGGTGATATGTGGGAGGGGCGGGGAGGGATGGACTGGGGCGGAGAGGGGTGGGATGGGGTGGGGTGGGATAACAATCTCCTGCATACAACTTCATGCTCTACACACCAAAGCACAGCACAGCACTGGTTCCCCCACAAGCTCTGCTTTCCTCTCCTTCCCCCGCAGCAGCACCCCCACAACCCCTTAGCCACCCCTCTCCGCCGCACGGCCCTGTTGCACCTTCTCGCTCTTGAGCTTGGCGCCTCCGGGCGGCGTCTTGCAGATGCGCACGCGCACCTCCTCGCTCCCCACCGCCTCCACCACGCCCTCTATCTTGCCGTCGTCCAGCTTTACTGGATCTCCCTCCTGTTGCCCCGCCAGGGCGCCATGCACATATATACACACACACACACATGCTCAGGTGGACATGCGAAGAGCTAAACGCGCGGATGGGCTTATGGCCGCATGGAGATGATGATACGAGCAGGAAGAGCGCGGGTCAGAACGAAGCGGACGGAAGAATGCGAGGTTGGGGTTTGAACATGAAGGGGACACTTGGGGCAGCATGTGCGGAAGGAGTGTGTGGGCCGCAATGCCATGCTTGCTCTATGCATGTGCATGGGCATGTGCATAGCAATGTGCATAGCAATGTGCATAGCAATGTGCATAGCAATGTGCATAGCAATGTGCATATGCATGTGCATGCACACACAACCTCGTGCACACACACATGCACAACAGCGCACCTTGAGATTCGTGAAGACCTGCTCCAGCGAGCAGCTCACAGCAGCCGGGCGCACAAGCGCACACGTGCACACACGCATACACCCGCCCACCTACTCACCCACACACCCAAGCACACCCACACCCACACATGCACAGTGAACCGACCTTGAGATTCGTGAAGACCTGCTCCAGCGAGCAGCTCACAGCAGCCGGGCGCACAAGCGCCCCTGTGACAGCATCGTACTGTGCCTTGCTGCCCTCGCCCTCCCCGCGCACAATCAGCAACTCGTCCCCCACCGCTAGCTCTATTGCCACCTCTTTAGCCGGCAACTCCCCTATGCACGCCTCTGCTGCTGCTGCTCCTGCTGTGATCTTCCCCACCTTGTTCTTCTTCGTCTTCCCCTTCACTTCTGTTTTCGACTCTGCCCGCTCGACGCTCACGGGCAGCCCGGTTTCAAAGGAGACGGATTTGCGGCATTCCACGATGACCTGCGGCCCCTTAGCTCCTGGGAGCACGTCCGTCACGAGCAGAGATCTCCTCTTGCCGCGTGCGTCCTGCATCGTGAGCACGTCACCGGTCTGCACCGCCTGGAACCACTTCGCGGAGGCTTGCACAGGGATAGTCGGCAGCGCCGCTGCTGCTGCTCCTGCTCCTGCTGCTGCTGGCGCTGCAGCTGCTGCTGCTGCTTGAGGGCTTGCGGTGGCGTAGGGGGAGGAGGAGGAGGAGGAGGGAGTGGAGGGCGCGGCGGGGAAGAGAAGTGCTTGCAGGGGGGATACTGCTTTTCCCCGGGCGTCCTTGTTGGGCTTGAGGCGCAGCACCCGCAGTCCAGCGGGCATGGGACCTGTTCTCAGCTTCGGCCCTGCTAGGTCCATCAACACCCTGGGGAAGTACAGAGGGCGCAGAGACGGGATGGAAAGGGGGAGGGGAGGGGGTGGTATGGGCGTTAGTTGGAGTCAAAAGGCATGGGACCTGTTCTCAGCTTCGGCCCTGCTAGGTCCATCATCACCCTGGGGGTGGATGGGGGGTGTGCGGGGAGTTGGGATTAAGGATGGGGCAGGCGAGCAGAGGGGTTGAGGCGGCACGCGTGGGGAGCATGGCGGGCATGGGACCTGTTCTCAGCTTCGGCCCTGCTAGGTCCATGAGAACCCTGCAGTGGGGTTGACAGTGTGCGCGCGGAGAGGGGATGGAGGAGGGGAACGGGAGGCGCGGGGAGGGAACGGGGGGGTGGATGGGAGGGGAAGGGAGAGGGGAGGGGAATAGCGGCAGGCAGCGATACGGATGCCAGGCGGCTGAAGGGAAAAAGGTGGACCGCGCGATCTTGCCTTGAGCTTCACTTCACACTCCCCCACACTCCCTCACAACTCCTCATACCCCACCACAACCCTTCACACCCCCCCTCACACCCTCCCTCACACCCCCCCTCACACCCCCCCTCACACCCCCCCTCACACCCCCCTCACCCCCCCTCACACCCCCCCTCACACCCCGCTCCCACGCCTCCCACCCATCCCCCACAAACCTGCAGGGGCGGCCAAGCTGCGCGGAGAGCTTCCGCACATTCGCCACAATCCTCCCCCACACGACCGGATCATCATGCGCGCAGTTGACGCGCGCGACGTTCATGCCCGCGCGCAGCAGCTCCGCCACGAGCGCCCTGTCCGCGGCGGCCTCCGCGGGCAGCGTGACCATGATGAACGTCTTGCGGTGCGGCGGATGCGCGCCGAGCAGGTCCATTGTGTTGCGCTGCAGCTGCCTGTCGCCGTCCGCGAAGTCGAGCACCGGCGGGAGCACGTCCGTCGCGAGAGCCTCCACTTGCGACGCCTGTGGTAGAGTGCGGTGGGGTGGGGTGGGGTGGGGTGGGGTGGGTGTGGGGTGGGTGTGGGGTGAACAATAACTAGGTGAAGCCGAGTGACGAGGACAGGCAATGTTGATGCTGCACACGACGCACATGCAGCAGCACACACACCAGGTTTCGAGACTTGGGCCTGGACTTGACAGAAGACCTCGCGGACGCGGAGGATGCGGAAGCGTCAGCGGGCGAGAGCTCGCGCAGCATGGAGCGCACGACGCGCGTGACGGCGTGGATGGACGCGAGCGTGTGCGCCTCGGTGCGCCCCAGCGACGAAAGCCCCAGGTCCGCGAGCGCCTGCTGCAGGTGGCGCACGTCCATGTTGCGCAGCGCCATGTAGTGCAGCAGGTTGCGCGCGGACTCGCGGTACCGCCTGCGGGGGGAGGGGGGAGGAAGCGTGGGATCGGGGGAATTGGGGGAGGGAAAGGGGTGGGGGAAGGGGATGAGTTTTGAGTCGACCCAGAAGGCATGTTGCGCAGCCCCATGTAGTGCAGCAGGTTGCGCGCCGACTCGCGGTACCGCCTTTGGGGGTAAGGGGAAGATTGGGGGAATACGATGTTTAAAGGGGGCGACGGGTGTGGGGAGAAGGAATCGAGAAGAAGAGAAGATTAAAAGGGGGGATACGACACAGAACAGGGAGCGGGGAGCAGCGGCGTACGGCGCGGAGAGGTCGACATGGTGCCGATTGCACATCTCCAGCTCCATCGCATGGTCTCGAATCGCTTCTAACTGCTCCAGCAGCGCGCTTAACTCCCTCCGCCGCTCCTCGCGGAGCTTCTCCTCCTCCAGGCTCCGCGCCGCGCGCTTCGACCTCCGCACGCGCGCTTCCGACCCGCTGCGCCCGCCGCTCGTGCCGCTCGGAAGCGCCCAATTCGACACGGCGTGCTCCGCCAGGGGGACGAGGAGGCTGCTGGCGGCTTCCGCGACTGACGGCGCGGTTCCCGGGCCGAAGCAGCGTTCGATGAGGCCCGGACGCGCGGGCTCGCGGGTGGGCGACGACGAGCGCAGCGAGCGCGGGGCATCCGCGGAGGACGCGCCGCTGATTGCATTCTCGTAGGGCGCGGAAGGCGGTTCGCCGTTCGCGAAAGCGGAGCTGCTTGTAACTGTTTCGGATGGCACGAGGAGAGGATCAAGGCGAGAAGACCTCACCGCGGCGCCCTTGACGAGCATCGATGCGCCGTTCGAAGAAGATGCAGCAGCAGCAGACGACGCCGCAGATGCGGACGCGGAAGCGGCGGCGGAGGCGGAGGTGCCCAATTGCGGATTGCGCGCGCGCGCACAGGGAGGCGTGGCAAGCGGCAGCGCCGGCGAGGGACGGAAGAGCGAGCCGCGAGCGTGCGAGGCTTGCAGCGGGGTAGGCCCGCGATATGGCGCGCGGGTGCTGGCGTGGCGTGGGGAAGTGGGAAAAGGGGAGACGGAGTGTTGGTGGGGGGAATGAGGAGTTGACAATTGGATCATGGATGGGCTGCAGTGACAGTCAACGTTTTGAGACGACTCAAGGTTACTATAGCGAATTCGTGTCGGTGGACGTGGAGCAGAACGGCGTGGAAGGGTGAGGAAGGCTTAGAAGCTATCTGAAACGTAAGAAGAAGAGCGTAAAGAGAAGTGCGTAAGGAGAATTGCATGAGGAGAAATCCAAGTGAAAGGGGTTCAGGATGTACCCGAAGAACGAGGAGCCTATCCAATGAGATTGCTGCAGGATCGTTTAGTGGCAATTGCCGTTGAAGCCAGATGTCGAAGCGATGGCGACCGGTTGCGTTGGGTCATGCGCGGTCAGGATGTCGGGTGGAACCACGGTGATGTCAAGCAAGACGCAGATTCGCGATAGGAACATGCAGCCAAACGGAAAGGTAAGCAAACATCAGGAAAAGCCAAGTGAGATTGCGAACATCAGCATAATAAGGACCGCGTACAATCAATCACGGATCCTGCAAGGAATGGACGGTCTTATATCGAATTCCTAATCGAATGGCGGACCTCGTTTGATGGGAATTGAGTTGAGCGGAGTCCTGCGGCAGGCGGGATTGCTGCGATCACTGGTGAAGCTGCGAATTCCAAAGCCATGTCAGCGTAACAACTCTGCTAAATAATAAGAGGTTCAGATACGGACGGTGTCGACGCAACTAGCTGGCAATGAGGGACTAACGCCTGCAAATCTAGGTACGCGAGGGAACTAAGCTGTCGCCTCTATTCAACTTCTCGGACTGACAAGAGAATTATAGATGAAAGAAAACAATGGATTCTGGAAGATGGATATACAACTGAAGGACGCGGACTCTATTTATACTGCTCTCGCCGCTGTCGAAGGGGGAGGAAGGGCTTGGGGTGGGGGCACGGTGTACCGCGCCACATCTCCGCGGATGTAAGGGTGTGGGCCCAATCGAGTTTGATCGCGATTGTTCTGATCGGGTCGGATCTGATCGGGTTGCTTGTGATCGCAGTGCCCGAGCCGCCCGATCAGAGATATTTTTCGAAGAAGGCTTCCAGCGCCTGCGGAGCAAGCGCTGTACATTACGTCGCAATTTCGTCCCCATTCTAGCGAGGCTGGCGACCATACGTCACCTGGCGAGATTATTCGTTCACCTGTAATTTTAATAGTGTAACTATTCGCAAGCGTCGCTGTGGGCCCCGATCACATGCAATCAGGTGATCGCCTGTGATCGAGGAAAATCGACTTTGATCGGGGTGAAAATCGGGTCTGATTGAGTTGGGGCGATCAGCTGATCGCGATCAGCTGATTGCCCCTGATTGCACAAAATTGGTATACAGGCTTTCTGGAAATTGTTGATTGCATGTGATCGAGGCGATCAAACTCGATTGGGCCCACGCCCTAAGATACGGATTTTTGCGGTAACGTAGCGAAGGCTGCGTTGTACCTTCCCGAAACAAACCGTTTTAAACACCAGATCAGCATCCATCCACAAATAGATATTTGCAGTAAACCAAGAAGTCTCTCTACAGCCTTTCACAAAGAGTTTAGCTAAGTGCATTTCGCTGTGCGCAACAAGAAATGAAGCTGCGACAGCGCATTCCATCGCCACGTGATGAACCTGACGGACCGACTTTGCGGAGCCTGACTGCGGGCTACCAAACTTTCCGCTACTGGCGCAACTACTTCTTGCTATTACTGACCGTCGTCTCCATATTTCCGAAATGACATCCAGAAATATTTTTCAATTCGTCATCCACCCACCACGGAAGCGTGAAAACAAACATATGTAGAAAACATAAACTATTAACAGGTCGTAATCTGACCTAAATGCGATCACGCTCCACTTCATAATATTGCTGCCAAGCCAGCCAATCACGGTCCATAGCGCCTCGTAATGAAAGAATTCGTCTAGCCCACGAGCGCGCCAATTGTTACTGCGAGAGATCTCGCGAGTGCAGCAGATCCTGAAATCTCGGAGCAGGTGCCCTGCCAGTGCAATGTGCTGACGAGGCACATCTCACCAGCACGCGTCTACTGCGGTCAGAAGCTGCAACAAGATCTTGGGTACGGTTGCGAAACTGTGCGAAGAAACACTGGTTCAACTTCGCGAAGGTCTGCCCGCTTGTGGTTGACTCGGTTCCCGATATGAACAGTGCACTCACAGAAGTGCGATTTTTTACGGCTAGAAGGAGGAGGTGTTTTTGGAAGACCTCAGGAAGGAATATCCTGTATTCAATCATACCATTGCCCTTCTATCGAACAGGCCACCAACGAATCAACCGACTTGTCAATCCGAGCTTGCCAGAGTCGCCTTCTTAGTGAACTCCGCAGCACCGCACTAAACATCAGTAGTACAGCACACCAGCAAGGTGGGTGTGGGGGCTTCCCCCGTAACGAACAGGGTGATCACTGTAGAGAATTGAGATAAGGACAAAAGAGTATGATTGCACAATAGAATAAGACAAGAGTGAACTGTGGAATTGTAGCAAATGAGGATGAGCTTGATAGAAGAGAAGATGATACTTAAAACTTGTGACTAAGAGAAACTTTTGTAAGGTGGAATGCTTGATGAGATAAAAACTCAAAAAAGGGAAAGAGAGTATGAGCTTGTTGAGAGAATAGGAGAGGTGATAAGCACTTAAGTGAATCTTACTAGGGATAGTTGTAGATGTGACTTGTAAGAATGGCTTGGTCTTGAGAGCTTTACTTGAAGAAGAACATCAAGCTTGGTGTTGCGTGATGAGCCTTCCTCAAGCTTGTAGGTAGTAATCAACCTTATACTCAAGTAGAGTATGAGGTGGCTACTCTTCACTTTATGCTTAACTTTGTGGACTAATGAGAGACACTTTGTGAACATAAACTTATATTGAAAGAGGTATAGTACAAGCCTTATAGATCCATGAGGGATACATAGGCATGCTTAGAGAGAGTAACCATCAATGGTAGCCTTGGAAGAGAGTTGCATGAGAGTATCAACTTTGGAGACATAGAACTTGGTTGCTAGTGAGAAGCCTTTGTAGTAGAAGAGGAGCTTGAAGGAGAAGCTTGGAAATGAGCTTGGTGGAGAAGCTTGGAATGCATTGTTGTCATTGAAGAACCTTCTTGAGAAGTTGTAGAGATGCTTGATGTAGATGAATAGTATTGGAGCATATGATGGTGGTTGAGCACTTGATGAGTTGGAGATGCAAGCCTTGTTGAGTTGGAAGAGAGCTTAGTGAGTTGGATAAGGATGAGTGGAGGAGATGATGAGCTTTGTTGCCTTGTAATAGGAGGTGATGGGATAATCATAAAGTCCTTAGGGATGAGGTGGCAACTTTGGTGACTTGGGAAATGAAGGAAGGAAGGAATAAATGAGAGGCATGTGGAGGTTGATGACTAGGAAGTGGAAGCATGTGCTTGAAGGCACATGGGAGGAGGATAATTGGAGGAGGTAAATGACTTGGGTAAACTTTGATGAGTAGGAAAGGAAAGCACATGGAAAATCATGAGGAGTCATGTGCCTTATGGTGGGACTTGAGGATAAGTATGGGAAGTTGGTTTGAATATTGGTTGAGTTGGACTAGAAAAGGCTATGGTGGTTGGGAGTAGTTGGTGGTTGATAGGCTTGAGTTGGAGAGGATGAGTTGGAAAAAGGAGTTTGTAACTTGAGTGGTTGGAATAGGCTTTGGAGGAGTTGAGTGGTTTGGATGGGTTCTTGGGAAAATGTGTCGAGGGTGTTTTGAGGGGAAGGGGTTGGAGTGGCACAGTAGCGTGGCACGTAAAGAGCGTGCCATTCACAACAATCACAACACAATTCACGCTTTCTTGGTCGTTCCTTCGCTCGTGCGGTTCGGAGCTGAGCAAGAAAGCATAGTATAGCTCAGCCAACGAAAACTGCCGCCCATTTTCGCGGTTCAGAACGGACACCCCCCTTCCTCGGGGTTGACGACCCCACGACGACCTCCGCGTGGAAAGCCCAGGCTATCTGCCTGGGCCCGGTGCTGGTGAGCCCTCGGGATGGTCGACGACCTGTCGACTTAGAGTTCCGCTGAGACAATCCCGAGAAGGACGTCTCAGCCGCGTGTCAGAATACCAGCTCGGCAAGTCGGGCCGCGATGATCGCCACGCGGCCACAAAGGGACGCCCGAGATAGTCCCCTGGATGGCGGGGCCACCGAGGTCTGCCAGGTTGGACACGACGGGCCAACGGAAGGTCTAGGGTGCTTCGCGTGGGAGATTCTCGTGCATGAACGTGGCAAGGTCGGTGCATACCAGACGGCATTCATCCAACGGTTGCCCACATGCGCAAGGAGAAATCCGGCCGTCCACTATCTATGGCTATGTGCAGTGGACACTGATGCTGCGGGAATGTCGGCGTCGACCAGAAGAGCATCATCGTGGTGCCACTCGGCAGTGTCTCCCGCCCTCGAGCTACCGAGCTGCACCTAATTCGGGACCACGCCACGTTGCCGCACGAAAGAGCCAGCGTGTAGCAGCCACGAAAAGAGCATGATGAGCGAAGAGCTGCAAGCAAGCAGCCATGCACGCCTGGTGGCACGTCGGACACGGCGCCGCCGCACGAGCGTACATGCATGGCGGCGTCCTGCACTGGGGTTTGCGTGGAGCGCCAAGTGGTGTGGAGTCGCTCACGACCATACCCATCCGTGGTCCCCGAAATGGTCGCTCATTCTGCCTGCCATTTTGTGTGCGTGTACGTCCGTAAGCTGGCACTTAGCTTTTTTTTTACCATTGACTTGACGGCCGGCACTTAGATTTTCTCTGGACGCGTAACGTCGGCGTCGTGAGAGTAGGCAGTGTTGAAAAAGAATGAATGAACTAACAGTGAAATGAGTACAAGTATGAAAACCTAGAAATGTGTACCCCCTATAGGCTAACCCACTGTAGCCTAAACAACTACAACAACATATATAATGTTTGACACACCCCCGTTGGCGAAGTGGGGGAGAACTAGGGGTCACGAGACCAGTCAAGTAAAGCAAAGCAAAGCAAAGCAAAGCAAGCTCAGGGTGGATCACAACGTCACCACACAATCCGAGCACAAGTTCAAGGCCACAAGGCCAGTTCACATGCAGGAGTACATATATATATAACACTGAACAAGCAAGAGCAGTAATATATATATGTAACAGTACAAAGAGGGTCAAGAGGAGAGCAAGTGAGGCAAGACAGACACAAGACCCAGCTGGGTACAGCAGCGCTGATGATCACAAGGCGGAAGTGCCTTGGTGAAGACATCAGCAGTGTTGGCCTCAGAGGCCACGTACGCAAGTCGCAACTGACCACGCTGCTGTAGCTCACGAGCAAGGAAGTAGCGGAGAGCAATGTGCTTTGTTCTGTGCTCCAGTCTCTGCTCTCGACACAAGGCCAGCATAGCCTTGTTGTCGACGTACAGGACTGGAGGAGAACGAGGCGGCTCTCCAAGGTCGGTCAGCAGGTAGGTGAGCCAGCGAAGCTCCTGAGCAGCCATGGCCCCTGCGTAGATCTCAGCCTCACAACTAGAGCCGAGAACAGAAGACGAGCAAGTAGCCCGCCACGAAACAGAGCCGGAACCAAGGCTGAAGGTGTAACCCTGTGACGACCGCTGCGTAGCCTGGTCGTCAGCCCAAGAAGCGTCTGCGTGTCCAGTGAGGACCACTGGACTCCGCCCTCCAAGCATTAGCCCCATGCCTGACGTACTGCACAAGTAGCGCAACACCCTCTTCGCTGCAGCCATGTGCTCTGGTCGGTGTCTCCCAGGAGCAACATAGCGTGCAAGAATGCTAAGAGGGTATGCAAGGTCAGGTCGTGTGCAGGTCATCAGGTACATGAGACAGCCAACAAGCTCTGGGTACGGGCCACTCGACTCTACGGACTCATCCGAAGGCAGAGCTGAGAGCGAGTGGCGAGTAGACAGAGGAGTGGCCTGAGGCGAGGAGTACGTGAAGCCGAAGCGCTGAAGGACCTGCTGCACCATGTGTGACTGAGTCAGGGTAATGGTGCGGCGTGCTCTGTCCCGGGTGATCTGCAAGCCAAGGTAGCTGCGCAGTTCACCCAGGTTAGTGCACGTGTGTCTCTTCTGCAGCTCGGACTTCACGTAGGCGAGTCCAGTAGTGTCAGCTGTGGCAAAGACCAAGTCGTCGACGTACACGAGGATGTAGAACGGCGGCAGAGAGGTGTCGGTGCGCAGAAACAGCGACGGGTCGGCAGTAGAAGGAACGAACCCAAGAGCCGCAAGCGTAGTCCTCAGTGTGTCGTGCCACTCACGTGGCGCCTGGCGGAGACCGTAGACTGGACGCGGGAGACTCCACTGGGTACCAGGAGGGAAAGACCCAGTGAAGCCAGGTGGGCGGCGCAGCCAGATCTCCTCGTGCAGGCTGCCCTGCAAGAAAGCTGTGCTGAAGTCGAGAGAGTGCAGCTCGTAGTCCCGGTGAGCAGCAACGTGCAGCAGTACCCGAAGAGTGGTCATCTTCGGGGTGGGGGAGAAGGTCTGAAAGTAGTCAACTCCCTGCCGCTGACTGAAGCCACGAGCCACGTAACGCGCCTTGAAGACAGGCGGAGAACCCGGCGGCCGCTTCACCCTGAAGATCCACATGCCACTGACGATGTTCGCCCCAGGAGGGGGGACAGCGTCAACGTAGGTGCCTGTGGACTTCCAGGAAGCCATCTCTGCATCCATAGCTGCCTGCCACTGAGAGGAGTAGGGACCCTCTATCGCCTCCGCGTAAGAGCGCGGAGTCGGGATGTCAAGTGCATCCGGGTCTCCCTTAGGGGTAAGCAGTACGGACACGAGATGAGGTGAAGCAGTGGCCAAGCACTGGAACTCCTCCTGCCTGTCCTCAAGGACGTCCGTGCCAAGGGCACACTCACCCCCGACGGACGGAGGACAGACAGACTCAGACTCAGCGACAAGACTCGCAGCGTAGTCTAGGCGACAGCGAGCAGCAAAGTCGACGAGCTCAGCAACTAGGGCAGACGTAGCAGAAGGCTCGAAAGAAGGGTCAGTGACTGCAGTAGCAAGGAGACGCGTGACAGTAGGACTGGCAGCACGAAGAGAGTCCGACGCAGGGTCGGCGAGAGCAGGAAGAGTGGACGAAGGAGGAGAAGGCAAAGGGGCACGCAGAGGAGCAGTAGACGGACGTAGAGACATCCGGTGCGTGCCAGGGGCAGGAGGAGGACGCTGGCGTGAACTACGAGCACTAGCGCTAGCAGGACTGACAGGCGACGCAGGACGAGACGCAGACTCACGACGCTAAGTAAGACCGCCAGTAGGACCAGTGTAAGGAGAAGGAGCAGGTAGTGGGGAGGCCGGCTGCAACTGTAACTGTGACGGGACAGGCTGTGAACATGCTAAGGGAGGAGGACCACGAGGAGGCGAGAGACCAAGAACCTGCTGAAGGAGCGGAACGAAGTACGGCTGAGGGCGCGCGGTGACGCCAGACACAGCAGGGACAGCACCTGTGCCCCCAGCGGCAGTACCATAACCAGCAGCAGCTCCAACGCCCAGGTCCTCAGTACTAGCCTCAGCACCAACGCCCGAGTCCTCAGCACCAGGAGTGGCTCCAACACCATGGTCCACAGCACCTGCCGCAGCTCCAACGCCCGGGTCCTCAGCACCAGCAGGGACTCCAACACCAGGGTCCACAGCACCAGCCGCAGCTCCAACGCCCGGGTCCTCAGCACCAGTAGCACCTCCAACTCCCGGGTCCGCAGCACCAGCCGCAGCCCCAACGCCCGGGTCCTCAGCACCAGCAGCACCTCCAACTCTCGGGTCTGCAGCACCAGCAGCAGCTCCAACGCCAGAGTCCGCAGCACCAGCAGCAGCTCCAACGCCCGGGTCCGTAGCACCAGCAGCAGCCGGGTCCTTGAGACGAGGCGCACCACTCCGAAGTGTGCAACGGCGCTCGTACCACTCACGGATCCGCTCACGAGAGGGGAGCTCCCGACTAGGAGGAGAAGTACCAGCACCAGTCCCTGGAGTGCGCCTGGTCCCAGAGGTACCTCTCCGGAGGCTGCAGTACTGTAAGTACCACTCACGCAACTGCTCCGAGGAGAGGTCTCGTCCAGGTGTAGTACCCTCAGGCCCAGCACCGCCAGAGTCAGAACTCCCAGACCCAGCACCCCCAGACTCAGCACCCCCAGTCACCGCACCCCCAGGCTCAGCACCCCCAGAGTCCGCACCCCCAGGCTCAGCACCCCCAGCAGGACGAGAGTCGACAGCAACCTCAACAGGCTCGACCGGGTCTACCTGAGACACACCTGAGGGAGCGGCACCCTGAGGGGGGAGGGGGTCTACGACAGCAGCACCTGGCGCGAGGAAGAGAGGCGGGGGTGGGAGCGGGGCACTGCGGTAGGGGAAGAGGCGGTAGTAGGGGACAGACTCGTCAAAAGTGACGTCCTGAGAGGGCAAGACCCGGCGCGAGGTGGCGTGGTAAAACTGCCAACCAGGCGCGTCCGGAACAAAGCCGAGGAAGACGCAGGGAACAGCACGAGAGGAGAGCTTGTCCGCAGACGAATCGCGGACAAAAGCTCGAGATCCCCAGACCCGGAAACGCGACGCATCACCAACCTCCCCCGTCCACAGCAGTGTGGGCGAGGTCTCCGGCAAGGAGACACGGGGCCAGAGGTTGAGCTGATGCGCAGCGTACCGGACCGCAAACGGCCACAGAAAGTGGGGGGCAGCCGCATGGATCAAGGAGGTACGAGCGACCTCCATGACCAGGCCAATGCGGCGCTCCACAACCCCATTCTGCTGTGGAGAGGCCGGAAGCGTGAACGACTGCTCAATGCCGTGCTCAGCACAGTAGGCTGCCAAGAGGTCGGAGGAGAACTCACCACCTCTGTCAGAGTGCAAGCGCAGGACAGGAAAGTCTGAGCAGAAACGCTCGCTGAGCTGGAGACGAGCTCTGTGGATCCAAGGGATCAAAACATCAGGGACCTCACCCTTGGTGCGCAAGGGGAAGACCGTGGTGTAGCGCGAGTAGTCGTCAACAACGATCAGGAAGTACCTCTCCTGACCCTGACCACGGACGCGGGCTGGGCTCCACACGTCCATGTGGAGCGTCTGCAAAGGAGCAGTCGTCGGGGGAAACGAGGAGGAGTGAGGAGCGGCGCGCTGCCGCCCCTCGACACAGGGAAGACAAGGAGGAGCAGGCGAGGGTGGGAGGGGAGGGAGGACCCTGGGAAGACCAGAGACAAGGTACCGGGAGTGCATGGCACGAAGGCGCTGCACAGACGGGTGGCCCAGTCGGTGGTGCCAGAGGACAGTCTCGTGTGCTAGAGAGCGACACGAGCAGGGGGCGGACAGCTGACCTGACGCGGACGCAGACGCAGACGCAGCGACCTGAGGGGGGGCAGTAGTCAGTGTGTACAGGTCCGACCCCGGTTGCCGGGTGAAGGTAGCCAAGTGGCGGCCTGTACGGGCACACGTGCAGTGTGTGACACGCTCGTAGGCAGGGGTGAACTGGTGAACACCCGCGTCCTGTAGTGCACAACCTGCCACCAAGTTCGTAGAGAACGAGGGGAGGTGGAGACCTGACAGTGTGCCCGACGGGACCGCAGGACAGGGAAGGACAGTGGAGGAGGTCGCAAGGACCGGACCCCCAGAGGGGTCAGCGAGGGAGACAGCAACTGGCCGAGCAAGGGGCTCAAGGGCAGTGCGGTCACGAAAGAAACAGCGAGAGGCACCTGAATCCAGTGTGAAGGTGTGCAGTGCTGCAGTCGACACAATACTAGGGGGGGCAGACGTACACGCACCTAGAGCAGCAGCCTCACCAGCACCTGGGGTAGCGGACACGCGAGTACCTGGAGCGGCAGACGCACTAGTCCTAATGCCCGGGTCGGGCGGGACACTCAGGTACTCAGCACCCTCTCCTCTAGTAGACATCACATACATGGCAGTGAGAATAGCATCAAAGTCTAGAGCATAAATATCAATCCCCTTCTTCAGGAGATCAACCCAGCGGGGCAGCTCAGTGGCATGAGGGAACTGAACACGCCAAGCGTCGTTCAGACGAGCGAAGCAACGCTGTGTGGCGTGCGGTCCCCCACACGGCTGGCCAGTGCAGTCACCAGTGCGAATGACGTACATGCAGCTAAGGCCACCCCCCCCCCCCCCCGTGCTGAGAGTACCACTCACGGACCTCCTGGGGCGACGGAGTGTGCTGCTGGCCCTGGCCACCGCCAGTGCCTCCACGACCACCACCGCCGCTACCACCTCCTCGACCACCCCAACCCCGGCCGCTGCCTCGTCCACCGCCACCCCCACCACCTCCTCCGCCCCGGCCACCTCCCCCGCCGCTGCCGCCACCCCCCTCACTGCTGCCACCTCCCCCACCCGCGCCACCCCCCCCGCCACCACCACCTCCCCCACCACCGCCACCCCCGCTGTCACCACCACCGCCCTTGCCCCCCTTGCCCTTTCCGCTGCGGCGCCCACTCGAAGCAGACGCAGTCTCGACCTTCTCAGCACCAAGGAGGTCGACAGCAGCAGCAGAGGCGACAGAGGGAAGAAGGGGGGAGGGAGAACACCCCTCAAAGAACGGGGTACGGGGGTCACCGCGAGAGGCACCTACAGCGACTATGCTAGCCTCAGCTGCAAGGAGTTCCTTCTCGAGGAGGGCAATGGCGAGCTCGGTGGGGCAGCGAGCTAGGAAGTGGTCCCTGACTGAGCGCAGAGTGTCAGGGAGGCGCGTGACTAGGTGGTAGAGAGTGAGCCAGAGCGGGGGTGGGTTCTTGGCAAGGAACTCATCAGGCATAGCGGCGCGGAAGCGAGCCTCACTAGTGCGGAGGTGGGTAATGAGATCAGCGACAGTGTGGAAGGAAGCTAAGTCGGGGAACAGGTAGGGAAGAGAGAGACGGCCTAGAGCGGCAGAGGCCGGTGAGGAGTAGCGGGCAACGACAGCAGTGTACAGTGCCTGTGCAGTCTTGTGCTGCCCAAAGTGCTCGCGCTCATCTATCGGCAGAGAGTTGCGAATAGCGAAGCGAGCATGGGCGTCACGAGTCTGCCACTGTGAGCGGGCAGTGCTGTCAGCAGTAGCAGCAGGAGCAGTAGCGTGGCCTAAGGCGTGATCGTACAGCGAGATGTCTTCCTTGGCAGTGAGCTGTAGGAAGAGGTGTAGGTCATCAAGCCAGGTGTCGAACTTCACTGGGCGGCCCTCAGCATCGAAGGCTAGCACAGGAGGGCTAGCCATGGTAGCAGCAGTAGGAAAAGCAGTAGGAGCAGTAGGGTAGTAAGGGCGGCGCGGCTCGGTACATGTAGGGTGGCGCGGCTCGGTATAGGTAGGGCGGCGCGGCTCGGGTCGGGCGGCGCGGCTCGGTTCGGGCGGCTCGGGTCGGGCGGCGCGGCTCGGTTCGGGCGGCTCGGTTCGGGCGGCTCGGGTCGGGCGGCTCGGTTCGGTTAGGGCTGGCGGCTCGGGTCGGGCGGCTCGGTTCCGTTAGGGCTGGGCGACTTGGGTCGGCTCGGTTCGGGCTGCTCGGTTCGGGCGGCTCGTTCTGGGTGGGGCCGTTCGGGGCCGCTAAGGGCGAGCGTGGGGAGTGGGTGGGGCCGTGAGGGACGAGCGCGGGGCCGACGTGGGCGCTAAGGGCGAGCGCGGGGCCTATCGGGGCCGTGAGGGACGAGCGCGGGGCCGATCGGGGCCGTAAGGGACGAGCGCGGGGCCGACGTGGGCCTCTAAGGGCGAGCGCGGGGCCTATCGGGGCCGTGAGGGACGAGCGCGGGGCCGATCGGGGCCGGAAGGGACGAGCGCGGGGCCAACGCGGGCCTCTAGGGGTAAGCGCGGGGCCGATTCGGGGCCGTTAAGGACGAGCGCGGGGCCGACGCGGGCCTCTAGGGGTAAGCGTGGGGCCGATTCGGGGCCTCTAAAAGCGAGCGCGGGGCCGACCGAGGTCTCTAGGTGCGAGAGCGCGGGGCCGACGGGGCCTCTAGGGGCGTGAAAGCCGAGGCGCCCTAGGGCGTAGGTAGGTAGGTAGGTAGGTAGGTAGGTAGTGGTGGGCCCTAAAACAATTCGGTCCTAGGAAGGACCTGCTCTATACCATGTTGAACAAGAATGAATGAACTAACAATGAAATGAGTACAAGTATGAAAACCTAGAAATGTGTACCCCCTATAGGCTAACCCACTGTAGCCTAAACAACTACAACAACATATATAATGTTTGACAGGCAGACGTGGTCGCCGACCTCTCGTAGGATTGTCTGCTGTCCCGACCTGCCAGATACCGCCGACATAGAATACGCATTTAGTAGTTTATCGACCTCACCACGCCGACTTCCCATCGCCCTAGGTCGCCGTATCATGGCCAGAGGACAGCCTCGATCGACACCGCCACAAACCAACCCACCGCCCGCCGATGTCGACATGACGGACGTTCCGAACCCCGCTAGCCAGGGTGAGGACGTCCGCCCGGTAGACCGTACACCGACCAGTAACCCCTCGTCGACTTTGCCGCTGCTTTACGATCTCGACGCCCTGGCCCAAATCCCGCAGGGAGAGTTCACCAAGGACGTTCCGCCCGCGCCCATAGGGGAGTTCACGAAACCACACAAAACGTCGACGCCGACGGATGCAGGGGAGGCCGGGCCGTCGTCTGTGCCGGACGGATCGGGCAACCAGGATGAGGACGATTATTCATCGGCGAGCGACGAGGACGACGAAGACGACCCGCGGCCCCGACGTGGTGCAGGTCCGCGCACGTTGGAAGAAAAGCTCAGGGGGGAACGTGCGTTCATAGAGGAACTGTTGGACGAGAACGAGCTTGAGGATCTGCTGCACACGTCGGTCCCTCGAGAAATGTGGAAGGCGGCCGACTTCGTAGAGGAAGATATGGTGTACGCGTGCGTCGACGTGCTCGGGATGGAGGCAATGCGCCACCTGAAAACCATAGAGGCCAAGAGCACGCTCAAGTCCTACAACTCATGGATATACGACTACAAAAGGTGGACGGCGAAGATGCTTAAAAAAATTGGCGACAAACTGCCGACAGCAGAACAAACGAAGCACGTCGACGAGATAGGGCACTGGACACACAACAACAAGAGCAAGGATTGGGACAACGAGAAGGTGGTCAAGCGGAAGCACATATGGCTGCACGGCCCCCGGGTCACTAGTACGCGGCTGCGCGCCTACATCAAGTTCATGAGGCGGGAGTACAAGATCGACGTCGAAACGAACGCGCCAGTGCGAGCCTACACGGTGCACATGATCCTCGGCCGCATCAAGGCCTGCCAGATGGCGGCGAGGGTGGAGGCGACGCTCTACAAGGAGAAGGAGTTGGGCATCATGCGGGAAATCTCGGTGGTCCGGTCGGAGGTGCGGGTCATGGTCTGCACGAAAAATCAGAGGGACCTCGAGTAAGTTGGCATGCATCGCCGTGTTATGTCGCCATCGATTTGTGTTCCTCGCCCTAATATTCATATCCATATATTGTTATGTCGACAGTAAATGCGCCGACCGTCGACGCGGCACCATCGGCGACACATACACCGCCGAACAGTTCCGCCAGATAATGACGAGGGTGCTGCCGGCTTGGGCGGCGTCGGCATGGAGCCCGCATTTCACCACACCTTCGCAGACGCTGTGGAGGTTTCTTCTCATCAAGGTGCTCACGCTGCTCTCCCACCACAGCCTCATGCGCGGTGCAAGCATACGCGAGATAACGCTCCCCGACATCTTCCTGTACCGACTGGCGAGCACCTCGTCGGTGAACCCGGATAACCAGCCGGTCGTCATGGTGGTCGCCGCGCGGAACTCGAAGACGTCGAAGGATGCGCGTCTTCAACAGAGCTACGCGGCGCGGCACCTAGAAGCGGAGTTGTGCGCCGTCGGCGAGACCGGGCTGTGGTTACACTTCGTCCTCGACCAGATCGGCCAGTTTCACGGCGTCGACCTCATTCCGCCGGTCGACACCAGCACACGCGAGCTCTGGTACAAGAAGCACCTGTTCTTCGCCCGCAACGACCCCGAGCAGGGCGAAATCTCAGCTCCCAGCCACCAGCGATGGACGAGGCAAATGTGGAAGACGAACGGGGTGTTCTGCAAGCGGAACGTCCATGCCGCTCGGGCAGGCGGGGCGCAGGAGTTGGCCATCCACGGTACGCCTCGCGCCGAGATAGCCGAGCTGGGTCACTGGGCTCTCGACAAGATGACTCGAGCCTACATCACATCCATTCCCGTCGGCGTGGTGATGAAGAAGGCCGGCTATTCGGGATTCACGCAGGACTACTTCTTGGGTCGCAGCAGGGTGGAACCGGGAGACGAACTCCTCGCTCTCATCGCCGAGCACATCTTCCCCGGCGTCGACGACCTCCTCAAGAAGGTATGTTTATCGGTGCCGACCAAGCTTGCATGGTACTGTCCTATCCACCACGGCAATAACCCACGTCTGATGTCTAACTGCAGGCAGAAGAACTCGCGAAGAAGGGGTCCAACGCCGATGTTGCGGCCGTGCATTTCTGGCGCACCCTTGTGATGTTCCGCCGCATTGTCGCCGAGGACCTCGCGGTGGAACTCGTCCGCACCCCTTGGCACCCGTACATCCAGTATTCCAAGCTCTGCCGGATTCCCCTCTTCCAGCACTGGGCGAAGAGGGTCGAGAAGACCGACACCGACACCATAAAAAAGCGGCAAGATCCAACCCTCATCCAGCCAGAGGTAGGTCATCTTTTATGTCGACGTCGCGATGTTATCTATGACCGCTACAACCCCTCATCTGCACCGTTATTCGCCTACCATTGCAGGAGATATCGGTCCGCCATGACGCCCAGTATGCGGTCCTCTCCCTCACGGAGACGCTTAAGCTCGAGAGGGAGCGGTCAACGGTCCAGAAGCTCGACCTCGAGGAGAAGATCGAGAATCGCGACGCAACCATCGCGTCGCTCGCGGCCGAGATTACACGCCTCACCGAGGCTCTCCGCGTTTCAGAAGCTCGAAGGATGCCGGAGGCGCCGCCAGCTGCTAACGACCAGTCGCCGAGCGACGGTGGCTCCGCGGAGTCGGCAAGCAGGGGTGGATGAGCCAACAAACCCAATAAACCCCCACAGACGGTCAAGGAGGCTAGCTACGAGCTGAACATAGTGCAGCCTTGGCGGACTGCAACGACCGTCAAGGACGCGTGGCGCCTCTGGACCTCGTGCACCAGCGCCGACACCCGTCGTCTGTGCGACAGGTTCAGGGAGCCGTGATTCGTCGACCGCCACACCCTCCTCGACGGAGCCTCGCAAGGAGCACACGGGAAGAGGGTGCACCGCATGATGAAGGTCATCGATGCGGTGGGCCAGCTTCGCATGAGCGACGGCGAAGCCGACACGGAAGCCACCGTCGACGCGCTTAACAAGATAGCGGCGCCTGGCATTGGGACCTTTGCGGATGCCCTTACGGTGCTCAACGCGGACGCCGTAGCGACCTATGCCGGGCAGGGTAAGGGCGTCAAAGGGCTCGGCAAGATGGAAGTTTCCAAGCTTCGTGTCGCCTATGCGTTCGTGGCGCGCGGGTTAAAGCCCGAAACGTGGGTCGCCGACCTGTTCCCGGACACCTGGGTTGAGCAGATGAAGAAGACGTTGGCCGATCTGGCCCGCGAAAACGACGCCGGGCAGCTGCCTCCGACCAATAAGTCGACCAAGCGCAAGAAAACCGCGTGAATGTTCCCAGGCCTCCTGCTACTGTGGGCTGTTGCATGTTGTAGATGTTGATGCAGCATGCCTATTTTTCATACTGATACTGATGTCGACTTTTTGTTTCTCACAATGATCCTTTTGTTCTTGGCCTAGCGGGGCATTCACGTGTCGTTCAAACTGAAGTAGACAATCATTACTAGCTAATGTGTTCATTACTCATCCTACGTAAAGTAGACAGGCACGCACACAAAGAAACACAAACAACGAGTATCAAAGGGATCCGACAGCCAAAACAAGGAAAACGATATCGACCATTGCATCATCGAGTCCACGCAGCACTCAATCTTAGCAGGCCATCGACTAGGCCGTCGTGCTGTCCTTCTTCGACTTCTTGCCCTTCTTCTCCGTGCCGCCCTTGGCCTTCGTCCCCTTCTTGCCCCTCAGACCCTTCCTCCCCCTGTTGTCAAGATCGGCCTTCATCTGCGCGTCAATCGGCACCGCGATGTCCCTCGCTCTTAGTTTCGGCCCGGCGACGGGGCACATTCCCCAAAACGCCATCGTCTCAACCGTCGCTCTAGCGATAACGTCGGCATCTACTCCAACATTTCCCCCCGGATAGACCCTATCAAGGGTGGTCCTCTGGAGTGCTGGCGCGACGTTGTAGGCAACCTCTCCCAGGGGGCGGTCCCTGTTCATCTCGGCTTTCAGCACCGCCTCCATGACTTTTCCGAATACATCGGCGGTCGCCTAGCTCGCTCCGCCGATGATCGCCGCCGACTTCCCTTCTTCCACAGCATCCGCCAGCTGGGCATCGCCGTTCTCGACAAAGCACCACACAGCGCATGCGGATGCAGCTAACGCCCATGCCGCCATATCCGTCTTCTCCTCCTTGTCTCCCTCCTTCTTCACCGTTGCCGCAGCGGTCTTCCCATATGCAGCGCACATTGACACGCGGCCTATCATCGCCGACATCATGGACGCCGACTTCTCCCGGCCTTCCTCGGTGCTAGCATCGACTGGGTACCATATCGCTGGCAGGAGCGCGGCGTGGAGACAATCGCCTGTGGACTTGTAATGGCGATACGCGTCGAGGATCTCTGTCAGCCTGTCACGCCACCACAAACAGGGCGAACATTAGTGGCAACGACAACGACATCGACTTTGGATCGGAGGATTGCCGACTTACCGTGTCTTTGGAAGGAGCGTACCCCGGGCCCACTTCACCGTCCACATCCCTGTCGGCAAGATCCTGACCTCCTCCCACACCTCCTTCCACCTCTCCAATTCGGCGCTGTCCAAGCCGGTGAGCTCGGTCATGAGCACCTTGCTCACGAAACCGTCGTAGATGACGTACGCGATGGAGTGAACATACGCGAGCTCCATCTTGTCCCGCGACTTGCCGATGTATCGATTGATGCCGTGCACCTTAATCTCGCCGACCCACCCTTGCTTGTCGCTCGAGGTATCGTGTCGGATGCCATGCCCCCTCCTCTCCTTGCCCTTCCCCTCCTCCTCCTCCTCCTCCTCCTCCTCCTCCTCCTCCTCCTCCTCCTCCTCCTCCTCCTCCTCCTCCTCCTCCTCCTCCTCCTCCTCCTCTTCCTCCTGCTCGACCTCCTCCACCTCCTCGACATCCTCATCCTCCTCCTCCGCCTTCCTCTTTCCCTTTCTCCCCTTCTTGGAACCCTCGCCGACCGCCTTCTCCTTCCCCTTTCTCCCGGTCGACGCACGTTCTCCGACCGACTTGTCCTTCCCCTTCCTCCCCGGCCACATGTGCCGTGTCAGAGATGGCCAGGGTTCGGGGATTGGCTGCATCCAGATGGGCCTGTATGGCAGCGATATCATCGTCTGCGGGGACCTCCTCAACGGCGCCGCCGCCGGTGGCAAGCGCGGCACGAACGCCCTTCTCCGCCGCCTTCTCCACATCAGCTGCCACATGGGTGGGTGGTGCGACATTCGCCGACGACGGCTTAGAGCCAGAGCCAGAAGCCTGCTGATTCCTCTCAGTCGATGCTAGTGCGCCCACCTGGGCACGCAGCAACGCGGACTTTGGGTCTTCAGGAGTACGGGCGGCGACGACCGGCACTACACGTGGCACACTGGCCGATGGGACGTCGACAGCAGGGGGGGGCTGTTGAACAGCCCTGTGGCCGGCTAGGAGCCTGAGCTGCTCCTTGAGCGCGTCCGCAACTACCGCCCCTTTTCCCGCGCGGCCAACCTTGTCGGCAGACAATACGTCGGCATGGCGCGGGACGTCGGTAGGTCGCCCGGCAGACGGTCCGGTCGGATGGCGTGCACCCGCGGGAGACTGGTGAGGAACCGCTGACGCCTCCGCAACCCCTGTCTTCGGGCCCTGGCCAGCTTTCCCGGACCCGCCTGGGGCCGTTTTGGTGGCGGCCTTCTCCTTGTCGCGCAGTCCTTTCTCACCGCTACCCTGTCGTGGTGGCTTAACGCCGACCGAAGGCGGAGCCATTGGCAGTGCGTCATCAGTGGCATGCTCGTCGGCGGGACCCCCACCACCATGGCCCGTGCTGGCCGCTCCAACCTGAGCCCAGTGCTTCCTGAGGATGTCGACCATGCTCTTCCCCGACTGCTTCAACGAACTGCCGTCGCCGGCTCCCATGCTCCCATCGCCGGCGACGCGAGAACCAACCGCTCCCTTGGTCCGCCTCGCGCCCGCCGAATCATCTCCGTCCCCCCCCCCCGCCGCCTCCTTCTCCGGCCCCCTTGCTCCCGTCGCCGGCGACGCGAGACCCCCCGCCTCCCTTGCTCCGCTTCGTGTTCGCCAAATTGTCCCCGTCGCCCCCCCCCCCCCCCCCCCCCCCCCCGCCTCCCCGCCTCTTGTGACCCAGCTTCAAGCCCTCCGTAGGTTGCGCTTGGCCGGCGTCGTTTGCCGACGGCGACGACCCACGCCGAGCATTCGCCACCGTGCCGACGACCTCGGTCATTATCTTCAGTCCGGAGGCGAGAAAGGACTGCTGCGTGGTCTCCGTCACCGCCTTCAGCACGTCCTCCTTGAAAGACTTCAGGAAATCTTCCGGCAAGGCCTGCGCTGGGGCGGTAGGCGGCGGCGGCTGGACTAGGCGGGGCGAGACGGCGGCGGCAATGTTGGTCTGCGCGGCGCCGATGTATTTGATGAACGGCTCCTCCAACCCCTTCCTCGCCTCGCCCACCTCAGCCGTCACGTGCTCGGTCAATGTCTTCACCGCGGTCGCGCGTGCGACCGCCGCTCGTCCCTTGGGGTCATCAAGATCCAGCAGCGTCTGCCTCGCTAGCTCGGCGAAGGACTTGGCCGATTGAATGGCGCTGTCCATGTTGTCGGTGAGGCCCTCGGTGATTGTGGTCGCCATGGTCGACGTGGCCTCTTTGAGGCGCTCCTCCGATTTCCGGACGGTGTCGGCGACCTGGGCGGTCAAACCCTTCACCTTCTCGAGGAGCCCAGCTAATGCCGCCGCCAAGCTGTCGACCCGCCCCGTCTGCTCACCGAGCCGCAGTTCAAGGCGTGCATTGTCTGCACGCAATCGCCTGTTCTCTGCCCTCAGCTGATCGACGACGTCCAGCCGCGCCTGCCGCCCAGCCGCGGTGGAACCGGGATGACCGCTCGCCGCCTTCTTCCTCCTAGACCGCTCCCCGCCGGCCTTCTCCGCGGTGGCATTGGTATGCACATCCACGCCCCTCTGCTCCGGGACCGCGGCGTTATCCCCTTCACCGACCTCGACCATGCCACCACCTCCGTGAGCCGCCTCCACGCCGACCTCGCCGATATTCGCTGTCGCACCCTTCCCCTCCCATTCGTCGTTCTTGACATCCGCCGATCTCCCACCCGTTTCCTCCGCTCCTCCAACAACGTACCCCTCCGCCATTTCCACGTCCTCCACCTCTACCAACTGCTCCTCCTGGTGCTGCCTCTTGTGCTCCTGCGTCTCCTGCTCCTGCTCCTCCTCCGACTCCAACTCCGAGCCCGACCCCGATCCCGACCCCGACCTCGACCCCGACGACTCCTCCGAGCCCCCCTCACCCTCACGTTCCTCCTCGCGATCCTGGACCCCATCATCATCCCCGTGAACAACCTCAGTCCCGGTCACCCCCTTTCCTGCGGCCGCATCGGCCTCGTCGACGCCGACTCCCGACTTGCCACGCGCATCAGCGACGTTCGGGGCGACCCCTACTGCTACGGATGCAGAATGGACTTCCTCGCCGTCGTCGTCACAGGCGTCGGCAGCAACAACGGTTTTCCCCGACCGTATGAGCGGGACTTGCTTCTTGATGAGGGCTACCATCTCGTTCCGCAGCGCCTTCAACCCCGAGACGGTGGGCTTGTCCATGCTGGTGGCAATGCGACGGAGGTCGCCGGTCAGGCGCTGGAACCGCCTCACAACCCAGATCAACGCGCTCATTGCTAGCAGGCCGGAGCCCGCGTCCGAGTCCCGGACGGTATCGGGAATTTTCTGCATACAACAGTGCAGAAGGATGAGGGCGGCGTAGATGTGACACCATATGACGGCGAATCGTCCGGAACTCACATCTCGAAGGGGTTCGTCGCAGTCGGCGAGCCTCGCCTGCACCTCGTCTTCGGACGGCTTCGCCCACTCCCATTTCCTACCCTCGCGCCGCAGCTCGGCCAGAACAGCGGTCCGGAAAAACCTGCAAAAGCACGGCAAGGACGGTCGGTTAGCACGGTGCACGCGCCGTGTCGACAATGTATGCGATGTCGACTAAACTATCGAGCTCACTTCAGCACGCGGATCGCCTCGTCGCGGTGCCACTCCTTCACTGTCTGCGGGTCGGCGTGCCGGATCGAGGTCCTGACCTCCTGCCCCGAGGCATTGAACAAATCGCCGGGGCACAGGATGAGAACGACGCTGCAATGTGCTCCCGGAAGTGGTGCGATGCTGCACAGACAAGGCACGTCGATGGCGCTCAGAACAAATCACCGACACAGGTTGCAGCACACAGTAGGACCTCGAACCTGCTCACCTCGATATCAGTGGGATAACCGCCACGTCGGCGTCGAAAACCGTCGCAAAGCATGTGTGGTCGTTCTGACCCATCGCCGCCCGAAGCCGGCCGACTCCTATCGACCACAATCGCTCGCCTGGATCCGTTGAGCGGATCCATGCGTGCCTGCACGCATGCATGATTACAACAAATTAGAGAGGTATAGGTGCGCGGCACGACGGTGGAATGACGGGAGCCGAACGACTTCGGCACAAATCAGCGTTGTCGACGACCTAACGCATTACGTCGGCATCACCGATGTGATCTACCTGAACTCTAAGCCCGTCGACATATACTACTAGACGCATTGAAACCCCGCTAGGGCCGACCAGCATGGAATAGGCCCGTCGACGACGACATCTCCATAAGACACTCACTTGAGACCGAGTCCCAAGCAACGGGCGTTAAACTCTAGCATAGGTTTTGTCAGAACGGCGTAGTCGTGCTCTTCGAACTTGGCCGTGTGTCCTCTACCGATGTCTAGATGCAGGGGGAAATCTAGCGAGGTCGGCGCCGCTTCGGCGGCTTTCTGGCCGGCTGCCATGGCGGGAGAGCGAGGATGCTATGCTACAGGCTAAGGGAAGAAACGGTGGGAGTATGGAAGGCGCCGAGGTGGGAGAAAAAATGAAAGAGAAACGAGAACGCGAAAATGAGGGGCCACTGCACCTCCAACGAAGTAAAGCCAGGCGGAGCCACGCAGGCCCGGTTGAGCGTCGCCCAGGGGGCCGTGATGCCTGGCTCGGCAGGGCTCATGCACAAGTGGCGTGGCACAAGTGCACCCTCGCCGCCGAGCCAACAGGTCGACGTCACGTCCCCTGGCCTCGGTCGGCCAGGGGACGCAACTTCGCATGGGCGCGGTGCGACGTTTCGGCACCACGTGTCGATTTCGCAGCGGGTCGCGAAAGCCGTGCGCCCCGTGGTGAACGACCCAGTTTTCGCTCGAATTTCGGGGGGTACGAAATGTCGCATGCATGCGATGCGAAATGACGGGCGAGCACGTGGCGTCACCGCAACGGGTCGCGAAATAGTCGAGCGACCCGAGGGGAGCCCCCGATTTTTGCGTGGACCTCGCCTGCCCGTACGGGCAGGCCGCAATGGGTTACTAGGACCTCGCGGGCACGAGGGAGGGGTGGGCTGCCTTCGCGGCAGGGTTACTTTCCCTCGCCCGAGGTCTCGCCAGCTCGCCGCCCCCACCCGGTAACGTGGGTCGCTGTTCACTCTCGGGGGGGGGGGGGGGGGGGGGGGGGGGGGTTGCGGGGCGGCGGTCGTGCGCCCGGCCCAGCCCCGGGCCAGGCTGGCAGGCCCGCACGCGCGTCACTTGCCCGCCTCGTCAGACCCCTGTCCGTCGACCCCCCTCGTCGACCCTGGCAATTCGGGTCCGTCGACCGAATTCCGCTGGGATCTTCAGCATGATATAGCTCAGCCGACGAATTCCCCCACTCGTTTTCGCCGCACAGAACCGATAGGGTTCCATTTCAGCTCGCCGTCCGACCATCGGAAACTGTATGGCAGACTGGGGCACGGAGCCCTAGGGAACGCCGAACGACCGTCGACATTCCCGTGGGCTGAGAAATACCCACAGGGTATATCTCAACGCGTGCCGAGTTGCCAGCAGGACACGTCGACCGCGGATGCACGACACGCGGCGGGTTACGGACGACATGGATCATGTCCGACCTCCCTCGAATGTCGGCGTCCACACTGCCGTCCACGCGTCACCCGACCACGCCTCAAGCGTCGCGTGGGAAAGAACGCGCGGGCCGTGAGAATGTCGGTGCGTGACACGCGGCGTCAATCGGCGTCACGGCGTAAGTCTGTAAGTCTACGTGGAAGAAATCGGCGGACAAAAAATTGCTCGCTAGAGAGGAACAGGTGGGCAACGAAATGTCGGCGAGCATCGACCGGCGATGCAGGGTCCAGGTATCGAGCATCGACGGCCTGGCACGTGCACAGGAAGCAGATGTGGGGGCAGGATAAATGTCGGCGCCGGACATGCGGCGTACATCGAACGGCTATGCCGGGTCCAAGTGTCGAACATCGGAGGACTATTTCTTGCGCGGGAAAAATGAACCCGAGGTGTCCGCAAAGTCGGCGTCAAAGTATCTCGTGATGAACCCGCGGTTGCCGCAAAGTCGGCGTCAAAGTATCTCGTGACGCCAATCACCGGTGAATGGACTCTGGACCAATGCCACAAGCCTCGGCGTGCCTTGTATTGCTGCCGTGGCATGCCTTACGAAACACCTTCATGGACACTCACGGCGGCGTTGTAGTGGCCATGCGAGAGCCGTGTCACGTCGGAGAATACGCCGCCTCGCGTGGACAGCGGCATGAATGCCAAGTGTCTAGAGCCTTGCCTGCACGGTGGCATGTGCCGAGCCGCGCACGTCCATTACCTCTCCGGAGCCAAGCTGCCACTAGCCATTTTCCCTAATCCCACTTCCTTTCGTCACTTCTTACGCCTGCGCTCTCACACTTAGTTTTTCTCCACCAGGACACGCTCTGCGGAGAACACCGCGGCTCCGGCGTATGACGCCGACCAACTGGTGACACCGATTATCGGGCCATTGGGTTTCGTTGGTCGTAGCAGCCGATTTCACAGTTTCGTCGCCCGTTTTAAACGGGAGGCACAATCGGCTGACAAAAGTTAGAAGAAGAAAGAGGATTGAACTAGCAAGAATGAGGCTACAAATAGCAAACCCTAGAAGGGTTGTACTCGCTATAGAGCACCCCACTACAGGCTAGAACAATAAGATAATATTCTGACACACCCCCATAGCCAAAGTGGGGTGTAATCAGCAGAGCAGGCAAAGCAAAGCAAGCTCAGGGTGGATCACAATGTCACCACACATTCTGAGCACAAGTTCAAGAAGAAATAGTTTAGAGTTCACAATTATAAGCAAAGCTAGTGGTAGTCACAACGGGCAAGTGAGGAGGAGGAGGGAGAGTGAGGGGAGAGGAGACAGGAGGCGACGGCTGAAGCTGCAGACACACGGGCAACAGGAGGCAGACTGGCACAGCAGCTACCGGACAGCGCCCGGACTACAGGAGTAACAGGCCCCGCGGCTCAAATAGCGGCGGACGGGCAACGGACCCACGGGCGGCTGGCACAGCTGGCTACGACTGGGCTACCGGGACAGCGCCCCGGACTACAGGTGCTGCTGACGACAAACTGGCAACCTCCGCTCATCCTCCCGCACACAGTCCCACCCCCCTGATACACACCCACTGCTACACCACTAGCTCTACTCCCACGCACCCCCCTAAAACCCTAAACCCAGTCTCCCACACAACCACCCCCCTCAGCGACAGCTGCAGCAGTGGGAGACGAAGGAGGAGGAGGAGCAAAGGGAGGAAAGTACACTGGCCACCCCCATACCTGCCACCCCACAGCGGCCCCCGAAGGAGCCGCGACGGGCGACGGGAATTGGGAGGGAGGGGAGAAAAGGGGGGGGGGGGGACGGGGCCGGGGCCGCGACGAGGGGCGGGGCCGCGACGGTCGGGGCGGGGCCGCGACATAGGGCGGGGCCGCGACGTAGGGCGGGGCCGCGACATAGGGCGGGGCCGCAACGTTGGGCGGGGCCGCGAAGGTAGGGCGGGGCCGAGCCGGGCAGGCGCACGGGCGGCGACGGGCCGGGGCGGGGCCGCGACGAAGGGCGGGGCCGAGCCGGGCAGGCGCACGGGCGGCGACGGGCCGGGGCGGGGCCGCGACGAAGGGCGGGGCCGAGCCGGGCAGGCGCACGGGCGGCGACGGGCCGGGGCGGGGCCGCGACGTAGAGCGGGGCCGCGTCAAGGGGCGGGGCCGCGACGATCGGGGCGGGGCCGCGACGTAGGGGAGAAGCCCGCCGCGCGCCTCGGGGCACACAGCGGGCAATGAACCGCCGCGCGCCTCGGGGCGCACGGCGGGCAGAAAACCGCCGCGCGCCTCGGGGCGCACGGCGGGAGGAAAAAGTAGCAGCGGAAGCGAGGTGGTAACCCACCCACAGGATCGATCCAAGGGGATCGACCTGCTCTGATAGCATGTCAAAATTTAGAAGAAAGAAAGAGGATTGAACTAGCAAGAATGAGGATACAAATAGCAAACCCTAGAAGGGTTGTACTCGCTATAGAGCACCCCACTACAGGCTAGAACAATAAGATAATATTCTGACATCGGCCAGATCCGTGGAGAAAGGCCGAGACTGGTTTAGGGTTGCGCTGTGCGTGGTCGGCGACCGGCCTTGTGCAACGCCGCCGGAAACAAACCCATCTGAGGGGGACATCGCCGCGCAGTTGGCGCAAGCTTCTCTCGCCGCCCGCTTAGATACAGACACTAGGGTCACAAGGTCACTAGAGGCGAACACAACGCAGCAGCAGTACGCCGCAGCCGTTACCCAAAACCGCCATTTTATGCCCGACCCGCCGACCAACTCGCCGGCTGGCCCTCAGTAGACAACAAGCGCTGTTAGGACGTACGGCCGAGGCCAACATGTCGGACTACGTTCCGCTGGCAGCCCAGGCGCGGGTGAACCTGACCGGTGATGCCACAACGCCGGCCGGCGTCCGCCCCACCACCATTCCGGCAGTGACGCTGCATCTGATTTACGATCTAGATGCGTTGGCTACAATTCTCGTCGACCCTGACATTCCGCCGCCACCTGTAGGCGATCCCCAAAAGCGACGTCCTATCCAGCCGGAGGAGGACTCCTCGTCTAGCAAGAGAAGGAGGAACCCCAGCCCGGCCCGGGACCTAGACGCCAACGTCGGCCGCTCACTCGAGCCGAGAGGGATTGAAGAGAGATAGAGGCGGCGTTGGCCGAGGACGAACCCGAGGATAGGCTGCACGCGAGCGTCCCGCGAGGAGAATTTACGGCGGCTGAGTTTGTGGTCGAGGATCTGAAGAACAGCGACACCGAAGTGCTGACAGCCAATGCCCTTCGCCACACGGAGACGCTCGAGGAAGGGTCGTCGCTGCGGCAGTACATATCGTGGATACTAGACTACAAGCGGTGGGCGGTGGATGCTCTTCCGTCAGAAGGTGACGACCTGGAGCCGGGGTCCATACTCACTGACAAGGACGAAATCGGCAAGCACATCGGCGATGATTTGGGCGAACGTTGGCACACCGCCCCGCGCCAGTTCATCTGGTTGCACGGCCCGAGGACCAACGAGCCTCGAATTCGCGCTTACGTCTTGTTCAGAGCGCGAGAGACCCTCATCGAGGCAATGAGGAGCGAAGAGGGCAACACCGCCATGCGCACGCAGCCGATCAAGCCTTGCACGGTCAACATGCTACTCGGCCGCATCAAGGCCCTTCAGATGGCGGCCAGGGTAGAGGCGACCCTGTACAAGGAGAAGGAGCTGCAGATCATGCAGGACATCTCGGTTGTCCGGACGGAAGTGCGCGTCATGGTTCGCGGAAAGAACAAAGCCGACACCAAGTAAGATGTTTTAACATCGCCGACTTTGCCAGTCCTCTCTAGTATTCCCTCCAATGCTCACCGACGCCGCTCACACTCAATCATCACCCTCGCACTCTCCTCTTGCGCAGAAAATATGTCGACCGACATCGCGGAACCATCGGCGACACTTACACCACCGAGCAGTTCCGCAAAATCATGTTCAAGGTGTTGCCGCACTGGTCGGCGACGGCGTGGAATCCGAGGGGAACAGGTCCTTCCCAGACTCTGTGGAAGTTCATGCTTATGAGAACGATGACCCTGCTATCGCACCACACTCTGCTCCGCGGTGCCAGCGTACGCGAGATCACGCTCGCCGACATCTTTCTGTACCGCCTTGCTAGCGGGTCGTCGGTGAACCCTGACAACCGGCCAACGGTCATGGTCATCGCGCAGCGCAACTCGAAGACGTGCAAGGACGCCCGTCTTCATCACAGCTACACGGCGAGGCACTTAGAGGCGGAACTGTGTGCTGTGGGCGATACAATCCTCTGGCTGCACTTCATCTACGACCAGGTCCCCCAGATCTTCGGCGTCCCCATAATTCCGCCGCTGGACGTACGCCGACCGGAGCTTTGGTACGACAAGCATCTCTTCTTCGCCCGCTACGACAAGGATCAAGGTTTGCTGCCGTTGTCGAGCCAGCAACGAATCACTCGGCAGCTGTGGACGGCCAACAAGGTTTTCATCAAGCGCAACGTGCACGCCGCTCGCGCCGGCGGGGCACAAGAGCTGGCTGACCAAGGCACGCCGCGCGCCGAGATAGCCGAATTGGGTCACTGGGCTATTGACAAGATGACGAGGAGTTACATCACTTCAATTCCAGTCGGGGTGGTGATGAGGAAGGCCGGCTACTCCGGAGCCCGAAGCGACTACTTCCTGGGCCGCAGCAGGCTACCTCCCAGCGCAGACCTCGAAAAAACCATCGCCGCACACATATTTCCCGGCGTCGAGGAACAGTTGGGGGCGGTGAGTCTAGCGACGCCGTCCTCATGCATCTTGTCGTCTCTCTTCACTGGTTCACACTGACATTCCTCTATTTCATGCAGGCGGAAGAGCTCGCACAAGGGCCTGAGGCAAACACGGCCGCGGTGCACTTTATCCAGACCATGCTGGATGCACGCCGCATTGCGGCCGAGGACCTCACGGTGAAACTCGTCCGCACTCCGTGGCACCCTCAGGTCCAGGCTTCGAGGCTTTGTCGGGATCGTGACTTTCAGGCGTGGGCGAAGGACATCGAGAAGATTGACACCGAGACGATCGCCAAGCGCCGGTCGCCGATCCCGACCCAGCCAGCTGTAAGCACAAGATGAACTCCGCGTGACTTGGCGGCAAGCGTGCTTGCATCACCTGACTCCTAACCCGCTCCGCTGCTGTTCGCAGGAAATCTCAGCCCGCCTGGACGTCGAATTTCAAGTCGACCTTCTGAACGAGACGCTGGCCTACGAGAGCCACAAAGCGACGCTCAAGCAGATGAAGGTGGAGAAGGAGCTCGAGGAGGCGCGTGCTGCTATCGCGGCGAGGGACGCCGAGATCTCCCGGCTCATGGAGGAGCTCAAGATCTCCGAGGCACGTAGGGCGCCAGCGCCACAGGCGCCTTCTAGGCCGACGACCCTGGAAGAGGAGGCAGCTGCGGCCGCTAAGCAAGCTCAGTTGGACGCCGACGCTCACTACGAGGCCCTGGTTGTCGACCCATGGAGAAGGGCCGAGACTGTGGCAGAGGCCTGGCGCTTCTGGAATTGCCCCACCACCACGGACCGCCGGCGTCTCTGCGACAAGATCAACGAGCCAGGTTTCATCGGGCGGCACAGCCTCCTGGGCAAGTCGTCGGCCAACGCAAAACAGGGTGAGATGCGCCGAATGAGGAGGGCGATGGAGGCCGTGCGCCGCTTCCGCTCGTCAGACGGAGAGGCCGACACCGCCGCCGTCATCAAGAAACTCGACGAGCTCGCTGCGTCGGGAATTGTGACCTTCTGCGATGCTCTAAAGATCATCGACGCCGACGCGCTTCCGATACGCACGGAGGGGAACCTGGGCATCAAGGGGCTTTCTAAGGGTGAAAAGCCCAAGCTGACGGTTGCTTGGGGACTGGTGGCGGCGGGATACATGACGCACAAGTGGGGCGAGGACATGTTCCCGACCACGTGGGAAGAGCAGAAAGCTGTGGCGGCCGAAGCGGCCGCGGAGCAGGCCGCTGGAAGACCGCCACCGCTGCCAACGAAGACGTCCAAGCGTCGGAAGCCGGGCTGATGTTTTGTCGCCGCTTAGCTACTTTCTTTTAGCTCGATTGCTACTTTTGTTTCCGACTTACTGTGGATTCAATGTTCCCAACAGTTGAGAATTTGGCAAAGAACCGAAAACATGAGGGCGTTTCATGAACAGCAAATTAACCTACGTGCTAGAAACACAGCAAAAGTGCACAATAAAAGTCGGCGCCCACCAAAACCCCACAATCAATCAACAATCTTGCTACACATTGCGACGTCGGTCCAGAACACAACGACAGACACAACAACAAAACCCATCTACGCGGCGTGCTTCCCCTTCTACCCCTTCTTTCCCCTGTTATCCATATCCTTTTCCATCTGCTTGTCCAGCGGCACTTGAATGCCGCGTGCTCGGTGAAGGGGGCCGCCGGCGTTGCACGACCCCCAGAAAGCGAGGGTCTCGATAGTCGCCCTCGCGATAATCTCGGCGTCGGGTGTGGGGTCACAGCCCTTGCACGCCTTCCGAAGAGCATCCTTCTGCAGTGCGTCGGTGACGTTGCACGAGACCTCTCCCAGGACGGGTTGTCTTGCAACCGCCGTTTCTAGCACCGCAACCACGACGTCGTGACAAGTGTCAGCAAAATCGGTGCTCGCTTCACACAGCAGTGCCGCCGCCTTCGCTTCACCCACCGCATTGCCGACCTCGGCCGCGGTCTCGGCGAAGCACCAGACGGCGCAGGATGAAGCGGCGACGGCTTGGCCTATGCGCTTGGCGTCTGCACCAGTTTTGGGGACGGCATCTGCCGCGACTGGCCCAAACGCCGCGCACAAGCAAGCGCGGTTGATGATGTCGCTGAGCTGCTGCTTGCGCTTGGCCAGCTCCCAACCAGTGCCGAACCACACCGCCGGCCTCAGCACTTTCATCAGCGGGGGCCCTGATGACTTCTTCTGTTTGAAGTCGGCGAGGACTTTCTGGAACCTGTCACGCACGACGTGGAACGTGAACGTGGTTAGTCGGCGTAAAACCCCACAGTCAGACCTAATCACGCCGCTCAAAACACATCGAGTCCCACGATTCTTACCGTGCACGAAACATGGTGGCGCCGCGGGACCACATCACCGTCCACATACCCTTCGGCATCACCTTTGCCTCCTCCCACTCCGCCTTCCACCGTGTCATTTCTTCGGCTTTAACGCCGGTCATTTCGGCCAACAGGACTTGGCTGGCGTGTCCGTCGAAGATGGTCGTCGCAACGCCGTTGAGGTACGCCACTTCCATCCTGTCGTCCGATCTCCCCGTGTAGCGACTCTTTCCAGCCAGGTTTACCTCGCCCTGCCACCCGCCACCGCTCGTCCTGTCCAGCCTAATACCATGCCCCCTGCGATCTTTCGGAACGACGGCCTTCTCCGACGCGGCGGCTTTACCCTTCCGTTTATTCTTTTTTTCGCCGACTCCAGCCGCACGATCGGTCTGTCCATCCTTGTCGGCGTGTTCACCCACTGGTCCACCGGCCAGAATAGTGGACGTCCCCGCCTGACCCGCCAGGTCCGCAACAGTGACGCCCGCCAACCTGTCCGAAGGCCCGGCCTGGCCGGCCTGACTAGCCACTGTAACGGCGGTGGGCCGAGTGGACTCTCCCGCCAGACCAGCCTGGTCAGAACCAGTGACGCTGATCGGGCCGGTCTGGAAGGCCCTATCCACCTGTATGAAGCCGGCAGGATGACTCTGAATGGGCGGAACAGCCAAACGGGCCGGCTGCACGGTCGGCCCGGCCTGGGTGGACGCTGTAACACCGGCAGGCCGACCCTCCACGCCACTGATGCCCGACGTACCTCCCACAGACCGAAGTGCGGCAACTTCGTCTGCTTCTATCGCCGCTTGTATCAATTCCACATCCTCGTCCTCGATGATGAGAGAGATCTCCCCCGCACCATCGTCTCCTACCACCGCGCCCCAATCACCTTGTCCAGACGCCGCGCCGACCTGGTGATGCATTGGCACCGCCGTTGGAACCGTCTCGTTTGCCGCTTCTTGGTGTACGGGCTCCGCCAAGTTCACCGTGGTCGGCACAGTGCGCGTGCCGTGAGTCTGCGGTTGAGCGGATTGTGCACTTGCTGAAAGCGCGTTGACCTCGGCCATCAGCATGTCCGAGACTGGGTTCGACGGCGTGGCAACAGCGGCAGGGAGCTGCATGGTCGGCGCAGCGCTGGTGACAGTAGTTGGCGGATGCGATGAAGGTGCCGCCTCTTGAAACGAGTTGATCGCGGCCAGAAGCATGGCCGCGACCGGGTCCGTGAGGGTCTCACCGGCGTTGTCTTGCCCCGTGCCTGGCGCTGCGACGGGCCCACCAGTCGGTGGATCACCATATGGTGCTGCCGTGTGACGCGCGGTGACATCGGCCGAGACCGAGGCTGTTGGTGCTGTACCGGCGACAGGTTGCACCCCCCGGCGAGTTGTTGGGACAGCGGCGTTGTCGATGGTGACGGGCTGCTGCTGCGATGGCGCCTGAAAAGCAAGAAGCTCCTCCATCAACGCTCTCGCCACGGGATCATCCTCCGCGCCGAGGGCGCCCGTGTCCACCCCTACGCCGACCACAGGAGCCTGGTGAGTCTGATCGCCGATTGACGGAGCCTCAACATCGAATGGCGGCCCGCGATCAACGCCTATCGCCGCGTCGGCCTGCACTTCAACCGATTCAACGGCGACGTTACCACGATAGAACGGCGGTGGTGCTACCTTGCTTGCTCCAGGACGTGGAATCTCCGAACCTTTCCTTCCACCGCCGTGAGTGGAAGACCCGCCGGCTCGCACACCCTCCTCGGCGGCAGTCCTGCCCTCCGAGCTGCCGCCAGCTCCGCCTCTACTATGCGGGCCAAGGAGCCGAGTTGTCGCCCCTTTTCTCTTCAGCATGTCGAGGACGGGAGAACCAGACTGGGCACGATCCGGAACGTCGCCGCCGACTGCTCGCTCCACACCAACACCTTTACTCCGCTTCGAATTTCCCGCGTTGTCGCCGTCGGCTGCACTTCCGCTGGCAGCCCTTTTTTCCGGCCTATGCCTTTGCGCGGTCTCCGGGTCGCCGGCCGACGGGGACGAACCACGCCGCCCCAGCCTCATTGTAGCAAGCACGTTGGGCAGAAGCGTGAAGCCGACGGTTCCCAGCGCCTGCTGCGTGACGGCGGTTACCGCCTGAACAATGTCATCCCTCATTGCTTTGATGACTTCTTCAGGCAGCGCGGGGGATGGACCGGGCGGGGGCGGCACGATGCTGCGCGATAAGCCGCCGACGATGTTGGTGGAAGTTGAGGCTAACTTGGTCTGGATGTATTCGGCCAACACCGCCTTAACGTCATCCCCCACTCTGGTCACGTGGTTCCCCAACCGCACGTCGGCATCACGGCGGGCGACGGCCAGCTTGTCCAAGCCCTTTGTGATTTCCCCCAACAACGGCGTCGCCATGCTGCTGCACGCCTTGACCAGAGCAACCCGATCGTCCAGCACCTTGGTGAAGACGCCGGTCATGGCTGCTGTGGCTGTGGAGATGTGTGTCCCCGCAGTCTGCTCGGCGGCGGCGACGCGTTCGGTAAGCGACTTGATAGCCGCGAGGCACTCAGCCGCCGTCGCCAACAACCCCTCCGTCCGACACCTCTCGGTAACCAGATCCGACCGCAGCCCCGCATTCTCGTCCCTCAGTTTCATGTTCTCCTCTTCTAGTCGCTTCACGTGAGCAAGTGCGGCTGCAAACGCCGACTTTGAAGATGTGGTCGACGCAGGCTGACCATGCACCGGCGCCTTCCTACGAGGCTTGTCCCCAGCCAACGCTGCAGTTGCGCCTGTCCCGCCGGTCGACGTCGGGTCGCGACCAGCACCGCGGTCGGCGTCTGTGTCCGCCTCAGCACCAACAGCCATCTTCCCTGCACGCTCCTCCTCCTCTTCATCCTCCTCCTCCTCCTCCTCCTCGGATCCCGACTCTGACTCTGAGTCAGTAGATGACTCAACAGACCCTGCCCTCTGCTCCTCTTCTCCTACCAAGTCGGCCTCGCCACCGCCGCCAACATGACCGCTAGTTCTAGTGTCGTGCGCGCCGGAATACGCCGGGTGATACACGCCAGCTTAAGACGCCGTCTTAGTTACGATTCCGTCGTCGTCGAGGGGGGAGGTACTTGGCCCAGTAGGGTGATTGGACGGCGCCGACCGCCTCTCAGCAACGCATCTCTTGACGTATTCCACTAGCGCCGATTTGAGTGCCCTCAACCCCTGAACCATCGGGTTCTCAGCGCTCGCCGGTGCACGTGACTTGAGTAGGGCTCCGCTCTCTCTGACCACCCATCCGAACGCGCTCACAGCATGCAATCCGGTGCCGACCTGTTCGTTCTTCACAATGTCCGGCAATCTCTGCGTACAACCGTTGCAAGGGCAGGCTAGGTGAGCCGAGGGTGTACCAACGCAAGCACAGTTAGACGACCAATTAAAGTCGGCTACAAGGTCGACAGAAACTCACGTCGCGCGTGGGCCAGTCGCAACCGGCGAGTCGAGCCACCACGACCTCCTCAGCGGGAGGCGCCCACTTCCATGTCCTGTCACTTCTTCCAAGCTCGGCCAAAACACAGCGCCGGAAAAAGCTGCAACAGCAATGCACGAAAGAGTCAGTGGGGACGCCGTCGAGAAACCAGTAACCTGGTAAAGAGCCTTCCCAATTTAAGCATGCCTACCTCAGCACGACGAGCGCCTCAGACGAATGCAGCCGGTTTGCAGTCTTCGGGTCCAGGTGGCGGAACGAGGTCTCGCTGTCGACGTCGACGGCCTTCAGCAAGTCGCCGGGCTGAAGAACCACGACGACGCTGCAGTGGACCCCGGGAAGCGGCCCGATCCTGCACATGAACCATGTGACGCCGATATAAAACATCGAAGTTCAACATGACGTCAACGACAACGCAACATCGCACTTTCTCACGTCGTGATTATAGGTAGCACGGCAATGTCGGCGTCGAACACCGACTCAAAACAGGTGAGGTCGTTCTTCTTAATCGCCTCGCGAAGACGCCTGCACCCTATGATCCACGGCTTCAAGTCCATCGGAGCTTCGCGAATCCACATGTACCTGCAGTCAACAAACTCGTGGGGACATGTGGCATCGGTTCAGGATTGCGAACTCGTTGCCGGCGAAAGTAGTTAGGATAGCGGCCTTGAACGCCGACATGGACGCGCTCACGACAAACCTAGGCGTGAAAACCTTTCGTTGACCAAAACCCTATCGACTGGTAGTAACTAATTCTGCAACGTTGAGTCGGCCTGCAGTTACTAAGTCGGCGGAACAAAGAGACACGGACGTCGTCGCTTACTCGCACGCCGAATTAGTAACGCGCTCCAAATAATAACATCCTATAGGTCGTCGGGATAAAAAATGGCCGGGGGAATTCGTCGGCTGAGCTATATCATGCTGTACTAAGTCGGCGGAACAGTGAAGTTTCCAAGTCGGCGGGAAATGGACATGGACACCGTCGCTAACTCGCACGCCGGATTAGTTACTAGGTCGGCGGGGCGGCGTGTTAAAAAAGAGCTACTAACTCGACGGAAAGCAAAAGTGGACAAGGGTTCCGCCTTGACTGAAGGAGGGACTCACTTGAGCGCGAGTGCGAAGCAAGGCTCGTTGAAGTATTTTTTCGTGGCGCGCAGCACGGCGAAGTCCTTCTCGTCAAAAGAGAAGGTGAGGCCACGGCCCATGTTGAATTACAGGGGGAAGTCCGCCGAGGACGGCGTCGGCGTTGCGGCGCCCGGCGTCGGGTGAGCGGCGCCGCTATTCAACTCCATGATTGCGAAGGCACGACACTACCGGCGACCGAAGGCACGACACTACAGGCTATCTAGCAGCAGCAGGACAGAGGAAGGCGCAGAGGTGAGAAATGTGAAAGGCGAAATGAGAAGAGCAAAATGGGGCGTCGGTCACTCCGTCCACAAAGATAAGGCACGACGGACGCAGACCAAGGCGGTGGCCAAAACCGGCCTGGAGGCCGAAGTGGCTCGGCACGATGAGCAACAACCTCGTCCAATCGCATGCTCGTCGGACGCCGGGCCACATCGGCCTCATCACGTCCGCTCGCGTGGGTAGGCGTGGGGGTCTGGTGGCATGCAGCGTCACAAGGGCCTGGCATGCAGCGTCGTCCCTGGGCAGACACGTGTCCACACACCAGCGGGTCGCGAATTGGCCTAGGGTCCCGAGGGGAGCATCAGTATTTCGCCGGGCCCTCGCCTGCCCGTAGGGGCAGCGCGAGAGGGTTACTAGGTCGTCGAGGGCAGGGCCACGGCGAGGGCTGCCTTCGCCCTTGGGTTACTTCCCCTCGCGCGAGGTGGAGCGAGTTCGCCGCCCCCACCCGGTAACGTGGGGTGCTGTTCAATTACGCAGGGGGGTTGAGGGGCGGCGGGCGTGCGCTCGGCCCAGCCCTGGGCCAGCCTGGCGGGCCCGCACGCGCGCCAGCTCCCCGCCTCGGCGGTGCTGGGCCCGTCGACCTCGTCCGTCGTCCCTGGCAAACTGGGCCGCCGGAACTCTGTCGGATGAGCTATTCAGAAGCGAATCCAGCAGTGCTTGGGAGAACACCTGTGCACCGAAGCGACTGAACCGCACCCGTGCACAGAGAGAGAAAAAATAAGAGAGCGATAATAAGAGGTGGTGCTGAGCTGAACCGCACGATTTTCCTGCAGTACAGCGGTGTGCTCCCGTTTCCCCTAGTTCGCCATCATGACGTCATCATGACTCGACAGCCATGTCGGCTGCCGAAGCGTCACGCGGAGTTTCGAGATTCTCCGTTAAGGTGTCAGCCCGTCGCCTCACACAACCATCATGATGGTTTTGATGCCTTGTCTGCGATGGCAAGTCCCACTAAGTATCATCCCAGTCTTCCCATCCGACGCGTCCACGTGGAGCAGCGCCGCCCGGCGCGCTCCGGCGTCGTCCACTGCGGCGCAGTCGTCGTCGCCGCAGCAGCGGGGCCTCGCCGGCTCGGCGACATGGCTGCCGCGGCTCCACGTGTGTCCCACACGAGCCCCCTCACGCTCTCCCGCGCGACATGCTCAGCATGGCGGAAGTTTGAATCTTCAGCAAGTTCCTGGTTCGCCAGTCCGACTGCAGTGGAGAGCTTTATCAGTGATGATGGATTGCAGAGCCGCCCGGCGAGCATTGTTGGCAAGAGCAGGAACCTTTTCCTTCTCCACTGCGGCAGTGGAGGCTGGATTCTCGAGTTCCATTCTCGCGTTTGCGCTGTGTCTTCTTTATTTGTAGCCCCTTTGGAATCGAACACGATCGTGTGAGTCGTTTGCGAACCAAGAGCAAGAGACGGCGAAACGACGACATGACCATTCTATTGCACCCACCACTTCGTTCTCTCCCATCCGCCTAGTCTTTCAAGAAGATTAATTTCCGCGACTTGATGTATGCATCGTTGCCGAGTAACGCCAACACGGTGCCCTCCAAGCTGAGTCGAGTAGTAAGACGTTGAAAGAACCTCTAGCCGTGTTGATAGCGTGTCCGCCAAGGCGAGTGCGGATCTTGGAAACGCAGGCTCAGCCTTTCTCAGGCGGCCTGAGCAAAGCAGCCGTGAGTTGGTGACACCTCCGTGACCGCCGTGGTACCAGCCTTGGTCTGAACGAGTCCTCTCTCCCTTACCACTCCTCTACAAGTCGTTGCTCAGCTTAGCACGTCTTGCCTTCCTTCCTTCCGTTCTCCAAAGGAAGATCAGTCTGGAGAGTCATGGCCGACCAAGACCGGCGCAGCTTCTCCTTCTCCTTCCCTCCGCCGCTGCTGCACCTCCGCCTGCCGCTGCTGCTGCTGGCGGGGCTGCTTCTGCTGCCGCCGTGCCCTGCTGCCGCCACTCGCATCAACGACGCCCAAGGTCGCTCGCTCCCCCTCCCCCTCCTCCCTGCACCTCTCCTCGCCTTCCACTCTCCCCTGCTCTTCCCCACTCCCTCTTCTCCCTCCGGATCTCCAACCCCACCACTCCCCTCCTCTCCTTCCCGCTCTCCATCCCCACCACTCCCCTCCTCTCCTTCCCGCTCTCCAACCCCACCACTCCCCTCCTCTCCTTCCCGCTCTCCAACCCCACCACTCCCCTCCTCTCCTTCCCGCTCTCCAACCCCACCACTCCCCTCCTCTCCTTCTCGCTCTCCAACCCCACCAGTCCCCTCCTCTCCTTCCCGCTCTCCAACCCCACCACTCCCCTCCTCTCCTTCCCGCTCTCCAACCCTCCCACTCACCTCCCCCCTCGCCCCCTCGTTCCCACTGCGCACCATCCACAGCCTCCTCCCTTGCCGCTGAATTGCCTCCTCTTCTTCCAATTCCACCCCTCTCCCTCTCTCCCTCTTGTTCTTCCTCTCTCCAACCTCCCTCGCTGCTCTCTTCCCCCCCTCTCCGTGCCCTCGTCCCTGTCATGCCCCACACCCCACTTGAGTTGAAGTTCGTTGGATTCGAAACGCAGCAAGCCTGCTAAGAGAACGATCTGTAAACTAAGTCTACTAATCTGAAAGTCGAGGGAAGTAGTGAGAAAAGGTCTACTAATCAGAGAGCCAGACACATTAGGCCTGGATGTCGCGTGTGAACGCGTTTCCCACACCCCACTTCCCCCCTTGACGGGCGTATTCTAATCCACTTCAAGCTCTCGCTGCTATGCTCCCTAGCTACTCTTGCTGGTGCTGCTGTGTGCTGCAGCATGGCCGCTCGTTCAACCGCCAACTCAACCCCGTCACTCCCTCTTGCCTTGCCCCTTCCTCCCGCTGCCTCGCCCCTCCGTCCCTCCTTCCTCGCCCCTCCGTCCCCCCTGTCTCGCCCTCCCTCTCCCTCTCCCCTGCCTGGTCCCCTTCCCCACGAGCCCCTGGCAGCGCTGGTGCTGGAGGAGTGTGGCACCGCATGGGGATTGTCGGCGAGCGAGTGGCACGTGGGGGGCGAGTGCGACACGGCGCAGTTCATTGCCTGCGATGCCAACGGGCTCGTCACTGGCATGTGCGGCAACAGGGTGGGAAGTAGGGGACGCAGGGAGAGCGGACGTGGAGGGAGGGAGGGAGGGAGGAGGGATATAGAGGGAATGGGGGGACAGCTGGGTGGGTGTAGTGGCGATGGAGGGTGGGGCGGGAGAGAGGGTGCGGTGGGCCGCAGAAGCCATTGACATGCTGACAGTGTGCTGTGCCTGTGATTCACTCTTCTGCTGCTTCTGTGTGTGTGTGTGTGCGTGTGTGTGCATGTGTGTGCATGTTTGTGCATGTGTGTGTGTGTGTGCATGTGTGTGTGTGTGTGCGTGCGTGCGTGTGTGTGCGTGTGTGTGTGTGCGTGCATGTGCGTCCATGTGTGTGTGTGTGTGTGCATGTGTGTGCGTGCGTGTGTGTGTGCGTGTGTGTGTGTGTGTGCGTGTGTGTGTGTGTGCGTGTGCGTGCATGTGTCTGCGTGCGTGTGTGTGCGTGCATGTGTCTGCGCACGTGTGTGTGCATGTGCGTGTGTATTTGTGCATGTACATGCATGTGTGTGTGTGCGTGTGTGTGTGCATGTGCGTCCATGTGTGTGTGTGTGTGCATGTGCGTGTGTATTTGTGCATGTACATGCATGTGTGTGTGTGCGTGTGTGTGTGCATGTGCGTCCATGTGTGTGTGTGTGTGTGTGTGTGTGTGTGTGTGTGTGTGTGTGTGTGTGTGTGTATACACATGTGTGCGCTCAACACAAGACAACAGGTGGCTTGAAAACGAAGGTCTACTGGGCTCCATTCCAACAGCTCTTGGCACTCTCACCTCTCTCACCTCTCTGTACGCCTCTCACCTCTCTGTACGCCTGTCTCATCGTATAGGGAACTCCTCACCATCTGCTTCTCATTTGTCGTGGCTCACCCCATCGTCACTCGTTGTCCCTTTCCCTCCTCTCTGTGCTTTGCTGCAACCTGTGCTGTCATCTATCCACCCACCTACACCCCCCTTTATTTCTATCCCCCAAAATTCTCACCCATGGCGCTCATTCCTTACCTCTCTCCGTGTGCTGTGCTCTGTTGTGCTGTGCTGTGCTGCCGTGTGCACAGATCCCTGAGCTACAACGCCTTGGAAGGCCCTATACCTGCCTCCTTTAGTGCACTTGCTTCGCTCGTGTACCTGTGAGAAATGGGTGGACACGAGTAGGGAGGGAGGGAGGGAGGGGAGGGAGGGAGGGAGGGAGGGAGGGAGGGAGGGAGGGAGGGAGGGAGGGAGGGAGGGAGGGAGGGAGGGAGGGAGGGAGGGAGGGAGGGAGGGAGGGAGGGAGGGAGGGAGGGAGGGAGGGAGGGAGGGAGGGAGGGAGGGAGGGGGAGGGAGGGAGGGAGGGAGGGAGGGAGGGAGGGAGGGAGGGAGGGAGGGAGGGAGGGAGGGAGGGAGGGAGGGAGGGAGGGAGGGAGGGAGGGAGGGAGGGAGGGAGGGAGGGAGGGAGGGAGGGAGGGAGGGAGGGAGGGAGGGAGGGAGGGAGGGAGGGAGGGAGGGAGGGAGGGAGGGAGGGAGGGAGGGAGGGAGGGAGGGAGGGAGGGAGGGAGGGAGGGAGGGAGGGAGGGAGGGAGGGAGGGAGGGAGGGAGGGAGGGAGGGAGGGAGGGAGGGAGGGAGGGAGGGAGGGAGGGAGGGAGGGAGGGAGGAGGGAGGGAGGGAGGGAGGGAGGGAGGGAGGGAGGGAGGGAGGGAGGGAGGGAGGGAGGGAGGGAGGGAGGGAGGGAGGGAGGGAGGGAGGGAGGGAGGGAGGGAGGGAGGGAGGGAGGGAGGGAGGGAGGGAGGGAGGGAGGGAGGGAGGGAGGGAGGGAGGGAGGGAGGGAGGGAGGGAGGGAGGGAGGGAGGGAGGGAGGGAGGGAGGGAGGGAGGGAGGGAGGGAGGGAGGGAGGGAGGGAGGGAGGGAGGGAGGGAGGGAGGGAGGGAGGGAGGGAGGGAGGGAGGGAGGGAGGGAGGGAGGGAGGGAGGGAGGAGGGAGGGAGGGAGGGAGGGAGGGAGGGAGGGAGGGAGGGAGGGAGGGAGGGAGGGAGGGAGGGAGGGAGGGAGGGAGGGAGGGAGGGAGGGAGGGAGGGAGGGAGGGAGGGAGGGAGGGAGGGAGGGAGGGAGGGAGGGAGGGAGGGAGGGAGGGAGGGAGGGAGGGAGGGAGGGAGGAGGGGGAGGGAGGGAGGGAGGGAGGGAGGGAGGGAGGAGGGAGGGAGGGAGGGAGGGAGGGAGGGAGGGAGGGAGGGAGGGAGGGAGGGAGGGAGGGAGGGAGGGAGGGAGGGAGGGAGGGAGGGAGGGAGGGAGGGAGGGAGGGAGGGAGGGAGGGAGGGAGGGAGGGAGGGAGGGAGGGAGGGAGGGAGGGAGGGAGGAGGGAGGGAGGGAGGGAGGGAGGGAGGGAGGGAGGGAGGGAGGGAGGGAGGGAGGGAGGGAGGGAGGGAGGGAGGGAGGGAGGGAGGGAGGGAGGGAGGGAGGGAGGGAGGGAGGGAGGGAAGGAGGGAGGCTCAGATCAAAGTGGTTTTGAGGCGACTCAAAAGAACATTGTGATCTTTTTGTGTTCGATCCTCTCACACATCGCCCCGGGCCTCCATTGCGTCGCTCTCGTCTGCAACTCGCGTGCATTCCTGGTGTGGTATTCGCCCTCGTTTGACCTGGTGCTTGGGGGTTGACCCTCACCGGTACTGTGCGGTGCAGTGCAGTGCACATGTGTATCGCGGCAGTCTCTTTCTTCTGCACTCCTCACCTCTGCCGGCACCCAAGAGCTCTATCCCGCTCTCCCTCGTCCTCCCGTTTCACCTCCCGCTTGTTCTTTCCTACCTTCTCTCTCTCAAGCGGTCTTTACCTCTCCCTGTCTATCCCTGTCTATCCCTGTCTATCCCTGTCTATCCCTGTCTATCCCTGTCTATCCCTCCCTCCTCCTCCCCCTCTCTCCATCTCTTCCTCTCTGCTCTCTCCTTTCTCCCTCTCTCCTTCTCTCCCTCTCTCCCTCTTTCCATCTCTCCATATCCCCCTCTCTCCCTCTTCCCTCTCCCCATCTCTCTGTTTGAACGGCAGAGATCTGCAGTCCAACGCGCTAAACGAGTCCATTCCAGATGCCATCTCGGAGATGACTGCTCTCACAGGCCTGTGCGTGCCATTTCATTCGCATCTCATCTTACATCACCCTTGCATGCTTTTGGCGCATGCATAAGTGTCACCTCTTCCACTCTTATCACACCATCACTAGCACATGCACCTTCACGTGCTCCCATGTGTCACATCTTCCGCTCTTCTCACACCATCGCCTCTCACGTCTCATGACTCACGCCATGAATGCATACAGCATGGTTGTTTCCCTCCCTCACCATGCTCTCTGCATGCCCTCATCCTCCTCCTCCATGTGCCTTCACAGCCCGACTCAGCAGATTTCACCGTTCCCTGTTTCCCTCCCATGCCGCCTGTGCACGTCTCGCTCCCATGGCCCCCTCGCATGTCTCACTCCCATGCCTTGCCTCACGCTCATGCCTTCCTCCCTCACTTCCGCACCATCACCACACCTCACATGCGATAAAACATACTCAAAGAGTGCATCCACGGCCCTTTTTGAGTTGACTCAAAAGTCAACATACTCAGTTTTTGAGTCGACTCAAAAGTCAACATACTCAAAGAGTGCATCACGGCCTTGCAACCCACATGTCCCCATCGTACAGCCATCTCTCCAACAACCAGCTCTCTGGTGCCATTCCCCCCGGAATCAGCGCCCTCACAGCCCTTCAGCAGCTGTAAGTGTGCCTGTCATTGCCAAGCCAGGTAGCCTTACACATCCCAGCATCCCGTAGGCTTTGCTTGGTGGAAGGGCATTGTTGGATTCTTGTCTGCCTGCCTTGGCCCTCAGGCTCAGGGTAGATAACGATCGGGTTGGATACACTTGTGTGCTCTTTCGTGCTTGTGTCTTCTCCTGCTCTCCTCCCACCACCCCCCCCCCCCAACCCCCCGCCACCCCGCATCTGATGTTGTCTCTCTGTGCGGTCATGTAATCACTCTCTCACCCCCGCAGCTTCCTCGCGCGCAACATGCTCACAGACAGCATTCCCGCTGAAATGGGCAGCTTGGTGCTGCTTCATTACCTGTCAGTGCAATGAGTGGCCCTCTCACTCACTCCCAGTTGCCACCAGTGGAATGACTGTCTTACTCACTCCCAGTGCCCGCCGCTCCGCACCGCACTCTGCTGAAACTCTCCACCCCAAACACACATTCTTGTGCCGAAGCATGCATGCATGCAGGCATATGCTCTCGCATGCCCCATGCTTACTCATTCCTCGTTCATTCCACGCCTCGCTTACACCCTCTCTCACACCTCCTGTTCTCACACCTCCTGCTCTCACACCTCCTGCTCTCACACCTCCTGCTCTCACACCTCCTGCTCTCACACCTCCTGTTCTCACACCTCCTGTTCTCACACCTCCTGTTCTCACACCTCCTGTTCTCACACCTCCTGTTCTCACACCTCCTGTTCTCACACCTCCTGTTCTCACACCTCCTGTTCTCACACCTCCTGCTCTCACACCTCCTGTTCTCACACCTCCTGTTCTCACACCTCCTGTTATCACACCTCCTGTTCTCACACCTCCTGTTCTCACACCTCCTGTTCTCACACCTCCTGTTCTCACACCTCCTGCTCTCACACCTCCTGTTCTCACACCTCCTGTTCTCACACCTCCTGTTCTCACACCTCCTGTTCTCACACCTCCTGTTCTCACACCTCCTGTTATCACACCTCCTGTTCTCACATCCCATGCTCTGTGCTTTTCCATTCTGGTCTTCGTCCTCCTTCAGCCTGCCAATCACCTTGGTCCTGCCAATCACCTTGGTCCTGCCAATCACCTTGGTCCTGCCAATCACCTTGGTCCTGCCAATCACCTTGGTCCTGCCAATCACCTTGGTCCTGCCAATCACCTTGGTCCTGCCAATCACCTTGGTCCTGCCAATCACCTTGGTCCTGCCAATCACCTTGGTCCTGCCAATCACCTTGGTCCTGCCAATCACCTTGGTCCTGCCAATCACCTTGGTCCTGCCAATCACCTTGGTCCTGCCAATCACCTTGGTCCTGCCAATCACCTTGGTCCTGCCAATCACCTTGGTCCTGCCAATCACCTTGGTCCTGCCAATCACCTGGTGGTCTGCCAATCACCTTGGTCCTGCCAATCACCTTGGTCCTGCCAATCACCTTGGTCCTGCCAATCAGCTTGGTCCTGCCAATCAGCTTGGTCCTGCCAATCACCTTGGTCCTGCCAATCAGCTTGGTCCTGCCAATCACCTTGGTCCTGCCAATCACCTTGGTCCTGCCAATCACCTTGGTCCTGCCAATCACTTGGTCCTGCCAATCACCTTGGTCCTGCCAATCACCTTGGTCCTGCCAATCACCTTGGTCCTGCCAATCACCTTGGTCCTGCCAATCACCTTGGTCCTGCCAATCACCTTGGTCCTGCCAATCACCTTGGTCCTGCCAATCACCTTGGTCCTGCAATCACCTTGGTCCTGCCAATCACCTTGGTCCTGCCAATCACCTTGGTCCTGCCAATCACCTTGGTCCTGCCAATCACCTTGGTCCTGCCAATCACCTTGGTCCTGCCAATCACCTTGGTCCTGCAATCACCTTGGTCCTGCCAATCAGCTTGGTCCTGCCAATCACCTTGGTCCTGCCAATCAGCTTGGTCCTGCCAATCACCTTGTCCTGCCAATCACCTTGGTCTGCCAATCACCTTGGTCCTGCCAATCACCTTGGTCCTGCCAATCACCTTGGTCCTGCCAATCACCTTGGTCCTGCCAATCACCTTGGTCCTGCCAATCACCTTGGTCCTGCCAATCACCTTGGTCCTGCCAATCACCTTGGTCCTGCCAATCACCTTGGTCCTGCCAATCACCTTGGTCCTGCCAATCACCTTGGTCCTGCCAATCACCTTGGTCCTGCCAATCACCTTGGTCCTGCCAATCACCTGGTCCTGCCAATCACCTTGGTCCTGCCAATCAGCTTGGTCCTGCCAATCACCTTGGTCCTGCCAATCACCTTGGTCCTGCCAATCACCTTGGTCCTGCCAATCACCTTGGTCCTGCCAATCACCTTGGTCCTGCCAATCACCTTGGTCCTGCCAATCACCTTGGTCCTGGGCCCATCACAGCTACCTGGGCTACAACAAGCTGGGAGGCTCCATCCCTGACGCCCTCAGTACCCTCACCAACCTGCTCCACCTGTCAGTCGCTCCCATTTCATGCTCCCCCTGCCTCACAGCCCGTTCGTGCCCTTCCCTTACGCTCACGTCATAACTGTGCATTGCTCTCCCTGCATCCCTGCATTTCTCTCCCTCCTGCAACCATGCCTGCATTAGCGAGAGTTAACCGATTGGCATGTTGCTCGCAACTCTTCTTTCATCACTCTAGCCAGACTTAGCCTCTATGGTCGTGCATCACTCTCCCGCTCCCACGTCTTGTTTCAAACTTTATCACAGCCAATGTGTGACTGCCTTCATCCCGTGCCGCATACTGCGTGCTGCTCGCAGGACCATGGCCAATAATGAGCTCGAAGGGACCATCCCTGCCTTCCTCTCTTCCTTCAAAACACTCGTCCACCTGTCAGTGTTCCCACATATCCACCCGTCAGTGTTCCCACATACCCACCTGTCTCCCTCCCTCCCTCCCTCCCTCCCTCCCTCCCTCCCTCCCTCCCTCCCTCCCTCCCTCCCTCCCTCCCTCCCTCCCTCCCTCCCTCCCTCCCTCCCTCCCTCCCTCCCTCCCTCCCTCCCTCCCTCCCTCCCTCCCACGCTCACTCCCCGCATCCTTCCCATCCTCCATCCATTCACTGATTCCTGCCATTGACCATCTCTCCTCCCCCCCAGCGTGCTCTACAACAACCAGCTCTCAGGCTCCATTCCTGCTGACATTGGCGGCTGCGCTGCTCTAGAGTCACTGTGAGAACCGCACTTCTCTTTCTTTCTTCCTCTCTCCTCTCTTCCTCTCTTCCTCTCTTCCTCTCTTCCTCTCTTCCTCTCTTCCTCTCTTCCTCCCTTCCTCTCTTCCTCCCTTCCTCTCTTTCTCTCTTCTTCCCTTCCTCCGTTCCTCCCTTCCTCCCTCCTCCCTTCCTCCCTTCCTCCCTTCCTCCCTTCCTTCCTCTCTTTCTCCCTTTCCCCCCCTCCCTTCCTCCCTTCCTCCCTTCCTTCCTCTCTTTCTCCCTTCCCCCCCCTCCCTTCCTCCCTTCCTCCCTTCCTCCCTTCCTCTCTTCCTCCCTTCCTCCCATCCTCCCTTCCTCCCTTCCTCCCTTCCTCCCTTCCTCCCTTCCTCCCTTCCTCCCTTCTTCCCTTCGTCCCTTCCTCCCTTCCTCCCGTCCTCTCTTCCTCCCTTCCCCCCCTTCCCTCCCTTCGTCCCTTCCTCCCTTCCTACCTTCCTCCCTTCGTTCTCCTTCCCTTCTCGATCTCTTATTCCCTCATGTCCCTCCTGTCTACTCCAATCTGTTTTCCATGTTCCATCCGTGCTCTTTCTCTCACCATTCCCCCCATGCTAGTCGCACCCACACACACGCACTCGCTGTTTGCTCACTTTCCCTACAGATCTTTGCCACCCTTTCTTTCTAGAATGCTTACCCTGACAGAACCCACCCCCTCGTGTCTCCTCTGTTCTGAACCCTGTCTGTTCTTCCACCTGCCTTCTCCTCCCGTCCTCTCTTCCTCCTCGCTCAGTGTGCTATCCAACAACCAGCTGACAGGGGACATACCCACTTCCATAGGCTCCATGACATACCTTAGTACCCTGTGAGGGAGGGAGGGAGGGAGGGGAGGGAGGGAGGGAGGGAGGGAGGGAGGGAGGGAGGGAGGGAGGGAGGGAGGGAGGGAGGGAGGGAGGGAGGGAGGAGGAGGGAGGGAGGGAGGGAGGGAGGGAGGGAGGGAGGGAGGGAGGAGGGAGGGAGGGAGGGAGGAGGGAGGGAGGGAGGGAGGGAGGGAGGGAGGGAGGGAGGGAGGGAGGGAGGGAGGGAGGGAGGAGGAGGGAGGGAGGGAGGGAGGGAGGGAGGGAGGGAGGGAGGGAGGGAGGGAGGGAGGGAGGGAGGGAGGGAGGAGGGAGGGAGGGAGGGAGGGAGGAGGAGGGAGGAGGGAGGGAGGGAGGGAGGGAGGGAGGGGAGGGAGGGAGGGAGGGAGGGAGGGAGGGAGGGAGGGAGGGAGGGAGGGAGGGAGGGAGGAGGGAGGGAGGGAGGGAGGGAGGGAGGGAGGGAGGGAGGGAGGGAGGGAGGGAGGGAGGGAGGGAGGGAGGGAGGGAGGAGGGAGGGAGGGAGGGAGGGAGGGAGGGAGGAGGGAGGGAGGGAGGGAGGGAGGGAGGGAGGGAGGGAGGAGGAGGGAGGGAGGGAGGAGGGAGGGAGGGAGGGAGGGAGGGAGGGAGGGAGGGAGGGAGGGAGGGAGGGAGGGAGGGAGGGAGGGAGGGAGGGAGGGAGGGAGGAGGGAGGGAGGGAGGGAGGGAGGGAGGGAGGGAGGGAGGGAGGGAGGGAGGGAGGGAGGGAGGGAGGGAGGGAGGGAGGGAGGGAGGGAGGGAGGGAGGGAGGGAGGGAGGGAGGGAGGGAGGGAGGGAGGGAGGGAGGGAGGGAGGGAGGGAGGGAGGGAGGGAGGGAGGGAGGAGGGAGGGGAGGGAGGGAGGGAGGAGGGAGGGAGGGAGGGAGGGAGGGAGGGAGGGAGGGAGGGAGGGAGGGAGGGAGGGAGGGAGGGAGGGAGGAGGGAGGGAGGAGGGAGGGAGGGAGGGAGGGAGGGAGGGAGGGAGGGAGGGAGGGAGGGAGGGAGGGAGGGAGGGAGGGAGGGAGGGAGGGAGGGAGGGAGGGGAGGGAGGGAGGGAGGGAGGGAGGGAGGGAGGGAGGGGGAGGGAGGGAGGGAGGGAGGGAGGGAGGGAGGGAGGAGGAGGGAGGGAGGGAGGGAGGGAGGGAGGGAGGGAGGGAGGGAGGGAGGGAGGGAGGGAGGGAGGGAGGGAGGGAGGGAGGGAGGGAGGGAGGAGGGAGGGAGGGAGGGAGGGAGGGAGGGAGGGAGGGAGGGAGGGAGGGAGGGAGGGAGGGAGGGAGGGAGGGAGGGAGGGAGGGAGGGAGGGAGGGAGGGAGGGAGGGAGGGAGGGAGGGAGGGAGGGAGGGAGGGAGGGAGGGAGGGAGGGAGGGAGGGAGGGAGGGAGGGAGGGAGGGAGGGAGGGAGGGAGGGAGGGAGGGAGGGAGGGAGGGAGGGAGGGAGGGAGGGAGGGAGGGAGGGAGGGAGGGAGGGAGGGAGGGAGGGAGGGGAGGGAGGGAGGAGGGAGGGAGGGAGGGAGGGAGGGAGGGAGGAGGGAGGGAGGGAGGGAGGGAGGAGGGAGGGAGGAGGGAGGGAGGGATGCGAGCGAGGGAGGGAGGGAGGGAGGGAGACGAGCGATTGAGTGTGAGTGGTGATCAGGTGGATGGGTGCTCGCCTATTCTTTGAGATGAGTTTTGAGGTTGATGCTCAGTCCTCAAAACTCACCTCATTATCACGTGGATGTCCTGTCCTATGCCATGGGAGATGGGTTCAGCATGTGAACCAGGAGAATTTGTGAGCGGGGTGGTTACCACGTCGTGCATCCTCACGTGGATTTTTTGAGAAGTTTCAATAACCTTGGTACCATCGCGTGCATAGCTTCCCCTTGCCATGCCATTTTGAGAAACTTAATAGCTCATTAGCTGTCAGGCCATGCCATGCTGTGCCATGCCGTGCCATGCCGTGTTATGCCGTGTCATGCCATGCCGCGCCATGCTGTGCCATTCACCCCATCCTTCCTGACGAATCCAGCTACCTGAACAACAACAAGCTTGAGGGATCCATTCCAAGCACCATTCCTCTGCTGCAGCAGCTCTCGTGGCTGTACGAAACGGAATCTAGCTGCTCATTTTCCTCTCCCATGCTGCGATACCCATGCAATGTTGTGATACCCATGCTATGTTGCCATACCCATGCCATGTTGCCGTACCCTGCAATATTGCCATACCCATGCCATGTTGCCATACCCATGCAATGTTGCCATACCCATGCCATGTTGCCATACCCATGCCATGTTGCCATACCCATGCCATGTTGCCATACTCATGCCATGTTTCCATACCCATGCCATGTTGCCATAACCATGCCATGTTGCCATAACCATGCCATGTTGCCATACCCATGCCATGTTGCCATACCCATGCCATGTTGCCATACCCATGCCATGTTGCCATACCCATGCAATGTTGCCATACCCATGCCATGTTGCCATACCCATGCCATGTTGCCATACCCATGCCATGTTGCCATACCCATGCCATGTTGCCATACCCATGCCATGCTGCCATACCCATGCCATGTTGCCATACCCATGCCATGTTGCCATACCCATGCCATGTTGCCATACCCATGCCATGTTGCCATACCCATGCCATGCTGCCATACCCATGCAATGCTGCCATACCCATGCCATGTTGCCATACCCATGCCATGTTGCCATAACCATGCCATGTTGCCATACCCATGCCATGTTGCCATACCCATGCCTTGTTGCCATAACCATGCCATGTTGCCATACCCATGCCATGTTGCCATACCCATGCCATGTTGCCATACCCATGCCATGCTGCAATACCCATGCCATGTTGCCATACCCATGCCATGTTGCCATACCCATGCCATGTTGCCATACCCATGCCATGTTGCCATACCCATGCCATGCTGCCATACCCATGCCATGTTGCCATACCCATGCCATGTTGCCATACCCATGCCATGTTGCCATACCCATGCCATGTTGCCATACCCATGCCATGCTGCCATACCCATGCAATGCTGCCATACCCATGCCATGTTGCCATACCCATGCCATGTTGCCATAACCATGCCATGTTGCCATACCCATGCCATGTTGCCATACCCATGCCTTGTTGCCATAACCATGCCATGTTGCCATACCCATGCCATGTTGCCATACCCATGCCATGTTGCCATACCCATGCCATGCTGCAATACCCATGCCATGTTGCCATACCCATGCCATGTTGCCATACCCATGCCATGCTGCAATACCCATGCCATGTTGCCATACCCATGCATTGGCTTCCTTTTCCTGTCTTCTCTCTCGCATCTCTTTTCCACGTGCGCCATCATAACCATGCATGCATGCACATGCATGGCTGTGCATTCTGCATGTATCCGCAGCCTCCTTCATGCACTTCCCACACACACGCACAATGCCCTTCAAGTGCACGCCGCACCACGCCGCACCACGCCGCACCACATCTCACATTCACCACTTCCCTCCTGCCCATTTCACCCAGCGCCTGCCCCTCTCGCCTCGCCCCTTCTGCCCTCCAGTTGCCTTTCCTACAACTCTCTGACTGGCAATCTCGACAACCTCTCTCCACTGACCAATCTAATCGGACTGTGCATGAATCACCCTTCCACCCACCCGTCTACTCTCCCACGCACATCTCTCCTTCCCCTTTCTTCTCGCTCCTTCACATCCCTGACCCTCCCCTCTCTCCCCAAGTCACCCTCCCACTGTCATCCACGTTTTCTTTGCTCAGACAGACCCTCTTACACTGGGCCTCTCTCACCCTCCACCCAGGTGACTTTTGATTCGACTCAAAAGTCACTGGGCCTCTCTCACCCTCCACCCAGGTGACTTTTGATTCGACTCAAAAGTCACTGGGCCTCTCTCACCCTCCACCCAGGTGACTTTTGATTCGACTCAAAAGTCACTGGGCCTCTCTCACCCTCCACCCAGGTGACTTTTGAGTCGACTCAAAAGTCACTGAGCCTCTCTCACCCTCCACCCGCCCACTCGCTCACACGATTTTTGAGGCGCCTCAACTTTTGAGGCGCCTCAAAAGCAGACCCTCTTACACTGGGCCACTCTCACCCTCCACCCGCCCACTCACACACACGCCCACTTTCCCACTCTTTCACTCCCTCACCCCGCCTCACCTCTCTTCATTTTCTCACCACTCTCGCCCCCTGCTGATCCCTCTACCTTCCACCATCTTTCCCACCTTCACCTCTTTCGTGCACTGCACCCATCTGCACCGCTCTTCACCCAGGGAGCTATCCAACAATGCCATATCCGGCCCGGTCCCCACCACTATAAGGGAACTCCCACGTCTGGAAACTCTGTGAGCTATGCGATCCATGCAGTGCGTGTGATAGAGAGTGGGAGAGGGATTGCGATGTGCAGGTGGGTGCTCTGTCTGGCGCTGCAACGCCAGTGGTGCACGGGGATATGGGAGTGGAGTGGAGTGGCAGGCAGGTACATTCTGCGGTTGTGACTTTTGAGGCGCCTCAAAAGTCGCCAGTGGTGCACGGCAATATGGGAGTGGAGTGGAGTGGCAGGCAGGTACATTCTGCGGTTGTGAGAACCTAGGGTCCAGTGAGGCCGCTGCGCCGGACGCTGCCGTTTGCTGTCAGCAATCCCCAAGGGTTGAACCAGCCTTTGTCGATTACTCCCTCCCTCGGTGCCCTCTGTCGCCCTCTCTCTCTCGCCCTCTGTCGCCCTCTCTCTCTCGCCCTCTGTCGCCCCCTTTCGCCCTTTCTCGCCCTCTCTCGCCCTCTCTCGCCCTCTCTCGCCCTCTCTCGCCCTCTCTCGCCCTCTCTCGCCCTCTGTCACTCTCTGTCGCCCTCTGTCTCCCACCTACATGGTCCACCCATCCAGGCTGGTTTCAAACAACAACCTTTCAGGTGCTATCCCCCCGTCCATCTCTGGCCTCTCCCGGCTTCTGGCTCTGTATGTGTCCCCCTCGCTTCTGGCTCTGTATGTGTCCCCCTCGCTTCTGGCTCTGTATGTGTCCCCCTCGCTACGCGTCCTCCCCTCACTGCACGTCCCCACCTCCCTTCTTGTACACATCCGTTTGTTGGTGACTAGGCTAGGCACGTTGAGGCGAGGTGACATCACAAGGTGAGTACTGGCGCCAAGAATCAGCCTAGGTGCTGTATTAATGAAGAATGCGCGGAGCGAAGTGTAGTGCAAAATGAAGTGTAGGTAAGGAAAGGATTGAGGAGCGAAGAATGCGCGGAAAAGGGGGGTTGGTGGGCGGTCGTTGGAGAGAGGCTAGGATGCTAAAAAGGTGCAGAGGTTTAAGGCTGTTCTTGAGAATTCTCAAAAACAACCTGTACCTCAAAGGTCGACAGGCTCTGAGAGTTCAACTGAGAGGCTCGTTTGACATCCCCGTTTCCTCCTCTTTCCCTCCTCTTGCACCTCCCTCGCGCATCCTTTCCCCTTCCCCTTCCCTCTTGCGCCTCCCTGTTTTCTTCCTTCCTTCCACCGGGCCAGAATGCTAGATGGGAACGCATTGGAGTCCCCTATTTCATTGAGGTGGTTTTTGAGGCGCCTAAAAAAATCCCTTTCCCTGGCCCAGGATGCTAGACGGCAACGCATTGGAGTCTCCCATCCCGTCAAGCTTGAGTGGACTGACGGCGTTGAAGAGCATGTGAGTTTTGAGGCGCCTAAAAAAAACCACAACGCGTTGGAGTCCCCTAACCCGACAAGCTTGAGTGGACTGACGGTGTTGAAGCGCATGTGAGTCGTGTTCTGCTTTGCTTCGGTACTTGATGTCACGGTTACGGCACACCACAGCGAGCACAGAGACACGAAACGTGAGACACGCTACTGTTACCGTGCCTAGTACCATTCCAACGCTGGGGGTTTCTAGCATGGGGGCCCCTAGGTTTCAGCACCACATTCACTACCACATTCGCGTCTATTCATACTCGCTCCTCCCACAATTGTTTTTGCTCTTGCTTTGTTTCCTATTCCCCCATTTCCTTCGTCCATTTCTATCGGCCCTGCCCAGGGATGTGAGCAAGAACAAGTTCTCGGAGGACTTTCCGACTGTCCTCACCCGGATGACACGAGTGAAGCACATGTGAGCACATGAGTGCATGCGAGCACCCCGGCCACTTGTTTTGCGCCTCGTTCGAGCTGTGTGCGCGAGAGCATGGGAGCAAGTGAGCATATGAGCATGTGAGTGTGTGAGAATATGAGTGCATGGGCATGTACCGGTCCACATCAGCAGACATGCGGCTTTTGTTCCTTGTCCACATGTTAACATGTCTTGATTCCTCTGCATTATACTCACATGCACCCACGTGCACACCTAGTGTCTGTGGGTGCGCACCTGAGTTTCCACCGCACCTCCTCCCCTCCTCCACATTCATATCCACAGAGGCTGTGTGTTGAGACGTCCCATATCACCTCATCTCCTCTCTTTCCCCCTCCCCCACCATCCGTCTTTGCAGGAAGCTTGGCAGAAATGACTTCACGGGCAGCATCCCTGCCTCTATCACCTCTCTCGTTTCCCTCACCTACCTGTACGCCTCCCTCATTCACACACCTGTATTCTTCCCAACCACCACACACCCGTAAGCTTCACTCACACAAACCGTGCACTTCACTTGCACACCTGTTCCCCCCCTCACTCACACACTTGTAAGCTTCACTTGCACAAACACCTGTGTGTCTCACTCAAGAGTGAGACAACGAGTGTGGTCTTGTATTCTGCAGCAAAACATCTTGACTGGGCAGCGTGACCAAGTCCTGAACAAGAAGGCGTGGGGGTGGAGCAGCCCTTATGCTGGTATGAGATACTTGCATGTGTGCGGTCCACAGGCAATCCACAGCTGCACTTGATATCCTAATGCTGTGTTGTGTCAATACTGATTACCCTTGCTCTTGTGTCAAATACTGCTGGTTGCAGCGCAGTTGATGAATGGCAGCGTGTTCTCTTCACCTTATTCTCCCGCTTTCTCTCTCTCCCTCTCTCCCTAACCCCCGATTCTCGCTTCCTCCAGTGATCTAGGCTACACGTTGCTATCGGGCACAATTCCCACGGCCATCACCAAAATGCAACACCTCTCTCGCCTGTAACTTTGACTTGCCGAAAACTAAGGACCTTCTATGCGTCCTGGGAGCAAGATGCATGTGTAGCATATGCAAGGCACTTGTGGAAACTTGAGGCGCCTATAAAAACTCGAAGTGCACATCTCTTCCTTTTCTCGTTCTGGAAGGTGACTCCAATAGAGCAACCAAGCCAGCTCCAACAGGCGTCCATTCTCCTCCGTTGACCCGCATTCTCATCATAGCAGCCTCGCTCATGCCTCTCATCCTTAGCCACCATAATAATCTCGTTTGCCCCTTGCGTCGCCCTCTTCTTGTGCTGATCGCACCTCCATGCACCCCCTAAAAGCCACCATCCTCCCATGGTGTGCTGCTTTTGAGGCGCCTCAAAACCCCCTAAAAGCCACCATCCTCCCATGGTGTGCTGCATCGTTGCTCCACCGTGCAACCACGCATTATCCCACACGCTCTGCATACTACTATCCATGCCAACCCTCACCCAGCGACCTGCAAATACCAACACTCACGGGCTCCGTCCCGGCCTCCATGGGCGCCATGCTTAATCTGCAGTACCTGTGAGCTGCCCCAACCTTCTTCCCCTTCACCAACACTTAGGGAACGCTGCTTTCCAACGCTACTTTTCAATACTGCTGTCCATTGCTGCTTTCCGCATCTCATTTGCACACGTGTGGTCCTAGGCAGGGCCCGACACTGAAACTCCTCCCTCCTGTGCGTGGCATTTTCCCCTCACCAACTCACTGCACCGAATCTCCGCTGCTACTGCTCCTCTTGGGCATGTTTCCGCTTTTGAGGCGACTCAAAAACAGAACCTCCGCTGCTGCTGCTGCTGCTGCTCCTCTTGGGCATGCTCCCACTAAAAAACAGAACCCTAAACACAGACCCTTCCCTCCCTGCCTTTTCGTTTCTCAACTTCAGAAACACCCATAGCCCCAAACATCACCCATGCGTCTTCCCCACCAAACCCTGCTCCTTTTGTTCTCCTCCTGCTCGGTTTCCCCTGTCTCACAGCTATGTCAACTACGAGGCGACGCCATGCGGTTACGGGGAGTGCGAGGTGGTGCAGTACTCTGGCACAGCCTTCTGCCGTGCCTGCACTGACTTCTGCGACACGTGCTCTCGCAGGGGTGAGGAGGAGGGAGAAGAGATGTCCTGAGTTGTTGCGCTTGAGAAAAAAATACCTTGTTGCGAGTTCTGAGTTGCCAACTGTGTGTTCGGGAGCGTGAGGAGGAGGATGCAGGGGAAGCATGTGGGTGAAGCTTCGGAAAGGAGGTGAGACGGGAGAGTCAGAACTGGGGAGGTGGGGGCGTTGGGGAATGTTTATTAGAGCGTTACTTCGGTCTCCGATTGTTGCGGAAACTTAGTGTTTTGCAGCTGACTTGAATGCTTTTTGAGAGCTTTCTGTTTCGTACTCACAACACTTGCGCTCCTGTGAGCTGGCTTGAATGAGCGAATGTGGAGGAGAGAGCATGGTTGTGGGAGCGTACAAGGTTTGAGTGTTGGCTAGTATGGAGGGTGCATGCAGGCTAGGATCCATGAAGCATGCATGAGAGTACACAGCAATCCACTGCCCCAGCCTGTTCCTGTGAGCATGCTTTGGCTTGCACGCACATGCTTGCCTGTGTATGTATGGCTTGTACATGCACCTGCTCGTGCTCGTGCGGATGCTAGCATGCGGTGAGTGTGCAAGCATGTCAAGGCCGTCATGGGTTTCAGTGTCGCACGGGCGTGACTTGTGCGTGCTACAAACACAAGAGTCAGGGGTCAAGTGTGTCCATGTGCGCATGCCATGCCACACTCACGGGTGCAGCCAAAGTGCACACACACACGTACCCAGCTCCACACACACATATCCAGCTCCAGACATCATCACACATCACATCACACCCACCTTCTCTACCCCTCCTCCTGCCCTGCCAGCAGCTCCTCCCACCCCTCCGGATTGCAAGAAGAAGCGCCGTGCCTGCTCGTTCAAGTCCTGCCCGGGCCGCATCTGCATTCCCTACGTCCGCAGCTGCAAGGGCTACAAGTGCATTCCATAGTACCAGTATTGTCTTTAGGGTGCAGTAGTTATTTACGGTAGTCATTTGTTGTGGCCTGGGGGCATGTACAGGTGTGTTTGTTTGTGGCGGCGAGCTCTAGGAATCCCTTTTTGTAAATGGTTTCAATATTAGGGCGCATTCCTGTGGGGACACTTGTGTCTCAATCCCCTTTTCCCCGAGTCGCGCATGCAAATTTACCAAATGTTGTGTCACAAACGGCAAATGTACCACGACGTAAGGAGACTGATTGGCAGGTGCAAATGGACGCTTTCTAGTGGTTGCGACCAATTGGATTGGGCCCACCCGTTTTCCCGCTGGGCAGGGTGCCAAAACAGCGTGCATGAAGTGACATTCTGATTTTGCTTGGATGTGACCGTGTGGGCGGGGAGCCCCAGTCGTTGGGCTGCCCAGGCAGAGCGGTTTATTTTCCTGCTCGAATATAGACCCACTTCGGGCGTCCAGGTGCATGCGGTACAGCAAGACATTTCGGATCGCGTGCGACTTTCAGAGTGTGATGGGGCCTCGTGTAACTCGTCCGCGACACCAGCGCAATTCACGCCGACCAATGTAAAATACAGTGAAAATTGCGCTAGTGCGATCCGCGTTTGTCACACATGTTACGAATAGTAATACCCGATATTACTATGCACTCCTCACCGTAGCAAGGAACACACAATATCGGGAATGAACGCAAGCGTCAGACGGTTGGAATTGAGTCAAAGAGTCGGACGGTTACAGCACATCTGAACCGTCGGAAGCAAACGGCATCGGACAGCTGCAGGCAGGATGGTTTTGGCGGGAACAGTTACGAAACTGTACGCGCCGAACGGTTGGGATGCAGTTGAATAAGGGAATGTATCCCTTAGAGTACATGGCTAGCTAGGACGTTTCAGATTCCCTTGTACTCATATTTATACCGCTGTATTTGCATGTTTTCATCATCTCAAGCATTTTACATTCACTCTGCTATTGAGGTCAAGGGCCCACCAACACTACCTCACTGCGTGCGAACCTTCCAGAGTAGATCCTGGGCTACGATCAACTTCTGATCGCAGCAACACAGTACAGCATATGCTGTTTTCGGGTGTCACAAAGTGATTGAGACACAAGTGTCCCTGCAGGAATGCACCCTTAGTTTTCAGATCAGGAGGGAATAAGGGCCAACTCGTTTAGACAAGTGTGACGTGCATTGGTCAGTGCTAACCAACAGAAAAGATGCGAAATACAGATCCCCAAACTTGGGAGCGAAAATCCCACTAGTGTAATGTGCTGACGAGGCACACCTCAACAACACGGGTCTAATGCGGGTAGAAGGTGCAACAAGATCTTGGTGGTGGTCATTCCCTTGTGCGAAACAAGGGCGTAAACGCATCAACTTCGTGAAGAGTAAATCACTCACATAATGGTGGTTTTACGGATAGGATGAGATGATTCAAGAAGGCCTTACAAACGACCTTAAGAATTCCCCGTTGATCATTGCGTTTCACCTACTATCGAACATGCCACCAACGAATCACATTGGTGTGACCAAAGGGCCGATCTGTTGAGGCTAGGTTGCTGTGACTCAGGGGTTTCAGTATTGTTCTAGTCTCGAACTGTGACTAGCTTTGGCTCTCGCATTCGCTGGTTTCAGTAAAAGGTTTCGAAGCGCAACCCTAACGTAAACCTTCGTCCAGAATTGGTTTTAGTGGTGATGAGTCGCCTTCAAATTGAAACCCACAGCACCGTGGTGCACATAAGCAGTTCCTTGCAACAGCACGCAATTGCAACTCCAGCAAGGCAAAATGTGGGGGCTTTTCGCGTGGGAAGGGAACGAAGAGGAAGATGTGATGAGGAGGATGACATGGCTCATTTATCGTCACAATTCACGTTTTTTTTGGCGAAATCGCGCGCATCGGCGAAAATCGTGTTTGTCTCAATTGAATCGACCTAAATTGCTCCCCGCTCGCCACGTGGGCATTTTTCTAAATTGGATGGACCTCCCTTCCCCCCGCCACCCCAGCCCCCCTTTCCCGCCCTTTCCCCACCGTCATTCGGGCAGCCGCATGCTCTCGCGTGAACTTCGGAATTGCCACAAGCAGTCACGAAAAGCAACCAACCAACCCCATGCCACGTGTAATTGAACGTGCAGGAAGCCACATCATTTGTCCCAGCAAAATTTCGGAATTTTCTGGGCCATGTATTATAACTCGAGAGGCTTATATACAGGTTGATTGTAGTGTGTCCTTCGGGATCTGGCCATGTCATTTCCGGCCTTCACGGTTTCATGATCCAAGCATTCGTGATCCTCAACGGTTCATGAACCCTTCCGTTAGCATCATGTTCCTGTGAAGCTTAGGCGAGTCTCCCGTTTTACAATACCGGGTAGACACTCAACGCAGTCATTACTTTAGGCAACTCATATCCGGGCCCGCATTAGTACTCCACTCAATAGTCATAGCTTATCTCTGACAAAACTGGTCACCATGTAGCGTCTAACGCGTGCGTATGGCCTCTAATCCCTTAGCGCAGGCCTTGCGACAGCTTAATGCGGCTCCCGAGTTCAACCCTAGGTACGACAGGCCTAATGATTACGCGCCATTGGAGCTGGGGGGCCTGTACTCTAGCCGTGATAAATGCAAGGAGGCCGTTTATGCGTACGCTCTAGAGCATCGGTTTGGTGTAAAAGTCCTTTTAGTGAAGCATAACTACGCAGTGGTTGGATGCAAGGCTTCATCGGACGGATGGTTACCCGCGTGCCTATGGAGCTGCACATATGGGCAAATCGGCCACGGTGGTTTATGGCATATTACGCGACTCGTTCCTCCGGAGATGCATACGTGTCCGTTGCATTGGAGGCAGGGTTACGCCGAGGGGTTAGCCAACACTATTCCCATCCTCGCTCGGCGATACGGCAATTTGGTCCGTGCAAATCCATTCATCTCACCCGTGGAGCTCAAAAGAATGCTCGAGGGTCATGGAAGGGTAGTGATCCACTACTGGCAGGCTTGGCGGCTTCGAGAGTACATCTTAAAGGAGCGATATGGAGATTGGAAGGAGTCCTTTCGCCAGGTTCCGTGGCTTCTCACTCGTTTCACAGTCATCGATCCGGAAGTTCAAGTGCGGTTGGACACATTAGATCGGTGTTTCCACCGATTCTACGTGCGTCCCTCTGCAGCACGGCATGCGTTAAATTATTGCCGCCCGGTTGTTGCGCTCGACGGTACACATCTCATTAGTGCGCAGAAGGCTGTGCTGCTCATCGCCGTCACCATTGACGGGAACCAGGAGATTTTGTTACTTGCATGGGCCTTGGTCGAGTCGGAGAACAAGGACGCGTGGACCTGGTTTCTGAAGCTGTTCCTTGAGGGGTTCCCAGAGTGGGCGCGTAGGGACGATGCCTCCATCATCAGCGATCGCGATAAGGGGTTGGTGCCGGCAGCAAGGGAGGTGATGCCAAGCCACACCCCCCATTATTTCTGTGCCTGGCATCTGGAGCAGAACCTTAAGCGGTTCGGCAAAGCGGCAACAGCGTTCTTCTGGCGCTTGGTGAAGTGTCGGTGTGAAACGAAATGGGTTGCGCTTGTCGGGGCCGCACGACGAGATTTTCCTGACATGGCCGCATATCTGTTCGGGCCTGTCCGGCAGCAGCCACAGCCACAACCCCAGCCGGCTCCTCAGGTCCCCCCTCCTGGAGCCCGGGCAACATTTGAGGGGGCCAGGGATTTCGTGTTCGCGGATGCTCGCGAAGGGAGGAGGGCACAGCGAGGGCAGGAGCGTGGTGGCAACGCGGGAAATGGTGGCGTCGACACCGCGTCCCAACCCGAAGGGAGTGGGTTCCCGGAGGGCAACACGTCCGCGTACAAAAGGCGTGGCGGCGGTCTGGCTGGCAGGGGGGGGATGAACGCACCTGGAAGACGGGCCAGAGCGCACGAGGGTATTGGAGTCCCATCAGGGATACCAGACGAAGGGGATGGCGGAGCGGCTGCTTTTGGCATCGGCCGTGGAGGGCGAGGACGAGCTTCATCTGGACGTGGTCGCAGAGGGAGAGGCGGTGGCGTTGCAGGGGCGGGCCTTGGCAGGGGAGGTAGAGGAGTGCCCCCCGCGGGCGATTGCGGAGGGCATGGGGGTGCCGGATCAGACTTCACGGGGGTTGGTGGTGGAGTACGGGGAGTGCCGCTCGGTGGGGCCGCCGGGGAGCAGGGGGATGCCGGCGCGGGATGGTCCGGCATTGCAGGTGGAGGGAGGGGAGTCCCGCTTGGTGGGGCTCCTGGAGGGCAGGGGGGTGCAGGAGCAGGATGGTCCGGCATTGGAGGTGGAGGGAGGGGAGTCCCGCTTGGTGGGACTCCTGGAGGGCAGATGGGTGCCGGAGCAGGATGGTCCGGCATTGGAGGTGGAGGGAGGGGAGTCCCGCTTGGTGGGGCTCCTGGAGGGCAGGGGGGTGCCGGAGCAGGATGGTCCGGCATTGGAGGTGGAGGGAGGGGAGTCCCGCTTGGTGGGGCTCCTGGAGGGCAGATGGGGGCCGGAGCAGGATGGTCAGGCATTGGAGGTGGAGGGAGAGGAGTCCCGCTTGGTGATGCTTCTGGAGGGCGAGGACGCGCCAGAGCAAGATGGTCAGGCATCGGGAGTGCGGATGGGGGGGAGCCGTTGTTCGGCCCTGGAGCAAGAGATAGTGTATATGCTGCGAGCGGTGAATTGGTAGGGTCTTGGTCCAGTCCTCAGACTGCAGGACCCAGGCGACACCAAAGCGGGCCATGCGGTGATGTTACGTTTGGGGTTGGCCTGGGCGCGAATTTCATGGGTGGGGTGGGGTCCGTTGGAAGGGGGGGCTCACCAGTGCCCTCTGGGGACGACGTGCAGCGAGCTCCAGCATCTGTGAGTGATAATGGTTTGGCATCATGCTCCACGGGTGATGGGATAGGCGCTCTCACCACTGTGGGGAACCCGGGTGCACGAGCATTTGACGTCAACACGGTCCTGCGACGTGCCCGGGAGTGGTACCGGGCAGAGGACATTGACACGGGGAGGACTACGGGCACTCAGGGATCAGAGATGGGTGGGTTTACTGAGCACTTCCACCCAGCATCGGCTCTGGCTCTGCCATGGCGAGACTGCGGGCAGCGGGGGAACATTCCTGCGCAAGGGCCGGACGAGCCAGCATGTGAGGATGATCCGGTGCCAGTGGATGCTAGGGAGGATGGGGATGAGGCGGCCGATGGTGAGGGAGAACCCGGAATACATGTGCGCACCGGGTTCTATCGTAACAGGCGCGGATCATCTTATCGCATTGGGGGAATCATGCTGCTGCACTGGGCCCGTCTTTTTGCGGTGACACTGCGTTTTGGCATCTACACAAGCAACGCCGCCGAGTCCATCAACAGCGCTGTGCGCGGCATCCGCATGCTGCCACCAACATGGCTCCTGGCATCCCTTTGGGATTGGTCTCGCGACAACTGGTACGAGAGGAAGGAGAAGGCGCGCTGCAGGGATGAGTATCTCACGGCTGCCGCATCGAAACGTCTGGACCAAAAGAAGCAGAGGTGCCAGGGGTATTGGTTCATCGGTGGGGACAACACTGTGGGAACCATCCAGACCAGGGGGGGGGAAAACGAGTTCCAGTGGCGGAGCTTCAACGTGAACCTCGATGCCCGGACGTGCGAGTGCGGGAACTGGGAGGAGTACCAGTTCCCTTGTGCCCACGCCGTGGCAATGTGCATTCTGAAGCAGCGGAGTGTGGAGATCCTTGTGTCTGAGTACTACACCACTCGCAATCTTCGCCAGACATACAACCGGGATGTGATGGGTACCTGTGTGGACCGGCTGATTATGGAGGCTCCACTGGCAGAAGTGGGCGAGTGCGATGCACCAGTGCTGATTGAGACGAGGGTTGGGAGGCCAGAGAATCACACCCGGTTTGAGGCACCGCCGCACGCTTATCGGTGTGGGCGATGCCGACAGTATGGGCACAACCGCAAAAGGTGCAAGTACAAGTACGGTGGGTACGGTCAGGCGCAGGCTGCGGTGGGGGAGGAGGAGGAGGAGGAGGAGGAGGAGGAGGAGGAGGGGGAGGATGGAACTGCTACAGGAGAGCATGGAGGGGGGCACCAAGCTGCCCCTGAATGAATGGCGAGTAAAACTGGCTTTCCCATGCGAGTATTGGGCCTTGTTTTGTGTCCTTGGATCCCTCCCGAAGCATACTTTTCAGTGACGAGAGTACTGAATGATTTAATTCACGAAACATAATTGTTCATTTGAGTGGTGCTGGTGTGCAATACTTATTCAAGAACACCCAAACAAATCAGGCCAGGAAGATAGGCGATTCACGTGTGTAAAGTGTGCACTTGACTCCGTCTGCTTTCTCCATCACCTGTGCATATAGCGTCATGATCGACCCTTGTACATGCATGATTCGAGGGCCTGGAAATCGCGGGGCGATGCCGCGCAGCTGTTCATGACGAATCATGTACTCTCCATAGTGCGTGAACGCATCTCGACCTGTCATGATTCGAACAGCTAACAAGCGCGGGGCCTGGAAGTCGCGCGTGAATGCCTACACGATGAATCATGAACAAACTCGTGGGAGTGGCTCGGAAGTTGACTACCTGCACGGACGAACATGAACTGTCATGGACGTGATGCCTGCCACATGATTCGTCGTCGGGGTTGACCCTAATTTGCGCGAAGGAACATGAACCGAGAATGGCCCCTTTATTGCGTGTCATTCGATGTGCGTATTCGTTATGCCGATGCTGTGAAAAATTATACACCCTCATTCTCTAATAAAATATGGCGTGCACAATGCCACCGCTATAATTAAAACTCCAAACATTGACTACATGTTAACACGCAACTGTGGCGCCCAGCAAAACACCATAGCAACAAAACTGATCCCACAGCAGCCACGATACTTACAGCACGCACCCCATAACTCTGGTAAAAAAACACCACTACGTTACATGGAGCATGAGATTTGCTACTATTGTCATTGTTCATAATTTCCTCAGGATCACCTTACTAAGGTAGACACTGGCGTACCACTGACCAGGAGATGATGCTAGTCCAAAGCACACCACTGACCATGATGTGCTGAGCCCTTGAGCTCAAGGGCTGAATGAAAACTCTGATTAAGGCTACCAATCGCACACCACAGACCCCGAGGCGGGGGTACTATGCGTACTCGGGACAACAAGTGAAAAGATAGTGTTTTATGAAAAATCTGTTGTACCATGCTACTCTCTTTATGCAAGTGTCTTGCGCCGGGGTTGTGGAACACGGCATTATCAATTCTGTGAGACCTTAGATACCATTTATGGCCCCTAAACCCGTGTTCATGGCCGTTGTCACTGTTTGAGTTGTTTCCTCTGCATTTCTACAACCGAAATAAAAAGTGTTGCAGACGCCGTTATAAAAAGCCACGATTTGTCACTGGTACCCGATCGTTATAGCTTATCGGGTCGCGCAGTAGGGGGGTGATAATTCGTGGCGGTGTGGCGTGCGGAACCACCACGCGTCATGAAAAATCCCGCATGACTATCGACGAGTTCATGATGGTCTGTGCTGTCATGATCGTAGGCCGTACTCCCATGTCACCACACATTGGGCCGGCTGGTGAGCTGGTGCGCTATCGTTTGGGTTTGTTGCCGCCAGGTTGGGGTCTTTAGTGAACTCAAAAACAAGGCTGACAGCCAGCACTTCAACATACTGTTAATGCTACAGTCCTACAAACCCCGCAAAGAGCAACAAAGGCCATAGAGCGAAAAACAACATAGTGTTCATGAAAATCAGCTCCAAGCAAAAGAGATTACACGACGATATGCCGCATTGGATCATCGTCACACGTTCGTCAGCTGTTGGGCTCTGACACACTGAAGACGACAACAGCAGGTTAATGTCTAAACCCTGGCTAGTGCGCACCTTGATGCATAACAACACCCCGATGCAACTAATCAATACCTGGCGGGTGGGTTGTCGCGTTGTTGCCCACATCCCCCTCGTCGCTCTCTGGCAACGACAGCGAGGCAAACGCCACCACATCAGCCTGCACAGGGGGGTTGGTCAATGTGGCTTGCGTAGAATGGGCTGGTGGGGCGGGAGTAACCCCCGCAGGCACAGGAGTTGTTCCGACTTGCACAGCAGTAGCTCCACCGGGAGGGGTGGGCTGTGCAGGTGCAAGAGCCACGGCAGGAGGGGCGATGCCTGCATTCGCCGGGGCAAGTGTGGTTGGAGCAGCTGCGGGTGCGGTTGGCGCTGCTGCCACGACAGCGGGGGGTGCAGGGGCGGGGTTGGCACCACCGAGGGAAGCAAGCTCGACGCGCCACCTTTCCCACCGCCCCCAGACGCGTGCGGTAGTGAGCTGCCGCACGATGTCGGCCGTGCAGCCATCCAGCAGGTCCATCTCCTCGCCGGTGAGCTGCCACACACGACCCCAGGGTGGCTTGCTCCGCCTGATCACGGCTGCAGCTGCAGCGAACGCGCGGGCCGCTTGCTGCTGGTCTTGGAAGTTGCCAAGAATCAGCGTCCTTGATGACCCGGGCTCAGGGACAATCTTCGCTTGCCAAGTTCCGTCTGGGAGGAGCCTAACACCCGCGTACTCCCCCGATCCACCCACTCCCCCGACAGAGTGTGATGGCGGTGGCGGCGGGCCCATACACCCAGAGTGATCCTCCGAAGGGGCAGGCAGAGCTCCACCGCGCGCACCGCGACGAGACGAGGTCAATGCATCGCCGGTCGTACCGTGCAGCAGCCTGTTGATAACGCCGTGGGCCGCTTGAATCTGATGAGAATCCCCTTGCTGCTCGAGTTGCGCAGTCGGCGCCAGGGTTTGCTGGGTGGCAGGGTCGTCGGTTCTCGCGCTGGGTCCGCCCGCTCCTCCAATACGCCCCTGCTGCGGCGGTGCTGGGAAGGCTGCAACTTGCGCAGACAACGCGGTGAGCTCGTCGCGGGTGGTGGACAAGTCGCTGGTGAGACTCTCCACCAGGAGCTCGAGCTTGGTGATGTCTTTCTCACAGTACCCCACGCGGCAGGTGATGTTGTGGATGTCGCCGACAACATCACGCAGCTTCGCGTCGATTTCGGCCAGCTCTGGAGACACTGGCTTGTTCACGCGCTTGCTGAGCGGCGGATCTTGGTGGGGCACCATAACTCCAGACCTCTCCAGGGTTGGGATCAACCGCTTGAGTGCATGTTCGACTATGTCCCCACGCATCCCCCTCCGGAAAAGGCCACCACCATAGGGCAAGGCTGACAGCCCATCGTCCAGATTAGCGAAGCCACGGGCAACCAGCTCAGATGCGTAGATGCAAACGTAGACACCACAGTCTACTTGGTTGGCCTGCATCGGGCACTGATAGTACTGCACACGCGAAAACAAACAAGGTGAGCAACATTGATGGACGTTCCATGGATGAGGTCTGTTAAAAAAAAGCTGCGCGAAAGATTTGAGTGCTTACCTCAAGCGGGACGCAAGGCATCGGATCAAGCCGCTGCTTGATTTCGGTGGCAGAGAGGCCGGGCTCCTCGGCTTGTAGCGCCAGACCGAGTAGCCTGGACACAGCAACGATGCATGCATTAGTGCATTACAAGCGGCGAAGCAACCATGCGATCATAAGCACGACGAAACTTAGGAGGCGATGCATGCCCGTGCAACTTACGTTTGGATCTCGGCGAACACCGACGGAGCCATGTTCCGATGATCACCAGTCGAGTCGAACAGGTAGGCCACCGGAAGCTCCGTGTTCCCCGATTTTATAGCAGTTGTTCTTGCCCTGCCAGGCTCCTTGACAACAACAAGGCTGAAATGCCTTGGCTCACTGCCACAATACCAACGTAAATGTAAGTACACAGCATGGCGATGCCGCGGTACGCGCGTACATCGAGATTGTGCATGCATGTCTTACAGTGTAGTAACAACTACAAGGACGTAGTTGTAGTCAAGGATGGAGCCGCCCTCGTAGCCAGTGAAGAGAACCTGTTGATTCGCCGCCATCAGATACGCTCCAGTGTCAAGCGCAACCCATGTCTCCCCGCTTGGTGTTTTGGAATGCCTGATGCTCAGCAAACTGCGCGGGGTGAATACACAGACACGGAGAGCCGGTGTTAGGCGCCGGCAGTATAGTGTGAGTGTGCTTACCCCGCGGGAACAACGCACTCACATGTTGTGGAAGTCGATTAACGCCGTGCTGAGCTCGTATCCATCCTGAATGCGCATCGCGTCGAGAGGGCTCACGAAGGCGTTTTGGCCGAGGGCGTTGTACAACGGCTTCGTTGGGAAGTGCTGACTCTTGATGGTAGGGCCGCGACAGCCTTTAGTTTGAGCTGGCGGCCCACGACCTTTGGTGAAGGCGGTGATGATGTCATCGACGGGCGGCAACACCTCCTTGTTCACTATGTTGGTTTTGAAGTTGAAGCCACCGGTGCTAGGCTGCTTCTCCGGTCCTTTCCGTTGCTTCCCCTTTCTCCTGCCTTTCCCGTGCTCGTCGGTGACGAGCTTGACGTCCGAATCGTGCGATTCACCGCCGTCGGATTCCTCGTGGCCCGACTCATCCTACCGTTTACCGAGGACCGTTTTGCTACGAAGATCCATCACACGCCCAGAACGCTAAACGCCACCGAATAGCTGGCAATTTGCAATGACTAAGGTATCGCGAGTACAAGAAACAAACCACAAAGAGCACAAAGGTTGGATGATTGTTGATAGCTATCACGGAGGGAAAGGGTACGAGAGAGGGGAGCTGTGACGGTCGTGATGTGGCATGAAAGCTCATGTTCAGAGGTTGGCGGTGAGGATAAGTTTCATGAACGCAGGATTAGGTTCATGTACGCTGTCAAATCCGCCCTTGGCAATTGGTCAGAAATCATGCTCGAGCATGACCGTCGATTGGTCGCCTGGTTGTACATTACCGTACATGATCGGTATCGAGGTACCACTCCATGTCGTTGTTACACTACCTATAACGTTGGCGCGTCCAAACGGAGCCAGTGCATGTTACTCTGCCGCGCTGAACAAATCACCAATTTTTCGACCAATAAGAACAACCACCCGTGGCGAAAGTGTGGAGGCTGGCTGGAATTTGGAAATGGTGACTCTTTGTGAGTTTTACGCCAGAGCATGCGGCTGCCCGAATGACGGTGGGGAAAGGGCGGGAAAAGGGGGCTGGGGGGGGCGGGGGGAAGGGAGGTCCATCCAATTTAGAAAAACGCCCACGTGGCGAGCGGGGAGCAATTTAGGTCGATTCAATTGAGACAAACACGATTTTCGCCGATGCGCGCGATTTCGCCCGTTTTTTTGGTTGTTAGTCCGCTTGTGCGGCTCGGAGCCGAGCAAGAAGGAAGCGGATCCTGTGCGTGGTGATGCATGCTCACAGAAACAACTGAGCTGCACTCGTGCACAGGGAGGGAACAAGGAGAAGGGAGATAGCGACAGAAAGAGGTGGTGTGGAGCCGAACTGCACGATTTTCCTGCAGTCCATCCGGTTGCTGGAGCAAACTTCTGCTCCAATTCTCCCTGCTGGAGGAACGAGTTTCCTCCAGCGTCGCCTAGCGGATGCAGCCCCCCGTCGCCTTGCCCCGCACGCGAGGGCACAGGGAGGAAACAAGGAGAAGGGAGATAGCGACAGAAAGAGGTGGTGTCGAGCCGAACTGCACGATTTTCCCGCATTACAGCGGTCTGTTCCCGTTTCTCCTCGTTCGCCATCATGACGTCATCATGACCAACAGTCATGTCGGCTGCCGAAGCGTCACGCGCAGTTTCGAGCTTCCGCGTGAAGGTGTGCCCACGCACACGATCAAAAGAACTGGCACTTGCTCATCGAAGGTTGACAGTGTCACGTCGAGGGATGCCGACGTCCCGGCGCTTCTTGGCCCGCGGCACGCGCGAGTCAGCATAGGCGTCACCACACCACCTCCATCATGGTTCTCATGGATTTTCTGTGATGGCAAATCCTAGTACAAGTATCCCAGACTTCCAATCCCATGAGTCCCACGTGAAGCAGCGCCGCCCGGCGCGCTCCGGCGTCGTCCGCGGCGCAGTCGAAGCCTCGCCGGCTCGGCGCCATGGCTGCCGCGGCTCCACGTGTATCCCACGCGAGCTCTCCCGCGCGGAAAACTCGTGGCAGAAGGTTTGATCTTCCGGGTTTCGCCAGTCGGACAAGTGCTGCGCGACGCGATCATTCTTGGCAGAACCAAAATCTTTTCGTCATCCACTGCACTGGAGGCTGGAATCTTGAGTTTCAGGCTGACATTCTCGCTGTGTTTTCTTTTCTTCACTTACAGCCCACTTGGAAACAAACACGTTCGTGTGTGTCGTCTGCAAATAAAGCTCAAGATACGGCGAAACGGCGACATGGTTTAGCCGAAATACACCACCTCGTTCCCTCCCACCCGCTTCTTCCTGCAAGAAGATTAACATTACCGTCTTCAATAGCATATGCCAGCCCACAGAATCGCATCGCTGCCCTGTATCATCTACAACACGGTGCCTTCCATTCCAAGTCGAGTTGATTAGACACAGATCTGTGTTGATACGGTGTCCGCCAAGGCGTTTCGCACTGCCGACTGCGAGTGCGAATCTTGGAAGCGCAGGCTCAGCCTTTCCCCAGGCGGAATGAGCAAAGCAGCCGTGAGTTGGTGACACCTCCGTGACCGCCGTGGTACCAGCCTTGGTCTGAACGAGTCCTCTCTCCCTTACCTCTCCTCTACTAGTCGTTGCTCAGCTTAGCTCATCTTGCCTTCCTTCTTTCCGTTCTCCAAAAGAAGACCTGTCTGGAGAGTCATGGGCGACCAAGACCGGCGCAGCTTCTCCTTCCCTCCGCCGCTGCTGCACCTCCGCCTGCCAACACCACCGCCGCAGCTGCTACTGCGGCTGGTGGCTGCGGCGGCGCTGCTTCTGCTGGCGCCGTGCCCTGCTGCCGCCACTCGCATCAACGACGCCCAAGGTAGTTCGCGCCTCCTCCTCCTACCAACACTCTCCCCTGCTCTACCACACTCTTTATCACTTCCCCTCTCTTCACGCTCCCTCCCTCTTTCTCTCACTCTCCCACTTTCCCACTCCTTTCCTCTCTCACCCCCTCTTTCCCACTCCACAGCCCAAGGTAGTTCGCGCCTCTCACCTGTACCTTATCCACAGCCTCCTCTCTTGCTGCTGATTTGATTCCTCTCCCCCCAACTCCCCCCAACTCCCCATCCCTCTCCCTCTCTCCCTCTTGTTCTTCCACTCCCCCCAACCTCCCCGCTGCTCTCGTTCCCCCTCTCCCCTCCCTCCTCCCGGTCACACCAACGCCCACACCAAAGTCCGCACTATGCTACAATTCCTCTGTCCCATCGCCATCCACATCTTTAGAGGCGCCTCAAAACTAGTTCCTCTGTCTCAGCGCCATCCAAATCCGAGTGAACGTGTCCCATATCCCACTTCAAACCCTTGGTTTCATGCAATCTCTTTTCCTCTATGCTCACGGCCGTCCCACACTCCTGCCTTACGTGCCTTTCATATGCACGCAGTGCGGCTGTTGCTGCTGCTGCTGCTGCTGCCGCCGCCGCCGCCGCCGCCGCCGCTGCTGCTGCTGCTGACCTAACCGTTCAGCGGTCAACTCAACGCCCTCCTCCCCTCCCTCTCCATCTTAAATTTCTGCCGGTTCGTGGCCCCTATCTCACCGCTCATCCCCATTCCCACGTGGCCTCTTCCCCACGAGCCCCTGGCAGCGCTGGTGCTGGAGGAGTGTGGCACAGCATGGGGATTGTCGGCGAACGGGTGGCAGGTGGGGGGCGAGTGCGACACGGCGCAGTTCATTGCCTGCGATGCCAACGGACTCGTCACTTCCATGTGCGGCAACAGGGTGGGAAGGAGGGAGGGAGGGAGGGAGGGAGGGAAGGGGGGAGGGAAGCGGGGATCGAGGGAGGGGGGGAGGGGTATGGAGGGAATGGGATGACAGCATGGTGGTTGCAATGTCAATGGAGGGTGGGGCGGGGAGAAGGTGCGGTGGACCACAGAAGCCACTGACGTGCTGACAGTGTGCTGTGCCTGTGATTCACTCTTCTGCTGCTTCTGTGCGTGCGTGTGTGCGTGCGCGCGTGCCCCTGTGTGCATGTGCATGTGTTTGTGCATGTGCATGTGCATGTGTGGCCTCAACACAACACAACAGGTTGCTGGAAAGCGAAGGTCTACATAGCTCCATCCCAACAGCTCTTGGCACTCTCACCTCTCTCACCGCTCTGTACGCCTGTCTGACCGCTCTGTACGCCTGTCTCACTGCTCTGTATGGGGCCTCCTCACCATGTGCTTCTTATTTGTCGTGTCTCAACCCATCGTCACTCGCTGCCCTTTTCCACCCTTTCTGTACTTTGCTCCAACCTGTGCTGCAACCTGTGCTGCAACCTGTGCTCCAACCTGTGCTGCAACCTGTGCTGCAACCTGTGCTGCAACCTGTGCTGCAACCTGTGTTGCAAATAATCCTTTCCAGGCGCCTCATCAGCCTTATCCATCCAACCCCCCCCCCCCCCTCTACCTCCCTCCCCACATTCTCACCCGCGTTGCTCATTCTGTTCTTTTGCTTGCTTTGCTGCAACGCGCACAGAGCCCTGTGCTTCAATGCCCTGGAAGGCCCCATTCCTGAATCCTTCAGCGCACTCACCTCGCTCGCTCACCTGTGAGAGGCAGGGTGACACATGAAGGGAGGGAGGAAGAGAGGGTGGAAGGGAGGGAGAGAGAGGGGGAGTGAGGGAGAAGAGAGAGGTTAAGATGAAAGGTGCGTTCAGAACAGTGTGCGCTCAATCCTCTCACAAATCGCCCCTGGCCTTGCGTCGGTCTCTTCCGCACCTCGTGTGCGTGCATTCATGCGGTGTGGTATTCGCCTTTGTTTGACCTGGTACTCTGGTGGTGAACCTCACCGGTTCTGTGTGGTGCAGTGCAGTGCATATGTGTTATTGTGGGATGGCTATCTCCGTCCCACTCTTTTGCACTCCTCACTTCTGCCTGCACTGCACCCAGGAGCTCACTTCCGCTTTCGATCTTGCTTCGGTTTCGATTCCCGTCTGTGCTTTCCTACCTCCTCTCTCTCAAGCAGTCCTTGCCTCTTCCTCCTCCTCATTCTCTCCCTCTCTCCCTCGCTCCATCTCTCCTTCCCTCCCTCTCTCCCTCCCTCTTCCTCTTGCTCTCTCCCTCACTTCCTCTCTTCCCCTCTCCCTCTCCTCTCTTCCTCTCTCCCTCTCTTCCTCTCTTCCTTTCTTCCTCTCTTCCTCTCATCCTCTCTCCCTCTCTTCCTCTCTCCCTCTCTTCCTCTCTTCCTTTCTCCCTCTCTCCCTCTATCCCGCTCCCATCTCTTTCTGAATCAATGGCAGTGATCTGCAGTCCAACATGCTAGGCGAGTCCATTCCAGATGCCATCTCACACATGACCGCTCTCAAAGTCCTGTGCGTGCACCACTCCAATCGCAGCTCACATCATCCTTGCATACTTTTTGCACATCCACATGCGCATGCGCACGCACATGCGCATGCACGTGCACTGCACATGGTCCCATGAGTCACCTCGCATCTTCTCACGTCACACCATCGCCTCCCATCGCCCATGGCTCATGGCACGAGTGCTTAGAGCATGGTTGTATCTCTCCCTCTGCATGCTCTCACCATGCTCCTCCATGCGCCTTCAGAGCCCACCCCAGCAGCTTTCAGCGCTCCACATCCTGCTTACACTCCCATATCTCAACCCGATGCCTCCATCCCGTACCATTCCTCCCTCCCATGCCTCCCTCCATGCCGACACCATCACCCCACATGCGTTTGTCAATGCCCTCACGGCCCTCCATCTCCCACGGCCCTCCATCTCCCACGGCCCTCCATCTCCCACGGCCCGCATGTCCCCGTCGCAGCCATCTCTCCAACAACCAGCTGTCTGGTGACATTCCCCACGCCATAAGAAAGCTCACGTCCCTTCGATATCTGTAAGTGTGCCAGCCATTGGCGGACAAAGCAGCCATAGGCAACGTCATTCTTGCTTGGAAGGGCAACGGTGCTCAAGGTTCAAAAATACGGTAAACGTAAATTACGGCTCGTAAATTACGGTCGTAATTTACGGTGGTTTTGGCAAAAATACGGTCGTTTTTTAAATGGACATTTTTTGCGGATTTTTTTTTCCAGAAATTCCTAGAAAGCTTACAACGATGACAAGGAAGGCGACAACATACTACACTACAGAATGGTGGTTTTTGCCCTGGTTTAACTTGGTGGTGTTGCGTTGGCGAATGGAATATGCAAAAGGGATGAGATGGAAGGGATGAAGATTGGACGAACGCTATTGGTTGGAATGGTTTTGCAGTGTCGAAATTGAGTTGAGTAGCGCATGCGGGCGAAAAAATCGAACGGGCCGCGAAACGACCCACCGACTTGGCGAAACGGGTAGACTTGTGTTATCCGTTCGCCAAATGTACAATTTGCCGCGTCGCACAAATTTGTACATTTGCGATTCGGCGAAATACACAAACGAGTGTGCGAATGGGCAACAAACCTGTTAAACTGTCACCAAAATGCACAATGTCGCGCCTCGAGATTTTGCTGACACTCGCGACTCGGGAAAAAAACACTCTCGAGTGGGTTTGGGGCCACAAAAATTCTCACGAACAGGTTGACGGTTGGGAAATGTTGAAATTCGCTATACACAAACTCGGTTTCAAACTTTCGGTCGTAATTTACGACCGTATTTTTGAACCAACCTAATTTTGCAACGTCAAACCGTTTTTTACCGTAATTTACGACCGTAAATTACGATACCGTAATTTACGGTAAATTTTCAAAAATACGGTCGTATTTTTGAACCTTGACGGTGCTAGATAACGTGCTTCCATTCAAACACGGGATCTTGATTGTGCCTACCTAGAATGCCTATCAATGGGCATTCACCAATACACTCAAGGGAAAAATCCGGCCCTGCAAGCATTTGCTATTTATGGGCACAACTCTATGCAATAAAACTATTTCCATATGCAAATCGCATGAATCAAGACCATAGGGAGTGCAATGCCGCCAACAGGAAGGACAGTTTGAGGGTAAAATCCTTTATTTACCATTATATTTGGATCTGTTTATTTGCTCTTTCTCTCCTCCACTCCCCCGCATCTCATGTTGTGTGTATATGCGGACGTAATCGCTCACCCGTGCAGCTACCTCGCGCACAACATGCTCACAGGCAGCATTCCCATGGGAATGGCCAAATTGGTGATGCTTCAAAACCTGTCAGTGCCATGACCCTCTCTATCCCAGTGCCTGCCAGTCCATATCACACTCTTCTCTGCTGCAACTCTCTACTCACATATTCCTGCAACTGCATGCATGCACATGCTCTTGCATTGGCCATGGTTTCTCACTCCTCGTGCTTTCCACACTCTCATGCTCCCTCTTTCACATCCCCTCCCTCTGTAGCTGTCCACTCCGATCATTGTCAACCTGCCGTTTGTGTTTTCATAAACGCAAGAATCACCTACCTCACAGCTATGTTGTGGGCGGTCATTTGATTCTCCATGTTGTGTGTCCGCCCGTCACAGCTACCTGGACTACAACAAGCTGGGAAAAACCATCCCTGACGCATTCAGTACCCTCACCAGCCTCTCCATCCTGTCAGTCCCACGCCCCCTCCCATGCCACGCCCTCCCACGCCCTCCCACGCCCTCACATTGCAACTGGCATTGCTCTCGCTGCATTGCTCTCCCTGCATCGCTCTGGCTGCATCGCTCTGGCTGCATCGCTCTGGCTGCATCACTCTGGCTGCATCACTCTGGCTGCATCACTCTGGCTGCATCGCTCTGGCTGCATCGCTCTGGCTGCATCACTCTGGCTGCATCGCTCTGGCTGCATCACTCTGGCTGCATCGCTCTGGCTGCATCACTCTGGCTGCATCGCTCTGGCTGCATCACTCTGGCTGCATCACTCTGGCTGCATCACTCTGGCTGCATCACTCTGGCTGCATCACTCTGGCTGCATCACTCTGGCTGCATCGCTCTGGCTCTGGCTGCATCACTCTGGCTGCATCGCTCTGGCTGCATCACTCTGGCTGCATCGCTCTGGCTGCATCACTCTGGCTGCATCACTCTGGCTGCATCGCTCTGGCTGCATCGCTCTGGCTGCATCGCTCTGGCTGCATCGCTCTGGCTGCATCGCTCTGGCTGCATCGCTCTGGCTGCATCACTCTGGCTGCATCACTCTGGCTGCATCGCTCTGGCTGCATCACTCTGGCTGCATCGCTCTGGCTGCATCGCTCTGGCTGCATCGCTCTGGCTGCATCGCTCTGGCTGCATCACTCTGGCTGCATCACTCTGGCTGCATCACTCTGGCTGCATCGCTCTGGCTGCATCACTCTGGCTGCATCGCTCTGGCTGCATCACCCTGGCTGCATCGCTCTGGCTGCATCACTCTGGCTGCATCACTCTGGCTGCATCGCTCTGGCTGCATCGCTCTGGCTGCATCGCTCTGGCTGCATTGTTTTTTTGTATTGCTCTCATGTCTGCGTAGCAAGAATGAACCGCTTGGCATCCTTCTTTCATCCATTGCTTCACTCAAGTCTTCAGTTGACCTCTGTGTGTGCGCATCACTCTCCCTCTCCCACCTCGTGCTCCAATCCCCAGCTGACTTCGTATCTTCGAGTCCTCCTTATTCCTGTAACTTTGTTACACAGACAACATGTGACTGTTTTGCAGGCGCCTCAGAAATAGGCACAGATTGTGTGTGTGACTGCCCACCCTGTGCTGCATGCTGCTTGCAGGTCAATGGCCAACAATGAGCTCGAAGGGACCATCCCTGACTCCCTCTCTTCCCTCAAAAGTCTCACCCACCTGTCAGTGTTCCCACATACCCACCTGCCAGTGTTCCCACATACCCACCTGCCAGTGTTCCCACATACCCACCTGTCAGTGTTCCCACATATCCACCTGTCAGTGTTCCCACATACCCACCTACCAAGGCTTAGCCAGCATGGCATGTCTGTCAAGGCGTAGCCATTACAGTTGCTGTCCCGTCTTTCCTTCCTTCAGCATCGAGCCCTCTATCCCGCCGGTCCCTCATCCATATTCTATTTCAACACCCTCTCGTTCGTCCATCTTCCTTCTCTCCCTCCATCCCCTCCCTCCCTCCCTCCCTCCCTCCCTCCCTCCCTCCCTCCCTCCCTCCCTCCCTCCCTCCCTCCCTCCCTCCCTCCCTCCCTCCCTCCCTCCCTCCCTCCCTCCCCCCTTCCCTCCATCCCCCCTTCCCTCCCTCCCTATTTCCTTCCCCCCTTACGTCCCTCCTCTCCCACCCTGCCTACCTCTATGCTAGTGCGTACGCAACCACACGCACTCACTCACCGTTCACTCACGCTACTGCTCTGTACCACACTCCAACGCTCAATACCACTTTCCGCGACGCACTGCCATGTCCCGTCTCTCCTCTTTTCTAAACGCTTTTCTTCCTGCCTGCTCTTCCTCCTCGCCCAGTGTGCTATCCAACAACAAGCTGACAGGGGACATACCCTCTTCTATAGGCGCCTTGACGTACCTCTATACCCTGTGAGGGAGGGAGGGAGGGAGGGAGGGAGGGAGGGAGGGAGGGAGGGAGGGAGGGAGGGAGGGAGGGAGGGAGGGAGGGAGGGGGCGGAGGGAGGGAGGGAGCGGGTGAGGGAGGGAGGGAGGGGGACGAAGGAGTGAGTGTGTAGGGAGGGCGTACAGAGGGTGATGCAGATCATTGGGTTACCTTGTTGATGTCCTCCCAAGAAAGCACAAGAGAGAGGTGGTTACCACATCATTTTCCACGAGCTGGTTACCATATCAATATCGGGAGGTGGTTACCACATCAACCATCTTCACAGGTTAGCAAAGGAGGTGGTTACCACTATGCCCGTGCTCACATGAGAGTTCTGAGAAATCGCAACAACCCTCCTTCCGTTGCACACACATGTCGTACCTTCCTCTTGTCTTTCTGTTTGGAGAAGTCTAACAACTCGTTTGTTTGGGGGTGGTACATTTTAGGGTGTGATACATCATGGGGTGTGGTGCATTTTAGGGTGTGGTACATTTTGGTCAAAGTGGCCTCTTGAACAAAAGGTTCGAAAGAACGAATGATTAACAAACAGTAGACAACATGTCAAAATGGTTATCTGCCGTGCACTGTGCTCATCTAAAGTTTGAATGGCTTTTGAACAATATTGTTCCGCAGCCTTCCATGCCATTCCATCCATGTCATGCCGTGCCATACCATGCCATCCCACCCCATGCCACCATTTTGACTCGGTATTGCTAGTAACCCCCCTCCATCTTTCTACAACACTTTCCGCGACACACCCCCATGTCCGTCTCTCCTCTCTTCTGAACCCTCTTCCTCCTTCCTGCTCTTCCTGCTCTTCCTCCTCGCCCAGTGTGCTATCAAACAACATGCTGACAGGATCCATTCCCACTTGTATAGGCGCCTTGACGAAACTTCATGCCCTGTGAGGACAGGAGGGGGAGAGAGGGACGAGCGAGTGAGTGTGCACGGAGGAGGTAGCGAGAAATGTATGAATCACATGGATGGATATTTTCATGAAATGGTGAGAGCGATGGTTACCACATCGCCCATCCTCATGTGAGAGTTTTGAGAAATCGCAACAACCCTCATTCTGTTCTGACAGCTTGATTGATTGATTATTATCATGCGCTGGCATGCCATGCCATGCCATTCACCCCATCCCACCTTACGAATCCAGCTACCTGAGCAACAACAAGCTTGAGGGTTCCATTCCAAGCACGATTTCTCTGCTGCAGCAGCTCTCATGGCTGTACGAAACGGACCCTAGCTGCTCATTCCCCTCTCCCATGTTGCCATACCCATGCAATGTTGCCAGAACCATGCATTGGATTCCTTCGCCTGGCTTCTGTCGTGCATCTGTTTTGCACTTGCATCGCTGTATGTATCACGACATATTTCATACACTTCCCGCACTCTCGCACACTGCTCTTCAGGTGCAAGCCTTACCACGCCTCACCATGCTTCACCACGCCGCACCACGTTTCACAACTCCTCACCACGCCTCACCACTCCCTCGCAACATATTTCACCACACTCCTCCTGCCCATCTCACCAAGCGCCTGCCTCTTTTTCCTCGCCCATCTGCCCCCCAGTTCCCTTTCCGATAACTCTCTGACTGGCAACCTTGACGACCTTACCCCACTGACCAATCTAATCGGACTGTGCGTGAATCCACTTCTACTCGCTCATCCACCCACCCATGCACACACCCATCTACTCTCCCCCCCACTTCCTCTCGCTCATTCACATCCCTGACCCGCCCCTTCCTCCCCAAGTCACCCTCCCACTGTCATCCACAAACAATTTCTTTGCTCAAATAGTCCTTCTCGCTCCCGCCCTCTCTCACCCTCCACCCTCCCACCCTCTCACGCTCCTACGCTCCCACTCTCCCACTATCTCACTCCCTCACCCCCCTCACATGTTACACTTACCACTCTCTGCAACTTCTCACCACCCTCGCCCCCTGTGTCCACTTCACCAATGACACTCGCGCCTCCCCTCCCTCCATTCCTCGCTCCCAGCTGATCCCTCCACCCTCCACTCTTCCCCCCCATCTTCCCCCCCTCCCCCCTTAGCACTGCAGGGATGCGCATAAGACTAGTGGTTTGATGGGATGCTGGTTGTTGAGAATACTTGGCAGCACAACCCAGTGTGGCTCATCAGTCCCTGTTTCTGTTCCACCCGCTCATCCCTCTATCTCTTCTGCTCTCCCTCCGCCTCCGCTTTCCCCGATATTTTCCTTCCGTTTCTACTGCTTTCCTGTCTCTGTTGACAACGGCAGGGACCTGAGCAAGAACAAGTTCTCAGAGGACTTTCCGACTGTCCTCACCCGGATGACACAAGTGGAGCACATGTGAGCACATGAGTGCATGTGAGCACATGAGTGCATGCGAGTTCCTGGGTTACTTTTTTTGCGGCTCTTTAGAGCTGCGTGCGTGGAACCATGTGAGTGGATTGGATTGACAAGCAGCATGTGTCCGATGTTAACATGTCTTGGTACCTCTGCATGGTGCACGTCGTGGCAAGAACAAGTACATGCACCCACGTGCACAGCTACCGTCCGCTTGCAATCGCACAAGTTTCCACCTCACTTCCTCTCTGCCCCCACAACCCATATTCTCAGAAGGCTGACTGTTGAATCGCCCCAGATCAACTCATCTCCTCTCCTCCCCTCCCCGGCCAATTATCTTCACAGGAAGCTGAGCAGAAACGAATTCACAGGCAGCATCCCTGTCTCCATCACCTCTCTCTCTTCCCTCACCTACCTGTAGGCTTCCTTTACTCACACACCCGTTTTCTTCTCTCATTCATACACCACTTTCATTCTTCTTCCCACCCACGCACACCGCTGAGATTCGCTCACACATGCCGTGCACTTCACTCTAGCACCTGTTGCTTCAGTTGCTCACTGACCTGTGTGTCTCACTCGAGACAAGAATGTAATTTTGTATTCTACAGAAACTAGTGTTAAGTGGGAAATACAACGAGGAGACAAGGGGGAGTCCCACAGGCATTCCATGGTTACTCTCCACACCCTCACACTATGTGGTGCAGGTGATAAGCTAGCTCTGAGGCACTGGGAACAGATCAGAACTAAGGGCTGTACTGATTACCCTTGATCCTGTGTTGAGTTTCCCGTGGTTGAAATACAGTTGCTGCAAGGCTAAGTGTTTACTTCGCATCATTCCCCCTTCCGTCTTTCCCTCTTTCTCACTCCACACCACCCCCGATTCTCGCTTCCTCCAGTGATCTAGGCTACACATTGCTATCGGGCACAATCCCCACTGCAATCACCAAAATGCAACACCTCTCCAGCCTGTAATCTTGACTCGGCAAAATCCAAATGGGACTTTCTATGCGTCCTGGGAACAAGACGCATGTGTGACATGTTCAAGGCGCTTGTTAACACTTGAGGCTCATCTCAAATCTCGAAGCGCATCTCTCTTCCTTTCCTCGTATTGAGAATTCTCAAAAGTGACTCCAATAGAGCATCGAAGCCAGCCCCACCAGGCGTCCCTTCACCCTCATTCACCCTAATTTTCATCATTATGATCTCGTTTGCCTCTTGCATTGCCCCCTTGTTGTGCTAATCACACATCCATCTCCCCCTTAATAGCCACCATCCTCTCGTTGTTTGTTGGATGCTGAACTGCGGCCGCTGGTTCTTAAACAACCTTCCTACCTTCGCGACTCCCTCTCGTTGCGTCTTTGCTTCACCATGCTACCATGCATTATCACACACGGATCTGTGCATGCCACTATCCATGGCCACCGCTCACGCAGTGACCTTCGCATACCAACACTCACGGGTACCATCCCGGCCTCCATGGGCGCCATGATCAATCTGCAGTACCTGTCAGTCAGCCCCCCCTCTCTTCCTCCCCTTCACCAACACTTAAGAAACATTGCTTTCCGCATCTTGTTTGCACACGTGGCCTAGTCCTTGGTAGGGCACGAGAATGAAACTCCTCCTGTGCTTGCCATTTTCCCTTCACCTCACCGCACCGAACCTCCACTGCTGCTCCTAGGAAGGGTGTGACGTCAAAATTCCTTTCTCTGCGTGCCATTCTTTCCTCACCACCAAGCTGCAACCCTCTGCTGCTGCTGCTCCTCTTGGGCATGTGTCCACTGTTTATCCCCTCACCTTTTCATTTTTCGATATCGGGAATGCTACTTTTAGCCCCAAACCTCACCCCTCCGTCTTCCCCCCAACCCCTCCTCCTTTTTTTTCTCCTCCTGCTCGGTTTCCTCTGTCTCACAGCTATGTCAACTACGACGCGACGCCATGTGGTTATGGGAAGTGTGAGGTGGAGCAAAACTCCAGCACAGCCTTCTGCCGTGCCTGCACTGACTTCTGCAACACGTGCTCTCGCAAGGGTAAGAAGGAGGGCAAAGGGAGGATCTGAGTTACAATCTTGCACTCGTATATCACCTTCTTATGACGTCAACGGTGCAGTTGAGAGGGTGAGAGGAATCACTTCTGTGGATTCTTGAACATGGCTTTGAGTTTTGATATTGCGCTGTGTCATCTCGTTACAATGTCCAATGTCAACCGTGCGTTTGGGAGAGTGAGGAAGAGGGCACAGCGGAAGCACGGGGAAAAAGCATAGGAAAGGAGGTGAGGAGGAGGAAGAGCCGGAATGTGGGGTTGTGAGAGTGTTTGAGAGATGTTCCTGAGGCGCCATAACATCAGTCTCAATCTGTCAAAGAAACTGTGTGTTCTTAAAAGCTCTTTGTTTCATACACACAAGAGCTGGTGTGGATTGACCTGAATGAGCGAATGTGGAGGAGAGAGCATGGTTGGCACAGAGACCGATTGCTGGGATGGAGGGTAAGTGCAGGGTCAGATCCATGAAGTGTGCACGCGAGTACACAGCACACCACTGCCTTTTTCCATGCTCTGCCTCGCACGAACATGCTCGCCTGTTTATGCGTGTGCTTGTCCGTGCACCTGCTCGTACGGATGCTAGTGTGTGGTGAGCGTGCAAGCATGTCAAATCCGTCATGGGTTTCAATATACTGGCTGTGCACGGGCATGACTCGTGTGTAATACAAACACGAGTCAGGGGTCAGCTGTGTCCATGCACGTGCTCTTGCCAAGCCACACTCATAAGGTGACTTTCGCATTGACTCAAAAGTCGCACGGGTGTGTACCTCAAACACGAGTCAGGGGTCAGCTGTGTCCATGCGCTCTTCCCATGCCCCACACACACACACACACACACGCACGCACGCACGCACGCACGCATGCACACACACACGCACGCGCGCACGCACGCACGCACACACACACACACACACACACACACACACACACACACACACACACACACACACACACGCACGCACACACACAGATCCACACATATCACATATTGCATCGCGCCCACCTTCCTGCTCCTTCCCCTCCTCCTACCTGCTCCCCTGCCAACAGCCCCCAACCCTCCAAAGTGCCGGAAGAAGCGCCGTGCGTGCTCATTCAAGTCCTGCCCGGGCCGCATCTGCATTCCATTCGTCCGCAGCTGCAAGGGCTACAAGTGCATCTGACGCACATGCATCCACATGCATAGCCATCATGCTATGCTGCTCTTTAACAGTTTTCTGTATTCTTGCGGATATGATCTTCTAGTTATTTGGCCATTTCAGGGTAGGGTAGTCTAATATTGGATAATTTTGTGGGTAATAAAAGCACTAACTACTTGAGTAGCATAGTGCTGTAGGCTAAGGGCTTCTTGAGGGAGAGGGTGTCAAATTACATACGGTATGTTGTCTAGGCTGCAGTGGGGTAGCTCATAGAAAATACAACTGTCAGAATTGAGGAAATGAATGGAAGGAGTTTCACTAGCAAGCAGTTGAGTACATATAGCAAACCCAAAATTGGGTTGTACTCATTATTGAGTACTCCATTGCTGGCTAGATAAACATAACATTCTGACACACTCCCATAGCCAAAGTGGGGTGTAATCAGCACAACAAGCAAGCAAAACACAAGCTGAGGTTGGATTATAATGCCACCACACAATTTGAGCACAAGTACAAGAAGCAACAATTTAAAGTTCACAAAAGTAAGCAAAGCTAGAGGCTATCACCGAGGGCAAGTGTGGAGGAGGAGGGACTATGAGAGGAGAGGAGGTAGTGGGCGGCAGCTGAAGCTGCTAGCACACGGCGCAACTGGAGCAACTGGCACACGGGCAACTGGAGCAACTGGCACACTGGCAACTGGAGCAACTGGCACACGGGCTACTGGAGTAACTGGCTCTGCGGCTAACTCTGAGCGGCAGGAGCAACGGACTCACGGGCGACTGGAGCAACTGGCTCACGGGCGACTGGCGCAACGGGCTCACGGGCGACTGACGCAACGGTCTCACGGGCGACTGGAGCTGCGGGCTTCACGGCGGCCACCCCCCTTCAACCTCCCCAAACGATCCCACCCCCTTTTCACACACCCCCTGCTGCACCCTAGGTTCACGCACACCCACCCCCTAGCACCACTCCGTCGACTCCCACACACCCACCCCCCTCAGCGGCAGCTGCAGCAGTGGGAGACAGAGGAGGAGGAGGAGCAGGGGAGACCACACACCCGCCACCCCCTACTCGCCACCTTCAAACCCTAACACAGGGCAGGGCGGGATGGCCTCCTAGGGCGCCAAAACAGGCGGCAGAAGGGGCGACGCTCGCCCCCCCCCCCCCCCCCCGAATGTCGCCGCGGCCCCCTTAGGTAGCCTCGACAGGCGACGGGAAAAGAGGGGGTGGGGCCGGGGCAGGGTCGGGGCAGGGCCGGGGCAGGGCCTCGACAGGGCCGGGGCAGGGCCTCGACAGGGCCGCGGCGGGCGACGGGGCAGGGCCGCGACGGTGGGCCGCGATGGAGGGCTGTGACGGGGCCGCGAAGGGGGGCCGCGACGGGGCGACGGGGCAGGGCCGGGGCGAGGCCGTGACGGGGCCGCGACAGGGCCGCGACGGGGTCGCGAAGGGGCCACGAAGGGGTCACGAAGGGGCCACGAAGGGCCGCGATGGGCAGCAGGGCAGAGCGCGAAAACACGCAAGGGCAGGGCAGAAAAAAAATGTTTAGCGAAGTGGTGGGCCCTAGGAAGGAACAGTCCCGGGAGGGAATCAGCTCTATACCATATTAGAATTGAGGAAATGAATGGAAGAAGGAGTTTCACTAGCAAGCAGTTGAGTACATATAGCAAACCCTAAATTGGGCTGTACTCACTATTGAGTACTCCACTGCAGGCTAGACAAACATAACATTCTGACAACCCATTAGGTTAATACTTGTACTTCCATTGCTCTTAGTCAATCAATCCGCTGTAGTACACTTATTAATATGGTATCTGAGGCTTGGCTCGGTCCTTCCGTACCTACTGCCGCACCTGTCGTACCTAGGTCAGATTTGCCCGACGTTACCCCTTGCGCGCACCTTTCGCGCTGCCTCACGCGCGCCCCGTACGCTGCCTAGCGCGCGCCCCATTCGCTGCCTAGCGCGCTCCCCGTTCGCTGCCCCGTGCGCACCCCGTGCGCACCTCGTTCGCACGCCCTGTTCGCTGCCTCGCGCGCGCCTGCTTCACTGCCCCGCGCGTGCCTCATACGCTGCCCTGCGCACGCCCCATGCGTTGCCCAGCGCGCGCCCCGTTTGCTGCCCGCGAGCGCGTCCCCTTGCCCTTGCTGCGTGGCACACTACTGCCCTGCCCGCCCCGCGCGCCCTGCTGCCCCGCGCGCCCTACTCCCCTGCGCCCCACACACCCTTCTGCCTCGCGCGCCCCGCGCGTCCTGCTGCCCTGTGGGCCCCGCGCACCCTGCTGCCCCACCGGCCCTGCTGCCCCGCGCCCCACGCGCCCTACTGCCCCATGCGCCCCGCGCCCTACTGCCCCGCGCCTTGCGCGCCCTGTTGTCCTGTGCGCCCTGCGCGCCTTGCTCCCCCATGCCCCGCGCGTCCTGCTGCCCTACGCGCCTCGCGCGCCCTACTGCCCCGCGCGCATGCCACACGCCTGCCCGAGCGTGCTACCGCACCACGCCTGCTCGTCTACTGCCGCTACAGCTGCCACTGCTACTACCACTGCAACTGCCGTTACAGCTGCCATCGTCGAAGTCGCTACTGCCGCCCTTGCGCCGCTGCTACTGATTGTCATTACCTGTCACGGCCACTAGTGCTAGCGGTTGACGCATACGGACGCCCTTTCGAGTTAGAGTTGTGGCTCGTGTGCCTGCGCTAGTATATCCAGCGTTTCATTAGAGATGGCATCTCCCTGTTCAAGCACATGTCGGGTGTCAGAATATATTTTATATAAGTGCATGTAATTCTAGCTGTAGTGTAGGTCCATAGTTGTCCTGTGTGGTGGTGCACCACTCCTTGTCAGAGTTCTAGTGGAGATCCCCGATTGATCCTAGTGAAGGGTTACAGGCTCGTTGTCCTGGGGGGTTATGGGCGCACTGACCCGCTACTTAACAAGCCCTTTTATGTCAATGGTCTAGTGGCTGGGATTCTGACATGGTATCAGAGCGAAGGTCTCGGGTTCAAATCCCAGTGTGTGCACTTCGGGCATCCTAGTGCGGAGGGGTGTCAGAGGTCCACTGGAGATCCCCGATTGATTCTAGTGAAGGGTTACAGGCTCGTTGCCCTGGGGGATTATGGGCGCACTGACCCGCTACTTAACAAGCCCTTTTGGACGGAACCCAACCCGCAGAAGAGAGAACTGATGCTGAAGGTTGCGGACTTGCCTCTGGGACTGGATACTTTCACCTCGCATGACAGACTGCTGAAACATTGGCCGGGGAAGAGCGTCCGCTAGAAGCAGACTTGTGAGACTTTCATGGGTTCCCCGCTTGCTGCTGCCGCTGACCCGGTCTCTCAAACAGAGGTGGCAGGGGAGAGGGTGGTTTTCAACCGCCGCATCCTACTGAACGGTACCAATCCAGTGGGCGGTCAAAAGACGCTAAACGACTCTGGGACGTCAGGCTGGGGGAGCTGGTCATAGAAGGAACAGACGGCATCATGGATTTTTAAGACTAAGGAGATGCTGACGGCATGGCTGGGCAGTGCGGGGCAAGCAAGGATGGCGCTAAAGGCCGTAGCACCCACACCTCGAGAGTGGAAAGAGAAGCTGCTGCTTCCTAGCGAGGGAGCTCTCACGGCGGTGGCAGGAGGGGCTAGCTTGGCTCTGTATGGGGGTGGCGCGTATGGGGGTAGCGGGTGTGAGTAAGCTGCCCCTCCTCATCCTCTCTCTCCCACTGCTGCAGCTGCCGCTGAGGGGGGGAGGGTGTGGGGGGAGCCGAGGGAGTGTGGGGGAGGCCGAGGGAGTGGCGCTAGTGTTGCAAAAGGGGGTGTGGGGCAATGGGGGAAGTTGAACGGAGGTAGCCGACTTGAAGCTAGCAGCGCCAGTAGTCCGGATGCCTCTAGCTCCGGTAGCATGTGAGCCCGTCGCTCCAGTCGTCCGTGGGTCAGTTGCTCCAGCCGAGCCAGTTACTCCAGCAGTCCGGATGCCCTTGCTCCGGTAGCCAGTGTGCCAGTTGCTCCCGTTGCCCATGTGCCAGCAGCTTCAGTCGCCGCCTCCTATCTCCTCTCCTCTCACAGTTCCTCCTCCTCCTCCTCACTTCGCCTCTTCTTCTGCTGCGCCCTGCAGGGTGTACCACTTCAGGGGGTGTTCTGCACATGGCTATTCCTGCATGCACTTAGGGGGTGTGTCAGAATATACTATACATATATATATTTTGTATAAATGCATGTAGTTCTAGCTGTAGTGTAGTCCCATAGTTGTCCTGTGTGGTGGTGCACCACTCCTTGCATGCTTCTCCTCTATTTGTACTTGTGATTCTATATTTCAAACCCTTCTTGCTTGGACATCTCTCTCATTCCTAGGTTAAACCCTAAGCTTCTAGTCCTAGCTATGCCTCGGGTTCCTTCAGCCCCCCACGACTCCCACTGCTGACGTTGGCGAGGATGTGTAGTGGCAGTACAGGCGGACCGCGTTGCCTACACATGGTGGACGGAGCGCGACGCTGTCGCCCAGCTTGCTCTCCGTGCTCACCTGTGACACTGATAAATCAGTATACCATAATAACCCGGATAAGAGACCCTAGGGTCTCAATAGAATCACAAAAAAAAAAAACTAAGGGGGGTTTTCACAAATGTCATATTCTATAAGAACCAGGTCTTAATATACGGTATTAGTTTCTAAGGTTTTATAGAATGTGTTGGGCTGAGAATAGCCGTATGATCTTTTAGGGTATATCCCTTTGAAACTATTGCAGCGGAAGACTTGAATTGCTGTACTAGTTGAGCTTGAGAACAAGAATTGAAACATGAAAAAAGACACAACAGATTAACAGTCTAGAGAAAGTACTTATTCAGTAATTGTACCTGTTCGTCAGGGCCTTCAATTCATTTCAAAGTACCTTGATCCATCCCATGTAAGAAGAAAGGCAGATTGACAGCCTTCATAGAAAAAAATACCTACTTTCTACACAAACATATTTATATTATCAATGCAGCATTTACGAAACATGAGAGCTAAGGATCTCAGATTGGGGATCTTCCACCTCGGCAATGATTCCCTAAGCAACCGAGACCGTTCATGCTGGCAAATAGTTACATTTTAACATATTTTATACGCAAACGCCACGGAAATGTTGGAGTCCCCATAATCTTGGGTGTTTTGCATGAAGGATGGGGATTGTGCATTTAGTGTACATATTCGATAAGAGGCTGGAAAATCAGTGCTAACTATTAAATAAAGGCTGAAAAACTAGTGTCACTAAGGGGGCAACGGGGAAAAGGGAGCGTGACGAGGAAAAAAAAGGGCAGCAGGCGGAAGGAAAGGCAATGGGAAGAAGGGAGGGCGACAAGAAGAAGGGAGTGCGGGCGGAAGGAAGCGCGATGAGGGGAAGGAAGGGCAACGGGCGAAAGGGAGGGCGACGAGAGGAAGGGAGGGTGACAGGCGGAAGCGAGGGCGACAGACGGAAGTGAGGGCGACGGGCGGGGAAGCGACGAGACAAACGAGGCGATGGTAGTAGGCGGGGAAAGCGAGAGCGACGGGCGGGGGAAGTGAGAGCGACGGGTGGGGGAAGCGAGAGCGACGGGCGGGGCAAGCGAGAGCGATGGGCGAGGGAACCGAGGTCGACGAGCGGCAAGGCAACGAGGGCGACGGGCGGGGCGAGGGCCGTGGGCGGAGAAAGCAAGGGCGACGACGAGGGTCGCGACGTAGGCAAAGCGCTCTCTCATCTCCTCACGCCCATTTTCTCTGTGTTTTGATTGTGTATACAAGCTGCACCTACTAATTTCGGTTGTCTGAAAGGTGCTCGCTCTAAAATCCTAGCTGGTATGCGATGGTCGGATACTAATAACGAGTGAATAAGTTGATCAAGTTTTCTGTCGCACCAGTTTTCTTACGCTAATCCAGCTCCTAGGGTTGGTATGCGGGTTGCCTGCGAAATGTTTGCCACACGAGAGAGTTGCAGCAGGTTTCGCTAACCTTCCACCTTTCGCAATTCCTCCACACTGTTGGAGAATCAAGTTTCTGCCGCCCCAGCCCTTTGCACACAAGGAGCAGCAAGGGGGGAATGTCGGCGACGGATTGAAGGCTTCGCAAACAAATCAGAAAGTTTCTCAACCAATCAGATTGGAGCCGAATTCTCGATACAGTTCGGAATTGTTTTCAAGAAGAAGTGTCAACAGTTTCTACAGGTTTCTACCAAACAAAATCAGCTATGACAGAGAATTCCAGAGCTTTCTTATTCATGCACCTCATGTGGCTCTCAAGTCACTCAAGGTTTATGGAATCTGAACTGTGCCTAAGTTCTCCAGGAAGTTGCCTTGTCTAGCAGCCTAGTTTGAGCTATCAATCTGCATGATTGTAATGCTTAAGAAGTTGTGCCTTAGTGGGCTTGTACAATCTTGAGCATAGTGTAAGTTTTCTCTCATCAAGCCAAGTCCAGCAGCTCTGTTGTTTTTTTCCAGCCAAGTTTCCAGCCTTCCAGTCATCAGATCTACTCTGTTTTACAAGTTGGTATCAGAGCTCGTCGTTTCGATCAACCTAGCCCACCACGTTCCTATCCTAGCACCATACGAACATGGCGGGAGACAATCCATCTGGTCCTGCACTCCAGCCAACTGGAGGAGCTTCAGAGTAAACATCAGCAGCTACTGGATTAGTGGAAGCAGTTGCACCAGGCAGTCCTTCAACAACATACTCACCACTCACCTCCTTCATGCCTAAGCTTCACCTCCCCAAGTTCAACGGCAAAGATTTTCCAACATGGGCAACTCAGTTTGAGTTCACTGCATCCCTTCTGGATCTGTGGCCTTACTACACTAGAGAAGTAGCCAAACCAGTAGCAGAAGCTACAGAAGCTGAAAAACGACTTTACGAACGACGCAATAAGGAGGCCTTCCTCTACCGTGCCTTATCATGGTTCTCAGCTGCCTTTGCCAAAGCCAGCTCCATCTGCGAGGACCTCTCATAGATAAGTCCAGCTACTGCATCGGCTTCCTCCTCGGTGGATAGCTCGGTCAGCTCCTTTACCTCCCATTCCGTCAAGGTACTACCCGTGATGTTGGGGTGGCGGCCATAGAGTAAGAAAAAGGGGGAGAATTTGGTGGAGGAATGAATGGAGGCCCGGTATCCCAGCAAGACCCAGCAGATGTTCTCATCCCATTCAAACGGGTTGGTCTCCCCCAGCCTCTTCAATGCCCCCTTTAGCGTCCTTTGGAACCTCTCAATGAGCCCCGAGCTCTGAGGATGATTGGGGCGAGAGAATTCATGATAAATTCCGAACTTTTCCAACAGCACCCCGAACTCCCCATGAAAATGTTGCCCATTGTCCGTGTGGATCACCAGCGGGCAGCCGTGCGTGGAGATGATTCTCTCAGCTACAAACGCGGCTGCTGTTGCTGAGTCCGCATGCCTCACCGCCTTGCACTCAGGCCACTTGGTGAAGTGGTCCATGGCCGATATGATGTACCGGTTCTCAATAGCATTCACGAGCAGCAGTTGAAGTCGCTCCTGCCCTGTTCTACCAAGGCAAACAGTGCAGAGGAAGCATGGAGTCGATTGAAGACTATGCACCAGTCAAAATCCGAGAGCAGCCAAGCCGAGATGTGGAGCCGCTTCATGAATCTGAAGATGGAAGAAGATGAATCAGCACAAGCCTACCTACAACGAGCTGAAGCAATGTTGGAGGAAGCAGCAGCGATCGGCTTGGAGATTCCAAAGTCTCTTTTCAAGACCGTCATCCTCACCGGCCTTACACCGGAGTGGGACACTTTCCGTGCAACACTACAAGCGCTCCCGCAGTCAATGAAGAGTCGTGCGTTCATCTTTGAGGCCCTTGTTAACGAGCAGCAGAGTCGAGACCTTGCACGGAACAAGCGGAGTGACGAAGGTGCGTGGAGTGCTGCAGCAGCCACAAGATATGGCAACCAATTCCAGAGGCTAGGAAATTTCAGCCCAAATCGCCCTCAACCCTACTACGGTACGAAATTTCAGTCACCTTCCAACCCATACAAACCCTCTCGTTTTCCTCAGTCAAGTCCTCCCTATAAGTCCAGTCCCTATGTCCAGCCAAGGCCTTCGATTCCCAATCAATACCAGCCTAGGAATGCATGAGTCAATACGCCAAGAGTCAATAATTTCAGCCAAGCCCCGAATGCTAAAAAGTTTAATTTTGAGTGTTTTTGTTGTCATGAGTGGGATCACCCGTGGTATGCTTGTCCTAAGAAGCCTCCTAATTGGGTCCCCCCACCTCAGCTACTATCTGAAAACGGTAAGGCAGCCATAGCAAATATAGCAAGTCATTCTACAAGTCAAGATGAGTCCAAAGAGTCCGATGGTCCTGTCCTTTTTAACGCTGCTACTTGCATGCACGTTTTCTCTACTGGTAGTGAGGAGTTTATTCTTGATAGTGGCTGCTCTGAAACCATGACTCCTTATCAATCCATTCTCAAGGATTTTCAACCCTCATATGACTCAAAAGCTGTGACTCTTGCTGATCTTGGCAAAGTACCAATCAAAGGAGTCGGCAAGCTTGAGTTCGAAAAGGATGGTAAGTCATTTTGTGTCAATAAAGCTTTGTTTGTTCCTGATTTGGGAGCAAACTTGCTCTCAGCCGGACAACTCGTAGAGAAAGGTGCCTCCGTTCTCTTGCAAGGGGGGAAAGCCAAAGTGTGGGACAGTGCAGAAAATCTGGTGGCTGAAGGCGAGCGTACCGGGCGGCTCTACAAGATGAAGTTGGAGATTAAGCGCAGTGCTAGCAACACGAAGAACGACGTTGTCTCGCTTCCCGCTGTTTTAACCGATCAAGTCAACAACAAAGGGAGTATCTCCCAAGCTGAGGTATGGCATGCACGCTTGAGGCACGTGGGAGTGCAAGAATTGAAAGAGTTGGTAAATCACAAGAGCGTGGAAGGATTGAGTTTGAGTGAAAGTGCAGTCAAGTCCCTTTCTTCCGTTCCATGTCCATCTTGTGTGGAAGGTAAGCCAGCTAGAAAGCCATTCTTCCCTTCTAAGTCTCAGTCAAGGGACCTCCTAGAGTTGGTCCACACTGATGTCTTCGGCCCCATGTGAGACCCTACTCGAAACGGTAAGAGATATTTGGTGTCTTTCATTGATGACAAGAGTCGTTTCTCATGGTCCTTTTTCATCAACACCAAGGATGAAGTTCACAAGTGTTTCAAGCAATGGCTAGCACTAGTTGAGAGAGAGTCAGGGAAGAAGTTACTCACCTTGAGGTCGGATCGAGGAGGTGAGTACATGGGGAAAGCGTTTCAGGGGGAGTTGTTGGCATTGGGCATCAAACAACAGTTCACTTGTCCCTATAGTCCTCAGCAAAATGGAGTGGCAGAGAGGTTTCATCGCACTATCCAGGCTATAGCTACCACTTTCCTTCAGTTCAAAGGCCTTGACAAGCTCTGGTGGGGTGAGGCAATCACTATGGCAATTTATGTTCGCAACAGGAGAACCACAAGGCCCTTACCGGATGGTGTAACGCCATATGAGGCTTGGTTTGGAGTTAAACCAGATCTGTCTATGCTTCGTGTTTTTGGTTCCATGGCCCAATACCGTGTTCCAGATGCAAAGAGACTCAAGTTGGACAGCAAAGCTCATTGGGGCCTCTTCATCGGCATGAGCAATGAGAGCAAGGGATGGGTCCTTTGGGATCCTGTCACCAAGCGAGAAGTGGTTTCAAGGGATGTTGTCTTCTATGAAGATATGGCCTTTGCAGGTTGGCATAAGTTTTCCTCTTCCTCCTCTCTACCCTCTATCCAACAGGAACCAGCAAGCGCACCTGAGGAAACAACACAAGAGGAGGAAGAAGATGACACCGATTCTGACCATAGTGGACCGATCATCAATCTCCCTCAAGCCGTCGTCAATGAGTCTAGCCGTGCCACGCCAGTGCCACCAGCAGCTACTCAACCAAGTGGAGATGAAGTTCAGCCATCAAATGAAGATAATCCACCGCAGCAAGTCACCGTTCTATCACCACCAAAGGAGCAGCAACCAACAATCACAAACCAGCCAGCTATATCAGCACCAACCTCACAATTTCAACGCCAACCGGATCAGCCCACCAATACGCCATCAAACCCATCACCAGCCATCACTCCAGAGGCAACTACAGAAGCTCATCATCATCCCATGCAGCAGTAATCAACAGCTACAAGACCCCAAGTACCTAGCAACAAGTCAACTGTCACCGCAACACCTCGTTCTCATACCACACGTTCATCACTTGTTCCAACGTCAAGCCAGCTCATAGCACGAGGATCACTTCAGCGAGTCACCACCAACACCAGCTCCAACAGTCCACTTCTTCACCCAAGACCTTTCTCAACTTCACCCCCACGTCCCAGATTCGGTCGTCATCAGTTACCACCATCTTCAACACCGAGCAACAACACCAACCAGCCCCAACCATCACCACCTCTTGACAAGGCAGCGTCATCATCAATTCCCAAGCTTCTAGTCTCAAGATCCCCTCCAAGAGCATCTTCACAACCAACTATGCCGACAAACGTTTCAGCTTCACCGCCACGAGTCACCATACCTAATCCTCAAGTCAACACCGATAATCAAGATATTTCCACGCCAGGAGAAGAATAAGCAGCCGTGCCGCCGTCGCAACCGATGTCGCAGCCGTTGTCTCAGCCGCAAATGACCGCATCAACGCAATCAAACACTGTGAGACCGAACCCTACCACTAATGTGTCTCAGCCAAGTGAGGAGTTTGGTAAAGGTAAACGAGTCCGCAAGGTAAAAAAGCCCTTCACTTTCATGGTTGACATGTCATCAAGGTGCACATGTGAGGAGAGTGAGAATTGCATTCACAAGAAGGTAGAGGCAATATGCATGGCAGCATCACACCTTCCGCGAGAGCCCTTGAGTCGTCGTGAGGCAATGGCAAGTCCCGAGAGAGAGCATTGGTTGAAAGCCGAGGAAGAAGAGATTGAGAGTCTCATGAAGCGAGGTACATGGCGTCTTGTTGAGCCACCTCCAGAGAAGAAGGTAATTGGTGTCAAATGGGTGTACAAGATCAAGGTAAAAGGTGATGGTAGCCTCGATAGGTACAAGGCAAGGTTAGTGACAAAAGGTTATTCCCAAATTCCAGGTCTTGATTTCACCGAAACCTTTGCCGCGGTAGCAAAGTACACCACGGTGCGAGTCCTCCTCGCCATAGCCGCATATCTTGGTCTCCATATCCATCAAATGGATGTCAAGAACACATTTATCTACGGTGTCTTGGACGAAGAGGTATACATGGCACAACCCGAAGGTTATGATGATGGTACGGGTCGAGTTTGTCGCTTGGTAAAGTCACTTTATGGTCTCAAACAGTCCCCACGGGTATGGTATCATGCTCTTGAGACGGTACTCTTCAAGCACGGTTTCGCAAGGTCCATGAGAGACAACGCGTTGTACTTCATGCACACGAGTAAGGGGGAGTACATTTGGCTGTTGGTATATGTTGATGACCTCCTCCTAGTCTCAGGTTCTCTTGATCTCCTCAACAAGGTGAAAGGTATTCTCATGAGTGCATTCACAATGACCAATCTTGGTGAGCCGAGTCATTATCTTGGTATGAACATTGTGAGAGATCATAAGTCACGGCCCATCTTCCTATTCCAGCAAAGTTACATCCAAAAGGTCCTTGAGAGGTTTGGTCTTGATGATAGCAAGCCATCACCTACCCCGCTTCCTTCCAACTTTGTCCCTCTGTCATCACATCAGCCCTATGAAGAGAGGGAGTCAAGCCTTGACATCACGGGTATTGAGGAGTTGTGTCTTGAGGAGAGTGAGCATCATGGTGAAAATTCACCCAAGGTATCCCCACAAGACCTAGCTCTCTACCAAAGTCAGGTTGGGTGTCTCATGTATGCAGCCCTATGCACAAGGCCCGACCTAGCATTCACGGTATCCAAGCTAACTCAACACATGAGTGCCCCATCACCTACCCATATGCATGCAGCCAAGCGAGCTCTTCGGTATCTCAAAGGTACTTCTAATCTTGGTCTTCTCTTCCAAGCCAGCCCACATGCAAGCTCCCTCCAAGGCTTCACCGATGCAGATTGGGCGGGAGAATTGAGCACACGCAAGTCCACCGGCGGCTACATCTTCCTCATCTGCGGTGCCGCTGTTTCTTGGCAATCACGCAAGCAAACTTGTGTGGCGCTTTCTACAACCGAAGCCGAGTACATGGCAATGACCGAAGGAGCAAGGGAGGCAATCTGGTTACGTGGACTCTTGGAGGACTTGAGGCAGCCGCAAACTCAACCAACTCCGCTCTACGTGGACAACACTTCAGCCATAGCTCTTTCCAAGAACCCGGTTCATCATGGGCGTACAAAACACATCGAGGTGCAGTACCACTTCATTCGTGAGCAACTAGACAAGGGAGTTCTCGCCGTCAACTTTTGCCGTTCATTCGATCAAGCAGCAGATTTCATGACCAAGGTTCTTCCACATGATGCATTCAACATGTGCAAGGCAAGAGCAGGCCTCATGACACTTCATGAAGTAGTGCAGCAGTTTGAGGAGAATGAGGGGTATGAGGAGAAGCAATATGGGCAGTAGCATGGAGTGTATGCCAAGGAGATGTAAGAGGAGAATAAGAAGGGGCGTATGTGTTCTTCGGGTCTGGTGCGAGGGGGAGTGTTGGAGAATCAAGTTTCTGCCGCCCCAGCCCTTTGCACACAAGGAGCAGCAAGGGGGGAATGTCGGCGACGGACTGAAGGCTTCGCAAACAAATCAGAAAGTTTCTCAACCAATCAGATTGGAGCCGAATTCTCGATACAGTTCGGAATTGTTTTCAAGAAGAAGTGTCAACACTTTCTACTGGTTTCTACCCAACAAAATCAGCTATGACAGATGTGAAGATAAGCAGTAGTCTTAGGAGCCATAGCTAGGACGGCTCCGACAGGTCCACCCCCCCTCAGCGGCAGCTGCAGCACAGGGAGATGGAGGAGGAGGAGGAGGAGCAGGGAACGGCACACAGAAGCTGCACCCCCATACCCCCCACCCCCAAACCCTAATTCAGGAGAACGGGCAGTAGGAGGGGTGGGGCACCATCAGAAGCACAGGGGACAGCGGGGAGGGAAGGGTCAACGAGGAACGGGCCGCCCACGGGCCTGGCATAGCCTCCCGAACCGCGCGTAGGCGGCCCGAGCCGCGCGCGGGCCTGGCGCCGCCCGTACGGGCCGCGCGCTGGCCTGGCACAGCCCGTACGGGCCGCGCGCGGGCCTGGCGCAGCCCGTACGGGCCGCGCGCAGGCCGTACGGGCCGCGCGCAGGCCACGACGGGCGACAGGGGGCGACGGGCGGGTCCCCGTCGCCCGTCGCAGCGCCTCCCGAGAGCGGCGCGCGGCGTGACGGGGCAGAAACCCGCCACGCGCCTCGGGGAGCACGGCGGGCAGAGAAACGCCGTGCGCCTCGGGGCGCACGACGGGTAGAAAACCGCCGCGCGCCCCGAGCAGAAAACCGCCGCACGCTCCGAGCGCGCGGCGGGATGAAAACCCTAAACTCGACGCCGCGCACCACGGGGCGCGCGGCGGACAGGGAGCAGCAGTAGCAGCGGAAGCAGTGAAGTGGGGCCCACAGGCCAGGAGCATATAGCTCTGATTCCATGTGAAGATAAGCAGTAGTCTTAGGAGCCATAGCTAGGAGAGTCCTAGCTAGGCAAGAGACAGTTTAGGCAAAGAAGGGGGTTCACTAGCAGGAATGAGGATACAAATAGCAAACCCTAGAAGGGTTGTACTCGCTATAGAGCACCCCACTACAGGCTAGAGCATAACATTCTGACAACAGAGAATTCCAGAGCTTTCTTATTCATGCACCTCATGTGGCTCTCAAATCACTCAAGGTTCATGGAATCTGAATTGTGCCTAAGTTCTCCAGGAAGTTGCCTTGTCTAGCAGCCTAGTTTGAGCTATCAATCTGCATGATTGTAATGCTTAAGAAGTTGTGCCTTAGTCGGCTTGTACAATCTTGAGCATAGTGTAAGTTTTCTCTCATCAAGCCAAGTCCAGCAACTCTGTTGAGCTTTTCCAGCCAAGTTTCCAGCCTTCCAGTCATCAGAGCCACTCTGTTTTACAAGTCCCACCTTATATAGCCCGAACCTCAAAACTACCAAACCAAGCATTGATTCAGTTTTTGTAATTTGTGTTGCAGGTTTTAAATACCTCTCAATCCCCAAAATCATCGAAATGGTCGACCGTTTTGTTTGGTCATCAGGGCCCAGTTCGGGAGACATTTAAAAAACGGCCTCGAGGGATGGGCTACAGTAAACCGACCACCATGGAGCCTTTCTTGATAAGCGCGTGAAAGGTTATCTAGGCTCGATATAAGCGGATCATCGCCGAACCAGACAATAATGGAATGCCAGCCGAACACCCCTTTTAACGCTGGCATTTTCCACGAGATGAATCTTCCTCGAACCCTAACTCTCAGGCAAACTGTCCATTTTCTGATCCGCCGCATTATGCGGCCTCGAGGTCCCGCACTGTGAAATGAGTAAGCAGGAATAGAATGACTAAGGAAAGATTGGGTACAAATACAACCCTAGAAACCCTGTACCCCATATGTGCTACCCCACTATAGCCTACAGCAACTATGTCATATAAATCTGACACACCCCCATAGGCAAAGTGGGGGAGAACAAGGGGTCACAAGACCAGTCAAGCAAAGCAAAGCAAGCTCAGGGTGGATCACAAAGTCACCACACAGTCCGAGCACAAGAGTAGGGCCAGAGGCCAGTTCACATGCAGGAGTACAGACATATATATAAAACTAGACAAACAAGAGCAGGCATATATATATGTCACAGTACAAGTGAAGTCAAGAGGAGAGCAAGTGAGGCAAGACATAGGGAGCAGCACGAGGGGACAGCTTGTCCGCAGACAAGTCGCGGACAAACGCCCGAGATCCCCAGACACGGAACACAGACGCATCGCCAACCTTCCCCGTCCACAGCAAGGCTGGGGACATCGCAGGCCGAGAGACCCGGGGGTGAAGGTTGAGCTGATGCGCCGCGTACCTCACTGCAAACGGCCACAGAAAATGGGGGGCAGCCGCATGCATCATGGACGTACGAGCGACATCCATGACCATGCCAATGCGGCGCTTAGCAATCCCATTTTGCTGTGGTGAGTCCGGAAGCGTGAAGGTCTGGCGGATCCCCCGTGCACGACAGTAGTCCCGCAGAAGGCGAGAAGAGAACTCTCCGCCTCTGTCCGAGTGCAGACGCAGAACAGGAAAGTCCGAGCCGAAGCTCTTCCTGAGCTGGAGACGAGCCTCGCGGATCCAGTCAATCAGCACCTCAGTGACCGCACCCTTGCTGCGCAAGGGGAGGACTGTGGTGTAACGCGAGTAGTCGTCAACCACCAACAGGAAGTAGCGCTCGTAACCCTGCCCACGGACGGGGGCTGGGCCCCACACATCCATGTGAAGCGTCTGCAGGGGAGCCTCTGTCGGGGGGAAGTGGGAGGAGTGAGGAGTAGCCCGGAGGCGACCCTCGACACAGGGGACACAGGAAGGTCCTGGCCCGGAGGGGAGAGGAGGGAGAGACTGGGGAAGACCAGAGACAAGGACACGGGAAGCCATGCTCCGAAGACGGGGCAAGGAGGGGTGGCCAAGACGGTGGTGCCACAGGAGAGTCTCGTGAGACAGGAGGCGACAAGAACAGGGGGCAGACTCAGGACCTGACCGGGACGCAGCAGCAAGTACCTGACCCGACGCAGCCACCTGACCAGACGCAGGGACAGGAGGAGACTCAACGGTCAGGGTGTAGAGACTCGACCCCGGCCGACGCGAGAACGTGGCCAGGTGTCGGCCTGTGCGTGCCTCCGTGCAGTGGGTCACCCGCTGACTCGCAGGAGTGAACTGGTGAACACCCCCATCCTGCAGGTCCGCTCCACTCACCAAGTTCGTGGAGAACGAGGGAAGGTACAGACCCGGCAGGGTGCCCGAAGGGGCAGCCGGACACGGGAGGACAGTGGAGAAGTGAGACAGGACAGGACCTCCAGAGGGGTCAGCAAGGGAGACTGCAACCGGTCGGCCGAGCGGCGTAAGGGTAGTGCGGTCTCGAAAGAAGGAGCGAGAAGCTCCGGAGTCAAGTGTGAAAGTGAGGGAGGACGAGGACGACGCAGTACCTGAGAGCGCAGTCTCACCAGTACCTGAGAGCGCAGACGCACTGGCACCTAGAGCAGCAGCCTCACAAGCACCTAGCGCAGCAGTACCAATGCCCGGGTCGGGCTGGAAACAACGGTAACCCTCATTCTCCTCACTATAATCCACAACATACATAGCAGTAAGGATAGCATCAAAATCAAGATCAAAGATCACTACACCAGCCCTGAGAAGCTCATCCCAGCGCGGGATCTCACTAGCCCCAGGGAACTGCTGACGCCAGGCGTCCGTCAGGCGGCCAAAGCAGCGCTGGGTGGCGTGGGCACCCCCACACTGCTCACCCGCGCGGTCGCCGGAACGAAGAACGTAGGTGCAGGGACCAGTACCCCCACCCCTCTGACGCCCAGCGTACCACTCACGAAGCTGCTGAGGCGAAGGGATGTCCCGAGAGCGCTGCTGCTGCTACCGCTGCGAGCGCTGGCCACCACCACCGCCGCTACGCTGCTGGGTACCACCCCGACCAGCTCCACCCCCTCCACCACCACTGCCTCCTCCGCCGCCGCCTCCACCGCCTCCACCTCCGCCGCCTCCACCCCCGCCGCTGCCTCCACCACCACCGCTGGCACCACCACTACTGTCCCCGCCGCTGCTGCCACCACCACCACCACCCCCGCCACTAGTCCCGCCGCCACCCCCACTCCCTCCGCCGCCACCGCCGCCACCGCCACCGCCCCCTCCAGCTCCACCCGCGCCCTTGCCCCCCTTGCCCTTGCTGGAGCGACGTCTCCCACTAGGGGCAGACGCCGCGCCGACCGACTCAAGACCAAGCAGGTCGGCAGCAGCAGCAGAGGCAACAGAGGGCAGCAAGGGGGAAGGAGAGCACCCCTCAAAGATGGGGGTGCGAGGGTCACCACGAGAAGCACCTACAGCGACTATGCTCTTCTCCGCTGCGAGGAGGGCCTTCTCGAGGAGGTCGACGGTGAGCGTGGTGGGGCAGACTGCGAGAAAGTGGTCCCTGACGACTCGAAGGGAGTCAGGGAGGCGCGCGACTACGTAGTAGAGAGCGATGTACATGGGGGGGGGGTTCTTAGCGCAGAACTCAGCAGGAAGGGCGGCGCGGTAGCGAGTGTCACTAGTGCGAAGATGCGTAATGAGGTCAGCGACAGTGGGAAAGGCAGAGAGGTCAGGAAAGAGGTAGGGAAGCATGAGACGGCTCAGTGCAGCAGTGGCAGGGGAGGAGTAGCGCGCAACTACAGCGTCGTACAAGGTCTGAGCACTCTTGTACTGACTGAAGTGCGCACGCTCAGAGGTAGGAAGGTGGCGACGCACAGCAAGACGTGCAGCAGCATCGCGGGTGGCCCACTTAGAGCGGACAGCGGGATCAGCATCAGTAGCAGGAGCAGGAGAGGTGCCAGAGGTGAGGTCAAAGAGAGAAAGGTCGTCAGCTCTGTCGCACTGTAAGAACAGCTGCAGGTCGTCTAGCCAGACCTCAAAATCAATGGCGCGACCCTCAGCGTCAAAAGCTAGGACACTAGGGGTAGTCATGACGACGACTGTGAAGCAGTGCAAGCAGTAGGGGGGAGAGCACGCAGTGACAGTGGGACTGTGCTCACCAGGCAGGGCAGGTCGCGTAGCTCGACAGAAAGGCAGCTCGGCGACCGGGCGGCTCGGGTGCACAGCGGCTCGGCTCCCGGGCGGCTCGGCGGCAGGGCAGCTCGGGGGCAGGGCGGCTCGGCTCCCGGGCGGCTCGGCGACAGGGCGGCTCGGGTGCAGGGCGGCTCGGCTCCCGGGCGGCTCGGCTGCAGGGCGGCTCGGCTCCCGGGCGGCTCGGCGGCACAGCTGCTCAGAGGTCCGCCCGCACAGTCGCTACAGGTGGACGGCGGGGCCGATGCGTAGTGGGCGGCGAAGCCGCGGTTGAGCAGGCGGCGGCCGCAGCCTAGTGGGCTGGGAGGCCGCGGTCGTAGCAGGCGGCGGGGCCGTGCGAGCAGGCGGCTGGGGCCGCGGTAGTAGGTGGGCGGGGGGGGCCGCGCGAGAAGACGGTCGGGGCCGCTACGGTAGTAGGCGGCGGGGCCGCGGTCGAACAGGCGGCTGGCGCCGCGGTCGTAGCAGGCGGCGGGGCCGTGCAAGCAGGCGGCCGGGGCCGCGGTAGTAGAGGGCGGCGAGGCCGCGCTAGCAGGCGGCCGGGGCCGCGACAGTAGCGGGCAGCGGGGCCGCGGTCGAACAGGCGGCTGGGGGGCCGCGGTCGAGCAGGCGGCCGGGGCCGCGGTAGTAGCGGGCGGCGAGGCCGTGCGAGCAGGCAGCCGGGGCCGCGACAGGAGCGGGCGGCGGGGCCGCGGTCGAACAGGCGGCTGGGGCCGCGGTCGTAGCAGGCGGCCGGGGCCGCGATCGTAGTGGGCGGCGGCCGCGGCGTAGCGGGCGGCAGGGCCGCGTCGAGCAGGCGGCTGGGGGGCCGCGTCGAGCAGGCGGCTGGGGGGCCGCGTCGAGCAGGCGGCTGGGGCCGCGATCGTAGCGGGCGGCTGGGGCCGCGACTTAGCGGGCGGCTGGGCCGCGTGTGGGAGGGAGGCGACATGGAGGGTCGCACGAGAGCGGAAAAAAAAGTTGAGCGCGCCTCGGGGCGCGCTTCGGTGGGCCCTAGGCAGAGTTCCACAGGGAACCCGCTCTATACCATGTGAAATGAGTAAGCAGGAATAGAATGACTAAGGAAAGATTGGGTACAAATACAACCCTAGAAACCCTGTACCCCATATGTGCTACCCCACTATAGCCTACAGCAACTATGTCATATAAATCTGACACGCACCACACGGGGGATCAGTGATGCGGCCAACAAAAAATGACTGGTCAAATATGCCAGCCAATCGCATGATCACGCGATCCTTCAGGGCAACTGCCTTCTAGCTTCAGCGAAGCTAAGGGCGTGTTACATTTTTCATCCGTCCGGACGATTGTGTGGTTACGAGACTCGTTGAATCTCGGCAGTGACTTCGTCAGGGACTAAACGACGTCACATTTTTTGTATTGCGTCCTTACGGCATCGCGTTAGTCGCAAAGCGACCGTGCGACGTCGCAATCTTCGCACGCGTCCGGACAGCCGTCCGGACGTTCAGTGACTTCGAAAAATGTAACACGCCCTAAATCCTAGATTGATGCCACTAATCTAGGCCCAACCGAACACTCAGGCCCATTTTTCCGAATTTGCACTGCAGCTACAGTCTGATTTCGCAACTGTTTCGAGGGGGAATTTTTTGGGTGCCCGTTAATAAATGCCCATAATAACCATAATGCCTGCCGAACTGGGCCCAGAGTTGTACACGCCCTGATTCTTGCTTTCTTGGTCATTTGTTCGCTCGTGCAGTTGGCAAGAACGATAGAAAGTTGGTGCAGTACAGCAGTCTTTCATCGTCATCATCATGACTTGACAGTCATGTTGGCTGCTGAGGCGTCACGCGAAGTTGCGAGCTTACCCGCGAAGGATGGAGCTCTCGCCGCGTCACACGCACGACCGCGGCAGCACAAACGGCACTTGCTGCTCATCGACTTCGGCGTTCCTGAGATGGGGGAAGTTCGGAGTGCTGCACTATTGGTCCAGCGTGGCAGTCCTGGGTATTTTGCACACCCACCACACGTGCCATGCGATGTCAGTCTCATTGTGCGAAAAACAAGTGAGAAAACTTCCAACCAATCACATGCTTCTGTATTCAACGTTCATGCGCCAATTCCAAACGGCCATTGATTTCTGCTGTTGGATTGGCGCCTGTTTTTCCTTATCCATTTGTCACGTTATTCTTTGACCTTTCTGAACGTGCCAAACCCAGTCACGACTCGGTCCTGTGACAGTAAAAAACGTCAGTGGTTCTGACGTTGGGCGTCAGGGGAAGTTGCCATGCGCAAAAATCGCACGACCCTCACCGCCCAACTCATGCGACGTCCAGATTCACTCCCCCCGTTGCTGCCATGCCTTAGGCACGTGTTATGTGCACTGTTGCTGGGGGAAGTTCGGATGGGGCCCCATCTCAGGAACGCCATCTTAACATTTTCCACACGACTCTCGTACTAGGCACCACCGTCATGCTTCTCGTATGGCTTGTCTGCAGTGCCAAGTCAAGTCTCATCTCAGTCGCTTCCCATCCCATGCGACGTCAGCAGCGTCGTCCGGCACTGTCGCCCCGTGTCCGACGATGACCGCACAGGTCGTCGTCGTCGCCCGACGTCGGGCCGCGCTGAGTCATCGCCGCGCCCCCGGCTCCACGCGCATCACACGCGAAGCCTCCTCTTTGCTGGCAAGAACCAACATTTTGGTGATGAAACTTTCGTCGTCCACTGCAGTGGAGGCTGCCGTTCGCGCTGTGTGTCCTCTTTAGCTCTTTGAAACAAACATATTCGTATTGTAAGCCTTTGCCAACACAACGCAAGCGACGGCGAACGGCGACTCGGTTGAGACCCACGAAATGCATTTCGTGCTCCGCCTTTTTCCGTCTTCTCGCAAGAAGATTGATATATTCCAGCCAGGTCCAAGAATCTCGAAACACGGTGATCTCCAAGGCGAGTCGAGTTTCAAGACGCTGAAAAACTCTCAAGTCGTGATGATTCTGTGTCCGCCAAGGCGTTTCGCACAGTCAAGTTTCTATTGGAAGTGCAAATCTTGGAAACGCAGCTCAGCCTCCCAGGCGGCCCGAGCAAAGCAGCCGTGACAGCAGGGTTCGAGAATTCTCAAAAGTGACACAACCGAGGCCGTGACCCCACCGTGGTCGCATCACCAGCTGTCTGCACGAGTCCTTACCTCACCGCTACTCTCCACTGCTCTACAAAATTCACAACGCCACATACCATGCCCAAATCTCGGTTTTCCCCATCTTTGCACACTAACCTTTGCACGAGCAATGACTAGGGTTACGTGAAACAGTGTTTAGGAGGGTAAGCAGTGCTGAACCTTTGCTGTAGGATAGGTGAACAATGTCTCCCCTTCCCCATTGTCTCTACAGCCGCTAGTAGTTTGCTTCCAAACCGTCCCACACGTGCCAACTTGTGCTAGTACATCGAATATACTTCGGTTGTCTTGGGTGTACAGTGGTGCCGAGCTTGCATGAATCTGGCATTTGAACTTGCATCGACGGAGGTTTAGTGGTGTTATAACCGAACAAACTATAGCGACACTTGAATCAGATAAGGTTTTGCTGACGCGTCAGAAAACTGCGTCGCGTCTGAAGGTGCGGTGTCACATTCAGATGTGACAGCGCGGGTGTGGTTTAGTGAGGCGAACAGAAACCCAAAATGCGAAGGGTTTCGATTTTGCCAATTTCGTCAGGTTCCCTCAGAACACAACGCAGCGAAATCTTTCCCAAATGTTGAATGATCTCGCCAACCCTTTCTCGATTTTGCCAATCCGCACGTGCGACACAACACCACACTGCCCTGCCACCTTCTAGTGCGTGAGATGCTCCCCTCAACCTTCAAACCCAGTCCACAGATCGAACCTGCTCATTTCACGTCTTACAATCTCGTGCAACGTTTTGTTCACTCAGCTTCCTCCGTCCTCCGGTTGCTCCAACCCACCCGTTTTTGCCCCATATGCGCGTTCTTAATACGTGTGTCTTTCTGTTTTTGCATCCTCCCTCTTACAGGCTAGTGAAAGACTGCTGGGCGGACGGTTTACGCTTTGAAGTTTGACTCGCCGCATGAAGCTCGCGATCAGGCTACCTTGTCACGCCCTATTCCCGATGGTAAATTCATGATCAGGTTAGGTGAGCTTTTGATTTACCCAAAAACGCATTGTCTACTACGCCGTTGTGAGTACGTGTTTCTTTGCAGAATACCAGCGCGTGTGACAACGCTCTATACCAGCGACTTCTGTGACTATCGCCACGCGTCTAAAAAGTTTAATCAAAGCTTATATTTTCCCTAAGTCTTATCGCCATCTTATTGCCGAACAAATCACGGTTCTTCGAGGCGTTTCATAAGATACAGTTCCGAGGTGGTCAATGGCATCCATGATCGGTAGGTTCATCTGAGGTTTTTTTGTCGTCCGTTACATAGCGTGCTGGTTCTATGTCGACCTAACTCTGCTCCGCTTTCTGCAGGACCCTCGTCCCGCCAAAAAAAACCTGGTAGTTACTGCATGTTACATAGCTGCTGTGTGGAGCGTGATGTAAGCAGCTATATAAATAGGATATTAGGTGATTGTTGTTTTGTCTATGGGAAGGCACACTAGGTGGTGTGATTTTGACTTTTCTTTATGTATGGCATGAGTTGTAATGTAAGAGCTTTGGATTGCTGGTTTTGGTCCATGACTCACGATTTTGCTGTTTGCGGTAAACATAATTTCCTGGACTGTAAAATGTGTTGCATTTTTATGGTGTTTCTATATACTCAGAAATATATGAAACTATTTATTCGTTACAGAAACTCTAATACGACAACTGACAAGTTTCTTTAGCGAGGATGAGCAATGTTTGGAGGATGTTGGTGCACTCCTTGCCGAGCCTGATGAAGATTGGTCAGGCAAACCTTTCAAGCACTCCTCTAACAAACCTGCACTTTTGAGCATTCCACATGATAAACCACAAGCATTGATGGCAGGGGAAAACATCAAACACTCCCCCAACAATCTTTTTGCATTCTTTTTCCGTTCCGAATTTTGTAGAGTGTCGTCGCTCAGCTTAGCACGTCTTGCCTGCCTTCTTTCTGTCTGGAGAGTCATGGCCGACCGGCGCAGCTTCTCCTTCCCTCCGCCGCTGCTGCACCTCCGCCTGCCCTGCTGCCGCCACTCGCATCAACGACGCCCAAGGTCGCTCGCTCCTACTCCCCCTACCTGCACCTCTCCTCGCCTCCCACTCTCTCCCACTCTACCACACTCCTCTTCTCTCCATCTCACATGTTCATTCTCTCACTCCCCTCCTCTCTCGCCCCCTCTTTCCCACTCCCATCCACAACCTCCTCCTTGCAAGTGATTTACCTCCTTTCCCTTCAACCCTATTCCTCTCCCTCTGTCCCTCTCGCTCTTCCTCTGCCCAACCTCCCCAGCTGCTCTCTCCTCTCCTCCACCTCTTCCCGCCCTCCTCCCTGCCAAACGTTTACTTATCCAAGTTTAGCTCTCATTGCTAGTATGCTCCCTCGCTGCTATGCCCTGCAACATGGTCGCTCGTTCAGCAGCCAACGCAACCCCCTCCCTCCCCCCTCCCTCTCCCCTGGTCCCCTTCCACGAGCCTCTGGCAGCGCTGGTGCTGGAGGAGTGTGGCACAGCATGGGGATTGTCGGCGAACGAGTGGCACGTGGGGGGCGAGTGCGACACGGCGCAGTTCATTGCCTGCGATGCCAACGGGCTCGTCACTGGTATGTAGGCAGGGTGGAGGGGTATGGGGGGGATGGGGGGACAGCATGGTGGTTGTAGCGGCGATGGAGGATGGGGCGGGAGAGAGGGTGCAGTGAACCATAGAAGCCATTGACATGCTGTCAGCGTGCTGTGACTGTGCTTCATTTGTTTACTGCCTCCCTGCACCCGTGTGTGTGTGTGTGTGTGTGTGTGTGTGTGTGTGTGTGCACGCGCGTGTGTGGGTGGGTGCGTGCGTGCACACGCATGTTTGCTTGTGTGCATGCACATGTGCATGTGTGCATGTGTACCCTCAACACAATGCAACAGGTCGCTGAAAAGCGCAGGTCTACTTGGATCCATCCCAACATCTCTTGGCACTCTCACCTCTCTCACAAATCTGTACGCCTCTCACCTCTCTGTACGCCTATCGCACCACTCTGTGTGCACCTGTCACAACTCTGTATTGGGCACTCCTCATCATCTCCTCATTCGTAGCGTCTCAGCCTCTTGGTGCTGTGGTGCAATTTAACCTGTGCTACAATCTGTGCCACAACCTGTGCCACAACCTGTGCTACAATCTGTGCTACAACGTGCCAGTGCTATTACTACCTGCCTGCGCTACAACCTGTCCTGTGCGACAGCATGTGCTGCTACAACCTGTGCTACAAGTTGTGCTGCAACCTGTGCTGCAACCTGAACTGTGCTACAACCTATGCTGCTGCAACCGGTGCTACAACCTGATCTGTGCTGCAACCTGTGCTAAAACCTGTGCCGCAACATGTGCTGAAACGTCCTTATCCTTTCTAGGCGCCTCATCAGCCTTATCCACCCCACCCAGCCCCCCCCTGCCCTCCCCAATTCCTGCCCGTGGCGCTCTTCCCTACTTCTGTGGGTTGTGCTGCCATGCGCGCAGAAGCCTGTGTTTCAACGCCTTGGAGGGCCCCATCCCGGCATCCTTCAGCGCGCTGGCCTCGCTCGCCCACCTGTGAGGCAGAGGGACACGTGGAGGGAGGGAAGGATGGAGGGAGGGAGGGTGGGAGGGAGGGTGGGAGGGGGGAAGGGAGGGAGGGATGGGGGGAGGGAGGGAGTGGGGGAGGGAGGGAAGGAGGGCGGGAAGGAGGGAGGGAGGGGGGGGGGTAGGGAGGGAAGGAGGGCGAGAAGGAGGGAGGGAGGGAAGGGCGGGAGCAAGGGAAAGGAGGAATGTTTAAATCAAAAGCGCATTCAGATATGTGGTTGATTTCTTGGGTGTTGATCCTCACTGGTACTGTGCAGTGCAATGTAGTGCACTTGTATATTGCGGGGTGACTATCTCGTCCCACTTTCCTGCACTCCTCACCTCTGCCTGCGCCCAGGAGCTCTCTTTGATTCTCGATCATTTTCCAATTTCATTCTCCCTCTGTTCTCTCCTACCCCCTCTCTCTCAAGCGGCCCTTGCCTCCCCCTCTCTCCCTCTTCCCTCTCCCCATCTCTCTGTTTGAACGGCAGTGATCTGCAGTCCAACGCGCTAAACGAGTCCATTCCAGATGCCATCTCGCAGATGACTGCTCTCACAGGCCTGTGCGTGCCATTCCATTCGCATCTCATCTTACATCACCCTTGCATGCTTTGTGCACTGGCACATGCACATGCTCATACACCTGCACATGCGCTAGCACATCCTTCACGTGCTCTCATGTGTCACCTCACCTCTTCTCACGTCACACCATCGTCCCCCCTTGTCTTATGGCTCATGGCATGAATGCTTACGGCATGGTTGTACCTGTCCCTCTGTGTGCTCTCACCATACTCGTCCATGGGCCTTCATGGCCCACCCAGCAGCTTTTAGCGCTCCACATCCTGGTTTCACTCCCATGCCCCTTTACCATGCCTCCCTCCCATGCCTCCTTACCATGCCTCCTTACCATGCGTCCTTCCCATGCCTTTTTGCCATGCCTCCTTACCATGCCTCCCTCCCATGCTGTTACCACACCTTCACATGTGAATGAGAATTCTCAACATTGTACCCACGCCTCTCCATCTCCCATGGGCGCATGTCCCCATCGCAGCCATCTCTCCAACAACCAGCTGTCTGGTGCCATTCCCCCCGCCATAGGCACCCTCACGGCCCTCCAAGAGCTGTGAGTGTGCCATCCATTGGCAAACCAGGTAGCCATAGACGAGCATGCAGCCACAGACGACCCAGCAGCCGTGGACGACCCAGCAGCCGTGGACGCCCCAGCAGCCGTGGACGCCCCAGCAGCCGTGGACGCCCCAGCAGCCACGGACGAAGCATCCCGCAGGATTTCCTGCCCGGAAGGGCATTCTTGCCTTCTTGTCTGCCTGCCTTTGGTTTCATGGTAGATAGCGATCGGGTTGGATTCACTTGTGTGCTCTTTCATTCTCGTCTTCTTCTTCTCTCCTACAAGCCCCTCTGTGTGTCTCTGTGGACGTGTGATCGCTCCCCTCAACATCTCGTGGTGTGTGTCTGTGGACGTGCAATCACTCACCCCTGCAGCAACCTTGCGCACAACATGCTCACAGAAAGCATTCCCACGGAAATGGCCAGCTTGGTGATGCTAAAATCCCTGTCAGTGCAATGACTTGCCATCTCAGTCTGTTCTAGTGCCCGCCCGCCAGTCCGTTCGAGCTTTGAGACGTTTCAAAGCTTTGGAGACGAATCAAAGCCTGGTGCTGCTTCAGCACCTATGTCAGTCAGAAGAGTGACTCACTGTAGCACCACCCCCGCCAGTCCATATCACACACTCTGCTGGAGACAATCACTCACATAATCTTGCAATGCATCATACATGCATGCATATGCTCTCTCATTCCCCACACTTTCTCATGCCTTGTGCCCTCCATGCCTTGCATGCACCCTCGCTCACATCCCCTGCTCTGTACATTTCCATTCCAATCATTGCTCTCGTTCTTGTTGATTGCTTTTGTGTTTATCAACTCATTCAATCCAGTCGTTCTCCACTGTAAGCTCAAGAGTCACCTTGGTCCTCTGAATGCGCCCATCACAGCTCTCTGGACGACAACAAGCTGGGAGGCACCATCTCTGAAGCTCTGAGTACCCTCACCAATCTGACTTACCTGTCAGTTGCTCCCTCCCTCCCACGTCCTTCCCTGCCTCACAGACCCTCCCTGCGTCACAGCCCTAGCCTACCCTTCCCCCAGGCTCACACCACGGCTGCGCATCTTTTACCCTGCGTCGCTCTCCCTGCGTTGCTCTCCCTGCGTCGCTCTCCCTGCGTCGCTCTCCCTGCGTCGCTCTCCCTGCGTCGCTCTCCCTGCGTCGCTCTCCCTGCGTTGCTCTCCCTGCGTCGCTCTCCCTGCGTCGCTCTCCCTGCGTCGCTCTCCCTGCGTCGCTCTCCCTGCGTCGCTCTCCCTGCGTCGCTCTCCCTGCGTCGCTCTCCCTGCGTCGCTCTCCCTGCGTCGCTCTCCCTGCGTCGCTCTCCCTGCGTCGCTCTCCCTGCGTCGCTCTCCCTGCGTCGCTCTCCCTGCGTCGCTCTCCCTGCGTCGCTCTCCCTGCGTCGCTCTCCCTGCGTCGCTCTCCCTGCGTCGCTCTCCCTGCGTCGCTCTCCCTGCGTCGCTCTCCCTGCGTCGCTCTCCCTGCGTCGCTCTCCCTGCGTCGCTCTCCCTGCGTCGCTCTCCCTGCATCGCTCTCCCTGCGTCGCTCCGCCTGCATCGCTCTCCCTCCTGCAGACACATAAAAACCTCTATGCAGGCTGCTATCCTCTATGTATGTCCCCTTTTGAGTCGACTCAAATGCAGGATGCCATCCTGTATGTCCCTGGCTGGACGTAGGTTTGGATCACCAGCACCTCGGTCGTTTCATACCTCCAGCTCCTTTTCTAGCCTGTAACCTGGAGTGACACGCAGCTAGCATGTGAGTGACTTCACACCATGCTGCATGCTGTGTGCTGCTCGCAGGTCAATGGCCAACAATGAGCTTGAGGGGTCCATCCCTGCCTTCCTCTCTTCCTTCACTGCACTTACCCGCCTGTCAGTGTACCCACATACCCACCTGTCAGTGTACCCACATACCCACCTGTAAAAGCTTGCCAAGCAAAATTGATGTCACCTCTTTCCTCCCTTATGCATCTATTGCATCTACACCCTCTATCCCGCCGCTCCCGTCCACCAGATTCCATTTGTGCACCCTCTCCTTTGTCCCTTTTACCTCACTCCCTGCCTCCCTCTTTCCCTGCCTCCCTGCCTCCCTCCCTCCCTCCCTCCCTCCCTCCCTCCCTCCCTCCCTCCCTCCCTCCCTCCCTCCCTCCCTCCCTCCCTCCTTCCCTGCCTCCCTCCCTCCCTCCCTCCCTCCCTCCCTCCCTCCCTCCCTCCCTCCCTCCCTCCCTCCCTACTCTCTGGCTGGTAGCCTCAACGATCTCTCCCCACTGTCCAATATAATCGGACTTCGTGTGAAACCACTGTTACTCTCCCATCCACCCACCCATGTACTCTCCCTTACAACCCCCTCCCCCCTTCCTCTCGCTCATTCACATCCCTGAACCTCCCCACCCTCCTTTCCTCGCTCCCAGTTGATCTCTCCACCCTCCACTCTTCCCCACGATCTCCCCCCTCCCTCCCACTTTTTGCACTGCACCCATCTGCACCGCACATCACCCAGGGAGCTGTCCAACAACGACATATCCGGGCCCCTCCCCACCACCGTCAGGGGGCTCGCCCGCGTGGAAGCCCTGTGAGCCATGCAATGCATGCAGTGCGCGTGACAGAGAGAGAAGCACTGGGTGGGGAGCTGGGGTCACTGTCTCCCACAGCATTGCAACGCCTTTTGACACTTCTTAAAAGTCACTCCATTGCAACGCCTTTTGACACGTCTCAAAAGTCACTCCATTGCAACGCCTTTTGACACGTTTCAAAAGTCACTCCATTGCAAGGCCTGTGCCGCACTGCAATATGCATCTCCCACCTGTATGGCCCACCCGTCCAGGCTGATTTCGAACAACAGCCTCTCAGGCCTTATCCCCCCTTCCATCTCTGGCCTCTCTCGGCTTCTCACTCTGTATGTGTCCCCCTCGCTATGTGCCCTCTCCCCACCCTGCTTGTACTCATCTCTGTATGTGCCCCCCTCGCTATGTGCCCTCTCCCCACCCTGCTTGTACTCATCTCTGTATGTGCCCCCGTCGCTGTGCCCCCTCCCCACCCTGAATGTTCTCGTCTTGGAATGTGCCATCATTTCTTAATCCTCAGCCATTCATATGACCCTTTCTGTTGCCTTCCTCCCCGGTTCTCCTCCCCAATTCCTCCTCCCCGGTTCCTCCTCCCTAGTTCCTCCTCTTTCCCCTTGCCCAGCTCCCTCCTCTTGCGCCTCCCTCTCAAATCCTCCCCCCTTCCAACCTCTCTCCCCTCTTCTTTCCCCTTTCTACCCTTCCATCCGCCTTGGTTTCTCGGCCAGGATGCTAGACGGCAACGCATTTGAGTCTCCTGTCCCCACAAGCTTGAGTAAACTGCGGGCGCTGAAGCGCATGTGAGTTATGTTGTGCCCTGACTCACTGGAGTGTACATGATGCGACAGCTATGGCATGCTGTGGCAAGCAGAGAGGCAAGAGGCATGAGGCACGCTAGTCAGTAGATAGGCTAGTCTTGCATTCAAGTCCACGGGTCTCTCTCATGTGACTTTTGAGGCGCCTCAAAAGTAGTGCATGCAAGCCCCGGGGTCTCTCTCATGTGTGCGTGGACGCTTGCTGTAAATTCGCATGCAGCATGGGTGTGCATAGGGGCAGTGGTCTGCAGGATAGCCGGTTGTAGAGATTTCTCGAAGGCCCATCGAGGCGCCTGAATAGCTAGTTGTTGAGATTTTTAGAGAGCCTAATCTTACAGCGAGTGATTCTTCTGAGCGAGGCAGCGCAAGTATGCATCCAAAAAATTGGTTGATTTTGCGTGTGAGAGTGTTCGCTGTGAGAAGTGATTAGGGGAAGGAAAGAGAAGCCAGCAGTAACTAAGATACCTCAGGCTGAATCCGTATATATTTCGAGGCTGGGGTAGTCTTGCATTTGAAGCCTTTGATTTCACGCACCACTTTCACTTCACTTCTTCTATTCCACTCACTCATCCCTCTCTTTTGCTCTCTCTCCCCCATCTCCACCCCGTTCTCTAACTCGCCTGTTTCCCTGGGCCAAGGCAGGGACCTGAGCAAGAACAAGTTCTCAGAGGACTTTCCGACATTCCTCACCCAGATGACACGAGTGGAGCACATGTGAGGGCATGAGTGCATGTGAGCACATTAGCGCATGTGAGCACACGAGTGCATGTGAGCACACGAGTGCATGTGAGCACACGAGTGCATGTGAGCACACGAGTGCATGTGAGCACATAAATGCATGTGAGCACATGAGTGCATGTGAGCACATGAGTGCAGTGCATGTGAGCCTGTGTCCAATGTTGACATGCCAACACGTCTTGACTCCTCTCCATGGTTCCCACATGCACCCACGTGCATATCTAGATTCGTCTGCACACACCTGAGTTTCCACCGCACATCCTCCCTTCCCTCCCCCACCATCCATATCCACAGGACGCTGAGTGTTGACACGCCCCATATCACCGCATCTCCTCCCCTCCCTCCCCCACCATCCATCTTCGCAGGAAGCTGAGCCACAATAACTTCACAGGCAGCATCCCCGCCTCCATCTCCTCTCTCGCTTCCCTCACCTACCTGTATGCCTTCCTCGTTCACAGACCTGTAATCTTCCCACCCACGCACGCGGCACACCTGAGAGCTTTACTCACACAAACCGTGCACTTCACTCACGCACCTGTGTCCAGCCGTCTCCCAGATACCTATTTCCGTCACTTGCAAGTGCACCTGCGCATCTCATTCGAGACAAGAGTCTGGTCGTGTATTCTGCAGAGTCTGTTTTTTGAGAACTCTCAAAAAACAGACCATGTATCCTGCGGGAAAGTTACGTTGAGTGAGAAACGTGGTATGTCCTGAACGAGAAGACATGGGGGTGGGTTAGTTCTTGTGTTGGGAGGTACCAGCATGTGGGAACCCCACGGCAATCCACGGTTACTCTCCATATCCTCTGTCTTGAAAAACGGTAATGTTTCCCCTTGCCCCTGTGTTTAATACTGGTGGTTGCAGTGCAGTTGGTGAACGACAGTGTTTTCTCTTTCCCTCTCCATCTCCCTCTCCCTCTCCCTCTCCCTTTCGCTCTCTCCTTCACCCTCTCACCCCCGTTTCTTGCTTTCTCAGTGATCTAGGCTACACGTTGCTATCGGGCCCCATCCCCACAGCCATCACCAAAATGCGACGCCTCTCTCGCCTGTAATCTTGAGCTGGCAAAACCAAATGGGACCTTCTATGCACATGTGTAGCATGTGCAAGGCACTTGTAAGCATTCGAGACGCATCTCAAACTGGAGGTGCAAATTTCTCCCTTTGAGCATCAACGCAAGCCCCATCAGCTGTCTCCTCGCCCCCGTGGACCCTATTTCCTTTCACGCCTCTCAACCTTTTCGTTAACTTGCTTCGTCCAATTTCTAGTCTTTGTCACCACCATAATGGTCTTGTTTGCCCCTTACTTCGCCCTCTTCTTGTCCTGTGCTGAGCGCACCTTCTTTGAGGTGCCTCGAAACCCTCTTATTGAGCTGAGCGCACCTTCTTTGAGGTGCCTCAAAACCCTCTTATTGAGCTGAGCGCACCTTCTTTGAGGTGCCTCAAAACCCTCTTATTGAGCTGAGCGCACCTTCTTTGAGGTGCATCAAAACCCTTTTATTGAGCTGAGCGCACCGTCCTAGCCCTCCTCAATGCCGCCACCCCCTCATGATTTGCTGCATTGCTCTCCACCATGGGACCATGCGTCATTCCACACACCACCATGCGTGGTCAACCCTCACGCAGTGACCTTCGCATACCAACACTCTCGGACTCCATCCCGGCCTCCATGGGCGCCATGCTCAATCTGCAGTACCTGTCAGCCGCCCCTCCCTTCCCCCCCTCCTCTCCAACCCTCTTTTCCGCATCTCATTCACACACGTGGCCTCAAGTCCTCGGTAGGGCCTGTCGTCTAAACTCATCCCTCCTCTGCTTGCCGTTCTTCTGTCGCCACCACGCTACACCAAACCTCTGCTGCTCCTCCCCCCCTTAAGCTCTTCGGCATGTAACCACTCCTTGATCCCTCTGTCTGGTTTCATTCTCCAAGTTTGGAAAGTCTGAACCAATCTCCCCAAGCCTCACCCGACCATCTTCCCCCCACCCCCTCCTGGCTTTTGTCCCATAACTCCGTCTTCTCTGTCTCACTCACAGCTATGTCAACTACGATGCAACGCCATGCGGTGATGTGGAGTCAGTTTGCGAGGTGCAGCAGTACTTCGGCACAGCCTTCTGCCGTGCCTGCTTTGACTTCTGCCTCCAGTGCTCGGACTGGTCCTACGACGACAGCGGTAACGGCGATTACGGCGATTACTGGGGTAAGGAGGAGAAAGAAGGGATGTTTTGAGTTGCAATATATCACTTGGCATAGATCATCTCGTTATGATCAACCGTGTGTTTGGGAGCATGAGAAGGAGTGCGCAGGGGAAGCATGGGGGAGGAGAAAAGGTGAGTAGGGAGAGTCGAAATGTGGGGAGGTGAGAGTGTTGAGAAATAATGTTCTCAGATTATCACAGAAACATCGTGTTTGAGAGCTCTCTGTTTGTACTCACAACAACTGAGCTCGTGTGAGTTGACTTGAATGAGCGAATGTGGAGGAGAGAGCATGGGTGGGGGAGATTCCATGATTTGGAAGTTAGCTAAGATGGAGGGTGAGAGCAGTGTTGAATCATGCATGCGAGTACACAGCACACCACTGCACCGACCTGTCCCTGTGTGCATGCTCTGGGTCGCACCCACTTGCTCGCCTGTGTATTTGAGTGCTTGTCCGCGCACGTGCTCCTGCGTATGTTAGTGTGCAGTCAGTGTGCAAGCATGTCAAGGCCATCACGTGGTTCTGTGAACTGACTGCGCATGGGCCTGACTTATGTAATACGAACACAAGAGTCAGGGGTCAGTTGTGCCCATGTGCTCATGCCATGCCACACTAAGGGTGCAGGTAAAACACGTGTACACACACACACACACACACACATACACACACACAGAGACACACACACACACACACACACAGACACACACAGACACACACACACACAGACACACACACACACACACAAACATACACACACACACACACACACACACACACACACACACACACACACACACACACACACACACACACACACACACACACACACATACACACACACACACACACACATACACACACACACACATACACAGCTCCAGACATATCGTACATCACAATCACACCCATTTCCTCCTCCTGCGCTGCCAACAGCTCCTCCAAAGTGCCGGAAGAAGCGCCGTGCCTGCTCGTTCAAGTCTTGCCCGGGCCGCATCTGCATTCCCTTCATCCGCAGCTGCAAGGGCTACAAGTGCCTCTGATGCGCACTCATGTACTGCATATGCATGCTATGCATGCCTTTTCCCAGTTTTCCGTATTCCCCTCGATATCAGCCCCCAAGTGCTAGTACTTTTTGTCTTTAAGGTGGGGAGTTATCTAGTTGTTCGTCAGGGCCCTTGATTTCTACGTCATGGCTATCCTGCTCTGTACTGTGGCCATGCTACTGGTATAACTGACACTGAGTTGTAGGAGGAACTCTATGCTGTAAATGGTTCCAATAAAAGTTTTCAGATGTGACAAAATACAGTGCCAACTTCGCATTGGTTAGTGCCAACCAGCAGAAAAACAAAAAGTTATGCGATACCAATGGGTGTCGTATTCCTAACCTCGTATCAAGCGAACCTCATATCTGGCTCACACTGAGAATTCCCCTAAACCAGGGCCTCACATTCGTTTGGGAATACACTGAGGCCTCAGGGCAGTTTTTAGGAAATCAGAATTTGCCCTGAATCAATCGGGCCTGGTGTGCTCAGTTCGTGGGCATCAGTTGCGTATCACTAATCTCAGGCGATCAGTGATCAGTTGCAATCTCTCGCTGTGCAGCTTTTTTGGCCAAAAACCTTACTGTAGCAAGGTTACGAAAGAGTAAACATGGTAACCGATCCGCTTGTAGATCGCGACTGAAGATAGATGTTGTACTTCGTCCTAATTCTTTCTTTCTTTATTGGTCATTCTGTTCGCTCTTGCGGTTCGAAGCCCAGCATGGAAGAAGCGAGTGCATGGTTGGATTGGAACAGACGACTACTACACCCGTGCTCGGGAGGAAAAACGGTCCGTAATCCCACGCGGGCCTCCGTAACCAGGGCCCCGTAATGGGGCGAGGGTTACGGTGTCCTCACGCGGGGCACGCCAGGAAAACGACGAACCCAGCCCCAGGCACTCGGCCGCTCACCCCTGCCACGAAATCGGGCGGCCTCTCAGAGGTCCAATGGTGATCCCCGATTGATCCTAGGGAAGGGTTACAGGCGCGTTTGCCTGGGGGGTTATGGGCGCACTGACCCGCTACTGAAACAAGCCCTTTTATCCCAATGGTCTAGTGGTTGGGATTCTGACATGGTATCAGAGCGAAGGTCTCGGGTTCGAATCCCGGTGTATGCACTTCGGGCATCCCAGTGCGGGGGGGTGTCAGAGGTCCACTGGTGATCCCCGATTGATCCTAGGGAAGGGTTACAGGCGCGTTTGCCTGGGGGGTTATGGGCGCACTGACCCGCTACTGAAACAAGCCCTTTTATCCCAATGGTCTAGTGGTTGGGATTCTGACACGGCCGACCCTTGGGCTTAGCTGGGGGCCGAGCCACGATCGCACGTGGCTCGGCCGAAAGCTGACGCAGCCCTGGCCCGGCTGACTCAGCTCGGCTGGGACCACCTGACCCAACCGATGACCAGGGCTGGGCCTGGCTGACGCAGCACGCACCCGACTGGTTACCCGGCGTCGCATCTTTCCGATTTCTCGGTTCGCGAAATCCGTAACCTTGCGTCATATTGCCCCTGCGAAAACCTGTCGGCCTTTTTCCAATTCGCTTCGCTCGTGCAGTAGTGGAATACAGACTGCTTCCCCATCTGCCCACGGTTTCACGAGCTATTCGACTTCACACCCCATTTTTAAAATGCACTAGCATGGATTTTCGCACCTAAAATGTGAAGAAATGAGGAATGAATGAACTAGCAAGCAGGTGGGTACAAGTAGGAAAACCTAGAAGTGTTGTACCCCATATTATCTACCCCAATACAGCCTACATAGACTATAGCATATAAGTTTGACACACCCCCATAGGCAAAGTGGGGGAGAACAAGAGGTCACAAGACCAGTCAAGCAAAGCAAAGCAAAGCAAGCTCAGGGTGGATCACAACGTCACCACACAGTCCGAGCACAAGTGCAAGGCCACAAGGCCAGATCACATGCAGGATCATATATAAAGGTAAACAAGTAAGTGCAGGTATAGTAAGATCACAGTACAAGCAAGGTCAAGAAGTGAGCAAGTGAGGCCAAGTAGGCAGAAGACCTAGCATCGTACAGAAACGCTGATCATCACAAGGCGGAAGTGCCTTGGTAAAGATATCAGCAGTGTTGGCCTCAGAGGCCACGTAAGCAAGGCGCAGCTGACCACGCTGCTGGAGCTCACAAGCAAGGAAGTAGCGAAGAGCAATGTGCTTCGTTCTGTGCTCCAGTCTGTGCTCCCGACACAAGGCCAGCATGGCCTTGTTGTCTACGTACAGAACTGGAGGAGAACGAGGCGGCGCTCCTAGGTCAGTCAGCAGGTAGGTGAGCCAGCGTAGCTCCAGTGCAGCCATGGCCCCCGCGTAGATCTCAGCCTCACAGCTGGAGCCGAGAACAGAAGACGAGCGGGTAGACCGCCATGAAACAGAGCCGGAACCAAGGCTGAAGGTGTAACCCTGTGACGACCGCTGCGTAGCCTGGTCGTCAGCCCAAGAAGCGTCTGCGTGACCTGTGACGACCACTGGACATCACCCTCCAAGCACTAGCCCCATGCCCGACGTACTGCACAAGTAGCGCAACACCCTCTTCGCTGCAGCCATGTGCTCTGGTCGGTGTCTCCCAGGAGCAACATAGCGTGCAAGAATGCTCAGAGGGTATGCAAGGTCAGGTCGTGTGCAGGTCATCAGGTACATGAGGCAGCCAACAAGCTCTGGGTATGGGCCACTCGGCTCTACGGACTCATCCGAAGGCAGAGCTGAGAGCTAGTGGCGAGTAGACAGAGGAGTGGCCTGAGGCGAGGAGTATGTGAAGTGGAAGCGCTGAAGGACCTGCTGCACCATGTGTGACTGAGTCAGGGTAATGGTGCGCTGTGCTCTGTCCCGGGTGATCTGCAAGCCAAGGTAGCTGCGCAGTTCACCCAGGTCTGTGCACATGTGTCTCTTCTGCAGCTCGGACTTCACATGAGCGAGCTAGCAATGTCAGCAGTGGCAAAGACCAAGTCGTCGACGTACACGAGGATGTAGAGCGGCGGCAAAGAGGTGTCGGTGCGTAGAAATAGCGACAGGTCGGCAGTAGAAGGAGCAAAGCCAAGGGCCGCAAGTGTAGCCCTCACGGGGCGCCTGGCGGAGACCGTAGATTGGCCACCGGAGGCTCCACTGGGTACCAGGAAGAAACGACCCAGTGAAGCCAGGTGGGCGGCGCAGCCAGATCTCCTCGTGCAGGCTGCCCTGCAAGAAAGCTTTACTGAAGTCAAGAGAGTGAAGCTCGTAGTCGCGCTGAGCGGCTATGTGCAGCAGCACCCGAAGAGTGGTCATCTTCGGGGTGGGAGAGAAGGTCTGAAAGTAGTCAACTCCCTGCCGCTGACTGAAGCCACGAGCCACGTAACGCGCCTTGAAGACAGGCGGAGAACCCGGCGGCCGCTTCACCCTGAAAATCCACATGCCAGTGACGATGTTCACCCCAGGTGGGGGAACCTTGTCGGAGTAGGTGCCTGTGGACTTCCAGGAAGCCATCTCTGCGTCCATGGCTGACTGCCACTGAGAGGAGTAGGGACCCTCGATCGCCTCAGCGTACGATCGAGGAGTTGGGATGTCTGGTGCATCCGGGTCTCCCTCAGGGGCGATCAGCGTGGACACGAGATGAGGCAAAGCAGCAGCAAAATACTGGAACTCCTCCTGCCTGTCCTCAAGGACGTCCGTGCTAAGAGCACACTCACCCCCAACGGACGGAGGACAGACAGACTCAGACTCAGCAACAAGACTATTAGCGAAGTCCAGACGACAGCGAGCAGCAAAGTCGACAAGCTCAGCATCTAGGGCCGACGCAGTAGTGGACTCAAAGGAAGGGTCAGTGACAACACTAGCAAGGAGACGCGTGACAGTAGGCAGAGGAGTGGCCTGAGGTGAGGAGTACGTGAAGCCGAAGTGCTGAAGGACCTGCTGCACCATGTGTGACTGAGTCAGGGTAATGGTGCGGCGTGCTCTGTCCCGCGTGATCTGCAAGCCAAGGTAGCTGCGCAGTTCACCCAGGTCTGTGCACGTGTGTCTCTTCTGCAGCTCGGACTTCACGTGGGCGAGTCCAGCAGTGTCAGCAGTGGCAAAGACCAAGTCGTCGACGTACACGAGGATGTAGAACGGCGGCAAAGAGGTGTCGGTGCGTAGAAACAGCGACGGGTCGGCAGTAGAGGGAGCAAACCCAAGAGCCGCAAGCGTAGTCCTCAGTGTGTCGTGCCACTCGCACGGTGCCTGGCGGAGACCGTAGACTGGACGTCGGAGGCTCCACTGGGTGCCAGGAGCGAAAGTCCCAGTGAAGCCAGGTGGACGGCGCAGCCAGATCTCCTCGTGCAGGCTACCCTGCAGGAAGGCAGTGCTGAAGTCAAGGGAGTGAAGCTCGTAGTCACGCTGAGCGGCTATGTGTAGCAGCACCCGAAGAGTGGTCATCTTTGGGGTTGGAGAGAAGGTCTGAAATTAGTCAACTCCCTGCCGCTGACTGAAGCCACGAGCCACGTACCGCGCCTTGAAGACAGGCGGAGAGCCCGGCGGCCGCTTCACCCTGAAGATCCACATGCCACTGACGATGTTCGCCCCAGGAGGGGGAACCGCGTCAACGTAGGTGCCTGTGGACTTCCAGGAAGCCATCTCTGCATCCATAGCTGCCTGGCACTGAGAGGAGTAGGGACCCTATACGGCCTCCACGTAAGAGCGCGGAGTCAGGATGTCAAGTGCATCCGGGTCTCCCTCAGGGGTAAGCAATACGGACACGAGATGAGATGAAGCAGCAGCCAGACACTGAAACTCCTCCTGCCTGTCCTCAAGGACGTCCGTGCTAAGAGCACACTCACCCCCGACGGACGGAGGACAGACAGACGCAGACTCAGCAACGAGACTAGCAGCGTAGTCTAGACGATAGCGAGCAGCAAATTCGACGAGCTCAGCAACAAGAGAAGACGCAGCAGTGGACTCAAAAGAGGGGTCAGTGACGACAGTAGCAAGGAGACGCGTGACAGTAGGACTGGCAGCACGAAGAGAGTCCGACTCCGGGTCGGCAAGGGCAGGAAGAGAGGACTTAGGAGGAGAAGGCAAAGGGGCACGCAGAGGAGCAGTGGACGGACGCAGAGACATCCGGTGCGTGCCAGGGACAGGAGGAGGACGCTGACGCCAACCACGACCACTAGCGCGAGCAGCACGAACAGGCAACGCAGGACGAGACGCAGGCTCACGACGCTCAGCAAGACCTCCAGTAGGACCAGTGTAGGGAGAAGGAGCAGGCAGTGGGGAGGCCGGCGGTAACTGTGACTATGACTGGACAGGCGGTTGACACTCTAAGGGAGGAGGAAGACCAAGAACCTGCTGAAGGAGCGGAACAAAGTACGGCCGAGGCCGCGCGGCGACTCCAGACACAGCAGGGACAGCACCAGCACCCCCAGTGGCAGCACCACCGCCAACAGCACCTCCAGCTCTAGTACCTCCAGCAGCACCAGCAGCACCCGCAGCAGGACCGCCGCTAGGATTGACAGCAGTAGCCTCAGTGCCAACACCCTCAGCAGCTCCGACTCCAGTCGCACTCGCAGGCCTAGCAGCTCCAGCACTCCCAGGGCTAGCACCTCCGAGACCGGCGGCACCAGCACCCTCAGCAGCCGAAGAAGCACCAGCTCCAGCAATACGCCTCCAGCGGCGGGCAAACCACTCGCGCAGCTCCTGTGGAGAGAGTGGCTCCCGCCGAGACGAAGCACCCGGAGAACCACCAGGCCCCGCACCGCCAGACGCCACACGAGCAGGTCCAGCGGCCGCGGGCTCCGCACCCCCAGGCTCAGCAGCTCCAGACTCAGTACCCCCAGGCTCAGCAGCTCCAGACGCAGCAACCCCAGGCGAAGGACCCCCACGCTCAGCACCCCCAGTCATAGCACCCCCAGGCTCAGTCCCCCCAGGCTCAGCACCCACTCGCGCAGCACCCCCAGAGTCAGCACCCCCAGAGTCAGCACCCCCAGGCTCAGCACCCGCAGTAGTACCAGAGTCACCAGCAACCTCGACCTGCTCGACTGCGTCTACCTGGGACACACCTGAAGGGGCAGGACCCTGAGGGGGGAGGGGGTCTACCTGGGGGGGACTTGGCACAAGAAAGTGCGGCGACGGGGGGAGGGGAAGGAGTGCGGTAGGGGAAGAGACGGTAGTAGGGGACCGACTCGTCAAACGTGACGTCCTGGGAGGACAGAACACGACGAGAGGAGGGGTGGTAGAACTGCCACCCTGGTGCGTCAGGGGGGAAGCCAAGGAAGACACAAGGAGCAGCACGAGGGGACAGCTTGTCCGCAGACAAGTTGCGGACAAACGTCCGAGATCCCCAGACACGGAACGCAGACGCATCGCCTACCTTCCCCGTCCACAGTAGAGCTGGGGTGGTCTCCGGCATGGAGACCCTGGGGAGAAGGTTGATCTGATGCGCCGCGTACCGAACCGCAAACGGCCACAGAAAATGGGGGGCAGCCGCATGCATCATGGGCGTACGAGCGACGTCCATGACCATGCCAATGCGGCGCTCAGCAATCCCATTTTGCTGTGGAGAGTCCGGAAGCGTGAAGGTCTGGCGGATGCCTCGCGCACGGCAGTAGGCTCGTAGAAGGCCAGAGGAGAACTCTCCGCCTCGGTCAGAGTGCAGACGCAGAACAGGAAAGTCCGAGCCGAAGCTCCTCCTGAGCTAGAGACGAGCTGCGCGGATCCAGTCGATCAACACCTCAGTGACATCACCCTTGCTGCGCAAGGGGAAGACTGAGGTGTAACGCGAGTAGTCGTCAACCACCAGCAGGAAGTAGCGCTCGTGACCCTGTCCACGGACGCGGGCCGGGCCCCACACGTCCATGTGAAGCGTCTGCAGCGGGGCCTCTATCGGGGGAAACTGAGAGGAGTGAGGGGCAGCCCGGAGCCGCCCCTCGACACAGGGAACACAGGAAGGACCAGGCCCTCGAGGAAGGGGAGGGAGGGACCGGGGGAGACCAGAGACAAGGACACGGGAAGCCATGCCTCGGAGACGAGGCAGGGAGGGGTGACCAAGACGGTGGTGCCACAGGAGAGTCTCGTGAGACAGGAGGCGATACGAGCAGGGGGCAGACTCAGGACCAGACCGGGACGCAGCAGCAAACACCTGACCCGACGCAGCTACCTGGCTAGACGCAGGGACAGGAGGAGACTCAGTGGTCAGGGTGTAGAGGCTCGACCCCGGCCTACGCGTAAACGTGGCCAGGTGCTGGCCTGTGCGAGCGTCCGAGCAGTGGGTCACCCGCTGACTCGCAGGAGTAAACTGGTGAACCCCCGCATCCTGCAGGTCAGCACCACTCACCAAGTTCGTAGAGAACGAGGGGAGGTAAAGACCAGACAAGGTGCCAGAGGGGGCAGCCGGACACGGGAGGACAGTGGAGAAGTGAGAGAGGACAGGACCCCCAGAGGGGTCTGCCAGGGAGACTGCAACCGGCCGACCAAGCGGCGTGAGTGTGGTGCGGTCTCGAAAGAAGGAGCGAGAAGCCCCTGAGTCAAGTGTGAAGGTGAGGGAGGCCGAAGCCGACGTGGTACCTGAGAGCGCAGACTCACCAGCACCTGAGGGCGCAGACGCACTGGCACCAAGAGCAGCAGCCTCACCAGCACCTAGAGCAGCAGTACCAATGCCCGAGTCGGGCGGGAAACACCGGTAACAGTCACCCTCATCACTAATAGTCACAGCATACATGGCAGCAAGGATAGCATCAAAGTCAAGATCATAGATAGCTACGGCTGCCCTAGAAAGCTCTCCCCAGCGGGGGATCTCACTGGCCTCCGGGAACTGCTGACGCCAGACTTCCGTCAGGCGGCCAAAGCAGCGCTGGGTGGGGTGGGCACCCCCACACTTCTCACCCGCGCGGTCGCCGGAGCGAAGGACGTAGGTGCATGGACCAAAACCCCCACCACGCTGACGCTGCGCGTACCACTCACGGAGCTGCTGAGGGGGGGGAACGTCCCGAGAACGCTGCTGCTGCTGGCGCTGACCACCACCAGGGCTGCTCCGCTGCGAAGCGCCACCCCGACCACCTCCACCACCTCCCCCACCGCCTCCTCCACCTCCGCCACCACCGCCGCCTCCGCTAGCACCGCCGCCGCCTCCGCCGCCTCCTCCTCCACTGCTGCCACCGACACCTCCACCCCCGCCACCACTCCCACCGCCACCCCGCTAGCTCCACCCGCGCCCTTGCCCCCCTTGCCCTTGCCAGAGCGGCGTCTCCCGCTAGCAGACGCCACACCGACCGACTCAAGACCAACGAGGTCGGCCGCAGCGGCAGAGGCGACAGAGGGCAAAAGAGGGGAAGGAGAACACCCCTCAAAGATGGGGGTGCGAGGGTCACCACGAGAGGCTCCTACAGCGACTATGCTCTTCTCCGCTGCTAGGAGGGCCTTCTCTAAGAGGTCAACAGTGAGAGTGGTGGGACAGACTGAGAGGAAGTGGTCCCTGACTACACGAAGGGAGTCAGGGAGGCGGGTGACTATATAATAGAGAGCGATGTACATGGGGGGGGGGGGTTCTTGGCGCAGAACTCAGCAGGAAGCGCGGTGCGGTAGCGAGTGTCACTAGTGCGGAGGTGCGTGATGAGGTCAGCGACTGTGGGAAAGGCAGCAAGGTCAGGGAAGAGGTACGGTAGCATGAGGCGGCTCAGTGCAGCAGTGGCAGGGGAAGAGTAGCGTGAACTACAGCGTCGTACAAGGTCTGAGCACTCTTGTACTGACTAAAGTGCGCGCGCTCAGTGGTAGGCACGTGGCGACGCACAGCAAGACGTGCAGCAGCATCGCGCGTGGCCCACTGGGAGCGAACAGTGAGGTCAGCATCAGCAGCAGGGGCAGGAGAGGCGCCAGAGGTGAGGTCAAAGAGAGAGAGAGACCGTCTGCCCTATCGCAATGTAAGAACAGCTGCAGGTTGTCGACCCAGACCTCAAAGTCAATGGCTCGACCCTCAGCGTCAAACGCGAGGACACTAGGGGTAGCCATGACAACAGTAGACTAGCAGTACCAACTGTAGGACAGGGGCAGTGTAGTGACAGAAGCGCTGTTCTCATTAGACAGGGCGGTTCGGGCAGCTTAGTAGCACAGCAACACGGCAATACAGCTGCTCGGACGGCTCAGCAGCAACTGCGGCTCCGCGGCACCAGCGGCTCGGCTCCTCAGGTTGCTCGGGCGGCTCGGGCGGCTCGGGCGGGTCGGGCGGCTCGGCTCCTCAGCGGCTCAAGCGGCTCGGGCGGCTCGGGCAGGTCGGGCGGCTCGGCGGCTCGGGCGGCTCGGCTCCTCAGCGGCTCAGGCGGCTCGGGCGGCTCGGGCGGCTCGGGCGGCGCGGGCGGTGTAGGGCGGTAGGGCCGCTGGTAGGGCGGCGGGGCCGCAAGGTAGGTGGCGGGGCCGCAGTGGGAGGGGCCGCGGGGCCGGAGTGAAGGGCGGCGGGGCCGCCGTGAAGGGCGGCGGGGCCGCTGAGAAGGGCGGCGGGGCCGTAGTGAGAGAGGCGGCGGGGCCGCAGAGAAGGGCGGCGGGGCCGCTGAGAAGGGCGGTGGGGCCGCAGCGAGAGAGGCGGCGGGGCCGCAGCGAAGGGCGGCGGGGCCGCTGAGACGGGCGGCGGGGCTGCAGCGAAGGGCGGCGGGGCCTCAGTGTGAGGCGGCGGGGCCGCAGGGAAGGGCGGCGGGGCTGCAATGTGAGGCGGCGGGGCCGCAGCGAAGGGCGGCGGGGCCGCAGCGAAGGGCGGCGGGGCCGCTGAGACGGGCGGCGGGGCCGCAGCGAAGGGCGGCGGGGCCGCTGAGAAGGGCGGCGGGGCCGCAGCGAGAGAGGCGGCGGGGCCGCAGCAAAGGGCGGCGGGGCCGCTGAGACGGGCGGCGGGGCCGCAGTGAAGGGCGGCGGGGCCGCAGTGAAGGGCTGCGCGGCCGCAGCGAAGGGCAGCGGAGCCGCAGCGAAGGGCGGCGAGGCCGCAGCGAAGGGCGGCGGGGCCGAATCGACGGGCTGCGGGGCCGCTAGGGCGTTGGGGCCTCTAGGGCGGCTCGACGAAGTGAGGGCCCGGAGCGCGACTCGGGCTGAGTGCGCTTCGGGCAGGAAAAAAAAAACTCGATGTGGTGGGCCCTAGGCACAGTTCCCACGGGGGAACCTGCTCGATACCATGAGGAAATTAGAACGAGAATGAATGACTATGGAATGAAAGTGATACAAATATGCAACCCTAGAAATGTGTACCCCATATGGGCTACCCCACTAAAGCCTAGACAACATTATAATTTGACATATGGGCTACCCCACTACAGCCTACAGAAAAGCATAAGCTATAATGTTCTGACACAAATAACTTTTCACCACCGTGCTAATATGGGCGGCACGACGAAAGCAGGCGCGGTTGACGTGGTTCGGTTCGGAAGGTTGGTGAAGCACTGTGTGCACGACGCGAACGGGTTGCCTGTACTTTTTCGCGCGTGCACTGTCAGTAGAGCTACACTGTGAGATCCCCGATCGATCCTAGGGGGGGTTACAGGCGCGTTTGCCTGGGGGGTTATGGGCGCACTGACCCGCTACTGAAACAAGCCATTTTATCCCATTGGTCTAGTGGTTGGGATTCTGACATGGTATCAGAGCGGTCTCGGGTTCGAATCCCGGTGTATGCACATGTTGGCCGTTGCCACTGTGCTCAGTCCTGGGCCTCCCAGTGTGGGGGGGTGTCAGTAGAGCTACACTGTGAGATCCCCGATTGATCCTAGGGGGGGTTACAGGCGCGTTTGCCTGGGGGGTTATGGGCGCACTGACCCGCTACTGAAACAAGCCCTTTTATCCCAATGGTCTAGTGGTTGGGATTCTGACATGCACGTGCGTTGAACTTGTCGTGACGTATTTTTTCGCTTCTCATAGAATTCATTTTCGTTAACCATTCATAAGTGAGCACGTGTTTAAGAACTTTCGCTGATTGCCTTTGACGAATTCGATTGCAATACGTTTACTGCTCCCGTCAGCACGGTCGTGTGCTGCTCGGCGTCAAATTTTGACAACTGGGAAATCAACACGTGGTGAGCTCAGACAGTTACTAGGCGCGACTGGTTTCTGTCGAAAGTTAAGTAAGAAGTTTAGCAGCAGAAAGGGGCACTTCACTAGTAAGCAGGGCAGTACATATAGCAAACCCTAATTTGGGTTGTACTCACTATAGAGTACCCCACTGCAGACTAGACAACGACAACATTCTGACAGTTTCGCGCCTTTTTAAACGAACGTGCAGATAACACGTGGTGAATCCTTGCGGAAGTATAATTCCTTGGGGGGAAAAGATCATACAGGGGCCGAACAGTGCCAGGGAGGTGATTAAACAAGGGCCGAGAGGCCCGGAACTAACCAAACCACTGCGCAAAAAGGTATTTTCAGAGGGTCATCATTTATTGAACGTATGTCCGTTAACAGTTTACATTTCGGCTCGCGCGTATTTTTTCATAGAAATATTTACTAATTCATCACCTTCCACCCAATAGCGTCGTTTAGAAAGCCAGAAATTTTTAGGGCAGCCAAAATAACTAAAACCCCAAGGGGAACCTGGATGCAATTTCGGGATGGATCAACCCTAAAAACGTGAACCTTCGTTGTGTTTAGGGTTGATGCCTCCCTAGTCGCATCCATTTCCGAATGAGTAATATTTTTTTTTTCTGCGCGTTTCCGATCAGGGAGTGATATTTATCACCCATAATGAATTTGTTTTTGGACTCACAAATTAACACAGCAATATTTACTTCCAGAAGAACGCGATGTGCGCGTAGTAGTAGACGGCGGTCGTAACCATTTTTCCAATAAGTTGGACACGAAGTTTGGTGCTGGTAGCATTTCTCTTTCAGTCACGGTTCGGCTTGTTCGCATAGCCTCTTGGGCAGCTCGGGGTCGAAATCCTACGGTCGAGATTTTTTTGCCCTACTTTGGTCATCCTTCTGGCACTCTTCGGCCCCAGTTTGATCATTTCCCTTCCTTGGGTGCGCAAAAACGTACGTGGATCCTTCGTGGACGAATCCGAGCCGACGAGATCCGCACAGGGGTCGCGCCGGGGTCCTTGACAGCCTCCGTGGCTCCGACGTGGACGAATTAGAGCAAACGCGATCCGTAGTGATTTATAGCTATTGTCGCTCCGTAATCGGGCGGGGGAGTTACGGGAGTGGACGGCCGAGTTACGGAGGATTACGGGAGTGCTCCGCCCAAAAAAGCTCCCGTCGCCTCCGCGAACCTTACCCCCCCTATATATTAATGAAAGAATAGGCAAGTTGATAGAAATAGGTGTCCAGCTGGACTGACCGATTATACTACAGTAAAGGGCCTGCCATTGTCATCATAACTCGACAGTCATGTTGGCTGCCGAGGCGTCACGCGAAGGTGCGAGCTTACCTATGAAGGAGGAGCTCTCGCCGCGTCACCGCGGCAGAAGAAACGACACTTTGCTGCTCATCGACTCACCATTTTCCACACGAGGCACCATCGTTATGCGTCTCATCATATGGCTACTGTGGCAAGTCAAGTCTCATCTCAGTCGCTTCCCATCCCAATCCCGTGAGCAGCGTCGCCCGGCACTGTCGCCCCGTCGTCCGACGATGACCGCACTGGTCGTCGTCATCGTCCCGACGTCGGGCCGCGCTGAGTCATTGCCGCCACCAAACTTGAAAGGTCCGAAATTGGCGCGGCGCCCCCCGGCAACCTTTCGTCGTCCCACTGTGGAGGCTGCCGTTAGCGTTGTTTCCTCTTTAGCGCCTTGGCAAACAAACACGCTCGTATAGCCTTCGCAAACAGTGCAAGCGACAGCGACATCATGTCGCTAAACCATGATGGTTTAGCTGTGACCCACCATTTCGTGCTCCGCCCGTCGTCCCGCAAGAATATTAATGTATTCCAGTCAGCCGTTGCAGATACAAGAATCTCGAAACACAGTAATCTCCGAGTCGGTTGATCGTGCTCCCTTTCCTCTGAAATTCTTGCTTCTTGGGTTGGAGTAACACTCGACAGCCTTGTGCCCTTTCTTCCCACAGTGGAAGCAATTTCCAAATGATTTTCCTGCCCCGGTTGCGTTCAACATGGCAGGTTTGTCGTTGCTGAAATTTTCCGGCAGCGCCTCCCTTCGCTCTTCCTCAGCACGTATAAGCGCAACGTCTTGAAGGGACTCCACCAGGTCCGTCATGTCCGTCGGGCGTCTGCAGGCCAGCATCCGCTTCTCTGCTGCCCATGATTTCGGTAGGCCGCCAATGATGTAGCTCATCATTTGCTTCTCTGATTCGGGCACTCCCATAGCTGTCAGGTCGTCGTTGTAGCCTTTAGCACGGCCCACGTAGTCCACTACCGTCTCGGAAGGTTCCATGGCCAGCAATATGAGTTTCGTCCTCACTGCTGTCATCTTTGCCTCGCTTTTCCCGAGGTACACTCGTTCCATGTACGCCCACGCCTTCTCTGCTGCGTTGTCCTCCTCAGAGAACGGGTCGAGTCGTGCTGCGATTGAATCCGAGACCGAATGGCAGAGTTGAAAGAAAGCTTGTTGGCTTCTTTTCTTGAACGCTTTTTTCTCTTGTGCGGTTGCAGGTGCAGGTCCATCTTCCTCCGTCGCTGCCTCTAGGTTGTAGAAATACCACAAATCTACCTCCCGGGCGCGTCGCATGAACTTCAGCCGCCATGTGCCGTAGTTCTCTCCATTGAAGCGTTGAGCTTCACTTAGGCCAATTGTCGGTTTGGCCACGATTTGCCCCTTAGCAAGGGCATCAAGCAGACTCTGTAGCTGCGCACTCCCAGTGTTCACGGAAGACCCTGAACTGGCCTCTCCATCTCCATTCCCCATGTCGTTGAATTTCCGTCCTCTACAATTACACTAAAAATTATAACTCCTCCAACGCATGTGTGCGTGTGTGTGTGTGTGTGCGCCGGCGCGTGTGTGCGCGCGTGCGTGCGGTTGTGTGTCTATGTGTGTGCTTGCTTGTGTGTGTGCATGTTTGCTTGTGTGTGCTCAACACAACACAACACAACAGGTCGACTGAATTGCTAGGTCTATCTGGATCCATCCCAACATCGCTTGGCACTCTCACGTCTCTCACCTGCCTGTACATCTCGCAGCTTTATAAACGCCTCTCAGCTGTTGGTGCACTTCCCTCACCACTCTGTATAGCCCTATGCCGCTTCAAAGCGAGACGTGCAAGCATTTTGTACGGCCTTCATGCCTTAACCACTCTCACATCTCTTGTACCACTGTACATGGCTCCGTACGCTTTCACAAATACCCGCTGTGTGATCTTTGAGGTATCTCGAGGCTACTTCTGTATCACGCATCTAGGGGACCCTGTGTGTGTGCTTTCCTGTCCAGCAGTAGCCCTTTCCAGGCGCTCCTTATCCTTCTCCCCCGAAACACCTTGGGGGGGACGAAGCACTTAGAGGGTAGAAAGGGTATCTCTTCATCCGTCTCTCTATTTATCGTGTCTCACCCCATTCCCCGTCTCTTTATTTGTCATGCCTTACCCCCTCTCTGCTGTGCTGCGACCTATGCTGCAACCCCTTTCAGGCTCCTCACCAGCGGTTTTCCTCCCTGCCTCTGTCCTCTGTACTCCGTCCCCAATGATTGCCCCATCCCACACCCTCTGTGCTGTCATCCTATGTGTGCATCCACATCCTTCCCAGCTGTATCCACCCCTTCGTGCATTCTCACCGTTTCTTTGATCTTCCCTTTCTGTGTGCTGTGCTGCAACTCGCGCAGAAATCTGCGTCACAACGCCCTAGAGGGCCCCATCCCGGCATCCTTCAGCGCGCTTGCCTCGCTTGTCTACCTGTAAGAGAGGGATGATGGAAGGCTGAGAGGGAGGGAGGGGGGGAAGGGAGGGAGGGATGGAGGGAGGGAGGGAGGGAGGGAGGGAGGGAGTGAGGGAGGGAGGGGGGGAGGGAGGGAGGGAGGGAGGGGGGGGAGGGAGGGAGGTGGGGAGCGAGGGAGGGGGGGGGGGAGGGGGGGGAGGGGGGAGGGGGAGAGAGGGGGAAGGAGGGAGGGGGGGGAGGGAGGGGTTAGCCGTCTGCCCCCTGCCCTCTGTCCTCTGCCTTATGTGGCCTTCATTTCCTCATTATTCTCATGCGGGTTCATATTTCTCCGTCTCCCACTTCACCCTTGTCGTTTCCTTCTCTCTCCTTCATTTCGTGCATTCTTGCGTTGGTATCTACCCTTTCTGACCTGGGAATTTAGGACTGACTCGGACCTGTGTTGTACGGGGCAGTGCAAATGTGCGCTAGGAGTGTGACTGTCTTTGTCCCACTCTTCTGCATTCCTCACGTGTCTTCATCTGAAAGCCCTCTCCTGCTCTCTCACTTGTTCTCCCATTTCAAATCCTGTCTGTCTATCATAACCCATCTTAGCAACTTCTTGTACACAACCTCCTAATTTCCACTCCCACGTTGCTATGCCGTGCCTACTCCCATATCTGCCTCCCATCCCAGGTCCCACTCCTGTGTCTCACTCCCATGCCATGTCTCACTCCCATGCCATGTCTTGCTCCTGTGCCATGTCTCACTCCTATGCCATGCTTTACACCCATGCCATGTCTCTTTCCCGTACCATGTCTCACTTTAATGCCATGTCTCACTCCCATCCTTTCATCATATCATTGGGTGATGTAGCATTGGCAAGTGAGGGCATCGCAGCATTGGGCATTGAAGCACTGGGCATTGCAGCATTCGGCAGGGCAGCATTGGGCATTGCAGCATTGGGCATTGCAGCATTGGGCAGGGCAGCATTGGGCATTGCAGCATTGGGCAGGGCAGCATTGGGCAGGGCAGCATTGGGCATTGCAGCATTGCATAGCGGTGCATTGCTCAGCTCAGCATTGAGCAGCACAGGATCCGGGCAGTGCAGCATTGGTCATTGCAGCATTAATCAACGTAGCATTGGGCAGGGCAAACTGAGTGGGCAACGCAGCACTGGGTAGCTTAGCATTATGTCAGAACTTGAGGTTAGAATCCGTACATTAGTAATGAGCTTGAGGCTCTTTAAGTACATCCAAGATGAGCAAGGGATAGATGGGGAGGGAATCGGGTGCAATCTCTAGGGATTGGGGGTAATCCCAAGCAATCATCAATTGGTGGGTTGGAGATTACTTGGAGATCACATTTGGGTTTGGTTGGGATGTGGGTGTACACCTAACCAAACACAAAGTGCAAACTACACTAAACTAAGATATAAAAAGTACAAGTACAAAACGAGAGATTGAGGGCTAACACTAACACATTAATCATCGCAGCATTGGCCAAGGCAAGAGTTTGCAATGCATCATGGGTAGTGCAGCATTGGTAATGCACCAATGAACAGCGCATTGTTCAGCCATGCGGTATTGGGGCTGCAAAGCATTGTGCAGGCAGCGCCTCCTTGGTCAGCGTGGTATTGGGCAATGCAGCATTGGCTAGCAGAGCATTAGACAACGCAGCAGTGGGCAGGGCAAGGGTGGGCAATGCAGCACTAGGTAACACATCATTGGGCTGTGCAGCATTGGCCAGCACAACATCGGGCTGTGCAGCACGATTCTGGGTAGCACAGCATCGGGCTGTGCAGCATCGCCTCTTGCCAATTCTCCACTGCCCTCCATCTCCCATGGCCCGCATGACCCCATCGCAGCGATCTCTCATACAACTGGCTGTCTGGTACCATTCCTCCTGACATAAGCGCCTGCACGGCCCTCCAAGAGCTGTGAGTGTGCCAGTCATTGGCAACCAAGGAACCATTGTAACCAAGCAACCCATGCCTCCCTCCCGTGCCAAGTCTCTCCACCATGCCATGTCTCACTCCCATGCCATGTCTCACTCCCACGCCATGTCTCACTCCCATTGTGTCACCATACCCCCCACGTGTCATGACAACGTCCCAATCACCCCCCATCTCATTTGGCCTGCATGTCCCTCGTCGCAGCCATTTGTACAACAACCAGCTGTCTGGTGCCATTCCCCCTGGCATAGGCGCCCTCACATCCCTTTGTTATCTGTGAGTGTGCCAGTCATTGGCAAACAAGCAGCCATAGACGACCTAGCAACACAGGCATTGTCACTCATGCTTGGAAGGGCAGCAACCATAGGCAACTTGAAAGAGCGCTTGAGCTAGAAAGAACGGAAGTAAACTACGAAGTTACCTGAAACAAATTCGATGGCAAAAGCTGCATCACTAAAAGAAATCATGGTGCAACTCGTAAAGGGAGTTGGAGGCTCAATTCGTTCTCAACTCCTAGACGATATCTAGCGTCTTCAACAGGATTGTTAGTAAGCCACGCATCGCCCACACCAATGAACTTTGCAAGCTACGTGCGCACCTTCATGCAATCCAATCGTTACCCACGTCAGGAACACGTGATCTGAAACGATTTCTGACGCGCCTCAAGAACCATAGACGATCCAGCAATCCGTAGTTTTCGCTGCATGGAAGGACAATGTTGCCCTAGTTTGGTGTGTGCCTGCTTTGGTCCTCACGTAGATAGTGATCGGCCCTCATAAGTTCCCTCACGGCCCTCCAAGAGCTGTGAGTATGCAAGCCATTGGCCACCAAGCAACCATTGATCACCAAGCAATCCATGCCTTCCCCCCATTCCATGTCTCACTCCCATGCTGTCGCCATGCCCCCCACGTGTCATGCCAACGTCTCAATCACCCCCCATCTCCCCTGTCCCGCATGTCCCCCGTCACAGGAGTCTTTCCAACAACCAGCTGTCTGGTGCCATTCCTCCCAGCATAATTACCCTTACATCTCTCGGAATTATGTAAGTGTGCCAAACATTGACAACCAAGCAGCCCATGCCTCAATCCCATGCCATGTATCACTCCCATGCCACGCCTCACAACATGCTCACGGAAATCATTCCCCCAGGAGTGGGCAACTTGGTTCAGCTTGAGGGTCTGTCAGTGGAACCACCTCCCTCTCCCTGTCCACGCCAGTCCATACCATACTCTGTTGCAACTCTCCACTCACATATTCCTGCAATACTTCATGCATGCATGCATGCATATGCTCTCACATTCCCCATGATCTCTTATCCCTTGTGCCCTCCACACCTCGCATGCAACCTCTCTCTCATCCCCTGCTAAAACATCATCTGCTTTGTACCTTTCCATTCCAGTCGTTGTCGACTGTAAACTCAGAAGTCACCTTGGTCCTCTGAATACGCCCATCACAGGGACCTGGGCTACAACAAGCTGGGAGGCAGCATCCCTGACGCCCTGATTACCCTCACCAGTCTGATCTACCTGACAGTTGCTCACCCCCTCCCACGCCCTCCCTGCCTCACAGCCCGTTCTTGCCCTTCCCTCAGGCTCACACCACAACTGTGCATCACTCTCCCTCTTGCACACGTCTCCGTAGCGAGAATCAGCCTCTTGGCACTGTTTTGGCTTTTCCTTCACTCAAGCAAGAGTTCTTCTCCACACAGCTAGTGTGTGATTGCGTTTACCCCGTGCTGCTCTCAGGTCCATGGGCAACAACGAGCTGGAAGGGCCAATCCCTGCCTTTCCCTCTCCCTTCACTAAACTTTACGCCCTGTCAGTGTTCCCACACACTCACCTGTCAAGGCGTAGCCACCAGAACCGCTATCATGTCTTTCCTCCTATGAGCATCGACCCCTCTTATCTCCAAAAGCCCTCACCCAGATTCCATTTTCCCTCCCTCCGCCTCTCCTTCCCTCCCTCCCTCCCTTCCTCCCTCCCTCCCTGCTGGCTGCTGTTGCCTGACCACCCCCCAGCATGCTCTATGACAACCAGCTCTCAGGCTCCATTCCTGCTGACATTGGCAACCTCGTTGCTTTAGAAAAACTGTGAGCACCGCACTGCACCATAGTGCACTGCACTGCACTTTTCTCCCTTCCTTTCTTCCCCATTCTCTCCTCTCCCCTTCATTCTCTCCTCCCACATTTTACCTTCTCCATTTTTGTTTCCATGCTGCATCCTCTCTTTTTTTCATTGTGCTCCCCCTCCTAGTGTGTACACACTACTTCTTCACACTGTACACACACTTCTTCACTGTTCACTCACATCTCTCTACCGCTCTCTTCCACACTCTAACTCTCCATACCGCTTACAACAATACACCCCCACCCCCACCCTTCGTCTCTCCTCTGTTCTGACCCCTTCTTCTTCTCATCCCTCGCCCAGTGCGCTATCCAACAACAAGCTGTCAGGAGCCATACCCACTTCTATAGGCGCCTTGACCAACCTAACTGTCCTGTGAGGGAGCGAAGAAGGGGGGAGAGCGACTGAGTGTGCAAGGAAGGTGTAGTGAGAGAGGTGCAGATGAGTGGTAACCATGTGGATGTATTCACGATAGATAGAGGGAGAAGTGGTTACCACATTGCCCATCCTCACGGGAGAGTCTTGAGAAATCGCAACTATTCTAGTCGTGGTATCGTTCCGTTCCGCACACATAGCTTCCTATTGTCATGCTGTTCGGAGAAGTCTACAACCTCATTTGCTAGGGAGTGGTAAAGCTTGGTTAAAGGTGGGCGTTCTGAAAAACATGTTTAGAAGAACGCATCTGTAACAAGCATTACACAACTTGTCAAAATGGTTATCTGCCGTGCGTTGCGTGCGCTCATTCAAGGTTTGAACTGCTTTTGAACAATTTTGTTCCGCACCCTTCCATGCCTTTCAATTCAATCCATGTTCTGCTGTGCATGCCATGCCATCCCACCCCATGCCAGCTCTCGACTCAAAATTTTCATTACCACTCTCCTTTCTATACCGCTTTCTGCGACACACCTCCACGTCCCGTCTCTCCTCTCTTCTGAACCCTCGTCCTCCTTCCTGCTCTTCCTCCTCGCCCGGTATGCTTGGCAAGAACACGCTGTCAGGAGTCATACCCACTTCTATAGGCGCCTTGACAAACCTCTGTGACCTGTGAGGGAGGGGGGGAGGGAGGGAGAGAAGGGGACGAGCGAGTGAGTGTGTACGGAGGGGGTAGTGAGAAAGGTGCAGATCAGTGTTAACTACATGGATATTCTCACTAGATAACGAGAAAGGTGGTTGCTACGCCGGCCGTCCTCATGTGGGAGTTTTGAGAATTCGCAACAACACTAAAAGGTGCACATAGCTTCCTCCTGTTGTGGTGTTTTGAGATATCTGAATAACTCCATGCCATGCCTTGCCATTCACCCATCTCACCTGACAAATCCAGCTACCTGAACGACAACAAGCTTGAAGGATCCATTCCAAGCACCATTGCTCTGCTGCAAAAGCTCACATGGCTGTACCAAAGAGACCCTAGCTGCTCGATTTACTCTTCCTTGTTGCCACACGCATGCAACGTTGCTGGTGGCTTATGAAAATGTTGAAAATGTTCTTGAAAACGATGCATATTTTATGGACGTGCATCGCTTTGCATCGCTGTACGTATTCAAGTCTCCTTAGAGATTTCTCAAACGCACACTACTTCAGGTGCACGCCCCACCACACCCGACCACGCTGCACCGCACCTCACATTCACCACTTTTCTCCCACCTCGTATGCACCAATCTCCTCCTGCCTCACTGATCACACCTACCCCTCTCTCCTTGCCCCATCTGCCCTCCAGTCGCCTTTCCCACAACTCTCTCACTGGCGGCCTCGACAACCTCTCCCCACTGACCAATCTGCACCGCCTGTGCGTGAAGTGACACCTCTCCTGCTCTCCATCCACCCCCTCCCATCTACTCTTTCACACACCTCTCTCCCTCCCCCCTTTTCTCATTCGTTCACATCCCTGAACCTCCCCTCCCTCCCCAAGAAATCCTCCTTCCCTTGCCCCCAGTTCATTCCTCCACCCCTCTCTCTTCCCCACCCATTCCCCCCCCCCTCTTCACCCATTGCACTGCATCCATTTGCACCGCACATCACCCAGGGAGCTATCCAACAACGCCATATCTGGCCCAATCCCCGTTGTCCTGGGGAACCTTGCCCACTTGGGAAGCCTGTGAGCTTTACAATCCATGCAGTGCGCATGGGGGAGAGTGCGATGTGCAGGTGGGTGCACTGTCTACCAGTGCAACACAACGCCAGTGGTGCACTGCACTGCAATATGGGGAGTGGCAGGTATGCTCTACAATATGGGAGTGGCTAGTGATGGATTCAGGTCCAGTGAGGCTGAAGGAGGGACCGTTGGGGTGGAAGCTGCTGTCTCCTGCCTGCTGTCCCCAAGTGTGGATGCCCACTTCGACTGTTCCCCCCCCCCATTTGTTGCTCACTGTTGCCCTCTCTCGCCCACCCCAACGGTCCCTCCGCCAGGGATCTGTCAAACAACATGCTGTCAGGCACCATCCCCGCTTCCATGTCCAGCCTCACCAGCGTTGTAGCTCTGTATGTGCTCCCCTCGCTATGTGCCTTCCCCTCCCCTCCCAGCATGCCTTCATCCCCCTGCATGCCCAACCTCCCTGCACATTTCTACATGGGCTTTCCTGTCTGCACGTCCTGCCCCTCTTTCTTGAATGGACATTTGTATCAATCGACAGTAAAACAAACAGGTACATGGAGTGGCAGGTATGCTCTGTGGTTCGTGCGGGATTCGGGTGCAGTGAAGCTGCTGCGGCAGAAGCTGCTGTCTCCTGCGTGCTGTCTCCAAGGGTGGATGCACCCTTGGTCATATCCTCCCCCCCCACTCATTGCCCTCTCTCGCGCTCTCTCGCCCACCCCAACCACCCCTCCCTTCAGGGATCTCTCAAACAACAACCTGTCAGGCGCCATCCCCCCTTCCATCTCCGGCCTCGTCAACCTCATGAATCTGTATATGCTGCCCTCGCTACGTGCCCTCCTCCCCGCTCCCTGCATGCCTTCTTCCCCTAGCGTGCCCCCCACCTCCCTGGACATACTCACTTTTACATAGGCTTTCCTCTCCGCACGCCCTTCCCCCCTCCTCCCCTCTCTCATCCTATCAATCAATCAACGGCAAAACATGCAGGTACGTGGCAGGGCGTACAACCTCGGTGACCAGGGACTTCTTAGGAGTCTCGCCCATGCACCTCCTTCGTGAGCAGCTTGTGTCCTACAGCTGCTGGTGTTGTGCCGCCAGGGCCACTGACCACCTGCCCTAGCACCTGCGGACACCTTCTTGAGAACGCGCAGGGCCACTGCCTGCCCCCGCTGTAGTGCGGCCGACTGACCATTTCTGCCTGTATTGGTGGTACAGCCTGCCGTCCTGTTTGGTACAGACAGCCTGACGTCCTGTTTGGTACAGACAGCCTGACGTCCTGTTTGGTACAGACAGCCTGACGTCCTGTTTGGTACAGCCTGCCTGACGTCCGTGTGGAAACCGTGTGAGCGATGTGATTCATCCAATGTGCGTGAGGGGGAGTGTGATGTGCAGGTGGGTGCACTGTCTTCCACTGCAAGCAATGCAATGCCAGTGTTGCACTGCATTGCAAAGCCTGTGGCGCACTGCGATTTGGGAGTGGCATGTAGGTTCTGCGGTTGTGAGGATTTGGGGTCTACTGAAGCCGCTGCTCCAAAAGCTGCTGTATTCTGCCAGCTTTCCCCTCGCTCAGTGCCTTCTGTCGCGCTCTGCCACCCTCTGCCACCCTCTGCCACCCTCTCCCGCCCGCTGTTGCCCACCTGAAAGGTACAAACCTTTCAGGAAGCTTTCAAACAGCAACAACCTTCCAGGCACTATCCTCCCTTTCATCTTGCTTATGAGACTTCTCAATTCTCGATCATTATTTTGTGGATTTATAAACTCGGTGCCCTCTGACGCCCGCTGTCACCCTTTCCCGCCCTCTGTTGCTCTCTATCGCCTTCTGTCGCCCACCTGAAAGGTAACCCCTTTCAAGCTCTCAAACAGCAACAACCTTCTAGGCACTATCCTCCCTTTCATCTTGCTTTTGAGGCGTCTCAAATCTTGATCATTTGCCCATAGATGCATCAACTCAGTGCCCTGTCCTCTGTCTGCCCACCTGCATGGTCCACCTGTTTAGAATCCTTTCAAACAACAACCTTACAGGCAGTATCCCCACTTCCATCTCCGACCTATGGATGCTCTCGACTCTGTATGTGCCCCCCTCTCTACCCCTCTGTACATGGGCTGGGCCCTTTCCTTTCTGCACGTCCTTTCCCTTCTGCACGTCCTTTCCTCTCTGCACGTCCTTTCTTCTCTGCACGTCCTTTCCTCTCTGCATGTCTTGTCTTTTCCTCTGTGCACGTCCTCTCCTCTCTGCACCTCCATTCCTCTCTGCCCGTATTTTCCTCTCTCCCTGTCCTTTCCTCTCTTCACGTCCTTTCCTCTCTTCACGTCCTTTCCTCCCTGCACGTCAGCACCTCCCTGCTTGTACTAATCTCGGTCTGTGCTTTCCTCCCTGCACGTCCTACTCCGCTCAAGCGCTCCGCTTGTTGATGATGAGCGTAGGAACATCGAGGCCGCATAACAAGGTGAGTACAATCATATGGAAATATACGCCTTCATTTCTTCTAGAGCAAGCAGACCATACCTGATCTCCGCTTCATCATCTCCACACATGTGATATCTCTCCACGCTCTTCATTCATCTGACAATCTCTCTATCCGCATGCCGAAACTGATGATTTAGAGTTCTATAGAAACAGAGACGTAACGTCCAAGTTTCTTTGGGGTGGGCTTGGGGACTTGTAGGAGTAATCGGATAGACCCTGTGTAAGCGGAAGGAGTTTTTTTTTATGATAGCGATGAGACGGCTTACCAATGAATGCCGTCTACTGGTGGAGACCTTGCAAAGCAACTGACCAGTGCTGACGTAACTGACCAGCAACCGACCAGCCCTGGTAGAACAGTTGCCCTCTTCTTGCGTCTCCCTCCGTCCTTCGCCTTCCCCCATTTCCCTCGTTATTTTTTCCTCTCCTTCCTTCCCTCCCCCCTGTTCCCCCTGGTTATCTGCCAGGAGGCTTGACGGCAACGCATTGGAATCTCCTATCCCTGAACGCTCGAGTGCTAGCATTTTGTGAGTTGTGGTCCAGTGCTTGATGTGATGTTTACGCCATGCCTCAACAAGTAGAGAGTCATGAATCATGAGGCAAGTAAGTTCTAGGTGGTGCATGCAAGCCCACTGGCCTCTCTAGTGTATGCATGCACGGAAACACTCATGCTAGAGACACTTGCAGCATGAATGCACATGGGAGCAGTGGTCTGAAGGGTAGTTGGCTGTCGAAATTCCGCAAAAACCCAACTGGTGCGTTGTGTTGTGAAGCGAGTGGCGGTACTTAGACATCAGTTATTTTTAGTGCATGAGTGCACCGCACTGAGGTGACTCATAAGGCTTCTCTTAGTGCTGGAGTAGCCGTAAGTCTAACTAAATGCTTTGAGGATCCCAAAACGCTTTTGCTATAGCCGAGGTCCACTGATGGCACATGAGATTGGAAAAGAGAGTATGTGAGTATGAGGTGATCGTGTGAGGGTATGGAGTGACTGTGAGTGAGGTATGTGTGAATATGGGATAATTGTGAGAGTACGTGGGCATGGAATGACCATAAGAGGAACCGCTGTGTGAACATCGTCATCTCCCCCGAATCTGGCTACTTGAAGTTTTCACCGAACAAAATCATGGTCTCGAAATTGCTTGAAGGACGCCACGATCTGACAACGTGGATGGAATCGTCAAATTGCGCAACTCAAAAAAATTGCGGATGGCTCCGTGGAACCACCACCAGACGACGACTTCGAGCAGCGCTCACGATTTCATTCCCCGCAGCTGCTAACGTTCATTGTGATTTCGCGGTGCTGCTCTCCGGTTGTACAAGTCGCCTTGAAGCCATGCCACTTCGCGAAGACGTACAAGGCCACAGATGACATGTACCTCGGGCAACTGGAGCATCGCTTGACGAGCCTTGAAATGGGGGAGCAAGAAAGTGCCATAGGCTACTGCAACTGTGCTCAACAAATTCTTGCGAACCTGCAAATGGCGGGCGTGGAGTACGCGATGTCTTCCTAAATCACGCACGTAATCAAAGGGCTAGCCAAACTCTACAATCTACTGCAGAGCATGGTGAAGCTCCCGACGTACGCGAAGCCTCTCCACTCCAGCTACATCATCGAAGAGGAGTTCACGCTCGTATCCGAGAAGCGTAAGGAGCAGTTGCTTCCACAAGCAGATTTCGTGGCATCGTCGCAGCAGGGGCGTCGGCAGCAGCAAGAAAGCAGCAGCAGCACAAACATCAGAAGCAGCAGTAGCAAGGCAAATTTCATGGAGGTGGAAAGGGAAGCCAAAACTAGGACACCCGCGGGAAGCCAGGCAAGAAGGATGATCGCGACCGTGGCCAACGCAAGCGCTACTGCTTCGTCTGCGGTGTACGGAGCATCTCTCCTTCCAGTGCCCGGATCGAGCCAGTGGTGATTCGGGTGATGAATACGACGCTCCACGCAAACGGGCGAATGAAGGTCAATCTCGCCGCGAAAACCCACGTCGGCGCGAAAACCGGCACAACGACTCCCCAAATCAACAACCTGCGAACAATGCTCGTGGACAACAGCGAGCGAATGTTGCTGCTGGTGGCAACACGAACGCGAATGCGAGCGCGGCAACAACCACGAACATGAATGGCACGGGCCAAGCTTCGTGTACCATGGTGGGGACTAGGGATGAGCAAGGGGCGAACACGAACGTGTTCGGGCGAACCGCGAACACTGCTCGGCGAACACTTTAAGCAAAAAAATTTGAGGTGAACCGAACAGGTGTTCGTTTTTCTGCTCATCCCTAGTGGGGACGATTGTGTGCTTCGCCATCCATGGAGACACCTATTTCGCTAGCACCTGAGGCGGGATAGTGGTTGCTCGCATCACCTGACGTGAGCCACGTGCGCGGATTCAACAGAGCCGCCCAACCTATTCGTGGCTATGGAACCTTTGTTCTCGAAGGAGAGGGAGGACAGTGAATCCTGTTTTTTGGCGTTCTTTACTTCCCAAACCTCCTCTCTACTGGTCAGCTGAAGGAGAGCGGAGTGAAGATGCAGGAAGCGGACGATGAAACCGTGCTCCTCTCCACGAACGACACCGTTTTTGCACGTGCGCACTACACGGGTCGGGTGCTCTGCACCACTCTTTGTCCGTTTCCGCCACAAAATTCGGACCCTGTGGAGACTGTTGCGTTACGGGCAATTGTTTCGTCCACTCGGGCTTCCGCGGACAACTGGCATGTACGTTTGGTCCATGAGAAGATCGACTCAATCAAGCGAATGGCCGCACATGGAGCAGCAACAGGCTTGGAAATCACTCCGTCAAGCGGAGCGGACCTACCGTGCGTATCGTGCGTTGGAGGCAAACTCGTTCGCCACATGTTCTCCGAAGAAGGCAAGGAAGCAGCGAACGTCATGGACGTTGTGCACGTAGATGTATGTGGGTATTTTGTGTCGCGACAAAGGACAGAAGCCAATACCTCCTTCTCCTCAAAGATTGATGGACCCGTTTCGTGTGGACGTACCCGCTCGTGCAGAAGAGTGATGCCATGGAGCGGTTCCAAAAATAGCTGCCGATGGTGGAAAGCCAGTGCAACGTGAAAGTAAAAACGCTCCGTTTGGATCGTGGAGGGGAGTTTCTGGGTACTGAATTCACCAAATTCCTCGACAACTGCAGCAGCATCCACGATCTCATATGCCCATACACCCCACAACAAAATAGGATGGCGGAACGTGAGATAGGCATGGTGGTGGAATCGGTGCGCACAATGCTTCTACACATGGGCATGCGGCATCACTAGTGACATTTGGCTTTGCGGCGACTGTTTGGATCTGTAACTGCCTTGAACGTGCTTCCCTTACCCCGGGAACCACACCGTACAAACTCGTTTACGCGGACAAGCCGGATATGACGCTTCCTCGTGTTTGGGGCTGCATGGTGTAGTTTATGTGGTCGGAGTTTATGGTAACCTGGAACTGAAAGCTCGGTGGAGAGTTCACCTTGGTGTTTCACTCGCGATCAAAGGCTGGGAAGTGCTTGATCTCGTGGCAAATCGTGTTGTCACGACCGTGGAAGCAGTCTTCCACGAAAATCTCTTGTTGGACGGCTGGAAAGCCGCGAAAACAGCGAAGCCTCTTCTCGGTGGACTGCCTTTGTTTCCGCCCGTCCCCACGCTAGGTTTGTTGGCTCCTGAGATTGGCGACGACCTCAATCCTCCCCCCGCTAAGGTTCCACTTCATGTCCCAACATCCATCAAGAACACCGTGGTCCCTTCGGTTTATCCGCGGGTGGTACCCGCGGTTCCCCCCTCTTCACCTCTACCTCCGTTTACCGTCACCTCCTCTCCTTTGGAGGTGGGGCAGCAATCGTCCCTGCGGATCCCGTTTTCTCAGTCATCCGCCTCGACCGCCGGTAACGAGGGGAGAAACGAGGCACCACGCGAAGTGCCACCTGTTCGCGTCACCAATGGTCGATCGGACGATCCGTTAACCGTGCACGAGACGGGTTCCATGAGAACAATTGCCACAAAAACAGGGGAGATGCTCGGAGGCACGAACACGAGTGCCACGGAAACATGGTAGCTGCTCAGAGGCACAAAAACGAGTGACACGGAGATAGGGGAGTTGCTCGGAGGCACGATATCGAGCAATGCTGCAAGCGGACATTCGACGAAGATGAATACCAAGCCCGCGAAGAGGAAGAGTATCGCCAGAAGGTGGGCTCGCTGCAGCTTGCCGCGAGCACGATCCACCCTGACATTGCGTCCGCGTCAACAGAGTTCGTTGCTGTAGTACGAGGCACTTGACAACGTTCTCCTTGGTGCCGGATGGAGCAAGAGTCAAGTCGATGAGGCGCTCTACTTCAAGACGGAGAGTTGAGGCTTGCTGCTCATGTACGTGGACGATTTGCTTGCCGCGAGTCGCAGCCTCAAAATGATGAAGGAGTTGCGCGAGCTGCTGGATTCCGCGTTTGAGCTGCACAAAATCACCCATGTGGAGAAATACTTGAGGTTGGAAATCGTACGGGATAGGCCTGCACGAAAATTGTGGCTGTAGCAACGCACGTATGTTGACAAGTTGCGTCGACATTTTGTGGACGAAGAAAATCAGGTCGTCGTTCGAAACTATGATGTATTATACGCTAGTGTTTGCACGCTATATGCAAGAATGGTCTGATCAAGGATACGCTTTTCTGGGCAGGTAAAAAAAAACCTCGGGCAGGGCAAAAAAACACCATAATAGATTTACCACAACCCTTACACAAAACATTCAAGTCTCATAATACTCCCTACCACCGCTAAGACGCGCTTAAGCATTCTCCTGAGTCCGAAAGGCGGATGGGGTGGGAGGGAGGTGGATTAGATATTGTCGCTAGGGAGAGAAGTAACCCTGTTGGAAGCGGCGGAATGGATAGGATGGGTTGACGAAGTCGTAGTGGGGCTGGCTGGTAAGTAGCGTGAGGCTTGTTGGGGGTTGAATTTGGCAGGTTGGAATTCGTGGATGAGATGGGTTTCAATGCGGTAGATGGGATGGGTTGTAGATCTGAACGCAGTATCCAATTTCCCAAAGGTGCCTGAAAACTTCGAAGTCAGATCCCCGAATGCCTAGGCCACAGATTCGCATTTCGACTACAACGAAATGCTCACCAAGAAAATCCGCATCTTTTCCGCATTTTATTTCTGGGCAGCCCTAAAAATTTATGACCGCGTATAGCGTATTCCCTAGCGTATAGCGCATAGCGTGTATACGCTAGCGTACAAACGCTAAACACAAAGGGCCTTGAGCATATACTCCGTCATAGGTTCGAAAGCCCCAGTCTCAATCGATGCGTACTGCGAGCGGACATTTGACGACGATGAATACCAAGCCCGCGAAGAGGAAGGGTATTGGCGGAAAGTGGGCTCGCTGTAGTTTGCCACGAGCATGACCCGTCCAGACATTGCGTTCGCGTTCCGCAAGTTTGGGCTCCGGGCTGACCGTGCAAAGTGACTAGCACTGGAGAGAGCTTGATTGCTACATTGAGTATGCAGTGAACACTCGCGATTTTGCCCTCGAATTTGGTGGTGGACCTGATTTCCTGAGTCTGGTCGGATAAGCGGACGCGGATGACGCGGGTTACCAAGACAACCGAAACAGCACCAGCGACTATGTTTTCGTGCTCCCCGGGCTGCTGTTTCGTGGGCAAGCCAGAGAATCAGGTTCGTGACATTGTCATCAACCGATCGGAGTACATTGCTGCAACGGAAGACGGCAAGGAAGCGCGACAAACTTCGCTTTCTACTTGCGGAGTTCAAGCTTTTGGACCCGAGAATGCATACCGTCATCAACGTGGACAACTCTGAAGAGATAACTTCAACAATGGGAGCTTCTACGGGCAAGGCACGGGGTAGGAGTGATATTTACGTTCGTTCCTTAGTCGTTTCCTTGTGCGTTCACTACTTGCTAGTTCACGAGGAGAATTGACAAGAGTTTCACCAAGGAAAGTTGACAACAGTGGTGCACAATGGCAAGGCAACAATGGCTACATAGGAGCTAGCATGCAAGCAGGTCGACTGCCAGCGCAGCTTGGTCGACCGCGTTCCAGCACGACTTGGTCGACTGCGCGCCAGCAGTGCAAAGTCGCGGTCTGCCAGCACTGCAAGTCGACGGCGTGCCAACGCTGCAGCAAGTCGGTTGCACAGCGTTGCACCCGCAGGATAGCAGCGCACCCGCAGGATAGCAGCGCACCCGCTTCGCAGGTGCTCGCAGATGATTGGTGTGCCATGTCTTGTCATCTGCACAGCGCACACTCCAGATCGTCCTCGTGCTGACGACTACACCTGATCAGCCACGTCGACCTTGTGATACCACCACCGAGGTCGGCCTCGCCAGAACTACGTGGGCGACCGTCGTGTGCCTCCGCAGAGCCCCATCGCCCCGGTAACCTGGTCGACCGGGAAACCACCACGTCGACTAGCTCCTCCTTGTGCCCGTCGACCACGCAGGTTGACGACCACCACCGGTCGACCACACCAGACCACACCCATGGTCGCCAGCCTCAGGTTGACCACACTCCTGGTCGACCAGCTCCAGGTTGACCAACACGCTGTCAGCTGGCCACGCCAGGACGGTCTCCTCCAGTCGGCATCACCAAGTGGACGCTCTCCACAGGTCGACCTTCCAAGTCGACCTCCCAAAGTCGGCGCCCTCCCGAAGTCGGCGCCCTCCCAAAGTCGGCGCCCTCACAAGGGCCCCTCTGCAGGTCGACCAGCCCCGTCGACTAGCTCGCCCACTAATACTGGTCGGCTGCACCTCCCGCACACTTGACCACGAATTCGGCCGCCCAAGCGAGGACGGGGCCACCAACACAACTCCCGTTGACAAACTCTTCGGCCATTGTGGTTGCGGACGGGTTGGGGTTCAAGAGGAGTCTCAAACGCATGAAGAGGCGATACATCTAGCTGCAGCAGATGGTGAAGCGCAAAAGAATTGCGTTGACGTACATTCCGACTAACGAGCAACCCGTGGATAATCTCACGAAGGCACTACACTCCCCGGCCTTCACCCGTTGCGGCGTCGCTGTTGGACAAGTCAATCTTTCGCGTGAAAGTAGGTGCCACGCCCTTCAACGTGGCTGGTGCGGTGAGTATGCGTATGATGGCTACGCGCGGGCGAGTTTTCGTTACGTCACCCTGTTGTATTTTATTAGTTAATTTTTGCTTTGTGTTTGCTTTTTAACTCCTCGATTGTCGATGCACAAGCAGGGGAGGGGAGTGTTGACGCGAAAGGCCCTGCACGCGCCAGTTTTTGTGTGTAAGGACTTCGAGCGAAAAGTGTCCGCGCAGCAGAGCGTGTTCTCATAGGCGCAAAAATGTTTGCACTCCATGCTGGGTTCGCGTCTGCGCAGGAGCGAGGTTTCACGTCAGTGCAAGGACTAGATTTCGTGCCCCTGGGAGGTTTCGCGGTGGTTCTACTCTGTGGAATTTCGCGCAGGTTCTGTTTTGTTACGAAACTGCAAGAGGCGCGAAAATACAGTACTAGGCAGAAACGAACTAGGTCCTGACTTCGAGAGTGAGAAATTCGCGATATCCACTCCATCGTCGACATTGAGACGGGAATAAAAAATCGAACAGAATCGAAAGAGCTGACTATATTGCATAGAAGAAGTATGTGCAACTGTAAATGTTGCACAAATATGAACAACAACTCCTAGTTAGGTAGAAAATTATATAGCATGTTACTTTCACCTGCCGTTGCTGACTTGACAACGCACATGCTAGAGTAGTTGTAGAAATGTTCCTCGTGAACGTTCGCACCTCTCGTCACTTTGTTCCTATATGTTCTCCATTGTATTCTATTCATTTTTCCTAATGAAGCTATGTTTGAGCTTTCTCTCAACACTTCAAAACATTTCCACAAGTTGGATGCACTAGAATTCATGCCTCGATCCTACCGTGCACATTTCATGACGAAATTTCCCGAGCCCACGTTTTCGTGCCCCGTCTTCCAAAATGTAGAAATCTCCGCAGCTCTACATCCCCTTCCCTCCGTCTCCTCCATCACTTTGTATCGCCCACCTGACTTCCTCCCTTGGCAACGTCAGGGATCTGAGCAACAACAAGTTCTCAGAGGATATTTCAACTCTCGTCTGGATGCACGGGGAGCACATGTGAGCGCATGAGTGCATGTGACTGCATGAGTTAATTTTTATGAAGCTCATTAGAGCTGCGAGAGTGACTTCACGTGAGCATGTGAGCATGTGGGTGCATGGGCATGTATTGGTCAACATCAGTGCGGCTGCGATGTCAACACGTCTTGGTACCTCGCATGGTGCACACATGCACCCACATGCACCCTCGTGCACAGTGAATGTCTGTCTGTGTGCATCCAGGTTTCCACCCCGCTTCCGCCCCTCCCATCCCCCACCATCCGTCTTCCCAAACCACCTCTTCTCCTCCCGTCTCTTCTCCCACCACCCATATCTTCACAGAAAGCCGAGCCACAATAACTTCACAGGCAGCATCCCTGCCTCCATCACCTCTCTCGATTCCCTCACTTACCTGTACGCCTCCTTCTCTCACACACCTGTGCTCTTCACCTGTGTGTTTCACTCAAACCAGAGTGTGGTACTGTATTCTGCAGAAAGTCACGTTGAGTGAGAAACGTGGCTGGTGACAGCGCAGATTCAACAGCTTTCTAGAGCGTTTCTGAATACCCGTGCTCCTGTGTTGAATACTAATGCCAGCAGTGCAGTTTGAATACTGATATCATCTTCACCTTATTTCCACTCCCCTCCTTTTCTCCCTCCCTCGCCCTCGTCCCCGATTCTCGCTTCCTCCAGTGATCTAAGCTACACATTGCTAACCGGCAACATTCCTACCGCCATTACTGAAATGCAACAACTCCTTCGCCTGTAATCCTAACTTGGCAAAAACAAGATGGGACCTTATGCGTCCTGTCCTGGGAACAAAATGCATGTGTGTGCAAGGCTTTCATGAAAACTTTACGCGCATCTCAAAACTTGAAAGGCGTATCTCCACTTTTCTTCCTTGAGCGTCAAGGTTAGCCCAGTTGTCCCTTACTGACTTTAATGTTCTTCATGCCTCTCACTCACCCTTTCTCACTGCATGGTCTCATTTGCCCCTTGCATCGCCCTCTTCTCGTGCTGATCGCACCTCCCCGTGACCATCCTCCCATGGCTCATCCTTGCTGCACCATGCCACCATGCACCCTAACACATTCCACCATGCACCCTAACACATGCTACCATGCACCCTTACACATGCCACCATGCACCCTAACACATGCCACCATGCACCCTAACACATGCCACCATGGCACCCTAACACATGCCACCATGCACCCTAACACATGCCACCATGCACCCTAACACATGCCACCATGCACCCTAACACATGCCACCATGCACCCTAACACATGCCACCATGCAACATTCCATTTGCCACCATGCACATCACCATGGATGGTCAACCCTCACGCAGTGACCTTCGCATACCAACACTCACGGGTTCCGTCCCGGCCTCCATGGGCGCCATGCTCAATCTGCAGTACCTGTCAGCCGCCCCTCTCTTCCTCCCCTTCAACCCTCGTTTCCGCATCTCATTCACACATGGCCTCAGGTCCTCGGTACGGTCTGTCCTCTAAACTCCTCCCTACGGTGATTGCCACTCTTGCCTCACCACGAAGCTGCATCGTCCCCGCTGCTGCTCCTCTTGATAGCTTCGACATCCAGCCTCTGCTTAGCCCCTGCTTGCCGTGTCATGTTCCCCATCACAGAAGACCTAAACCTACTATCTTCCCAAACCCTTCCCCGCCGGCTCCTGCCGCCTGCCTACTCCCCCCTTTCCTCCTGCTGCTTGGTCTTCACTGTCTGGCAGTTATGTCAATCACAATGCAACGCCATGCGGTTACGGGAAGTGTGAGGTGGTGCAGTACTCCGGCACAGCCTTCTGCCGTGCCTGCTCTGACTTCTGTGACACGTGCTCTCGTGCAGGTAAGACAGAGGGTGAAGGGAGGTTTTGAGTTACTATGTTGCACTCATTTTCACCTTCCGTGCGATTGAGAGGGTGAGAAAAGAGGAACAGGGAAGCATATGAGGATATAGTGACGTAAGGGAGGTGGGTAGGAGGGAGGGGGACAGTGCGGATGCGAGGTTGTTTGAGGAATGTTTTGTGAGGCACCGTATCTGTCTCCACACACGGCACTTAAGCTCGTGTGAGTTGAGGTTAATAAATGAATGTGGCGGAGAGAGCATGGTTGGGGGAGACAGCATGGTTGGGGGAGACAGCATGGTTGGGGGAGAGAACATGGTTGGGGGAGAGAACATGGTTGGGGGAGAGAACATGGTTGGGGGAGAGAACATGGTTGGGGGAGAGAACATGGTTGGGGGAGAGAACATGGTTGGCAGAGAGAATGAAGGGTGAGATGGAGGGTCAGCACAGAGTACGATCCATGAAGTGTGCATGCTTTGCTCACACCCACGTGCTCGCACCCGCGTGCTTGCACCACGTGGTTGTCTGTGTGTGTGTGTGTGTGTGTGTGTGTGGTGGGGGAGGGGGGGGGGGAAGGGTTGTCTGTTTCTGTGTGTGCGTGCGTGCATGCGTGTGTCTGTCTGTGTGTCTGTGTGCGTGCTTGTCCGTGAATGTGCTTGAGAGTATCACTCAGGTACACACACACATACACACCCTCATGCATCCAATCACATCACACCCACCTTGTTCTCCCCTCCTCCTGCCCTGTTTACAGCCCCCAACCCTCCAAAGTGCCGGAAGAAGCGCCGTACCTGCTCTCTCAAGTCCTGCCCGGGCCGCATCTGCATTCCCTTTGTCCGCAGCTGCAAGGGCTACAAGTGCATTTGACTCACATGCATCCACGTGTGCTATGCATGCTTTTTCCCTGGTTAGAAACCCCTTCAAGCTATTTTTTTTTTTGGCTCTCCGCCAGGGCCTCAGATTGGTTATTGGGTACCCTGAGCACTCAGTGTCGCTAGGAGGGTAACACTGATTTTCAGTGTCGTCTGATGAAAACACTGACTTTATAGGGTGGTTGGAAATATAACGCTGATCAATCAGGGTTTTTAAAACCTCAATACTGATCAGCATGGTTGCTTGTACTGGTATGGTACGTTGTCATAACTAAGCGAATCAGACTGCGCATATTACCGTCATCGCCCGGATAGTAGACAGTGTTGAATAGTAGACAGGGGTTTCTCAGTAAGTGGCTACAGCGGAATGAGTTGCAATGGATGGATTGTGGTACATATTCCTACCTCTAACTGTTTGTACCCCCCCCCCCTATTGCACAACCCACTAATGTCTAGAATACTTGACACCACCCCATAGCCTAAGTGGGGAGTGCAGAGTAACAACAAACAACCTAAGGTCACAAGACCGGTCACCAACAAAAGACAAAACAAAGCTCAGGGTGGATCACAACGTCACCACACAGTTTGAGCGCAAACAACGGCCACAAGGCCAGTTCAAGAGTGTACCGTCATACCCCGGATATAAGCGCCACCCGCGGATAAGCTCCTGGCGCTTTTAATTGGCGTGTGGCGCTTATATCCGGTGCTCGATTATAAGCGCACCCCCTGAAGGCTTACGTATTATAAGAGCCACCATTTGTATTAGTTTTTATAAAGTTACTGGAGTCTCTGTAGCGAAACACACTATTTGCATCCTCACTTGATAAAATTTCGACCCTTCACCCTCGCGCGACTCACTACCCCACCCTCGCGCGACTCATTTGACTGCGCGTCCAGTCAGAATGAGCTGTCATGGGGCGAAATGACTCATTCTGACTGTGTGTGTTGGCAGTTTGCAAATTTACGCGAGATTCTTCTTCACACCCACTATGATCTTGACTCGATTGAAATCGCAATGACAAGATGAACATTTTGAAGTGAAAACAACTAGATTTCATATATGTCATTGTATAAGCCCCGGCGCATATAAAATTACTGTATTATAAGCCCACCCCCTAAAAAAAACACGTTTTATTAGTGCCCCCCATGGGGGTATATCCGGGGTATGACGGTATATGCAAATATATACAGTACAAGCAAAGACAAGAGACAAGCACTCACTACTGCAGTCTACTCGACCAAGTCTCAACGAGGCCTAACTGCAGACAGATCCGGCGGTGGTCATAAGGCTGAAGAGCCTTGGTGAAGATGTCTGCAGTGTTGGCCTTGGAGGCCACAAAGTCCAGACGAGCCTGCCCTCGTCTCTGCAACTCTCGAAGGAGGAAGTACCTGACGTCGATGTGCTTCACTCTGCTCTCCAGTCGAGGCTCACGACACAGGAGAATCATCGCCTTGTTGTCAGCAAACAAGGTCGGTGCAGAGCTCGGCCGCTCACCAAGGTCAGTGAGCAAAAAGGTCAACCAGCGTAGCTCCTGAGCAGCAAGGGCTCCAGCGTAGATCTCGGCCTCTGCGGTAGAAGTCGCAACAGAGGAGGACCGAGTAGACCTCCACGAAACAGCTCCAGAACCCAGGCTGAAACAGTAACCCTGCGTAGACCTCTGAGTCTCAACGTCGTCGGCGTAGGAGGAGTCGCAGTGGCCGGTGAGTACAACTGGCTGTGTCCCTCCAAGTACAAGCCCCATGTCTGATGTCACGCCGAGGTACTTCGCCACCCTCTTAGCCGCCGCCCAGTGAACAGGACGGTGTCTCCCAGTCGCTACAAAGCGAGAAAGGATGCTAAGAGGGAAGGCGAGGTCCGGGCGAGTGCACGTCATCAGGTACATGAGGCAGCCCACCAGCTCTGCATAGGGACCACTGGGCTCGAACGGCTCGTCAGGAAAAGGCCGAGTGAGTCTGTGGTCTACAGCAAGAGGAGTGGGTGTAGGAGAAGAGTCCTGAAGCCCGAACCGCTGAAGGACCTGCTGCACCATGTGTAACTGAGTCAGAGTGACGGTGCGAGCGGCTCTATCCCTGGAGATCTGCAGGCCAAGGTAGCGGCGCAGTTCCCCAAGGTCAGTGCAGGTGTGTCTCTTCTGCAGTTCGGACTTCACCTCCGCCAGTCCAACTGTGTCGGCTGTGGCAAAAACCAAGTCGTCAACGTAGACCAGAACGAAGAAAGGTGTGCGCCCACGACGAACAAACAGCGACGGGTCGGTGGAAGACGGCTCAAACATGAGGTTGGAGAGAGTAGAGCGGAGAGTGTCGCGCCACTCACGGGGTGCCTGGTGGAGACCGTAGACCAGTCGTCTGAGGCTCCATTGGGTCCCAGGCGGGAAAGTGCCAGTAAAGCCCAGAGGACGACGCAGCCAGATCTCCTCGTGTAGGCGGCCCTGGAGGAAGGCAGTGGAGAAGTCAAGAGAGTGTAGCTCGTAGTCTCTCTGCGCTGCTACATGCAGTAACACCCGAAGAGTGGTCATCTTCGGGGTGGGCGCGAAGGTCTAAAAGAAGTCAACTCCCTCATAGTGACTGAACCCTCTAGCCACGTAGCGTGCCTTGAAGACTGGAGGAGATCCCGGCGGCCACTTCACCTTGAAGATCCACATGCTGTCAACGATGTTCGCCCCTGGGGGGGGGACCTCGTCAACGTAAGTGCCTGTGGACCTGTAGGAGGCCATCTCTGCGTCCATGGCAGCTCTCCACTGAGAGGCCCAAGGCCCTGACACTGCCTCAGCGTAAGTGCGAGGAGTAGGTATGTCAGGAGCGTCGGGGTCTCCCTCAGGAGCGAGGAGCATAGCATAGAGATGAGGCGAAGCAGCTGCTAGGAACTCTAGCTCAAACTGTCTGTCCTCTAGGACGTCACAGCCAAAGGCAGAATCACCCCCGGCGGACAGAGGACGGACAGGAGGAGCGGCCACAACACGAGTGGCGTAGTCAAGGCGACGCGTGGCAGTAAAGTGACACAAGGGCAGTGAGGACCACGACGGAGGAAGGAGAGGCACAAGGGTCTGTAACAAGAGAGGCGAGAACACGAGAGAGAGTGGGGCGGTACGTGCGGTAGTAGTCAGTGACCGGAGTGGACAGGGAGGCAGTAAGGGACGACTCAGGCGGACGAGGAAGAACAGACTGAGGAGAACGAGGAGGACTAGGACGAAACAACACAGTACGGAGGTCGGTGACAGGTGACGAGGGACGAGCACGAGGAGAACGAGGCGCCCAAGTGTGGGCGAGAGGAGAGGGAGACGGAGGAGACTGAGAATGAGGGAACACAGCCGTAGCCGAGTCCGGAGGAGGAAACGTAGGACCAAACACAGGAAGAGAGGAGGGGAGACCAAGGGTCCGAAGGCCAGTAACAGGGGGCTCCGGCTGCTGCGGCTGCTGCAACTGCTGCTGCTATTGCCGCTGCTGCTGCGGCGGCCCCCGCTGCTGCTGCTGCTGCTGCTCCTGCTGCAACTCCAACCTCTCACGCTCCACCCGCTGCTGAACCTCCAACCTCTCATTCTCCACACGCTGCTGCTCCTCGCGCGCAAGACGAAGACGGGCCTGGTGTCGAGTCGGGTAGGGGTAAGGAGGAGGAGTGGTGTCAGGAGACGACGAAGAAGAACCGGCTCCACCTTCGACAGGACCCGGCTGAGCACCCCCAGAGCAAGTACCCCCTGCGGCAGCACGACTAGTACCTATAGGAGGTGTACCCGCACCCCCAGTCGTGGTGCCTCCAGTGGAACCAGCACCAGCCCCAGACTCTCCAGCTCCAGAAACACCACCAGCTCCAGCACCACCACCAGCTCCAGTACCCTCGGAATGGGCAGCCGCGGCAGGTGCACGCTCAGCACCAATGCCAACACCCCCAGAACGGGCGGCTCCTGTAGGTGCACAAACAGCTCCAACGCCAGCACCCCCAGAACAAGCACCGCCAGAGCCCTCACCTCGAGCACCAACACCCTCAGAGTCCGCAGTGGCCGGTAGAGGAAGCGCTGGCGGCTGCTGCGGAGGCTGTGAGGACGACTGTGGGGAAGGAGGAGAGACCTGGGGGGGTACCGAGGAGGGGGGAGTAGCGTGGGACACACCAGACGGAGCGGGAACAGGGGGGGGTACCGGAGGAGCAGGGGCGGGAGGAGGAAGAGCTGGAGCCAGGAAGAGGGGAGGGGGGGGAACCGGGAGACCTCGACAGGGGTACCCGACGTAGTAGGGGACGGACTCGTCGAAACGGACGTCACGAGAGTCAAAGAACCGGTGGGAGGGAGGGTGGTAAAAGGTGAAGTCAGAGGAGGCCTCTGGGAAACCAAGGAAGACGCAGGGGACGGTGCGAGGTGAGATCTTGTCCGCAGAGGTGTCGCGGACAAGAGCCAAGCAGCCCCGTGTCAGAGTATTATAGCTGATGCATGTTTGTAGGCTATAGTGGGGTAGCACATATGGGGTACAGCTTTCTAGGGTTGTATTTGTACCCAACTCTGACTTAGTCATTTCATTCCTGGTCATTTATTTTCACATGGTATAGAGCGAGTTCCCTGTGGGAACGTTGCCTAGGGCCCACCGAAGCGCGCCCCGAGGCGCGCAACTTTTTTTTTAGCGACCCCTCGAGTCGCCCTTTCCCTCGTGGCCCCGCCGTCCCTCAGACGCGGCCCCGCCACCCCTTCTGATCGCGGCCCCGCCACCCGATCGCGGCCCCGCCGCCACGTCGCGGCCCCGCCGCCCGATCGCGGCCCCGCCGCCAGCTACACAACGGCCCCGCCACCTGCTCGACGCGGCCCTGCCGCCTGCTCTGACGCGGCCCCTGCCGCCTGCTCTGACGCGGCCCTGCCGCTACGACGCGGCCCCGCCGCCTTCTCTGACGCGGCCCCGCCGCCACCTCTTACGCGGCCCCGCCGCCACCTCTGACGCGGCCCCGCTGCCTGATCTGACGCGGCCCCGCCGCCACCTCTGACGCGGCCCCGCCGCCTGATCTGACGCGGCCCCGCCGCCACCTCTGACGCGGCCCCGCCGCCTGCTCTGACGCGGCCTCGCCGCCCGCTACGACGCGGCCCAGCCGCCGACTACAACACGGCCCCGCCGCCCGCTACGCCGCCGGCCCCGCCGCCTGCTCAGCCGCGGCTCCGCCGCCCTCTCTGCCGGCCCCGCCGCTCCACCAGCCGCGGCCCCGCCGTCCCCGCAGCTGCACCTAGCGGCCCTGCTACTTCGGCCCCGCTGCCCCTGATCTCGCGGCCCCGCCACCCTACCTGCAGCAGCCGAGCCGCCCACCTGCAGTAGCCGAGCAGCAGTGCAGCCGAGCCGCCCCGCACCCGAGCCGCCCTGCCGCCGAGCCGCCCGGGAGCCGAGCCGCCCTGCACCCGAGCCGCCCTGCCGCCGAGCCGCCCGGGAGCCGAGCCGCCCTGCACCAGAGCTGCCCTGCCGCCGAGCCGCCCGGGAGCCGAGCCGCCGAGCAGCCGAGCCGCCCTTCTGCAGAGTTGCCCGGCCTGCCCTGCCTGGTGAGCACAGTCCCATTGTCACTGCGTGCTCTTCCCCCACTGCTTGCACTGCTTCGCTGTCGTCGTCATGGCTACCCCTAGTGTCCTAGCTTTTGACGCTGAGGGTCGCGCCATTGACTTTGAGGTCTGGGTAGACGACCTGCAAATGTTTTTACAGTGCGATAGGGCAGACGGCCTCTCTCTCTTTGACCTTACCTCTGGCGCCTCTCCTGCTCCTGCTGCTGATGCTGATCCCACTGTGCGCTCTCAGTGGGCCACCCGCGATGCTGCTGCACGTCTTGCTGTGCGTCGCCACCTCCCTACCTCTGAGCGCGCGCACTTTAGTCAGTACAAGAGTGCTCAGACCTTGTACGACGCTGTAGTTGCGCGCTACTCCTCCCCTGCCACTGCTGCACTGAGCCGTCTCATGCTTCCCTACCTCTTTCCTGACCTCTCTGCCTTTCCCACTGTCGCTGACCTCATTACGCACCTCCGCACTAGTGACACTCGCTACCGCGCCGCCCTTCCTGCTGAGTTCTGCGCTAAGAACCCCCCCCCCCCCCCATGTACATCACTCTCTACTACGTAGTCGCACGCCTCCCTGACTCCCTTCGCGTAGTCAGGGACCACTTTCTCGCAGTCTGTCCCACCACCCTCACCGTCGACGTCCTCGAGAAGGCCCTCCTCGCAGCGGAGAAGAGCATAGTCGCTGTAGGAGCTTCTCGTGGAGACCCTCGCACCCCCATCTTTGAGGGGTGCTCTCCTTCCCCCCTTGCTGCCCTCTGTTGCCTCTGCTGCTGCTGCCGACCTGCTTGGTCTTGAGTCGGTCGGCGCGGCGTCTGCCCCTAGTGGGAAACGTCGCTCTGGCAAGGGCAAGGGGGGCAAGGGCGCGGGTGGAGCTGGAGGGGGCGGTGGCGGTGGCGGCGGAGGCGGCGGAGGGAGTGGGGGTGGCGGCGGGAGTAGTGACGGGGGTGGTGGTGGCGGTGGCAGCAGCGGCGGAGGCGGCGGTGGTGGTGGCAGCGGTGGTGGTGGTGGCAGCGGCGGAGGTGGAGGCGGCGGAGGAGGCAGCGGAGGAGGCGGTGGTGGTGGAGGGGGTGGAGCTGGTCGGGGTGGTACCCAGCAGCGGAGCGGCGGTGGTGGTGGCCAGCGCTCGCAGCAGCAGCAGCAGCAGCGTTCGCGGGACATCCCTCCACCTCAGCAGCTTCGTGAGTGGTACACTCAGCGTCAGAGGGGTGGGGGTACTGGTCCTTGCACCTACGTCCTTCGTTCCGGCGACCGCGCGGGTGAGCAGTGTGGGGGTGCCTACCCCACCCAGCGCTGCTTTGGCCGCCTGACGGACGCTTGGCGTCAGCAGTTCCCCGGGGCTAGTGAGATCCCTCGCTGGGATGAGCTTCTTAGGGCTGGTGTAGCGATCTTTGATCTTGATTTTGATGCTATCCTTGCTGCTATATATGCTGTGACTATTAGTGAGGAGACTGAGGGTTACCGGTGTTTCCAGCCCGACCCGGGCATTGGTACTGCTGCGCTAGGTGCTTGTGAGGCTGCTGCTCTAGGTGCCAGTGCGTCTGCGCTCTCAGGTACTGGTGAGACTGCGCCCTCAGGTACTGCGTCGCCCTCGTCCTCCCTTACTTTCACACTTGACTCTGGGGCTTCTCGCTCCTTCTTTCGAGACCGCACCACCCTTACGTTGCTTGGCCGGCCGGTTGCCGTCTCCGTGGCTGACCCCTCTGGGGGTCCTGTCCTCTCTCACTTCTCCACTGTCCTCCCGTGTCCGGCTGCCCCTTCGGGCACCCTGTCTGGTCTGTACCTTCCCTCGTTCTCTACGAACTTGGTGAGTGGCGCGGACCTGCAGGATGTGGGGGTTCACCAGTTCACTCCTGCGAGTCAGCGGGTGACCCACTGCACGGAGGCACGCACAGGCCGACACCTGGCCACGTTCTCGCGTCGGCCGGGGTCGAGTCTCTACACCCTGACCGTTGAGTCTCCTCCTGTCCCTGCGTCTGGTCAGGTAGCTGCGTCGGGTCAGGTGCTTGCTGCTGCGTCCCGGTCAGGTCCTGAGTCTGCCCCCTGTTCTTGTCGCCTCCTGTCTCACGAGACTCTCCTGTGGCACCACCGTCTTGGCCACCCCTCCTTGCCCCGTCTTCGGAGCATGGCTTCCCGTGTCCTTGTCTCTGGTCTTCCCCAGTCTCTCCCTCCCCTTCCCTCCGGGCCAGGACCTTCCTGTGTCCCCTGTGTCGAGGGTCGCCTCCGGGCTGCTCCTCACTCCTCCCAGTTCCCCCCGACAGAGGCTCCTCTGCAGACGCTTCACATGGACGTGTGGGGCCCAGCCCCCGTCCGTGGGCAGGGTCACGAGCGCTACTTTCTGTTGGTGGTTGACGACTACTCGCGTTACACCACAGTCCTCCCCTTGCGCAGCAAGGGTGCTGTCACTGAGGTGCTGATCGACTGGATCCGCGAGGCTCGTCTCCAGCTCAGGAAGAGCTTCGGCTCGGACTTTCCTGTTCTGCGTCTGCACTCGGACAGAGGCGGAGAGTTCTCCTCGCGCCTTCTGCGAGACTACTGTCGTGCACGGGGGATCCGCCAGACCTTCACGCTTCCGGACTCTCCACAGCAAAATGGGATTGCTGAGCGCCGCATTGGCATGGTCATGGATGTCGCTCGTACGTCCATGATGCATGCGGCTGCCCCCCATTTTCTGTGGCCGTTTGCGGTGAGGAAAGCGGCGCATCAGCTCAACCTTCACCCCAGGGTCTCTCGGCCCGCGATGTCCCCAGTCTTGCTGTGGACGGGGAAGGTTGGCGATGCGTCGGCGTTCCGTGTCTGGGGATCTCGGGCGTTTGTCCGCGACTTGTCTGCGGACAAGCTGTCCCCTCGTGCTGCTCCCTGTGTCTTCCTTGGCTTCCCCACTGACGCTCCAGGGTGGCAGTTTTACCACCCCTCCTCTCGTCGTGTTCTGTCCTCCCAGGACGTCACGTTCGACGAGTCAGTCCCCTTCTACCGCCTCTTCCCCTACCGCACTCCTTCCCTCCCCCCTCCGCCGGACTTCCTTGTGCCGGTTCCCCCCCCGGTAGACCCCCTCCCCCCTCAGGTTCCTGCCCCCTCAGGTGTGTCCCAGGTAGACGCAGTTGACCCGGTCGAGGTTACTGGTGACTCTGGTGCTGCTGCGGGTGCTGAGCCTGGGGGTGCTGACTCTGGGGGTGCTGTGCGCGGGGGTGCCGGGCCTGGAGGTGCTGCTACTGGGGGTGCTGAGCCTGGGGGTGCTGGGCCTGGGTATACTACTGCGGAGGGTGCTGAGCCGGGGGGTGCTGTGCCTGGAGCTGCTGAGCCTGGGGGTGCTGAGTCTGGAGCTGCTGAGCCTGGGGGTGCTGAGCCTGGGGTTTCTCCTGCTGCTGCGTCTCGACGGGAGCCTCTCTCTCCCCAGGAGCTGCGCGAGTGGTTTGCTCGCCGCTGGAGGCGTGCTGCTGGAGCTGGAGCTTCTTCGACCGTCGAGGGTGCTGGTGCTGCCGGTCCCGGAGCTGCTGGGCCTGCGGGTCCTCCTGGAGCTGGAGCTGCTGAGGGTGTTGGTGCTGAGACCACTGCTGTCTGTCCTCTCAGTGGTTCTGCTGCTGGTACTGCTGGAGGTCCTGCCGCTGGAGGTGTTGGTGGCACTGGTACTGTCGCTGAGGGTGCTGGTGCTGTCCCTGCTGAGTCTGGAGCTGCCGCGCGGCCTCGGCCGTACTTCGTTCCGCTCCTGCAGCAGGTTCTTGGTCTTTCTCCTCCGGTAGAGTGTCCACAGCCTGTCCAGTCGTAGTCACTCTTGGAGCCTTTCTCTCCTCTGCCTGCTCCCTCTCCTTACACTGGTCCTACTGGAGGTCTTACTGAGCGTCGTAAGCCTGCGTCTCGTCCCGCGTCGCCTGTTCGTGCTGCTCGCGCTAGTGGTCGCGGTTCGCGTCAGCGTCCTCCTCCTGTCCCTGGCACGCACCGGATGTCTCTGCGTCCGTCCACTGCTCCTCTGCGTGCCCCTTTGCCTTCTCCTCCTGAGTCCTCTCTTCCTGCGCTTGCCGACCCTGAGTCGGACTCTCTTCGTGCTGCCAGTCCTACTGTCACGCGTCTGCTTGCTACTGTCGTCATTGACCCCTCTTTTGAGTCCACTGCTGCGTCTGCTCTTGTCGCTGAGCTCCTCGACTTTGCTGCTCGCTGTCGTCTAGACTACGCTGCTAGTCTTGTTGCTGAGTCTGCGTCTGTCTGTCCTCCGTCCGTCGGGGGTGAGTGTGCTCTTGGCACGGACGTCCTAGAGGACAGGCAGGAGGAGTTACAGTGTCTGGCTGCTGCTTCACCTCATCTCGCGTCTGTACTGCTTGCTCCTGAGGGAGACCCGGATGCACTAGACATCCCGACTCCGCGCTCTTACGCGGAGGCCGTAGAGGGTCCCTACTCCTCTCAGTGGCAGGCAGCTATGGATGCAGAGATGGCTTCCTGGAAGTCCACAGGCACCTACGTTGACGCAGTTCCCCCTCCTGGGGCGAACATCGTCAGTGGCATGTGGATCTTCCGGGTGAAGCGGCCGCCGGGCTCTCCACCTGTCTTCAAGGCGCGGTACGTTGCTCGTGGCTTCAGCCAGCGGCAGGGAGTTGACTACTTTCAGACCTTCTCTCCCACCCCGAAGATGACCACTCTTCGGGTGCTGCTGCACATAGCCGCTCAGCGCGACTACGAGCTTCACTCTCTCGACTTCAGCACTGCGTTCCTGCAGGGTAGCCTGCACGAGGAGATCTGGCTGCGCCGTCCGCCTGGCTTCACTGGGACTTTCCCTCCTGGCACCCAGTGGAGCCTCCGACGGCCAGTCTACGGTCTCCGCCAGGCACCGCGTGAGTGGCACGACACACTGAGGACTACGCTTGCGGCTCTTGGGTTTGCTCCTTCTACTGCTGACCCGTCGCTGTTTCTGCGCACCGACACTTCTCTGCCGCCGTTCTACATCCTTGTGTACGTCGACGACTTGGTCTTTGCCACAGCGGACACTGCTGGACTCGCCTACGTGAAGTCCGAGCTGCTGAAGAGACACACGTGCACAGACCTGGGTGAACTGCGTAGCTACCTTGGCTTGCAGATCACTCGGGACAGAGCACGCCGCACCATTACCTTGACTCAGTCACACATGGTGCAGCAGGTCCTTCAGCGCTTCGGCTTCACGTACTCCTCGCCTCAGGCCACTCCTCTGCCTACTCGCCACTCACTCTCAGCTCTGCCTTCGGATGAGTCCGTAGAGTCGAGTGGTCCGTATGCAGAGCTTGTTGGCTGCCTCATGTACCTGATGACCTGCACACGACCTGACCTTGCATACCCTCTGAGCATTCTTGCACGCTATGTTGCTCCTAGGAGACACCGACCAGAGCACATGGCTGCTGCGAAGAGGGTATTGCGCTACCTGTGCAGTACGTCGGGCATGGGGCTAGTGCTTGGAGGGCGGAGTCCAGTGGTCCTTACAGGGCACGCGGACGCTTCTTGGGCTGACGACCAGGCTACGCAGCGGTCGTCACAGGGTTACACCTTCAGTCTTGGTTCCGGCTCTGTCTCGTGGCGGTCTACTCGCTCGTCTTCGGTTCTCAGCTCCAGTTGTGAGGCTGAGATCTACGCTGGGGCCATGGCTGCACAGGAGCTTCGCTGGCTCACCTACCTGCTGATTGACCTTGGAGAGCCGCCTCGTTCTCCTCCAGTGCTGTACGTAGACAACAAGGCCATGCTGGCCTTGTGTCGAGAGCAGCGCTTGGAGCACAGAACGAAGCACATTGCTCTCCGCTACTTCCTTGCTCGTGAGCTGCAGCAGCGTGGTCAGTTGCGACTTGCGTACGTGGCCTCTGAGGCCAACACTGCTGATGTGTTCACCAAGGCACTCGCGCCTTGTGACCATCAGCGCTTCTGCACCCAGCTGGGTCTTGTGCCTGTCTTGCCTCACTTGCTCTCTTTTTGACTTTACTTGTTCTGTGACATATATATACCTGCTCCTGCTTGTCTAGTTTTATATATATGTCTGTACTCCTGCATGTGAAGTGGCCTCTGGCCCTGCTCTTGTGCTCAAACTGTGTGGTGACTTTGTGATCCACCCTGAGCCTGCTTTGCTTTGCTTTGCTTGACTGGTCTTGTGACCCCTTGTTCTCCCCCACTTTGCCTATGGGGGTGTGTCAGAGTATTATAGCTGATGCATGTTTGTAGGCTATAGTGGGGTAGCACATATGGGGTGCAGCTTTCTATGGTTGTATTTGTACCCAACTCTGACTTAGTCATTTCATTCGTGGTCATTTATTTTCACACCCCGGACACTAAACCTCGACGCAACACCAGGAGGCCCTGTCCAAAGACTGGTCGGTGAAGCCCCTGGCCGAGAGACGCGAGGCCAGAGGTTCAGTTGGTGAGCGACGTACCGAGCCGTGTAGGGCCACAGAAAATGGGGCGCGCGGGCGTGGATCATGGAGGTGCGGGCGATCTCCATGACCAGGCCTAAGCGACGCTCAGCAACCCCATTCTGCTGTGGAGAGTCTGGAAGAGTCTAGGACTGGGTGATGCCCTGCTCAGCACAGAATCTGGCGAGAATGCCGGAGCGAAACTCACCCCCACGGTTGGAGTGGAGACAACTGACACGACGACCTCGAGTACCTTCGGTGGCGAGCAGCCACCGGATCAGCGTAGAAGTCACGTCGGACTTCTTCGCCAAAGGGAACACGGTGGTGTACCGAGAGTAATCGTCAACGACCACCAGAAAGAAACTCTCCCGCTCAGGGCCAAGGCGGGGAGCGGGGCCCCAGACGTCTAAGTGTAGTGTCTGGAAGGGCTCGGTGGCCGGACGAAGGGAGGAGGAGTGGGGAGTGGCGCGCAGCCGACCCTGGACACAAGGACCGCACGGAGGCGCTAGGGACGGCGCGAGCGGCGGGAGGACTTGGGGGAGGCCTAATACAAGACGCTGACTGGACATAGCGCGGAGACGAGGGAGGGAAGGGTGACCAAGGCGGTGGTGCCAGAGGAGGGAGGGGTGGGCAAGCGACCGACACGAGCACGACGCAGCAACTACACCTGACACAGCAACCTGACTGGACCCGGCTACCTGGTGGGACGGGGGAACCTGACGGGCGTCGGTGCGGAAGGTGTACAGACCGGGGCCCGGCTCCTGGCAAAACGTGGCCAAGGGGGCGTACGTGTCACCGTCAACACAGACTGCGGTGTCACCAGAAGGCTCAACCCAGACCCCGACGTGCTGTCTCGCCAGGGTGCCCACACCAACCAGGTTCCTAGAGAACGTAGGAACGTGGAGGCCAGTCAGGGAACCGGAAGGAGCAGCTGGGCACGGGAGTGTAGTGGCGTGAGTCGCAATGACCGGTCCCGAGGAGGGATCAGCCAGTGCTACAGGGACAGGCGCCGGTAGCGGAGAGAGAGTCGTGCAGTCGCGGAAGAAGCAGTGCGACGCTCCTGAGTCCAGTGTGAAGGAGAGGGACGCGTCCGCCGAGGGAGTACCTGTATTAGTAGCTAAGCAAGATCCTACACTAGCACCTACTCTAGCAACAAGCAAAGATCTTAAGCTAGGTACAGGCAAGTACACTGATCCAGGAGCACTATAGTCAACATCAGCATACATGGCATAAGACCTAGCATCATCCATACTCATATCAAAAACATCAATACCACGAGCAAGCAGCGTCCCCCAGCGTGGCGGCGGGGGAGCAGAGGGGCCGTGGTGCAAGCGGTAGAGGTCGTCGAGATGACTGAAGCAGCGTGCAGCAGAGTGGTTGGGGCGGCCACAGTACGAGTCCCGACGAGGACCCGTAAGGATCCAGTACTCACAGGGACCAACGTCGCGGCCGGCCGAGCGCGGTCCCCGATTGGAGGGGGCGCCACTGCGCCCAGTGCTCGGGGGACCCGCAGACCTCCACTGCTGCTGAGGGCCCCACTACTGCGGCGGGCCCCACTCCTGAGGCCCCTGCTGTGGCGGGCGCTGCTGCTGCTGTCCCTGCCGCTGCTGCTGTCCAGGCGGTGGCAGCTGCTGAGAAGTCGGCTGCTGCTGCTACTGCTGCTGGAACCCCTCACCACCAGTGAAAACTCCACCGTCGAGAGGAGGGCTGTCAGGGCCCGAGCCACCCCCACCACCACTCCCACCACCTGCCCCACCGCCGCCGCCACTACCCGCACCACCCCCAGTACCCCCGCCGCCCTTCCCGCCCTTCTTGCCGGCCTTGCCACGTTTCTGTCCACCAGAGACAGAAACAGCCGCCGTCTCCTCAGAGGCAGAAGACGTGGGGGTGGCAAGTGAGGCAGTGAAGGTGGGAAGCTGTGGTATCGCACACCCCTCAAAAAGACGAGGAGGAGGCGCGGAAGAGGCAGAGGCAATAGTAAGGAGGTTACTCTCGATCTTCGAGAGAGAGGTCTCAAGAAGATCGATGGTAAGCTCAGTGGGGTGTGTGAGGATCTAGGATCGAGCTCAGAAAAGAGAGTTTGAATTGAATGATCACCTGGGTACAACATGAGGCTATATATAGGCTCGACACAAGGCAGGTAACCCAGGTGTTACGCGAATGTTCTGAGGGTCGCGAAGCGTCCCGAACACAACCTTCCCGAACTCGGTAGAAAGCAATTCGGTGGCGACCGAATAGCTTGAGTTCGGTGCACGTAACCTGGTTCGGTGCTATAACTATAATAATATATAGGAATGCACCTAACCTAGGAAATCAAGCATATCTATGCAAGATAAATAAAACCCAAGCTAGATATAGCGTAATAAAGTCTAGGCATGCTAGCAAAGCCAGCATAAGCCGTCGTACTCTCACACGTCCTCCCCTCAAAGCTGGGTGGCGTGAGATACACCCTGCTTGACAAGATAGTCCGTGAGAGCACGGCGTGCGTTGCCCATATCAGATTCTGCAACCCAACTGTCCTCAGTGGGGTCGTATCCCTTCCAGCGGATCAAGAAATCGAGGGTCTTGCCGCCGCGGCGTCGATGAGTGAGAACACGCTCCACTTCGTACTCGGGTTCATCCTGTATGAGAACAGGTGGTGGTGGCGGGAGTTGCCGTCCCTGGAACTGTTGGTTGGGGTCCTTGTAGGGCTTCAGTAGCTGAACATGGAAAGCGTTGTAAAGCTTCCACGTATCTGGTAAGCGCAAGCGGAATGTAACTAGTGTCACCTGTGTCTCAACGAGAAAAGGACCACAGAAGCGAGGCCGGAGTTTGGATGGAAGGTGAGACAGGTTCAAGTTGCGCGTGTCAAGAAGCACCTGATCTCCGACTGCTACTGAGTGATCTCGTCGCTGGCGATCGGCATACTGCTTCTGGGAGTTTTGCATCGTGGTGAGATGTCGCTGAGTCTTCTCCCATAGCTGCTGCATGATGGTGACGAAGTCATGTGCGGCTTGGACGTGTGCCGGTGTTGTTGGCTGCTGTGGTGTAAGTGGTTCCCGTCCGTAACACAGGAAAAAAGGAGTTTTCCCTGTGGCCGCATGAGACGCGTTGTTGTAAGCGAACTCTAGGGTCGGTAACTGTGTGTCCCAGTGGCTGACGTCGTCTTTGCAAGCTGTGCGCAGTAACTGTTCAACCACTTGATTGAGTCGCTCTGTCTGTCCGTCAGTCTGTGGGTGGTATGCTGAGGACATCGCCAGTTTAGTCCCCAATAATCCCATGAGCTCCTTCCAGAACTTACTCCTGAATTTGGGGTCTCTGTCTGAGATGAGTGTAGCGGGGATGCCGTGGATGGTGATGATGCGGTTGAAGAAGAGGCGAGCAGTTGCTTCAGCAGTAGTGGTGGCGTTGGTCGGGATGAAGTGACCCATTTTAGAGAACTTGTCGATCACCACGAGTATAGCATCATGCCCTCGTGAGGTCGAAGGAAGTCCCGTGATGAAGTCGAGGCTAACGACTTGCCATGGCTGCTCCGGTACGGGTAGAGGCTGAAGTAACCCTGCTTTTTCTGCTTGCTACTTCATCCGCTTGCACGTGTCGCAAGAGGTGACAAACTGCTGCACGTCTGCTGCCATCCCGGGCCAGTAGTAATACTTCGCTATCCCTGCTAACGTCTTGTTGCTCCCGAAATGTCCCGCGTAAGGTACGTCGTGAAACTCCTCCAATAGGATCTGCCGTAGCGGGGCGTAATTCGGTACCCAAATCTTTCCTGAACCCTTCCTTAGAGCTAAGTCTTTCTCCCACTGTAACAGCTTCTGTTTCTCTACCGTTGCTATCTCGCCGTCCACGGAGTACCCATGTTGGAATAGACCCTTGAGCAGAGGGTTCATCCCATCGAGTTGGATGCCTGCTACATGTCCTGGGCGGCTCAACGCGTCTGCCTTGTTGTGTGGCTTGGGCTTGTAGACGATGTCGTAGTGGAAGTGAGTTTCCAGGAAGTCCACCCACCGCACCTGTCGTCGTGAGAGCGTCGGCTGCGATTTTAGGTATTTGAGACTGCAGTGGTCAGTATAGACTGTAGTCTTGGCTCCCTCTAGGTAACACCTCCACGCCTTGAAGGCTATGACTATCGCTAAGGCTTCCTTGTCATGGATGGGGTAGTTCAGTTCTGCTCAGTGTAGCTTCTTACTGAGGTAGGCGATGGGCTGCAAACCGCGTCCGTGATCCTGCATCAGTACTGCTCCGACTGCTTGGTCACTAGCGTCTTCTTCCACCACGTAGTCCTTATCTGGATCTGGTAGGATGAGTACTGGCGCTGTAGTCAGTGCTGTCTGTAGCTGCTCCATGGCTTGCTGATGAGGCGTATCCCATTTGTAGGGCGTATCCTTTTTCAGTAGGTCGGTTAGTGGCGCTGCTATCTTAGCGTACTACGGCACGAACCTGTTGTAGTAGTTGGCGAAGCCTAGGAACTGCTGCAACTCCTTCACGTTCTCCGGTACTTTCCATTTCTTGACGGCTTCGATTTTCCGCGGGTCCACGTGTACGCCCTAGGCACTCACCATGTGCCCGAGAAACTGCACCTTCTTCAGGGCGAAGTCGCTCTTCGACAGCTTCACGTAGAACTTGATGTTCCGCAGGATCTCGAACACCTTCCGCAGATGCTCCACGTGCTCCTTCATGTTCTTGGAGTAGATAAGAATGTCGTCCAGGTACACCACTACGCACTCGTCCAGTATGGGTCGTAAGATGTGATTCATCTCCGCCTGGAACGTTGCTGGTGCGTCGCAGAGTCCGAACGGCATCACCAAGTATTCATAAGAGCCGTATCTGGTACGGAACGCCGTCTTGTGGACCGAGTTGTCTGCCATCTTGATCTGCCAGTAACCCGATCGTAGGTCCAGCTTCGAGAATACTGTTGCTCCACGCAGTTGATCGAGTAGGTCGTCTATGCGCGGTATGGGATATTTGTTTTTTATTGTCTGTTTGTTCAGTGCGCGGTAGTCGATGCACATCCTTAGACTGCCGTCTGGTTTTGGAGTGAAGAGGACAGGTGCACCGTAGGGAGAGGTGGATGGGCGGATCAGTTGTCTGTCCAGTAGATATTCTATCTGTTTCTTCATGTCTGTCAGTTCGGTCGGACTTAGTCCGTATGGTGCACGTGAGACGGGTTTCGCACCTGGTTCCTCCACGATCTCGTGCTCGTGGGTGCGTGCTGGAGGTACGCCTACGGGTAGGTCGTCGGGCATTATATCCTTGTACTGCTCCAAGACCTCCTTCACTGCTGCAGGTAGCTCCGAACTCGGCTTCTCCTCCTCTGCTGCTGCCATAACCAGTGCGAAGTATCCCGTGTTACTCTCGTTCACAGTCCGTTCGAACCGTGTCAATGTCGTTTCAGGAATGCTCCCTGTATCCGTCCAGCTTCGCAGCTCCACTCGTTTCCCGTTGTTGTAGATGCGCGCCTTCCTGCTGACCCAATCGATCTGGGGGTTGAACCGCTTCAGGAAATCTCGCCCCAAGATGAAATCTAAACCCTTGATGTTCGTGATCGGCAATGTCGGCTTCCACCTCAGCGCCCCTATGTGCAGCTGCAGTGATGCTTCGCCGTGGATGGGAAGTTTCATACCGTCCACCATTGTTGCCGAGAACTTGGTCTCTTCCGGAAATTCTCCAATTTTCTCCAAGGTCCCGCGGTCGCACACTGAGTGAGACGCACCGCTGTCCACCAGTGCCTTGAGGCGTCGCCCGTTGCAGATCACCTCGAGTAATAGTGGTTGTTGCCGCTCCGAGTAACCATAGATGGTCTCGCTTATAGGATCGTAGGGTACGTCGAATAGATCATCCCTCGGTCCTGCGCTCGAAGCTGCTGATTCCATTTCAGTTTCCAACTGAGCAGGGTTAGAAGGATTTATCCGAGGCCGATTCAGCTTCGTCTTGGCCTGGAACCTTCTCTTAAGCCTTTGCAGCTGTGTAGGCTTCACCTGTGGGCAATTGGGAGCCTTAACACTATGCTGCGGGGAGAGAATATGAACTCCTTGGAACGCACGACCCTTTTCAACGCTCCGGAGTGGTTTGCCCAACTTCGCAGGTACCTGAATATTGTCTGAAGGCTTTTTCTTGGCCTTGAAATCTCCCCTGAAATTTTTAAAGGCTTGAAAACCTCGAGAGAAAATATTCTTACTCTCGGGGGTGTTCGGCTGGAGTTTCCCGGTCGGTGCAGAGTCTTGTTTCGCGGAGCCTCCATTTGTCTCGGCGATTTCCCCTGTTGTCGGCCGGTCGTGGCGTTTTAAATTCGCGCCATCATGTCCTCCTTTTTTTCGCCATCGTGGATGTCGCACTGTTGTTGCCCTGCAGCTCTGCTCGTACTATCTTCAACTTCCAACACGCCAAGAGTCGATGTCCTGCTGCGCCGCAAAATTCGCACCTCTCATATTTTGTGGGCCGCTGCTTCGCGTCGATCTTGTCGATATCCATCGGGTCGGCGGTCGTGGGTGGTGCCGATCGCTTCGTGCCAAATGATCGGTTCGGCACGTGGCGTCGTGTCTCGGGTTCACATCGCATCAGCGCATCGAATCTCTCTGCTGCACACACCAAGTCGCGGTAATTGTTGTAGTTCGCGGCAATCACTTGTCGGTGGACCTCCATCTTTAGCCCCTCAGTATACGCTTGGATTTTTTCCCCTTCGGTCAGGTCGGTAATTCGGTTGAAGAGGCTCTCCATCTGCTACGTGTACTATGTTACACTGCCGAACTGTTTATGCCGATGAATCTGCTGCCGCGCCATGTAGCTGGAGTTGATTGGTTCGAAACGTTGAATTAAAGCTTCCCGAAACTGCGTCCATGACCCCTCGCCTCGGATCTTATCGTTGTTGTAAATCCACTCGAGCGCCGGGCCTCGTAACAGTGTCGCTGCGAACCGAATCCGCATTGCATCGTGTGTCGGGGTCGTAAAGCCAACGGACTCGAAGTAAATTTCGAGGGTCGCAACGAATCGACGGACGTCGGTGTCTCTAGCATTCGGATTGAATGTCTCCGGTAGCCTCAGACGTGCCGCCTCAAGATTCACTGTAGCTGCTGCCGCTGCTGCTGGGTGAAGTGTCAGTGTCGCTGCTGCTGCTGCTGGCGTCGCTGCTGCATTCGCTGCTACGTTCGCTGCTGCTGTGGCGGCTACCAACAGGTTCGCGAGAAGCTTCTCTATTCCCTGGAGTGCCGCTCGCGTCTAGTCCAGGCCGGTGTGTAACTCCGTAATTTTTCGTACCGAATTATCACCGTTTTCCTCCATTTGGTGATTTACAGGAAAATGTGCGACGAAAATAATTGAATTCTAGGCGCTGGTCATCTTACTGTGAGTCGAATCGACTGTAGAATTGACGAGCGCTGATTCTGTAGGTCGCGTAATTCTCCCTTAGTTGAAATTCGCGTCCGATCTCGGCCGTTGAGAAGAAATTCGATCCGACGCTCCAAATTCCAACCCTTTTGGTCGAAATTCTCAGGGCCGTTGAGATTCGAATCGATCCGACGGTCGAAATTCCAACTTTTTCGCCACTGGACCTGAGGAGTGTTCGAAAACCGGTTCGAGGGGGACGTTAGAAAAAAGCGCGGAACTGGTTTACGTACCCGAAATCGGCGCTTTCCGTCGTCGCCCCCGCGGTTTTAAAATCTAGGTTTTAGCGGTAGAAAAACTTCGCTTCGAACAGGCTCTGATACCAAGTGTGAGGATCTAGGATCGAGCTCAGAAAAGAGAGTTTGAATTGAATGATCACCTGGGTACAACATGAGGCTATATATAGGCTCGACACAAGGCAGGTAGCTCAGGTGTTATGCAAATGTTCTGAGGGTCGCGAAGCGTCCCGAACAGAACCTTCCCGAACTCGGTAGAAAGCAATTCGGTGGCGACCGAATAGCTTGAGTTCGGTGCACGTAACCTGGTTCGGTGCTATAACTATAATAATATATAGGAATGCACCTAACCTAGGAAATCAAGCATATCTATGCATGATAAATAAAACCCAAGCTAGATATAGCGTAATAAAGTCTAGGCATGCTAGCAAAGCCAGCATAAGCCGTCGTACTCTCACAGGGTGCTTCAGAAGAAGCGCGTCACGGGCTGTGGCGAGGCGGTCAAGGAGGCGAGTGACTAGCCAGTGAATAGTGAGCCACATAGGGGGCGGGGCAAGGGCAAGCTGGTCCTCAGTGCAAGCAGCGCGAAAGCGAGCGTCAAGAGAGCGCAGGTGGGTAGCGAGGTCAGAGACAGTCTCAAAGGAGGCGAGGTCAGGGTAGATAAAGGGTACGAGGAGGCGACTGAGCGAAGCAGAGGAGGGAGTGGAGTAGCGAGCAACAATAGCGTTATACAGATCTGCAGCAGACTTGACCTGAGCGAAGTGGACTGCCTCTGTCGGGGGGAGAAGGTCGGTCAGGGCGAGGCAGGCAGCGGCGTCAAGAGACTCCCACACGTCACGAGCGAGGAGCTGGCGCTGGTAGTCGGCCTCCTGCTCAGAAGTAGGCAGTGGGGTAGTGGGCAGCGGCCGAGGCTGCAGAGGGGCGGTCAGAGTGCCGGACGCGTGTGCGAACAGGTGCACGCCATCCTGCCACTGGCTCTTAAGGTGGCGCTGCGCCTGCGTAAGCCACGTACTAAAGTCAATAGGTCTCCCCTCAGGGTCAAAACGAAGTACTCGGGAGGTCGCCATAGGGGGCGAAACTGAGAGAGCGCGGCTGCCAGCCGCGGGAGGGGGGAGACAGTCAGTAACGTGTGGGCAGGCGGGGAGGCATGCAGGTGGGTAGGTGGGCGGCGCAGTGCGCTGGCTGGTGGGCGGCGCAGTGCGCTGAATGGTGGGCGGCGCGGCGCGCTATGGGGCGTGCGGCACGGCGTACTGGGTGGCGGGCGGCGCGGCGGGTCGACGGGCGGGCTGCGCAGCTGGTTGACGGGCGGGCGACGCGGCGCGCAGGCCTACGGGCGGCGCGGCGGGTCGACGGGCGGGCTGCGCAGCTGGTCGACGGGCAGGCGACGCGGCGCGCGGGCCTACGGGCGGCGCAGCGGGTCGACGGGCGGGCTGTGCGGCGAGGCGACGGGCGGGCCGACGGGCGGGCTAGGCGACGGGCGGGCCTACGGGCGGGCTAGGCGACGGGCGGGCCTACGGGCGGGATAGGCGACGGGCAGGCCTACGGGCGGGCGAGGCGACGGGCGGGCCTACGGCCGGGCTGCGCGGCTAAGCGACGCGACGCGCGGGCCTACGGGCGGCGCGACGCGCGGGCCTACGGGCGGGTGGCGCGGTGGCTAGGGGACGGGCCGCGCTGCAGGTCGACCGGCGTCGTGGCGCGTTAGGGGGTAGCTGGCTGGCTGGCTGGCGGCTTAGGGCTTAGCGCGCTAGCGCGCTGGCGTGTCTGGCGAGCTAGGGAAGGAACTAAACCCTAAACATAGGGCCTAGGAGCGAGGAACCTAGCTGATACCATCTCAGTAAGTGGCTACAGCGAAATGAGTTGCATTGGATGGATTGTGGTACATATTCCTACCTCTAACTGTTTGTACCCCCTACTGCACAACCCACTAATGGCTAGAATACTTGACAGGTTTGTCTATTATCCGGGTGCCTCTTATAAACAGGTTAGCCTCATTATAAGACACCTATTTGTTTTTACGAGTTAAGCCAGTGTAGGGGTTAGGGGCAAATGCATAACGAGGGTCCAATACGTCCCACTCCGGGTCGTAGTCAAGCACAAGCTCCGCGACGGTGGCATCATTGTGGTTGCGGTGCTGCCAGCATTTAACAATATTCTGAAACCTAAACCTACAGCCTCACTACATTCCATACCGGTATCTGGAAAATGGAGAACGATAAACTAGATATCGCTTTAATAGACGAACAGGGTCACTAGGGAGCAAAAACACATCACCGTATTTGATAACTTCCCTCATTCCAAAAACGGGAAATTAGAACTAGCTCGCAGGGGCTCTAGCTAAGAAAATACAGAAAACTAGGAAAGAGCACGCGTAGCACACATAGACATGGGCGTGGATGCATGTGAGTCACATGCAATTGTAGCCCTTGTATGAGTTAGATGCACTTGTAGCCCTTGCAGCTTCGGACGAAGGGAATGCAGATGCGGCCTGGGCAAGACTTGAGAGAGCAGGCACGACGCTTCTTCTGGCACTTTGGAGGGTTGGGGGCTGTTGGCAGGGCAGGAGGAGGGGAGGACAAGGTGAGAGTGATGTGATTGGATGCACGAGGCTGTGTATGTGTGTGTGTGTACATGCGTGAAACTCTCGAGCACGTTCAAGGACAAGCACGCACACACACACGCACGCACGCACGGACGCACGCACGCACGCATGCACGCACGCACGCACGCACGCATGCACGCACGCACGCACAGGGAAGGGCCACAGGGGCAAGGGAACTTGCAGCTGCTACTCTCCAAGCACATCAACACGGTTAGGGCAAGAGAGCTGCTAGCAGACACGATAATGGATCGGCCGGGAGAGGATCAAGGGCATGGGGTCAGGCTAGTCAGTTTGAAGGGAGTGGGGGCGGGGGATTGGCTTCACGCGGTGCCAACGAGATCTGACCTTACATTTGCCCCTGGTCAGTTCTCGTTAGCACTTGGGTTCCGCCTCGGTATGGCTATGCCAGTTACAGTCAAGTGCCCCTGCAAGAGGGACAACTCCGACATCGACGACACGAGCCTAGCTAACCACCTGCTACGGTGTGGAGAGGGAGAGGATGTGGTACGGACACACAACGCTTTGGTTTATGCGGCCCTGCGAATGGCACGGGAGGCGGGGTTCAACACTTTCCACGAGACCGCGGCTTTCTCACCCCCTGTCCTCCGCAAACGCGCGGACTTGGCCTTCCAGGACCAGGAATCTGCAGAAACCTGGGTCACCGATGTCACTGTAACGGACCCGGTGCTTCAGAAGCGGGACCCAAGGGTTCGGAAGTCGCCAGGGTGGGCAGCCAAAGAGGCTTCTGAGAGGAAACACCGCCTCTACGAGAGCCGCCCGGACTACGTGGGGTTCCTGGGAATGGCAGTCGAAACGTATGGGGCACTGGCGGCAGACACGGTCCAGTTCCTCCGTCTGCTGGCCGTGGCAACTGCTAAGCAAAAAAAAAAGACAGGGGCCGCTCACTACCACAGCATCCAGGCTCAACGCACACTATCGGCAGCGCTGGTCGGTGATGCTGCAACGCTCCCAGGCCATCTCCTTCCTCAACAAATCGAACATGGCAGCAGAAGCGGCGTACCCTCAAGCATGTTCTCTCCCCCAACCATGTTCTCTCCCCCAACCATGTTCTCTCCCCCAACCATGTTCTCTCCCCCAACCATGTTCTCTCCCCCAACCATGCTGTCTCCCCCAACCATGCTGTCTCCCCCAACCATGCTGTCTCCCCCAACCATGCTCTCTCCGCCACATTCATTTATTAACCTCAACTCACACGAGCTTAAGTGCCGTGTGTGGAGACAGATACGGTGCCTCACAAAACATTCCTCAAACAACCTCGCATCCGCACTGTCCCCCTCCCTCCTACCCACCTCCCTTACGTCACTATATCCTCATATGCTTCCCTGTTCCTCTTTTCTCACCCTCTCAATCGCACAGAAGGTGAAAATGAGTGCAACATAGTAACTCAAAACCTCCCTTCACCCTCTGTCTTACCTGCACGAGAGCACGTGTCACAGAAGTCAGAACAGGCACGGCAGAAGGCTGTGCCGGAGTGCTGCACCACCTCACACTTCCCGTAACCGCATGGCGTTGCATTGTGATTGACATAACTGCCAGACAGTGAAGACCAAGCAGCAGGAGGAAAGGGGGGAGTAGGCAGGCGGCAGGAGCCGGCGGGGAAGGGTTTGGGAAGATAGTAGGTTTAGGTCTTCTGTGATGGGGAACATGACACGGCAAGCAGGGGCTAAGCAGAGGCTGGATGTCGAAGCTATCAAGAGGAGCAGCAGCGGGGACGATGCAGCTTCGTGGTGAGGCAAGAGTGGCAATCACCGTAGGGAGGAGTTTAGAGGACAGACCGTACCGAGGACCTGAGGCCATGTGTGAATGAGATGCGGAAACGAGGGTTGAAGGGGAGGAAGAGAGGGGCGGCTGACAGGTACTGCAGATTGAGCATGGCGCCCATGGAGGCCGGGACGGAACCCGTGAGTGTTGGTATGCGAAGGTCACTGCGTGAGGGTTGACCATCCATGGTGATGTGCATGGTGGCAAATGGAATGTTGCATGGTGGCATGTGTTAGGGTGCATGGTGGCATGTGTTAGGGTGCATGGTGGCATGTGTTAGGGTGCATGGTGGCATGTGTTAGGGTGCATGGTGGCATGTGTTAGGGTGCATGGTGGCATGTGTTAGGGAAAAAGCATGCATAGCACACGTGGATGCATGTGAGTCAAATGCACTTGTAGCCCTTGCAGCTGCGGACGAAGGGAATGCAGATGCGGCCCGGGCAGGACTTGAGAGAGCAGGTACGGCGCTTCTTCCGGCACTTTGGAGGGTTGGGGGCTGTAAACAGGGCAGGAGGAGGGGAGAACAAGGTGGGTGTGATGTGATTGGATGCATGAGGGTGTGTATGTGTGTGTGTACCTGAGTGATACTCTCAAGCACATTCACGGACAAGCACGCACACAGACACACAGACAGACGCACGCATGCACGCACGCACACACAGAAACAGACAACCCTTCCCCCCCCCCTCCCCCACCACACACACACACACACAGACAACCACGTGGTGCAAGCACGCGGGTGCAAGCACGTGGGTGTGAGCAAAGCATGCACACTTCATGGATCGTACTCTGTGCTGACCCTCCATCTCACCCTTCATTCTCTCTGCCAACCATGTTCTCTCCCCCAACCATGTTCTCTCCCCCAACCATGTTCTCTCCCCCAACCATGTTCTCTCCCCCAACCATGTTCTCTCCCCCAACCATGTTCTCTCCCCCAACCATGCTGTCTCCCCCAACCATGCTGTCTCCCCCAACCATGCTGTCTCCCCCAACCATGCTGTCTCCCCCAACCATGCTCTCTCCGCCACATTCATTTATTAACCTCAACTCACACGAGCTTAAGTGCCGTGTGTGGAGACAGATACGGTGCCTCACAAAACATTCCTCAAACAACCTCGCATCCGCACTGTCCCCCTACCTCCTACCCACCTCCCTTCCGTCACTTTATCCTCATGCTTCCCTGTTCCTCTTTTCTCACCCTCTCAATCGCACGGAAGGTGAAAATGAGTGCAACATAGTAACTCAAAACCTCCCTTCACCCTCTGTCTTACCTGCACGAGAGCACGTGTCGCAGAGGTCAGAGCAGGCACGGCAGAAGGCTGTGCCGGAGTACTGCACCACCTCGCACTTCCCGTAACCGCATGGCGTTGCATTGTGATTGACATACCTGCCAGACAGCAAAGACCAAGCAGAAGGAGGAGGTGGGCGGCAGGAGCCGCCGGGGAAGGATTTGGAAAGATAGTAGGTTTAGGTCTTCTGTGATGGGGAACATGACACGGCAAGCAGGGGCTAAGCAGAGGCTGGATGTCAAAGCTATCAAGAGGAGCAGCAGCGGGGACGATGCAGCTTCGTGGTGAGGCAAGAGTGGCAATCACCGTAGGGAGGAGTTTAGAGGACAGGCCGTACCGAGGACCTGAGGCCATGTGTGAATGAGATGCGGAAAAGAGGGTTGGAGAGGAAGAGAGGGGTGACTGACAGGTACTGCAGATTGAGCATTGCGCCCATGGAGGCCGGGACGGAGCCCGTGAGTGTTGGTATGCGAAGGTCACTGCGTGAGGGTTGACCATGCATGGTGATGTGCATGGTGGCAAATGGAATGTTGCATGGTGGCATGTGTTAGGGTGCATTGTGGCATGGCGCAGCAAGGATGAACCATGGGAGGATGGTCACGGGGAGAGGTGCGATTAGCAGGAGAAGAGATGCAAGGGGCAAATGAGACCATGCAGTGAGAAAGGGTGAGTGAGAGGCATGAAGAACATTAAAGTCATGCAACTAGGGCTGGCCTTGACATTCAAGGAAGAAAAGAGGAGAGACGCCTTTCGATTTTTGACATGCGCGCAAAGTTTTCAGGGCTGTTCTGCACACGCTACACATGCATTTTGTTCCCAGGACGCATAAGGTCCCATCTTGTATTTGCCAAGTCAGGATTACAGGCAAAGGAGACTTTGCATTTCAGTGCTGGCGGTAGGAATGTTGCCGGTTAGCAAAGTGTAGCTTAGATCACTGGAAGAAGCGAGAATCGGGAACGAGAGCGAGGGAGGGTGAAATGGAGGGAGGGGAATAAGGTGAAGATGACACTTTGTCCTTTTCAAACTGCACTGCTGGCATCGGTATTCAACACAGGAGCACGGGTATTCACAAACACTCTAGAAAGCCCTTGAAACTGCGATGTCACCTGCACCACACAGCTTGAGGGTATGGAGAGTAACCGTGGATTACCTGTTGGACTCCCACATGCTGGTACCTATCAACACACGGGGCCTGCCCCTCATGTCTCCTCGTTCAGGACTTGGCCACGTTTCTCACTCAAGATGACTTTCTGCAGAATATTAGTACACTCTGGTTTGAGTGAAACACACAGGTGCATGTGTGAGTGAAGTGCACAGGTGTGCGAGAGAAGGAGGCATACAGGTAGGTGAGGGAAGTGAGAGAGGTGATGGAGGCAGGGATGCTGCCTGTGAAGTTATTGTGGCTCAGCCTCCTATGAAGATATGGGTGGTGGGGGAAGGGAGGGGAGGAGATGAGGTGGTTTTGGAAGACGGATGGTGGGGGAGGGGAGGGGTGGAGGCGGGGTGGTAACCTGGATGCACACAGACAGACAATCATTGTGCACGAGGGTGCACGTGGGTGCACGAGGGTGCATGTGGGCATCATGCGAGGTACCAAGACTTGTTAACATCGCAGGCGCACTAATGTTGACCGGTACATGCCCATGCAGTCACATGCTCACGTGATGTCACGCTCGCAGCTCTAATGAGCTTCGTAAAAAGTAACTCATGCAGTCGCATGCACTCATGCGCTCACATATGCTCCACTTGCACCCGGATGAAAGTTGAGATGCCGTCTGAAAATCTGTTGTTGCTCAGATCCCTGACGTTGCCAAGGGAGGGAGTCACGTGGGCGATACAAACGGATGGAGGAGATGGGGAGAAGGGGATGTTGCAGGGCCCTCGGACAATCGTTGTCTAAGTTTCCCCACTCGCTTCACAACACAACGCACCAGTTGGGCCTTTGAGAAATTTCGACCGCAATCTACCCTACAGACCACTGCTCCCATGCGCATCCATGCTGCAAGTGTCTCTAGCATGAGTTTCCCCGTGCATGCGCACACTAGAGAGGCCGGTGGGCTTGCATGCACCACCTACAGCTTACGTGCCTCATGATTCATGCCTCTCTGCTTGCTGAGGCATGCTGTAAACATCACATCAAGTACCAGAGCACAACTCACAAATATGATAAGGATTCCATAGCACTCAAGCTTCGAGGGATTGGAGATTCCAATGCGTTGCTGCCAAGCCTCCTGCCAGATAACCATTGGGAACAGGGGGGAAAGAAGGAAGGAGAGGAAAAAATGACGAGGGAAATGGAGGAAGAAGAAGGAGGAGGGCGCAAGAGGAGGGAAACTGCTCCACCAGGGCTGGTCGGTTGCTGGTCCGTTCCGTCAGCACTTGTCGGTTGCTTTGCAGCGGGGGCAAGCAGTGAGAGATCTCACCAAGCTGAACATGACCACCCAGTTTGAAAACCCGCCGGTGGGAGGCCCGGACTGGGCCCTTTTCCCAGGGTACTGCTGTGCAACTCTGGAGGCAGGCTTGGAACTCACGAGGAAGAAGATTGTGCTTGAGATGTCTCAGAAACAATCTTCTTTCACGTGTCGACCCTCGAGCCAGGCCTGGAACTCCAGTAGCGATGAAGATAGAAGTGACATTAATGATGACTCTGTCGAAAGAACTTAGTATCTAGGACGTTAGGTTTAGCGAAAGTGGGAAATGTAGCAAGAGGAAGAAGGGGTTGCATTGAAAGAAGCGAGGAAGAAATACAAGAAAGCACTCAATGAAGGAGGTACACTACCAGCAGGGACTACACCACACTACAATCTAAGCTATATATATAAAACATATATATTTGACGCACCCAAAAAACAGCCTACAGCATAGACTAGACATGAGCAACGGGCAAACTCTAACATGTTTGCGGCGAACCTTCACAAACAGGCGGGTGTCGCTGGCACTGGCACGACTCCAGAAGGTGCGAGGTCGGTGGGACGGACGACAAGGCAGCGCGATGGGGCAGCTCGACCGACCTCGCAAAGTGTTTAATGACCTCTCCAGCCCATACGACGACACCCCGACTCCGGAGAAGTCTGCCTATGCGGCTTTAACCGTCACCAACCCGTCACCAGACAAGACACGCTCACCGGAAAGAAAACCCTTGGGCTGCATCTGGAGTAACCCAGTCCAACGAGATTTCGCACTGCTCGCAGCCCCCCTGTCCGCCAGAGGTAGGTGGATTTCTTTGCCATGGCAGTAGAGACATATGGCTGCAACGCACCTGGGACCCTCGCCTTCATGCGCCTGGGTGCTTGATGCGCCTGGCGCCCAGGCACATCAAGCACTGGCAGAGGTGGTTGGTGGCACTACATCAGGGGCAGGAACTGGCCCCTCGCCTGCTCGCTGAGGTGCACGCGGCCCTGGCGGCACAGCACAAGCCCATGATCGCCCTGCCCATGACCAAAACCCTGCAGCTCGGGGATTCACTGCACCACGTGCCTCCAGCCCAGGCTCGAGCTGCCCTAGAGGTCCCTAGTCACCTCGGTTGTATGCCCTGCCACGTACCTGCATGTTTCGCCGTTGATTGTTAGGAAGGACTGTTTTAAAAAGGAGCAGGGGGTGGGCGTGCAGAGAGGAAAGCCCACTTAAATTTAAAACTAATCTATGCAGGGAGTTGGGGACATGCAGTGGAATGAAGGCATGCAGGGAGGGGAGGGGAGGGCGCATAGCGAGGGAAGCACGTACAGAGCGGTAAGGCTGTTGAGGCCCGAGATGGAAGGGGGAATGACGCCTGACAGGTTGTTGTTTGAGAGATCGCTGAAGGGACCGTTGGTGTGGGCGAGAGAGGGTGACAGGTCATGAGTGGGGGGACGAACAGACGAAGTGTGTGTTCAGCCTTGGCACACCAGGCAGGAGACAGCAGCTTCTGCCGCAGCAGCCTCACTGGACCTGAATCCCTCACAAGCCACAAAGCATACCTGCCCCTCTCATATTGCAGTGCACCACTGCCGTTGCATTGCAGTGGCGGACAGTGCACCCACCTGCACATCGCACTCTCCCTCACTCACAATGCATGTATCGAACGTATGGCTCACAGGTTTCAAAGTAGACAGCTTTCATTGGTAAGCCGTCTCAACACTCTCATCAAGACAGCACCATCAATTCTCAGCGTCTCTCCAATCACGCTCCAGGTGACCTACAAGTCCAGAAGTTCAGCCCAAAGCCACTTCGACGTTTCGTCTCTGTTTTTTGAGAATTCTCAGAAAACAGTTTCGGCATGCGGATGGAGAGAAAGGTGTCAGATGAAGGGCGTAGTGAGATATCACATGTGTGGAGTTGATAAAGCGGAGGTCCCATACAGGTTGCTTGCTCTAGACGAAGGCGTATTTCCGTATGCTTGTACTCATCTTGTGATGCGGCCTCGATGTTCCTAGGCTCGACGTACAGGCAGAGAGGAAAGGACAGGGAGAGAGGAAAGGACAAGGAGAGAGGAAAGGACAGGGAGAGAGGAAAATCCAGGGAGAGAGGAAAAGACAGGGAGATCCCCCCCGCGGAGAGGCCTGACGAGGTTGTTTCTGTTTGAGAGCTGCCTGATGGTTTGTACCTTTCAGGTGGGCAACAGTGGGCGGCAGAGAGCGGCAGAGGGCGCCAGAAGGCACCGAATGAGGGGACAGCTGGCAGAAAACAGCAGATTGGAGCAGCGGCTCCAGTATTCCCTAAATCCTCACAACCGCAGAACCTACCTACCACTCCCACACCGCAGTGCACCACAGGCTTTGCAACGCAGTGCAAAACTGGCATTGCATTCCTTGCAATGGCAGCCTGGCCACCCACCTGCACATCGCACTCCCCCTCACGCACATTGGATGAATCACATGGCTCACAGGGTTTCTACATGGACGAGCTCCCTCAGGGTGGTGGCGATCGGGCCGAATATGGCGTTGTTGGATAGGTCCCTGGGTGATGTGCGGTGCAAATGGATGCAGTGCAACGGGGAGAGGGGGGGAAAGATGGTGGGGAAGAGTGGAAGGTGGAGAGATCAACTGGGAGCAAGGAAAGGAGGATTTCTTGGGGAGGGAGGGGAGGCTCAGGGATGTGAATGAATGAGGTGGGGAGGGAGAGAGGTGTGTGGGAGAGTATGGGTGGGTGGATGGAGAACAGGAGTGGTTTCACGCACAGTCCCTGCAGATTGGGAAGTGAGGAGACGACGTCGAGGCTGCCAGTGAGAGAGTTGTGGGAAAGGCGACTGGAGGGCAGATGGGGCCAGGAGAGAGGGGTAGGCGTGATGAGTGGGGCAGGAAGAGATTGGTGCATGTGAGACGTGGTGAGAGCAGCAGGCGTTGGGTGAGAGGGGCAGGCGTTGAGTGAGAGGGGTAGGAGACGAATGGTAAATGTGAGGCGTGGTGCGGTGTGGTGAGTGTGGTGGGGCGTGCACCTGAGGAGCAGCATGAGTTTGAGAATTCTCTAAAGCGACTTGAATACATACAGCGATGCACGTGCTTAGGAGATGCAACGTTTTCAACACCATTTTCAAGATTTTCAAAAGCCACTTGCAAAGTTGCATGAGCGCATGGCAACATGGAAGTGAAGTTGAGCAAACGAGAGCTTCTGTACAGCCATGAAAGCTTCTGCAGCAGAGAAAACGTGCTTGGAATGGATCCCTCAAGCTTGTTGTCGTTCAGGTAGCTGGAATGGGGTGAATGGCACAGGATGGCATGGAGTAATTTAGACATAACAGAACACATCAGGAAGTTATCTGCACAACGAGGGTTGTTGCGAATTCTCAAAACTCTCACATGAAAATGATCGACGTGGTAATCATCTTTCTCTCACATTTGTGTGGTTAACACTGATCAGCACCTTTCTCACTACCCCCTCCGTGCTCACTCACTTGCTCGTCCCCCTCTCTCTTTCCATCCCTCCCCCCCTCCCTCACAGGTCACAGAGGTTCGTCAAGGCGCCTATAGAAGTGGGTATGGCTCCTGACAGCGTGTTTTTGCCAAGCATGCTGGGCGAGGAGGAAGAGCAGGAAGGAGGAAGAGGGTTCAGAAGAGAGGAGAGACGGGACGTGGAGGTGTGTCGCGGAAGGCGGTACAGAAAGAAGGAGAGTGGTGATGAGAAATTGAGACGAGAGCTGGCATGTGGTGGGATGGCATGGCATGGACAGCATAACATGATGGATTGAAAGACATGGAAGGGTGCGGAACAGAATCGTTCAAAAGCAGTTCAAACCTTGAATGAGCACAACGCACGGCATATAACCATTTTGACATGTTGTCTACTTGTTACAGATGCGTTCTTTCGAACCTCTTGTTCAAAACTCCACCTTGAACCAAGCTCTACCACACCCTAGCGATTGAGTTGGTAGACTTCTCCGGACAGCATGACAAGAGGAGGGAACGCGTGTGGAACGGAACGATATCACGACTAGAGTTAGGGATGAGCAAATTCCCGAACGCCTTCCGTTCGCCTCGAATATGTTCGAGGCGAAAACGAACAGGCTTCTTTTTTGCCTAAAATGTTTGGGGCGAACATGTTCGGTGTTCGGCCGAACATGTTCGCCATTCGCCCCAGAATTTCGGGGCTCCAAGTCGAACTAGATATGTTCGAGTTCGAATTGGGGGCCCCGCAAACACCAAAGTGTTCGCGTCAAAATTGGCCGCGACCAAATTTAGGTCGCGGCCAATTTGAGTTCGAGCTCATTTCGTGAGCTCAAACTTAGAAATCTTTTACAGCTTAGCCCTCCCTCACACAACCGCCCTAGCCTTGTTGTTTTAGATGCAAGTGCACACCGTTACTACCAATCTATACGGACATTATATCTAGGGTTTTCCGTAGTGTAGCGTGGTGGAGGGTAACTTTAAGGTTGAGTAGCATACTAGCATAGGGATCAAGTAGGGCGTGCTCAACGTAGGGTTCGGGTCGCGCATTTCAGAAACCTAACCGTGCTGGAATACGTTTAGGAACGTGCTACACGAGGAACGCTACCGTTGCTTCGAGGGGGTTTTAGGGTTTTAGGGCCGAGGGCGGAGTTATGGCTTCCAGCCCTGGTGGATCTTTAGACCGAGGTGCAGACATGGCTCAGGGCAGCGCACCAGGTTCTCCACCACGACCTATGGAGGGGCGAGTAGGGGATGGACCTCGAGGAGCCGGCGCGTGCTTCGTTGGGGGATTGCTTTCCGTACCGGCACCGACCTCTCGTCGCTCTTTCCGTTACGACGGCCCTCGACCCCCTCCTTCAGGGCACACGCAGCCGGAGAGTGGCAGTGAGGAGGAGGATGAGGAGGAGGAGGGTGAGGGCGAGGAGGATGAGGACAATGAGGGGAGCGGGGATGACAGTGAGGCCGGTGTTAACGGGAGTTGTGTGTTGGCCCCGTCCTCGCTTGGGCAGAGCCGACATCGTGGTCGGGTGTGAGGGGAGCAGCCGACCTGCAGCAGTGGGCGAGCTGGTTGACGAGGAGGTCGACCTGCACGGGGACCACTGCACGGGCGCCGACCTCAGGGTGGCGCCGACTTCGGGGAGGTTGACTTGGGAGTCGACCTGCGGAGGACGTCAACTTGGTGACGTCAACTTGAGGAAGCCGACTTCGGTGGTCGGCTGAAGGATTGCTGGTCGACCTGCGGGTGGTCGACTGGACCTGGTGGTCGACGAAGGAGGGGCCGACGTCGACCTCGACCCAGGACGCCGAGCAGTTTGGCGTCGAGTAGCGGGGCGTCAACTTCGTGACGCCAACTTCGGGTGGCCGACGTGGGTGGTCGGCCGACAACTGTGCTGGTCAACATGGAGCTGGTCGACCAGAGGCATGGTCGACCTGGTGAGGTCGACGTGGAGAGGATCGTCGACTTGGGAGGTCGACGGGCACGTACAGGAGCTGCTGGTTGCCCGGTCGACCAGGTTACCTGGGTGACGAAGTGCTGCGGAGGAGTGCGACGGTCGCCCAGACGAAGTTGGCGAGCCCGACCTCGATGGTGGTATCCCGAGGTCGACGTGGCCGATCAGAAACAGTCGTCAGCACGAGGTTGACGTGGTGTGTGCGCTATGCAGGTGACGAGACTCTGCACGCCAATCATCTGCGCGCATCTGCGAAGCGGGTGCACTGCTTTTCTGCGCAAGCAACGCTGGCACGCCGTCAACCTGCGACGTTGGCACGTCGTCGACCTTGCCTTGCTGGAACGCGGTCGACCAAGCTGTGCTGGAACGCGGTCGACCAAGCTGCGCTGGCAGTTGGCCGACCTGAATGCTTGCTCTGATGTAGTCTTGCTATGCCAACTTCATTGTACCATTGTTGTTATGTTTTCCTAGTGAAACTCTTGCCAATTCTCCCCGTGAACTAGCAAGAAGCGTGAGCACAAGGAAACGACTAAGTGAACGAACGCAGAGATCACACGAGCACCCGTGCCTAGCCCGTAGTCTAGCTCCCGTTGCAGTAGTTATCTCCGCATGGTGCGGTGAGCGTGGACGGCACCGCGACGTAGTTCAGTCTAGCCGACTTAGCACATACCGATCGTGTTCGTAGACCGGCAGCCGTGCAGTCACTAACGTGCGCGTAGGCGACGCCGAGGTGATGGACACCCTGGAGGGACGGTTGGAGGATGCGAGGAGACGCCATGAGGCCCAGGAGTATGGGGCGATACCCTGGGCAGTCGTCGAAGCCGGACTCCGCTCCGTGTGGGCGACGGAGCACCCCCCTTCTCGAACTGCCTCTCCTCGACCGGTGAACAACGACGGCGGCGTCGACGTGGGCGTCAACGCCGGTGGAGGTCATGTCGGCAGCTAGGGATGGGCATTTGGCCCGGACGGGTCGGGTTACCCGACCCGACCCGCCTAAAATGGCGGGTCGGGTCAAGAATGCTGAGAATGTCGACCCGTCCGAGTCGGGTCGGGTTAGGGATGGGCATTTGGCCCGGACGGGTCGGGTTACCCGACCCGACCCGCCTAAAATGGCGGGTCGGGTCAGGAATGCTGAGAATGTCGACCCGTCCGGGTCGGGTCGGGTTTACCCAGGCGGGTCGGGTCGACCCGTGACCCGTCAATGTGATTTATAGACGGGTATCAGCGACCCGCCGGGTCGGGTTGACTCGTCGCGTCCGGGTCGCATACCCAGTCAAATGACAGGGTTACCCGACCCGTTCTCTGCTTAGGGTACAATTTGGACTCCAAATTGGAGAGGGGGAGAACATCAGTTGGTTTTGATGTTTTGTTTCCCTCGACATTCAGATCCAGTCTCTAATCAAGTTAGTAAATCTCCACTGCACCTACCAAAACTCTTACAGTCTTCACTTCAATGTTAGCACTATTTTAATATTTATATTCATTATAGGCATAGGCGCTCCTGCCATTACGCAGTGTCGCACGACCAGGGGTGCAGCAGCGCACTCGCGGCCACGCATTGGCGGGATCGTGTCCACGCAATAGCGCGATCTCGGCCCCGCATATGCGCAGCGCGATCGCGGCACCACATTAGGGCAGCGCGATCGCGGCCACGCGTTGGCGGGATCGCATTCCTGCAATAGCGCGATAGCGGCCGTGCAGTAGCGCGAACGCCACCAGCCAGAATCGCGGTCCCCACCTCCAGCATCGCGAACGCCACCTGGAGCAGCGCCAAGGCGCCACCATACCCTGCTGCTATGTAGCATATTTTGATCCGACCCGACCCGACCCGTGGTGTAACCGACCCGGTTACGGGTCACAAATACCCGTTCCAACGGGGTGGGTCGGGTCACCAAAACAGAGTCAAACCCGACCCGCTAACCCGACCCGACCCGACCCGTTAAGCTAACGGGTCGCCCTAAACGGGACGGGTCGGGCCGGGTCGGGCCAGATGCCCATGCCTATCGGCAGCAGTGCGGGAGGCACGTCGAGGCAGCGAGGTGTGATACACGCCAGTGAAGTCGGCGGCGTTCAGGCGCGAGGGATGCAATCGTCGGCGGCTGCAGGCTTTTCGCAGGGTGACGTCGGAGGTCGACGGAGTGGGCTGTCGCCGATGTCGGCGTCCCAGGTGACGGCAGGTGGGATTGCGCCGAGCTACGGCTACTTCAAGTTTACGCCGGACAGGATCTCGACCACCCCTCCGCTAGTCGGTCGACCCGACATTCTCACCTGGAAGGAAGCTATCGAGCCCCAGCTGGAGATGGCCGGGCTGATCGGCTTCGCCCGAGGGACCGTGGCGACGCCGGGGGAGCACCACCCCGACTTGCGGGCGGAGTTTCGCGCCGTCCAGCTGTTGACCTTCACGGTCACCTCGCGGTGCTGCTCGCCGGGCGTGCAGATCGCCTTAAAGTGGTGCCGGGAGTACATCGACGCCGGCCACCGGGCGTGGCACTTCATTGAATCGACGTACCAGGTCACCGACGACCTGTTCATCGCCCAGCTGGAGGGACAGCTGACGCACCTGCGTATGGGTGACGAGGAGACAGCGACTGACTACTGCAACCGAGCCCGGCGAATTCTCGCCACTATCAGGATGACCGGCGCGCAGTACTCCACGACGTCGTACATCACCCATGTCATGCAGGGACTCTCTAGCAGCTACAACCTGCTGAAGAGGCTGTCTATGGCGCCGAGCACGAGGGCGACGCTCAACGAGGACAACCTGACCTCGTACATCCTGCAGGACGAGGCGATGCAGGAGGCTGAGCGGTCACAGGAACTCTTGGTGTCGTGAATCCCCTCCCTTACTTGTCTCCTTGCTCCAACTTTTGCCCCATTACCTTCCCCTCTTCTGTTCCTTGCCCGTCTTCTCTCTTGTGCCTCTCTCAGCCACTCCCTGAGGAATCCGTCCCCCACACTTGGCTACTCCGAGTGGCCTCGTCACCTGGCTTAGAAAGCTTAGATCAGCAACTTAATCCACTATAGAGAGTAAACAAACGAGAGAACTAATCGAGTGATGTTTCTCTAGGCTATAAATCTACCCTCAGCCAAGTCGCCAATGTCTCAGAGTTCTAGTTGAGTTCGGGCCGCTCAAGCTTGGTATTGGCCAGAGTGATTCCCCAGTTGCTCGAGGCTCTTGGGTTCACTTCTTGCGCGCCTCGCTGGTCCCCAGGCCACCAACTTCGCGTCACTCTCCCTGCTGTCCACCAACCTGCTTACAAGTCAAATAACATTCTACACCCCGCTCCATATGCTACAGCACATCACATTGCACCGTATTAGCGTTAACAGGATGAATTGCAACTTCCCTTAGTGAATTCTGTGACATTGGCGCAAGCCAACTTCGTCGCCCCAGCGAAGCAAGGAGGCCGACCGGGACAATGCGGACAGTCTGGTGGCGGCGGGAGCGGTGGCTGGAAATCGACCAAGGAGGTCGAGAAGAAGTCGACCAAGGACGGCGGTCGAGGAGGAGGAGGTCGACGTCGGGAGTGCTGGATCTGCCACAGCCCCGATCACCTCTCCTTCGAGTGTCCCGACCGCAGTGACTCCGACGACGACGACAAGGGCGGTCGTGGGAGGTCGAGCAGTCGCCGTCCTCGTCGAGGAGGAAACCGGCCGCGCAAGGAGAAGCGGTCGACCAAGACGTCGACTTCGGCGAAGGACGCCGACTCCCCTGCTGGCGGCAAGGGGCGAGACGACAAGACGGCGTCGTGCTCGCTGGTCGGCGTCGTGGAGCCGACCATCTCTCTGGCGCCGGAGGCCGGAGAGGACTTCCAGGCGGTGGCAGCAGCGGTGTAGACGAACCCGGCGGTGGTCCTACTCGACAGCGGCTGCTCCCACCACCTGATGGGGATGAAGGAGGTCTTCGTTGACCTGCAGCCGAGCGGCTCCATCAAGCACGTGCGCGGCTTCAATGGGGCGCTACAGGACGTCCATGGCCGTGGTACTGTCGCCCTGCAAGGAGAGGCCGGGAAGGAGGTGCTCATCCCCGACGTGCTGTACGTCCCGGGTGTGCAGGCCAACCTGCTGTCGGCCGGCCAGCTGAAGAAGCACGGCGTGAAGCTGCAGGAAGACGGAGACGGCATGCTGCTCGTCTTGGCAGCAGGGGAGGTGCTCTGGCGGGCGACGTACTCCAGGCGAGTCCTCTGCACCGACCTGCGTCCCTGCACGACGACGTCAGTGTCCACCACGCTGGAGGTCGTGGCTCTGCGGGCGATCGCCTCGAAGGCGAAGTCGACGCCGGACCGGATGCATGCGAGGCTTGCGCACGTCGGCATGGACACCATACGGAGCTCGGCGAAGAACGAGGTCGCCGTTGGGCTGGACCTCAAGTCGGCAACGGGCGCCGACTCACCGTGTGTCTCATGCGTCGGTGGGAAGCTGGCGCGGCACTCCTTCCCCGACAAAGGGTCCGACGCCGACGAAGTGCTGGCCGTCGTGCACATCGACCTGTGCGGGCCGTTCCGCGTGGCTGCGAAGGACGGCAGCTTGTACTTCTTGCTGCTGAAGGACCGCAAGACCCGCTACGTGTGGGTAAGGACGGTCGCCAAGAAGTCGGATGTGCTGCTGGAGTTCCAGAAGTGGCTGGTGTTGGTGGAGAGACAGGTGAAGAAGTCGGTGTTGATGCTGCGCTCAGACCGAGGAGGGGAGTTCCTCGGGAAGAATTTCACCGACTTCGTGGACGGAAAGGGGATCGTCCACGACCTTACCTGGCCGTACACCCCGCAGCAGAACGGCATGGCGGAGCGGGAGATGAGGACGGTGGTGGAGGCGGTGCGGACAATGCTGCTGCACATGGGTGTGCAGCACCACTGGTGGCACCTCGCTCTACGGCAGGCCGTCTGGGTCCGCAACTGCCTTGAGAGGTCGACGCTGTCGCCGGGGACGACGCCGCACCTGCTGCTGACCAGGCAGAAGCCCGACTTGTTGCTAGCGCGGGTGTGGGGCTGCATGGCCCAGTTCCTTGTCCCCGAGCAGCAGCGTGGTGGGAAGCTGAAGCCAAAGGCCAGGTGGGGCCTTCACCTTGGCGTGTCGGGGGAGAGAAAGGGCTGGGAGCTCCTCGACCTCGACGCCAACCGGTTGGTCACCACGTCGGACGTGGTGTTCTACAAGGATATGTCGCTGGAGGTGTGGAAGTCGGAGCAAGGGCCGGTGTTAGGTCGGACGCCTACTACCCCGCCGACTAACACCTCGACGGCGACACTGCCCCTGCTCACTGAGGTCGGCGAGCTTGCTGCTGAGGACGCCGAGGTCGTCCGTCCTCCTTCCCCTTCTCCTACGACCCCTGCCCCTCCTCTCGTGGCCGACTTGCCTGGGCTGGCCTCGACGTCGACCTCCGGCGATGAGGGGAGACGTGGGGCGTCACCTGTGGCGCCGGCCCCAAGCATCGCCGGTGGCCGACGTGATGCCGTGAAGCAGGTGGTGCATCCGACTTTGGTGAGGCCGGTGAAGGAGACGCCGCCTGCAGAACAGCAGCTGACAGGGGAGCAGGCAGCAGTGACGCCGACCAAGGAGCAGTCGGCGACCGGTCATTCGGCTGGGACGCCGACCACAGGGGAGTAGTCGGCTGGGACGCGGGCTGAGGAGCAGCAGGACGCCAAGGGCAGCGACGACAGCGACGATGGAGGGGACGCCGAGGAGGTCCAGCCGGGATCACGGCGTTCAGGCCGACTTCGGAGGTCGCCTGACTTCTTCGCCCCGCTGCCTTCAGCACGGTGTACGACGTGGACGATGATGACGACGACCTGCTGTACGACGACGCCGAGGAGGATGAGGAGTTTCCAGAGCTCGACCCCGACATGCTAGCCGACCCCGAGCACCATTGGGACATCTCGACGATAACGGTGAAAGAGGCGCTGGCGAGCTGGAAGGACCCGGCGGTGAAGGCCGCCATGGAGGAGGAAATTCGCAGCCTCATCAACATGGGCACTTGGGAGCTGGTCGAACGCCCGCTGGGAGTGAACGTCGTGAAGAACCGGTGGGTGTTGACGACGAAGTACCACATCGACGACACCGTGGAGCGAGAGAAGGCGAGGCTGGTCATGAAGGGCTTCACACAGGTGTACGGCGCCGACTACGACGAAACGTTTGCGCCGGTGAGCAGCTACGTCACGCTGAGGATCTTCCTCAGCATCGTCGCCGTCCTCAACCTCAACCTGATGCAGCTCGACATGAAGAACGCCTTCCTGCAGAGCAAGCTCGATCGGGTGCTGTACATGTCTCAGCCGGACTACTTCAACGACGGAACCGGCCGGGTGTGCAAGCTGTTGAAGAGCCTATACGGGCTGAATCAGTCGCCGTTGTTGTGGTACTTGGCGCTCAACTATGTGCTGGTCGGCGCCGGGTGGAAGAAGAGCCAGGTCGACGAGGCTCTCTACTCCAAGGTCGGCGAGGGTGGACTGGCCTGCTGGGTGCTGGTCTACGTCGACGACCTGCTTGCCGCCAGCAGCAGCGCCGCGATGCTGAAGGAGCTGAAGGAGCTGCTGGAAGCCGCCTTCGAGCTGCGCGAGATCTCGCCGGTGCAGAAGTACCTCGGGCTGGAGATCGTGCGCGACAGGTCGGCGGGGAAGTTGTGGCTACACCAGCAGGGCTACGCCGACAAGCTGCGTGGGCGCTTTATCGACGAGGAGCAGACCGGGCGCACCCCGAAGACGCCGGTCTCGGTTGGCGCCTACGCCGAGCTCACCTTCGACGACGAGGAGGCGCAGGAACGGCAGGAGGAGTACCGGCAGAAGGTCGGCTCGCTGCAGTTTGCGGCGACGACGACGAGGCCGGACATTGCCTTCGCCTGCAGCAAGCTGGGGAGCGGCCTCACGGTGAGGAGCGACCAGCACTGGCGCGAGGTCGACCGCTGCCTCGCCTACCTCGCCAACAGACATGACACCGCCCTGGAGTTCGGCGGTGGACCTGAGTCGTTGGAGCTGGTCGGCTACGTGGACGCCGACGACGCTGGTGACAAGCAGAACAGGACGAGCACGGGCGGCTACGTGTTCGTCTACGGAGGGGCTGCAGTCTCCTGGTCGAGCCAGCGCATCAAGTGCGCGACGTTGTCGTCGACCGAGTCGGAGTACGTGGCGGCCACTGAAGCTGGCAAGGAAGGACGCCGCCTTCGCTTCCTCCTCGCTGAGTTCCGGCAGCTGGACGTCGGGAAGCCGACTGTCCTACGCGTGGACAACAAGTCGGCCATCACAGTCGCCGAGGGCATGGGGTTGACAGGCAACCTCAAGCACATGGAGCGGCGACAGGCCTGGCTGCAGCACATGGTGAAGCACGGGAAGTTCTCGCTGTAGTACATCCCAACCGCTGAGCAGCCGGCCGACTTCCTGACGAAGGCGCTGCACTATCCGGCCTTCAACCGGTGCTCCGTCGCAATCGGCTAGGTGCGCTTGGCCGACGTGGGCGACGGCGACAACGACGTGCAGCAGTAGGTGCCATGCCCTCTTGCATGGCTGGTGCGGTGACCGGCGTGCTGTGTGTTGGGTGCACGACAACAAGCTTTTCTCCGAGGAGTACTGCCGTGTGGGCTGGGGGCCCAAGCGTGAACGCGGAAGGGGAGTGTCAACGGGAGTTGTGTGTTGGCCCCGTCCTCACTTGGGCGGAGCCGACATCGTGGTCGGGTGTGAGGGGAGCAGCCGACCTGCAGCAGTGGGCGAGCTGGTTGACGAGGAGGTCGACCTGCACGGGGACCACTGCACGGGCGCCGACTTCAAGGTGGCGCCAACTTCGGGGAGGTTGACTTGGGAGTCGACCTGCGGAGGACGTCAACTTGGTGACGTCAACTTGGGGAAGCCGACTTCGGTGGTCGGCTGATGGATTGCTGGTCGACCTGCGGGTGGTCGACTGGACCTGGTGGTCGACGAAGGAGGGGCCGACGTCGACCTCGACTCAGGACGCCGAGCAGTTTGGCGTCGAGTAGTGGGGCGTCAACTTCGTGACGCCAACTTCGGGTGGCCGACGTGGGTGGTCGGCCGACAACTGTGCTGGTCGACGTGGAGCTGGTCGACCAGGGGCATGGTCGACCTGGTGAGGTCGACGTGGAGGTGATCGTCGACTTGGGAGGTGGTCGGGCACGTACAGGAGCTGCTGGTTGCCCGGTCGACCATGTTACCTGGGTGACGAAGTGCTGCGGAGGAGTGCGACGGTCGCCCAGACGAAGTTGGCGAGCCCGACCTCGATGGTGGTATCCCGAGGTCGACGTGGCCAATCAGAAACAGTCGTCAGCACGAGGTTGACGTGGTGTGTGCGTTGTGCAGGTGACGAAACTCTGCACGCCAATCATCTGCGCGCATCTGCGAAGCGGGTGCACTGCTGTTCTGCGCAAGCAACGCTGGCACGCCGTCAACCTGCGACGTTGGCACGCCGTCGACCTTGCCTTGCTGGAACGCGGTCGACCAAGCTGTGCTGGAACGCGGTCGACCAAGCTGCGCTGGCAGTTGGCCGACCTGAATGCTTGCTCTGATGTAGTCTTGCTATGCCAACTTCATTGTACTATTGTTGTTATGTTTTCCTAGTGAAACTCTTGCCAATTCTCCCCGTGAACTAGCAAGAAGCGTGAACACAAGGAAACGACTAAGTGAACGAACGCAGAGATCACACGAGCACCCGTGCCTAGCCCGTATTCTAGCTCTCGTTGCAGTAGTTATCTCCGCAGCCGGGTGGGACCCAGAGACGCATGGCGGTGGGGAGGGGGAAGACGATGATGATGAAGACCACGAGATGGATGGGTTGGAGCCAGAGGGGCGGGAGGAGGAGGTGGGAGAGGGTGGTGGAGGGGCGGCGACAGAGGCGGGATCACAACATGTGCGTGAAGGGGGAGGGAGCGTGGGGATTAAGGTGGGGAGAAAGGCCGCGACCATTAAGGAGCCGAAGCGGAGGAAGAGGGCGAACAAGTTGAGAGAGCGGGCGTATCCCGCTACGTTCACGGGAGGTGTGATCGCTCCGGAGTTCTTAGACGAGGACGGAGGGTCTGAGAGTAGTAAGGGGACTGGCAGGGGTAATAGGAAGCCGGGGTGGCAAGTACAGATGTTCGGACCGAAAGATGCAGACGAGAGGCGGCAGTGCAAGATTTGCACTGACAGGATTTCGTGGAAGTAATCCACAACAACGCCCGGCGAGCGGCACTTCGAGAGCTACCACACAGCGCACATGCACGTGTGGCATCACCATTACCACAACCCGTCCGTTCAGTTGCCAGGGGAGACGTTTCCCCGTGGGGGCTGCAAGGGTGTGCCGGATGGCTACGTCGATCAGTGGCCGCATGCCAAGTCTTGGCCGCATCTCGCCAAGGTGAAAGGGAAGGCGCCTGGTGGAGGTCAGGGGTCAGGCGGGATCGAGCGGTTCATGACAACCAAACTGACCTCGGTGGAGCTACGGCAGGCGATCACGAAGCTGGTGGTCACGTGCGACCTCCCCTTCCGCATCGTTGAGACCGAGGGTGTGAGTGCCCCATCCCATGCATGATTGGCAGTATGTGGACAGCAGAAGTGTCTGGCCCTTTGTGTTTTGATTATTAGCGTGTGGCCCTGTGCCATATTATGTCAAACCCATCCCCCTGACGTTGACTCTCCTCTCCCTCGTTGTCTCTACCCCTCACTAGTTTCGGGAGCTTTTGATCCTGCTAAACCGCAACTGCGCGCAGAAGAACTTCATCCCCCTCGCGCTGGACGGTTTCCCGCAACATTGTGATCTATGCGACTGCCGCTCTTCAGTCAGCCATTGCGGAGATGCTGGCGAAGGAGGGGGAGTTGGGGTGCAGGGTGTCGTACACTATCGACATGTGGACGGCACCCAACAACAGGGCGTGGCTAGTGGTGAGTGGTCACTGGGTAGACGAGAATTTCCAGCTGCGCACAATGGTGTTTGAGTTCCGCGAGATTCACGGGCGGCACACGGGCAAGCAGATGGCGAGGGTGGTTGAGGAGACGGTGGTGCAGTGGGGGTTGGAGGGGCGTTGTCTTGGTTTCACCTCAGACAACGCCTCTAGCAACATTGCCGCTTTCAGGTGGATGTCGGAGGAGGGTTGTGGTCACTGCTTCTTCAACTCGCGCATGCACTTCCGGTAAGAATGGGAGTGTGCGTGGGCTGTGCGATGTGGGAGTTTGGGTGCGTCGTTCCTGCGTGAACAACTTGTGGTTGTATGGGCAGGTGGGCCAGTGCGGCTCGAGTGGTAGGGTGTGTCGGGTCTATGCCCATATGTACTCACACTTCCCTTTCTCTCCGCCATTAATGTTGTGTACCGTGCGTGCGCAGGTGCTTGGCACACGTGATCAACCTTGCTGTGAAGGCAACTCTCGCTGTGACTACCATCCGCAAGTTGTTGAAGATTCTGAGAGAGATCGCGTCGTGGATAGGCTTCTCGCCGCGGCGCTCAGGGAAGTTCATGGGCCTTCAGCGGACCCTGAACACGCAGGCCAACCCCGCCAAATCGAAGTCGGCGTTGAAGCTGGTGCAGGACAGTCCCACGCGCTGGGGGTCGACCCACGACATGGTCGAGCGAGCTGGGGTTCTGCAGAATTCCATCACTGTCTTCTTTGCCCAGACACAGGTGTGTGTGACAGGTGTTGTGTATGCGGTTTAATGTGTGGGTATGTCGGGGTGTTGTGTTCTAGCACTTCCACCACTGTTGGCCATGCTTGATGTATGCTATCGGACCCCAACAACCTCAATAACCCAGGTTTCCATCTTAACACCCGCCAACCCATACCCTCCACCCGAGAGGGCTTGTCGAAGGCTGATAAGGCGAAGGTGGAGAGCCTGCGCCTGACGGACGCAGACTGGGAGACTTTGCATGCTGTCAAGACGTTCCTCAGCCCATTCACCAAAGTCTCAAAGGCCGCGGAGGGAGCAGCGTACCCTACAGTGGCGATGGTGCTGCCGTACTACAACGGCTTGATCGACGCTATGGAGTCGCGCCTTGCCAAGGGGCCATCGGCTATGCTGAAGCCGATCATTGAGGCGGCGCTGGGTCTCTTGAAGAAGTATGAACTGATATCCAGCAACGAGTTGTGGATCGCCACCTTCCTGGACCCTTCCATGAAGGCGGCGTGGTTCGACGACCCGCACTGGGAGACGCTGCATCCCGAGACCGACCGGAGGGCGAGGCCGCGTCCCTCGTCAGGCGAGGTGATCCAGCTGGTAGCGACCGCGTGACCGAGTACCAGTCCCGGGCTGCAGCGCTTGCACCTCGGCCGACCCTACTTGCCCCTGTGACGGAGGAGGAGGGGGACGCGGCGGATGACCACGAAGACGCGCAGTTTCTCCCTAGTCGCCGACGACTTGCGGCGCGTCTGTCAGCGAGCCAGGAGGCGGGGAGGGGTGGGATGGTGCAGGATGACGAGGTTAGCAGGTCCTTATCTGAGAGGGTGCGGTGCGACGTGTCAGCGTTGGAGTATTGGCGCAACGCCACCAACATGCAGACGCTGAGGCGCATGGCCCGGGATTATCTCGCCATCCCTGCCACGTCCGCTTCGAGCGAGCGCGTGTTCTCCCTCGGCCGCAACCTCATTTCGTGGGAGCGGCACCGCCTGGCCTCTGAGAGGACGCGAGCTGTCATGATTCTCAGATCAAGGTACAGTTCACACCCTGGACAGAGGATAGGCGAGGGCCGACGTGCAAGAGGCGTCGCACCACCAGAGTTCGCCATTGAAGGCGAGGGGGAGGAGGACGACGACGAGGAGGAGGAGGAGGAGGAGGAGGAGGGGGAGGAGGAGGACGACGATGAGGAGGAGGAGGAGGAGGAGGAGGGGGAGGAGGAGCAGGAGGGGGTGGGTGCTGGCGACACCACTGGCGGGGAGCATGCTATTGTTGGTAGTAGCAGTGGAGTTCAGGCGTAGGACTTAATTTTGACATTGAATTTTATATTCACAGAACATGATAGTGTCGTATGCTTATGTGCGTTGCATGAACACAGATACACCCTCCACACCCCTATCTATCTTCCCGACCCTCCAAATCCCCTGTCTGACCACTGTGACTATAACGAATTTCCCCCAGGGTGAACTCGAACATGTTCGCCTCGAACATGTTCGAGTTCGCCCGCAGAAACAAATCGTTTGCCCCCTAGGGCGAACGGCGAACACCTGCTGTAGGGCAAATAGTTCGCTGAACCGAACCCTGTTCGGTTCGGGAATTGGATATGTTCGAGGGGGGGCGAATCCGAATGTGTTCGAGTTCACCCTCTGCTCATCCCTAACTATAGTTGCGATTTCTCAAGACTCTCACGTGAGGATGGGTGACAATGTGGTAACCACATCTCCCTCTATCTCTCGTGAAGACATCCACATGGTTACCACTGATCTAAACTATTCTCGCTACACCTTCCTTGCACACTCAGTCGCTCTCCCCCCTCCTTCCCTCCCTCACAGAACACTCCCTCACAGTCGATCTGCACATTTCTCACTACCCCTTCCGTGCACACTCACTCACGCATCCCCCTCTCTCTCACTCCCTCCCTCCCTCTCTCCTTCCCTCCCTCACAGGACAGTGAGGTTGGTCAAGGCGCCTATAGAAGTGGGAATGGCTCCCGTCAGCTTGTTGTTGGATAGAACACTGGGCGAGGGATCGGAAGAAGGGGTCAGAGCAGAGGAGAGATGAAGGGTGGGGGTGTATCGGGGTAGGCGGTAAGGAGAGTTAGAGTGTGGAAGAGAGCAGTAGGGAGATGTGAGTGAACAGTGAGTAAGTGTGTGCGAACAGTGTGAAGAGGTAAGTGTGTACACACTAGGGGGGGGGAGCACAATGAAAGGAAGAGCAAGGATGCAACAAGGAGGTAATTTGTGGAGGGGGGAAGAGAATGAGTGGGAAAGGAGAGAATGGGAAAGGGAGGAAGGGAGAAAAGTGCAGTGCAGTGAAGATTGGTGTAGTGCGGTGCTCACAGTTTCTCTAGAGCGACGAGGTTGCCAATGTCAGCAGGAATGGAGCCTGAGAGCTGGTTGTCATAGAGCATGCTGGGAGGCAGTCAGGCAACGGCAGCCAGCAAGGAGGGAGGGAGGAAGGGAGGGAGGGAGGGAGGAAGGGAGGGAGGGAGGGAGGGAGGGAGGGAGGGAGGGAGGGAGGGAGGGAGGGAGGGAGGGAGGGAGGGAAGGAGGGAGGAGGGAGGGAGGGAGGGAGGGTGGGAGGGAGGGAGGGAGGGAGGGAGGGAGGGAGGGAGGGAGGGAGGGAGGGAGGGAAGGAGGCAGGAGGGAGGGAGGGAGGGAGGGAGGGAGGGAGGGAGGGAGGGAGGGAGGGAGGGAGGGAAGGAGGGAGGAGGGAGCGCCTGAGGAGGGAGGGAGGGAGGGAGGGAGGGAGGGAGGGAGGGAGGGAGGGAGGGAGGGAGGGAGGAGGGAGGAGGGAGGAGGGAGGGAGGGAGGGAGGGAGGGAGGGAGGGAGGGAGGGAGGGAGGGAGGGAGGGAGGGAGGGAGGAAGGGAAGGAGGGAGGGAGGGAGGGAGGGAGGGAGGGAGGGAGGGAGGGAGGGAGGGAGGGAGGGAGGGAGGGAGGGAGGGAGGGAGGGAGGAGAGGGTGTGAAAATAGAATCTGGGTGAGGTCTTGGGGAGATAAGAGGGGTCGATGCTCACAGGAGGAAAGATATGATAGCGGTTCTGGTGGCTACGCCTTGACAGGTGAGTGTGTGGGAACACTGACAGGTCGTTAAGTTTAGCGAAGGAAGAGACAAAGGCAGGGATTGGCCCTTCCAGCTCATTGTTGCCCATGGACCTGAGAGCAGCACGCAGCACGCAGCCCGAGGTAAACGCAATCACACACTAGCTGTGCGGAGAATAACTCTTGCTTGACTGAAGGAAAAGCCAGAACAGTGCCAAGCGGTTGATTCTTGCTACGCGGACATGTGTGCAGGAGGGAGGGTGATGCACAGTAGTGGGGTGAGCCTAAGGGAAGGGTAGGAACGGGCTGTGAGGCAGGGAAGGGCGTGGGAGGGGACGAGCAACTGACAGGTAGATCAGGTTGGTGAGGGTGCTCATTGTGTCAGGGATGGTGCCTCCCAGCCTGTTGTTGTCTAGGTCCCTGTGATGGGCGCATTCAGAACAGAAAATGCGAGAGCAGCGGATTCTTGAGTTTCCAGTGGACAACAATTGGAATGCAAAGGTACAGAGCAGAAAATGTGAGAGCAGGGGATGAGAGAGAGGTGTGGAGGGCACACGGAATAAGAAAGCATGAGCAATGTGAGAGCATATGCATGCATGCATGCATGCTGCATTGCAAGATTATGTGAGTGGGGAGTTGCAGCAGAGTATGGTATGGGCTGGTGGGGACAGGGAGGAAGGTGGTTCCACTGGCAGGCCCTCAAGCCGAACCAAGTTGCCCATTTTCGTGGGAATGCTTTCTGAAAGCATGTTGTGAGGCATGTCATGGGAGTAATACATGCTAGGGGCTGCTTGATTGCCTATGATGGTTGACAATCATTGGCACACTCACATGATTTCGAGGGATGTGAGGGTACTTATGGTGGGAGGAATTTCACCAGACAGCTGGTTGTTGGAGAGACTCCTGTGACGGGGGGCATGCGGGACAGGGGAGATGGGGAGTGATTGGGACGTTGGCATGGCACGTGGGGGTTATGTTGACAGCATGGGAGTGAGACATGGTATGGGAGCGAGGCATGGATTGCTTAGTGATGAATGGTTGCTTGGTGGCCAATGGCCGCCATACTCACAGCTCTCGGTGGGCCTCGAGGGCGCTTATGAGGGCCGATCACTATCTACGTGAGGACCAAAGCAGGCACACACCCAACCCAAGGCAACATTGCCCTTCCATGCACCAAACACTACGGATTGCTGGTCAGTCTATGGTTCTTGAGGTGCCTCAAAAATCGTGCCAGATCAAGTGTTTCTTACGTGCGTAACGATTGTATTGCATGAAGGTGCGCACGTAACTTGCAAAATTCATTGGTGTGGGCGATGCATGGCTTCTTAACGGTCCTGATGAAGACACTTGAGATCGTCACACCACTAGGAGAGGTTTGGAGCTCGAGTGAGTCTCCAACTCCCTTACAAGTTGCACCATGATTACTTTTGGTGAAGCAGCTTTTGCCACTAGATTCGTTTTAGCTAAGACCGTTTACTTATTCTGTTCTTTCTAGCTCAAGCGCTTTGTCAAGGTGCCTATGGTTAATGCCTTCCCAAGCATGAGTGGCAATGCTAATGTTGCTTGGTCGTCTATGGCTGCTTGTTTGCCAATGACTGGCACACTCACAGGTACCGAAGGTATGCAAGGGCGCCTATGGAAGGGGGAATGGCACCAGACAGCTGGTTGTTGTAGAGATAGCTGTGGCGGGACATGTGGGGCATGGGGCATGTCGGGCATGGGGCATGTCGGGCATGGGGCATGTCGGGCATGGGGCATCTTGGGCATAAAGGGCAGTTTGGGGACACGTGACGCTGGTTTTTCGAGAGATCGCTGTGACGGGAGACGTGCGGGCAAGGGGAGATGCCGAGTGGTTGGGTTGGGACGTTGGCATGGCACGTGGGGCGTATGGTGACAGCATGGGAGAGAGTGTTGGAAATAGGTTGCATCCTGCTTATTGATCTTTAACTTTTAGTGAGTTTAACTTTTGGTTAAGTTGGGTGTAGGCTTTTCATCCTCAACCTATCCAAACTCATCCAAACCTATCCATCCAAAATCTTCTCAATTTGTATGGATTCCCTCTTGATTACACCTTATCCACCCGACCCCTCCTAGCTTCTCCTTACTAAGTCCATGTACCTCTCTTTCTAATCAGTGGATTCTACTCATTTTCTCACATTGAGACATGGCACAGGGCTGAGGCATGTCATGGGAGTGAGACGTGGCATGGGAGGAAGGCATGGATCGTTCGGTGATGAATAGTTGCATGGTGGCCAATGGCTTGCACACATAGAGCACTTGAAGGGCCGTGAGGGCGCTTATGAGGGCCGATCACAATCTACGTGAGGACCACGGCAGGCACGCACCCACATTGCCCTTCCATGGAGCAAACACTACGGATTGCTCCTCTATGGTTCTTGATGCGCCATCAGATCACATCTTTCTTACGTGGGTAACCATTCTATTGCATGAAGGTGCGCGCGTAACTGGCCAAATTCATTGGTGTGGGCGATGCATGGCTTCTTAACGGTCCTGATGAAGACACTTGAGATCGTCACACCACTAGGAGAGGTTTGGAGCTCGAGTGAGTCTCCAACTCCCTTACAAGTTGCACCATGATTACTTTTGGTGAAGCAGTTTTTGCCATCAGATTTGTTTTACCTACGGGTACGTTCTTGACCACTGTCTAATCTCCTGAGACAAAGCTGTAAAGGGTTGAGATTAGAAAGATGCTGATATGGAACGATCGAAATTGTCGATATCCTTGTGTCAGCGAGTTAGACACCGGCCAAGAACATATCCTAACTTCGTTTGATACTTCCGTTCTTTCTAAATCAAGCGCTCTTTTTCAAGTTCCCTATGGTTGCTGCCGTTCCAAGCATGAGTGGCATTGCCTATGTTGCTTCGTCGTCTATGGCTCCTTGTTTGCCAATGACTGGCACACTCACACGTAGTGAAGAGATGTGAGGGCGCCTATGCCAGGGGGAATGGCACCAGACAGCTGGTTGTTGGAGAGATCGCTGCGGTGGGGGACATGCGGGACGTTGGCATGGCACGTGGTCGTTATGATGACATGGGTTGCTCGGTGATCAAAGGTTGCCAATGACTGTCACACTCACAGTTCTTGGAGGGCCGTGAGAGCGTCAAGAGGAATGGCACCCGACAGCTGGTTGTTGGAGAGATCGCTGCGACGGGGAAAATTGGCAAGAGATGATGCTGCACTGCCCAATGCTGTGCTACCCAGCCTCGTGTTGCTCAATGCTAGACTGCCCAGTGATGCATGGCCCAATGCTGGACTGCCAAGTTCTGCTCTGCTCCATGCTGCTCTGCTCCATGCTGCTCTGCCCCATGCTGCTATCCAGTGATGCGCTTCCCAATGCTGCACTGCCCACTGCCGTGTTCCTCAATGCAGAATAGCGACCAATGATGGATTGCCTAATGCTGCGCTGAATCATGTTTCGTCGCGCAACCTTGCATTACCTATGCTGTGTGTACCAAATGCTGCCGTGCTCGGTAATGTGTGCACACTGCAATGCTGCTCAATGTTGTGCTGGCCAATGCTGCACAGCCCAATGATGCTGCATTTCCCGCCAATGCCCTGCCCACTGCTGCGCTGTCTAATGCTCTGCCGACCAATGCTGCGTTGCCCAATACCACGGTGACCAATGAGGCGCTGTTCATTGGTGCATTTTTTATGCTGCACTGCCCATGATGCGTTGCCCACTCTTGCCTTACCCAATGCTGCGATAATTAATGCTGCGCTACCCTATGCTGCGGGCCCAATGCTGCGTTGATCAATTATGCACTAATTAATGCTGCATTGCCCACTCCTGCCCTGCACTATGCTTCGTTGGCCGATGCTGTGCGCAATGCTGCCTGCCCAATGCTTCGATACCCAACGCTACACTTGCCGATGCTACATCCCCCAATGATATGATGAAAGCATGGGAGTGAAACATGGCATAGAAGTGAGACATGGTACGGGAAAGAGACATGGCATGGGTGTAAAGCATGGCATAGGAGTGAGACATGGCATAGGAGTGAGACATGGCATAGGAGCAAGACATGGCATGGGAGTGAGACACAGGAGTGAGATATGGGAGTAAGCATGGCATAGCAACGTGGGAGTGGAGATCAGGAGGTGGGTTATGACGGACAGGTTAAGACACGCGAGGAATGCAGAAGCATGAGACAAAGACAATCACCCTCCCTGTCTCCCTCCCTTTTTCCTTCCCTCCCTTCCTCCCCACTCCCCCCCATCCCCCTCCCCCTCCATTACAGGTGGAAGAGTGAGGTGAGCGCGCTGAAGGATGCCGGGATGGGACCCTCTAGGGCGTTGTGACGCAGATTTCTGCGCGAGTTGCACCACAGCACAGCACACAGAAGGTGAGGAGCAAAGAAACAGCCGGTGAGAATGGGCGAAGGGGTGGATACGACTGGGAAGGATGTGGATGCACATGTAGGATGACAGCACAGAGGGTGTGGGATGGGGCAATAAGTGGGGACTGAGTACAAAGGACAAAGGCAGGCGCCTGAAAAGGGTATCAGCATAGGTCGCAGCACAGCAGAGAGGGGGTGAGGCATGACAAACAAAGAGATAGAGAATAGGGTGAGACACGGTAATCAAAGAGACGGATGAAGAGATACCATTTCTTAACCTCTGAGTGCTTCGTAAGGTGTTTCGGGGGAGATGGATGAGGAGCGCCTGGAAAGGGCTACTAGACATGAGCAAAAAATTGAACCCCTGTTCGGTTCGACTCGACAATATTTTTTTTTTTTTTGCAGAAAATGTTCGGCCGAACATCTAATTGTTCGGGGCGAACATGTTCGACTGTTTGAAACTCTGTTGTGCAGGCACATCGAACATCAAACGTGTTTATGTGTTCGGCGTGTCTAGGTCGCGATTGAAGCTCAACGGCACTGAAAGGAGAGGGTGTGGAGGGGGGTTGGGGGGCTGTGGAGGGGGAGGGGAGAGGCTTTAGAGGGGGGAAGAGGGCTGCTCGAACCGAACACGTTCGTGTTTGGAGCGAACAGTTATCTGTTCGCCCCCATGGGCGAACATCGAACACCACTGTTTGGAAAAAGTGTTTGAGTCAAACCGAACATGTTCGGTTCGAGTTGGAGGGGTGTTTGAAAGTGTTCGAAAGGAACACCGTCGAGTTCGACCGTGTCTAAGGGCTACTGCTGGCCAGGAAAGGAAAATGCACACTGCACATACAGGGTTCCCTAGATGCGTCATACAAAAGTTGCCTCGAGATGCCTAAAAAATCACACAGCGGGTATGTGTGAAAGCGTACGGAGCCATGTAGAGTGGTAAAAGAGGTTAGAGAGTGGTAAGAGCATGAAGCCGCTGCAAAATGCTTGCACGTCTCGCTTTGGAGAGGCATACGGGTAAACAGAGTGGTGAGGGAAGTGCACAGACAGCTAAAAGGCATTCATAAAGCTGCGAGATGTACAGGCAGGTGAGAGAGGTGAGAGTGCCAAGCGATGTTGGGATGGATCCAGTTAGAGGTGGCGGCGATTCAGTATACCTGTTGTGTTGTGTTCAGGGCACACAAGCACACATGCACACACACAGGCAAGCACACACACACACACACACACACACACACACACACACACACACACACGCACGCACGCACGCACGCACACACACACACACACACACACACACACGGATGTACGCACGCGCGCGCGCACATATGCACGCACACGCACGAACAGGCACAGAAGCAGCAGAAGAGTGAAGCACAGCTACAACACAGTGACGAAATGTCAGTGGCCATTGTGGCCCACCGCGCCCTCCCCTGGGTGTCGCAGACCTCCCTCCCTCCCTCCCTCCCTCCCTCCCTCCCTCCCTCCCTCCCTCCCTCCCTCCCTCCCTCCCTCCCTCCCTCCCTCCATCCTCTCTCCGCATCCGCTCTCCCCACATCTCCTCCTCCCTACCTGTAATCATACTGCCAATCAGGGATGGGCGAGTTGTCGATCCACATTTCAGTGATGAGCCCATTGTCGTCGCATTTGATTAAATCCGCCGTTTCACAGTCGCCCCCCACCCGCCAATCGGGCGGCGGAAACTCCCAACCGTGCCACTCGTAAGAGCCCCATTCTGTAGCGCACTCTTCCAGCACCCGCGCTGCCAGGGGCTCGTAGGGGAGGCAGGGGACAGGCAGGGTGAGCGTGGGGGGAGGGAAGGGGGAGGTAAGGCCGAAGAGGCAGGAGGGACTCCCTGAGGGAGGTAGGGGAAAGGGAGGTTGAAGGATGGGGAGTGAGTTGGGTATTTTGCGAGCAGTGTGCATGATGAGGGTGTGCACGAAGCCAGAACAGAGGAATAGCAGCGAGGGAGCATAGCAGCGGGGGCTTGAGACAGCTTGGTATATGTTGGCCATGGTGGGGGCTGTTGTGTGGGGCATGAGGGCGGGAGGAAAGGGGGAAGAGAGCAGCGGAGGTTGGGGAGTGGAAGAACAAAAGGGGGAGAGGCTGGTTGGAGGGAGGGGAGGTAAATCAACGGGAAGGGGGTTGTGGATGGGGTTACAGAGTGGAGTGGGGAGGGGTACTAGTGAGGGGTAGAGTAGGTACAGTGGGGTAGAGTACTATGTAGAGCGGGGTAGAGTAGGTAGAGCGGGGGAAAGTGAGAGGCGAGGAGGGGTGCAGGTATGGGGGGGAGCGAGCGACCTTGGGCGTCGTTGATGAGAGTGGCGGCAGCAGGGCACGGCGCCAGCAGAAGCAGCCCCGCCAGCAGCAGCAGCGGAGGGAAGGAGAAGCCGCGCCGGTCGGCCATGTCTCTTCAGACGGAAAGAAGGCAGGCGAGACGTGCTAAGCTGAGCAACGACACAATGGATTAGTGTGGTGACGCAGCGCATCACAAAAATCCTGCATCCGGAAAACCGATGAAAAAAGTTGCTTTGGAGTTTTGTCGAATGATTCATGAACGACGTTTTTCGAACGCTTTTTTGAGAAAGTATAGGTTGCTTTCCAAATGCTTTCTCGAACGCTTTTCAAATGCTTCTCCAATGCTTTTCTGTTCAAACTTGCCAGGTGAACACCTTCGGAAGAAGTTTGGTACAAGTTTCCGCAGAGCAATTTCGAAGATCGGATCTCATTGCAATGTACTCTTTATGGGATTTCGGGTTCATTAAAATAAGCTTATGTAGGAGACTTGCACGACCTTAGATGTATTTTAAAACTATGTTAAGTTGCCTCAATCTTGCATTCAAAATGAACAGTACAGAAGCTTTGGTAAAAGCTGATAATTCCACCCTAAAAACGCACATAAAACAGCATCCTAAACCCTCTGTGCCTAGTCAGTTAGGTTGAGCTGCATCCTACAACCTGCTTAGCATGCTCCAGTACACTATGTCTTCCACCGAACCCCATCTCTGGTGCTCTAGGTTGAGCGTGCCCCTGCGTCCACTGCTTCATTGCATGCTCTGCCCTCTCATGCGTCTGCTGCTCCGCCCCTGGCGCTCCCCAGTCTTGCCTTTACTGCTGCTTGCTCCGGTCATGCCTAACCTGCTGCCCCCCTTGTGCACTCCCCTCTATCTGCTCGTGCCTTTTCTGCTGCCCCCCCAACTCTCTCAACTCATGCCTTTTCTGCTGCACCCTCTTGCACTATCTGGTTGCCTTGCTGGTTGCCCACCCTTGGACACTCCTCACATTGTCTCTACTGCTGCCCCCCTTGCAGACTCCACGCTTTTGCCGCCCGTGCTACCCCCCATGCTGACTCTACTTTCTTGCCTGGCGTGCTGCCCCCCTTGCTGTCTCCACCAATGCCTCTACCTCCGTTTTGATGTCTCCTCGCAAGTGTGTGATGCCTATCCTGCTGCCCCCCCTTGTAAACTCCACTCATGCCTCATCTGCTGCCCCCCTTGTTTATTCGCCCCATCGCTTGACCCTCTTGCCTCCCCGGCGTTTGCCACTCTTGTGTCTTTTGCCCCTCCTTCGCTCCTGGCCCCCCCCCTTCTCATCCTCATCCTCATCCTCTTCCTCCTCTTCCACTTCTTCCTCCTCTTCCTCTTCCCTCCTGCTTCCCTTGCCTCCGCCTCTTTTGTGCTTTCTGCCCTTCCTCCTCTCCTGCCCCCTATGATTTTCATCCGCCTGCTCCCCCTCCTCCTCCTCCTCATCCTCTTCCTCTTCCCCCTTGCTTCCTCTGATTTTCCCTCTCTTCTGCCTTCTGCCCTTCCTAAGCTCCCGCCCCCCTGCTTTTGCATCTCTTGTGCCTTTTGCTCTTCCTCCGCTCCTGCCCCCACTGTTCCTCCTCCTCCTCATCCTCCTCCTCCTCCTCCTCCTCCTCCTCCTCCTCCTCCTCCTCCTCCTCCTCCTCCTCCTCCTCCTCCTCCTCCTCCTGATCCTCGTCATCCTCCTTGTCATCCGTCTTCAAGTCCTCCGCGTCGTACACCTCCTGCTCTTCCTCCTTCAAGTCCTTCTTCTCCTCGTCAGGCACGGCCTTCCCCTTGAACGCCTCAAATCCTGACTCGTGAACATACAGGCCACGGTTGCCCCACTTGAAGCCCTGCACGACTGTGTTGTACACGGGGGTGTGGCGTGTGAAGTGGTCCTTGATAATCCACCGCACATTTCGGTGCAAACCCGTCATCCACTCGGTGTTCTTGCGGTGGGAGTTCGAGACGTTCCAGTCGGTCTTCTTAACCTTTGCCAAGCCCTGGTCAATCTGAAAAAGCGTAGCAAAGTATGGGAAAGAGGGGAAATAGAGACATATGTGGACACTCGCGTGTAGTGTTCACGGGCTGCGCAAATAGCCCCACATTCCAGTCTGGCGGGCAAGAATTGCAGGCAAAGCTAGAGCGAACTGACGGGAGAGCAATAATGCCTTACCACCATGATTGACCAGGCAATGTGGTAGGCTTTGACGCACACCCGGCGCCCGACACAGAGATTCCGAAATGCTTCCCGGACCGCATCTACAAACCGGCCGTTGGCAAACGGGAGCCCGTCTCTGCTGTTTCCCCACGAGCTGACCTGCTGATTCCCTCCTGCGCGCACGCAGGACAAGGCGGGGACGAAGATCATGCACGACATGGTTTAGGGGTTGTCCAAAGGGTATGGACGAAGTGGAGGGCGGTATAGAATGAATGGAGGGTTGGCTGGAGGGCAGTAGAGCAGGGAAGGGCGGGAGAGAAGGGGAGGGCAGGAGAGAAGGGGAGGGCAGGGGAGAGGGGGAGGGCAGGAGAGACATGGAGGGCGGGATAGAAGGGGATGGCTGAAGAGAAATGGAGGGAGGGAGAGAACGGGATGGCGGGAGGGAAGGGGAGAGGTGTAGATTAAAGGGGGGGCGGGAGAAGGGGACAGTGGGAGAAGAACCAACGTTAAGCTGTCATGCGGATGTGACTGCACATGCGCTACAAGGCTGGGCAAGGAGAGCAGGTATGTAGTTGCGTGCCACAGTGGGGATGCATTAGGGTAAGTTGTTCATCATCGCCACGAGGGGTGCACGAGCAGATGAAATGAATGGTGAAGTAAAACAGAAACGCGCGTACTCACTCGGTTGGTATTTTCTCCACATCTTCTTCTTCTTCTTGGTGCCCATCCAGAGATCGGTTGCACGCAGGCCTTGCACATTCTTGCCGAAAGTTACAAGCACTCTGCGCTTGAGGTGGAAGCCACGATCGTTCTTCCATGACGTCCAAGCGCGTTTGAAGCCGTCGACGATGTTTTTGTCTTCCATAGCCTCTCGCAGCTGCATCAGCTTAATTATGTGCGTCTCGCTGATAGCCTGATACAAAACCTGAAGGCGCTGTTCGAGCGTTGGGTAGAAGTCTATGGCATCGTCTGGCCATTCTAGGCACATTCGGTCCCGCCCCACGGCGAAATGAACCTATGACGGACGGGTGGATTCGAAACGTAAAATTGAGTGATGCCTCCGAATGAAGGGCGGAATTCAGAGGTTGAGAGAGAGGGCTGTTGCCATCACTGCGCCGCATGGCTCGCATACCAACAACAGCACCATGAACATGGGCTCTGGAAGAGGTGGTGGAGGGATGGGAGAGAGGGTGCAGGGAGAGGAAGGATAGCTGCTATGGTGAGCGATCACTCCGCCGCATGACACCCACCCCACCACCAGCACCATGAACAGGAGCTCTGGTTGAGGTAGGGGAGCGATGGTAGAGTGAGAGGGGAGAGAGGGGGGATAAAATAGTCAGAGCGAAAGACGGGAGAGTAGGCAGAGTGAGAGGGCACCGTACGCCCAGCGCGAGGGTTCATGTTCTCCTCGTACGAGGAGTCTCAACTTCCACTGCAGCCACCCCCCTGCACGCTACGCCGCATGCCACACGCGTGACCAGCAGCACCTTTTACAGTGGCTCTGGACGAGGAGGGAGAGGGACGGGATAGAGAGGGGAGGGAGGAGCGGCGGACAGAAAGGGGGCCGCGTGGGATTGACGGATACGGCTTCCTCTATTCCCTCCGCCGCATGACACCCACACCACCCCCAGCACCATGAACAGGGGCTCTCGCAGAGGGAGGGGAGGGATGGGAGAGAGAGGGGAGTGAGATGAAGGATGACTACTATGCTTAGCTATCCCTCCGCCGCATGACATGTATTCCACAACCACACCCAGCACCATGAACATGGGCTCTCGCAGAGGGAGGGGAGGGATGGGAGAGAGAGGGGAGTGAGATGAAGGATGACTGCTATGCTTAGCTATCCCTCCGCCGCATGACACCCACACCACCCCCAGCACCATGAACATGGGCTCTCGCAGAGGGAGGGGAGGGATGGGAGAGAGTGGGGAGTGAGATAAAGGATGACTGCTATGCTTAGCTATCCCTCCGCCGCATGACACCCACACCACCCCCAGCACCATGAACATGGGCTCTCGCAGAGGGAGGGGAGGGATGGGAGAGAGGGGGGAGGGATGGGAAGGATAACTGCTGCGATTTACGATCACTCCGCCGCATGACACCCACCCCACCACCAGCACCATGAACAGGAGCTCTGGTTGAGGTAGGGGAGCGATGCACGAGTGAGAGTGGAGAGAGAGGGGATTAAATAGTCAGAGCGAAAGATGGGAGAGTAGGCAGAGTGAGAGGGCAACGTACGCCCAGCGCGAGGGTTCATGTTCTCCTCGTACGAGGAGTCTCAACTTCCACTGCAGCCACCCCCCTGCACGCTACGCCGCATGCCACACGCGTGACCAGCAGCACCTTTTACAGTGGCTCTGGACAAGGAGGGAGAGGGACGGGATAGAGAGGGGAGGGAGGAGCGGCGGACAGAAAGGGGGCCGCATGGGGTTGACGGATACGGCTTCCTCTATTCCCTCCGCCGCATGACACCCACACCACCACCAGCACCAGGAACAGGGGCTCTCGCAGAGGGAGGGGAGGGATGGGAGAGAGGGGGAAGTGAGATGAAGGATAACTGCTATTCTTAGCTATCCATCCGCCGCATGACACTCACACCACCACCAGCACCAGGAACAGGGGCTCTGGAAGAGCTAGGCGAGGGATGGGAGAGAGGGGGGAGGGATAGGAAGGATAACTGCTACAATGAGCTATCCTTGCGCCGCGTGCCACCCACACCAGCACCAGCACCATGAACAGGGGCTCTGGTTTAGGGTGGGAAGGGATGGGAGAGAGGGGCCAATGGAGGATGGATAACTGCTATGGTGAGCTCTGGGTCGCGGGCAGAATGTGAGAGCATCGTACGCCCAGCGCCACGTCCCTGAAGCGAGGCGTACTGGGAATGCCTATCCCACTGCAGACTTGCCGCTATCACTGCGCATAATGCCACAAACACGCTTACCAGCAGCAAGAGGGGTTGAGAGAGAGAGCTGCAGCTATCACAAAGCCCCATGCCACACATTGTTTAACACTAAAACAATCTCACCTTCAGCAGCTTGGGTGTGGGCATCCCACGCGTTCGACGGACCGGTACGTCTACCGTCGCTGGGCTTTCTGGCGCCACGTCTGGATCGAGGCCCCCTATAGATGGGCCGCTCGACAGAGATGCTAGAGGAGGAGGCCTAGATGCAGGGGTGCAGGGCTTGACAGCTCCTTTTGATCCTGGCCTTGCCTTGAGTGCAGCGATTTCGCGATCCCGCTGGGCAAGCTCTCGCATGAGCTGCTCCACAGTCCTGCCGCCAGCCACATCCGGCCGACTGGATGCGCCAGGTGTGCCCATGCTCTCTCCCCTCCCCTCCTTAGTCGTCGGATCCATTTTTTCGTCCCCCCCTTCTCCCCTGCTCTCCCGTACATCCCACATGGAGCCTTCTGTCAAACATTATATATGTTCTGCTTGTGTAGGCTACAGTGGGTTAGCCTATAGGGGGTACACAATTCTAGGGTTTCCTACTTGTACTCATTTCACTGCTAGTTCATTCATTCCTGTTCGCTTATTCTCACATGGTATCGAGCAGGTTCCCCTGTGGGAACTGTTCGTAGGGCCCACCACCGCTACCTCTTAACCTTTTTTCCTGCCCGGAGCGCGCTCCGGGCCCTAGTACCTCTTTTTTTTTTTCGATCTGCCCTAGTGCTCTGAAGGCCGCCCGCCCTAGCGCCCGAGCGCCGCCGCCCTTGCGCCCTGACGGCCGCCCGCCCTAGTGCCCTGACGGCCGCCCGCTCTAGCGCCCGAACGCCACCCGCCCTAGCGCCCTGACGGCCGCCCGCCCTAGCGCCCTGACGGCCGCCCGCCCTAGCGCCCGAGCGCTGCCCGCCCTAGCGCCCGAGCGCCGCCCGCCCTAGCGCCCTGACGGCCGCCCGCCCTAGCGCCCGAGCGCCGCCCGCCCTAGCGCCCGAGCGCCGCCCGCCCTAGCGCCCTGACGGCCGCCCGCCCTAGCGCCCGTGCGCCGCTCGCCCTAGCGCCCTGACGGCCGCCCTCCCTAGCGCCCTGTCGGCCGCCCGCCCTAGCACCCGAGCGCCGCCCGCCCTAGCGCCCGAGCGCAGCCCACCCTAGCGCCCTGACGGCCGCCCGCCCTAGCGCCCGTGCGCCGCTCGCCCTAGCGCCCGAGCGCCGCCCGCCCTTGCGCCCTGACGGCCGACCGCCCTGACGCCTAAACGCCGCCCGCCCTAGCGCCCTGACGGCCGCCCGCCCTGACGCCTGAGCGCCGCCCGTCGTCGCCCCAGCGCCCTAGCGCCAGACGCCCGCGAGCCGCCCGTCGCAGCCGCCCGTGAGCTGCCTGTACGCCGCCCGCCGAGCCGCCCGTGCACCCGCCCAGCGTGAGCCGCCCACGACCGCCCAGGCTGCCGTCCCCTTCTACCGGCCCCGCAACTGCACCTGCTGGCCCCGCCGCTGCACCTACCGGCCCCCACCACCCACCCCCCCTTTTCCCGTCGCCTGTCGAGGCGACCTGAGAGGCCAGCAGAGGGGTGGCAGGTGTGTGGCCTCCCCTGCTTCTCCTCCTCCTTCATCGCTCACCTGCAGCAGCCGAGCCGCCCCACCGCCGAGCCGCCCTGCAGCCGAGCCGCCCTGCCGCCGAGCCACCGGGTCGCTTAGCTGCTGAGCTGCAGTTGCTGCCGAGCCGCCTTGCCGCCGAGCCGCCCGAGTCGCCCGAGCCGCCGAGCCGCCGAGCTGCCGAGCCGCTGAGTCGCCGAGCCTACTCTTCCCACCACGGGTGAGCTCTTGCCCTGCTAGCACGCTGCGCGTCGCCTGCTTGCCTGCCTGCCTGCCTTTTGGCTTGCCTGGATGCCTGCCTTCCTGCTGCTAGTCCTGCTCCTGCTTCTACTTGCGGAGCCAGATGCAGCCCCAGCGACGCCTGCGTGAGTCCCTCACGCCCCAGCAGCTGCGTGAGTGGTACGCTGGTTGGAGCTGTAGGGGTGGCGACGCTACTCCTACTTCCACTCCTGCTGCTTCTACTTGTGGTGGCGGCCAGATGCAGCTCCCGCGACCCTCTCGCGTGTCTCTCACGCCTCGCCAGCTTCGTGAGTGGTACGCTCAGAGTGGAGGGTCTCTCAGTGCTGTTCGCTGCTCTTACGTGATTCGCACTGGTACTCGGACTGGTCAGCCTTGTGGGACACGTAGTCATACACAGTCCCGCTGCTTCGCCCGTCTGAGCGACGCCTGGCGTACCGTGTTTGGCGACGAGGCTGAGCTTCCCGACTGGGTGGAGTTGCTTAGGCAGAGGGTAGATATATATGCTCTTGACTATGATGCTATTCTCACTGCCATGTATGCATTGCCTACTAGTGCTGACCATGCCGGTCACCTGTGCGTCCCGCCTGACCCAGGTATAGGACCTGCTGCTCTAGCTACTGGTGAGGCTGCTGCTCTGGGTGCTAGTGAGTCTCCTGCTCCAGGTACAGGTGCGGCTGCTGCTCTAGGTGCTAGTGAGTCTGCTTCCTCAGGTGCGGGTGAGGCTGCGCTCTCAGGTACCGCGTTGGCTTCGGCCTCCCTCACCTTTACACTTGACTCTGGGGCTTCTCGCTCCTTCTTTCGGGACCGCACCACACTCACGCCGCTTGGTCGGCCGGTTGCTGTCTCCCTGGCTGACCCCTCTGGGGGTCCTGTCCTCGCTCACTTCTCCACTGTCCTCCCGTGTCCGGCTGCCCCCTCGGGCACCCTGTCTGGCCTGTACCTCCCCTCGTTCTCGACGAACTTGGTGAGTGGTGCAGACCTACAGGATGCGGGGGTTCACCAGTTCACTCCTGCGAGTCAGCGGGTGACCCACTGCACGGACGCACGCACAGGCCGGCACCTGGCCACGTTCTCGCGTCGGCCGGGGTCGAGCCTCTACACCCTGACCACTGAGTCTCCTCCTGTCCCCGCGTCCGGTCAGGTAGCAGCGTCGGGTCAGGTGTTTGCTGTTGCGTCCAGGTCTGGTCCTGAGTCTGCCCCCTGTTCGTGTCGCCTCCTGTCTCACGAGACTCTTCTGTGGCACCACCGTCTAGGCCACCCCTCCTTGCCCCGTCTTCGGGGCATGGCTTCCCGTGTCCTTGTCTCTGGTCTTCCCCAGTCTCTCCCTCCCCTTCCTTCGGGACCAGGACCTTCCTGTGTCCCCTGTGTCGAGGGGCGCCTCAGGGCTGCTCCTCACTCCTCCCAGTTTCCCCCGACAGAGGCTCCTCTGCAGACGCTTCACATGGACGTGTGGGGCCTGGCCCCCGTCCGTGGGCAGGGTCACGAGCGCTACTTCCTGTTGGTGGTTGACGACTACTCGCGTTACACCTCAGTCTTCCCCTTGCGCAGCAAGGGTGCTGTCACTGAGGTGCTGATCGACTGGATCCGCGAGGCTCGTCTCCAGCTCAGGAGGAGCTTCGGCTCGGACTTTCCTGTTCTGCGTCTGCACTCTGACCGAGGTGGGGAGTTCTCCTCTCGCCTTCTGCGAGACTACTGTCGTGCACAGGGGATCCGCCAGACCTTTACGCTTCCGGACTCTCCACAGCAAAATGGGATTGCTGAGCGCCGCATTGGCATGGTCATGGATGTCGCTCGTACGTCCATGATGCATGCGGCTGCCCCCCATTTTCTGTGGCCGTTTGCGGTGAGGTACGCGGCGCATCAGCTCAACCTTCACCCCAGGGTCTCTCGGCCCGCGATGTCCCCAGTGTTACTGTGGACGGGGAAGGTCGGCGATGCGTCTGCGTTCCGTGTCTGGGGATCTCGGGCGTTTGTCCGCGACTTGTCTGCGGACAAGCTGTCCCCCCGTGCTGCTCCCTGTGTCTTCCTAGGCTTCCCCCTTGACGCTCCAGGGTGGCAGTTCTACCACCCCTCCTCTCGTCGTGTTCTGTCCTCCCAGGATGTCACGTTCGACGAGTCAGTCCCCTTCTACCGCCACTTCCCCTACCGTACTCATTCCCTCCCCCCCCCACCGGACTTCCTGGTGCCAGTTCCCCCCCCGGTAGACCCCCTCCCCCCTCAGGTTCCTGCCCCTTCAGGTGTGTCCCAGGTAGACACAGTCGAGCCAGTCGAGGTTGCTGCTGAGTCTGGTCCTGCTGCGGGTGCAGAGTCTGGGGGTGCTACGCCTGCGGGTGCTGAGCTTGGGGGTGCTGCTGCTGGGGGTGCTGAGCCTGGGGGTGCGAGGCCGGGGGGTGCTGAGCTTGGGGGTGCTGCTGCTGGGGGCGCTGAGCCGGGGGGTGCTACGTCAGGAGCTGCTGAGCCTGGGGGTGCTGAGCCTGGAGGTGCGGAGCCTGCGTCTGCTGGGCGGGAGCCGCTCTCTCCACAGGAGCTGCGCGAGTGGTTTGCTCGCCGCTGGAGGCGTGCTGCTGGAGCTGGAGCTTCTTCGCTTGCTGAGGGTGCTGCCGGTCCCGGAGCTGCTGGGCCTGCGAGTCCTACTGGAGCTGGAGCTACTGAGTCTGGGGGTGCTGAGTCTGGAGCTGCTGAGCCTGGAGGTGCTGAGTCTGTAGCTGCTGAGCCTGGGGGTGCTACGTCTGGAGCTGCTGTGCTTGGGGGTGCTGAGTATGGAGCTGCTGAGCCTGGGGTTTCTCCTGCTGCTGCGTCTCGCCGGGAGCCCCTCTCTCCACAGGAGCTGCGCGAGTGGTTTGCTCGCCGTTGGAGGAGTGCTGCTGGAGCTGGAGCTTCGTCGACCATCGAGGGTGCTGGTGCTGCCGGTCCCGGAGCTGCTGGGCCTGCGGGTCCTACTGGAGCTGGAGCTGCTGAGGGTGTTGGTGCTGAGACTACTGCTATCTGTCCTGGCGGTGTTCTGCTGCTGGTGCTGCTGGAGGTCCTGCCGCTGGAGGTGTTGGTGGCGCTGGTGCTGTCGCTGAGGGTGCTGGTGCTGTCCCTGCTGAGTCTGGAGCTGCCGCGCGGCCTCGGCCGTACTTCGTTCCGCTCCTACAGCAGGTTCTTGGTCTTTCTCCTTCGGTAGAGTGTCCACAGCCTGTCCAGTCGCAGTCACTGTTGGAGCCTTCCTCTCCTCTGCCTGCTCCCTCTCCTTACACTGGTCCTACTGGAGGTCTTGCTGAGCGTCGTGAGCCTGCGTCTCGTCCCGCGTCGCCGGTTCGTGCTGCTCGCGCTAGTGGTCGCGGTTCGCGTCAGCGTCCTCCTCCTGTCCCTGGCACGCACCGGATGTCTCTGCGTCCGTCCACTGCTCCTCTGCGTGCCCCTTTGCCTTCTCCTCCTGAGTCCTCTCTTCCTGCGCTTGCCGACCCTGAGTCGGACTTTCTTCGCGCTGCCAGTCCTACTGTCACGCGTCTGCTTGCTACTGTCGTCACTGACCCCTCTTTTGAGTCCACTGCTGCGTCTGCTCTAGTCGCTGAGCTCGTTGACTTTGCTGCTCGCTGTCGTCTCGACTACGCTGCTAGTCTTGTTGCTGAGTCTGCGTCTGTCTGTCCTCCGTCCGTCGGGGGTGAGTGTGCTCTTGGCACGGACGTCCTAGAGGACAGGCAGGAGGAGTTACAGTGTCTAGCGGCTGCTTCACCTCAGCTCGCGTCGGTACTGCTTGCCCCTGAGGGAGACCCGGATGCACTAGACATCCCGACTCCGCGTTCTTACGCGGAGGCCGTAGAGGGTCCCTACTCCTCTCAGTGGCAGGCAGCTATGGATGCAGAGATGGCTTCCTGGAAGTCCACAGGCACCTACGTTGACGCGGTTCCCCCTCCTGGGGCGAACATCGTCAGTGGCATGTGGATCTTCAGGGTGAAGCGGCCGCCGGGCTCTCCACCTGTCTTCAAGGCACGGTACGTTGCTCGTGGCTTCAGTCAGCGGCAGGGAGTTGACTACTTTCAGACCTTCTCTCCCACCCCGAAGATGACCACTCTTCGGGTGCTGCTGCACATAGCCGCTCAGCGCGACTACGAGCTTCACTCTCTCGACTTCAGCACTGCGTTCCTGCAGGGTAGCCTGCACGAGGAGATCTGGCTGCGCCGTCCACCTGGCTTCACTGGGACTTTCCCTCCTGGCACCCAGTGGAGCCTCCGACGGCCAGTCTACGGTCTCCGCCAGGCACCGCGTGAGTGGCACGACACACTGAGGACTACGCTTGCGGCTCTTGGGTTTGCTCCTTCTACTGCTGACCCGTCGCTGTTTCTGCGCACCGACACTTCACTGCCGCTGTTCTACATCCTCGTGTACGTCGACGACTTGGTCTTTGCCACAGCGGACACTGCTGGACTCGCCTACGTGAAGTCCGAACTGCTGAAGAGACACACGTGCACAGACCTGGGTGAACTGCGCAGCTACCTTGGCTTGCAGATCACTCGGGACAGAGCACGCCGCACCATTACCTTGACTCAGTCACACATGGTGCAGCAGGTCCTTCAGCGCTTTGGCTTCACGTACTCCTCGCCTCAGGCCACTCCTCTGCCTACTCGCCACTCACTCTCAGCTCTGCCTTCGGATGAGTCCGTAGAGTCGAGTGGTCCGTATGCAGAGCTTGTTGGCTGCCTCATGTACCTGATGACCTGCACACGACCTGACCTTGCATACCCTCTGAGCATTCTTGCACGCTATGTTGCTCCTGGGAGACACAGACCAGAGCACATGGCTGCAGCGAAGAGGGTATTGCGCTACCTGTGCAGTACGTCGGGCATGGGGCTAGTGCTTGGAGGGCGGAGTCCAGTGGTCCTTACCGGCCACGCGGACGCTTCTTGGGCTGACGACCAGGCTACGCAGCGGTCGTCACAGGGTTACACCTTCAGCCTTGGTTCCGGCTCTGTCTCGTGGCGGTCTACTCGCTCGTCTTCGGTTCTCGGCTCCAGTTGTGAGGCTGAGATCTACGCCGGGGCCATGGCTGCACAGGAGCTTCGCTGGCTCACCTACCTGCTGACTGACCTTGGAGAGCCACCTCGTTCTCCTCCAGTGCTGTACGTAGACAACAAGGCCATGCTGGCCTTGTGTCGAGAACAGCGCTTGGAGCACAGAACGAAGCACATTGCTCTCCGCTACTTCCTTGCTCGTGAGCTGCAGCAGCGTGGTTAGTTGCGACTTGCGTTCGTGGCCTCTGAGGCCAACACTGCTGATGTGTTCACCAAGGCACTCGCGCCTTGTGACCATCAGCGCTTTTGCACCCAGCTGGGTCTTGTGCCTGTCTTGCCTCACTTGCTCTCCTCTTGACTTCACTTGTACTGTGACATATATATATACCTGCTCTTGCTTGTCTAGTTTTATATATATGTCTGTACTCCTGCATGTGAACTGGCCTCTGGCCCTGCTCTTGTGCTCGGACTGTGTGGTGACTTTGTGATCCACCCTGAGCTTGCTTTGCTTTGCTTGACTGGTCTTGTGACCCCTTGTTCTCCCCCACTTTGCCTATGGGGGTGTGTCAAACATTATATATGTTCTGCTTGTGTAGGCTACAGTGGGTTAGCCTATAGGGGGTACACAATTCTAGGGTTTCCTACTTGTACTCATTTCACTGCTAGTTCATTCATTCCTGTTCGCTTATTCTCACACCTTCCACACCGCCGCCACATTCACCCAAGGCATTCGCCCACACACCTCCTCCCACACCGTCATTCGCTGCTGGAGCTACCGAGGGTTCGTGCCGCTTCGCTGCCCCCTCGTTCTTCACATGAACCGCGCGACCCCCCATATGGTTGGGGGGCGGGTCCGTCGCTTCTTTGCCAAACCGCGCTGACCCCCAATCCATCTGATCTCCCTTCCCAGCCGAACCCATCGGATCGCGTAACGCAGCGTACGGGTCCGCGGCTTGCCGTTCATGAGAGTTTGATGGACATCGTATCCCCATTGATTCGTAAAAATTCAACTCCCGCTTCGCCTTGCTACGCACACCCACTATTTTAGCTTCGAATCGAGGTCTCTGGCGCTTGCCATGTGGTTTGGCACGACGCACACTCTGTTTACAGATCTTCACCCGTCCCCTCTCCGATTTTTGCTTAGCGTTGCCCTTCTTGAGCTTCCGCACACTCCTCCTCTTCAAAGGCCGAGCCTCCTCCCCATTCTCGCTCTCCGGCTCCAACTCCTCATCATCCTCGTCCTCCTCCTCCTCAACCTCGTCCTCGTATACCTCCTCACTCCCGGATGAGCTGCCCGACTCACTGTCGCTCGAATCTTCCTCGGAACCAGACGAGCTCGAAACGTGCACATTGGGGCCGTGCCGAGCTTGTCTCGCCTTATGGTCGCAACTGCCCGGATCCACAGCCTTGCGCCGTTGGTAGGGAATCACAGCTTCACGTCCACCTTTCCCATCAGTCACAGCTGCTGGCTCGTCCTCATCATGATCGTTAACGCCACGGCATGCAGGCACGGCATGATCCTTCTCGTCGCCACCATCCGCATCCTGCGACTGCCTGCCCGAGGGACCGCCCTTAGCCGCGGCAGCCCTGCCGCCGTTGCGCATGCCGCCACCACGAGCTTCCGGCTCGGCATGATCCTTCTCGTCGCCACCATCCGCATCCTGTGAGCCCGAGGGACCGGCCTTGGCCGCGGCAGCCCTACCGCCGTTGCGCATGCCGCCACCACGAGCTTCCGGCTTGGCATGATCCCCCTCGTCGCCACCATCTGCATCCTCCGACTGCCTGCCCGTGGGACCGCCCTTAGCCGCGGCAGCCCTGCCGCCGTTGCGTATGCCGCCACCACGAGCTTCCGGCTCGGCATGATCCTTCTCGTCGCCACCATCCGCATCATGCGAGCCCGAGGGACCGCCCTTGGTCGCGGCAGCCCTGCCGCCGGTGCGCTTTCCGCCACCACGAGCTTCCGGCTCGGCATGATCCCCCTCGTCGCCTCCATCCGCATCCTGCGACTGCCTGCCCGAGGGACCGCCCTTGGCCACGGCAGCCCTGCCGCCGTTGCGCTTTCCGCCACCACGAGCGCGTTGGCCTGCCGTCCCATCTGCGAAGGCGGACATGACAGGTACATAAGAAATACTGTGCACACATTATCTTATTGGCAGGAAGTTGCAGCATGACATGTGGCGTCATTGTTATGAGTAACGTGCAAAATATAAACCGTCGATATCACACCCACAGCGTACCTAAGCTGTCAGGTCCCCCGTCTTTGCCCTCCTCGTCGCCTTCAGACGCAGGCGTTTCCTCACGATGTGAACGAGTGCCTCTTTTTCTTGGACGGTGCTTACGCCCCCCCCGGTTGTCACGCTTGTCCGCTATCGCTGATGTGGAAACACAATTGGAGAGACGATAACCTCCAACAGGTCAGACACGACTACAAGCATCAATTCATGCATACAAGTAGAATATTCCGCATCTGCGACCATAAACACATACCTTTCTGGCCGCCTTTGGGAACGAGATCATCTAAGCGCTTCACGCGCTTATCCCTTGGTTTCGAAGCGGATGATATGCCCTTGTTTGCGTATGGCTCCACATCGCAGTCGCTATTCGATTCGTCACCGGATGACGAGACACGTCTGGAATCAACAACATCTCGCGCCGTCGATGCATTATTTTTGCGATACTCGATTACGAGCTCGGCCGTCTTATCTGCTGTTACTAACTCCGCAAACTTTGTTTCGTCGGGGGTTTTTGTCGATTCAGCCAGTACGATCGCCCCCTCGGGCCCCTTCATTGTCTGACTTCCTTGTTACCATGTCTAGCTTTCCATTCACACAGTACTATGAGGTTGCGGGTTGTGCTACCGCCTAGAACCTGACAGCAGTCTACGAGCATAAAAAAATGGTTGAGGAGGGAGAGGGACGAGGCAAAGTCTGGGGCCTAGAGCAGACGATCGTCACAGCTGGAGGCATGCAAGGGGAGCACGGAGGTGATGAGGGTTTGAGTGTTTCCAGCTATGGTGCACGTTGCGACTACCAGGTCCCCCTTTTCCGCCCTCAACCAATCGCCTGGTGGTTGAGGTGTATAAAGGAAAAAAATGCAGCACTGCCGTGTTAAGATTCCGTGGGACCTAACGTGCTTAATTGAGTATCAGTCCACAAGCGGCAGGGTGGGCTTCTTTTTGTTAAACCCGACAGTCAAATGCGCTACTGTATCTGGGTTTGCGAGGGTCATAATTATTCTGCCCGGGTTGTCGTACTGTTTACAATGAAGTGCCTCGCGTGCCACACAAACCTACACAAGCTGCACGTCAAGAGTCACATAGGGTCTGCGGAGAAACGGCGACGCTCGATCGCAGCAAGTCGTACAGCGATGCGACAGGTCGACACGAAGCCGTTGCGGCACGCCTGCGATAAAAACGCAAACTCAAAAGTTCCTTGTGTGTGGTTGCGACTGGTTCGCAAATCAGGGAGATTCGCGTACGTGGCATAGCGTGGAGTCGAGTGGAATGGCGCAGGGCGGGGCACGTAATGGCACATTAGTTTGCAAAGCCTCAATAGTGTGGTGTACGTAAATGATAAAAATAGAATTAGGGGGTTATGGAGTTGTAAGGAAAATCTCGTTTTCCTTACTTCGCATCCCTGCTCAACGCGTCCATCACTATAGCACCTCAGTCAGCACCGTTACCACTCGCATCGACAATCCGCCCCCCACTTTCGCACGTCGCACCCCGACCTCACGGCTCGGCGGTAACCCGCGCTCCGGACCTTCGCCTCGACATTTTCCCAACCTTAGTGCCATGCCCGTCGCGCGACAACCACAGTTCATTACCGTTACCACTGTGGTTTCGCTATATAACCTTTCGCTCATACCTTCGCTCAGTTGTACTTTTTTCCCGATAGTGCAATCCTCGTTCGCTCACTCAATTGCACTCGTAACAGGAGTCCCCCTAACCCATTAGCATAGTGACAAGTATGCAACATAAAAGTGTAAAACCAAACACCACCTTCACAGAACATGTACATAACGGTCTGCGGTGGAGCAGTCATTCTGATACATCGATTGATTAGTAAGTACGCATTATTTGATTGCTGCCTGGTCGTTATGCAACGCGTATGGGCATGTCTCCTCTCATGCCAATTGAGGTGCAATAATACGGTAATAGAGCCAGACACAAACTCCCCGTATGGGGCATGGCTGCTCTCATGCCATACAGGGCAACCTTTATGCAGGGACCCAAGACCATGCTGTGTTGTATGTTCTAGGTTCATGCTGGAACGGAGTTGAGAAACCCCTGCTGTTCTACCCACTAGAGTTGTGGCGACATGCAGGTATGTTTTGCAGCATCACACCGACCCATTGTGTATTGTTTGTATACATGTCAAGCAGGAACGCCAGTGACAAACACTTCCCTACGGGTAGTGTTCTCTAGACATGGAGGACTGGTTGTGGCCAACACTCTCATTTGGCCACACTTGTTGTCAAGTCATGCAGGACTGATTCAAGGCCTCTCCATTGCGCTTTGTGTCATGTTTGTTGGCATATCAAGCTGGCAGGACGGATGAACAAACAATTCCGTATTGATCTTGTCCTCATTCCCCCATGCTACCCGCTTCCTTGTTCTTCACTCACACACTTATTCCTCCCATGTACCCGCCTCACTCCCTCCTGCTTCCCGCCTCATTACCTCTGCTTCCCGCCTCATGTCCCCTCGCTTCCGGCCTCATCCCCCCTTGCAACCCACCCCATTCCCCCTTGCTTCCCACCCCATTCTTCACTGTGACCCTCCTCATTCTCCCTTGATACCCTCCCCATTTCCCCTTGCTTCAGGCCTCATTCCCCCTTGCTTCGGGCCTCATACTCACTTGCTACCTCCCTCATTCCCCCTTGCTTCAGAGCCGCGTCCCCCTTGCTTCCCGCCTCATTCTCCCTTGCTACCCCCCTCATTCCCTCTGCTTCCCGCCTCATGTCCCCTCGCTTCCGGCCTCATCCCCCCTTGCTAGCCACCCCATTCCCCCTTGCTTCCCACCCCATTCTTCACTTCTACCCTCCTCATTCTCCCTTGATACCCTCCCCATTCCCCCTTGCTTCAGGCCTCATTCCCCCTTGCTTCGGGCCTCATACTCACTTGCTACCTCCCTCATTCCCCCTTGCTTCAGCTCCTCGTCCCCCTTGCTTCCCGCCTCATTCTCCCTTGCTACCCCCCTCATTCCCTCTGCTTCCCGCCTCTAGTCCCCTCGCTTTCGGCCTCATTCCCCCCTGCTACCCACCCCATTCCCCCTTGCTTCCCACCCCATTCTTCACTGCTACCCTCCTCATTCTCCCTTGATACCCTCCCCATTCCCCCTTGCTTCAGGCCTCATACTCCCTTGCTTCAGGCCTCATTCCCCCTTGCTTCGGGCCTCATACTCCCTTGCTACCCCCCTCATTCCCCCTTGCTTCAGGCCCCAATTCCCCTTGCTTCCCGCCTCATTCTCCCTTGCTACCCCCCTCATTCCCCTTTGCTTCCCGCCTCATGTCCCCTCGCTTCCGGCCTCATCCCCCCTTGCTACCCACCCCATTCCCCCTTGCTTCCCACCCCATTCTTCACTGTGACCCTCCTCATTCTCCCTTGATACCCTCCCCATTTCCCCTTGCTTCAGGCCTCATTCCCCCTTGCTTCGGGCCTCATACTCACTTGCTACCTCCCTCATTCCCCCTTGCTTCAGAGCCGCGTCCCCCTTGCTTCCCGCCTCATTCTCCCTTGCTACCCCCCTCATTCCCTCTGCTTCCCGCCTCATGTCCCCTCGCTTCCGGCCTCATCCCCCCTTGCTAGCCACCCCATTCCCCCTTGCTTCCCACCCCATTCTTCACTTCTACCCTCCTCATTCTCCCTTGATACCCTCCCCATTCCCCCTTGCTTCAGGCCTCATTCCCCCTTTCTTCGGGCCTCATACTCACTTGCTACCTCCCTCATTCCCCCTTGCTTCAGCTCCTCGTCCCCCTTGCTTCCCGCCTCATTCTCCCTTGCTACCCCCCTCATTCCCTCTGCTTCCCGCCTCTAGTCCCCTCGCTTTCGGCCTCATTCCCCCCTGCTACCCACCCCATTCCCCCTTGCTTCCCACCCCATTCTTCACTGCTACCCTCCTCATTCTCCCTTGATACCCTCCCCATTCCCCCTTGCTTCAGGCCTCATACTCCCTTGCTTCAGGCCTCATTCCCCCTTGCTTCGGGCCTCATACTCCCTTGCTACCCCCCTCATTCCCCCTTGCTTCAGGCCCCAATTCCCCTTGCTTCCCGCCTCATTCTCCCTTGCTACCCCCCTCATTCCCCTTTGCTTCCCGCCTCATGTCCCCTCGCTTCCGGCCTCATCCCCCCTTGCTAGCCACCCCATTCCCCCTTGCTTCCCACCCCATTCTTCACTGCTACCCTCCTCATTCTCCCTTGCTACCCTCCCCATTCCCCCTTGCTTCAGGCCTCATTCCCCCTTGCTTCGGGCCTCATACTCACTTGCTACCTCCCTCATTCCCCCTTGCTTCAGGCCTCATTCCCCCTTGCTTCGGGCCTCATACTCACTTGCTACCTCCCTCATTCCCCCTTGCTTCGGGCCTCATACTCCCTTGCTACCTCCCTCATTCCCCCTTGCTTCAGAGCCGCGTCCCCCTTGCTTCCCGCCTCATTCTCCCTTGCGACCCCCCTCATTCCCTCTGCTTCCCGCCTCATGTCCCCTCGCTTCCGGCCTCATTCCCCCCTGCTACCCACCCCATTTCCCCTTGCTTCCCACCCCATTCTTCACTGCTACCCGCCTCATTCTCCCTTGCTTCAGGCCCCATTCCCCCTTGCTTCGGGCCTCATTCCCCCATGCTTCCCGCCTCATTCTCGCTTGATACCCGCCCCATTACCAGCTTTATCACCGCCGCCTGCCCCACCTCCAACCTCCAACATTGTTTTTGCCCGAAAATACACAGACCACTTCCTCAAATCGTGACGGTACTGACGGCGCCAATGGAGTGGCGTCCCTACAAGCTCACACGCCGGTAGTTTATGGAAACCATCCTCGACCAACGTGTGCATCACACGCATCGTGAACACACCACAGTCGTTCTCATTTGCCTGCACGGGTATCTGGACAATCACAGGGTGCGTGAGCGCGTGGTGAGGGCCGGGATGGGAGTGGGGTTTCGGTGTGGAAATTGCGTGCAGGGAAAGGGAGATGCGATTGTTTCAAAGCTCGTACACACAAGGCAACAGCACTCACCGTGACCTGCCTTAGTGGGATGCTCGCCGCCCATGCATCTGCGTCCGACTCACTGATCCATGCACAGTATCTTAACACCTCGTTTCGCAAGTACCTACACACCGGGAGATATAGATTCAATGCTATCGTAACCCCGAACTTCTGTACGTGACAATAGCAGACTGCCCTTAAAAAGAGAGTACCTTCGCAACGGGGCATCGACACCGGCATGCGTGCCGTACGAGTCAGCGTGCCAGAGCACGCAATTCATGGGAATCGGGTCGTCGGGCCTCGGGATGCGCTCGATCACGATCAGGCTCCAGTGACTCCTAAGGCACACATGAGGTCTAACATCAGTAACGCCGATGTTAGACTACCGAAATACATGTGGTGCTACGGCTAGACGCGACGACTACTCACTCGGTATTTATCGGAACGAGTACATATGTGAAATCGAAAATACCCAGGCCGAAAGTATAGGCGTTTTCACGCCGCGAAATGTCCTTCTTAGCATATTCCCAGAAATATGATCCACTGTAAAGCCATTTGTTGCTGTCGCGACCGTGTTCGTACTGCAGCATCCTGCGCACGCGCATATTTGCGACAAAGGAAACACATGAGATAACCGTGACGAATCTGGCCTTTTGATTTCCCAACCGTGATACTCACACACCGAGCCAATCAATTACGATCCCGCTGACCCATTCACCGGGTCGTAGCCTGTCGGCGTGTTCCACGTTTATGTCGAGCCAGCCTCCGCCGTAGGGAAAGGGCATAGAAATCGGCTGAAAGGACAGCTTACCATCTAAACACGGTAGAGCCATGGCTAGGACTTTGACGACCTTAAGATGCGTGTGGCACTAGGGATAATTTGGAGGACGAGCACCGAACTGGAATTTGGGCTTCAGCAGTCACGACACTATGAGTCAAGAGCAGCCGCGAAGGTTGTTACACTAGTCGTCAAATTTCACTAAAGGGTTTCGAGCCAGCCTGGTCCAAACTAGTTTCGCAATCGCATGAGCGATCGAGAGTCGCCAAAGCGCCCCCACTTGTCGGGGCCTTAGCAATGGTCAGTGTGTTTTAACCTGCTGACTAGGCAGATACAGCCCCCTTTAACGGCCTTTCGGCCAATCAAACACCTCGCTGACGAGGTGGAACTGTGCTGTTCCGGGCTAGCAATTCCACGCGTCAGGCTATGATGTATGTGCCCTTCTACACGCACTGGTAAAGGGGCACGTTTACTTCGGTTATGGCTGGCATAGGTCCTCTTCTCAGTGTTCACACGTTCACGCTCCCATGTTCTGGGCGTTCCCGTGGTTGACCGGTATAATGTGATGGACAGTGCTGGAAATCTACGGTCAGTTAGCCAAGGCATAACGATCTTCGCTGCTTGGTTAGGGTTCCGCGCCACACGAATGCCACAAATGTTGCGCGACGCAGCGTGATTGGTCGAAACACAGAGGGCTGTCAGAACCGATTTGTGGGCGAGTTGGCGGAAGTTTGGCAAACCATTCATCGGGCGTCAACCCTTGCAAGCAAAAGATATTCTTGAGATTCTAGGTGTGAAGAATGGTCTGCTAGCAATAAAAGAGCGAATATATCGGTAACTAGTTCAGGCGTTCTAATCCGCCACTTTTAGGTCACTGGTGATGAGACGCCTTTATGCACGCCTAGACAAGCTGAGTTGTGCGTGACATTGAAACGCCTTTCCCGCCAAGCCATCAGATCCCGAACTCAACGATGGGCAATCTTAGAGCTCCAAGATGCTATGGGTTATATTTCAGGGGTGGCTATGCTGCCCAGTGTTATGTGCTACTGAGTAGTAACAATGAAAGGCCAGAAGTGTGGCTGTGGATACGTTGCCTTCTATTACCAGACCCTTAGGAGCCACCAAGTAAATAGCGGGGAAGTCTGCAAGCTCAAGCAGAAACGTAAGCTGGTTCTCAAGCAGCCGATTCCGAAACACTGGAGGCTGGGCGGGGCTTCAAATCCTGGCGCCATTTTAAACCTTGCACCACTTCCTCGTCCGTATCCGCAGCTCCCATTGACACGAAACGAGTACCGAGTTGTCACGCCATCAGAACCGAGCGAACAAGTGAGGCAGATCGCGGAGGCGCCTTGCGAAGGCACGGTTGTCGTGGAACCTGATGGTGAAGACGATCCGATAGACTTGAAGGCCGAAATTTGCATTTTATCACGGAAGCACGGCCTTACGAACGGGGCTATAACGGACCTTATAGACCTGTTCCGAATTCCAGACCTTGATATCGAACAGCTACAAGGCTAGACGACCTACAGAGACCTTGAAAAGTACGAGAGCAGCTTCGAGTTGGGACCGGAGCAGTCGTGGCGAGTTTTGGAGATTAAAGTGGATCATGAAGTGGGATTCCTCACCTTCAGATGTCGCGATATTAACGTGGTGCGTCCGTCGCAACATAATGTGCTCTTTGTATGTGTTACTACCTCTGTAACACGGCCCAAGCTGTTTCTGCTGCACCCCTTACCAGTCTCAAGTCTTAGTCGACAACTCTTATCTTCACTGCTTCCACTAGTACGCACCAATAAACAATGCCCATCCCTCTCTGCAGTTGGCGCAGGCAATGTTCAAGAAGATGTCCGCAGTACGCGGATTCATCATCGAGCCGAAGGAGTGGAAGGTGGAGGGGGAAAGGCGCTATAGCACTCCCGGCAACACGGACTGGATGCTGAAGGCTTGGGTTAGTTAGCATCCAAAGCGCGATGTCCTTTGTCATGGAATCTCTGTCGCCCTAGCTCGTTGTTCGTCACCCACCACGGTATTTTCCTCTCTTGTGAGGGGAGATGACCCGCATTTGTTCTCTGAATCCGACCTTTTGCTCGCTGATGTCCCACCGTTTGCTCGCTGATTTTGTCATTTTGCTCCCTAATCTCCGCCCTCTGCTGGCTGATCTTGTCTCTTTTCTTTATAATCCCCGCCCTTTGCTCGCTGATCTCCTGCCGTTTGGTGGCTGATTAAGACCCTTGTGCTCGCCAATCTCCCGCCCTTTGCTCACTGACTACGACCATATGCTCCACGAGCTCCATTATTTGCTATCAAATCTCCACCCGTTTCTGTCCGATCTTCCGCCCTTTGCTCTCTCACTTCCCTCCTTTAACTCCCCGATCACCCACACTTTGCTCATTTGCTCTCCCGCCCTTTGCTATCTGCTCTCCCCTCTCTGGTGCTCTCTGATCACCCGCTCTTTACTCTCTGATCTCCCGCTCTTTCATCTCTCTTCTTAGCGTGAAGCTCCCTAATCTTCACTGTTGAGATATGAGAGAGAGAATGAGTGCACTATGAAAATGAAACAAGTACAAGTACCAACCCTAATTGGGTTGTACCCCCTATGGGCTACCCCACTACAGCCTAAATATATGCATCAGTAATATAATCATCTGACACACCCCCATAGGCAAAGTGGGGGAGAGCAAGGGGTCACAAGACCAGTCAAGCAAAGCAAAGCAAAGCAAAGCAAGCTCAGGGTGGATCTCAAGGATACCACACAAATTCCGAGCACAAGGTCAAGGCCACAAGGCCAGTTCACATGCAGCAGAGCATATATATATAACAGTGCTAAACAAGCAAGAGTAAGGATATATATATGCAGCAGTACAAGCAAGGTCAAGAGGTAAGCAAGTGAGGCCCAGTGGGCACAAGGCCTAGCAGAGTGCAAAAGCGCTGATGGTCACGAGGCGGAAGTGCCTTGGTGAACACATCAGCAGTGTTGGCCTCAGTGGCCACGAAACGCAGGCGAAGCTGACCACGCTGCTACAGCTCTCGAGCAAGGAAGTAGCGCAAAGCAATGTGCTTCGTCCTGTGCTCCAGTCTGTGCTCCTCACACAAGGCAATGGTTGCCTTGTTGTCGACGTACAGCACTGGAGGAGAACGAGGCCGCTCTCCAAGGTCAGTCAGCAGGTAGGTGAGCCAGCGAAGCTCCTGGGCAGCCATGGCCGTGGCGTAGATCTCAGCCTCACAGCTAGAGCTGAGAACCGAAGAAGAGTGAGTAGAGCGCCAAGAGACAGAGCCAGAGCCAAGACTGAACGTGTAACCCTGAGACGACCTCTGAGTAGCCTGGTCGTCAGCCCAAGAAGCGTCTGAGTGCCCAGTGAGCAAAGGCCGCTCACGCCCTCCAAGCACTAGCCCCATGCCTGACGTACTGCACAAGTAGCGCAACACCCTCTTAGCTGCATCCATGTGCTCCTTCCGGTGACGGCCGGGAGCAACATAGCGTGCTAAGATGCTGAGAGGGTATGCGAGGTCAGGTCGAGTGCAAGTCATCAGGTACATGAGGCAGCCCACAAGCTCTGGATACGGACCACTCGACTCTACGGACTCATCCGAAGGCAGAGCTGAGAGTGAGTGTCCCGTAGGCAGAGGAGTGGACTGAGGCGAGGAGTACGTGAAGCCGAAGCGCTGAAGGACCTGCTGCACCATGTGTGACTGAGTCGGGGTAATGGTGCGGCGTGCTCTGTCCCGGGTGATCCGCAAGCCAAGATAGCTTGTCAGTTCACCCAGGTCTGTGCACGTGTGTCTCTTCTGCAGCTCGGACTTCACGTGGGCGAGTGCGGCAGTGTCCGCAGTGGCAAAGACCAAGTCGTCGACGTACCCGAGGATGTAGAACGGCGGCAGCGAGGTGTCGGTGCGCAGAAACAGCGACGGGTCAGCAGTAGAAGGAGCAAACCCAAGAGCCGCAAGTGTAGTCCTCAGTGTGTCGTGCCACTCACGCGGCGCCTGGCGGAGACCGTAGACTGGCCGCCGGAGGCTCCACTGGGTACCAGGAGGGAACGACCCAGTGAAGCCAGGAGGGCGGCGCAGCCAGATCTCCTCGTGCAGGCGGCCCTGCAGGAAAGCAGTGCTGAAGTCAAGAGAGTGTAGCTCCTAGTCACGCTGAGCAGCAACGTGCAGTAGAACCCGAGGAGTGGTCATCTTCGGGGTCGGGGAGAAGGTCTGAAAGAAGTCAACTCCCTGTCGCTGACTGAAGCCACGAGCCACGTAGCGCGCCTTGAAGACAGGCGGAGAACCCGGCGGCCGCTTCACCCTGAAGATCCACATGCCACTGACAATGTTCGCCCCAGGAGGGGGAACAGCGTCAACGTAGGTGCCTGTGGACTTCCAGGAAGCCATCTCTGCGTCCATGGCTGACTGCCACTGAGAGGAGTAGGGACCGGCCATCGCCTCTGCGTAAGAGCGTGGGGTCAGGATGTCTAGAGCATCCGGGTCTCCCTCAGGGGCAACAAGCATGGACACGAGATGGGGCAAAGCGGTGGCAAAGCACTGGAACTCCTCCTGCCTGTCCTCAAGGACGTCCGTGCGAAGAGCACAGTCACCCCCAACGGACGGAGGACAAGCAGACGCAGACGCAGCAGACGCAGACTCAGCAGACTCAGCAGACTCAGCAACAAGACTGGCAGCGTAGTCCAGACGAGACGCAGCAGCAAAGTGGACCAGCTCAGCAACTAGGGCAGACGCAGCAGCGGACTCAAAGGAAGGGTCAGTGACAAGAGAAGCAAGAAGACGCGTGACAGTAGGACTGGCAGCACGGCGAGAGTCCGACTCCGGGTCGGCAAGTGTAGGAAGAGAAGACTGAGGAGGAGAAGGCAAAGGGGCACGCAGAGGAGCAGTGGACGGACGCAGAGACATCTGGTGTGTGCCAGGGACAGGAGGAGGACGCTGACGCGAACTGCGACCACTAGGGCGAGCAGCTCGGACTGGCGACGCAGGGCGGGACGCAGGCTCACGACGCTCAGCAAGACCTCCAGTAGGACCAGCGTAGGGAGAAGGAGAAGGCAGGGGAGAGGCGGGCTGTAACTGTGACTGTGACGGGACAGGCTGCGGACACTCTACGGGAGGAGAAGGACCAGTGGAAGGCGGGAGACCAAGAACCTGCTGAAGGAGCGGAACGAAGTACGGCCGAGGCCGCGCAGCACCACCAGAGACAGCAGGGACAGCACCAACACCTCCAGAGGCAGCACCAGCACCAGTAGCAGCTGCAGAAGTACCCGCAGTAGGACCGACAGTCGTAGCCTCAGCGCCAGCACCCGCAGCAGCTCCAGCTCCAGAGGCACCCCCGGGCCCGGCAGCTCCAGCACCCTCAGTACGAGCACCTCCGGGACCCGTGGTACCAGCTCCCTCGGCAGCAACGGAACCTCCAGCACCCGCGGTACCCCCAGCTCCAGCAGCTCGCCTCCAGCGCCGGGCAAACCACTCACGCAGCTCCAGAGGAGAGAGCGGCTCGCGGCGCGAAGAACGGTCTGGAGAACCACCAGGAACAGAAGCACCAGGCGCAGCACTCCCAGACGCAGTACCCCCAGGCTCAGCACCCCCAGGCACAGCACCCCCAGGCTCAGCACCCCCAGGCTCAGTACCCCCAGGCTCAGCACCCCCAGGCCCAGCACCCCCAGTCTCAGCACCCCCAGGCTCAGCACCCCCAGGCTCAGCACCCCCAGGCTCAGTACCCCCAGGCTCAGCACCCCCAGGCTCAGCGCCCCCAGTCTCAGCACCCCCAGGCTCAGCACCCCCAGTCTCAGCACCCCGAGGCTCCGCACCCGCAGCAGCACCAGAGTCACCAGTGACCTCGACAGGCTCGACCGCATCTACCTGAGACACACCTGAAGGGGCAGGACCCTGAGGGGGGAGGGGGTCTACCGGGGGGGGACTTGGGACCAGGAAGAGGGGCGGGGGGGGGAGGGACGGAGTGCGGTAGGGGAAGAGCCGGTAGAAGGGAACCGACTCGTCGAACGTGACGTCCTGGGAGGACAGAACACGACGAGAGGTGGGGTGGTAAAACTGCCACCCAGGTGCGTCAGGGGGGAAACCCAAGAAGACGCAAGGAGCAGCACGAGGGGACAGCTTGTCCGCAGACAAGTCGCGGACAAACGCCCGAGATCCCCAGACACGGAACGCCGACGCATCGCCAACCTTCCCCGTCCACAGCAAAGCTGGGGAGGTCTCCGGTCTGGAGACCCTGGGCTGAAGGTTGATCTGATGCGCGGCGTACCGAACCGCAAACGGCCACAGAAAATGGGGGGCAGCCGCATGCACCATGGACGTACGGGCGACGTCCATGACAATGCCGATGCGGCGCTCAGCAATCCCATTCTGCTGTGGAGGGTCCGGAAGCGTGAAGGTCTGGCGGATGCCTCGTGCCCAACAGTAGGCTCGCAGAAGGCCGGAGGAGAACTCCCCGCCTCTGTCCGAGTGCAGACGCAAAACAGGAAAGTCCGAGCCGAAGCTCCGCCTGAGCTGGAGACGAGCTGCGCGGATCCAGTCGATCAACACCTCAGTAACCTCACCCTTGCTGCGCAAGGGGAAGACTGTGGTGTAACGCGAGTAGTCGTCAACCACCAGCAGGAAGTAGCGCTCGTGACCCTGTCCACGGACGCGGGCTGGGCCCCACACGTCCATGTGAAGCGTCTGCATCGGGGCCTCCGTCGGAGGAAACGGGGAGGAGTGAGGGGTAGCCCGCAGGCGACCCTCGACACAGGGGACACAGGGAGGGCCAGGCCCCGGAGGAAGGGGAGGGAGGGACCGGGGAAGGCCAGAGACAAGAAGGCGAGAGGCCATGCCCCGGAGACGAGGCAGGGAGGGGTGACCCATCCTGTGGTGCCACAGGAGGGTCTCGTGGGACAGGAGGCGACACGAGCAGGGGGCAGACTCAGGACCAGACCTGGACGCTGCAGCGAACACCTGACCCGACGCAGCTACCTGACCAGACGTAGGAGGAGGAGACGGAACAGTGAGTGTGTACAGGCTCGACCCCGGCCCACGTGTGAACGTGGTCAAGTGTCGACCCGTGTCCGCGTCCGTGCAGTGGGTGTTCCGTCGGCGTGCAGGGGTGAACTGGTCGACCCCGGCATCCTGTAGGTCAGCACCCGCCACCAAGTTCGTAGAGAACGAGGGGAGGTAGAGACCGGACAGGGCGCCAGACGGGACTGCAGGGCACGGCAGGACAGTGGAGTAGCGAGCCAGAACAGGACCCCCAGAGGGGTCCGCCAGGGAGAGCGCCACTGGCCGACTAAGCGGCGTGAGTGTGGTGCGGTCTCGAAAGAAGGAGCGAGACGCCCCTGAGTCAAGAGTGAAGGTGAGAGAGGGCGGAGCCGACGCAGTACCTGAGAGAGCAGACTCACCAGCACCTGAGGATACAGACTCACTGGCACCTAGAGCGACAGCCTCACCAGCACCTGGAGCAGCAGCCTCAACAGCACCTAGAGCCGCAGTACCAATGCCCGGGTCGGGCGGGAAACATCGGTAACAGTCACCCTCCTCACTAATAGTCACAGCATACATGGCAGCAAGAATAGCATCAAAGTCAAGATCAAAGATAGCTACTCCTGCCCTAGACAGCTGGTCCCAGCGAGGGATCTCAGAGGCGTCAGGAAACTGGCGGCGCCAAGCGTCACTCAGGCGGCCGAAGCAGCGCTGGGCGGAGTGTGGACCACCACACGGCTCACCCGCACGGTCGCCAGTGCGCAGGACGTAGGTGCACGGACCAGTACCCCCACCCCTCTGACGTGCAGCGTACCACTCACGGAGCTGCTGCGGGGAGAGGGTCTCCTGACCACGCTGCTGCCGCTCCTGCTGGCGTTGACCGCCACCGGAGCCACTCCTCTGCGACGAGCCACGACCTCCTCCGCCGCCTCCTCCGCCGCCGCCGCCACCACCTCCGCTGCCACCGCAACTCCCACCGTCGCTGCCGCCACCGCCGCCTCCGCCTCCACTCCCACCACCACCGCCGCTGCCACCCCCGCCTCCACTGCCGCCGCTGACACCTCCACTCCCGCCACCACTCCCGCTACCACCCCCACCTCCTCCGCTGCCTCCACCGCCGCCTCCACCGCCCCCGCCGCCTCCACCACCGCTCCTGCCCCCCTTGCCCTTGCCAGAGCGACGTCTCCCACTGGGGGCAGACGCCGCATCGACCGACTCAAAACCAACTAGGTCGGCCGTAGCAGCAGAGGCGATAGAGGGCAGGAGGGGGGAGGGGGAACACCCCTCAAAGATGGGGGTGCGCGGGTCACCACGAGAGGCCCCTACAGCGAGAATGCTCTTCTCGGCTGCTAGGAGGGACTTCTCGAGGAGGTCAACAGTGAGAGTGGTGGGGCAGATTGAGAGTAAGTCGTCCCTGACTCCGCGAAGGGAGTCAGGGAGGCGGGTGACAACGTAGTAGAGAGTGAAGTACTGGGGGGGGGGGTTCTTGGTGCAGAAGTCAGCAGGAAGCGCAGCGCGGAAGCGAGCGTCACTAGTGCGCAGGTGGGTAATGAGGTCGGCGACTGTGGCAAAAGAAGCAAGGTCGGGAAAGAGGTACGGTAGCATGAGGCGGCTCAGTGCAGCAGTGGCAGGGGTGGAGTAGCGTGCAATAACGGCGTCGTACAAGGTCTGAGCACTCTTGTACGACCCAAAGTGTGCACGCTCAGAGGGAGGGAGGTGGCGACGCACAGCAAGACGTGCAGCAGCATCGCGTGTGGCCCACTGTGAGCGAACAGTGGCATCCTCAGTAGCAGCAGGGGCGGGAGAGGCACCAGAAGTGAGATCAAAGAGAGAGAGGCCGTCAGCTCTGTCGCACTGTAGGAAAAGCAGCAGGTCGTCTACCCACACGTCAAAGTCGATGGCTCTGCCCTCAGCGTCGAAGGTGAGGACACTGGGGGTAGCCATGACAGCAGTAGGGTGAGGGCAGTGCGCAGAGTAAAGCTCAGTGCTCACCAGACAGGGCTGTGCAGGCGGCTCGGGCGGCTCGGGCGGCTCGGGCGGCTCGGGCGGCTCGGCGGCTCGGCTGCTGGGCGGCTCAGGCGGCTCGGCGGCTCGAGCGGCTCGGGCGGCTCGGCTGCTGGGGCGGCTCGGCTGCTGGGGCGGCTCGGCTGCTGGGGCGGCTCGGCTGCTGGGGCGGCTCGGCTGCTGGGGCGGCGCAGTTGCTGGGGCGGCGGGGCCGGGAGATGCAGCTGCGGGGCCGGGAGATGCAGTGGCGGGGCCGTCGGAGGGGACGGCGGGGCCGTCAGGTGCAGCGGCGGGGCCGTCTGAAGCAGCGGCGGGGCCGTCTGAAGCAGCGGCGGGGCCGGCTGAGGGGACGGCGGGGCCGTCGGGTGCAGCGGCGGGGCCGGTAGAGGGGACGGCGGGGCCGTCAAGTGCAGCGGAGGGGCCGGCAGAAAGGGACGGCGGGGCCGTCAGAAGGGGACGGTGGAGCCGTCAGGTGCAGCTGCGGGGCCGGCAGGTGCAGCGGCGGGGCCGGCAGGTGCGACGTCGGGGCCTGCAGGGGCAGGCGATGAGGCCACGTGGGCGGCGCTAGGGGGGGCCGCGAGGGCGGCGCGACGCAGCAGAGCCGCGAGGGCGGCGCGACGCGGCCGTAAGGCCAGCGCGACGTGGCCCAGGCCGCGCGCGCGAAAAAAAAGGGTCGCGCGCGCGACTCGCGGGGGCCACAAGGGCAGCGCGAGAAGGACTAGGGGGAGCGCGCTTCGGGGAGAGAAGGGCGCGCTCCGGGCAGCGAAAATTTCGTGGGTGGGCCCTTAAGAAATGGTCCTTAGGAAGGACCCGCTCTATACCATGTTGAGATTAGAGAGAGAGAATGAGTGCACTATGAAAATGAAACAAGTACAAGTACCAACCCTAATTGGGTTGTACCCCCTATGGGCTACCCCACTACAGCCTAAATATATGCATCAGTAATATAATCATCTGACATTCACGTCTTGCAATCTTGAGCCCATGACTGTTGCAATATGTCACTAATCTCGTGAGTTCTGGCCATCGCTTTCGCTCGCCAACCTTTTGATCATTTTGTAACTCCAGACATTCACTTTGATTCCTGCCCCGTGCTCCCTTTCTTGTCCCCGTGCTCTATCCCCTTACTCATTTGTTCAGCTAACCATACTCAATGCTCTCACACATGACAGGACCGCGTTCGTGCCGTCGGTGCGATCGTCTTGGCGATCATTCTCTATTCGGATCAAACTAACTTGTCTCACAATGGCAGACAATCAGCACACCCGTTCGTCCTGTCATTTGGTAACACACCGGAATGGGCGCGTTGGTTGGAGGGCGGCACAGAGCTGGTGGGCCTCTTCCCTAACATTCCCTCCGACCTGAAGCCAGAGGAGAAGATTAGGGTGTTCCAGCTAGCGGCTGAATACATGCTACAGCCGCTGAAACACCTCTCCAAGCTCCGCGGGTACGCTGCCCTTAATCTCATATGCTACAATCCTGCGCCCATGTCATAGTTTTGTGCATCATACGTGTGTGAAACCACCATGCCATGTATTGCGTGTGGGGTTAATTGGAGTGCATATTTGAATTGCTGCCCCTATCGGTTCGGTAACGAACAACCCCTTTGCACATTGCTGCCATGCTGTCAGTCTGGTTTCCTCACCCTAAAACCACCATATTGGCATGGTTCCATGTTTGGTTGTGCAGCGGGGGTTTGAAGGTCGAGGACAGCAACGGGGTTGAGTACTTGGCCATCCCGCTGCTGTACTCAGTCGTGAACGACCATCCGGAGTCTAGCAAGGTCTCATGCACCATGTCATGTAGCTCCTACCGACCTTGCTCCATCTGCATGGTTACGCGAGAAAATCTTCGAGACGTGGATGACAAGATCGTTCCTCGAACCGTGAAAGATCAGAAAGCCGTGTACAAGCTAATGGAGGAAGCGGACACCAAGAAGGAATTGACCCGTCTGAAGAAGAAGTATTCTACCCACTTCGTGAAGGTATCACTTCTTGTCCGTTTTCGTTGGTTTGACGCCGTGGTCCCGTAGTCCCACCCCTATATCCTCCCACCGCACTTGGGTCTAAAATGAACTATCCCGCCCCCACTGCCCATTTGTCAACCCCACGCTCAAAACGCCCATGCCTCCACATCAACTCACGTCGCCACCTCCTCGTCGTGTTGGAGGTGGACACCTCGCCATGTTCCACCCTTGGACAGGCACGCACCCACACCTCACATGATCCCGCCCTCGTTCAGCAAATCCCTAAACCCCCACCCTATCCTTGTTGTCCGTACAGTCCACACACAAACCCTCCCCCTACCCCGCCCATCCTAGTTCTTGGCACACAATCCCACCCTGGTCGTTTTTTTCCCTATTCTTCATTCAAATCCCCAAAGGGGCCAATTTTCCCATTCCGCGTGCCTCCCCTTGCGGCCAGTCATTGCTGTGGGATTGGGAGTTCTCCAAAACCAAGTGGGGCAACACGTACCTCGCCCAGACACCTGACATCATGCACATCATCGAGGCAGGGCTTTGGCTTCATGCAATGAGGTGCCTCGTGAAGAAGTTGAAACCGTCAGAGCGAAAAATACTTCTCGAGTAAGTTTCCCTTTTCCCCCGGTGGGGCGAGAGTCATACGTGCAAGAGAAAGAGGCATCGAGGGGGAACCAGAGGGATTGAGAGGGGAAGAGGGGCAGCGAGGGGGAAGGTTGCACTAAGAGAGACGGAGAGTGGGGCAGAGTGTTGCAAGAAGTTGGGCAGAGAGGGGGAATTCAGGGCAGAGAGATGGAAGGAGGGGCAGCCGGAGGGAGGGTAGGGCGGTGGTGTGGAAGGAGGGGCAGGGATGAGTGAATGCAGGGCACAGAGAAGGGGGAAGAGTGAGGGAATTTGTAGCAGCGTTGGAGGAATGCGGGGTGGAGAGAGGGGGAAGTGGTGCAGAAAGAGGGAATTTGGGACAGAGACGTTGAGGGAGGGGCACCATGGGGGAAGGAGGCGCTGCGAGCAGGAAGGTGGGGCTGCTAGCGGGAAGGAGGGGCATAGAAGGGGGAGGGGGGGGGGGGGGGGTTGGTCGTGTGAGGTGAACGCGGGATTCAGAATAGTGTCTCGGGGCATAGGGACCGCATGGGGGCAATGTAGGAGTAAAATTGGGCAGAGAGTAAGGGAGATTGCGGCTGGGAGAGGGCAAGTGGGGCAGAGTGAGGAAAATGGGGGCCTGGAGAAAGAAATTGGGACCGAGCAAGGGGAAATTGGGGCAGGGGGAGAGAACGAGGGGCGGAGAGAGGTGACCATGGGGCAGAGCGAGGGAACAAGGGGCAGAGAGAGGAATGATGAGGCATAGAGGCTGGGGGAGTGGGGCAGAGGACGGAAAGGGATTCACTGAGAGGGAGGCAGCGGGGAGATGAGGTGCGATTTGATGCACCTAACTACTAGACCACCCCGCCAGCCCCACCCCTCTCCCGCCCCCCTCCCTAACCCACCCCACCGGCCCCACACAAACCCTAAACCGATACCCTTACTGCATCCCGTACGTGCAGACGCTACAAGATTCTCAAGGCAGTGACTCCTGCGTCTTTGCTGAGACTCCCATCCGCATGGGCGTACTTCACCACGACGGCCTGCTTCTCAGCGTCGGAGCATCGTGCCATGATGCAAGTGCTGCCCCTCATCATCGACCTCCCCAAGCGCGCCGATATTCGACATGCCATCACGCTCATGTCGGACTGGTACAAGGAGTTTAACCGGGCTGAGTATCACACCGATGCCACGCTTGAGCGCATGGAGGAGGTCTCCTGCGAGTAAGTATAGCGTGAATGGGTGTGGGTGCCATGCGCATAGGGAACGAGGGACAGTGAGATGGCTGAAGGGGTCGAGGGAGGGATTAAGAGGCAGTGTGTGGGAAATAGGGTGCAGAGAACGGGGGAAAAAGGGAAAAGATAAGGAAAGGGGGTAAAAGCGAGGGAAAGAGGGGACGAGGGAGGGAAAGAGGGGACGAGGGAGGGAAAGAGGGGACGAAGGAGGGAAAGAGGGGAGGGGGGGGAGGGAACGATGGGCTGTGGACTGTTCCGCATGCGCTGAAAAAGGGAAGGAGGGGCATAATGACGACAGGAGGGGCTTAGAGTGGGGGAATGGAGTGGCAGAAACATGGAAGCTGAGTTGTGAGTGGGTGGGGGGGGGGGGGGGGGGGGGAGATGAGAGGAGGGGGGAGGGTTTGAGAGAGGGTAGTAGTACATGAACCCGGGTATGGGGCATTGTATGTTGTTTGTGGCTGAATTGTTGTTTTTTATGCTTACGCACGCTAAACCGATCCCCAACACCCAATGCCCCAATTCCGAACCTTTCAATCCACCCAAACACGTCCTATCCAGGATGGTCGATGCGCTTGTTCTAGCATTCGACAACCAGAAGTCGAAGTGGCTTATTATCAAGGTGCATCTTGTATCGCCCCTCCCGCCGACGATCCGTGCACGGGGATTGCCACAAGAGTACTCGTCGAACCGGTACGAGCAGTCCCACAAGACAACAGTGAAGCGCCCTTCTCGCGGCACCAACTGGAAGGGTGTGGAGGATCGCATTGTGAAGAAGCATATCGAGCAAGCCGTTGTTCGACAGCTGTCTCGAGCCTCCGGCGGGGACAAAACATACGAGACAGCCATGAAGGAGGTGAGCATGTGTACGACCTAATGCCAATCTTGCCCACCAATGTTCCCCGCCTGCTCCTGCCGCATGAAACCCTCATCACCTCGTGTTTTTGTTTAGACCCTGCCTCTTCCCTTCCTCCCGCTGCCCCCCTAGACATCCCTTCTAGCATCCACGTGCTCACCATCATGTCCACCCATGAAATGCCTCTACCGCTGCCCCCCTTGACATCCCGTTTTGCATCTACATGCTCGCATTCTTGTCCACCCATCGCTCCTTCCACTAGCTGCCACCCTTCACATTCCGTCTTGCCCCACATGCTTTCCCACTTAACCACCCATGCCCCTCCCCCGGCCCCCGTGGGACTATCCGTCGTTCAGCCCCCAATGCTCCCCTACTAATCCACCATATACCTTCGTGCTGCTAAACACGTCGCCCCCTCGGTTCCCCCCCCCCCCCCCCCCCCCCCCCCCATCCTCCTCCATGTCCATCCTCGGCACTTCCCATTCCCTCCTGCCGTTTGTCTTTCCTTTGCTCTCCCTTGATCTACACTTGTCCACCTATGCTCCCTCCTCTTGCTGCACCCTTTGACCTCTGGAACTGCCCCGCTATACTAACCGACTGGTCCCTAATCTTTGCTCCCTCTCACTGCTGCCCCTGTTGTACTCAAGTGCTGCCCCTCTCCTGCTGCCCCCCATGTACACCATGCACCCATCACCCTCCTACCCAGGCTTGCACGCTTGGGCGTCGGGTGCTGACTAAGACACACAAGAAGATGACCGTGGGGCAGATCACGGATGATGTGTTCAGGAGCTATGTCCTTGTTCACGGAAATGAAGCGATGGGCTACTTGAAGAAGCGGCTGGCCAGGGAGGGAATTCACGACCAAGTGCTCAATGTGAGAATCAATATGGTGCTCAATGCGGGAGAATCAATGTGAGAATCAACTGCCACTGCCACGTAGACCTGTTAAACGCGGACCATCAACCTCCTTAATGGGCCGAACCCAGGCATGGCACCCTGTTGTATCCACGCACCCGTCAGCACCCCATTGTCTCGACCCTAACACAAACTTCCATTGTTGTGCTGCAACCCCTGCTTGCCTATTCGCAGGTGCACACTGCCATGGCAATCCCACCGCACGACAGGATGGAGTGGACCGAGAAGGGCCAGTTTGTCAAAGCAAGCCCTTCCGACAGGCACTTTTCAGATGTAGCCATAAATCCAGCTGGCAAAGGGGCCAACTGGTACGGCCGCTGCTTGATGCTGTTCCATTACGTGAAAGATGGCGTGGCAAAAAAAGCCGCCTACATCGAGTACTACACGGAGGATCGGCGAGTCTGCCGGTACACTGGCTGCAAACGACTGTTGCCTACGAAGGGCACCTTCAACTATCCAGTTGTAGATGCAGATTGCATTCTTAGCATCGTGCATGTTGTCCCGTGCTGCAAAGACCCTGCTGTGAAGCTGCTCAATAGGTTCATCTGGTGATGCAAATAAAGTAGCAACTATGTCAATTTACCATAACCTTCTTTGATTGTGAAACAAGCTTTTAAGCCACCTTATTATTGTCTCAACAATTAACATCTAACAAACATTCCATTGTAACACCGCGAAACCATTACTAAAACATCACCAAAACGTTTGGTCTGACAAGAATGCTATACAAACAATTCGTAAATGATTCCTGGATGATTGTCAAACGATTTTCAGAAGCTTGCTTTAAAAAAAAAATGGTCAGATGATTTCCAGACGCACACATTTTTGTGATGCGGCAGGGGAGTCACGGCTGTGCATGTGTCGCTTCTGAAAAAACTCAAAGCTGGTTTCACGGCTGCTTTGCTCCGGCCGCCTGGGAAAGGCTGAGCCTGCGTTTCCAAAAAACAATTCTCCCAGTCGAGACTTGAGTGTGCGATTGGCGGAGACAGAATCAACACGAATAGCGAGATTTTCAGCGTCGAAACTCGACTCGACTTGGAAGTCACCGTGATACTTGGACCTTTGCAACGCCTGGCATGTACTATTTTTCTTGTTTCCAAGAATATAAGAAGAGTCTTCTTGCGGGACGGTGGAAGTGGCGGAGCACGAAATGGTGGGTCTCACTAAACCATGTCGCCGTCGCTTGAGCTGTATTGGCAAAGGGCGCTTATACTACTTTGTTTGTTTCCAAAGCGCTAAAGAGAGCACAGCGGGGAAACGGCAGCCTCCACTGCCGCAGGGACGACGAAAGGTGGTTCTTGCCAAGAAAGAGGAGGCCTCGCGTGTGATGCGCGTGGAGCCGGGGGGGCGGCGCCATGCAGCGCGGCATCGGGCGACGACGACAACTTGAACGACGACCAGTGCGATCGTCGGACGACGGCAGTGCCGGGCGACGCACGTCGACCCATTGGATGAGAAGCGATTGGGATGAGACTTGACTTGTCACGGCAGACAGTGATGAGACGCATAACGGTGGTGCTAGTACGAAGTCGATGAGCAACAAGTGTCGTTTCTGCTGCCGCGGTCGTACGTGTGACGCGGCAAGAGCTCCTCCTTCACGGGTAAGCTCGCAACTTCGCGTGACGCCTTGGCAGGCAACATGACTGTCGAGTTATGATGACGATGGCAGATCGCTGCACTGCAGGAAAATCGTGCACTCCAGCGCGACACCTCCCGTTTGCCTTATCTTTCCCGTCATGGGTGCGAACCGCACAAGCGAACGACCAAGAAAGCAGAGGAAATGACCATCCGCCCCGCTAGTTTTAGACTCCAATGGGTACTGGTTTTGACGGCGGTTTGTTCCGCGCTCGTGCCCAGTTCCCACGAGCAGCTAGTTTCTCACACTTTACACAGGGCAAAAAAATATATCCTCCGGGGAAAGGCAGCAAACAGGGAACACCATCAACCTTACGTATCTCACCTCGAGTCAAAATTTCTAGAGGTGGCATCCTAACTATTGGACGACCAATGGTATTCCTACATTATCGTTGACAATAATTGAAATGCAAAGGTCGTCCAAGAATTTCGAATGCCACCAGCAGTTGTAGTCGTGCTATGCCCTTAAACAACTTGTTGCATGGTGTTTAGGGTTGATGCCGACCAAGTTCACATGTCATATTCAATCGGGTCGATCTTGCCTTCGAAAAATACTTTACATATGTTTTGAGGCAAACGAATTGCCAGTTGAAATTGGGCGCAAGGGCAGAGCAATGAACTGCCACCACTGCCATTTGGAGCTTAATAATAGGAAAGAGCAAGACCCGTCATTTCCTCAAAAATTCGGAAATTATGGCGTGGTGCAAACAATCCGGAGGTTCGGAGAAGATTTGGGGATGAATGTAATTTGCCATTCGATTGGGCAACCAGTCGTGATGTTATAACAACAAATATACGCATGTTGATCACCACCTTACACATGAATATACAGCAAATGACCCAAAAAAAAAAAAAAAAAGAAGGGAAAGAAAGACATAAATGAAGAAGAAAAGAAAAGAAAAGAGAAAGGGAGAAGGAAAGTGAAACCGCCAAGAAAAACCCAAATGCAACACACATAAAACCCCCCCTCAAGATACCCAATCAAAACGCCCAGTCAAGACACCCTGTCAAGACATCCCATCCCACACCCCATTCCCCCCCCCTATCACAACAGCGAATCCACCATGTACGGGGCCTCCACCCTGAGAGCCCCGCCTTCCGCATCGCCATTGTCCTACTCCCGGTCCACCAAGTCAAAGTTAATCCCCCCCATAGAAGACGCCGCTCGAAGCAGGATGACACGGGCTTGCGCACGTGATGTGCGTCTACATACTGAATATTTGGGATGCCCTATTTGTATAACAACAACCTATTTTCGTCATGCATATAGCATTACTTTACGACGTGTCTGATTTTATCCTCCTGATGTTTAATTCTTATTGTCCAAAATTGCATACATTTTAACCACTGTATCCTGATTTTTTTTAGAAGATGAGAACGAGAATGAATGAACTATGAATGAATTGAGTACAAGTATTAACCCTAATTGGGTTGTACCCCTTATGGGCTACCCCACTATACCCTACACGATATGCACAAGCTATATGTTCTTACACACCCCCATAGGCAAAGTGGGGAGAACAAGGGGTCACAAGACCAGTCAAGCAAAGCAAAGCAAAGCAAGCTCAGGGTGGATCGCAAAGTCACCACACATTCCGAGCACAAGTTCAAGGCCACAAGGCCAGTTCACATGCAAGAGTACATATATATAAAAGACCAGACAAGCAAGAGCAGATGTATATATATGTAACAGTACAAGCAAGGTCAAGAGGTGAGCAAGTGAGGCAAGACAGGCACAAGACCCAGCTGAGTGCAGAAGCGCTGATGATCACAAGGCTGAAGTGCCTTGGTGAAGACATCAACAGTGTTGGCCTCAGAGGCCACGTACGCAAGCCGCAACTGACCACGCTGCTGTAGCTCATGAGCAAGGAAGTAGCGAAGAGCAATGTGCTTTGTTCTGTGCTCCAGTCTCTGCTCTCGACACAAGGCCAGCATGGCCTTGTTGTCTACGTACAGGACTGGAGGAGAACGAGGCGGCTCTCCAAGGTCGGTCAGCAGGTAGGTGAGCCAGCGAAGCTCCTATGCAGCCATGGCCCCGGCGTAGATCTCCGCCTCACAACTGGAGCCAAGAACAGAAGACGAGCGAGTAGCCCGCCACGAAACAGAGCCGGAACCAAGGCTGAAGGTGTAACCCTGTGACGACCGCTGCGTAGCCTGGTCGTCAGCCCAAGAAGCGTCCGCGTGCCCAGTGAGGACCACTGGACTCCGCCCTCCAAGCACTAGCCCCATGCCCGACGTACTGCACAAGTAGCGCAACACCCTCTTCGCTGCAGCCATGTGCTCTGGTCGGTGTCTCCCAGGAGCAACATAGCGTGCGAGAATGCTAAGAGGGTATGCAAGGTCAGGTCGTGTGCAGGTCGTCAGGTACATGAGGCAGCCAACAAGCTCTGGGTACGGGCCACTCGACTCTACGGACTCATCCGAAGGCAGAGCTGAGAGCAAGTGGCGAGTAGGCAGAGGAGTGGCCTGAGGCGAGGAGTACGTGAAGCCGAAGCGCTGAAGGACCTGCTGCACCATGTGTGACTGAGTCAGGGTAATGGTGAGGCGTGCTCTGTCCCGGGTCATCTGCAAGCCAAGGTAGCTGCGCAGTTCACCAAAGACGGTGCACGTGTGTCTCTTCTGCAGCTCGGACTTCACGTAGGCGAGTCCAGCAGTGTCAGCTGTGGCAAAGACCAAGTCATCGACGTACACGAGGATGTAGAACGGCGGCAGAGAAGTGTCAGTGCGTAGAAACAGCGATGGGTCGGCAGTAGAGGGAGCAAACGCAAGAGCCGCAAGTGTAGTCCTCAGTGTGTCGTGCCACTCACGCGGTGCCTGGCGGAGACCGTAGACTGGCCGCCGTAGGCTCCACAGGGTGCCAGGAGGAAAAGTCCCAGTGAAGCCTAGTGGGCGGCGTAGCCAGATCTCCTCGTGCAGGCTGCCCTATAGGAAAGCAGTGCTGAAGTCAAGAGAGTGTAGCTCGTAGTCACGGTGAGCAGCGACGTGCAGCAGTACCCGAAGAGTGGTCATCTTCGGTGTAGGAGAGAAGGTCTGAAAGTAGTCAACTCCCTGCCGCTGACTGAAGCCACGAGCCACGTAACGCGCCTTGAAGACAGGCGGAGAACCCGGCGGCCGCTTCACCGTGAAAATCCACATGCCACTGACGATGTTCGCCCCAGGAGGGGGGACAGCGTCAACGTAGGTGCCTGTGGACTTCCAAGAAGCCATCTCTGCATCCATAGCTGCCTGCCACTGAGAGGAGCAGGGACCCTCTATCGCCTCCGCGTAAGAGCGCGGAGTCGGGATGTCAAGTGCATCCGGGTCTCCCTCAGGGGTAAGCATTACGGACATGAGATGAGGTGAAGCAGTGGCCAACCACTGGAACTCCTCCTGCCTGTCCTCAAGGACGTCCGTGCCAAGGGCACACTCACCCCCGACGGACGGAGGACAGACAGACTCAGACTCAGCGACAAGACTAGCAGCGTAGTCTACGCGACATCGAGCAGCAAAGTCGACGAGCTCAGCAACTAGGGCAGATGCAGCAGTGGACTCGAAAGAAGGGTCAGTGACGAAAGTAGCAAGGAGACGCTTGACAATAGGACTGGCAGCACAAAGAGAGTCCGACTCCGGGTCGGCAAGAGCAGGAAGAGAGGACTCAGGAGGAGAAGGTAAAGGGGCACGCAGAGGAGCAGTGGACGGACGTAGAGACATCCTGTGCGTGCCAGGGACGGGAGGAGGACACTGACGCGAACCACGACCACTAGTGCGAGCAACACGGACAGGTGACGCAAGGCGAGACGCAGGCTCACGACGCTCAGCAAGACCTCCAGTAGGACCAGTGTAGGGAGAAGGAGCAGGCAAAGGGGAGGTAGGCTGCAACTTTAACTGTGACGGGACAGGTTGTGGACACTCTAAAGAGTGAGGAGGACCAGTAGAAGGCGGAGGACCAAGAACCTGCTCCAGGAGTGGAACGAAGTACGATCGAGGCCGCGCGGCGATGCCAGACACAGCAGGGAGAGCACCAGTACCCCCAGCAGGAGCACCCGCTCCAGCAGCACCTCCAGCAGCTCCAGAACCTCCAGCAGCACCAGTAGTGTCCCCGGCAGGACCGCCAGCAGTAGTCTCAGCACCAACACCCTCAGCAACAACAACTCCAGTCGAACCCGCAGGCCCAGCAACTCCAGTTATCCCAGTACGAGCACCTCCGAGACCCGCGACAACAGCACCCTCAGTAGCCGAAGAACCTCCAGCGCCAGCAGCACGGCTCCAGCGCCGGGCAAACCACTCGCGCAGCTCCTGTGGAGAGAGTGGCTCCCGCAGAGACGAAGCACCCGGAGAACCTCCAGGCGTAGCACCTCCAAGCTCAGCACCCCGAGGCTCAGCACCCCCAGGTGGAGCACTCCCAGGCAAAGCACCCCCAGACGTAGTACCCCCAGGCACAGCACCCCTAGGCACAGCAACCCCAGGCTCAGCACCCCCTGGCTTAGCACCCTCAGTCGGAGCACCCCCAGGCTCAGCACCCCCAGGCGAAGCACCCCCAGGCTCAGCACCCCCAGAGTCAGCACCCCCAGGCTCAGTACCCCCAGCAGCACCAGAGTCACCAGTAACCGCGACAGGCTCGACTGCGTCTACCTGGGACACACCTGAAGGAGCAGGACCTTGAGGGGGGAGGGGGTCTACCGGGGGGGCTCCTGGTACAAGGAAGAGCGGGGAGGGGGGGGGGGGAGGGACGGAGTGCGGTAGGGGAAGAGGCGGTAGTAGGGGACCGACTCGTCAAACGTGACGTCCTGGGAGGACAGAACACGGCGAGAGGTGGGGTGGTAGAACTGCCACCCAGGCGCGTCAGGGGGGAACCCCAGGAAGACGCAAGGAGCAGCACGAGGGGACAGCTTGTCCGCAGACAAGTAGCGGACAAACGCCCGAGATCCCAAGACCCGGAACGCCGACTCATCGCCAACCTTCCCCGTCCACAGCAAGGCTGGGGTGGTCTCTAGCCTGGAGACGCTGGGGTGAAGGTTGATCTGATGCGCCGCGTACCTCACCGCAAACGGCCACAGAAAATGGGGGGCAGCCGCATGCATCATAGACGTACGAGCGACGTACATGACCATGCCAATGCGGCGCTCAGCGATCCCATTTTGCTGCGGAGAGTCCGGAAGCGTGAAGGTCTGACGGATGCCTCGTGCGCGACAGTAGGCTCTCAGAAGGCCAGAGGAAAACTCTCCGCCTCTGTCCGAGTGCAGACGCAGAACAGGAAAGTCCGAGCCAAAGCTCTGCCTGAGCTGGAGACGAGCTGCGCGGATCCAGTCGATCAGCACCTCAGTGACATCACCCTTGCTGCGCAAGGGGAAGACCGCGGTGTAACGCGAGTAGTCGTCAACAACGAGCAGGAAGTAGCGCTCGTGACCCTGTCCACGGACGCGGGCTGGGCCCCACACGTCCATGTGAAGCGTCTGCAGCGGGGCCTCTGTCGGAGGAAACTGGGAGGAGTGAGGGGCAGCCCGCTTGCGCCCCTCGACACAGGGGACACAGGTAGGGCCAGGCCCCTGAGGAAGGGGAGGGAGGGACCGGGGGAGACCAGAAACAAGAAGACGGGAGGCCATGCCTCTGAGACGAAGCAGAGAGGGGTGACCAAGGCGGTGGTGCCAGAGGAGAGTCCCGTGAGACAAGAGACGACACGAACAGGGAGCAGACTCAGGACCAGACCTGGACGCTGCAGCAAACACCTGACCTGACGCAGCTACCCTACCAGACTCAGCAACTGGAGGAGACGCGGTGGTTAGTGTGTACAGGCTCGACCCCGGCTGACGTGCAGACGTAGCTAAGTGTCGGCCTGTGCGAGCCTCTGTGCAGTGCGTCACCCGCTGACGCGGAGGAGTGAACTGGTGCACTCCCCCATCCTGTAGGTCAGCACCACTCACCAAGTTCGTAGAGAACGAGGGGAGGTAGAGACCAGACAGGGTGCCAGAGGGAGCCGCCGGACACGGGAGGACCGTGGAGAAGTGAGACAGGACAGGACCCCCAGAGGGGTCAGCCTGAGACACCGAAACTGGCCGAATAAGCGGCGTGAGTGTCTTGCGGTCCCGAAAGAAGGAGCGAGAGGCCCCAGAGTCAAGGGTGAAGGTGAGGGAGGCCGAAGCCGACGCAGTACCTGAGAGCGCAGACTCACCAGTACCTGAGGACGCAGACGCACTAGCACCTAGAGCAGCAGCGTCGCAAGCACCTAGGGAAGCAGCCTCACCAGTACCTAGAGCAGCAGTCACAATGCCCGGATTGGGCGGGAAACACCGGTAACAGTCACCCTCATCACTAATAGTCACAGCATACATGGCAGAATGAATAGCATCGAAATCAAGATCATATATGGCAACTCCCGCCCTAGACAGCTCGCCCCCAGCGAGGGATCTCTGTGGCCTCAGGGAACTGGTGACGCCACGCGTCTGTCAGGCGGCCAAAGCAGCGCTGGGTGGGGTGCGCACCCCCACACTGCTCACCCGCACGGTCGCCGGTGCGCAAGACGTAGGTGCACGGATCAAAACCCCCACCCCGCTGGTGTGCAGTGTACCACTCACGGAGCTGCTGAGGGGACAGGGTCTCACGACCGCGCTGCTGCTGCTGGCGCGGACCACCACCGGAGCCACTCCTCTGCGTAGACCCGCGACCAGCTCCACCGCCACCTCCGCCGCCTCTGCCGCCTCCGCCACCACCGCCGCCTCCGCCGCCTCCGCCTCCACTGCCGCCACCGACACCTCCGCCCTCACCTCCACCCCCACCGCCACCCCCACTCCCCCCGCCGCCTCCACCTCCACCTCCACCGCCCCCGCTCGCTCCTCCAGCACCCCTGCCCCCCTTGCCCTTGCCTGTGCGGCGTCTCCCGCTAGGGGTAGACGCCGCACCGACCGACTCAAGCCCAAGGAGGTCGTCCACAGCAGCAGAGGCAACACAAGGCAGAAGGGGGGAGGGGGAACACCCCTCAAAGATGGGGGTGCGCGGGTCACCACGAGAGGCCCCTACAGCGACTATGCTCTTCTCGGCCGCTAGGAGGGACTTCTCGAGGAGGTCAACAGTGAGAGTGGTGGGACAGACTGAGAGGAAGTGGTCCCTGACTACGCGAAGGGAGTCAAGGAGGCGAGTGACTATGTAGTAGAGAGTGATGCACATGGGGGGGGGGGGTTCTTGGCGCAGAAGTCAGCAGGAAGCGCAGCTCGGTAGGGAGTGTCACTAGTGCGAAGGTGCGTAATGAGGTCAGCGACTGTGGGAAAGGCAGCAAGGTCAGGGAAGAGGTACGGTAGCATGAGACGGCTCAGTGCAGCAGTGGCAGGGGAGGAGTAGCGTGCAACTACAGCGTCGTACAAGGTCTGAGCACTCTTGTACTGACTAAAGTGCGCACGCTCGGAGGTAGGGAGGTGGCGACGCATAGCAAGACGTGCAGCAGCGTCGCGCGTGGCCCACTGGGAGCGAACAGTGGCATCAGCATCAGCAGCAGGGGCAGGAGAGGCGCCAGAGGTGAGGTCAAAGAGAGAGAGACCGTCTGCCCTATCGCACTGTAAGAACAGCTGCAGGTCATCTACCCAGACGTCAAAGTCAATGGCTCGATCCTCAGCGTCAAAAGCGAGGACACTAGGGGTAGCCATGACCACAGCAGACTAGCAGTGCAAACAGTAGGGTGAGGGCAGTGCAGTGAAAGAGGCGCTGTGCTTACCGGACGGGGCAGCTCGGGCGGCTCGGCAGTAGGGCGGCTCGGCAGTAGGGCGGCTCGGCGGCTCGGCTACTGGGCGGCTGGGCGGCTGGGCGGCTCGGCTGCAGTGCGGCTCGGCGGCCCGGCGGCTCGGCTGTACGGCGGCTCGGCTGTTGGGCGGCTCGGCTGCAGGGCGGCTCGGCTGCTCGGCTGCTGGGCGGCTCGGCGGCTTGGCTGTTCGGCTGCTCGGTTGCCCGGGCGGCTCGGCGGTGCTGTTGCAGGGCGGTGCGGTGGTCGGCTGCTCGGCTGGGTGAGGCGGCTCGGGCAGCTCGGGTGGCGGGCGGCGCTGCAGCAAGGATGGGGCCGCAGGTAAGGACGGCGGGGTCGGAAGTGAAAGTGGCGGGGCCGCAGGTGAGAGTGGCGGGGCCGCCGGTGAGAGCGGCGGGGCCGCAGATGAGAGCGGCGGGGCCGCAGATGAGGACGACGAGGCCGCAGGTGAGGGCGGCGGGGCCGCAGCTGAGGGCGGCGGAGTCGCAGGTAAGGGCGGCTGGGCCGCAGGTAAGGGCGACGGGCCGCAGGAAGGGCGGCGGGCCGCAGGTGGGGGTGGCGGGGCCGTTTAAAGGGACGGCGGGGCCGTGAGAAGGGCGGCGACGGGCCGCTGCAAGGGCGGAGATGGGCCGCAGGTGAAAGGGCGGCGGATCGGGGCCGCAAGGGCGGCTGATCGGGGCCGCGAGAGGCCGCTAGGGCGGCGCAACGCGGCCGTTAGGGCGGCGCGACGCGATCGTAAGGGCGGCGCGACGGGCCGCTAAGGGTGACGCGACAGGGCCGCTAAGAAGGGCCCGACCCTAGGCGCGCTTCGGGCAGGGGCAGGACGCGCCCCGGGCAGGAAAAAATAAATCGGTGGGCCCTAGGAACAGTTCCCACGAGGGAACCTGCTCGATATCATGAGAATATGAGAACGAGAATGAATGAACTATGAATGAATTGAGTACAAGTACTAACCCTGTTTGGGTTGTACCCCTTATGGGCTACCCCACTATAGCCTACACGATATGCACAAGCTATATGTTCTGACATTTTTCCTATTTGTGTGGTTTTCAATAACAAATTCTTCACATGTACGTTTTTATCATGTACTGGAAAATGGGACCACTTGGCGGGAAATGGTTCTTTAGACTATATAATGTACGAACCTTGAAACGCGAATCTTTACTGTCAACAAAAAACCGTGTTTATCATATGCACCCTGCTATCACCAAATTATGCGTTCGCCGATTTGCCACATGGCTTCCGTTTACTGTGACGTAAACGGGGCGAAGTTGTTGCTGTTGCGGAGAGACACTCTAGAACAGTAGTGAGCTAGACTACGGGGGTTGGCACGAACTACTAGGAGTGATCGTAGCCTTGCTTAGTTCCTTAGTGCTTGCATATTTACGAGAGAAATCGGCAAGAGTTTCCACTAGGCAAAGTCGAAATTACAGAATGATTGAACAAGCAATGATAGAATGACTACATCAGGCACCTAGCAACCCTGTAGCTAGCCTGGTCGACCGCCTGCCAGCGTTGCGTAGAGGAGCCGCGCCAGCACTGCGGTAAGGCGACCTGCCAACAGAGCAGGTCGACGGCGTGCCAACGCTGCAGCAAAGCGGCTGTCCAGTGTTGCCCCGTAGAACACAGCAGTGCGCACGCTCGCAGGTGCGCGCAGACGATTGGCCCGACTTGCCTCGTTGGGCATCCCTCGGCTGTTGTCTGCGCCTGACGAGCCACATCGACTTCGGGATACCAGCCCGCAAGCGCCTACGCCATCGCGACCTCGACGACGTTCGCGTGCCTCCGCAAAACTCGTCGAGCAGGTTACCCGGTCGACCCGGTCGACCTCCAGGCGCTTCCGGTCGACCACTAGGTCCCTCTGGTCGACCACCAGGTGCCTCTGGTCGACCACAACTCCGGTCGAGCTACCCCCTGGTCGACGGACCCCTTCCGTCGACCACAACCATCAGCGGTTGTCGCCGAGCTCCCCTCGATCGAACTACAGGTTGACGGGATGCTACGGAGACCTCCCGGTCGAGCTGTAGGTCCTGGGCGACGTCCCACCTGTCGCCCAGACCATTCAATTGCTGCTGTCGAGCTCCCTGGTCGACAGCAACACCACAGCGGTCCCTTGCAGCTCAACGAAGCCTGTCGAGCAGCTCTCTCACTGTGAACGCTCGGCTGCTACTCCCGTACATCCGACCAAGTCGCCGGCGTTGCCCAAGCGAGGGGCGGGGCCTACACTCCATTCCCGTTAACAGCTGTCAACAGCAGATTTCGCCATACTAGTACACCTAACCACCGATAATTTCTATCGGTCTATTTTCAACCCCACTTGCACACGTGGGTATGCGCCCTATCTATATCTTTGATCGAAGGTTGTGTGGGCGTCATTAATTTTACAGAAAGATTGTTCCAGACCTTCGAAAAGTTTGTGGCGGAACGGAATTTGCAACAGGAAAACAACCCCTTCACACGGTACGTAATTGTCTCTCTTGGCATGATGTGTTTCCCAACATCGAGCATCGGGGTGATTCATAGCCCAAATCAATCAATTGCCCAACTAAAATAGTCGAAAACGTGCAAGGTTTCTTCGAAACGCGGGAACAGTGCAAAGCACATTCTTGAAGATAGCGGTGATCAGGTGTAGCAGGTCAGGCCAGACCAACAGCAAATCGCGCCATATGTGTATAAGATCTCACAGCAGCAACAGCGAATCGCGAGCAACAATAGAAACAAATCATGGGCAGCAACATCAGCAGCAAGTCATGATAGCGTAGGAACAAATGTGTGCTAGAGCAATGAAGTCACTTCGCGGTGCGACGTACACCGTTATGGTTCCAAACTCTTAACCTTTAGAGTTGTCATATTGTCGTTCCTATAACGCCAGCTTTGTGTGTAGCATCCGCGGACAACACAATTCAGCGATGCAGCCGTTGCAAACGTAACCAGGTGGTTGATGAATCTAATAAGCTTGTTGTTTTTGTTTTTGTTTTTGTTTTTTTTTTTTTGCCATGGACGTGGTCAACATATCTTTGACGCATGAACGACTTCAAAACAACCAAAACTTCGACCACGTCAAGCCCTTCCTTACCGCGTATGCGATTGTTCCCGCCAACCATACCCAACAGTAAAATCGTTATCACTCATGGCCTATGTGGAGCACGTCGCATCAAGTTACTGATACGCTGGAAATATCGTCTACCCACTGAGGACAATTGGGTACCCCTGGATAAATTTTAGAACCACCCCGTCCTCACCGAGTACCAGCGCAGCAGAAATTTTAGGGACGTATACACCCTTCGTAAGGGGGGGCTCCTTGGGGAGGGGGGTAGTGTAAGGAATTTCCCTTTTCCTTACTTCGTGTCCCTACTTACCGCGTACACGACCGTTCTCGCCAACAGTTCCCGGCAGTAAAATCGGTACCTTTCGCGACACTCGCCTCGACCACCGTTTTTGCCACTGCTCACATCGCAACCCAACCTCACGACTCGTTTGGTAGTCCGCGCTCTATGAAATTTAGAAGAAAGAAGAGTGGTGCACTAGCAAGAATGGGGATACAAATATCAAACCCTAGAAGGGTTCTACTCGCTATAGAGCACCCCACTACAAGCTAGAGCATAAGATAACATTCTGACACACCCCCATAGCCAAAGTGGGGTGTAATCAGCAGAGCAAGCAAAGCAGTACAAGCTCAGGGTGGATCACAATGTCACCACACATTCTGAGCACAAGATCAAGAAGCAATAGTTTAAGGTTCACAATAATGAGCAAAGCTAGTGGTAGTCACAACGGGCAAGTGAGGAGGAGGAGAGAGAGTGAGGGGAGAGGAGATAGGAGGCGACGGCTGAAGCTGCAGACACACGGGCAACAGGAGGCACAGTTGCACAGCGGCTACCGGAACAACGCCCCGGAATACTGGAGTAACTGGCCCCGCGGCTAAAGTAGCGGCAGACGAGCAACGGACCCACGGGCGGCTGGCACAGCTGGCTACGACTGGGCTACCGGAGCAACTCCCCGGAATACAGGTGCTGCTGGCGACACGACGGCAACCTCCATACAGCTTCCCCACACTATCCCACTCCCCCTGGCACGCACCCGCTGCTACACCGCTAGCTCCACTCCCACGCACCCCCCCTTAAACCCTAAACCCCAGTCTCCCACACATCCACCCCCCTCAGCGATAGCTGCAGCAGTGGGAGACGAAGGAGGAGGAGGAGAAGGGGACGGCACGCACAACCGACACCCCCACAACCATCATCCCAATACCCGTCACCCCCATACCCTGAGTGTGCGGTAAGCGAGCTCAGGTGTGCGTGAAGCGTGCACAAGCGTGCGGGAAGCGAACTCGGATGTGCGGTAATCGAACTCAGGTGTGCGGGGAGGGGGGGCGCAGGGCGACGCGCGGGTCAACGGGGACGGGTGCACGGGTCCCCAGGGGCGGCGCGCGGGTCGACAGGGCCGCCGCGAAGGGCGACGAGGAGCCGCGCGCGGGTCGACGGGGCCGCCGCGAAGGGCGACGGGGAGCCGCGCGCGGGACGACGGGGCCGCCGTGAAGGGCGACGGGGAGGCGCACGCAGGTCGACGGGGATGGGCGACGGGGCCGGTGCACGTGCCCTCGGTGCGCCGAGACGGGTCCCCGTCGCCCGTCGCGGCGCCTCCAGAGGGCGACGCGGCGAACGACAGGGCAGAACCCCGTCGCGCGCCTCGGGGCGCACAGCGGGCAGAGAACCGCCGCGCACCTCGGGGCGCACGGCGGGCCGAAAACCGCCGCGCGCATCGGGGCGCACGGCGGGAATAAAAAGTGCCGCACGCCACGGGGCGTGCGGCTCAGAGTGTAGTGGTAGGAGTTGCAGCGGAAGCTAGGAGGTGGTAAGCCCACCCACAGGATCGATCCAAGGGGATCGACCTGCTCTGATAGCATGTGAAAGTTAGAACAAAGAAGAGTGGTGCACTAGCAAGAATGGGGATACAAATAGCAAACCCTAGAAGGGTTGTACTCGCTATAGAGCACCCCACTATAGGCTAGAGCATAAGATAACATTCTGACACGCTCCAGTCCCCCCCCTCGACAATTCCCAACCTCGGCGCCAGGCCCGTCACGCACCCCACATTTCGTTAGTTACCGTTACGATTACCACGATAGTTCGCTATATAACATTCGCTCATTCCTTCGCTCAATGTATTGTTTTGATTCCATCGTGCAATCTTCGTTCGTTCACTCAATTGCACTCGTAACAAATACCGTCATACCGAATCAAAATCTTTCACCATTATTATAGCGGCCAGCAACCCTAATGCGAAAAATGTCAGATCCGCATGCCTCTTGCATGCCCGATCTAATGACAACTTGGTTACGACCATTTTGTCGACTTTCTCAAAAGATTTCGTGGACCAAATGGTTGAAAAAACTACATTATGCGTGGGGAATTCACATGCTCTTGGTTTACACGATTTGGGCACGTCGCGATTACGATATCCGTCTGCCCAACAACTCGCATCTCCCTTGGAAGATCGATGTGGATCTCGGCACAATTGTAAGCTACTTCGAGACATTCCAGGGCTGGCAATAGTCATTCACTGTAGCATACTCTACAGCGCTATTGTCTCAAGTTACGATTATATTGGCAGCGGGCTTAGTAATAGGCGGCGGTTATTATTCATGACTACAGTATTCAAAGTGGCACAGCAATAATATTTGGCGAGGTTAGTAATATACGGGGCTTGTTGTGAAGATAACTTTAGCAGCTGGAGCTAGACTGCGGGCTAGGCATAGGTGCTCGTGTGATCTGTGCGTTCCCTTAGTCGTTCTCCTAGTGCACACACTGCTTGCTAGTTCATGGGAAAATTTAGGCAAGAGTTTCACTAGCAAAATTTGAGAAAAAAGATTCAGAATGATAGCAACAACATTGACATACAACACTACATCAGACCTAGCAAAGCTGCTGGCTGACCTCTAGTGCAGCATGGTCGACCGCGTGCAAGCACGACTTGGCCGATCGCGCTCCAGCAGAGCAAATTCGCGGCTTGCCAACATTGCATGTCCACAGTGTGCCAACGCTGCAGCAAGTTGGCTGCACAACGTTGCACCCGCAGGACAACAGTGCACTAGCTTCGCAGGTGCGCGCAGTTGGTTGGTGCTCCACGTGTTGTCACGAGCCCAGTGCAGATGCCTAGCAAACTCCATGCCAGCGAGTGCGCCCACCAGCCATGTCGACCTCGGGATACCACTTCCGAGGTCGGCCTCGCAGAAATCACCCCGACGACCTTCGTATGCTTCCGCAGAAGTCTGTTGCCCTGGTAACATAGTCGACTGAGCAACCAGGTTGACTTCGACAGGTCGGCGTCCTCCCTAGTCGGCGTCCCCTCGTCGACCACGTCGGGACTAAGATCGCAGTCCTGGGTTTGGACGCCATCAAAGTTGACCCACCAGACCGATTCTGCGTGCCTGATGGTGTCCTGGCGGGGAATTTTCCCACACTGGATACCGAACCTAACTTAGGCAGTCGGCAGTGGTCGTCAGCATCGCCTGCCAGGTGTCCAACAGAAGTTGTTTTGCGACCAATCTGGTACTCTCGTCAAAACATCAAGACTCGCTTTGACCAAACTTCCGCGCCAATAAAGAAACAGTGGAGCCTGACATCCGGGCATGCGGAGCGTTCTGCCGCCGTAGCGGCCCTGCCCTGGAGCAACTGCCGCGGAGCCTCCAGCAGCTGTCACAGCCCCGCCCTGCAGCAGCTGACGCGGCCCAGCTCTGCTGCAGCTGTCGCGGCCCCGCCGTCGCCGCCGTCGTGCGCCTACCCGGCTGCCGCCCGCCGAGCGCCGGCCCTGCTCGCCCGGTGAGCGCGTGCCCTTCCCGCCACTGGTGAGCACCTGCCTTGTTCGCGCGCTGCCGCGCCATCTGCCTGCCTGCCTGCCGGCCTGCCTGCCTGCCGCGCCTGCCCTGCCCGCGTTGCTACTGCTGCTATTGCTGCTACTTCTGTTACTGCTGCTAGGCTGCTACTGCTACTACTGGCGGTGGCCAGATGCAGCTCCAGCGACGTCCGCGCAAGTCTCTCACGCCCCAGCAGCTTCGTGGGTGATACGTTAGTTGGGGTTGTGGCGGTAGCCGTCGTAGCTGTCGCTCTGGAGCTGGTCAGTCGGGAGCGTCTCCCAGTGGCCAGCTGCAGCTGCAGCGGCGTCCGCGTGAGACACTTACGCCCCAGCAGCTTCATGAGTGGTACGCTCAGAATAGAGGGTCTTGGAGTATCGTTCGCTGCCCGTACGTCATTCGCACAAGTGATCGGGCTGTTCAGGCTTGCGGGACGCTTGGTCACACACAGTCCCGCTGCTTCGCCCGTCTGAGCGTCGCCTGGTGTACCGAGTTTGGCGACGAGGCTGAGCTCCCCATCTGGCTGGAGCTGCTTAGGCAAAGGGTAGATATCTTTGCTCTTGACTATGATGCTATTGTCACTGCCATGTATACATTGCCTACTAGTGATGACCGTGCCTGTTACCTGTGCGTACCGCCTGACCCAGGTATAGAGTCTCCTGCTCTAGGTGCTAGTGCGTCTCCTTCTCTAGGTGCTGGTGAGGCTTCTGCTTTAGGTGCTAGTGCGTCTCCTTCTCCAGGTGCTGGTGACGCTGCTGCTCTAGGTGCTAGTGCGTCTCCTGCTCTAGGTGCTGGTGAGGTTGCTGCTCTAGGTGCTAGTGCGTCTCCTGCTCTAGGTGCTGGTGAGGCTTCTGCTCCAGGTGCTGGTGAGTCTACTCTCTCTAGTACTGCGCCTGCTGAGGCCTTGTACACCTTCACACTTGACTCAGGTGCTTCTCGCTCCTTCTTTCGCGACTGCACCACCCTCACGCCGCTCAGTCGGCCGGTTGCAGTCTCCCTGGCAGACCCCTCTGGGGGTCCAGTCCTTGCGCACTCCTCCACGGTCCTGCCGTGTTTGGCGGTCCCGTCTGGCTCCCTATTAGGTCTTCACCTCCCCTCGTTCTCTACGAACTTGGTTAGTGGTGCTGACCTCCAGGACCAGTGGGTTGACCAGTTCACTCTTGGAGGTCAGCGCGTGACCCACTGTACGTGCTCCCGGACGGGCCAGCACCTGGCCACGTTTACCCGTGCGCCTGGCTTGAGTCTGTACACACTGACTACTGTGTCCCCTCATGTGGCTGCGTCTACGTCAGGTCAGCTAGCAACCCCCTGCTTGTGTCGCGCTTTGTCACACCAAACCCTCCTTTGGCACCACCGTCTTGGTCACCCCTCGGTGCAGCGCCTTCGTAGCATGCACCGCCGTGTCCTTGGTCTTCCCAGGGTTCTCCCTCCCCTCCCACCCTCGCCTGCTCCTCCCTGTCTTCCCTGTGTCGAGGGGCGGCAGCGCACCTCTCTTCACTCCTCCTCGTTTCCCCCGACGACTGCTCCCTTGCAGACCCTGCACATGGACGTGTGGGGCCCAGCACGCGTCAGTGGGCAGGAGCACGAGCGGTACTTCCTGCTGGTTGTTGACGACTACTCGCGTTACACCACGGTCTTCCCCTTGCGCACCAAGGGTGAGGTCCCTGATGTTTTGATCCCTTGGATATGCGCTGCCCGTCTCCAGCTCCACGAGCGGTTCAGGAAGGAGTTTCCCGTCTTGCGTCTGCACTCTAACAGAGGTGGGGAGTTTTCCTCTGACCTTCTACAGAGCTTTTGTCGTGGGGAGGGCATTCGCCAGACGATCACGCTTCCGGCCTCTCCGCAGCAGAATGGGGTTGCTGAGTGCCGCATTGGCATGGTCATGGAGGTCGCTTGTACCTCCATGGTCTATGCGGCTGCCCCCCATTTTCTGTGGCCGTTTGCGGTCCGCTACGCCGTGCATCAGCTCAACCTTTGGCCACGTGTCTCCTTGCCGGAGACCTCGCCCATACTGTGGTGGACAGGGGAGGTTGGCGATGCGTCGGTGTTCCGGGTATGGGGTTCTCGTGCCTTTGTCCGCGATACCACCGCGGACAAGCTCTCAGCCCGCGCTGTTCCCTGTGTCTTCCTTGGCTTTGTCCCTGACGCGCCTGGTTGGCAGTTTTACTACCCCACCTCGCGCCGTCTCTTCCCCTCTCAGGACGTCACGTTCGACGAGTCAGTTCCTTTTTTCCGTCTCTTCCCCTACCGCACTGCCCCTCTCCCCCCCCGCCCGCCACTCTTCCTCGCTCCAGGTGCTACCCAGGTAGACCCCCTCCCCGCTCCCGGTCCTGCTCCTTCAGGTGTGTCTCAGGTAGACCCTCCTCCCTTGTCTGTGCCGGTTGAGGTCACTGGTGACTCAGGTCCTGCTGCGGGTGGTCCTGCTCGGGGTGCTACTTCTGGGGGTGCTGAGCTTGGGGGTGCGGAGCCTGGGGGTGCTGAGCCTGGGAATGCGGAGCCTGGAGGTGCGGAGCCTCGGCGTGAGGAGTCTGGGGGTGCTGAGCCTGGGGGTACTGAGTCTGGGGGTGTTGCACCTGGGGGCGCTGAGGCGTCTGGTGAGCAGTCTCCCTGAAGCGGCCGTCTTTGTAGTCGCTCCGCTGGTGCCTCGCCGCTGCACTCTCGTCGTCGTCTCCCTCTCCCCACAGCAGCTACGTGAGTGGTACGTTAGCCGTCAGGGTTGAGCTGCTGGAGCTGGGGGCCCTACTGCAGGAGGCGCGGGTGTTGGAGGCACTGGAGGCGGCGCTGTCCCTCTCTCCCCACAGCAGCTGCGTGAGTGGTACGTTAGCCGTCAGGGTCGCGCTGCTGGAGCTAGGGGCCCTGCTGCGGGAGGCGCTAGAGCTGGTGACTCTGCTACTGGAGTTGTTTCTACTGGAGTTCTTGGAGCAGATGGTCCCGGAGGTGCTCGTACTGGAGGTACTGGAGCTGCTGGGACTGGAGGTCCTGGTGGACCTGGAGGTGCTGCTGTCGACTCTGAGGTTGGAGGCCCTGGAGCTGGAGGTGCCGGCTCTGGGGGTGCTACTGCTGGTGGCGTTGGAGGTGGAGGTTCTGGAGCTGTTGGAGGTGCTGGCGCTGGTGGCGCTAGAGCTGGAGGTTCTAGAGCTGCTGCGGGTGCTGGCGCTGGAGGTTCTGGAGCTGTTGGAGGTGCTGGCGCTGGTGGCGCTGGAGCTGGAGGTTCTGGAGCTGCTGCGGGTGCTAGCGCTGGAGGTTCTGGGGTTGTTGGAGGTGCTCGCGCTGGTGGCGCCGGAGCTGGAGATTCTGGAGCTGCTGCGGGTGCTGGCGCTGGAGGTTCTGGAGCTGCAGGAGGTGCTGGAGCTACTGGTGCTGGTGGCACTACACCGCTGCGACTGTTCTTCGCTCCGCCGTCACCTTCGTCTTTGCCACCGCCTGGCTCCGTGCTTCGCGAGGTTCTTAGCCTCCCGTCTTCTACTGGTCTTCCGTTACAGCCTGGCTCACCGCCGTCTGCTCCTTCTTACACGGAGCGGACAGGCGGTCTTGCTGAGCATTGTGAGCCTGCGTCTCGTCCTGTCTCGCCCGTTCGCACTGTCCGCACTAGTCGTACTGATCGCCGTGTTCCTCGTGAGCGTCCACCGGCTGTCTCTGGCACACACCTCATGGCCCTGCGTCCTTCCTCTGCTCCGCAGCGTGTTCCCCTGCCGTCCCCTCCTGCGTCTTCTCCGCTTGACGGTCCAGACCCTGAGTCTGACCGCGCTCGTGCTGCTCACCCTACTGTCACGCTTCAGCTAGCCACAGTTGTCACTGACCCGTCGTTTGAGTCTGCTGCTGCGTCTGCCTTAGTCGCTGAGCTTGTTGACTTTGCTGCTGCCTGTCGACTAGACTACACCGCTAGTCTTGTTGCTGAGTCAAAGACTGTCTGTCCTCCGTCCATTGGGGGTGAGAGTGCTCTTCGCACGGACGTCCTTGAGGACATGCACGAGGACCTTGAGTGTCTTGCAGCCGCTGCGCCTCATCTCGTGTCCATGCTGCTTGACCCTGAGGGAGACTTGGATGCTCCAAACATCCCGACCCTGCGCTCTTATGCAGAGGCGATAGAGGGTCCCTTATCCTCTCAGTGGCAGACAGCCATGGACATAGAGATGGCATCCTAGAAGTCCACAGGCACTTACGTTGACGAGGTTCCCCCTCTTGGGGCGAACATCGTCGATGGCATGTGGGTTTTCAGGGTGAAGCGGCCGCCAGGTTCTCTGCCTGTCTTCAAGGCTTGTTACGTTGCTCGAGGTTTCAGTCAGCGAGAGGGAGTTGACTTCTTCCAGAACTTCTCCCCAACCCCGAAAATGACCACTCTTTGCGTGTTGCTGCGCGCTGCCGCTCAGCATGACCACGAGCTTCACTCTCTTGACTTCAGCACACCTTTCTTGCAGAGCAGCCTGCACGAGGAGATCTGGCTGCGCCGCCCGCCTGGCTTCACTGGGTTGTTTCCTCATGGTACCCAGTGGAGCCTCCGGCGGCCGGTCTATGGTCTCCGCCGAGCGCCACGTGAGTGGCACGACACACTTTGGACGACACTTGCGGCTCTTGGGTTTGCTTCGTTGACTGCTGACCCGTCGCTGTTTCTGCCCACCGACACTTCGCTGCCGCCGTTCTACATCCTTGTGTACATCAATAACTTGGTCTTTGCCGCTGCTGACACTGAGGCTCTCGCCCTGGTGAAGTCGGAGCTACATAAGAGACACACGTGCACTGATCTGGATGAGCTGCGCAGTTACCTTGGCTTGCATATCACCCGGGACAGAGCACGCCGCACCATCACACTGACTCAGTCACACATGGTGCAGCAGGTCCTTCATCGCTTCAGCTTCACCTGGTCCTCGGCACAGGCCACTCCTCTGGCTACAGGTCACTCGCTCTCAGCTCCACCTTCGGACGAGTCCGTAGAGCCGAGTGGTCCTTACCCAGAGCTATGAGAAGAAGTGAACGAGAGAATGAAGTGAGTACAAATAGGAAACCCTAGTTGGGTTGTACCCCCTATGGGATACCCCACTATAGCCTACACAAATAAGTAAGCTATAATAGTCTGACACACCCCCATAGGCAAAGTGGGGGAGAGCAAGGGGTCACAAGACCAGTCAAGTAAAGCAAAGCAAAGCTCAGGGTGGATCACAAAGTCACCACACATTCCGAGTACAAGTTCAAGGGCCACAAGGCCAGTTCACATGCAAGATCATATATAGAGATATACAAGAGTCAAGCAAGCAAGAACAAGAGTATATATAGGTCAAGGTACAAGCAAGGTCAAGAAGTGAGCAAGTGAGGCAAGACAGGCACAAGACCCAGCTGCGTGCAGCAACGCTGATCATCACAAGGCGCAAGTGCCTTGGTGAAGACATCAGCAGTGGGCTGCCTCATGTACCTGATGATCTGCACTCGTCCTGACATTGCGTACCCTATTGGCCTTCTGGCTTGCTACGTGGCTCCTGGTCGGTACTGAAAGGTGCACATGGATGATGCTAAGAGGGTACTACGCTACTTGTGCAGTACATCGGACATGGGGCTCGTGCTTGGAGGACGGAGGGACGTTGTCCTCACTGGGCACTCAGACGCTTCTTGGGTTGACGACCAGGCTACGCAACGGTCGTCACAGGGTTACACCTTCAGCCTTGGCTCTAGTTCAGTGTCTTGGCGTTCTACACGCTCGTCTGCAGTTCTCAGCTCCAGTTGTGAGGCTGAGATCTATGCCACAGCCATGGCTGTACAGGAGTTACGCTGGCTCACCTATCTGCTGACCGACTTGGGAGAGCGGCCTCGTTCTCCTCCAGTGCTATACGTCGACAACAAGGCCGCCATTGCCTTGTGTCAGGAGCACAGACTGGAGCACAGAATGAAGCACATCGCTCTGCGTTACTTCTTGGCTCGAGAGTTGCAGCAGCATGGTCAGCTTCGTCTTGCTGACGTGGCCACTCGGGCCAACACTGCTGATATATTCACCAAGACACTTCCGTCTGGTGATCATCAGCGTTTCTGCACTTTGTTAGGCCTTGTGCCCACTTTTCCTCACTTGGTGTAGACTTTGCTTGTACTGTGATCTATATATATACCTACATGCTTGCTCTGCTAGGTAGAGATCACTGTGATGTTGTTGCATATATACCTCTGCATGTGAACTGGCCTTGTGGCCCTTTGCTTGTGCTCAGTGTTTGTGGTGACATTATGATCCACCCTGAGCTTGCTTGGCTTCTCTTGACTTGTCTTGTGACCCCTTGCTCTCCCCCACTTTGCCTCTGTGGGTGTGTCAAATTTATATGCCTATGCCATAATAAAATGTAGGCTTTAGTGGGGTAGCTAATGTAGGGTATATGTTTTGTTACTTGTACCCAACTTTCTCGATAGTGCCATCACCTTTCCCTTTCCCTTTACTCTCGACACTTCACCCCCGCGCAACTCTTTTCGTACGCGTCTAGTCAGAATGACCTGACATGGGGAAAACATGGCTCATTCTGACTGTGTGTTGGCAGGAAATTGTTCCATGCCAAGTTACGCGCGATTCTCATAACAGCCCTGAATAATTTTGAGTTGATTCAAATCGCAAGAACGAGATGAACACTTTGATGTAAAAAAAAAACTAAATTTCATGTGTCATTACATAAGCCCCGGCGCTTATAAAATTCCTCGTTATAAGCCCACCCCCCAAAAAAACGTGTTATATTATACCCCCAGAGGCAGGCATATCCAAGGCCTGGTGGCACAAGCCATTACTAGTATTTTAGAAGTCAACAATGACCTAAACCTTGGTAGAAATCACAAACCCAAACTCCACGCAGTCCACTGTCATGCACACTGAAGTGTACATAACAGACTCACGATAAATCCAGTCTCGATGCTCGTAAGGTAGTCACAATCCCCAAATACTTTCTATCATATCTGGAATCGGCCACAACAATCATTGAGTCTTCTGAGGGAGCTACAGCACTCACAAGTGAAGAAAACCCTGGGCATGCTAGTTCAGACTTGGATTAGGTTGGATCTCATCACACAAATCCAACAGCCCACAACAGTCAATACAGACGTTCGCTTCACACCCCAAGCATCAGGAGCGAGAGGGTGGCAACAGCAGCAACACCAGAGAAGTTGATGGCAGCAGCAATAAGCATGCTAGGGGCAGTTGCTGATGGGGCCTTGGGTGCTGGAGCTGTAGCCGGCACTTGGGCTGCAGTTGATGCTGGCGCTGCAGTTGATGCTGGTGCTGCAGTTGATGCTGGTGCTGCAGTTGATGCTGGTCCTGCAGTTGATGCTGGTTCTGCAGTTGATGCTGGTGCTGCAGTTGATGCTGGTGCTGCAGTTGATGCTGGTGCTGCAGTTGATGCTGGTGCTGCAGTTGATGCTGGTGCTGCAGTTGATGCTGGTGCTGCAGTTGATGCTGGTGCTGCAGTTGATGCTGGTGCTGCAGTTGATGCTGGTGCTTCAACCGATGCTAGTGCTTCTGTGGGTGCTGCTGACACTGGAATAACGGCACACATATAGAATGGGCGTAGTTGAATCATATTCTGCAAGGCAAACCTATTCCGAAAAACTAGCTGTTTATGGAAGGTTTCATTCAAGTCATTGCAGCATCGCTCTTGTGCGTGCGTGCGTGCGTGTGCTGTTGTTGCAGAAAGGGGACTTACATCCACGGGGAGTGCAGGAGGAGCAGAAAGAGAAGCAGAGATAGCAGAAGCTGGTGGTGTTACTCTGCTGCACCACACACTTGCTGCCCCCTACAGGGCAGGTCAACCCCATGCCTGAGACGTCCCTGGTGAGTGGGGAGGGACAAGTATGGGAGAAGGGAGGAAAAAATACACAAGCGTTCAAATTTCATGAGTACGATTCCTCTCTGTGAGGAGAAAACCTGCTGGAGCAGGTACAGCAAAGTACCTGAACAACAACAAGTACCTGAGTATACCTTGCAGCAACGTACACCCAGGCTATCAACAAATGATGAACATACATTTCCTGATCACAAAAACGTGCTGAAGGCAAATCCCCTGTTGGCAGAGATTCTATTGTGTAGTTCTGTCAGCAAAGCTTCTACCCCGTAGAGACAAGATCGGTTACAGCTTCATGTCAACCAAGAATGTGTGTACATAGAAAATTGCCATGTATTGTATCCATAAACGCCATACAAGTGTCCTTTGAGCAGTGGAATACATGTGGGACATAATACCCCAGAGGAGAAGATATTCCAACAATCATGTACGTTAGATTATTATGCCACTCCGAAATCATTCTGTACGTTGGTCATATACCACATGCAGTGTCAAAATGGAGCAAATCAGGGACAGGTTTGTTCATAGAAGAACCATACTAACTAACTATACATGTTTGCGGCAAGATCAGACATTGCAGTATGTGCCACTGTGGTGCCAGAAGGGAGGCCTGTCAACACCACTATGGTGCCAAGCACGAAATATAGAAGCTGTAAGAGCATTGCCAGGTAAGCAGTCACATCTAGGCTTGTAGTGGATGGGGAAGGAAAAGGATGTGCTACTACTCACGGGGAGGTCAGGTTGACAAGTCTGCCCAGGCCAAGAGGTATGGGGCCACTCAAGTTGTTGCCTCCAAGGCAAAGACGAAGTGTGCGTCCACCCTTGGGGACAGCAGGCAGGAGACAACACCTCAGTGGACCTGAATCCCTCACAAGCCACAGACCATACCTGCCACTCCCATATTGCAGTGCACCAGTGGCGTTGCATTGCATATCGCACTCTTTCCCTCACAGTGCAGCACATCCAGCACATTGGCTGGATCGTATAGCTCACAGGATTTCTAAGTTGACGAGGTTCCCCAGGGCGGCGGGGAGCGGGCCGGATATGGCATTGTTGGATAGCTCCCTGGGTGATGTGCGGTGCAAATGGATGCAGTGCATTGAACCAGAAATGGAGAAGGTAAATTGTGGGGGGAGGAGAGAATGAGGGGGGAAAGGAGGGAATGGGGAATGGAGGAAGGGAGAAAATTGCAGCGCAGTGTGGTGCGGTGCGGTGCTCACAGCTTCTCTAGAGAAGCGGGGTTGCATACATGCAAGCATGAAGCATTGAAAGAACATGTGAGTGGAGAGTTGCAAGAGAGTATGGTTTGGACTGGGGGGGACAGGGAGAGGAAGGTGGTTCCACTGACAGGCCCTTTCCGTGAGCAAGTTGACATTTTGACATGTTGCGTAATGCTTGTTGCAGATGCGTTCTTCCAAACCTCTTTATCGAAACGCCACCTTGAACCAAGCTGTACCTCTCCCTAGAGATTGAGTTGGTAGACTTCTCCCGATAGCATGACAAGAGGAAGCTATGTGTGCGGAACGGAACGATATCACAAATTGAGTAGTTGCGATTTCTCAAGACTCTCACGTGAGGATCGGCAATGTGGTAACCACATCTCCCTCTTTCTCTCGTGAGGGCATCCACATGGTTACCACTGATCTAAACCTCTCTTGCTACACCTTCCTTGCACACTCAGTCGCTCTCCCCCTCCTTCCCTCCCTCACAGGGCAGTGAGGTTTGTCAAGGAGCATATAGAAGTGGGTATGGCTCCTGTCAGCTTGTTGTTGGATAGCTCACTGGGCGAGGGATCAGAAAAAGAAGAGCTCCAAACATAGAAGAGACCAAGGGTGGGGGTGTATCGGGGTAATCGGCAAAGCATGGGAAACGTACAGTTTCTCAAGGGCCGTAAGTGCACCAATGGCGGGGGGAATGGCACCAGACAGATGGTTGTCAGAGAGATAGCTGCGATGGGGGCATGCGGGCCATGGGAGATGGAGGGCCGTGGGGTCATTGACATGACACGTGGGGAGGCATGGTGATGGCATGTGAGTGAGACACGAGGAGGCATGGGAGTGAACTGAGGAGGTGAGGCCTGGAAGATGCTGAGGTGCACTGTGAACGCACAGGGACGAGCATCGTGAGAGCATGGTGAGAGCATGGTGAGAGCATGGTGAGAGCATGGTGAGAGCATGGTGAGAGCATGCAGAGGGATAGATACAACAATGCCATAAGCATTCATCTCTTGTGTCATTTCTTGTGTCATCTACACGAAAAGTGGACGGGTGATGTGAGGCATGAATTGGATGACTATGGGAAAACAATGGACGGAAGATTAGGAGTGGCACGAATTGAATGATTTCGAGCATTCTCAAAAGGGCATCTCTTGTGTGATGGCAATGTGATGGGCGAATGTAGTGGCCCGCACAGGCCTGTAAGAGTTGTCATGTGTGAGATGGCATCTGGAATGGACTCGTTTAACGCGTTTGACTGCAGATCACTGCAGAGAGGAAGTGGGAGAGAGGGAGAGGAGGGAGGGAGGGAGGGAGGGAGGGAGGGAGGGAGGGAGGGAGGGAGGGAGGGAGGGAGAGATGGAGGGAGGGAGGGAGGGAGGGAGGATGGACGGAGGAGAGGGTGTGAATATAGAATCTGGGTGGGGGCTTGGGGAAATAAGAGGGGTCGATGCTTATGGGAGGAAATGCATGATAGCGGTTCTGGTGGCTACGCCTTGACAGGTGAGTGTGTGGGAACACTGACAGGGCGTAAAGTTTAGTGAAGGAAGAGGGAAAGGCAGGGATTGGCCCTTCCAGCTCGTTGTTGGCCATGGACCTGAGAGCAGCACGCAGCACGCAGCCCGGGATAAACGCAATGACACACTAGCTGTGCGGAGAATAACTCTTGTTTGAGTGAAGGAAAAGTCAAAACAGTGCCAAGAGGCTGATTCTCTCTATGCAGACATGCGCGCAAGAGGGAGAGTGATGCACAGTTGTGGCGTGAGCCAGAGGGAAAGGTAGGAACGGACTGTGAGGCAGGGAAGGGCGTGGGAGGGGGCGAGCTACTGACAGGTGGACCAGGTTGGTGAGGGTACTCATTGCGTCAGGGATGGAGCCTCCCAGCTTGTTGTTCTTCAGAGCCCTGTGATGGGCGCATTCAGAGGACCAAGGTGATTCTTGAATTTACAGTGGAGAACGATTGGAATGGAAAGGCACAGGGAAGGGGATGAGAGAGCAGGGGAGACGAGAGTGCAGAGGATGAAAGAGAGGGTGCATGTGAGGTGTGGAGGGCGCAAGGAATGAGAAAGCATGGGGAATGTGAGGGCATATGCATGCAATGCATGCATGAAGCATTGAAAGAATATGTGAGTGGAGAGTTGCAAGAGAGTATGGTTTGGACTGGGGGGGACAGGGAGAGGAAGGTGGTTCCACTGACAGGCCCTCAAGCTGAATCAAGTTGCCCATTTTTATGGGAATGCTTTCCGTGAGGAATAGCATGGGATGGGATTGAGGCATGGGTTGCCTGGTTGTCAATGAGTGCTTGGTTGTCAATGAGTGCTTGGTTGTCAATGAGTGCTTGGTTGTCAATGAGTGCTTGGTTGTCAATGAGTGCTTGCTTGACAAAGATTGGCACACGTACAAGGTAACGAGGGATGTGAGGGTACTTATGGTGGGAGGAATGGCACCAGACAGCTGGTTGTTGGAGAGTTCGCTGCGACGGGGACACGCGGGACGTTGGTATGGTGACAGCATGGGAGGGAGGCATGGCATGGGAGGGAGGCATGGATTGCTTGGTGATGAATGGTTGCTTGGAGGCCAATGGCAGGCACACTCACAGCTCTTGGAGGGCCGTGAGGGCGCCCACCCAGGCAACATTGCCCTTTCCATGCACCAAACACTACAGATTGCTGGGTCGTCTACGGTTGTTGAGGCGCCTCGAAAATCGTTTCAGTTCACGTGTTCTTATATGGGTAACGATTCGATTGCATGAAGTTGCACACGTAACTTGCAAAAGTCATTGGTATGCTCGATGCATGGCTTACTTACTGTCCTGATGAAGCGCTTGAGACCGTCATACCTCTAGGAGAGGTTTGGAGCTCGAACTGAGTCTCAAACTCCCTTTACGAGTTGCACCATCATTGCTTTTAGTGAAGCATTTTTTGGCATCGAGATTTGTTTTAGGTAACTTGTTTTTTACCTCCATTCTTTCTAGCTCAAGAGCTGTGTCAAGTTGCCTATGGTTGCTGCCTATGTTGCTTGGTCGTCTCTATGGCTGCTTGTTTGCAAATGACTGTCACACTCACAGATCCGTAAGGGATGTGAGGGTCCATATGGCGGGGGGAATGGCACCAGACAGCTGGTTGTTGGAGAGATCGCTGCGACAGGGACATGCGGGCCATGGGAGATGGGGAGTGATCGGCACGTTGGCATGGCACGTGGGGGGTATGGTGACAGCATGGGAGTGAGACATGGCATTGGAGGGAGGCATGGGTTGCTCGGTGATCAATGGTTGCTTGGTGGCCAATGGCTGTGAGGGCGCTTATGCCAGGTGGGATGGCACCAGACAGCTGGTTGTAGGCACACTTACAGCTCTTGGAGGGCCGTGAGGGCGCTTATGCCAGGTGGAATGGCACCAGACAGCTGGTTGTTGGAGAGTACGCTGCGATGGGGACAGGTGGGGTATGGGAGAAGGCCCAGTGCTGGACTGCCAAATACTGTGATGCCCCATGCTGCTCTGCCCCATGCTGCTGTGCCCCATGCTGCTGTGCCCCATGCTGCTGTGCCCCACGCTGCCCTGCCCCACGCTGCCCTCCCTCCCTCCCTCCCTCCCTCCCTCCCTCCCTCCCTCCCTCCCTCCCTCCCTCCCTCCCTCCCTCCCTCCCTCCCTCCCTCCCTCCCTCCCTCCCTCCCTCCCTCCCTCCCTCCCTCCCTTCCCCCCCTCTCCCTCTCAACCTCCCGACATCCCTCCCTCCCACGGCCCTCCACGTGTCCGCCTGCTTCGTACAGGTAGGCAAGCGAGGCGAGCGCGCTGAAGGATGCCGGGATGGAGCCCTCTATGAAGTTTTCACGCATATCTCTGCGCGAGTTGCAGAACAGCACACAGAAAGTGGGGATCAAAGAAACAGACGGTGAGAATGGTCCAAGGGGTGGATACGGCTAGGAAGGATGTGGATGGACACGTAGGATGACAGCACAGAGGGTGTGGGATGTGGCAATTAGTGGGGACGGAGTACAGAGGACAGAGGCAGGGAAAAATACCGCTGGTGAGGAGCCTGAAAATGGTCGCAGCACGGCAGAGAGAGGGTGGTTGAGGAGTGAGAAACAAAGAGATGGAGAATGGGGTGAGACACGATAAATAATGTGACAGATGAAGAGATGCTCTTTTCACCCTCTGACTGAGCGCTTCATCCCCCCAAGGTGATTCGAGGGAGATGGGATGAGGAGTGCCTGGAAAGGGCTACTGCTGGAAAGGGCTACTGCTGGAAAGGGCTACTGCTGGAAAGGGCTACTGCTGGACAGGAAAGTGCACACACAGGGTCCCCTAGGTGCGTTATACAGAAGCCTCAAAGATCACACAGCGGGTATGTCTGAAAGCGCGCTGGACAGGAAAGGGCACACTTACACAAGGTCCCCTAGATGCGTGATACAGAAGTAGCCTGGAGATGCCTCAAAGATCACACAGCAAGTATGTGTGAAAGCGTACGGATAAATGTAGAGTGGTACAAGAGATTTGAGAGTGGTAAAGGCATGGAGGCGCTGCAATATGCTTGCATGTCTCGCTTTAGAGCGGCATAGCGGTATACAGAGTGGTGAGGGAAGTGCACAGACAGCTGAGAGGCGTTTAGAAAGCTGTGAGATGTACAGGTAGGTGAGAGAGGTGAGAGTGCCCAGCGATGTTGGGATGGATCCAGTTAGAGGTGAGAATTGAAACGGCCTGTTGTGTTGTGTTGAGCGCACACAAGCAAGCACACACACAAGCAAGCACACACACAGACACACACCCGCAAGCACGCACGCACGCGCACACACACGCACACACGAACAGGCACAGAAGCAGCAGAAGAGTGAAGCACAGCTACAGCACAGAGACGAAATGTCAGTGGCCATTGTGACCCACCGTGCCCTCCCCTGGGAGTCGCAGAACTCCCTCCCTCACTCCGTCCATTCATCCCTCCCTCCCTCCCTCCCTCCCTCCCTCCCTCCCTCCCTCCCTCCCTCCCTCCCTCCCTCCCTCCCTCCCTCCCTCCCTCCCTCCCTCCCTCCCTCCCTCCCTCCCTCCCTCCCTCCCTCCCTCCCTCCCTCCCTCCCTCCCTCCCTCCTCTCTCCACATCCGCTCTCCCCACATCTCCTTCCTACCAGTAATCCGGCCTTCCTTGATATCCGTAATCAGGCCCTGAATCAGGGACGGGCGTGTTGTCGAGATTCAAAGAAGTGATGAACCCGTTGGCGTCGCATTTAATGTAATCTGCCGCGTCACAGTCGCCCCCCACGTGCCAATTGCTCGGCCAACCGCCCCATCCCGAAAAGTCCCATTCTGCAGCGCACTCCTTTAGCACCCGCGCTGCCAGGGGAACGGGGAACGGGGGAGGCAGGGGACAGGCAGGGGGGAGGGGAGGGTGGGGCAGGAGGGACTCCCTGAGGGAGGTCGGGGGAAGGGAGGTTGAAGCGTGGGGGACGGGTTGGGTACTGAGCGAGCAGTGTGCATGTTCATTGGGGTGTGGACGAAGTCAGAACAGAGGAATACGAGCGAGGGAGCATAGCAGCGGGGGGGAAGAACAAACACTCACAACGAACTCAGGGACGAGTGTGTCCGAATGGTGCAAGACGCCGGCTTCATCGTGCACAAAGAAACGACGGTTTTCTGCCCGGTTGACAACCGCAGGGCGGACTATATTGGTGTGACTTTTGAGAATTCTCAAAAATCGCAAGGCGAATTTAGCAGTCCGGGATTGGTCCTCAGGGCAGTATGGGTTTGTGATGGGACTATCACCGACCCAATCAGCACTCGTGAGCCTGAGGGATGTCAGGATGTAGTTGCTAGGATGTATACGTTCCCACCTGCATGCCTGTAGTTTTCTGGACTATAAATGAAAGGGCCGTTTGAGGGGAGGTAAATCAGCGAAGGAGGAGGCTGTGGATGGGGTACAGCGGGTAAGAGGGGGGGAGTTGGAGATATCAGGAGGGAAAGAGGGGAGTTTGGTAGAGTGGGGGAAAGTGAGAGGCGAGCAAGTGCACGTAGGGGGAGGAGCGAGCGACCTTGGGCGTCGTTGATGCGAGTGGCGGCAGTAGGGCACGGCGGCAGCAGAAGCATCCCCGCCAGCAGCAGCAGCGGCAGGCGGAGGTGCAGCAGCGGCGGAGGGAAGGAGAAGGAGAAGCTGCGCCGGTCGCTCATGACTCTCCGACGGAAAGAAGGTCAAGACGTGGTAAGCTGAGCAACGACTGCAGTGGAGGAGTGGTGAGGGTGAAGGACTCGTGCAGACGACTGCTGATGCAGCGGCAGTGGAGTCCCGGCTGTGCATGCGCTTCCGACACTTCTGAGAACCCTCAAAGCTGCTGTCACGACCGCTTTGCTCGGGCCGCCGCCTGGAAATTTGAGCCTGCGTTTCCAAGTTTTGCACTCCCAATCGAAACTTAACTGTGGTGAAACGCCTTGGCGGACACAGAATCAACCAACTAGGGAGATTTTCAGCGTTTTGAAACTAGACTGGACTTGGAGGTCACGGTGTTTCGAAATGGGCCTGCAATGCCTGACTGCCGTATTGATCGTCTTGCAGGACGATGGAAGTGGCGGAGCACGAGATGGTGGCTAAACCATGTCGCCGTCGCTTGCGCTGTGTTGGCAAAGGCCGTTTATACGAGCGTGCTTGTTTCGAAATCGCTAAAGAGGAGACAGCGCGAAACCGCAGCCTCCATTGCCGCAGCGGACGACAAACGGTAACTATTGGCTCTTGCCAAGGAGGCCTCGCGTGTGACGCGCGTGGAGCCGGGAGCGCCACTGAGATGACTCAGCGCGACCCGACGTCGCGCGACGACGACGACCAGTGCGGTCATCGTCGGACGACGGGGCGACGCTCCTCCACGTCGACCCATGGGGATGGGAAGCGACTGAGATGATCTGACTTGCCACGGCAGACAAAGCCATATGATGAGAAGCATAACGCTGGTGCCTAGTAGTGCGTGTGACGCAGCAATAGCTCCTCCTTCGCGGGTAAGCTCGCAACTTCGCGTGACACGTCAGCAGCCAACATGACTCGCGAGTCATGATGACGATGGCAGACCCCCTGTACTGCATAAATATCTTGCACTCCAGCTCGACACCTCTTTCCCGTGGACGGGTGCAAAGGTCATATCATATGGGCATTTATCTTAGCGGTAACACTCATAGAGCTAGATCGCACGCAAGCTAAGCCACGTGTCCGAGTCGTAACAGAGATTCTTCTCATCGCCACGATGGTAACCATCATGCCCAGATGGTCAAAATTAATGCCTGAATGGTAATGAACAGTGCATCAGGAAATCCTGGCTGGTAGCTTCGCGTTCCAACCACACTCTACACCGTACAAGTCAGGTTTGACTCAGCGAAACGATACTGACTGTCCACGTGTGCCCTACAGAATGCGCAAATCTATTTATAGTAGCGACGTTTACAATTCCAGAGATATGGTAACTCGTAATCTGTAAATAAATTAAAAAACAAACAAACAAACAACAATCATTAACTATCAAACAAAAAAAAAAAACACACACACACAATTTCAAACGAAAAGCTATCCTATTAATAAATATTTTGCAACAAATTATTCTAAGCTATCAAAATTATATTTCAGAATATTAGGAATTGGAGCTAGACCTAGTTACGAAAGAATCAATATCAATTTGAACAATATTACTTTTGCATATGATAGACAATAAAAGTTGCAAAAAAAATAAACCGTTTTATTGTATTAAAAATGCATTCAATGCATGGTATAAACTGTATGAACAGATAGTGAAATTCCAGTTTTTAAATAGTCAAGCTTCATTTGTTCTTTTTTGGAGTGTCCGTAAGGTCCTTGCTATAATAATAATTATTTATTATATCAAATACGTGCGTGTAACGTTTTACTTTTGTAAGTGTTCGTTACTAAACAGAATTGCGCATTCTGTGGGTATATACGTGGATAGTCAGTTTCCTTTTTGCTGAGTCGAACCTAACATGTACGGTGTAGAGTTTGGTTCGAACGCAAAGTTACCAGCCACGATTTCCGGATGCACTGTTCATTACCATTCATGCAACAATGTTAACGATATGGGCATGATGGTAACTGTCATAACATTATAGCTTATGCTGTTGTGTAGGCTATACTGGGGTATCCCATAGGGGGTACAACCCAATTAGGGTTTCCTATTTGTACTCACTTCATTCATAGTTCATTCATTCTCGTTTCTTCTCATGGTATCGAGCAGGTTCCCTCGTGGGAACTGTTCCTAGGGCCCACCGAATTTGAACTTTTTTTTTCCTGCCCGGGGCGCACCTCGCCTAGGCCTCCTTCGGCCCCGTCGCGTCGCCCCTAACGACCTTCCTCGCCGCCCTTAGCGGCCCGTCGCCACCCTACGCGGCCCGGCGCTACCCTTTAGCCGCCCGTCCCGGCCCGTCGACGCCCGTGCGCCGCCCGTCCCGGCACCACGCCGCCGTCCCGGCCCCACGCCGCCCGTCCCGGCCCCACGCCGCCCGTGCGCCACTCGTCCCGGCCCCGCGCAGCTGCCCCGGCCCGTCGCCGCCCGTGCGCCGCCCGTCCCGGCCCGAAGCCGCTGTCCCGGCCCTTCGCCGCCCGTGCGCCGCCGGTCCCGGCCCGTCGCCGCCCTTTGCGGCGTCACTTGCCGCCCCTCCCCGCGGCTCTGCCGCCTTACCTGCGGCCCGCCGCCCTACCAGCGGCCCCGACACCCTACCTGCGGCCCCGCCACCTCGCTCTCGGCCCCGCCACCTGCTGCATCACCGAGCCGCCCTGCAGCCGGACTCCTAGCAGCCGAGCCGCCCAGCAGCAGAGCAGCCGAGCCGCCGAGCAGCCCAGCAGCCGAGCCGCCGAGCGTTCCAGCCGCCCTTCTTCCGAGCCGCCCGACCTGCACAGTCTAATGAGCACAGCCCCTTTTGTCATTGCACTGCCCCCCACCCTACTGTTTGCACTGCTTGTCGTCTAGGGTCATGGATACTCCTAGTGTCCTCGCCTTTGACGCTGAGGGTAGGGCCATTGACTTTGAGGTCTGGGTAGATGACCTGCAGCTGTTCTTACAGTGCGATAGGGCAGACGGTCTCTCTCTCTTTGACCTCACCTCTGGCGCTGCCCCTGCCCCTGCTGCTGATGCTGACGCCACTGTTCGCTCCCAGTGGGCCACGCGCGACGCTGCTGCACGTCTTGTTGTGCGTCGCCACCTCCCTACCTCTGAGCGTGCGCACTTTAGTCAGTACAAGAGTGCTCAGACCTTGTACGACGCTGTAGTTGCGCGCTACTCCTCCCCTGCCACTGCTGCACTGAGCCGTCTCATGCTACCGTACCTTTTCCCTGACCTTGCTGCCTTTCCCACAGTCGCTGACCTTATTACGCACCTCCGCACTAGTGACGCTCGCTACCGCGCTGCGCTACCTGCTGACTTCTGCGCCAAGAACCCCCCCCCATGTACATCACCCTCTACTACATAGTCACTCGTCTCCCTGACTCCCTTCGCATAGTCCGGGACCACTTCCTCTCAGTCTGTCCCACCACTCTCACTGTTGACCTCCTCGAGAAGTCCCTCCTAGCGGCCGAGAAGGGCATAGTCGCTGTAGGGGCCTCTCGTGGTGACCCGCGCACCCCCATCTTTGAGGGGTGTTCCCCCTCCCCCCTTCTGCCCTCTGTTGCCTCTGCTGCTGCGGCCGACCTCCTTGGTCTTGAGTCGGTCGGTGCGGCGTCTGCCCCTAGCGGGAGACGCCGCCCTGGCAAGGGCAAAGGGGGCAAGGGCACTGGAGGAACGAGCGGGGGCAGTGGAGGTGGAGGTGGCGGCAGTGGGGGGAGTGGGGGTGGCGGTGGGGTTGGAGGTGGGGGTGGAGGGGTCGGTGGCGGCAGTGGAGGCGGAGGTGGCGGCGGTGGCGGCGGTGGAGGCGGCGGTGGCGGAGGTGGCGGCGGTGGAGGCGGTGGCGGAGGCGGCAGCAGTAGCGGAGGCGGCGGAGCCGGCGGAGCCGGCGGAGGCGGCGGGGGTGGCGGTGGAGCTGGTCGCGGGTCTTCGCAGAGGAGTGGCTCCGGTGGTGCCACGCGCCAGCAGCAGCAGCGCGGTCGTGAGGGCCTGTCCCCTCAGCAGCTCCGTGAGTGGTACACGCAGCGTCAGCGTGGTGGGAGCTTTGGTCCCTGCACCTACGTCCTTCGCACCGGCGACCGCGCGGGTGAGCAGTGTGGGGGTGCCCACACCGCCCAGCGCTGCTTTGGCCGCCTGACGGACGCTTGGCGTCAGCAGTTCCCGGAGGCCAGTGAGATCCCCCGCTGGGGAGAGTTGTCTAGGGCAGGTGTAGCTATCTTTGATCTTGACTTTGATGCTATCCTTGCTGCCATGTATGCTGTGACTATTAGTGATGAGGGTGACTGTTACCGGTGTTTCCCGCCCGACCCGGGCATTGGTACTGCTGCTCTAGGTGCCGGTGAGGCTGCTCCTCTAGGTGCCAGTGCGTCTGCGCCCTCAGGTACTGGTGAGTCTGCGCTCTCAGGTACTACGTCGGCTTCGGCCTCCCTCACCTTCACCCTTGACTCTGGGGCTTCTCGCTCCTTCTTTCGGGACCGCACCACACTCACGCCGCTTAGTCGGCCGGTTGCGGTGTCTCTGGCTGACCCCTCAGGGGGTCTTGTCCTGTCTCGCTTCTCTACAGTCCTCCCGTGTCCGGCGGCTCCCTCAGGCACCCTGTCTGGTCTCTGCCTCCCCTCGTTCTCTACGAACCTGGTGAGTGGTGCTAAGTAGTGATCACTGTACTATTTGCTCTCCTTTATATAACTTTGCATGTGAACTGACCTTGTGGCCATTTGTTTGTGTCAGAATCCCAACCACTATACCATTGGGATAAAAGGGCTTGTTAAGTAGCGGGTCTGCGCACCCATAACCCCCCAGGACAACGAGCCTATAGCCCTTCCCTAGGATCAATCGGGGATCACCAGTGGACCTCTAACAGTTTGTGCTCGGAATGTGTGGTGACTTCGTGATCCACCCTGAGCTTGCTTTGCTTTTCTTCACTGGTCTTGTGACCACTAGTTCTCCCCCACTTTGCCTATGGGAGTGTGTCAAACTATAATGATGCTTGCATTGTGTAGGCTGTAGTGGGGTAGCCCATAAGGGGTACAACCTAATTTAGGGTTAGCATTTGTACCCACATCTCTGTTCAATGCATCCATTCTCTCGCTTAGTTTTGATACATGTACCTGCATAAGCTATTCGAGGGTCTTGAATCATGAGGGGTGGCTTATGTGGGAGATTACGGTATTATAGCTAAACTACTTGTTGTTTCTTGAAAGCACTGTAAACTTTCGTCACATCCAACTGCGTGTATTTTGAAAAGGGCGAATGCCAAGCCTAAATCCAGGGTGGCAGGTCATGTCAAAATCCCAGCCACTTAACCACTGGGATAAAATGACTTGTTTGTGTAGCAGGTGAGTATGCCTATACGGTAAACCTCGAGCCAACGAATCTGTAACTCTTCCCTTGGATCAATCTGGGCTCTCCAGTGCACTTCTGAACCCCCCCCCCCCCCCCTCTGCACTGGAATGCACGGAGTGCACACTTGGATTCGAACCCGAAACCTTTGTTCAGATACCATGTCAGAATCCCAACCATTAACCATAGGGATAAAAGGGCTTGTTTGTGTAGTGCGCGAGTTCGCCCATAACCCCCCAGGCCAACGTGACTGTAACCCTTCCCTGAAATCAATCAGGAATCTCCAATGCACTTCTGACAAACAGGTCATGCGTGGCTTAGGCCCTCAGATTGCAGGAATTTTACCCCGAGTTTGGCTCTGAACACTGATTTTAAGGGTGTTTTTTTTACCTAGCGCTGATGAGGATTTTTTTTTTTTTTTTTTTTTTTTTTTTTTTTGGAAATGCCTATCCAAATTTTCCAACTAACTTTTGCATACTCAGCCTGATTTTCCAGCGTGTTTTTGCTTGGGATCGAATCATACAGCAGAGGGTGCAGGTGTAGTTAAAAATGCCTAGATTCAGTTTATACGGAAAAAGGAAAAAAAATCCCGCCAATCCGCCGTCACCGTCAATCACGGAAAATGGCATCTTTACTGTATCCACACATGTACCTGAATTGATGTATTGTTGCCATCATCTGTCAAGCTGGCAAGTGATTGGGCAGTTTCAGGTAATCACACACTGAGCCCAATCACATGGCCAGGGCTGGCAAGATTCCACTGCGTCACGGTCGTAAACCGTGACGCTGTGAAATCGTGCAGGAAATAGGGGCATATACATCCCATTTCGTAGATGGCCCATAGGGGACCATGCCATCCACGCATGCATGGTGGGTTTTGTTTGAGGCTGTCAACCAATCACCAACGAGGTGTGGTGACCCTCCCTTCCCCATCCCTTTCACCCCATTCTTGAGCGCCGTGTTAGATTAGGTGAGCTTCGTTCTCGCTGTTTCTTGGCTGACTCTCCACTCCACCCTTCTTCTCTCGTCCTTACTCCCGCCATGGCTGGACCCGTTGATGGTGCGGCTGCCGACGACGAGGCTGACGACATAGAGATCGAGATAGCATGCACGGGTCTAGACTTGTTGATGTGTTCGCTATCGAAAGCAACCATTCCATCTTGTAGCAAGAATCCACCCGTTACTTCAGCGACGGCTATTCCCACCGTAACTTCCCCCCACCAGACTCAATTCTTGCCCCAGTAATTAATACCTCGACGCCACCCGATGTCACCGAAACTGAACCCACGACGGTACGTGTTTCGTCTTCAACACCAGCAGCACCATCTCCGGCTTCTCCTATGGTTACTACTCCGGCTCTTCCACCAGGTTTTGAGATGGCGTCCCCGTCATCTCGGCCCGCTCCACTTGCATCGCAACCTCCTGCTCCCGAAGCTGTGACCCCCGCAGGTCGGCCCGTTCCACGTGCATCTCACCCTCACGCACCTGCATCGGCATCCCTGGCTGCTCGGCTTGTCTAGTCGAAGTTGAACTTTCTTCGACCTTCATCAGCGCCACCGACGGCACCCACCAACGTTCCCACTCCGCCCGTAGTCGAAGCTGCAGCCTCAAACCAGCCATCAGCTTCTGTCGTGGAGCTTTATGCCATTGCTCTTGATAGGTTCAAAACACGGTGGAAACGGTCAATTTGCTTGGTTGCAGCTTGTCAAAACTTCAACTGGTCTCCCTGCTTTCAAGTGTTCTGTGTGTCTGGAACATGCAGGATTGTTTGGCAAGACCAGCAAGTGCACCGAAGGTGTAGTCGACGTTCAAAAGTAGGCATTCACGCGACACGCTGCCACCAACAAGCACAAGCTCGCAAAACAATGGCAGGATCAGCTCGTTGGAGCGACGAGGCAGCCGCGGATTGACGAGCATCCACTCACGCACGACAGCGAGAAGGTCCGAGTGGTGTCTCTGATGGATGCCCTACTCTTTGTCAGCAGGCAAGATGCACCCATGGAGCTGTGGGTGGGATTGGTCCGTTACCTTGCTGAGAAGAAGGGATACGGGACGTACTACACCACGTAAGTCGTTGTCCTAAATTGATTGCACTTTAACATCATGTGATGGCACGGGCTAACCTACATGTTCTTGTTTACATGTCAGGTATGGATTCAGGGAGCTGACTCAGTCTATGGCAACGTGGCTGCAGACAATACAGCTCGAGGAGATTCTGGCAAGTCCCTACATCGGCATCTCGTGCGATGAGAGCACCGATCGCAACAGAGGCAAAAAACTCATCTTGCTCGTCACGTTCATTCGCAACTCACACCTCGCCTGCAAGTTCATGGCGCTGCTTATGGTCGACAAGGCAGATGCGGCTTCGCTGTTGCGGTTGTTGCTGTCCCACCTGCAGGCGTGTGGAGTTGACCTAAGACGCATCGTGGGCATCAGCACGGATGGGGAGTCCGTGATGATAAGAGCAGGGTCGGGCTTGGTTGAAAGGCTTCGGCTTCGCATACCTCACCTCGTCTCTTGTTATTTTATTGCACACCGGTAAGTCGAAATCGTGCATTTATGATTTATCTGGTTTAGTCCTTGGTATTGTTCTAATACACAGTTCCTGTGAGTGCGTTCGCAGGGAGGCCCTTGCCGCTAAGGATGTTGCCAAGAGCTTACCTGTCTTCAGCATGATCGATAATGCCATCCGTACCATCGCCGAGCATCTGGGCCGCTCGGGTCCATGGCATCAGCGCTTCAAGGACCTCCAAGAGGTTTTTACCGAGACTTTTCTGGAGCTGCAAGGAATTCACAGTGTACGGTGGCTATCACGTGGTGATGCTATTGCCAATTTTGTGGCGGTCCTGCCGGCAGTCATCACGATGCTGAAGGAGTGGAATGAAGAGCTGTACCTGGTGGTGACGTCGTGCCGATTCCACCTTCTCCTGCTCTTCCATTCCGACGTGCTTGACCAGATGAACGTTCTGAGTAGGACGTCCCAGCAACGAGAGGTGCGTCTACGTTGGCTAGACTTGCATGGCCATTGTCTATGTGTTCCGTCAGTTTTCTATCTGATGTTTAGTATAAAATCTGGTGCCCCAACTTCTTCTGCCTTGCTTCCATCCCCCACAGCTCGATCTGTCAGCTGTGCATACGCAGATTTGCCATACAACTGGACATCTGGAGGCCCGTTACGTCGACTGCAGGGATGAGTTTGGCGGCGGGCTCAGTCCAAGGCTCTCACCATGCCTTGAGAAGCACGGTCCTTAAGGCAAGCAGGAAGTCTGCATCGAGGGCAGCGACTCTGACGGGCAGGCATGCACCTTCATGTTCATACTGCATGAAGATAAACTTGCGGACTACCCTAGACCTTGGCACCACGACGCATGCATTGACATCTACACCGAGTTTGCTGAGCTCATCGTGGCCAACCTCCTGGATCTGTTGGGCGACCTCGACAAGCTCTCGGGCGTGAGCTTGTTCACTCCCGACAATTGGCCGCATGGCAGGCACGAGCGCCAAGCGAAGTGTCAAGAGCATCTTGAGGCGTTGATCACTCTCTTCCGCGCGGAAGAGTGCAAGGAGATAACACCTGGTGAGCTTATAACCTTATGTATGCATGCCGTGCCTCTCCATCCTTGTGTCATTTTGGATTTCTACTATTTGAACGATGTTCTTCAATCTATGCTTATTTTCTTATTGCAGGTGTCGACAAGAAGAAAGCAGTCAAGGAAGTGCGACCTTTAATCCCCATCCTTTCACGTGCACCGAAGGGTGAGCGAGGATTCCACACTGGGCTTACCGCCATGCTCAAGACCAACAACTGGCAGGAGCACTACCCGAACCTGGTGCGGCTGTCGGTGTCCTGCTGTTGAGCACGGTCGAATGCGAGCGCGGCTTTTCGCGGCAGAACGTCATTAAGTCCTGGCAGCGAGGTGGCCTCAAAGATGCTCGGCTTAGTGACTTAGTGTGCATGTCGCTGCTCCGGTTCAAGCCTAAATGGGACAAGATTGTGGAGGTTTGGCGTAACTACAAGAAGCGGAAGCCGCTGAACACCTGCAACATCGCCAGGCAGGAGGCAGATAGGAGGCGTCGGGGAAACAAGGAGGTAGAGGCAGGAGGAGACCAGGCCAACCCAGTAGACCTAGATGAAGAGGATGTGAAGGCAGCAGATAGTGGTGACGAGGATGCGATGTGGTATTAGTTAGTCGCGATGTGGTATTAGTGTTCGCTTGCTGAACTATAATGAAAAGCGTTTCCCATCCCACGTGTGGTCTGGCGGGCTAGTCTGGTCTAGTGCAATCAATCAGCCTATTAATTGCTTTCAACACTGATTGAGAAAGTATTTTTTAAAGACAACACTAATGTTCCAAGGTGTTTTCACATAAGGACCCTGACAGAAATTTTTTTTTCTGGACCAACACTGACCAGAAATTGTTGACTAAAACCAATCTGAGGCACTTGTGTGGCTGTTGTACTATTCACTTTGTCACTTTGATCCGCACTCACCTGCCTGAAAAGTAATACGTTCATTACCAGTAAACATGTCAAGTGTGTGACCCACCCTAGTTATTGGTAACAAATTTGAGTCGATGCTAGCATTACGGTAACTTTTGGCCTTTGTGCCAGTGTGCCACTTGGAAACATGAATTGTTTACATCTCCTGGTGTCATTGATATTCATGAGGTCAACATGTCAGAACATTATAGCTTACTTATTTGTGTAGGCTATAGTGGGGTATCCCATAGGGGGTACAACCCAATTAGGGTTTCCTATTTGTACTCACTTCGTTCATAGTCATTTCATTCTCGTTCATATTTTCTCATGGTATCAGAGCAGGTCCCTTCCTAGGGACTGTTCCTAGGGCCCACTGAAGTGCGCCCCGAGGCGCGCGTTTTTTTTTTTAGCGACCCTCCGTGTCGCCCTTACCGCCGTGCTCTCGCTTAGGCCCCTCGTCGGCCCCGCTTAGGCCCCTCGTCGGCCCCGCTTAGGCCCCTCGTCGGCCCCGCTTAGGCCCCTAGTCGGCCCCACTTAGGCCTCGTCGGCCCCGCGTAGGCCCCGTCGGCCCCACCTAGGCCCCGCTTCGGCCCCGCGTCGGCCCCGCTTAGGACCCGTCGGTCCCACTTAGGCCCCGCTACGGCCCCTCGTCGGCCCCACTTAGGCCCTGTCGGCCCCGCTTAGGCCTCGTCGGCCCCGCTTAGGCCCCGCTACGGCCCCGCGTCGGCCCCGCTTAGGCCCCGTCGGCCCGCCGTCGGCCCCGCTACAGCCCGCCGCCGGCCCCGCTACAGCCCGCCGCCGGCCCCGCTACAGCCCGCTGTCGGCCCCGCCCCATCCCCCCGCCGGTCCCGCTACAGCCCGCCGTCGGCCCCGCTACAGCCCGCCGTCGGCCCCGCTACAGCCCGCCGCCGGCCCCGCTACAGCCCGCTGTCGGCCCCGCCCCAGCCCGCCGCCGGTCCCGCTACAGCCCGCCGTCGGCCCCGCTACAGCCCGCTGTCGGCCCCGCCCCAGCCCGCCGTCGGCACCGCTACAGCCCGCCGTCGGCCCCGCTACAGCCCCGCTACAGCCCCGCTACAGCCCGCCGCCGGCCCCGCTACAGCCCCGCTACGGCCCGCCGTCGGCCCCGCCGCCCGTGCTGCAGCCCGCCGCGCCACCGTGCAGCCGCCCTTGCAGCCGCCCACCGTGCCGCCCGTGAGCAGCCCCAGCCGCCCGTGAGCCGCCCGTGCAGCCGCCCGCGCCGCCCGTGAGCCCCTGCGTCACCCGAGCCGCGCGAGCCGCCCGAGCCGCCCGGGCCGCCCGAGCCGCCCGAGCCGCCCGAGCCGCCAGTGGAGCCGCACTCCTGCTCCTGTAGGGCCACTGCTGCTCCTGGGCTGTGTTACTGTGCCGTTGACCTACCCGACTTTTCCTGCCCGGTGAGACTGTCAGCTGCTGTCATGGCCACCCCCACTGTCCTAGCTTTTGACGCTGAGGGTAGAGCCATTGACTTTGCAGTCTGGATTGAAGACCTGCACCTGTACTTACTGTGTGATGCGATAGATGAGGTCTATCTCTTTGACTTTGTCTCTGGCGCTGTCCCTGCCCCTCCTGCTGATGCTGACCCCGCCGTTCGCTCCAAGTGGGCGACCCGCGATGCTGCTGCACGTCTTGCTGTGCGTCGCCACCTCCCTTCCTCCGAGCGTGCCCACTTTAGTCAGTGCAAGACCGCTCAGGCCTTGTACGACGCTGTAGTTGCACGCTACTCCTCCCCTTCCTCCGCTACGCTTAGCCGCCTCATGCTACCGTTTCTCTTCCCTGACCTCGCTGCCTTTCCCACTGTTGCTGACCTCGTTACCCACCTCCGCGCTAGTGACGCTCGCTACCGCGCTGCCCTTCCTGCTGAGTTCCGCGCCGCAAACCCTCCTCCCATGTACATCACTCTCTACTTTCTCGTCACTCGTCTCCCTGAGTCCCTTCGTGTAGTTAGGGACCAGTTTCTCTCTGTCTGTCCCACCACCCTCACTATCGACCTCCTTGAGGAGTCCCTGCTAGCGGCTGAGAAGAGCATCGTCACTGTAGGGGCCTCTCGGGGTGACCCTCGCACCCCCATTTTTGAGGGGTGTTCTCCTTCCCCCCTGCTGCCCTCTGTCGCCTCTTCCGCTGCGGCCGACCTCGCTGGTTTTGAGTCGGCCGGTGCGGCGTCTGCCCCCAGCGGTAGACGCCGCAATGGCAAGGGCAAAGGGGGCAAGGGAGCGGGTGGAGCTAGAGGGGGCGGTGGCGGGGGAGGTGGGGGTGGCGGGGGGAGTGGGGGTGGCGGTGGAGGTGGTGGCGGGAGTGGAGGTACTGGTGGAGGCGGTGGAGGCGGAGGTGGCGGCGGAGGAGGTAGCGGAGGAGGCGGGGGTGAGGGTGCCGGTGGGGGCGGTGGCGGTGGAGACGGGGGTGGCGGTGGAGGCGGAGGTGGCGGTGGCGGCGGGGGTCGGAGTGGCTCGTCTCAGCGGAGCAGCTCTGGGGGTGGTCAGCGCCAGCAGCAGCATCAGCAGCAGCAGCCACAGCAGCAGCAGCGCTCTCGCACCGTCCCCGCCCCTCAGCAGCTCCGTGAGTGGTACTTGCAGCGTCAGCGTGGTGGTGCGTTTGGTCCCTGCCCCTACGTTCTTCGCACCGGCGACCGTGCGGGGGAGAGGTGTGGAGGCACCCACACAGCCCGCCGCTGCTTTGGCCGCCTGACCGACGCCTGGCGTCAGCAGTTTCCGGAGGCCGCTGAGATTCCCCGCTGGGGAGAGCTGTCTAGGGCTGGTGTAGCTATTTATGATCTTGACTTTGATGCTATTCTTTCTGCTATGTATGCTGTGACTGGTAGTGATGAGGATGACTGTTACCGGTGTTTCCCGCCCGACCCGGGCATTGGTACTGCTGCGTCCGGTACTCGTGAGGCTGCTGCTCTAGGTGCCAGTGCGTCTGTGCTCTCAGGTACTGGTGAGTCTGCCCTCTCAGGTACTGTGTCGGCTTCGGCCTCTCACACCTTCACCCTTGACTCTGGAGCGTCTCGCTCCTTCTTTCGGGACCGCACCACTCTCACACCGCTGAGTCGGCTGGTTGCGGTGTCCCTGGCTGACCCCTCTGGGGGGCCTGTCCTGTCTCGCTTCTCCACGGTCCTTCCGTGTCCGGCGGCCCCCTCTGGCACCCTGTCTGGTCTCTACCTCCCCTCGTTCTCGACGAACCTGGTGAGTGGTGCTGACCTACAGGATGCGGGTGTCCACCAGTTCACTCCTGCTCGTCAGCGGGTGACACACTGCACGGAGGCTAGCACAGGTCGCCACCTGGCTACGTTTACACATCGGCCGGGGTCGAGCCTGTACACACTGACCACTGCTTCTCCTCCAGGTACTGAGTCTGGTAGGGTCCCTTCGTCTGGTCAGGTGTTTGCTGCAGCGTCCAGGTCTGGCCCTGAGTCTGCCCCCTGTTCGTGTCGTCGTCTGTCTCACGAGACCCTCCTCTGGCACCACCGCCTTGGCCACCCCTCTCTGCTTCGGCTCAGAGGTATGGCCTCCCGTCTTCTTGTGTCTGGTCTTCCCCGGTCCCTCCCTCCCCTTCCTCAGGGCCCTGGCCCTGCCTGTGTCCCCTGTGTCGAGGGGCGCCAGCGTGCTGCCCCTCACTCCTCCCAGTTTCCTCCGACAGAGGCCCCGTTGCAGACGCTTCACATGGACGTGTGGGGCCCAGCCCGCGTCCGTGGACAGGGTCAGGAGCGCTACTTCCTGCTCGTTGTTGACGACTACTTGCGTTACACCACAGTCTTCCCCTTGCGCAGCAAGGGTGAGGTCACTGAGGTGCTGATCGACTGGATCCGCGCAGCTCGTCTTCAGCTCAGGCAGAGCTTTGGCTCCGACTTTCCTGTGTTGCGTCTGCACTCGGACAGAGGCGGAGAGTTCTCCTCTGCCCTTCTACGTGCCTACTGTCGTGCGCGAGGCATCCGCCAGTCCTTCACGCTTCCGGACTCTCCGCAGAAAAATGGGATTCCTGAGCGCCGCATTGGCATGGTCATGGACGTCGCCCGTACGTCCATGATGCATGCGGCTGCCCCCCATTTTCTGTGGCCGTTTGCGGTCAGGTACGCAGGGCATCAGATCAACCTCCACCCCAGGGTCTCCAGGCCGGAGACCTCCCCAGCCTTGCTGTGGACGGGGAAGGTTGGCGATGCATCGGCGTTCCGGGTCTGGGGATCTCGGGCGTTTGTCCGCGACCTGTCTGCGGACAAGCTGTCCCCTCGCGCTTCTCCCTGCGTCTTCCTGGGGGTCCCCCCCGACGCCCCTGGGTGGCAGTTCTACCACCCCACCTCTCGACGTGTTCTGTCCTCCCAGGACGTCACGTTCGACGAGTCGGTACCCTACTACCGCCTCTTCCCCTACCGCACTCCGTCCCTTCCCCCACCCCCGCTCTTCTTGGTACCAGGTCCCCCCCCGGTAGACCCCCTCCCCCCTCAGGGTCCTGCCCCTTCAGGTGTGTCCCAGGTAGACGCGGTCGAGCCTGTCGAGGTCACTGGTGACTCTGGTGCTGCTGCGGGTGCTGAGCCTGGGGGTACTGAGCCTGGGGGTGCTGAGCCGGATGGTGCTGAGCCTGAGGGTGCGGAGTCTGGGGGTGCGGAGTCTGGGGGTGCTGAGCCTGGGGGTGCTGGGCCTGGGGGTGCTGAGCCTGGGGGTGCGGAGTCTGGGGGTGCTGAGCCTGGGGGTGCTGAGCATGGGGGTGCTGAGCCTGGGGGTGCTGAGCTTGGGGGTGCTGTGCCTGGGGGTGCTGTGCCTGGAGGTGCTTCGTCTCGCCGTGAGCCACTCTCCCCACAGGAGCTGCGTGAGTGGTTTGCCAGGCGCTGGAGGCGTGCTGCTCGTGCTGGAGCTTCTTCGCCTGCAGAGGGTGCCACTGCCGCGGGTCCCGGAGGTGCTCGTCTTGGGAGTACTGGAGCTGCCGGGTCTGAGGGTTCTCCTGGAGCTGGTGCTGCTGAGGGTGTTGGCACTGGGACTGCCGCTGGCGGTCCGCCTGGCAGTGCTCCTGGTGGTGCTGCTGGCGGTTCTGGAGCTACTGGAGGTGCTGCTGGAGGTGCTGCTGGAGCGAGTACTCCTGCTGGGGGTACTGGTGCTGTCCCTGCTGTTTCTGGCGTCGCCGCGCGGCCCCGACCGTACTTCGTTCCGCTCCTGCAGCAGGTTCTTGGTCTTACACCTTCTCCTGGTCCTCCTCCTCCTCCCTTAGAGGGTCCGCGGCCTGTCCAGTCACAGCCACCGCTACAGCCTGCCTCCCCTTTGCCTGCTCCTTCTCCCTACGCTGGTCCGACTGGAGGTCTTACTGAGCGTCGTGAGCCTGCGTCTCGTCCTGCGTCGCTTGTTCGTACTGCGCGCGCTAGTGGTCGCGGGTCGCGTCAGCGTCCTCCTCCTGTCCCTGGCACGCACCGGATGTCACTGCGTCCGTCCACTGCTCCTCTGCGTGCCCATTTGCCTTCTCCTCCTGCTTCCTCCCTTCCTGCTCTTGCCGACCCGGAGTCGGACTCTCTTCGTGCTGCCAGTCCTACTGTCACGCGTCTCCTTGCTACTGCTGTCACTGACCCTTCCTTCGAGTCGTCTGCTGCGTCTGCCCTTGTCACTGAGCTTGTCGACTTTGCTGCGCGCTGTCGTCTAGACTACGCTGCCAGTCTTGTCGCTGAGTCTGAGTCTGCCTGTCCTCCGTCCGTCGGGGGTGAGTGTGCCCTTGGCACGGACGTCCTTGAGGACAGGCAGGAGGAGTTCCAGTGTCTGGCCGCCGCTTCACCTCATCTCGCGTCTGTACTGCTAGCCCCTGAGGGAGACCCGGATGCACCAGACATCCCGACTCCGCGCTCTTACGCGGAGGCGATAGAGGGTCCCTACTCCTCTCAGTGGCAGGCAGCTATGGATGCAGAGATGGCTTCCTGGAAGTCCACAGGCACCTACGTTGACGCTGTTCCCCCTCCTGGGGCGAACATAGTCAGTGGCATGTGGATTTTCAGGGTGAAGCGGCCGCCGGGTTCTCCGCCTGTCTTCAAGGCGCGTTACGTGGCTCGTGGCTTCAGTCAGCGGCAGGGGGTTGACTACTTTCAGACCTTCTCCCCCACCCCGAAGATGACCACTCTTCGGGTTCTACTGCACGTTGCTGCTCACCGTGACTACGAGCTCCACTCTCTCGACTTCAGCACCGCTTTCTTGCAGGGCAGCCTGCACGAGGAGATCTGGCTGCGTCGTCCACCTGGCTTCACTGGGTCTTTCCCTCCTGGTACCCAGTGGAGTCTCCGGCGTCTAGTCTACGGTCTCCGCCAGGCGCCACGTGAGTGGCACGACACACAGAGGACTACGCTCGCGGCACTTGGGTTTGCTCCTTCTACTGCCGACCCGTCGCTGTTTCTGCGCACCGACACCTCGCTGCCGCCGTTCTACATCCTCGTGTACGTCGACGACTTGGTCTTTGCCACAGCTGACACTGCTGGACTCGCCTATGTGAAGTCCGAGCTGCAGAAGAGACACACGTGCACTGACCTGGGTGAACTGCGCAGCTACCTTGGCTTGCAGATCACCCGGGACAGAGCACGCCGCACCATTACCCTGACTCAGTCACACATGGTGCAGCAGGTCCTTCAGCGCTTCGGCTTCACGTACTCCTCGCCTCAGGCCACTCCTCTGCCTACTCGCCACTCGCTCTCAGCTCTGCCTTCGGATGAGTCCGTAGAGTCGAGTGGCCCGTTTGCAGAGCTTGTTGGCTGCCTCATGTACCTGATGACCTGCACACGACCTGACCTTGCATACCCTCTTAGCATTCTCGCACACTATGTTGCTCCTGGGAGACACCGACCAGAGCACATGGCTGCAGCGAAGAGGGTGTTGCGCTACTTGTGCAGTACGTCGGGCATGGGGCTAGTGCTTGGAGGGCGCAGTCCAGTGGTCCTCACTGGGCACGCAGACGCTTCTTGGGCTGACGACCAGGCTACTCAGCGGTCGTCACAGGGTTACACCTTCAGCCTTGGTTCCGGCTCTGTTTCGTGGCGGGCTACCCGCTCGTCTTCTGTTCTCGGCTCCAGTTGTGAGGCTGAGATCTACGCTGGGGCTATGGCTGCACAGGAGTTACGCTGGCTCACCTACCTGCTGACCGACCTTGGAGAGCAGCCTCGTTCTCCTCCAGTCCTGTACGTAGACAACAAGGCCATGCTGGCCTTGTGTCGAGAGCAGCGACTGGAGCACAGAACGAAGCACATTGCTCTCCGCTACTTTCTTGCTCGTGAGCTACAGCAGCGTGGACAGTTGCGACTTGCGTACGTGGCCTCTGAGGCCAACACTGCTGATGTCTTCACCAAGGCACTTGCGCCTTGTGATCATCAGCGTTGTTGCACGCAGTTGGGTCTTGTGCCTGTCTTGCCTCACTTGCTCTCCTCTTGACCTTGCTTGTACCTTCGCCTATATATACTCTTGCTCTTGCTTGCTTGACTCTTGTATATCTCTATATATGATCTTGCATGTGAACTGGCCTTGTGGCCTTTGAACTTGTGCTCGGAATGCGTGGTGACTTTGTGATCCACCCTGAGCTTTGCTTTGCTTTGCTTGACTGGTCTTGTGACCCTTTGCTCTCCCCCACTTTGCCTATGGGGGTGTGTCAGAACATTATAGCTTACTTATTTGTGTAGGCTATAGTGGGGTATCCCATAGGGGGTACAACCCAATTAGGGTTTCCTATTTGTACTCACTTCGTTCATAGTCATTTCATTCTCGTTCATATTTTCTCACAACATACTCCCATACCTCAATAAAAATCACCTACATTTGAAAATTCACCTCTAGTTGTGCAACCTTCGAAGACCTATCAGTGCGGTGTTGCCTCCTACCTTACAAGTTACGCCTACAACCGCACACACCCACCTTTCAGTGCAGAGCCCGACAGCACAAGCACGTACGCAACCAAACTGGCACCCCAACCTCCCCTTGCTTGTCATTCAGGATTGTTGTAACAAAAGGGCGCCCTTTGTTACAAAAGGGCAGCAGCAGCAGCAGCAGCAGCAGCAGCAACAGCAGCAGCAGCAGCAGCAGCAGCAGCAGCAGCAGCAGCAGCAGCAGGAGCAGCAGGAGCAGCAGCAGCAGCAGCAGCAGCAGCAGCAGCAGCAGCGGCAGCAGCGGCGGCGGCGGCGGCAGCAGCAGCAGCAGCAGCAGGAGCAGCAGCAGATGCAGCAGCAGCAGCAGCAGATGCAACAGCAACATGCACAACAGCGGCACAGGGGAAGACAAACAGCCGTGACTTGTGCAGGCAGGGGTAGAGCTTGGCAGCAAGGCAGGGAGCCAGAAGCCGAATGAGCGGCAGCTGCAGCATACTAGATGCCACCGCGACCAGGCGAAAGGAGAGGCGCAGAGAGGCTCGGGGGAGCACTGCGACCGAGCAGCTGTGCTGACCTGCAAAGACAAAGCTGGGGCGTCCTGCAACTGATACACCACCTCTTGTAGCGAGGTGGTGCAGTTAGAGAGGCGGATAGAGAAGGAGAAGGGCGACCCCACAATCGTGAATGGTGGTAGGTGTAGCGATGCGACGAGAATCGGGTTGGCGGCAAGAACGGGTGGGAACGGCCGGAGAGATGAGACGGTTGGGGAGAGCTGTGGGAGAAACGAGGTTGCAAGGGTCAGAGTCTGGGCTGCCTGTTGATGTGGCTGATCGGTTAGGGCTGCAGAGTCTAGAGTTAGTGCGACAGAGTCAGAGCCTGCAAGCTTGATGCCCAATCCGCTTGCCAGATCTTTCTCGTAGGCATTTGCCATGCCTGCAGGCATTTGCAGGACTGACTAGCCATGACTGTGGAACTCGTTGCTGGTATTGCCCTGGGCTGCGTGGCACTGCCACGAGAGGAGCAGCGAGCTGATGACAAGGGAGGGCGAGACAATACGTGGCGTGACATGGAAGAGTTGGGTGAAGGGCTCGCCTTGACCCAGCACCAGCGGCAGATCTGAATCACACGCCTCTGACTGCTCTGGTGATTCTGACGGCATTGGCTCTCCCCCTTCTCCTTCTCCACTGCCCTCCACACCTGCACTGCTCCTGTCACCATCTCTCCCCTCATCTGCGTTTGAAATGGCACCACCACCAGCAGCAAGAGCAGCAGATGCACGGGGACGCATGGACACTGGCCGGACGAGGCATGCGGAGTCATCCCCCTGCTGCTGCTGCTGCACCCGCACTGCCAGTAGCCGCAGAGCCGTGCACGCTGTGTTTCGCACCACCACCGCCACCACACACGTTTCATGCACCGCTATAGCTGCTGCCGGTGCCGCCTCTGCTCCTCCTCCTGCTGCTGCTGCCCCTGAGAGAGCAGATGGGGCGGACAATGGGAGCGGGGTGGTGGGAGTAGAGGAAGCACAGGTGGTGGGGGTGGAGGCTCGTGGAAGATGGGGATGAGGGAGTCTTTTCGAAAGGGGCCAATGTAGCGATGGACCACTAAGAGGGCTTCTTGGCAGCGCAGGTCCTGAGATCTTGACACCTGGAAAGGTGCCTTGGTGCTCTTGCTGCTGCTGCTCACTGCGCTCTCACTGCTCACCACACCTTCCACTGCTCCTGCGCCTACTGATGTTCCTCCCCTTGCTACTGTTCCTCCCCCTGCTGTTGCTGCTATTGGGTCTGCTGTGGCTGCTGCACTTGCACATTCCCCTGCTTCACCTGCATCCCCAACAGCAGTGGCATCGACAGGAACAGCAGCAACAGCCTCCTCTCTCACACTCCCCTGAGCCTGCGTGGCTTGGGTGGAAGCAGCAGCAGCAGCCGGAGGAGGGGAGGAGGAGTAGGAGAGAGTGGCAATGAAGCTAATGGGAATGGCGGCCTTCCATCGAACAAACACCACAGTGCTCCATGACCCATGGGGTTCCACCATAGGCACCTTAATGTCTCCTCTCAATGCCACCAGCTGCAGTTGCTGCTGCTATTGCTGCTGCTGCTGCTGCTGTTGCTACTGCTCGTTGCTCTCTCTTCCCTCGCTCTGATTCCCTCCTTCATCCCCCTCTCCCACGCCCCTTCTTGTCTCCCCATCCCCCAACCCCGGCCCCTGCCCTGCCGCTCCCCCCTGCTCCCCCCACGGCAATAGAATCTCCGCAAGGACAGCAGTCCCATGCACCTCTGTCTCCACCCCCTCGTCTCTCCCCGCACTGCCTTCCCCCAGAACTGCATACGCGTCCCCTGCACTCATGCTGGCAAGCAGGATGGGCAGATACCCCGGGAGAGGAGGGGGTTCAAAGGCAGGCAGATGGGTGATGGAAGGGATGCTTTGAGATTAAACACCTGGGCCTTCCTTGCCTGTGCTGCTGCTGTTGCTGCTGGTGGTGCTCGTGGCGCCACTGCTGGTAGTGGTGTTGCTCGTGCTGGTGATAGTGGTGGTGGTGGTGGAAGAGGGGTTGTTAGAGGGTGCATGGGGGGTGGGCCAAGCAGCAGGAGAGGCAGGAGGGGACGATGCTGCTAGAGGGGAGGTAGAGGTAGAACCAGAGGCACCACCACCAGCACCAGCAGCAGTACCACCAGCAGCACCAGCGGCGGCAGCAGCAGCGGACAGCACAAGCGACAGCGAAGCAGACCACAATGCGTGTCCTAAAGACCGCACCCACACACGCACAGGCGGCGGCTCCCCCACCAGACCCCCATCTGCCGCACACTAAAGGAGCCTCGTCTGCTATCTCCACAGCCTTTTGGCCCACCACAGAGAGGGACGAGTCTTCGAATGGTGAGGGAGACGGGGCTTCGAAGACCCAGAAGGTCACGAGGCCTGCTGCTTGCGGGCTGTCGATGGGGCAGGAGAGGATGGCGTGTGGAGAGGGGGGGAGGGGGGTAGAAGGAGGGGTTGGTAGGTGTGATGGTAAACAGGGTGGAGGAGAGGAGAGGAGGGATGGGAGGAAGGGATGGGAGAGGGGGGAGGAGGGGAGGAGAGGGGAGGAAAGGAGAGGAGAGGTGAGAAGAAGAGAGGAGAGGGGGAGAGGAGAGCTGTGGAGCGGAGATGAGAGGAGAGGAGACAAGAAGAGACGAGACGGACGAGAGGACACATGAGGGGAGGTGAGGGGGCGAGTGGGGAGGAGAGAAGAAGTGAGAAGAGGAGAGAGGACGAAAGGAGGGGAGGCCGGAGGAGAGGAGGTAAGGCGAGAGGAGAGGAGGGGAAACGCGACAAGAGAAGAGAGGATGAGGGGAAGGAGAGGCAAAAAGAGCAGGGCAGAGGAGACAAGAAACGACAAGTGGAAAGGAGGAGACAAGAACGAATGGAACTCATGCCGCTCAACGCACCCTGCTAATTCATCTGTAGCTGACAAGAAAATTTCTCAATCCTGCCACTCATTAATGTGTGAGTGGCCTGGCTGCCATCACCACCACCAGCAACAGAAACCATCATGAGCAACATTATCACCACCACCACCACTACAGCTACCTGGAGTGATGGTCAAGGAGAGTCGCTTCCACACACCAGGCTCCAGCACCAGCCCGTCCGCATCCCCCCCCCCTCCCCCTTCCCCTCCCCCTCCTTCCCCCCATGCCCGCCCACCCTCTCCTCCCGCTCCCCACAGCTTGGAATCCACGTGTCGCAGCAGGATTGGCTGAACCGCACCAGCACGCGCTACAGGTGCAGGGGATAGGGAAGTGCGTGAGGAGGGACACGCACACCTGCAGGGGCTGCCCCATACGCGGCGGAGAGGGGGGGTGCGCGGGGCAAGGGGGGAAGGCGACACTAGCAGAGAGAACTGCACGCATGTGGGGTAGGTCTGTGTGAAGAGGAGAAACGGGTGGGCGGACCCCACTCTCAGGGCCGCTGCTGCTGCTCCTGTTTTCGCTGCTTCCTCCCCTCCTGCAGATGCAGTCACGCTGCTGGCCCAGCTGCTCGCGCTGTCCTCCCCTCCACCTTCCCCTCCTCCTTTCCATGACTCTGAAGCTCTGGTGAACTTGCTTCCTCCGCCTTCGCTCGCTCGCCTCTCCCCCTCGTCCCACTCTCAGCACCCGCAGGAGCTCCTGTGCAATGGCACTTTTCTCCCACTCCCCCACTCTCCCGCCCACAGCCACGATCCCCCCCACACCCCCCTCGTACACATCCCCCACGCCCCCTGCTCTGCCTCCCACTTCCCCCGCCCCCGGATCCATCCAGCTAGACAGGGGCAGGGATGCAGACGTAGCAAGAAGGGCAACCACGGAGGGGGAAGCAGAGGACGCGGGCGGGGAGGGGAGCGCGGGGAGAGAGCAGAGCTCGAGAGAGTACAACAGGAAGTCGGGGAGGAGGGAGAGGTGGCGCGCGCTGGAGCGGAGGTTGAGGAGGCAGAAAGCAAGCAGGGAGGGGAAGGAGTCTCGGCGTTAGAGCTGTGTGATGGCGTCTAAGAGCAGCTTGGCGTTGGGGTAGTCATGCATGCACATATACTCCTGTGCCATGTCACATGAGACCTTTGGGTGGGGAGGAGACAGGGCGGGAGGGAGGCAGAGAAAAGGGTGAGGATGTGGTGTAACAGGAGCTTAGCATTGGGGCAGCCGTGCATGCAGAGGCACTCACGTGCCATGTCGCATGACACCTTTGGGAGGGGAGACATGGCGGGAGGGAGGGCGAGGAACGAGGTGAGCATGCAGTGTCGCAGCAGCTTCGCGTTGGGGTGGTAGTCGTGTCATGGCACGAGAACATAGCTACTTGCGTGCCATGTCTTTGCCATTTGGAGTGGGCAGAAAGGAGGGAATGGATGAGGGGGAGATGAAGGGGACGGGGTGGAGAAGGAGGATGCGATGTGGTGTGATGTGGTGTAACGTGGTGTGATGTGGTGTTAGCAGATGTTGCAGGGTGTTTTTTAGAATTCTCAGAAACACCCTGCAACAGGATGTGGTGTGGCCTTAGCAGATTGGTGTTGGGATGGTGGTGCGGCTTTGCGCCACTCCCCCCCTTCCCTGCCACGCCCACCGCCCACCCAACCATGCCCTCCAATCGTACACTCCCTCCCCTTTCACCCTCACATGCACCATCATGTGCTGGGCGTGCATGCCATGGTACAGATGTGACATGGCTGGCCTCGTCCCATTCCCCCACCCCCAACCCCACCGCTAAACACCCAACCAGCCATGCGCCCCATCATCTCCCCCCCTCCCCACCCTCACGCGCTGGGCGTGCATGCCACAATACACTTGTGTCCTGGCTGTTGCTCCTGTCCCACCACCCATTCACTAACCTCTGGGCCAATCCTCAATCCCTCTTCCACTGCCCACCCACCACCCGCCCACCCAACCATGCCCCTTCCACCTTGTCTCTCTTCCCTCCCCCCCCCCCCCCCACCCCCAACCCTTCTCACTGCAGCATATGTACTCTGCATGGATGCCCTCATTACACACGCAACCCTATCCCACCCACACCACCCGTCCCACCACCCACTCAAAAACGCCCTCCTCTCCCTCCCACCCAACCACGCCCCACCCTCCCCTCAAATCCCACCTGTGCCATCATGCGTTGCGTGTGAATGCAGTGGTATAGGTCTACACCTTGGCTGCCCTCGTCCCATCCCCCACCCATAGCCCCACCTGTGCCATTATGCGCTGGGCATGAATGCCGCAGTATAGATCGTGTGCCTTGGCTACCCTCGTCCCATCCCACATCCCCTCACTACCCACCCTACCATGCGTCCCATCATCTCCCCCACTCCCCACCTTTGTCATCATGCATTGGGCATGAATGTCGTGGTACAGGTCGTGAGCCTTGGCTGCCCCTGTTTCAGCACCCACCCCTCTTCCCACCACTCACAGCCCACTCAACAATCCTGCCCACCCCACCTGTGCCATCATGCGCTGGGCATGAATGCCGCGGTACAGGTCGTGAACCTTGGCGCACAGCAGAATGACCGCCCCTGACAGGTGCCCTCACCGATGCCGCACCACCTCGTGCAGCAACACCTCTTGGCCTGTAGGGCTGGTTTGGGAGATACAGGTGGGGGAGGGAGGGGGTTGGTGGGAGGGGAGGGAAGGGGGGATGGTGGGGGGAGAGGAAAGGGGGGTTGGTGGGGGGGGAGGGAAAGGGGGGGTGGTGGGGAGGGAGGGAGGGGGGGTGGTGGGGGGGAATGGTGCAGTGAAGGGGGAGACATGCCGGCCCCTGACAGGTGCTCCGACTGCTGTCGTACCACCTCATGCATCAACCTCCTGGTTCGTGGGGTTGAGGGGGGGGGGGGGGGGGAGGGATACGGGTGCGAAATCGGGTGGGGCTGCAGGTGGGATGGAAGCAGATTGTGAGCGACAGGGAGTCGGTGAGAGGGTGTGGGGGAGGAGGATAGACGATGCTGACGACAATGGAGGGACAAGGAAGGGAGACGGGTAAGAGAGGCACCTGAAAAGGAGCAACTAAATGTGTGCATCATGCACCACGCGCCCACCCCCTGCGCCCTACCCCCTGCACCGTACACTGCACACCACACACCATGCCACACCACACTCCACCCACCACTCTCAGAACACCACACACCATACCCCACGCGGCCACACATCAACCTCAAACCCCTCCCAGCAGAACTCTTACCGCAGCTCGTGCGGCGCCTGTCCGTAGAACACCAGCCGGCATGCCTGCCTTACATACAACAGCTCCTCCACCCCCGAATTCCCCTCTGCCAGCACATCCACCAACCCATCCACACTCACTCCAACCTCTCCAAACGCCCCCGCCTGCACCCCTCCCACCCCGCCTCCGTCCCCTCCCAGCGCCGCCAGCCCAAACGTATCCAGAGATAAGCGTGCATCGTCATATGCACGCCTGTGCCTGAGCATGTGCTTGGCTGCAAGCTGGAACACGCGTGCTACTAGCGGCACGCGCAGGGACTGGGATGAGAAGGGTCCCTGCCCTTCCAAGGCTCGCGGGAGAGGCGTTGCTATGGGATGTGACTGTTACTGTGGTGGCGGCAGCAGTGGCTGCAGCTCTGGCGCTTGTTGCTACTACCACTACTGCAGCTGCTGCTGCGGCGGCGGCGGTGGCTGCGGCAGCACTGGCAACAGTGACAGGGGCGGGGAGGGGCAATGAAACCCACCAACCTCGTGCGGACAGAGGAGCGGTGCGGGCTCTCTTTGGATTGGGCTGCTCTAGTGGCACCCCATGGGTTTTCTTTCCAGTGAGCGTGTCTTGTGACGGGTTGGTGACGGTTAAAGCCGCATAGGGAGACTGCTCCGGAGTGAGGGGGTGCCGTATGGACTGGAGCTTTCTGCAAATGTGTTCGCCACAGAGGTAAACTGGTTTGTCTCCTTATGATGGTAACTCCCTAACCAATCACCTTGCAGCAACGCCTGTCGTGGAGGTGGTGGTGGATGCCAATTCTCCTCAGTCCCTTCGGGGAGGTCTCTGGCAAGGTATCTAGCTGTCGTGCAGCATTTTCTTGTACTTTCTCTACGTCCTGAAGGTCGCTTCTGATTCATGTATGAGATACGATGATTCCTGAGGGTAAACCGACCTAAACAGCAGAAAGGCTGTGCTGTTATGAGGCTTGGCCAAGGGCCTGTGGCTGGAGATGGGCGAGGAGGAGAGCCATGGACGCCTGTGGGCGTTCCAGGAGGTTGACTAGGAGGCTTGCTGCTGTCACTATTGAGGTGGGGTGAGGCAACATAAGGGGCCTTCTGTGGCCGGGTCAGCCATGTCAAGCCCCCCAAGGGTGGTTGGGCGGGAGGCCATACGTCCAGAGGCCTAATATTTATCAGCCATCGTGGCGCCCCTTCTGATGACGTGTTGCTCGCTCGCTGTACCTGTCGCTGCGACCGTCGAGACGACCATGATGGCAAGCCCTATTGGCCTGTTGCCTGCCCGTCCTGCTGCTCCGGCGCACTGCCCGGAAGCTTGCCCCGATGCACTGCCACGTCACCTGCCTGTTGGCTGTCCCGTCGCGCTGCCTCATCGTCCGTTGACTGACACCGCTACTGCAGCACCTTCTGGAGTAGCGCCAGTGCCAGAGCCAGTGCCAGCGCCAGTGCTAGTGCCAGTGCCAGTGCCAGCACCAGTGCCAGTGCCAGTGCCAGTGTTAGCGCCAGTGCCAGCGCCAGTGCCAGTGATAGTGCCAGTGTTAGCGCCAGTGCCAGCGCCAATGCCAGTGCCAGAGCCAGTGCCAGCGCCAGTGCCAGTGCCAGTGTTAGCGCCAGTGCTAGCGCCAATGCCAGTGACACCCACCAGCGCCAGCTCCAAGCGCCAGCAGCGCCTGCCGCGGCCCTGCATCGACCCATCCACGACAGACGCTGTGGGCGGGAGGTGGCAGGATTGGCGGCCAAGGTTGATGTCAACGGGAGTTGGGTATTGGCCCCGTCCTCGCTTGGGCGGAGCCGACTTCGTGGTCGGGTGCGAGGGGAGCAGCCGACCTACAGCAGTGGATGAGCTGGTCGACGAGGAGGTCGACCTCCACGGGGGACCACTGCACGGGCGCCGACTTTAGGGTGGCGCCGACTTCAGGGAGGTCGACTTGGGAGTCGACCTGCGGAGGACGTCAACTTGGTGACGTCAACTTGGGGTGGCCGATGCGGGTGGTCGGCCAACGACTATGCTGGTCGACGAGGAACAGGTCGACCAGGAGTACTGGTCGACGTAAAGTTGGTCGACCAGAGGGGGCGTCGACCTGGAGGAGGTCGACGTGGAGGTGGTCGTCGACTTGGGAGGTCGACGGGCACGTACGGGAGCTGCTGGTCGACATGGTTGCCCGGTCGACTAGGTTACCTGGGAGTGCGACGGCCTCCCAGGCGAATTTGGCGAGACCGACCTCGGTGGTGGTATCCCGAGGTCGTCGTGGCGGATCAGAGATGACAGGACTCTACACGCCAATCATCTGCGCACACCTGTGAAGCAGGTGCACTGCTGTCCTGCAACGTTGGCACGCCATCGACCGTGCCTTGCTGGAGTGCGGTCGACCAAGTCGTGCTGGAACGCGGTCGACCAAGCTGCGCTGGCAGTTGGCCGACCTGAATGCTTGCTCTGATGTAGTCTTGCTATGCCAACTTCATTGTACCCATTGTTGTTCTGAACTTTTCCTAGTAAAACTCTTGCCAATTTTCCCCGTGAACTAGCAAGTAGTGTGTGCACAAGGAAAACGACTAAGGAACAGAGAACGCAGAGATCACACGAGCACACGTGCCTAGCCCGCAGCCTAGCTCCCGTTGCTGTAGTTATCTTCGCATGGTGCGGTGAGCGTGGACGACACCGCGACGTAGTTCAGTGTAGCCGACTTAGCACATCCCGATCGTGTTCGTAGATCGGCAGCCGTGCAATCACTAGCGTGCGCTTAGTCGACGCCGAGGTGATGGACACCCTGGAGGGACGGCTGGAGGATGCGAGGAGACGCCATGAGGCCCAGGAGTATGGGGCGATACCCTGGGCAGTCGTCGAAGCCGGAATCCGCTCCGTGTGGGCGGCGGAGCACCCCCCTTCTCGACCTGCCTCTCCTCGACCGGTGAACAACGACGGCGGCGTCGACGTGGGAGCCAACGCCGGCGGAGGTCAGGTCGGCAGCAGTGCGGGAGGCACGTCGAGGCACCGAGGTGTGATACACGCCGGTGAAGTCGGCGGCGTTCAGGCGCGAGGGATGCAGTCGTCGGCGGCTGCAGGCTCCTCGCATGTCGACGCGGGTGGGCGTCGAAGTGGGCTGTCGCCGATGTCGGCGACCCAGGTGACGGCGGGCGGGATTGCGCCGAGCTACGGCTACTTCAAGTTTACGCCAGACAGGATCTCGGTCACCCCTCCGCTGGTCGGTCGACCCGACATTCTCACCTGGAAGGAAGCCATCGAGCCCCAGCTGGAGATGGCCGGACTGATCGGCTTCGCCCGAGGGACCGTGGCGACGCCGGGGGAGCACCACCCCGATCTGCGTGCGGAATTTCGTGCCGTGCAGCTGTTGACCTTCACGGTCATCTCGCGGTGCTGCTCGCCGGGCGTGCAGATCGCCTTGAAGTGGTGCCGGGAGTACATCGACGCGGGCCACTGGGCGTGGCACTTCATTGAGGCGACGTACCAGGTCACCGACGACCTGTTCATCGCCCAGCTGGAGGGACAACTGACGCACCTGCGTATGGGTGACGAGGAGAGTGCGACCGACTACTGCAACCGAGCCAGGCGGATTCTCGCCACCATCAGGATGGCCGGCGCGCAGTACTCCACGGCGTCGTACATTACCCATGTCATGCAGGGTCTCTCTAGCAGCTACAACCTACTGAAGCGGCTGTCCATGGCGCCGAGCACAAGGGCGACGCTCAACGAGGACAACCTGACCTCGTATATCCTGCAGGACGAGGCGATGCAGGAGGCTAAGCGGTCGCAGGAGCTCTTGGCGCAGGCGAACTTGGTCACCTCAGCGAAGCAAGGAGGCCGACCGGGACAGCGCGGGCAGTCTGGCGGTGGTAGCAGCAGTGGCTGGAAGCCGGCCAAGGAGGTCGACAAGAAGAAGTTGACCAAGGACAGCGGTCGTGGAGGAGGAGGTCGACGTCGGGAGTGCTGGCTGTGCGGCGACCCCGACCATCTCTCCTTCGAGAATCCCAACCGCAGCGACTCCGACGACGACGATGCTAAGGGAGGCCGTGGGAGGTCTGGCAGCCGTCGTCCTCCTCGTGGAGGAAACCAGCCGCGCAAGGAGAAGCAGTCGACCAAGACATCGACTTCGGCGAAGGACGCCGACTCCTCTGCTGGCGGCAAGGGGCGAGACGACAAGACGGCGTCATGCTCGCTTGTCGGCGTCGTGGAGCCAACCATCTCTCTGGCACCAGAGGCCGGAGAGGACTACCAGGCGGTGGCGGCAGCTGTGCAGGCGAACCCGGCGGTGGTCCTGCTCGACAGTGGTTGCTCCCACCACCTGATGGGGACGAAGGAGGTCTTCGTCGACCTGCAGCCGAGCGGCGCCATCAGGCATGTGCGCGGCTTCAATGGGGCGCTGCAGGATGTCCAGGGCTGCGGCACCGTCGCCCTGCAAGGAGAGGCCGGGAAGCAGGTGCTCATCCCCGACGTGTTGTACGTCCCGGGTGTGCGAGCCAACCTGTTGTTGGCCGGCCAGCTAAAGGAGCACGGCGTGAAGTTGCAGGAGGACGGAGACGGCATGCTGCTCGTCTCAGCAGCAGGGGAGGTGCTTGGTCGAGCGACGTATTCTGGGCGAGTTCTCTGCACCGACCTGCGTCCCTGCGCGACGAGGTCGACGCTGCCCACGACGGAGGTTGTGGCTCTGCGGGCGATCGTCCCGAAGACAAAGTCGACGCCGGACCGGATGCATGCGAGGCTTGCACATGTCGGCATGGAAACCATACGGAGCTCGGCGAAGAACGAGGTCGCCATTGGGCTGGACCTGAAGTCGGCGACGGACGCCGACTCTCCGTGTGTCTCGTGCGTCGGCGGGAAACTGGCACGACACACCTTCCCCGACCATGGCTCCGACGCCGACGACGTGCTCGCTGTCGTGCACATTGACCTGTGCGGGCCGTTTCGTGTGGCTGCCAAGGACGGCAGCCTGTACTTCTTGCTGGTGAAGGACCGCAAGACCCGCTACGTGTGGGTGAAGCCGGTCGCCAAGAAGTCCGATGCGTTGCAGGCGTTCGTACAGTGGCTGGCGGTGGCTGAGCGGCAGACGAAGAAGTCGGTGTTGATGCTGCGTTCTGACCGGGGAGGGGAGTTCCTCGGGAAGCAGTCCACCGACTTCGTGAACGGCAAGGGGATCGTCCACGACCTGAACTGCCCATACACCCCGCAGCAGAACGGCATGGCGGAGCGGGAGATGAGGACGGTGGTGGAGTCGGTGCGGACAATGCTGCTGCACATGGGTGTGCAGCACCACTGGTGGCACTTCGCTCTGCGGCAGGCCGTCTGGGTCCGCAACTGCCTTGAGAGGTCGACGCTGCCGCCGGGGACGACGCCGTACCAGCTGCTGACCGGGAAGAAGCCCGACTTGTCGCTGGCGCGGGTGTTCGGCTGCATGGCGCAGTTCCTTGTCCCTGAGCAGCAGCGTGGTGGGAAACTGAAGCCGAAGGCCAAGTGGGGCCTGCACCTTGGCGTGTCGGCGGCGAGCAAGGGCTGGGAGCTCCTCGACGTCGACACCAACCGAGTGGTCACCACGTCGGACGTGGTGTTCTACGAGGAGATGTCGCTGGCCGAGTGGAAGACCGAGCATGGGCTGGTGCCTGGCCGCTCGCCGTCCACCCTGCCCTCTGACACCTCGTCGGCGACGCTGCCGCTGCTTGCCGAGGTCGGTGAGCTTGCTGCTGAGGACGTCGAGGACGTCCACACCCCTACCCCTCACCCTCTAACCCCTGCCCCTCCCCTCGTGGTCGACCTGCGTGGGCTGACCTCGGTGTCGGCCTCCGGCGATGAAGGGAGTCGTGGGACGCCGCCTTCGGCGCCGGCCAAGTGCATCGCCGGCGGCCGACGTGACGAGCTGCAAATCGACGAGGGACTGCAGTCGACAGGGGAGCAGCAGGTTGAGGAGCAGCAGCCGACAAGGAAGCAGGCTGCCGTGAAGCCGATCACTGAGCAATCGGCAACCGGGACGTCGGCAGGGGAGCCGACCACAGGGGAGAAGTCGGCTGGGAGGCCGACCACAGTGGAGCAGTCGGCTGGGACGCCGGCTGAGGTGCAGCAGGACGCCGAGGGCAGCGACGACAGTGACGATGGAGGTGACGCCGCGGAGGTCCAGCAGGGACCACGGCGTTCAGGCCGACTTCGGAGGCCGCCTGACTTCTTCGTCCCCGCTGCCTTCACCACGGTGTATGACGTGGACGATGACGACGACTTGCTGTACGACGACGTCGAGGAGGATGAGGAGTTTTCGGAACTCGACCCCGACATGCTGGTCGACCCCGAGCACCGTTGGGACGTCTCGACGATGACGGTGAAGGAGGCGTTGGCGAGCTGGAAGGGCCCGGCGGTGAAGGCCGCCATGGAGGAGGAGATTCGCAGCCTCATCAACATGGGCACTTGGGAGCTGGTCGAACGCCCGCCGGGGGTGAACGTCATGAAGAACCGGTGGGTGTTGACGACGAAATACCACATCGACGACACCGTCGAGCGAGAGAAGGCGAGGCTGGTCGTGAAGGGCTTCACACAGGTGTACGGCGCCGACTACGACGAGACGTTCGCGCCGGTGAGCAGCTATGTCACGCTGAGGATCTTCCTCAGCATCGTCGCTGTCCTCAACCTCAACCTGATGCAGCTCGACATGAAGAACGCCTTCCCGCAGAGCAAGCTCGATCGTGTGCTGTACATGTCTCAGCCGGACTACTTCAACGACGGAATCGGCCGGGTGTGTAAGCTGCTGAAGAGCCTGTACGGGCTGAAGCAGTCGCCGCTGTTGTGGTACTTGGCGCTCAACGATGTGCTGATCAGCGCCGGGTGGAAGAAGAGCCAGGTCGACGAGGCTCTTAACTACAAAGTCGGCGAGGGTGGAGTAGCCTGCTGGGTGCTGGTCTACGTCGACGACCTGCTTGCCGCCAGCAGCAGCGCCGCGTTGCTGAAGGAGCTGAAGGAGCTGCTGGAAGCCGCCTTCAAGCTGCGCGAGATCTCGCCGGTGCAGAAGTACCTCGGGCTGGAGATCGTGCGCGACAGGTCGGCGGGGAAGCTGTGGCTGCACCAGCAGGGCTACGCCGACAAACTGCGTAGGCACTTCCTCGACGAGGAACAGACCGGGCGCACCCCGAAGACACCGGTCTCGGTCGGTGCCTACGCCGAGCTCACCTTCGATGACGAGGAGGCGCAGGAACGGCAGGAGGAGGAGTACCGGCAGAAGGTCGGCTCGCTGCAGTTCGCGGCGACGACAACAAGGCCGGACGTCGCCTTCGCCTGCAGCAAGCTGGGGAGCGGCCTCACGGTGAGGAGCGACCAGCATTGGCGCGAGGTCGACCGCTGCCTCGCTTACCTCGCCAACACACGTGACACCGCCCTGGAGTTCGGCGGTGGACCTGAGTCGCTGGAGCTAGTTGGCTACGTGGACGCCGATGACGCCGGTGACAAGCAGAACAGGACGAGCACGGGTGGCTACGTGTTCGTCTATGGAGGGGCTGCAGTCTCCTGGTCGAGCCAGCGCATCAAGTGCGCGACACTGTCATCGACCGAGTCGGAGTACGTGGCGGCCACTGAAGCTGGCAAGGAGGGACGTCGCCTTCGCTTCCTCCTCGCAGAGTTCCGGCAGCTGGATGCCGGGAAGCCGACTGTCCTGCGTGTGGACAACAAGTCGGCCATCACGGTCGCCGAGGGCATGGGGTTGACAGGCAACCTCAAGCACATGGAACGGCGAGAGGCCTGGCTGCAGCACATGGTGAGGCGCGGGAAGTTCTCGGTGCAGTACATCCCGACCGCTGAGCAGCCGGCCGACTTCCTGACGAAGGCGCTGCACTATCCGGCCTTCAACCGGTGCTCCGTTGCAATCGGCCAGGTGCGCTTGGCCGACGTGGGCGACGGCGACAACGACGTGCAGCAGTACGTGCCATGCCCTTTTGCATGGCTGGTGCGGTGGACGACGTGCTATGTGTTGGGTGCACGTCGACGAGCTAGTCTCCGAGCTGTACTGCCGTGTGGGCTGGGTGCCCAAGCGTGAACGCGACAGGGGAGTGTCAACGGGAGTTGGGTATTGGCCCCGTCCTCGCTTGGGCGGAGCCGACTTCGTGGTCGGGTTCGAGGGGAGCAGCCGACCTACAGCAGTGGATGAGCTGGTCGACGAGGAGGTCGACCTCCACGGGGGACCACTGCACGGGCGCCGACTTTAGGGTGGCGCCGACTTCAGGGAGGTCGACTTGGGAGTCGACCTGCGGAGGACGTCAACTTGGTGACGTCAACTTGGGGTGGCCGATGCGGGTGGTCAGCCGACGACTATGCTGGTCGACGAGGAACAGGTCGACCAGAGGGGGCGTCGACCTGGAGGAGGTCGACGTGGAGGTGGTCGTCGACTTGGGAGGTCGACGGGCACGTACGGGAGCTGCTGGTCGACATGGTTGCCCGGTCGACTAGGTTACCTGGGAGTGCGACGGCCTCCCAGGCGAATTTGGCGAGACCGACCTCGGTGGTGGTATCCCGAGGTCGTCGTGGCGGATCAGAGATGACAGGACTCTACACGCCAATCATCTGCGCACACCTGTGAAGCAGGTGCACTGCTGTCCTGCAACGTTGGCACGCCATCGACCGTGCCTTGCTGGAGTGCGGTCGACCAAGTCGTGCTGGAACGCGGTCGACCAAGCTGCGCTGGCAGTTGGCCGACCTGAATGCTTGCTCTGATGTAGTCTTGCTATGCCAACTTCATTGTACCCATTGTTGTTCTGAACTTTTCCTAGTAAAACTCTTGCCAATTTTCCCCGTGAAATAGCAAGTAGTGTGTGCACAAGGAAAACGACTAAGGAACAGAGAACGCAGAGATCACACGAGCACACGTGCCTAGCCCGCAGCCTAGCTCCCGTTGCTGTAGTTATCTTCGCAGTTGAGGGGGTGCTCAAGCCCCCTTAGCCCACCTCCCCACCCCTCTGTTTCCTCCTTGCGCATGCAGCGTCAGCCACCTTTGCACCTGCACCTGCTGCGCCTGTCATTGTGGGGGGGAGGTAAAGGGGTGGCGGGAGTGCATTTGCAGTGTCAGCTGCCTCCTCCTCCTCTCTTTGCCGCCACCTGTTCCTGCTGCCCATGCCGGCTGCCCATGCCTGCTGCTCTTGCCTGCAGCCTGTGTCTGCAGTCGCTTCCGTCTACTAGCACCCACAAGTGCTGCCCTTGAGAGCCCTGCTGTGCCGCTGCTCATTGCAGCAACATCACCCGCTCTCCAGGTGACAAGTTGTCGCCTGCTCCCATTGCTCTCTGCCAGATGTACCCCTTCAAAAGGTGTTGACTACACTAGTCTATGCTGAGGCCGTTTGTTTGGGTGTGTCAAATATACATGTTTCATATATAGCTAGATTGTACTCTAGTGTTGGTGGTGTACTTCCTTGATTACGTGCTTTCTTGTATTTCTTTCTTGCTTCTTTCAATGCAACCCCTTCTTCCTCTTGGGAATTTTTTTGGCCAGAAAATGGTGAGAGCAAGGGTGAGTGCGAGGGCGATTGCGTGGCCGCATGTGTGGCGGGGTGCATTGGTGTGCGAGGGTGAGTGTGTGGCTGAGTGCGAGGGTGATTGGAAATAACTATTCGACCTTGACACTGAATGTACACAGTCGACTCTTAGGACCACCTTAGTCTAAATACGGTATCCTGGGAGGCCATTAGCCATGCTAGGTTCAAGAAAGTTTCTAAAAGTGTTGTCCACCAAGAGATCTCCATAACCCACCAAAATTTGTGAGGTTGTCCACCACAAAGAATGTATAAGCCAGAATTAGCCTTTTAGAATGTGTAGCCAATAATGACCTAAAACTTGCTAGAAATTACAAACCCAGACTCCACGCTGTCCATTGTCATGCATAAGGTTACACTGAAGTGTACACAACTACAATATATCTAGTCACGATGCTTGTAAGGTAGCCACAAGCCCCAAATAATTTCTATCATATCTAGAATTGGCCACGGCAATTATTGAGTCTTCTGAGCAGGCCCTCAGATATCAGCATAAAACACGCTGATTACGCTGATTTTGTAGCTCTGATTTCCGTTTTCCCTGAAAAATCAGCATATGCCTCATTTTTGCACTGTAATTTCAGTATTTGCAATTTTGCCACACTGACCATTTTTCGTGTTTGAGAACAAGTAACACTGACGAATCAGTATACTTCAGCGAGTCACACTGAAACGGACTTGACCGCCCCGGGGGGGGGGGAGGGGACGCGTTTACAGACTGTACATTCCCGTGATTCACGAAACCCCACCCCACCCAGACACTTGGAATCTTTTCACATGTGCTGTACTTACAGCATGTGCGCGCCGAACCGTTTTGCCTCGCTGGAAGCCATCACACCAGAGTACGATGAACCTATTTCAACAACTGCCCAATGAGAACACACACAGCACACCACTGCTGGCACGGTCCACACCAACACGCCATAAAATATGGCAGTGGGGTGGGTGGGGGTATTGTCATCTTGCCCGGAAAGACGGAAACCATGGCGGTTCGGGAGAGGGGGTACCCCCATCTGCTCCCTCGATCTGTTTCTGCACTCGTCGTGAACCCCTGCAGGAAGTGACTTTCGAGCTCAACCTGGCAGTAGCTTCCCTCTCAAGCTCGACACGCTCAGCACAGCTGAGCAGCCATGGCGGATTCAACGCCCGCAGGTGACAACCCTGAATCCGTCCCAGCCACGAAGCCAGCCGCCCTTACTGGCCTAGACTTCTTACGACGAGCTTTAGCTGCTCCCGAGTTAGTCTCGCCATCAGCTCCTACCGTTGTTTTCCCTTCCTCGGGCCCCGAGGCACCTACGATCTGGACGCAGGGCGAGTGTTTGACGCATGCTCGCGCTGCCGCATTACCTCGTGTCGCTGGCGCATCAACTCCTGCCGCTATCGCATCAATTCCTGACGCTGTCGCATCAACTCCTGACGCTGCCGCATCAACTCCTGCCGCTCCCGAACCCACACGGAACCGTCGTCCTGTCGCTGCCGGAACTACTCGGTCGGACCCCGTCTCAAAAGGGGTATCAAAGTGACGTACCGCCAAACAAAGATCAACTGGGGTGCCAGTCAAGCTACGCCAACGTCTGGTGTGGGGAACTCCTCCCCAGAGGCCCGACAGCGTAAACAAAAGGGGAAAGCGGTTGAGGTTACCTCCGAAACAGAACTGCCCGACATAGCCAAGGAGAAATACGAGGATGCCTTATTCATTTTCAACAAACAGTGGTCTGATGACTATCCGTGGCTTGTTCTGTGTCAGACGAGTGCAGGGTTCCCGTCAATCAAATGCTCGGTCTGCATTGCGCACGGCGGTGTGGGCACGAACTTCAGCGCCAAAGGAGAAGGGGCGACCGATGTGCAGACCCAGGCAATGCGGAAGCATCAACGCACAAGGAAGCACCGCCGCGCTCTGCGCATACAGAGGACAGCCGAGGCGGCGCTCAAAGCTAACCACCGGATTGATGACAACCCGAAGGTGAAAGACGTCGAGAAGGAGCGCCTTCTCACGCTATTTGAGACGGCACTCTTCATCGCTAAGTCCGATGCCCCGATCGAGATGTACGTCGACCTCGTCCAACATCTAGCGCAGCGCGGCACACCGGGCTTCCCAAAGAGCAGTTGTGGTGCCTACTACACGTCGTAAGTGACACTGCTCTAGTACATATCGTCGGGGGTTGTGATATACGTGAAGCTATCACTAACCATACGCGTTGATGCCCGTGCAGGTACGGATTTAAAAATATCATCGCCACAATAGCGACATACCTTCGTGCGCGCCAGACAGAATTCATTGATTCGAGCCCATTCATTGGTCTGAGCTGCGACGAGAGTATGGACCGTGTCAAAGGGAAGCACATGATTATATTTGTAACCTTTCTGCGTGATCATGCCGTCACCACAGAGTTTCTGACTAACCTCTCCGTCGAGAAGTGTGATGCAGCATCTCTTTATGCTAAGCTCACGGGATTCCTTGACAGTATTAGCCTGCCGATGAAGAAGGTGGCGGGTATCAGCACTGATGGGGCACCTGTGATGATAGGCAACGACACGGGCCTCGTTGGGCGTCTTCGACTGGAGATCCCGCACGTGGTGGCTTCTCACTGCATCGCACACAGGTAAACTGTCGCTGTGGTGGTGTTGTTGCGGTATGAGATGTGCAACGTGGTTTGTCGCAGTGCGAATTCTAACACCCCCACCCGTGCATTTCTACCCGTGGCAGGGAAGCGCTTGCTGCAAAGGAGGCGGCTAAGGCACTACCCGAGCTTGGCATAATCGACGCGGTTATCCGCGCAGTGGCGGAAGACCTCGGCAGATCCAGCAACTCCAACCGCAGGAAGTGTTCACGCATACCAACCTCGAGGTCCAGGGGATTGACATCGTCTGCTGGTTGAGTCGCGGCGATGCAATCGCACGATTCGTCCGCGTTCTGCCTGCTGTCATCGTTATGCTCGAGGAGTCAGACAAGACGATGTACCACTTAGTAACGTCGTTCAAGTTTCATTACTTCCTGTTCTTCTTGGCAGATGTGCACACGGCACTCAACGCGCTCAACCTGCTATTCCAGAAGCGACAGGTGAGTTGTTGAGTTCCGCTTTGCAGTTCTCTTCTTCTCCCAGGTACTTATCTTTTGTTTCGGTGTACCAATTCTCCCCCCACCAACAGGTCGACCTCACAGCAGTGCACTCCCAGATGAGGCGGTCCATCATCTACATGGAGCAAAGGTACCTGAACTGTGGCCAGCAGTTTGGCGGTGGGACCAGCGAGCTGCTGTCTGCTTTCCTCGCGCGGCACGCCTCGCCCGACTGCCGTGAAGTGAATGTGGAAGGGGTGGACAAGGAGGGTCAGCCCCGTGTGCACAAGTTCCAGCTGCACGAGGAGGCAGTCAAGGGATACACCACCAGCAGCGGGGACATGCAAGGCTGCTACACCTGCTGCCGCTCATTCGCCCGCGAGCTGGTGTACAACCTCGAGCTGCGCTTGGGAGACCTGACGCGCTTGAACGGGGCGAAGCTCTTCATACCCCGCTCGTGGCCGAGGGGCGTCGAGGCAAGAGACGCAGAGTGCAAGGAGCACCTGCACGGCCTCGTCCATCTGTTTCAGGCCAAGAACCGGGACACGATCTTGCCTGGTGAGCGAGAAATAGAACCCCACTGACCTGCGTGTATGCATTGCCGTTTCTGTGGTTGCGTTATTCCCATGTTGTGCGCTTGACTTTCTACCCTGGTTGTGCTCAACCAGTTTCGCAGGTGTCCAGAAGCGTGCGGCACGAGCGGAGCTGCGCACATTCCTGCCGGTGCTCTCCACTGCCCCCAAGGAAGAGCAGCCCTTTCACGCAGGTTTGAAGGCCATCTTGCAGACCAACGACTGGCAGAATAGCTACCCCAACTTATTCCGTCTGTGGGCTGCGGTCGACGTTCTGCCTCTCAGCACAGTCGAGTGCGAGCACGGGTTTTCCCGCCAGAATGTGACCAAGTCGTGGCGCCGGACGAGTCTCTGCAACGCCAAGCTGGGAGATTTGCTGGCAATGAGTCTGCTCGACTACGACATGGAGTGGGATAAGGTGCTGGACATCTGGCGGAGCACCAGGAAAAGGCGCCCCAGCAAGCGCAAGGAGCAAGCTGCGCCAGAGAAGGAGCGGGCCAAGGCCAAGTTTGTTAAGGGGAGTGGCCGCCGGGTGGTGGAGGAGGACCTAGACGAGGGCATGTGTGGTTCTGCAGGCGATGGTAGTGAGAGTGATGACGATGCCAGTAGCAGTGGTGATGATGTGAGCATTTCTTCTGATGAATGTTGGGAACAACAAGTCTTAAAGCGCCTCTGTCGTGTCGAAACTCAGGACACAAGCGAAGCAGCTCAAATCGAAGTGCAACAAGTCAACTCTCGAAGGTTAGGGTAACCGCCGGAGGTTACGAGAAGGTCAAAGGTCAGCGACCTTTGACTTAACAAATGCAGCGCGACAGCAAGGACAAACAACTGACTCGACATTGAGCAGTTGCCCGAGTCGCACTGTATCGAATCGCAACACTAAAACAGTTTAATCATGTCTATTCGTATTCCTTGTACTCTTATATAAACCTTTGTATTTGCTTGTTTTAATTAACTTACTTTGCCCTCACATACTAGCGCAAGGTGGTTCAAGGACTTCTTCATTCAACGCTTCCGCTATTACAATCCTACTCAGACTTTAACTCTACAAAGATCCTAGGGCATTTCAGCCCAACATGGTATGAGAGCAGTTGGAGTTTAAAAGTTCTTTTTATTTCTTTTAACACTCAATACAAGAAGACATGTCTACTAGGAAGGAGAGGAGCTCCTCCAACGGCTCTCCAGGCACTACTCCTACTCCACCTCCTGTCTCTTGCCTACAGACAGAGGAAGGGACTACCACGAGACCAGCAGCTGGGTCTACAGAAACGCCCGCGGGCTTCGATCCAAGCATGATGGAGAAGTTCTTCTCCTTCATGTCCTTCTACGAGCAGCACCAGCAAGGAGTACCAGCGCAGTCAAACAACAGCAACAACAACAACGTGACTCCTATGAGTCTCGACAGCTTATCCTACGCACGCGGGATTCAACAACAACAACAACAACCCACCTTTGCTCCGTACGAGCCCCAGCGCAGCTCCGTCAGCTTCATGCCGCAACCGCAACCTGCACCGGGACAAGAAAGAGCATTGGACCCATTACAAGTTCAATCGCAATTCGCGCATGTCCTAAAGCTGCAAACAACAAAGCCTTTCGACGGAAAGGATTTCTTCACCTGGTCATTCGAGTTCGAGCTGATGATGGAAGGAGCACAGATTCTCGGCTTCTTCGACGGGTCCCTGCCATATCCAACAAACGGGACGCAATATGAGAAGCAGCAGTACACCTATCAATCAATGATGGCGTACACGATACTGCTGAGAAACATCACCCCGACCCAGCAGCAGAACATCAGAGCTTACCGAGGCTACGGCAACTCCGCGGAGCTCGCGTACAACCACCTGAAGAACCTGTATCAAGCAACAGACAGTGTAAATCAAAGCAGGTTAATGGCGCAGCTGACAACAATTGAAATGAAACCAGGCGAGCAAGGCATGGCTTATATCAGTCGCTGCCGCGAACTGCGCGACAAGCTTCTTCGATGCGGAGGGTCGATCTCAGAAGATGCCTTTGTCACGGTGGTCATCGGCGGTCTCGGCCCCCACTGGCGCTCCACTCGCGCCATACTACGAGCACACGGGAGAATCTCCGAAGCGGCACTCTGCGCCAAAATTCATGCCGAGCAGCAGGACATGGACCTGCAAGAAGAAAGACACAAGAAGAAAGCATTAGCACCGGAGTTTGCGTTCCACACTCAACGACGATACAACAACAACAACAATCGACAACAGCAACAAGTGAAGACGGTACCTCCGTTCTGCCACATCTGCAAGACTTCGGGTCATCCTCGCACGCACTGCCCGTCTCGTCAGACAACACCACAGCGACAACTCCGGCCTTCAAGCTCCCAAGTCGCCTCGACGCAAGCAAATCCAACAGTCCAAGCTTCAACGACTTCAACTGGACAATCTGCACAAGGAGCAAGAAATATTGTCAATTGCATGGTGAAGATAACCGTTTTCTGCACAACAGAGTCACCACCTCACTACTCACCGAAAGAAGAGCTCGACAACAGCACGCCTCGCTGCGAGTCACTCCAGCCGAACCCGACGTACGCCGCCATCGCTCAAAGCGAACCGTCCGGGCAAGACACCTGGTTCTTGGACAGTTGCTGCGGACAACATATGTGCTCTTCAGGACGCTTCGTTCAACGCGAACATCGACTTCAGCGAGAAGTAGTCATCACTATCGCCAACAACCAGAACCTGCGCACACGACGACAAGGCGTTGTACAAATTCAGTCACGAGAGACAAACGTCATACTGCACATGTCAAAGGTACTTATCGCGGAGGGACTCGGTTATAACTTACAAAGTGTCAGCCAGCTGATGGCGAAAGGCATCCACTTGGAAGCCGACAGCACCACCCAAGAGTTCAAGTTGTACCACGAGAAGGGTGGTCTCTACATCGGAAAGGCGGTGTTGAAGAATAACGTCTTCGTCCTCGACTTCGTCCCAAACCTGGGAACTGCAGACAGCGACGCCATCGTCAACTTCGCAGATTGGACACATCCACCGGATCTCGATCCTGACTTCAGCCCGGAAGGTTTCCGGTACTCGCACACCATCCCTGAAGCAGAACGAACACGAGCGTTAGCAACGATTCAACAATCGGCAACAGCAGAGACAACATCGACAGCAGCAGAAACATCAACGGCAGCAGCAGAGACAACATCGGCAGCAGCAGAAACAACATCGGCAGAAGCAGAAACATCATCGGCAACAGCAAAGTCAACGACACCAGTCCTCGTCGACGAAGCACCACCAACACCCGCACAGCAGCTGAACCCGACTCCCCGAGAAGTCCACAGAAGCGCAAACCTCGTCGCCAGCTTCTACTCCAACTCCGACGTGTATCAACGCTCTCCCGGACACCGCGCCTCCGAAGACATCTGGCATGCACGCACAGGACATCCAAGCAACACTGTGTTAAATAACACGATACGAGCAGGAGTCCTAGAAAAGGATTCGCTACTACTACTTGTTGATAATAGAACGAGAATGAATGAACTATGAATGAAGTGAGTACAAATAGGAAACCCTAACTGGTTGTACCCCCTATGGGATACCCCACTACAGCCTACACAATAGTATAAGCTATATATATGTTCTGACACACCCCCATAGGCAAAGTGGGGGAGAACAAGGGGTCACAAGACCAGTCAAGCAAAGCAAAGCAAAGCTCAGGGTGGATCACAAAGTCACCACACAGTCCGAGCACAAGAGCAAGGCCAAAGGCCAGTTCACATGCAAGAGTATAGACATATATATAAAGCTAGACAAGCAAGAGCAGGTATATATATGTCACAGTACAAGTAAAGTCAAGAGGAGAGCAAGTGAGGCAAGACAGGCACAAGACCCAGCTGGGTGCAGAAGCGCTGATGGTCACAAGGCGCGAGTGCCTTGGTGAACACATCAGCAGTGTTGGCCTCAGAGGCCACGTACGCAAGCCGCAACTGTCCACGCTGCTGTAGCTCACGAGCAAGGAAGTAGCGAAGAGCAATGTGCTTCGTTCTGTGCTCCAGACGCTGCTCTCGACACAAGGCCAGCATGGCCTTGTTGTCTACGTACAGCACTGGAGGAGAACGAGGCGGCTCTCCAAGGTCAGTCAGCAGGTAGGTGAGCCAGCGTAACTCCTGTGCAGCCATGGCCCCTGCGTAGATCTCAGCCTCACAGCTGGAGCTGAGAACCGAAGACGAGCGAGTAGCCCGCCACGAGACAGAGCCGGAACCAAGGCTGAAGGTGTAACCCTGTGACGACCGCTGCGTAGCCTGGTCGTCAGCCCAAGAAGCGTCCGCGTGACCTGTAAGGACCACTGGACTCCGCCCTCCAAGCACTAGCCCCATGCCCGACGTACTGCACAGGTAGCGCAATACCCTCTTCGCTGCAGCCATGTGCTCTGGTCAGTGTCTCCCAGGAGCAACATAGCGTGCAAGAATGCTCAGAGGGTATGCAAGGTCAGGTCGTGTGCAGGTCATTAGGTACATGAGGCAGCCAACAAGCTCTGGGTACGGGCCACTCGACTCTACGGACTCATCCGAAGGCAGAGCTGAGAGTGAGTGGCGGGTAGACAGAGGAGTGGCCTGAGGCGAGGAGTACGTGAAGCCGAAGCGCTGAAGGACCTGCTGCACCATGTGTGACTGAGTCAAGGTAATGGTGCGGCGTGCTCTGTCCCGAGTGATCTGCAAGCCAAGGTAGCTGCGCAGTTCACCCAGGTCTGTGCACGTGTGTCTCTTCAGCAGCTCGGACTTCACGTAGGCGAGTCCAGCAGTGTCCGCTGTGGCAAAGACCAAGTCGTCGACGTACACAAGGATGTAGAACGGCGGCAGTGAAGTGTCGGTGCGCAGAAACAGCGACGGGTTAGCAGTAGAAGGAGCAAACCCAAGAGCCGCAAGCGTAGTCCTCAGTGTGTCGTGCCACTCACGCGGTGCCTGGCGGAGACTGTAGACTGGTCGTCGGAGGCTCCACTGGGTGCCAGGAGGGAAAGTCCCAGTGAAGCCAGGTGGACGGCGCAGCCAGATCTCCTCGTGCAGGCTACCCTGCAAGAACGCAGTGCTGAAGTCGAGAGAGTGAAGCTCGTAGTCGCGCTGAGCGGCTATGTGCAGCAGCACCCGAAGAGTGGTCATCTTCGGGGTGGGAGAGAAGGTCTGAAAGTAGTCAACTCCCTGCCGTTGACTGAAGCCACGAGCGACGTACCGCGCCTTGAAGACAGGTGGAGAGCCCGGCGGTCGCTTCACCCTGAAGATCCACATGCCACTGACGATGTTCGCCCCAGGAGGGGGAACCGCGTCAACGTAGGTGCCTGTGGACTTCCAGGAAGCCATCTCTGCATCCATAGCTGCCTGCCACTGAGAGGAGTAGGGACCCTCTACGGCCTCCGCGTAAGAGCGCGGAGTCGGGATGTCTAGTGCATCCGGGTCTCCCTCAGGAGCAAGCAGTACAGACGCGAGATGAGGTGAAGCAGCAGCCAGACACTGTAACTCCTCCTGCCTGTCCTCTAGGACGTCCATGCCAAGAGCACACTCACCCCCGACGGACGGAGGACAGACAGACGCAGACTCAGCAACAAGACTAGCAGCGTAGTCTAGACGACAGCGAGCAGCAAAGTCGACGAGCTCAGCGACAAGAGCAGACGCAGGAGTGGACTCAAACGAGGGGTCAGTGACGACAGTGGCAAGCAGACGCGTGACAGTAGGACTCGCAGCACGAAGGGAGTCCGACTCAGGGTCAGCAAGCGCAGGAAGAGAGGACTCAGGAGGAGAAGGCCAAGGGGCACGCAGAGGAGCAGTGGACGGACGCAGAGACATCCGGTGCGTGCCAGGGACAGGAGGAGGACGCTGACGCGAACCGCGACCACTAGCGCGAGCAGCACGAACAGGCGACGCGGGACGAGACGCAGGCTCACGACGCTCAGAAAGACCTCCAGTAGGACCAGTGTAAGGAGAGGGAGCAGGTAGAGGGGAGGAAGGCTCCAACAGTGACTGCGACTGGACAGGCTGTGGACACTCTACCGGAGGAGAAAGACCAAGAACCTGCTGCAGGAGCGGAACGAAGTACGGTCGAGGCCGCGCGGCAGCTCCAGACTCAGCAGGGACAGCACCAGCACCCTCAGCGGCAGCACCTGCGCCACCAACACCTCCAGCGGCTGGACCTCCAGTAGCACCAGCAGGAGAACCACCGCGAGGACAGACAGCAGTAGTCTCAGCACCAACACCCTCAGCAGCCCCAGCTCCAGTAGGACCCGCAGGCCCAGCAGCTCCGGGACCGGCGGCACCAGCACCCTCGACGGTCGAAGAAGCTCCAGCTCCAGCAGCACGCCTCCAGCGGCGAGCAAACCACTCGCGCAGCTCCTGTGGAGAGAGGGGCTCCCGCCGAGACGCAGCACCAGGAGAAACCCCAGGCTCAGCAGCCCCAGACGCAGCACCCCCAGGCCCAGTAGCTCCAGACGCAGCACCCCCTAGCTCAGCACTCCCAGGCTCAGCACCCTCCGCAGTAGCACCCCCAGGCTCGGCACCCCCGCGCACAGCACCCCCAGAGTCAGCACCCCCAGGCCCAGCACCCTCCGCAGTAGCACCCCTAGGCTCGGCACCCCCGCGCACAGCACCCCCAGAGTCAGCACCCCCAGGCTCAGCACCCGCAGCAGCACCAGAGTCACCAGTAACCTCGACCGGGTCAACTGCGTCTACCTGGGACACACCTGACGTACGAGCGACATCCATGACCATGCCAATGCGGCGCTCAGCAATCCCATTTTGCTGTGGAGAGTCCGGAAGCGTGAAGGTCTGGCGGATCCCCCGTGCACGACAGTAGTCTCGCAGAAGGCGAGAGGAGAACTCCCCGCCTCTGTCCGAGTGCAGACGCAGAACAGGAAAGTCCGAGCCGAAGCTCCTCCTGAGCTGGAGACGAGCCTCGCGGATCCAGTCGATCAGCACCTCAGTGACAGCACCCTTGCTGCGCAAGGGGAGGACTGTGGTGTAACGCGAGTAGTCGTCAACAACCAACAGGAAGTAGTGCTCGTGACCCTGCCCACGGACGGGGGCTGGGCCCCACACGTCCATGTGAAGCGTCTGCAGAGGAGCCTCTGTCGGGGGGAAATGGGAGGAGTGAGGAGCAGCCCGGAGGCGCCCCTCGACACAGGGGACACAGGAAGGTCCTGGCCCGGAAGGAAGGGGAGGGAGAGACTGGGGAAGACCAGAGACAAGGACACAGGAAGCCATGCTCCGAAGACGGGGCAAGGAGGGGTGGCCCAGACGGTGGTGCCACAGGAGAGTCTCGTGAGACAGGAGGCGACACGAACAGGGGGCAGACTCAGGACCTGACCGGGACGCAGCAGCAAACACCTGACCTGACGCAGCTACCTGACCAGACGCAGGGAGAGGAGGAGACGTAGTGGTCAGGGTGTAGAGGCTCGACCCCGGCCGACGCGAGAACGTGGCCAGGTGCCGGCCTGTGCGTGCGTCCGTGCAGTGGGTCACCCGCTGACTCGCAGGAGTGAACTGGTGAACCCCCGCATCCTGTAGGTCCGCACCACTCACCAAGTTCGTCGAGAACGAGGGAAGGTACAGACCAGACAGGGTGCCCGAGGGGGCAGCCGGACATGGGAGGACAGTGGAGAAGTGAGAGAGGACAGGACCCCCAGAGGGGTCAGCCAGGGAGACCGCAACCGGCCGGCCAAGCGGCGTGAGGGTGGTGCGGTCTCGAAAGAAGGAGCGAGAAGCCCCGGAGTCAAGTGTGAAAGTGAGGGAGGACGAAGGCAACTCAGTACCTGAGAGCGCAGTCTTACCAGCACCTGAGAGCGCAGACGCACTGGCACCTAGAGCAGCAGCCTCACAAGCACCTAGCGCAGCAGTACCAATGCCCGGGTCGGGCGGGAAACACCGGTAACAGTCACCCTCCTCACTAATAGTCACAGCATACATAGCAGCAAGGATAGCATCAAAATCAAGATCAAAGATCGCTACACCAGCCCTAAGAAGCTCATCCCAGCGAGGGATCTCACTAGCCCCGGGGAACTGCTGACGCCAAGCGTCCGTCAGGCGGCTAAAGTAGCACTGGGTGGGGTGGGCACCCCCACACTGCTCACCCGCGCGGTCGCCAGAGCGAAGGACGTAGGTACAAGGACCAGTACCCCCACCCCTCTGACGTCGAGTGTACCACTCACGGAGCTGCTGGGGCGGAGGGATGTCGCGCGAACGCTGCTGCTGCTGCTGCTGCGAGCGCTGACCACCACCACCGCCGCTCCGCTGCTGGGTACCGCCCCGACCAGCTCCACCTCCTCCGCCACCACCGCCTCCTATGCCGCCGCCTCCCCCAACGTCACCGCCACCACTGCCGCCACCACCACCGCTGCCGCCACCACCGCCGCCTCCTCCGCCGCTGCCACCACTACCACCACCACCCCCGCCACCACTCCAGCCGCCACCCCCACTCCCTCCGCCGCCTCCACCGCCACCTCCACCGCCCCCTCCAGCTCCACCCGCGCCCTTGCCCCCCTTGCCCTTGCCAGAGCGGCGTCTCCCACTAGGGGCAGACGCCGCGCCAACCGACTCGAGACCAAGCAGGTCGGCAGCAGCAGTAGAGGCAACAGAGGGCAGGAGGGGGGAAGGAGAGCACCCCTCAAAGATGGGGGTGCGAGGGTCACCACGAGAAGCTCCTACAGCGACTATGCTCTTCTCCGCCGCGAGGAGGGCCTTCTCGAGGATGTCGACGGTGAGGGTGGTGGGACAGACCGCGAGAAAGTGGTCCCTGACTACGCGAAGAGAGTCAGGGAGGCTCGCGACTACGTAGTAGAGAGTGATGTACATTGGGGGGGGGGGTTCTTGGCGCAGAACTCAGCAGGAAGGGCGGCGCGGTAGCGAGTGTCACTAGTGCGGAGGTGCGTAATGAGGTCAGCGACAGTGGGAAAGGCAGAGAGGTCAGGAAAGAGGTAGGGAAGCATGAGACGGCTCAGTGCAGCAGTGGCAGGGGAGGAGTAGCGCGCGACTACAGCGTCGTACAAGGTCTGAGCACTCTTGTACTGACTAAAGTGCGCGCGCTCAGAGGTAGGGAGGTGGCGACGCACAGCAAGACGTGCAGCAGCATCGCGGGTGGCCCACTGAGAGCGCACAGTGGGATCAGCATCAGCAGCAGGGGCAGGAGAGGCACCAGAAGTGAGGTCAAAGAGAGAAAGGCTGTCTGCTCTGTCGCACTGTAAGAACAGCTGCAGGTCGTCGACCCAGACCTCAAAGTCAATGGCGCGACCCTCAGCGTCAAAAGCTAGGACACTAGGGGTAGCCATGACAGCAGTAGAAGGTCTCACCAGACAGGACGGGTCGGGCAGCGCAGTAGCACAGCAGTACAGCAACACAGCAGCTCAACCGGCTCAGCAGCAACAGCAGCTCCGCAGGACCAGCGGCTCGGCTCCTCAGGCGGTGCAGGCGGCTCGGGCGGCGAGGGCGGCGAGGGCGGCTCGGGCGGCTCGGGCGGCGCGGGCGGCTCGGGCGGCTCGGGCTGTCAGCGACACAGGGCGGCCCGGGGCTGGGACGGGCGGCGCGCGGGCGATCAGGGGCCGGGACGGGCGGCGCGCGGGCGTCGAGAGGCCGGGACGGGCGGCCAGCGGGCGGCTAGGGGCCGGGGCGGCGGCGCGCGGGCGTCGAGGGGCCGGGACGGGCGGCCAGCGGGCGGCTAGGGGCCGGGACGGCGGCGCGCTGGCGTCGAGGGGCCGGGACGGGTGGCCAGCGGGCGGCTAGGGGCCGGGACGGGCGGCCAGCAGGCGGCTAGGGGCCGGGATGGGCAGCGCGCGGGCGTCAAGGGGCCGGGACGGGCGGCCAGCGGGCGGCTAGGGGCCGGGACGGGCGGCGCGCGGGCGATCAGGGGCCGGGACGGGCGGCTAGGGGCCGGGACAGGCGGCGCGCGGGCGGCTAAGGGCCGAGACGGGCGACGCGTGGGCGGCTAGGGGCCTGAACGGGCGCGCGCGGGCGGCTAAGGGCCTGAACGGGCGGCGCGTGGGCGGCTAGGGGCCGGGACGGGCGGCGCTTGGGCGGCTAGGGGCCTGAACAGGCGCGCGCGGGCGGCTAGGGGCCTGAACGGGCGGCGCGTGGGCGGCTAGGGGCCGGGACGGGCGGCGCGTGGGCGGCTAGGGGCCTGAACGGGCGCGCGCGGGTGGCTAGGGGCCGCAGGGCAGGCAGAAAAAAAAAAGTTTAAAGGTGGTGGGCCCTAAGCACAGTTCCCACGGGGGAACCTGCTCGATACCATGTTGATAATAGAACGAGAATGAATGAACTATGAATGAAGTGAGTACAAATAGGAAACCCTAACTGGTTGTACCCCCTATGGGATACCCCACTACAGCCTACACAATAGTATAAGCTATATATATGTTCTGACACTACTCGACGGCAAAGAACTTCAACGGGCACGAGGAACTTGCCTCATCTGTCCCGAAGCCGACTTACCACATCGACCGTTTGCTTCGCACCACAACCCGAGCGCACCCGCGTACACACCACTCGAGAAGGTGTACAACGACATCCTCTTCAATCGAGAACCTGGACAAGTTACTTACAACTACACGATTACTTTCATCGATGCCGCTACTCGATACGTCTGGCACCGAAACCTACCCAGCCGCAACATGGCACTCGCAGCGTTCGCCGCTTGGCTACCAGTAGCAGAGAGGGAATCAGGAACACAGCTGAAAAGCTTCCAGTCAGACGGAGGAGGAGAATACACCTCTCAGCGCTTCAAGCAGTACCTGGCGGTAAGGGGAATCAAGCAACTTCTCTCCCTTCCCTACGCCCATCAGCAGCAAGGTGTTGCAGAAAGAATGAACAGGACTCTGAAGAACAGCATGCGCAAACTGCTACGTGGCATGCGGCTACCCAACCACCAGTGGCCTGCAGCAATGGACCATGCTGTCATGCTACACAACTTGTTGTCGTCGTCTTCACTTCCGAACAACGCATCACCGCATCTGCTGTGGACAGGAAAGCTGGGCAGCACAAGAATGTTACGAGTTTTCGGGTGTATGGTACAGTACCGACCCCCAGAAGCACGAGCGGGAAGATTTTCACAACGGGCACAGTGGGGACTACACCTCGGCATCGAAAAGAACTACAACGCGTGGAAAATTTTCGACGTCCACTCAAAAGAAACAGTAGCAGCACGTGATGTGATCTTCTACGAGCGACTCACCCTTCAGACGTACCTCGCCAACTTGCACGAGAATCAGGACCTCACAGGTGGCTTTCGTGGTGACCGGGCCTTCGCCTCAGCAGCGGACGAAGCAGACTGGGACGAACAGAACGTCGACAACGCATCGGAAGAAGCCGGACCTCTTCCATTCTGCTCTGTCAACGTGCCCATGGACGAAGAAAATCCTCGCGACAGTGTCAACGCCGAAGTCTTCTATCATTTCGCCGACAACGGTTACGTAACACCTGCGACAGTCAACACAAACGAAGCAGAAAGGATAGGGCCGAATTTCATCCCTGACCCAGAAGCGGGAGACGAAGCAGCTTATCCCGAGGACACAACACTCCCTCGATACTCACAGACTGGACTGCAAATCCTTGGCCTCGTCACCGCAGTCCACGGCAACGCACTTCCTAAGGAGCCTGCGACGGTTCAGCAGGCTCTGGGGGGGGAACACAAGGAGAAATGGTGTGAAGCCATGGACAGAGAATTAAAGGCATTGGAGGAACGCAACACCTGGAAGGTCGTTCCCGCAAGCGTGGCAAGGAACAAGACCATTCTCACCGGGAAATGGGTCTTCCGCATCAAAACGAAAGCAGACGGCACAATCGAGAAATTCAAAGCACGCTGGGTCGTGCGTGGTTTCGACCAGGAGCAAGGACGAGACTTCACCGAGACATTCGCCCAAGTTAGTCGACATACCTCTCTCCGAATCCTTCTCGCCGTTGCCGCCATGAAGAAGAAGAAGTTGCGACAAATTGATGTCGCCAACGCATTCCTCTACGCACCCGTCGACGCCGAAATCTTCGTCGAACTCCCACACGGTACCCACGAACAACCCAATCAGGTCTGCCAGCTACTGAAATCGCTCTACGGAATCAAACAAGCCCCGCGGCAATGGCAACAGCACCTACACACCCACCTCACTCGCATCGGATTCCGCCAACTTCCTCACGACCAAGGGATGTACCGACTCACCAAAGACGCGGCTACATCCTGCTGATCGTCTACGTCGACGACTTACTCTACATCGGCTCCACCGACGACATCACCTCCTGGTTCGAAGGGGAGCTGCAGAAGGACCTCACGCTCACGGTTTCTTCTACCGTTACCCAGTACCTCACCTACCGCTATCGCCACGCCATACCGCTACACGACAGGAAGTGACAAAGGAAATTCCGCTCCACTCAAAGCTGCCGGAATACGAGACTACCAGAGGAAACTGGGCTGCCTCCTCTTCGCAGCCATCACCTGCCGCCCGGATCTGTCCTATTCCGCAAGTCAACTCGCCACCTACCTCAAGAAACCTGAAGCAGAGCACCTGGCGGAGCTCGACCGCGCACTACACTACTTCGTGAGCACATCGACGATCGGTACTACAAGAGCGAAGCTACATCGACGAAACTAATCGGCTACGTCGATGCCGATCATGCCGGCGATTCCGATAACAAGCGCTCCCGGACTGGCTACATCTATCGTCTCGAGCCTATCGGACCCATCTCCTGGCAGTCGAGCGAGCAGGAACTAATCGCTCTCTCTTCAGCTGAAGCAGAATATATCGCCCTCTGCTCAGCCACCAAGGAAGGACTCTACCTTCGCGAGCTGCTGGAAGAAGCAAAGTTAGCCGAGTTACCCAACTTCACCCTGTTCTGCGACAACCAATCTGCAATTCGCATCGCCAACAAGAGCGGATTCGCGAACAGAACGAAGCACATCGCTCTGCGATACTTCTTCGTAAAAGACGAGATCGAGAAAGGGAAACTCGAATTATCCTACTGTCCCACGTCCGAGATGGCAGCCGACTACTTGACCAAGAAGCTCGGAAAACAGAAGTTCGAGTACTGCATGCTGCTGACTGGACAAAGCCACGTCACCATCAGCGACACTCCAGAAGCGAAGGGGAGTGTTGGGAACAACAAGTCTTAAAGCGCGTCTGTCGTGTCGAAACTCATGACACAAGCGAAGCAGCTCAAATCGAAGTGCAACAAGTCAACTCTCGGATGTTAGGGTAACCGCCGGAGGTTACGAGAAGGTCAAAGGTCAGCGACCTTTGACGTAACAAATGCAGCGCGACAGCAAGGACAAACAACTGACTCGACATCAGGGGTTTTTATATCAGAGTAAATTACTCTGTTTCTCTGAAAATCAGAGTGGTTTTTAGGGGGTCACTCTGACGTGTCTGGGTAATTTTTTTGGAAGATAAGTTTTTCTCTGATTTGTCAGGGTTCTCATTTTAGCTACTCTGTGAGACCAGTGTATATTTGTGGCGAATGTATTTTTCCCCCCAATTGGTGGAAGATGGTTAGGGCGACAACATATATTTCAAGTCCGTCTGCAAGTCTATTTGTTAGCGCGTAGCACAACAATACTAATTTTGGTATGAGTGCAGAAGGCCTGGGTTCAGTACTTGAGAGGACACTCAGAATTGGAAAAAGAGTTACACCGATTGTCCAGAGCATATTTTTCAGTAGTTAAGTTTTCTCTGACAAATCAGAGTAACGCCCATAATTAACCCTGAATTTCAGAGTTCCCTAGAAAACAGCTCTGGAAATCCGAGTGGTGGAAATCCAAAAAAAAGCCCTGCTCGACATTGAGCAGTTGCCCGAGTCGCACTGTATCGAATCGCAACAGTAAAACAGTTTAATCATGTCTATTCGTATTCCTTGTACTCTTATATAAACCTTTGTATTTGCTTGTTTTAATTAACTTACTTTGCCCTCACATACCGTACTAGCACAAGGTGGTTCAAGGACTTCTTCATTCAACGCTTCCGCTATTACAATCCTACTCAGACTTTAACTCTACAAAGATCCTAGGTTCGATACTACAGAAACGCACTAAGTCATGCGTTTATTTTCCCAACACCCATCACACAAAGCCAACAGCCCACAACAGTCAATATAGACACGAAAACTGTTCGCTTCACACTCCAAACATCAGGAGCGAGAGGGTGGCAACAGCAGCAACGCCAGAGAAGTTGATGGCAGCAGCAATAAGCATGCCAGGGGCAGTTGCTGATGGGGCCTTAGGTGCTGGAGCTGCAGCCGACACTTGGGCTGCAGATGATGCTGGTGCTGCAGTTGATGCTGGCGCTGCAGTTGATGCTGGCGCTGCAGTTGATGCTGGCGCTGCAGTTGATGCTCGCGCTGCAGTTGATGCTGGCGCTGCAGTTGATGCTGGTGCTGCAGTTGATGCTGGTGCCTCAGTTGATGCTGGTGCCTCAGATGATGCTGGTGCTTCAGTTGATGCTGGTGCTTCAACCGATGCTAGTGCTTCTGTGGGTGCTGCTGACACTGGAATAACGGCACACATATAGAATGGGTGTAGTTGAATCATATTCGGCAAAACCTATTCCGAAAAACTAGCTGTTTATGGAAGGTTTCATTAAAGTCATTGTGGCATCGCTCTTGTGCGTGCGTGCGTGCGTGTGCTGTTGTTGCAGAAAGGGGACTTACATCCACGGGGCGTGCAGGAGGAGCAGAAAGAGAAGCAGCGACGGCAGAACCTGGTGGTGTTTCTCTGCTTCACCACACACTTGCTGCCCCCTGCAGGGCAGGTCAGCCCCGTGCCTGCGACGCCCCTGGGGGCGAGTGGGGAGGGACAAGAATGGGAGAAGGGAGGAAAGAATACACAAGCGTTCAAATTTCAGAAATACGATTCGTCTCTGTGAGGAGAAAACCTGCTGGAGCAGGTAAGTACCTGAATAGCAACAAGTACCTGAGTATACCTTGCTGCAACGTACACCCAGGCTATCAACAAATGAATGAACATAAATTTCCTGATCACAAAAACGTGCTGAAGGCAAATCCTGTTGGCAGAGATTCTATTGTGCCACTCTGTCAGCAACGCTTCTACCCCGTAGTAGGGATGAGCAAAATTCCGAACGCCTGTTCGGTTCGCCTCGAACATGTTCGAGGCGAACCGAACAGGCATTTTTTTTTGCCTAAATTGTTCGAGCCGAACATGTTCGGTGTTCGGCCGAACATGTTCGATGTTCGCCCCAAAATTTCGGGCCTCCAAGCCGAACACGAACATGTTCGTGTTCGACTTGGGGGCCACGCGAACACCAAAAATGTTCGCGTCAAAATTGGCCGCGACCAGATTTAGGTCGCGACCAATTTTTGTTTGAGCTCATTTCGTGAGCTCAAACTCAGAACGCGTTTTTGCCTTAGCGCTCCCTCACACAGCCGCCCTAGCCTTCTTGTTCTAGGTGCAAGCAAGTGCACGCCGATACTTACTTGCAATATACACGGACATTAGATCTATTTATGCATAGGGTTTAACGTAGTGTAGGGTGTTTAGGGTTGCTATTAAGGTTCAGCCAGCATCTCCGCAAAGGGCTCAAGTAGGGCGTATCCTACGCCGTAGGATTCGGATCGGGCATTTCAGATACCTTACCGTGCGGGATAACTTTTAGGAACGTGCGGCACCATCCAACGCTACCGTTGCACGAAGGGTGTTTTAGGGTTTAGGGTAGAGGGCTGAGTTATGGCTTCCAGGGCTGGTGGATCCATAGGGAGAGGTGCAGGCAGGGCTCAAGGCAGCGCACCGGGTTCTCCACCACGACCTATGCAGGGGCGGGTAGGGGATGGACCAGGAGGAGCCGGCGCGATCTTCGTTGGGGGGTTGCTTACCGTACCGGCGCCGACCTCCCGTCGCTCTTTCCGTTACGACGGCCCTCGACCCCCTCCTTCGGGGCAGACGCAGCCGGAGAGCGGCAGTGAGGAGGAGGATGAGGAGGAGGATGGTGAGGGCGAGAAGGAGGAGGACAGTGAGGGGAGCGGGGATGACAGCGAGGCGGCGTGGGACCCAGAGACGCATGGCGGTGGGGAGGGGGGAGATGATGATGATGAAGACCACGAGATGGATGGGTTGGAGCCAGAGGGGCAGGAGGAGGAGGTCGGAGAGGGTGGCGGAAGAGGGGCGACAGAGGCGGGATCACAGCATGTGCGTGAAGGGGGAGGGAGCGTGGGGGTTAAGGTGGGGGGGAAAAAGGCCGTGACCATTAGGGAGCCGAGGCAGAGGAAGAAGGCCAACAAGTTGAGGGAGCGGGCGTATCCCTGCACGTTCACTGGGGAGCCCTTGGGCGAGGGTGTGATCGCTCCCGAGTTCCTAGACGAGGACGGAGGGTCCGAGAGTAGTAAGGGGACTGGCAAGGGTAATAGGAAGCCGGGGTGGCAGGTAATGATGTTCGGACCGTTAGGGGCAGACGAGAAGCGTCAGTGCAAGATTTGCACAAACAGGATTTTTTGGAAGCAATCCACAACAACCCCCAGCGAGAGGCACTTTGCGAGCTTCCACACTGCGCACATGCATGTGTGGCATCACCGTTACCACACCCCGTCCGTTCACTTGCCAGGGGAGACGTTTCCCCGTGGGGGCTACAAGGGAGTGCCGGATGGCTACGTCTATGAGTGGCCACATGCCAAAACTTGGCCGCAACTCGCCAAGGGGAAAGGGAAGGCGACTGGTGGAGGTGATGGGTCAGGCGGGATCGAGCGGTGGATGACAACCAAACTGACCTCGGTGCAGCTACGGCAGGCGATCACGAAGCTGGTGGTCACCTGCGACCTCCCCTTCCGCATCGTCGAGGCCGAGGCTGTAAGTGCCCCATCCCATCCCATGCATTCTTGGGCAAGTATGTGGTTAGTGGATGGGTCTGTCCGCTTGTGGTGCACCCGCCATGCATGTGTTGCACCCGCCATGCATGTTGCACCCGCCATGCATGTTGCACCCGCCATGCATGTTGCACCTGCCATGCATGTTGCACCTGCCTGCCATGCATGTGTTGCACCCGCCATGCATGTGTTGCGCCCGCCATGCATGTGTTGCACCCGCCATGCATGTTGCACCCGCCATGCATGTGTTGCGCCCGCCATGCATGTGTTGCACCCGCCATGCATGTGTTGCACCAGCCATAGATGTGTTGCGCCCGCCATGCATGTGTTGCACCCGCCATGCATGTTGCACCCGCCATGCATGTTGCACCCGCCATGCATGTGTTGCACCCGCCATGCATGTGTTGCACCCGCCATGCATGTGTTGCGCCCGCCATGCATGTGTTGCACCCGCCATGCATGTTGCACCCGCCATGCATGTGTTGCACCCGCCATGCATGTGTTGCACCCGCTTGTGTTTTGACTGTTTGCGTGTGGCCCCGGGTTTTCGTTTAGTCCCCTCTCCCCCCTTGTGTCTACCCCTCTCCAGTTTCGTGAGCTACTCATCCTGCTAAACCGCAACTGCGCGCAGAAGAACTTCATCCCCTCGCGCTGGACGGTTTCCCGCGACACAGTGGTCTATGCGGCTGCCGCTCTTCAGTCATCCGTTGCGGAGATGCTGGCGAAGGAGGGGGAGGTGGGGTGCAGGGTGTCGTTCACCATCGACATGTGGACGGCACCCAACAACACGGCGTGGCTAGTGGTAACGGGTCACTGGATCGACGAGAATTTCCAGCTGTGCACAATGGTGTTTGAATTCCGCGAGATTCACGGGCGTCACACGGGCAAGCAGATGGCGAGGGTGGTTGAGGAGACGGTGGTGCACTGGGGGTTGGAGACGCGTTGTCTTGGGTTCACCTCAGACAACGCCTCCAGCAACACAGCCGCTTTCAGGTGGATGTCGGAGGAGGGTGGTGGCCAGTGCTTCTTCAACTCGCGCATGCACTTCCGGTACGGAAGGGAGTGTGCGTGGGATGTGCAATGAGAGTGGGTGGGCCTATGCGGCTTGAGAGTGGAAGTGTTTCTCGGGTCTATGCCAATGTGTACTCACACTTCCCTTTCTCTCCGCCGTTAATGTCTGGTGATGTGCGCAGATGCCTGGCACACGTGATCAACCTTGCAGTGAAGGCAGCTCTCGCAGTGGCTGCCATCCGCAAGTTGTTGCGGATCCTGAGAGACATGGCGTCGTGGATAGGCTTCTCGCCACAGCGCTCAGGGAAGTTCTTGAGCCTTCAGCAGACCCTGAACGCGCAGGCCAACCCCGCCAAACCGAAGCCGGCGTTGAAGTTGGTGCAGGACAGTCCCACACGCTGGGGGTCGACCCACGACATGGTCGAGCGAGCTGGGGTTCTGCAGGAACCCATCACTGTCTTCTTTGCCCAGACACAGGTGTGTGTGTGTGCCAGGTGTTGTGTGTGCGGTTTAATTTGTGGATATGTCGGGGTGTTTTGCTTTGGATCCTTGCACCACTGTTGGCCATGCTTGACTTGACTAAACACCCGCCCACCCATACGTTCTAACCCACACCACAGGGCGTGTCGAAGACTGACAAGGCGAAGCTGGACACCTTGCGCCTGACGGACGCAGACTGGGAGACTCTGCATTCTGTCAAGACCTTCCTCAGCCCATTCGCCAAAGTCTCAAAGGCAGCGGAGGGAGCGGCGTACCCTACAGTGGCGATGGTCCTGCCGTACTACAACGGCCTGATCGACGCTATGGAGTCGCGCCTTGCCAAGGGGCCATCGGCTACGCTAAAGCCGATGATTGAGGCGGCGCTGGGTCTCTTGAAGAAGTATGAACTGATGTCCAGCAACGAGTTGTGGATCGCGACCTTCCTGGACCCTTCCATGAAGGCGGCGTGGTTCGACGACGCGCACTGGGAGACGCTGCATCCCGATACCGACCGGAGGGCGAGGCCTCGCCCCTCGTCAGGCGAGGTGATCCAGCTGGTTCGCGAACGCGTGGCCGAGTACCAGGTCTGGGCTGCAGCGATTGCCCCTCAGCCGACCCCACTTGCCACAGTGACGGAGGAGGAGGAGGGAGACGCGGCGGATGACGACGAAGACGTCAAGTTTCTCCCTAGTCGCCGACGCCTTGCGGCGCGTCTGTCGGCGAGCCAGGAGGCGGGGAGGGGTGGGATGGTGCAGGATGACGAGGTTGACAGGTACTTATCTGAGAGGATGCGGTGCAACGTGTCAGCATTGGAGTATTGGCGCAAAGCCACCAACATGCAGACGCTGAGGCGCATGGCCCGGGATTATCTTGCCATCCCTGCCACGTCCGCGTCAAGCGAGCGCGTGTTCTCCCTCGGCCGCAACCTCATTTCCTGGAAGCGGCACCGCCTAGCCTCTCAGAGGACGCGATCGTCCATGATTCTGAGATCATGGTACAGCTCACACCCGGGACAGAGGATAGGCGAGGGCCGCCGTGCAAAAGGCGAGGCACCACCAGAGTTCGCCATTGAAGGCGATGGGGAGGAGGACGACGACGAGTGGGAGGAGGAGGAGGGGGAGGAGGAGCAGGATGGGGTGGGTGCTGGCGACACCACAGACGCGGAGCATGGTGTTGTTGGTAGCAGCAGTGGTGTGCAGGCGTAGGATTTAATTTGACAGTGACTTTTATATAGGCAAAACATGATGGTGTCGTATGCTAGTGTGCGTTGCATGAACACATATACACCCTCCACCCCCCTATCTATCTTCCCAACCCTCCAGATTCCCTGTTTGACAAATGTGACTATAACGAAATTGCCCACAGGCGAACTCGAACATGTTCGAACCCCAAATGTTCGCCCCCATGGGCGAATGGCGAACACCTCCTGCTTGCCAAATTGTTCGCCGTACCGAACCTTGTTCGGTTCGGGAAATGGTGATGTTCGAGCGAACTCGAACCCGAACGTGTTCGAGTTCGCCCTTTGCTCATCCCTACCCCGTAGAGACAAGATGGGATACAGCTTCATGTCAACAAAGATTACGTGTACACAGAAACACATAAACGCGATGAAAATTGCAAGTGTGCTTTGAGCAATACATGTGGGACATGATACCCCAGAGGAACAAATAATCCAACAATCATGTACATTAGATTATTATGCCAGTCCGAAATCATTCTGTACGTATTTGGTCATATACCACATGCAGTGTCAGTTTGGAGCGAATCAGAAACTGGTTTGTTTATAGCAGAACCATACAGACTATACATGTTTGCGTTAAGAACAGACATTGCAGTATGTGCCATGATGGAGCTAGAGGGGAGGCCTGTCAACACCACTATGGTGCCAATGATTTGATTAGGGGGCAAGAATAGAAGGATATCGGATGTTCTAATAGGACCCAAGCACGAAATATGGAAGCTGTAAGAGCATTGCCAGGAAAGCAGTCACATCTAGGTTTGTAGTGGATGTTGAAGGGACAGGCTGTGCTACTACTCATGGGGACGTCAGATTGACAAGTCAGCCCGGGCCAGCAGGTATGGGGTCACTCAAGTTGTTGCTTCCAAGGCAAAGACGAAGTGTGCGTCCACCCTTGGGGACAGCAGGCAGGAGACAGCAGCTTCTGCCGCAGCAGCCTCAGTGGACCTGAATCCCTCACAAGCCACAAAGCATACCTGCCCCTCCCAAAATGCAGTGCACCACTGCCGTTGCGTTGCAGTGGCAGACAGTGCACCTACCTGCACATCGCACTCTCCCCCATGCGCACTCCATGTTCGTATATCTCACAGGCTTTTCAAGTGGACGAGGTTCCCCAGGGCAGCGGGGATCGGGCCGGATATGGCGTTGTTGGAAAGCTCCCTGGGGTGATGTGCAGTGCGAATGGATGCAGTGCATTGAACCAGAAATGGAGAAGGTAAATTGTGGGAGGAGGAGAGAATGAGGCGGGAGAGGAGGGAATGGGGAAGGGAGGAAGGGAGAAAATGCAGTGTGGTGCAGTGCGGTGCTCACAGTGCCTCAAGAGCAGCGAGGTTGCCAATGTCAGCAGGAATGGAGCCTGAGAGCTGGTTGTTGTGGAGCGCGCTGGGGGGCGGTCGGGCAGCGGCAGCCAGCAGGGCGGGAGGGAGGGAGGGAGGGGGGAGGGAGGCAGAGAGGGAGGGACGGAGGGAGGCAGAGAGGAGAGGGAGGGAGGGAGGCAGAGAGGGAGGGAGGGAGGGAGGGAGGGAGGGAGGGAGGGAGGGAGGGAGGGAGGGAGGGAGGGAGGGAGGGAGGGAGGGAGGAAGGGAGGGAGGGAGGGAGGGAGGGAGGGAGGATGGACGAAGGAGAAGGTGTGGAAATACAATCTGGGTGGGTGCTGGGGTCGATGCTCACGGGAGGAAAGGATATGATTGCGGTTCTGGTGGCTATGCCTTGTCAGGTGAGTGTGTGGGAGCACTGACAGGTGGGAGAGTGCAGTGAAGGAAGAGAGAAGGGCAGGGATTGTCCCTTGGAGCTCGTTGTTTTCCATGGACCTGAGAGCACCACGCAGCATGCAGCGCAGGGGAAACGCAGGCACACACCAGCTCTGTGGAGAGTAACTCTTGTTTGAGTGAAGAGAAAGCCAAAACAGTGCCAAGCGGTTTATTCCTCTCATGTGCGCAGGAGAGAGAGAGAGTGATGTACAGTTGTGGTGTGAGCCTGAGGGGAGGGTAGGAACGGGCTATGACGCAGGGAGGGCATGGGAGGGAGCGAGCGACTGACAGGTGGTTCAGGTTGGTGAGGGTGCTCAGAGATTCAGGGATGGAGCCTCCCAGCTTGTTGTTCTCCAGAGCCCTGTGATGGGCGCATTCAGAGGACCAAGGTGATTCGTAAAAGAAAAGCAGTTTTTGTTAAAAGAGAATTGTTCAAAATTGTTTTAGCTAAGGCCGTTTAATTCTTCTAATTCCGTTCTTTCTGAATCAGGCGTTTTTTCCAAGTTGCCTATGGTTGCTGCCCTTCCAAGCATGAGTGCCAATGCCTATGCTGCTTGCTCGTCTATGGCTGCTTGGTTGCCAACGGGATGCGAGGGCGCCTATCGGGGGTGGGAATGGCACCAGACAGCTGGTTGTTGGAGAGATAGCTACGATGGGACATGTGCGGCATGGGGTGTGGAGAATAAAGGGCAGTTTGGGCATTGACATGACACGTGACGGGGGACATGCGGGCCAGGGGAGATGGCTGCTTGGTTGCCAATGACTCGCACACTCACAAGTACAGAAGGGATGTGAGGGCGCCTAGGGTGGGGGGAATGGCACCAGATAGCCGGTTGTTGGAGAGAAAGCTGCAATGGGGGACATGCGGGCCATGGGAAATGCGGAAGCTGATCCAAGTTGCCCATTCCTGCGGGAATGCTTTCCATGAGCATGTTGTGAGGCGTGGCATGGGAGTGAGACATGGTATGGGATTGAGGCAAGGGCTGCTTGGCTGCCTATGACTGCTTGGCTGACAAAGATTGGAACACTTACATGATTTCGAGGGATGTGATGCACAGTTGTGGCATGAACCCGAGGGAAGGGTAGAAACGGGCTGTGAGGCAGGGAAGGGCGTGGGAGGGGGCGGGCTACTGACAGGTGATCCAGGTTAGTGAGGGTACTCAAGGCGTCAGGGATGGAGCCTCCCAGCTTGTTGTTCTCCAGAGCCCTGTGATGGGCGCATTCAGAGGACATGCCTATGTTGCTCGGTCGTCTATGGCTGCTTGTTTGCCAATGACTGTCACACTCACAGGTAACAAAGGGATGTGAGGGCGCCTATGGCAGGGGGAATGTCACCAGACAGCTTGTTGTTGCTGAGATAGCTGCGACGGGACATGTGGGGCACGGGGCATGTGGGGAATAAAGGGCAGTTTGGGCATAGGTATGACATGTGACGCTGGTTGTTGGAGAAACGGCTGCTGTGACAGGGAACGTGCGTGCTAGGGGAGATGCGGAGTAATTGGGACATTGGCATGGCACGTGGGGGTATGGTGATTGACAGCATGGGAGTAGAACATGGCATGGGGGGGAGACATGGCATGGGGGAGAGACATGGCACAGGAGGGAGCCATGGATTGTTTGATTGCCAATGACTGGCACACTTACAGCTCTTGGAGGGCCGTGAGGGCGCTTATGCCAGGTGGAATGGCACCAGACAGCTGGTTGTTAACAAGTTGGCTGCGATGGGGACATGCGGGCCATGGGAGATGGAGGGCCCGTTGTGGTTATGGTGACAGCATGGAAGGGAGACATGTCATGGGAGGGAGACATGGCATGGGAGGGAGGCATGGCATGGGAGGGAGACATGGCATGGGAGGGAGACATGGCATGGGAGGGAGACATGGCATGGGAGGGAGACATGGCATGGGAGGGAGACATGGCATGGGAGGGAGACATGGCATGGGAGGGAGGAATGGGTTGCTTGGCGATGAATGGTTGCTTGGTGGCCAATGGCAGGCACACTTACATCTCTTGGAGGGCCGTGAGGGCGCTTAGGGTGGGGGGAATGGCACCAGATAGCTGGTTGTTGGAGAGATAGCTGAGGCGGGGGACATGCGGGCCATGGGAGATGCGGAAGCTGATCCAAGTTGCCCATTCCCGCGGAAATGCTTGTTGGGAGGCGTGGCATGGGAGTGAGACATGGTATGGGATTGAGGCAAGGGCTGCTTGGCTGCATATGACTGCTTGGTTGACAAAGATTGGCACACTTACATCAATCTGAGGGATGTGAGGGTACTTATGGTAGGAGGAATGGCACCAGACAGCTGGTTGTTGGAGAGATGGCTGTGATGGGGGACATGCGGGACAAGGGAGATGGGGAGTAATTGGGACGTTGGCATGGCACGTGGGGGGTATGGTGAGAGCATGGGAGTGAGACATGGCATGGGAGGGAGGCATGGTATGGGAGATCGACATGGTATGGGAGGGAGGGAGACATGGTAGGAAGGCATGGCATGGGAGGGAGGCATAGATTGCTTGGTGATGAATGGTTGCTTGGTGGCCAATGGCTGGCACACTTACAGCTCTTGGAGGGCCGTGAGGGCGCTTATGAGGGCCAATCACTATACGTGAGGACCAAGGCAGGCACACACCTAAGGCAGCATTGCCCTTCCATGCTCCCCCACTACGGATTGCTGGGTCCTCTATGGTTGTTGAGGCGCGTCAGAAATGAGTTTCAGCTGAAAATCGTTTCAGCTCACGTGTTTCTTACATGGGTAACGATTCTAATGCATGAAGGTGCTCACGTAACTTTAAGAAGTCATTGGTGTGGGCGATGCATGGCTTATTAACGGTCCTGAAGACACTTGGGATTGTCTTACCTCTAGGAGAGGTTTGGAGCTTGTATGGAGTCTCCAACTCCCGTTACAAGTTGCACCATTATTTTATTTAGTGAAGCAGTATTTGTTTTAGCTGAGGTCGTTTTTTATTTCCGTTCTTTCTATCTCAAGCCCTTTTTCCAGTTTCCTATGGTTGCTGGCCTTCCACGCATGAGTGCTAGTGCCTATGTTGCTCGGTCATCCATGGCTGCTTGTTTGCCAATGACTGTCACACTCACAGGTTGCCAAGGGATGCAAGGGCGCCAATAGCAGGGGGAATGGCACCAGACAGCTTGTTGTCGCTGAGATAGCTGCGACAGGACATGCGGGGCACAGGGCATGTGGGGAATAAAGGGCAGTTGGGGCATAGGTATGACATGTGACGCTGGTTGTTGGAGAAACGGCTGCTGTGACAGGGGACATGCGTGCTAGGGGAGATGCGGAGTAATTGGGACATTGGCATGGCACGTGGGGGTATGGTGATTGACAGCATGGGAGAGACATGGCATGGGGGAGAGACATGGCATGGGGGAGAGAAATGGCACAGGAGGGAGCCATGGATTGTTTGATTGCCAATGACTGGCACACTTACAGCTCTCGTAGGGCCGTGAGGGCGCTTATGCCAGGTGGAATGGCACCAGACAGCTGGTTGTTGGAGAGTTGGCTGCGACGGGGAGGGGACATGCGGGCCAGGGGCTTGGAGAATTGGCATGAGACGATGCTGCACTGCCCGATGCTGCACTGCCCGATGCTGCACTGCCCGATGCTGCACTGCCCGATGCTGCACTGCCCGATGCTGCACTGCCCGATGCTGCACTGCCCAATGCTGCACTGCCCGATGCTGCACTGCCCAATGCTGCACTGCCCGATGCTGCACTGCCCCATGCTGCACTGCCCGATGCTGCACTGCCCAATGCTGCTCTGCCCCATGCTGCACTGCCCAATGCTGCACTGCCCGATGCTGCACTGCCCAATGCTGCACTGCCCGATGCTGCACTGCCCAATGCTGCACTGCCCGATGCTGCACTGCCCAATGCTGCACTGCCCGATGCTGCACTGCCCAATGCTGCTCTGCCCCATGCTGCACTGCCCAATGCTGCACTGCCCGATGCTGCACTGCCCAATGCTGCACTGCCCGATGCTGCACTGCCCAATGCTGCACTGCCCGATGCTGCACTGCCCAATGCTGCACTGCCCGATGCTGCACTGCCCAATGCTGCTCTGCCCCATGCTGCACTGCCCAATGCTGCACTGCCCGATGCTGCACTGCCCAATGCTGCACTGCCCGATGCTGCACTGCCCAATGCTGCACTGCCCAATGCTGCTCTGCCCAATGCTGCACTGCCCAATGCTGCTCTGCCCAATGCTGCACAGCCCAATGCTGCTCTGCCCAATGCTGCTCTGCCCAATGCTGCTCTGCCCAATGCTGCGCTGCTGAATGCTGTGCTACCCAGAATCGTGTTGCTCAACGCTAGACTGCCCAGTGGTGCATGGCCCATGCTGCGATTCCAATGCTGTGTTGCCCACTTTCGTGTTGCTCAATGCAGCATTGCAATCAAAGATGGATTGACTAATGCCGCGCTGAATATTGCTTCGTTGCACAACGTTGAATTGCCAGTGCTGTGTGACCAAATGCTGCCATGCCCAGTAATGTGTGCACAATGCTGCACTGCTCAATGTTGTGATGGCCAATGCTGCACAGCCCAATGCTGCGTTGCCCAATACCACGCTGACCAATGTGGCGCTGCTTGCTGAATGCTTCACAGGCCAAATACCGCGCTGCCGAACAATTTCATTGAAGCATTACCAAATGCTGCAATGATACCCAATGCTGCGGGCCCAATGATACGTTGGCCAATGCCGTGCGGCCCAGTGCTGCACTGCCCCAATACTGAGCTGCTCAATGCTGCTGACATGGCATGGGAGTCACCCCTCCCCCCCCCCCTCCCTCCCTCCCTCCCTCCCTCCCTCCCTACCTCCCTCCCTAGATCCCTCCCTCCCTCCATATCTCCCTCTCTCCATCCCTCCCTCCCTCTCACGGCCCTACATGTGTCAACCTGTCTCTTACAGGTAGACGAGAGAGGTGAGCATGCTGAAGGATGCTGGGATGGAGCCCTCTATGGCGTTCTTCCACATACTTCTGAGCAAGTTGCAGCACAGCACACGGAAAGTGGGGATCAAACAAGCAGATGACAGTGAGAATGGCCGAGGCGAAGGATGTGGATGCGCACATGGGATGACAGCACAGCACAGAGGGTGTGGGATGGGGCAATTAGTGGGGACGGAGTACAGAGGGCAGAGGCAGGGAGGAATACCGCTGGTGAGGAGCCTGAAAGGGTCGCAGAGTAAGTCGTAGCACAGCAGAGAGGGGGTGAGGCGTGAGAAATAAAGAGATGTAGAATGCGACAGATGAAGAGATAAATTTTTACACCCTGAGTGCTTCGTCCCCCCGAAGGTGTTTCGGGGAGATGGAAAGGGCTACTGCTGGAAAGGGCTACTGGTGGACAGGAAAGGGCACACACACACAGGGTCCCCTAGATGAGTGATACAGAAGCAGCCTCGAGATGCCTTAAAGATCACACCGCAGGTGTATGTGAAAGCGTATGGAGCCATGTAGAGTGGTACAAAAGGTTAGAGAGTGGTAACGGCACGAAGGCGCTGCAAAATCAGAGTGATGAGGGAAGTGCACAGACAGCTGAGAGGCGTTTAGAAAGCTGTGAGATGTACAGGCTGGTGAGAGAGGTGAGAGTGCCAAGCGATGTTGGGATGGATCCAGTTAGAGGTGGAATTTGAATCAACCTGTTGTGTTGTGTTGAGCGCACACAAGCACACACACAGACACACACCCGCACGCACGCACGCGCACGCACACGCACACACGAACAGGCACAGAAGCAGCAGAAGAGTGAAGCACAGCTACAGCACAGAGACGAAATGTCAGTGGCCATTGTGACCCACCGTGCCCTCCCCTGGGTGTCTCAGATCTCCCTACCTCCCTAACTCCCTCCCTCCTTCCCTCCCTCCCTCCCTCCCTCCCTCCCTCCCTCCCTCCCTCCCTCCCTCCCTCCCTCCCTCCCTCCCTCCATCCTCTCTCCACATCCGCTCTCCCCACATCTCCTCCGTCCTACCCGAACTCCGGCGGCCTTCCGTAATCAGCCTGGTTGTAATCCCAATCAGGGTTGGGATTAGTGGTGGTGTCGACATTCAAGTCAGTGATGAACCCGTTGGCGTCGCATTTAATGTAAATGGGAGTAGCGTCACAGTCGCCCCCCACGTGCCAATTGCTCGGCGAACCGCCCCATCCCGAAAAGTCCCATGCTGCAGCGCACTCCTCCAGCACCCGCGCTGCCAGGGGCTCGTGGGGAACAGGGTAGGCAGAGGGGACAGGCAGGGGGGAGGGTGGGGGGAGGGAAGGGGGAGGGAAGGGGGAGGGAATGGGGAGGGAAGGCCGAAGAGGGCAGAGGAGGAGAAGCGAGGGGTGAGGCACGGGTGAGGCAGGAGGAACTCCCTGAGGGAGGTAGGGGGAAGGGAGGTTGAAGCATGGGGGGCGGGTTGGGCACTGAGCGAGCAGTGTGCATGTTCATTGGGGTGTGGACGAAGCCAGAACAGAGGAATAGCAGCGAGGGAGCATAGCAGCGGGGGGAAAGAACAAACACTCACGACGAACTCAGGGACGAGTTCCTACACCAGTTTCGCCAGCGCTGGTCGGTAGCAATGCAACGCGGGCAAGCTGTAAGCTACATGACAAAGTGTAACGAGGCACCCCACGTGGAGAACCCGCCCGTGGGCGCCCCATGCGTTGTCCCTGGGGAACTGCCTTGCCTACTGGAGCAAGCCTTGGAACTCCCTTTAGAGTATGACAAAGGGTGGCTGGTTTGCTGATAATGTTCATTTGTTTGCTTGCTAGGATGTTATACGTTCCCAACTGCATGTCTGTAATTTTCTGGACTGTAAAATGAAAAGGGCCGTTTGAGGGAGAGGGATGGGACTGGAGGGAGGGGAGGTAAATCAGCGGGAAGGAGGAGGCTGTGGATGGGGTACAGCGGGTGACCTTGGGCGTCGTTGATGCGAGTGGCGGCAGCAGGGCACGGCGGCAGCAGAAGCAGCCCAGCCAGCAGCAGCAGCGGCAGGCGGAGGAGCAGCAGCGGCGGAGGCGAGAAGGAGAAGCTGCGCCGGTCTCGCTCGCCCATCACTCTACGGACGGAAAGAAGGAGGGCAAGACGTGCAAAAGCTGAGCAACGACTGCAGTGGAGGAGTGATGAGGGTGATGGACTCGTGCAGACGACTGCTGATGCAGCGGCAGTGGAGTCACGGCTGTGCATGCGCTTCCGGCACTTCTGAGAACTCTCAAAGCTGCTGTCACGGCTGCTTTGCTCGGGCCGCCGCCTGGAAAACTGAGCCTGCGTTTCCAAGTTTTGCGCCCCCAATCGAAACTTGACTGTGGTGAAACGCCTTGGCGGACACAGAATCAACCAACTAGAGAGATTTTCAGCGTTTTGAAACTAGACTGGACATGGAGGTTACGGTGTTTCGAAATGGGCCTGCAATGCCTGACTGCCGTATTGATCGTCTTGCGGGACGATGGAAGTGGCGGAGCACGAGATGGTGGCTAGTCGCCGTCGCTTGCGCTGTGTTGGCGAAGGCCGTTTATACGAGCGTGCTTGTTTCGAAAACGCTAAAGAGGACACAGCGCGAACAGCAACCTCCACTGCCACAGCGGACGACAAAAGGTAGCTATTGGCTCTTGCCAACAAAGAGGAGGCCTCGCGTGTGATGCGCGTGGAGCCGGGAGCGCCACTGAGATGACTCAGCGCGACGACGACGACCAGTGCGGTCATCGTCGGACGACGGGGCGACGCTCCTCCACGTCGACCAATGGGGATGGGAACTGAGATGATCTGACTTGCCACGGCAGACAAAGCCATATGATGAGAAGCATAACGCTTGTGCCTAGTAGTGCGTGTGAAGCAGCAATAGCTCCTCCTTCGCGGGTAAGCTCGTAACTTCGCGTGACACGTCAGCAGCCAACATGACTCTCGAGTTATGATGACCATGGCAGACCGCTGTACTGCAGAAATATCGTGCACTCCAGCTCAACACCTCTTTCCCGTGGACGGGTGCAATGGTCATATCATATTTCCAAGTTCCAACCAAGCACTCCCTTCTTTCGAGAATTTTGCTCAATTTCGCGGAATTTATTTTCGCCACGTGGCAAGCCTTCGATCGCGCGAACCGCGATCTGCTTTATTTTTCCCACAAAGTTCAAGAGAAACTTAGTTAAGTTGTGTACCGCGCTGCCCGCGGGCAAAAATAAAATCCATTCGGGCATGGCATGCGTTAGGGAGGCATCAACCCTAAACACCTTGCCTCTATGTGTTTAGGGTTGATGCATCCCTAACGCATCATCTTCCTGTAGGGGTTTTATTTCTGTCCGCGGGCAGGGTAGTACATGTGATCGCTAAGCCTAACTATATTTCTCTTTAAAAATGTGGGAATAATAAAACAGATCACGGTTCCCACGATTGAAGGCATGCCACGTGGCGAAAATAAAACGAGCCGCGATTCCGCAGAATTGAGCAAAACTCTCCCTTCTTTCCTTCTCAGCTTCGAACCACACGAGTGAACAAATGACCAAGAACCAGGGCGCGTAACCATATTTTTCTTGGCGGGTCGTTTTCGGACCGTCCGTTCTAAAATGCTTGGTTAGGGCGTGTAACTTTGCTTCGACCAAGCCCAAAATCCGACCAAATAGCTGGATCTGGCGAAAGCGAAATGTGTAACGATTCGGCGAGCCCCGCCAAACATTTCGAGCACAACGACCATTCTATTCGCCAGGACGCGGAACAACCACCCTCGAAATTGGTCGGAAAAGGTTTGATCCCAGTTCCAGCAACAAACTGGGTGTGGAAAATAGAAGGCGCGGGTAGATTAGATTGTTCAGCAAAATAACGGTAGTTTGAAAACGCATTCGGGGGCGAAAACCGAATGTCAAACATTGATCTCCTGCTAAGTAGAGGACCAACTAGCTTGGTGGGCAAGTTTACACGAAAGAATACCATCCGATTTCTGTCAAGTCAGGGTGACTACAAACTGTTCGCGTAACCCTACAAACTTCGCAATCGTCAGAACCGCCCATAAGGTCGACCATTTCGTTTGGTCGGAGCAAAGTTACTATTGAGTTAGTTGCGAGGGAGGATGCACTATGGAATGAAAGAAGTACAAGTACCAACCCTAATTGGGTTGTACCCCCTATGGGCTACCCCACTACAGCCTACATATATGCATCAGCAATATAATCATCTGACACACCCCCATAGGCAAAGTGGGGGAGAACAAGGGGTCACAAGACCAGTCAAGCAAAGCAAAGCAAGCTCAGGGTGGATCTCAAGGATACCACACAAATTCCGAGCACAAGGTCAAGGCTACAAGGCCAGTTCACATGCAGCAGAGCATATATATAACAATGCTAAACAAGCAAGAGCAAGGATATATATATGCAGCAGTACAAGCAAGGTCAAGAGGTAAGCAAGTGAGGCCCAGTGGGCACAAGGCCTAGCAAAGTGCAAAAGCGCTGATGGTCACGAGGCAGAAGTGCCTTGGTGAACACATCAGCAGTGTTGGTTTCAGTGGCCACGAAACGTAGAAGAAGCTGACCGCGCTGCTGCAGCTTTCGAGCAAGGAAGTAGCGCAGAGCAATGTGCTTCGTCCTGTGCTCCAGTCTGTGCTCCTCACACAAGGCAATGGTTGCCTTGTTGTCGACGTACAGCACTGGAGGAGAACGAGGCCGCTCTCCAAGGTCAGTCAGCAGGTAGGTGAGCCAGCGAAGCTCCTGGGCAGCCATGGTCGTGGCGTAGATCTCAGCCTCACAGCTGGAGCTGAGAACAGAAGAAGAGCGAGTAGAGCGCCAAGAGACAGAGCCAGAGCCAAGACTGAAGGTGTAACCCTGAGACGACCGCTGAGTAGCCTGGTCGTCAGCCCAAGAAGCGTCTGAGTGCCCAGTGAGCACAGGCCGCTCTCGCCCTCCAAGCACTAGCCCCATGCCCGACGTACTGCACAAGTAGCGCAGGTCATCAGGTAGCTGCATCCATGTGCTCCTTCCGGTGACGGCCGGGAGCAACATAGCGTGCTAAGATGCTGAGAGGGTATGCGAGGTCAGGTCGAGTGCAGGTCATCAGGTACATGAGGCAGCCCACAAGCTCTGGATACGGACCACTCGACTCTACGGACTCATCCGAAGGCAGAGCTGAGAGCGAGTGTCCCGTAGGCAGAGGAGTGGACTGAGGCGAGGAGTACGTGAAGCCGAAGCGCTGAAGGACCTGCTGCACCATGTGTGACTGAGTCAGGGTAATGGTGCGGCGTGCTCTGTCCCGGGTGATCCGCAAGCCAAGATAGCTTGTTAGTTCACCCAGGTCTGTGCACGTGTGTCTCTTCTGCAGCTCGAACTTCACGTGGGCGAGTGCCGTAGTGTCCGCAGTGGCAAAGACCAAGTCGTCGACGTACACGAGGATGTAGAACGGCGGCAGCGAGGTGTCGGTGCGTAGAAACAGCGACTGGTCAGCAGTAGAAGGAGCGAACCCAAGAGCCGCAAGTGTAGTCCTCAGTGTGTCGTGCCACTCACGTGGCGCGTGGCGGAGACCGTAGACTGGCCGCCGGAGGCTCCACTGGGTACCGGGAGGGAACGACCCAGTGAAGCCAGGAGGGCGGCGCAGCCAGATCTCCTCGTGTAGGCGGCCCTGTAAGAAAGCAGTGCTGAAGTCAAGAGAGGTAGTCACGCTGAGCAGCGACGTGCAGCAGAACCCGAAGAGTGGTCATCTTCGGGGTCGGGGAGAAGGTCTGAAAGAAGTCAACTCCCTGTCGCTGACTGAAGCCACGAGCCACGTAGCGCGCCTTGAAGACAGGCGGAGAACCCGGTGGCCGCTTCACCCTGAAAATCCACATGCCACTGACGATGTTCGCCCCAGGTGGGGGAACCTCGTCGACGTAGGTGCCTGTGGACTTCCAGGAAGCCATCTCTGCGTCCATGGCTGACTGCCACTGAGAGGAGTAGGGACCGGCCATCGCCTCTGCGTAAGAGCGTGGGGTCGGGATGTTTAGAGCATCCGGGTCTCCCTCAGGGGCAACAAGCATGGACACGAGATGGGGCAAAGCGGCGGCAAAGCACTGGAACTCCTCCTGCCTGTCCTCAAGGACGTCCGTGCCAAGAGCACAGTCACCCCCGACGGACGGAGGACAGGCAGACGCAGACGCAGCAGACGCAGACTCAGCAGACTCAGCAACAAGACTGGCAGCGTAGTCTAGACGACACGCAGCAGCAAAGTCGACCAGCTCAGCAACTAGGGCAGACGCAGGAGCGGACTCAAAGGAAGGGTCTGTGACAACAGTAGCAAGAAGACGCGTGACAGTAGAACTGGCAGCACGGCGAGAGTCCGACTCCGGGTCGGCAAGAGTAGGAAGAGAAGACTGAGGAGGAGGAGGCAAAGGGGCACGTAGAGGAGCAGTGGACGGACGCAGAGACATCCTGTGTGTGCCAGGGACAGGAGGAGGACGCTGACGTGAACCGCGACCACTAGGGCGAGCAGCTCGGACTGGCGACGCAGGGCGGGACGCAGGCTCACGACGCTCAGCAAGACCTCCAGTAGGACCAGTGTAGGGAGAAGGAGAAGGCAGGGGAGAGGCGGGCGGTAACTGTGACTGCGACGGGACAAGCTGTGGACACTCTACGGGAGGAGAAGGACCAGTGGAAGGCGGGAGACCAAGAACCTGCTGGAGGAGCGGAACGAAGTACGGCCGAGGCCGCGCAGCACCGCAAGGCACAGCAGGGACAGTACCAGCACCCCCAGAGGCAGCACCAGCACCAGTAGCAGCTCCAACTCCAGCACCTCCAGCAGCGCCAGAAGTACCCTCAGTAGGACCGACAGCCGTAAACTCAGCGCCAGCACCCGGAGCAGCTCCAGCTCCAAAGGCACCCCCGGGCCCGGCAGCTCCAGGACTCTCAGTACGAGCACCTCCGGGACCCGTGGTACCAGCTACCTCAGCAGCTATAGAACCTCCAGCACCCGCAGCACCCCCAGCTCCAACAGCTCGCCTCCAGCGCCGGGCAAACCACTCACGCAGCTCCAGAGGAGAGAGCGGCTCGCGGCGCAAAGAAAGGTCCGGAGAACCACCAGGAACAGAAGCAGCAGGCGCAGCACCCCCAGGCGAAGCACCCCCAGACGCAGTACTCCCAGGCTCAGCACCCGCAAACTCAGCACCCCCAGGCTCAGCACTCCAAGGCTCAGCACCCCCAGTCTCAGCACCCCCAGGCTCAGCACCCCCAGTCGCAGCACCCCCAGGCTCAGCACCCCCAGGCTCCGCACCCCCAGTCTCAGCACCCCTTGGCTCAGCACCCCCAGGCTCCGCACCCGCAGCAGCACCAGAGTCACCAGTGACCTCGACAGGCTCGACCGCGTCTACCTGAGACACACCTGAAGGGGCGGGACCCTGAGGGGGGAGGGGGTCTACCGGGGGGGGACCTGGGACCAGGAAGAGGGGCGGCGGGGGGAGGGACGGAGTGCGGTAGGGGAAGAGCCGGTAGAAGGGAACCGACTCGTCGAACGTGACGTCCTGGGAGGACAGAACACGACGAGAGGTGGGGTGGTAAAACTGCCACCCAGGTGCGTCAGGGGGGAAACCCAGGAAGACGCAAGGAGCAGCACGACGGGACAGCTTGTCCGCAGACAAGTCGCGGACAAACGCCCGAGATCCCCAGACACGGAACGCCGACGCATCGCCAACCTTCCCCGTCCACAGCAAAGCTGGGGAGGTCTCCGGTCTGGAGACCCTGGGCTGAAGGTTGATCTGATGCGCAGCGTACCGAACCGCAAATGGCCACAGAAAATGGGGGGCAGCCGCATGCACCATGGACGTACAGGCGACGTCCATGACAATGCCGATGCGGCGCTCAGCAATCCCATTTTGCTGTGGAGAGTCCGGAAGCGTGAAGGTCTGGCGGATGCCTCGTGCACGACAGTAGGCTCGCAGAAGGCCAGAGGAGAACTCTCCGCCTCTGTCCGAGTGCAGACGCAAAATAGGAAAGTCCGAGCCGAAGCTCCGCCTGAGCTGGAGACGAGCTGCGCGGATCCAATCGATCAACACCTCAGTGACCTCACCCTTGCTGCGCAAGGGGAAGACTGTGGTGTAACACGAGTAGTCGTCAACCACCAGCAGGAAGTAGCGCTCGTGACCCTGTCCACGGACGCGGGCTGGGCCCCACACGTCCATGTGAAGCGTCTGCATCGGGGCCTCCGTCGGAGGAAACGGGGAGGAGTGAGGGGTAGCTCGCAGGCGACCCTCGACACAGGGGACACAGGGAGGGCCAGGCCCCGGAGGAAGGGGAGGGAGGGACCGGGGAAGACCAGAGGCAAGAAGGCGAGAGGCCATGCCCCGGAGACGAGGCAGGGAGGGGTGACCCATGCGGTGGTGCCACAGGAGGGTCTCGTGGGACAGGAGGCGATACGAGCAGGGGGCAGACTCAGGACCAGACCTGGACGCCGCAGCAAACACTTGACCCGACGCAGGTACCTGACCAGACGCAGGAGGAGGAGACGGAACAGTGAGTGTGTACAGGCTCGACCCCGGCCCACGTGTGAACGTGGTCAAGTGTCGACCCGTGTCCGCGTCCGTGCAGTGGGTGTCCCGTCGGCGCGCAGGGGTGAACTGGTCAACCCCTGCATCCTGTAGGTCAGCACCAGCCACCAAGTTCGTAGAGAACGAGGGGAGGTAGAGACCGGACAGGGAGCCAGACGGGACCGCAGGGCACGGAAGGACAGTGGAGTAGCGAGCCAGAACAGGACCCCCAGAGGGGTCCGCCAGGGAGACTGCCACTGGCCGACTAAGCGGCGTGAGTGTGGTGCGGTCTCGAAAGAAGGAGCGAGACGCTCCTGAGTCAAGAGTGAAGGTGAGGGAGGGCGGAGCCGACGCAGTACCTGAGAGAGCAGACTCACCAGCACCTGAGGACACGGACTCACTGGCACCAAGAGCAACAGCCTCACCAGCACCTGGGGCAGCAGCCTCAACAGCACCTAGAGCCGCAGTACCAATGCCCGGGTCGGGCGGGAAACACCGGTAACAGTCACCCTCCTCACTAATAGTCACAGCATACATGGCACGAAGAATAGCATCAAAGTCAAGATCAAAGATAGCTACTCCTGCCCTAGACAGCTGGTCCCAGCGAGGGATCTCAGAGGCGTCAGGAAACTGGCGGCGCCAAGCGTCAGTCAGGCGGCCAAAGCAGCGCTTGGTGGGGTGTGGACCACCACACGGCTCACCCGCACGGTCGCCAGTGCGCAGGACGTAGGTGCACGGACCAGTACCCCTACCCCTCTGACGTGCAGCGTACCACTCACGGAGCTGCTGCGGGGAGAGGGTCTCCTGGCCACGCTGCTGCTGCTGCTGCTGGCGCTGACCACCACCGGAGCCACTCCTCTGCGACGAGCCACGACCTCTGCCGCCGCCTCCTCTGCTGCCGCCGCCACCACCTCCGCTGCCACCGCCACTCCCACCGTCGCCACTGCCACCGCCGCCCCCGCCTCCACTCCCACCACCACCGCCGTTGCCGCCCCCGCCTCCACTGCCGCCGCTGACACCTCCACTCCCGCCACCACTCCCGCTACCACCCTCACCTCCTCCGCTGCCTCCACCGCCGCCTCCACCGCCCCCGCCGCCTCCACCACCGCCCCTGCCCCCCTTGCCCTTGCTAGGGCGACGTCTTCCACTAGGGGCGGACGCCGCACCGACCGACTCAAAACCAACGAGGTCGGCCGTAGCAGCAGAGGCGACATAGGGCAGGAGGGGGGAGGGGGAACACCCCTCAAAGATGGGGGTGCGCGGGTCACCACGAGAGGCCCCTACAGCGAGAATGCTCTTCTCGGCCGCTAGGAGGGACTTCTCGAGGAGGTCAACAGTGAGAGTGGTGGGGCAGACTAAGAGAAAGTCGTCCCTGACTCCGCGAAGGGAGTCAGGGAGGCGGGTGACTATGTAGTAGAGAGTGATGTACATGGGGGGGGGGGTTCTTGGCACAGAACTCAGCAGGAAGCGCAGCGCGGTAGCGGGCGTCACTAGTGCGCAGGTGGGTAATGAGGTCGGCGACTGTGGCAAAGGAAGCAAGGTCGGGAAAGAGGTACGGTAGCATGAGGCGGCTCAGTGCAGCTGTGGCAGGGGAGGAGTAGCGTGCAATAACTGCGTCGTACAAGGTCTGAGCACTCTTGTACGACCCAAAGTGTGCACGCTCAGAGGGAGGGAGGTGGCGACGCATAGCAAGACGTGCAGCAGCATCGCGTGTGGCCCACTATGAGCGAACAGTGGCATCCTCAGTAGCAGCAGGGGCGGGAGAGGCACCAGAAGTGAGGTCAAAGAGAGAGAGGCCGTCAGCTTTGTCGCACTGTAGGAAAAGCAGTAGGTCGTCTACCCACACGTCAAAGTCGATGGCTCTGCCCTCAGCGTCAAAGGTGAGGACACTGGAGGTAGCCATGACAGCAGTAGGGTGAGGGCAGTGCGGAGAGTAAAGCTCAGTGCTCACCAGACAGGGCAGTGCAGGCGACTCGGGCGGCTCGGGCGGCTCGGCGGCTCGGCTGCTGGGCGGCTCGGGCGGCTCGGCGGCTCGGCTGCTGGTCGGCTCGGGCGGCTCGGGCGGCTCGGCGGCTCGGCTGCTGGGCGGCTCGGCTGCAGGGCGGCTCGGCTGCTGGGGCGGCCCGGCTGCTGGGGCGGCTCGGCTGCTGGGGCGGCTCGGCTGCTGGGGCGGCTCGGCTGCTGGGGCGGCGGAGCCGGGAGATGCAGCGGCAGGGCCGTCAAGTGCAATGGCGGGGCCGGTAGGTGAAGCGGCGGGGCCGTCAGGTACAACAGCGGGGCCGGCAGGTGAGACGGCGGGGCCTGCAGGTGAGGCGGCGGGGCCGGCAGGTGAGACGGCGGGGCCGGGAGTTGCAGCAGCGGGGCCGTCAGGGGTAGCGGTGGGGCCGGTAGGTGCAGTGGCGGGGCCGTCAGAGGGGACGGCGGGGCCGTCAGGTGCAGCGGCGGGGCCGTCTGAAGCGGCGGCGGGGCCGGCAGAGGGGACGGCGGGGCCGTCAAGTGCAGCGGCGGGGCCGGCAGAGGGGACGGCAGGGCCGTCGGGTGCAGCGGCGGGGCCGGCAGAGGGGACGGCGGGGCCGTCAGGTGCAGCGGCGGGGCCGGCCGCGGGGACGGTGGGGCCGTAGCAGGCGATCGCGGGGCCGTCAGAGACGGCGCCGGGGTCGCGAGGGTCAGAGGGGGCGGCGCGCGACTGGAGGGCGGCACGCGCGACGCGGCGCGGCCGTTTGGGGCGGCGCGACGAGGCCGCGTAGGTGGCGCGCCTAAATTTCGAGGGTGGCGCGACGGGATCGGGCCGCCAGAGGAAAAAAAAAGGCCGAGCGCGACTCGGGCTAGGGCAGAGCGCGCTCCGGGCAGGAAAGAATAGTAGGTGGGCCCTAGGAACAGTTCCCACTAGGGAACCTGCTCGATACCATGTTGAGTTAGTTGCGAGGGATGATGCACTATGGAATGAAAGAAGTACAAGTACCAACCCTAATTGGGTTGTACCCCCTATGGGCTACCCCACTACAGCCTACATATATGCATCAGCAATATAATCATCTGACAGTTACACGCCCTTACGGTTGTTGCCAGTGTTCGGTCGTACTTGTCAAAGAACCATGCGACGTCGCCATCGCAACATAACCAAGTGAAACTTTCATATGAGATCGTGTTCCTAGTTTTGACATGTCAAGTTTATGCGTGTCAACCCGAAGCGCGAGTGTTTTTGCGTGTCAATCACTGTAGCTTCGGTGTCATCTCGAAGCGTCTGTACGAAGATCCACGACGCAAGATCATTCATTGGGAGTTACTTGCATACGCAAACGATTCGTGCACGTCCGTTCCTAGGTTTCAAGTAGGAAGCGGTGTGTTTTGATTGGCCATTGGGGAACCATCCGACTAGTTTCTGCGACGATCCTGGCTGGTTCGTAGGTATTGACTGAGTCAGAGCTGAAAGTATCCGACGAATTGTACTGGCTATCAAGGCTGCGAAAAAATGACACGCTGCCAACAATGTTGGTGAGTGTCAAAATAGCAAATTGACACTAGTGATTTTGACATGTCAAAACTACGGGCGAGCCCTGAAAAAAGTGTGGAAACAAAGAACGAGAATGGAATGACTATGAACGAAGTGAGTACAAATAGGAAACCCTAATTGGATTGTACCCCCTATTGGATACCCCACTATAGCCTACAGAAACAAGTAAGCTATATGTTCTGACACACCCCCATAGGCAAAGTGGGGGAGAACAAGGGGTCACAAGACCAGTCACGCAAAGCAAAGCAAAGCTCAGGGTGGATCACAAAGTCACCACGCATTCCGAGCACAAGTTCAAAGGCCACAAGGCCAGTTCACATGCAAGATCATATATAGAGATATACAAGAGCAAGAGTATATATATGCGAAAGTACAAGCAAGGTCAAGAGGAGAGCAAGTGAGGCAAGACAGGCACAAGACCCAACTGCGTGCAGCAACGCTGATGATCACAAGGCGCAAGCGCCTTGGTGAAGACATCAGCAGTGTTGGCCTCAGAGGCCACGTACGCAAGTCGCAGCTGTCCACGCTGCTGTAGCTCACGAGCAAGAAAGTAGCGAAGAGCAATGTGCTTCGTTCTGTGCTCCAGTCGCTGCTCTCGACACAAGGCCAGCATGGCCTTGTTGTCTACGTACAGGACTGGAGGAGAACGAGGCTGCTCTCCAAGGTCGGTCAGCAGGTAGGTGAGCCAGCGTAACTCCTGTGCAGCCATAGCCCCAGCGTAGATCTCAGCCTCACAACTGGAGCCGAGAACAGAAGACGAGCGGGTAGCCCGCCACGAGACAGAGCCGGAACCAAGGCTGAAGGTGTAACCCTGTGACGACCGCTGCGTAGCCTGGTCGTCAGCCCAAGAAGCGTCCGCGTGCCCAGTGAGGACCACTGGACTGCGCCCTCCAAGCACTAGCCCCATGCCCGACGTACTGCACAAGTAGCGCAACACCCTCTTTGCTGCAGCCATGTGCTCTGGTCGGTGTCTCCCAGGAGCAACAAAGCGTGCGAGAATGCTAAGAGGGTATGCGAGGTCAGGTCGTGTGCAGGTCATTAGGTACATGAGGCAGCCAACAAGCTCTGCAAACGGGCCACTCGACTCTACGGACTCATCCGAAGGCAGAGCTGAGAGCGAGTGGCGAGTAGGCAGAGGAGTGGCCTGAGGCGAGGAGTACGTGAAGCCGAAGCGCTGAAGGACCTGCTGCACCATGTGTGACTGAGTCAGGGTAATGGTGCGGCGTGCTCTGTCCCGGGTGATCTGCAAGCCAAGGTAGCTGCGCAGTTCACCCAGGTCAGTGCACGTGTGTCTCTTCTGCAGCTCGGACTTCACGTAGGCGAGTCCAGCAGTGTCAGCTGTGGCAAAGACCAAGTCGTCGACGTACACGAGGATGTAGAACGGCGGCAGAGAGGTGTCGGTGCGCAGAAACAGCGACGGGTCGGCAGTGGAAGGAGTAAACCCAAGTGCCGCGAGCGTAGTCCTTAGTGTGTCGTGCCACTCACGTGGCGCCTGGCGGAGACCGTAGACTGGACGCCGGAGACTCCACTGGGTACCAGGAGGGAAAGACCCAGTGAAGCCAGGTGGGCGACGCAGCCAGATCTCCTCGTGCAGGCTGCCCTGCAAGAAAGCTGTGCTGAAGTCGAGAGAGTGCAGCTCGTAGTCACGGTGAGCAGCAACGTGTAGCAGAACCCGAAGAGTGGTCATCTTCGGGGTGGGGGAGAAGGTCTGAAAGTAGTCAACCCCCTGCCGCTGACTGAAGCCACGAGCCACGTAACGCGCCTTGAAGACAGGCGGAGAACCCGGCGGCCGCTTCACCCTGAAAATCCACATGCCACTGACGATGTTCGCCCCAGGAGGGGGAACAGCGTCAACGTAGGTGCCTGTGGACTTCCAGGAAGCCATCTCTGCATCCATAGCTGCCTGCCACTGAGAGGAGTAGGGACCCTCTATCGCCTCCGCGTAAGAGCGCGGAATCGGGATGTCTGGTGCATCCGGGTCTCCCTCAGGGGCTAGCAGTACAGACGCGAGACGAGGTGAAGCGGCGGCCAGACACTGGAACTCCTCCTGCCTGTCCTCAAGGACGTCCGTGCCAAGGGCACACTCACCCCCGACGGACGGAGGACAGGCGGACTCAGACTCAGTGACAAGACGAGCAGCGTAGTCTAGACGACAGCGCGCAGCAAAGTCGACAAGCTCAGTGACAAGGGCAGACGCAGTAGACGACTCGAAGGAGGGGTCAGTGACAGCAGTAGCAAGGAGACGCGTGACAGTAGGACTGGCAGCACGAAGAGCGTCCGACTCCGGGTCGGCAAGAGCAGGAAGAGAGGAAGCAGGAGGAGAAGGCAAAGGGGCACGCAGAGGAGCAGTGGACGGACGCAGTGACATCCGGTGCGTGCCAGGGACAGGAGGAGGACGCTGACGCGACCCGCGACCACTAGCGCGCTCAGTACGAACAGGCGACACAGGACGAGACGCAGGCTCACGACGCTCAGTAAGACCTCCAGTCGGACCAGCGTAGGGAGAAGGAGCAGGCAAAGGGGAGGCAGGCTGTAGCTGTGGCTGTGACCGGACAGGCTGCGGACCCTCTAAGGGAGGAGGAGGAGGAGGTGTAAGACCAAGAACCTGCTGCAGGAGCGGAACGAAGTACGGTCGGGGCCGCGCGGCGACGCTAGAAACAGCAGGAACAGCACCAGCAGCCCCGGCAGGAGCACCCACTCCAGCAGCACCTCCAGCAGCACCACCAGAAGCTCCAGAACCTCCAGCCGCAGCACCAGGAGCACTGTCAGTCGGGCCGCCAACGGCAGGCTCAGCGCCAACACCCTCAGCAGGACCAGCTCCAGGAGAACCCTCAGACTCAGCAGCTCCAGCACCCACAGTACGAGCGCCGGCGGGGCGCGCAGCAGCAGTACCCTCTGCAGCCGAAGAACCACCAGCACCAGCAGCACGCCTCCAGCGCCCGGCAAACCACTCACGCAGCTCCTGTGGGGAGAGTGGCTCCCGGTGAGACGAAGCACCCCCAGGCACAGCACCTCCAGGCTCAGCACCCCGAGACACAGTACCCCCAGGCACGGCACCCCCAGGCTCAGCACCCCCAGGCTCAGCACCCCCAGGCTCAGCACCCCTAGACTCGGCACCTCCAGGCTCAGCACCCCCAGGCACAGCACCCCCAGGCTCAGCACCCCCAGGCTCAGCACCCCCAGACTCGGCACCTCCAGGCTCAGCACCCCCAGACTCCGCACCCCCAGGCTCAGCTCCCGCAGCAGCACCAGAGTCACCAGTGACCTCGACAGGCTCGACCGCGTCTACCTGGGACACACCTGAAGGGGCAGGACCCTGAGGGGGGAGGGGGACTACCGGGGGGGGACCTGGTACCAAGAAGAGCGGGGGTGGGGGGAGGGACGGAGTGCGGTAGGGGAAGAGGCGGTAGTAGGGTACCGACTCGTCGAACGTGACGTCCTGGGAGGACAGAACACGTCGAGAGGTGGGGTGGTAAAACTGCCACCCAGGGGCGTCGGGGGGGAACCCCAGGAAGACGCAGGGAGAAGCACGAGGGGACAGCTTGTCCGCAGACAGGTCGCGAACAAACGCCCGAGATCCCCAGACCCGGAACGCCGACGCATCGCCAACCTTCCCCGTCCACAGCAGGGCTGGGGAGGTCTCCGGTCGAGAGACCCTGGGGTGGAGGTTGATCTGGTGCGCAGCGTACCTGACCGCAAACGGCCACAGAAAATGGGGAGCAGCCGCATGCATCATGGACGTACGAGCGACGTCCATGACGATGCCAATGCGGCGCTCACCAATCCCATTCTGCTGCGGTGAGTCCGGAAGCGTGAAGGTCTGACGGATGCCTCGCGCACGACAGTAGGCACTCAGGAGGCCAGAGGAGAACTCTCCGCCTCTGTCCGAGTGCAGACGCAAAACAGGGAAGTCAGAGCCAAAGCTCCTCCGAAGCTGGAGACGAGCTGCGCGGATCCAGTCGATCAACACCGCAGTGACCTCACCCTTGCTGCGCAAGGGGAAGACTGTGGTGTAACGCGAGTAGTCGTCAACAACCAGCAGGAAGTAGCGCTCCTGACCCTGTCCACGGACGCGGGCTGGGCCCCACACATCCATGTGAAGCGTCTGCAACGGGGCCTCTGTCGGAGGAAACTGGGAGGAGTGAGGGGCAGCACGCTGGCGCCCCTCGACACAGGGGACACAGGTGGGGCCAGGGCCTGGAGGGAGGGGAGGGAGAGACCGGGGAAGACCAGACACAAGGACTCGCGAGGCCATGCCTCTGAGCCGAAGCAGAGAGGGGTGGCCAAGGCGGTGGTGCCAGAGGAGGGTCTCGTGAGACAGACGACGGCACGAGCAGGGGGCAGACTCAGGACCAGACCTGGACGCTGCAGCAAACACCTGACCAGACGAAGTGACCCTACCAGACTCAGCACCTGGAGGAGAAGCAGTGGTCAGAGTGTACAGGCTCGACCCTGGCCGACGTGTAAACGTAGCCAGGTGGCGACCTGTATCCGCCTCCGTGCAGTGGGTCACCCGCTGACGAGCAGGGGTGAACTGGTGGACACCCGCATCCTGGAGGTCAGCACCACTCACCAAGTTCGTCGAGAACGAGGGGAGGTAAAGACCAGTCAGGGTGCCAGAGGGGGCCGCCGGACACGGGAGGACAGTGGAGAAGCGAGACAGGACAGGCCCCCCAGAGGGGTCAGCCAGGGACACCGCAACCGGCCGACTCAGCGGCGTGAGAGTGGTGCGGTCCCGAAAGAAGGAGCGAGACGCTCCAGAGTCAAGGGTGAAGGTGTGAGAGGCCGAAGCCGACACAGTACCTGAGAGGGCAGACTCACCAGCACCTGAGAGCACAGACGCACTGGCACCTAGAGCAGCAGTCTCACTAGTACCTGACGCGGCAGTACCAATGCCCGGGTCGGGCGGGAAACACCGGTAACAGTCATCCTCATCACTACCAATCGCAGCATACATAGCAGAGAGAATATCATCAAAATCAAGATCATAAATAGCTACACCAGCCCTAGACAGCTCTCCCCAGCGGGGGATCTCAGCTGCCTCCGGAAACTGCTGACGCCAGGCGTCAGTCAGGCGGCCAAAGCAGCGGCGGGCAGTGTGGGCGCCTCCACACCTCTCCCCAACACGGTCACCGGTGCGGAGAACGTAGGGGCAAGGACCAAGCGCACCACCACGCTGACGCTGCGAGTACCACTCACGGAGCTGCTGAGGGGCGGGGACGGTGCGAGAGCGCTGCTGCTGCTGTGGCTGCTGCTGCGGCTGCTGCTGCTGCTGCTGCTGGCGCTGACCACCCCCGGAGCTGCTCCGCTGGGACGAGCCACTCCGACCCCCGCCTCCACTGCCACCCCCGTCTCCACCTCCACCTCCCCCACCAGGACCGTCGCTCCCACCGCTCCCACCGCCTCCTCCGCTACCACCTCCGCCGCCACCTCCGCCTCCACCGCCGCCACCAGTACCTCCACTCCCGCCACCACCCCCACCGCCACCCCCACTCCCCCCGCCACCCCCACCGCCTCCTCCACCGCCCCCTCGAGCTCCACCCGCTCCCTTGCCCCCTTTGCCCTTGCCAGCGCGGCGTCTGCCGCTGGGGGCAGACGCCGCGCCGACCGACTCAAAACCAGTGAGGTCGGCCGCAGCGGCAGAGGCGACAGAGGGCAGCAGGGGGGAAGGACCACACCCCTCAAAGATGGGGGTGCGAGGGTCACCCCGAGAGGCCCCTACAGCGACAATACTCTTCTCAGCCGCTAGCAGGGACTCCTCAAGGAGGTCGACAGTGAGAGTGGTGGGACAGACAGAGAGAAACTGGTCCCTAACGACACGAAGGGACTCAGGGAGACGGGTGACGAGAAAGTAGAGAGTGATGTACATGGGAGGAGGGTTCGCAGCGCGGAACTCAGCAGGAAGGGCAGCGCGGTAGCGGGTGTCACTAGCACGGAGGTGGGTAACGAGGTCAGCGACAGTGGGAAAGGAAGCGAGGTCAGGGAAGAGAAACGGTAGCATGAGGCGGCTAAGGGTAGCGGAGGAAGGGGAGGAGTAGCGTGCAACTACAGCGTCGTACAAGGCCTGAGCGGTCTTGCACTGACTAAAGTGGGCACGCTCAGAGGAAGGGAGGTGGCGACGCACAGCAAGACGTGCAGCAGCATCGCGGGTCGCCCACTTGGAGCGAACGGCAGAGTCAGCATCAGTAGGTGGGGCAGGGACAGCGCCAGAGACAAAGTCAAAGAGAGAGACCTCATCTATCGCATCACACAGTAAGTACAGCTGCAGGTCTTCAATCCAGACGGCAAAGTCAATGGCCCTCCCCTCAGCGTCAAAGGTAAGAACATTGGGGGTGGCCATGACAGCAGCTGAAAATCTCACCGGGCTGGGAGAGGCGGGTAGGTCAGCAGCAGAGGAACAGCAGCACGGCTCCGCAGGCGGCTCGGGCGGCGCGGGCGGCTCGGGCGGCGGCTCGGGCGGCTGCTCGGCGGCGGCTCGGCGGCGGCTCGGCGGCGGCTCGACTGCTGCTGGGCGGCGCGGGCGGCTCGGGCGTCACGGGCGGCTCGGCGGCGGCTCGGGCGGCACGGGCGGCTCGGCGGCGGCTCGGGCGGCGGCTCGGCGGCGGCTCGGCGGCGGCTCGGGCGGCGGCTCGGCGGCGGCTCGGCGGCGGCTCGGCGGCGGCTCGGCGGCGGCTCGGCGGCGGCTCAGGCGGCGGCGGCTGCTGCTGGGCGGATCGGCGGGGCCGCGTAGCAGAGTGGCGGCGGGGCCGCGACCGAAGAGAGCGGCGGGGCCGCGTAGCAGAGGGCGGCGGGGCCGCGTAGCAGAGGGCGGCGGGGCCGCGTAGCAGAGGGCGGCGGGGGGCCGCTACCGAAGAGAGCGGCGGGGCCGCGTAGCAGGGGGCGGCGGGGCCGCGTAGCAGAGGGCGGCGGGGCCGCGTAGCAGAGGGCGGCGGGGCCGCGATCGAAGGGCGGCGGGGCCGCGTAGCAGAGGGCGGCGGGGCCGCGTAGCAGAGGGCGGCGGGGCCGCGTGGCAAAGGGCGGCGGGGCCGCGATCGAAGGGCGGCGGGGCCGCGTAGCAGAGGGCGGTGGGGCCGCGTAGCAGAGGGCGGCGGGGCCGCGTAGCAGAGGGCGGCATGGCCGCGATCGAAGGGCGGCGGCGGGGCCGCGTAGCAGAGGGCGGCGGGGCCGCGATCGAAGGGCGGCGGGGCCGCTAGGGAAGGGCGGCGGAGCCGCGAGGGGAAGGGCGGCGCAACGGTCCGCTAGGGGCGACACGACGGGTCGCTAAAAAAAAAACGCGCCTCGGGGCGCGGTTCGGTGGGCCCTAGAAGCAGTCCCTAGGAGGGAACCTGCTCTGATTCCATGTGAAAACAAAGAACGAGAATGGAATGACTATGAACGAAGTGAGTACAAATAGGAAACCCTAATTGGATTGTACCCCCTATTGGATACCCCACTATAGCCTACAGAAACAAGTAAGCTATATGTTCTGACAAAAAGGAGGGAACCGAGCACCCGAACAATTACGATTCACCAGAAACGGACGGTTCGAATATGACGCCTTGAGGCTGGAGCGTGAAAACTCGCTGACGCTGCGGCAAAATCACGACACTCGCTTGATGGCGTAGCATGACCCAGTTTCGCGCGGAACCCTGAACTTTGAAAAAATTCTGCTTCACAGTTTGAGTACATGAAGGCTGTTTAGATAAACGGACGGTAAAATATGAGACACACGATCGTCTGCTTATCAAACGTTGGTGTCCAGACTTGACTTCACCTAAATGGTTACGCGCCTTTAGACGGGGTCAGGTAGGTTTGTTTTCATGTTTTTTAATTTCAATTACCCGTTTTTTTTTGTAACCGAACCTACTATGTAAGAATTGTAATTCCTTACGGTACACGCACTTTAGCGAGTACATCCTAAGGGTCACGCGACGAACCTGTTCGGCCTAATTCGTCGCACCGAACCACTCCCGAGTTGGCTCCGCACCGATCGCAACCATCAACGAGCCATCTTCGCCCTACCACTTCGCCTAGCTAGCTTTTCCCCTATTTAGTCGTGCCATTCTCATTGTATCGTCATTCAGTAGTCAGCATTCTCGTTATTCGTTTTACTGCGCGATCTGCAAGTTCATTCATAACACCTAGTAACAGAGCTATTTCCCTAGCCTATCCCGCTTTTTAGAGTGTAATATATCTCAGGCAAGGATGAAGATGGGTGTCTTCGGGTCCAGGAGTTGCGTAGGCCAGCAAAGAGAAGGGGATAGTTGCTCTTCACGGCAACGGATTTATCGTGCTCTCCTCGGCATCACTGGATCCTTGCCTCGAATGGTCGCGATCGACCGTAACCTCCCTCCTCCAGGCAACGGGCAGCAGTAGTTGTCGCGACTTTAAACGTGAGTTACTATTCCGCTGCATTCTTACCGACGATTTCGGAATTTTGTGAGGCAACTAGCATCAGCGGATCTGCGTCGGCACCTGCACGAAATTCGCGGAAGCCGTCAGCGTGTGTGGCAGTTGACGCCGTTGGACCTGGGTCAACAGTTGCGCGACAATTTTGAAGTCGTCCCATGCAGCAAGTGACAACGGTGGCTCGTCGCATTTTGTCCGCGTGACTCACGGAATGTGGCTCGGCAGCTGGCGACAAGGGGCATGCGTCACAGTGGGCGATAATTTCAGAGCTTTTGTTGAAAAAATAACAGATGTGGGAAATTCGCCAGGCGCAAAAGGAGTTTTGCGTCAGAAAATGTCGGTGGCGAGGAAAGACGACACTAGACTGCCCGACTTAGCGGGGGTTAACTTCCATCCTGCCTGACCTGAAGTGCAGCAGCTTATACTGCATGGCGGGCGCGTAATCGAATATTTTGGCAGGAGTGCACGTGGATAGACATGACTTTCGGACCCGTCACCACTTTGCGGAGAGTCACTCTACAACGGTAGTGAGCTAGACTACGGGGGTTCGCACAAACTACTAGGAGTGATCGTAGCTTTGCTTGGTTCCTTAGTGCTTGCACATTGACGGGAGAGATTGGCAAGAGTTTCCACTAGCAAAGTTGGAATTACAGAATTGATTGAACAGGCAATGACAGAATGACTACATCAGGCACCTAGCAACTCTACAGCTAGCCTGGTCAACCACCAGCACAGCTCGGTCGACCGCCTGCCAGCGTTGCATAGAGGAGCCGCGCCAGCACTGCAGAAGGGCGACCTGCCAACAGAGCAGGTCGACGGCGTGCCAACGCTGCAGCAGAGCGGCTGTCCAGCGTTGCCCCGTAGAACACAGCAGTGCGCACGCTCACAGGTGCGCGCAGACGATTGGCCCGACTTGCTTCGTTGGGCATCCGTCGGCTGATGTCTGCGCCCGACGAGCCACATCGACTTCGGGATACCTGCCCGCAGTCGCGTGTGCCATCGCAACCTCGACGACGTTCGCGTGCCTGTCGAGCAGCTCTCCCACTGTGAATGGTCGGCTGCTACTCCCGTACATCCGACCAAGCCGTTGGCGTTGCCCAAGCGAGGGCGGGGCCAACACTCAATTTCTGTTAACACTCCCCTGCCGCGCTCACGCTTGGGCCTCCAGCCCACACGGCAGTATTCCACGGAGAAAACTCGTCCGCGGCGTGCACCCCACACACAGCACGCCGTCACCGCACCAGCCGTGCAGAAGGGCACGACACCTACTGCTGCACCTCGTCGTCGCCGTCGCCGACGTCGGCCAGACGAACTTGGCCGATGGCGACAGAGCACCGGTTGAAAGCCGGAAAATGCAGCGCCTTTGTCAGGAAGTCCGCCGGCTGCTCGGTGGTCGGGATGTACTTCAACACAAATTTCCCGCGCCTCACCATGTGCTGCAGCCAGGCGTAGCGTCGCTCCATGTGCTTGAGGTTGCCCGTCAGCCCCAAGCCCTCAGCGACCGTGATTGCCGACTGGTTGTCGACGCGGAGGATGGTCGGCTTCCCAGCGTCGAGCAGCTTGAATTCCGCAAGAAAAAATCGAAGTCGGCGTCCCTTCTTGCCAGCATCCGTAGCCGCGACGTACTCTGACTCGGTCGAGGAGAGTGTCGCGCACTTGATCCGCGAGCTCGACCAGGAGACGGCGGCCCCTTCGTAGACGAACACGTAGCCTCCTGTGCTCGTCCGATTCTGCTTGTCGCCCGCGTCGTCGGCATCGACGTAGCCGATCAACTCCAACGATTCTGGTCCACCGCCAAACTCCAGAGCGGTGTCGCGGGTGTCGGCGAGGTAGGCGAGGCAGCGGCCGACCTCGCGCCAGTGCTGGTCGCTCCTCACCGTGAGGCCGCTCCCCAGCTTGCTGCAGGCGAACGCGATGTCCGGCCTCGTCGTCGCCGCCGCGAACTGCAGCGAGCCGACCTTCTGCCGGTATTCCTCCTCTTCGTGCTCCTGAGCCTCCTCGTCGTCGAACATCAGCTGACCGTAGGCGTCGACCGAGACCGGCGTCTTCGGGACTCGACCGCCCTGCTCCTTGTTGATGAAGCGCCTGCGCAGCTTGTCGGCGTAGCCCTGCTGGTGCAGCCACAGCTTCCTGGTCGGTCTGTCGCGCACGATCTCCAGCCCAAGGTACTTCACCACCGGCGAGATCTTACGCAGCTTGAAGGCGGCCTCCAGCAGCTCCTTCAGCTCCTTCAGCATCGCGATGCTGCTGCTGGCGGCGAGCAGGTCGTCGACGTAGACCAGCACCCAGCAGGTCACTCCATCGTCGCCGGTCTTGAAGTAGAGCGCCTCGTCGACCTGGCTCTTCTTCCAGCCGGCGCCCAGCAGCACACTGTCGAGCGCCCTGTACCACAGCAACGGCGACTGCTTCAGCCCGTAGAGGCTCTTCAGCAGCTTACACACCCGGCCGGTCCCGTCGTCGAAGTAGTCCGGCTGGTACATGTAGAGCACCCTGTCGAGCTTGCTCTGCAGGAAAGCGTTCTTCATGTCGAGCTGCATCAGGTTGAGGTCGAGAACAGCGACGATGCTGAGGAAAATCCTCAGCGTGACGTAGCTGCTCACCGGCGAGTACGTCTCGTCGTAGTCGGCGCCGTACACCTGCGTGAAGCCCTTCACGACCAGTCTTGCCTTCTCGCGCTCGACGGTGTCGTCGATGCGGTACTTGGTCGTCAGCACCCACCGGTTCTTCATGATGTTCACTCCGCGTGGGCGTTCGACTAGCTCCCAAGTGACCATGCGATGAGACTGCGGATCTCTTCTTCCATGGCGGCCTTCACCGCCGGACCCTTCCAGCTCGCTAGTGCCTCCTTCACCGTCATCGTGGCGATGTCCCAGCGGTGTTCGGGGTCGGCATGCACGTCGGGGTCGAGCTCCGGCAGCTCGTCATCCTCCTCGGCGTCGTCGTACAAGAGGTCGTCGTCGACCTCGTCGTACACCGTGGTGAAGGCAGCTGGTGGCAGGCAGGCGTGGAAGCTCAGCCGCTCCGGCGGCCGTCGAGCTCGACCTGTGCGTTGCAGCTCAGGCTTCTCGACCGGAACTTCCACCACATCACTGTCGGTGGACTCCTCTCCCGCCGATTGCTCCCCTTCCTCGTAGACGCCCTCGCCGTCGACCAGCTGCTTCGACCCGTCGACCGGTTGCTTGTCTGCTGCTGACTTCGACAACTCCCCTGTCGACCGCCCCGGTTGCTGCTCCCCTGTCGGTTGCACCGCTGTTGTTGCCTCCTGTTCGACCGGCTCCCCTGTCGACAACGGCTTCCCATCCTAGTCGACGAGCTTGGCGCCTTGTCGACCGCCGGCGATGCCACGGGCTGGCGTCACAGGCGACGCCTCAAGGCTCCCCTCATCGTCGGTGGGCGACACAGGCCGATCTGCGACGGGGAACGGAGGAGCAAGAGCAGGGGGAGGGGGAAGAACCTCCACAAAATCCTCATCAGCAGGCTCGTCGACGTCGGCGAGCAACGGAATCGTCGCCGTCGAGGTGTCCGTCGGATGGTGTGCCTGCGTCCGCGCCGACGCCGGCCCATACTTCGCCTTCCACACCTCAAGCGACAGCGTCTCATAGAAGATCACCTCGACCGACGTGACCACCTTGTTGTCGGTCAGGTCGAGCACCTCCCAGCCTTTGCTCTCCGGTGACACATCCAGGTGAAGCCCCCAGCTAGCCTTCAGCACCAGCTTCCCACCGTGCTGCTGCTTAGGAACCATGAACTGCACCATGCAGCCCCACACCCGCGCAAGCGTAAGGTCGGGCTTCGTCCCAGTCAGCAGCTGGTACGGAGTCGTCCCCGGCGGCGTCATCGACCGCTCCAAGCAATTGCGCACCCAGACCGCCTGTCGAAGAGCAAGGTGCCACCAGTGATGCTGCACGCCCATGTGCAGCAGCATCGTCCGCACGGACTCGACGACCGTGCGCATCTCCCACTCAGCCATGCCATTCTGCTGCGGAGTGTAGGGGCACGTCAGGTCGTGGACGATGCCCTTCCCGTCGACGAAGTCGGTGAACGCCTTTTCGAGGAACTCCCCTCCTTGATCGGAGCGAAGCGACAGCACTGACTTCTTCGTCTGTCGCTCCACAAGCACCAGCCACTTCTCGAACTCCCGTAGCACGTCACTTTTCTTAGCAACCGGCATTGCCCATACAAATTGAGTATGGCGATCCTTCAGCAGCAGGAAGTACAAGCTGCCATCTTTGGCAGCCACCCGAAATGGCCCGCACAAGTCAATGTGCACGACAGCCAGCGCCTCCGCTGCGTCCGAGCCCTTGGCGGGGAAGGTGTGTCGCGCCAGCTTTCCTCCGACGCACGAGACACACGGCGGGTCTGCTCCGGTCGACGACGTGATGTCGAGCCCAGTAGCAACATCATGCTTCACCGAGCTCTTGATTGTGTCGACGCTAACGTGTGCGAGCCGCGCATGCATCCTATCGGGGGTCGTCTTCGTCGTCGAGACGATCGTCCGCAGAGCCACCACCTCGGTCGACGGCGACTGCGTCGAGCAGGGGCGAAGGTCGGTGCAGAGTACCCGTCCGGTGTAGCGTGCCCGACCGAGCACCTCCCCGCTCGCGGCGACGAGCAGCATCTCGTCGCCATTGCCCTGCAGCAGCACTCCGCTCTCCTTCAGCCTGTACGCCCGGAACATAGAGTACGTCGGGGATGAGGACCCGCTTCCCAGCCTCCCCTTGCAGAGCGACGGTTCCGCGACCCTCGACAGACTGCAATGCCCCGTTGAACCCACGCACGTGCTTCACCCGGTTGCTCGGCCCCATGTCGACGAAGACCGACTTCGTCCCCATCAGGTGGTGGGAGCACCCGCTGTCGAGCAGCACCGCCATCGGGTTGGCCTCCACAGCTGCCGCCACCGCTTGGAAGTCCTCGCCAGCCTCCGGCGCTAGTGAGACCGTCGGCTCCACGATGCCGACCATCGAGCACGACGCCTCCCCGTCGCCTCGGCTCTTGCCGCTGGAGCTGTCGACGTCTTTCGTCGACGGCGTCTTCTTTGACGCTTGCTTCTCCTTGCACGGCTTCTCATCTCGACGGGGGCGACGACTGGCCGATCGACCACGGCCTCCCTTGTTGTCGTCCTCGTCGCTGTCATCGTGGTCGGGGCACTCGAAGGAGAGATGGTCGGGGTCGCCGCAGATCCAGCACTCCCGCCGTCGACCACCACCTCGTCGACCTTTGTCCCGCGTCGACCGCTTCTCGTCGACGTCCTTCGTCGACCGCCCACCTCCGCTACCACCTCCGCCCGACTTCCCGCGCTGCCCTTGCTGCTGATTCAGCTTCGTCGATGCAGCATAGTTTGCCTGCGGAAGGAGCTCTGTGGGCTGTTCGGCCTCCTGCGTTGCCTCATCTTGAAGAATGTAGCTGGTGATGGAGTCCTCGTCGAGGGACTCACGCGTGCCGGGCACCATCATCATTCTCTTCATGAGATTGTGGCTGCGCGGCAAGCCCTTGACGATGTGGGTGATGTAGGACGCCATCGAGTATTCGGCGCCCGCCATCCGCATCTCAGCCAGGATCCGTCGAGCACGGCTGGAGTAATCCGTCGCCGACTCCTGCTCGCCCATCCGAATGTGAGTCATCTTCTCCTCCAGCTGCCCGATGTACAGGTCGTCCCTGACCTGGTACGTCGACATGATGAAGCGCCATGCCTGGTGACCAGCATCCAGTCGCTCTCGACAGCTCCTGAGCGCTAGCTGCACCACCGGCGAGAAGCACCTCGAGATGACCATGAAGGTGAGCAGGTGAGCAGAACGAAACTCCCCGCGCAGCTCGACATCCTCCTTGGGCGGAATCGGCACGGTGCCGTCGGCGAAGCCCTTCAGCCTGGCGACCTCCAGCTGAGGCTCTATCGACTTCCTCCAGGTGATTAGGTCCCGTCGACCTTGCAGCGGTGCGACGGTGATCCAGTCCGGCGAGAATTTAAAGTAGCTATACGCCGGTGCAATCCCGCCTGCAGTCACATGCGTCGTCGCCGAGAGCCCTCCATCGCTTCGTAGAGGAGAGCGACGTCGAACATCGACGCCGGCACGCGAGCTGCCTGCCGCCGCCGTCGACCGCTGCACTCGTGCCTGGATTCAGTCGACAACACCGTCGACCTTGATCACCCCTCTCTGCCTCGTGCCTTCGCTGCCGCTGACTCGTGCACCACCGTCGACCTCGTCGTCGACGCCACCTTCGTTGCGCACCGGTCGAGGAGAAGCAGGACGGGAAGGGTGTTCCGTCGCCCACTGCGACCGGATGCCCAGCTCGGCGATCACCAAGGGGATAGTCCCGTACTCGCCATCCGCGTGGCGTCTCCTCGCATCAGCCAAACGTGCCTCCAAGGTGTCAACTACGCCCGCATCAACTACGGGGTCGACCATGGCGACTATCGCTGCTGCAGGCCTACGAACGACTTAGTGGGTGCAAAAGTTGGCTCATATCTGAACGTATTTGCAGGGCCGTCCACGCTCACCGCACCATGCGGAGAGTCACTCTACAACGGTAGTGAGCTAGACTACGGGGGTTGGCACGAACTACTAGGAGTGATCGTAGCTTTGCTTGGTTCCTTAGAGCTTGCACATTCACGAGAGAGATAGGCAAGAGTTTCCACTAGCAGAGTTGGAATTAGAGAATTGATTGAACAGGCAATGACAGATTGACTACATCAGGCACCTAGCAACTCTGCAGCTAGCCAGGTCGACCGCCAGCACAACTCGGTCGACCGCCTGCCAGCATTGCGTAGAGGAGCCGCGCCAGCACTGCAGAAGGGCGACCTGCCAACAGAGCAGGTCGACGGCGTGCCAACGCTGCAGCAGAGCGGCTGTCCAGCGTTGCCCCGTAGAACACAACAGTGCGCACGCTCGCAGGTGCGCGCAGACGATTGGCCCGACTTGATTCGTTGGGCATCCGTCGGCTGATGTCTACGCCCGACGAGCCACATCGACTTCGGGATACCAGCCCGCAGTCGCCTGTGCCATCGCAACCTCAACGACGTTCGCGTGCCTCCGCAGAACTCGTCGAGCAGGTTACCCGGTCGACCACCAGGTCCATCTGGTCGACCACAACTCCCGTCGAGCTACCCCCTGGTCGATGGGCCCCTTCCGACTGCTCCGTCGACCTCCTGGTCGAGCGGCAGGTCGACGGGATGCTCCGGAGACCTTCCGGTCAAACAGCAGGTCAACGGGATGCTCCGGAGGCCTCCCCATCGAGCAGCAGGTCGACGGGATGCTCCGGAGGCCTCCTCGTCGAGCAGCAGGTTGACGGGATGCTCCGGAGGCCTCCCCGTCGAGCAGCAGGTCGACGGGATGCTCCGGAGGCCTCCCCGTCGAGCAGCAGGTTGACGAGATGCTCCGGAGACCTCCCCATCGAACTGTAGGTCGACGGACTGCTTCGTCGACCTCCCGGACGGCCCACTTGTCGCCCAGGCCAGTTAGTTGCAGCTGTCGAGCTCCCTGGTCGACAGCAACACCATAGCGGTTCCTTGCAGCTCGACGAAGCCTGTCGAGCAGCTCTCCCACTGTGAATGGTCGGCTGCTACTCCCATACATCCGACCAAGCCGTTGGCATTGCCCAAGCGAGGGCGGGGCCAACACTCCATTCCTGTTAACACACTTATTGGCTGCAATAGAAAACGGAGTGGCCATATCACACTTAAGAAGAATTGGGACATAGGCGACGAGGGAAACCGAGGTCGGTAACCTCGGAAACGACTCGTATGACGCTGCGTTCCTAGAGTTGTTGCAAGCTGGCCAGTAGTTTCGATAGTGGTTCTCCTACCAGGGAAGACGATTTCCGGGACAGCTGTAAGCGACCCACGATTAAACTGCTTTCAACGTACTGCCCCGACATTTACGGAGGAGTTGGTACAGGCCGACGGGTTACACTGGAAGAAACTGCCCGACGGCTAAGCGGTGGTTGAAGAATGGTGTTTAGGGTAGGTTAAAAGCCGTTGTGAACGATCTGTGACCTTCCGTCGCCCGAACCTCACCATCCCCACCAAGTTTTAGTTCTGTCTCAAGCAGTCAACTTACTTGGCCGTGAACACTGGCCAACCCTGCGCTGGTTAAAAGCACTTGGATTGGTGCCCGTTCGACAGCTGTACAGGGAAAACCAAAAAAAAGTGGAGCTTGCAGCATTGTACTACTCCGACAAAAAACGGGCTGGGTGAAACAGCACGCGAAAAAGTCGGGGAGCTGCGAAGAAGAAGTGGTGCAGTTTGCTAGGTTCTCTTGACCCGGGCGTCTACACGAGTCGACGGCGCAACGGCAAAGCTGGGACCCGGAAGCTGAGGAGTTTAGTGTCGTGACTGTTGCGGTGGGCTGCAAAACGGTTGGGCGATAGTTCCTTTTAAATAAAGGTCCCCGACTCCGATAGTTCTTGCTTCTTCACCGTACCCGGGGTCGCTCGGGCATCACTGATTATACCCCATCCGACAAAAGTGGACGCTGGGTGAACGGCGGGTAAACGTAGAGGGGGGGAAACCCCTTTGGGTGTTACCCACACCTGGCTTGTGCCCCACGTGTCAGGTGAAAAGAGCTCGTGAAGAGCTCGTGAAAGGCGGGTCAATTGCAGCCGATTCCACCACCCGAGCGCGCCTGGCAGCAGGTTACCATAGATTTCGTCACAGGGTTACCTTCGAACCCTAAGGGTAACGACGCGGTTATGGTCGTCGTTGACAGGTTGACGAAGATGGCACACTTCACTCATCCGAGGAAACCGCTCGCATGTTCATCGCAGCCGTTGTTCGCCTGCACGAGATACCAACGGCAATTATCAGCGACAGAGATACGAAGTTCACTAGCAATTTCTGGAAGAACCTCTGGCAGCAGTTCAGGACCAGGCTACAATTCAGCTCCTCGTACCACCCCGAGACCGACGGTCAAACGGAGCGGACGAATCAGACGATGGAGCAGCTGATTCGTGCCACATGCGACGATCCGACAATTTGGGAGCAGCAGCTGCCGTTGGTCGAGTTCACGTACAACAACGCCACGTCAGCGACGACGCAGCAGTCCCCGTTTTACCTAAACTACGGGCAAAATCCAACAGTGCCCATGACGCCGAGTCCGGACAACCCCACGCCACGTGCACAGCAATTCCCTGAGATTTTGCAGGCTGCCCGATCCAGTGCCGCAGAAGGAATTAGAAAAAGCAAATGTCATCGCTAAGCGCAGCTCTGACTGCCACCGCCGCCCAGTCACATACAAGTCGGGGGATCACGTACTGCTTGACACGCAAAATCTGCGACAGCCCGACGTACCGAAACTACGACCTCGCTACTGTGGCCTATTCCAAATCAGCCACATGATTACGCTAGTAACCGCCCATCTACTGTTACCGACCGACTGGTACATCAGCCCATCCTTCCACATTAGCATGCTTCGCCCCTACATCCCAACCACAAGCCAACTCCCTTGTCACCGCCCGCCATCCATGACTCGCCCTGCATCTGAGCCGACGATCGAGCCCGAAAAGATTCTGGGCCATCGGATTCAACACCCTACAGGAATCAAGAGGATCGAGTTCCTCGTTCGCTGGAAGGATCGCACACCAATTGAGGATAGCTGGGTGCCCCTGGCCAACATAAAAAACCACCCTGCCCTGCACGTGTACCTGAGGAGCCGGGGTTTCCGTGATATACATGCACTTGCGTAGCAGAGGCGGTATAAGGATTTTTCTCGATATTCCTTAACGCATCCTGTAACATCGCGTACAACAGCAGCCGTTGTTCACCCGTTACAGCTAACGGGGTTTCGCCAACTTCGTGCGCACTATTTCACCAAACCTCGCACTACTGGCCCGGCCGTGTCGGCCTACGCTTTGGGACTAGCCCGAACCTTGCTGTCAGCGTAGCATTAGCTAGCTCGCACGCACCGCGTTACCGTTTTGCATGTTTCGCGTATAAATGTTCGCTCATGCCTTCGCTCACAATTTGTACTCGTTTGACACTTATGGCGTCTCCCACTTCGGGTCAAGAATCTGTTGAGGTCATCCAAGTTTCTTGGACGACCAATGGTATTTGAGAAGTGTAACTGAAATGCACCCTATTGGTCGTCCAAGAATTTTGGATGACATGTACAGTACTCTTGACCGGACCTGGTGTGAAACAAGTGAACAGGAATGAATGAACTAGCAGTGAAATGAGTACAAGTAGGAAACCCTAGAATTGGTACCCCCTATAGGCTAACCCACTGTAGCCTACACAAGCATAACATATATAATGTTTGACACACCCCCATAGGCAAAGTGGGGGAGAACAAGGGGTCACAAGACCAGTCAAGCAAAGCAAAGCAAGCTCAGGGTGGATCACAAAGTCACCACACAGTCCGAGCACAAGAGCAGGGCCAGAGGCCAGTTCACATGCAGGAGTGCAGACACATATATATAAAACTAGACAAGCAAGAGCAGGTATATATATATGTCATAGTACAAGTGAAGTCAAGAGGAGAGCAAGTGAGGCAAGACAGGCACAAGACCCAGCTGGGTGCAAAAGCGCTGATGGTCACAAGGCGCGAGTGCCTTGGTGAACACATCAGCAGTGTTGGCCTCAGAGGCCACGTAAGCAAGGCGCAACTGACCACGCTGCTGCAGCTCACGAGCAAGGAAGTAGCGGAGAGCAATGTGCTTCGTTCTGTGCTCCAAGCGCTGCTCTCGACACAAGGCCAGCATGGCCTTGTTGTCTACGTACAGCACTGGAGGAGAACGAGGCGGCTCTCCAAGGTCAGTCAGCAGGTAGGTGAGCCAGCGAAGCTCCTGTGCAGCCATGGCCCCGGCGTAGATCTCAGCCTCACAACTGGAGCCGAGAACCGAAGACGAGCGAGTAGACCGCCACGAGACAGAGCCGGAACCAAGGCTGAAGGTGTAACCCTGTGACGACCGCTGCGTAGCCTGGTCGTCAGCCCAAGAAGCGTCCGCGTGGCCGGTAAGGACCACTGGACTCCGCCCTCCAAGCACTAGCCCCATGCCCGACGTACTGCACAGGTAGCGCAATACCCTCTTCGCTGCAGCCATGTGCTCTGGTCTGTGTCTCCCAGGAGCAACATAGCGTGCAAGAATGCTCAGAGGGTATGCAAGGTCAGGTCGTGTGCAGGTCATCAGGTACATGAGGCAGCCAACAAGCTCTGCATACGGACCACTCGACTCTACGGACTCATCCAAAGGCAGAGCTGAGAGTGAGTGGCGAGTAGGCAGAGGAGTGGCCTGAGGCGAGGAGTACGTGAAGCCGAAGCGCTGAAGGACATGCTGCACCATGTGTGACTGAGTCAAGGTAATGGTGCGGCGTGCTCTGTCCCGAGTGATCTGCAAGCCAAGGTAGCTGCGCAGTTCACCCAGGTCTGTGCACGTGTGTCTCTTCAGCAGCTCAGACTTCACGTAGGCGAGTCCAGCAGTGTCCGCTGTGGCAAAGACCAAGTCGTCGACGTACACGAGGATGTAGAACGGCGGCAGGGAAGTGTCGGTGCGAAGAAACAGCGACGGGTCGGCAGTAGAAGGAGCAAACCCAAGAGCCGCAAGTGTAGTCCTCAGTGTGTCGTGCCACTCACGCGGTGCCTGGCGGAGACCGTAGACTGGCCGTCGGAGGCTCCACTGGGTGCCAGGAGGGAAAGTCCCAGTGAAGCCAGGTGGACGGCGAAGCCAGATCTCCTCGTGCAGGCTACCCTGCAAGAACGCAGTGCTGAAGTCGAGAGAGTGAAGCTTGTAGTCGCGCTGAGCGGCTATGTGCAGCAGCACCCGAAGAGTAGTCATCTTCGGGGTGGGAGAGAAGGTCTGAAAGTAGTCAACTCCCTGCCGCTGACTGAAGCCACGAGCAACGTACCGTGCCTTGAAGACAGGTGGAGAGCCCGGCGGCCGCTTCACCCTGAAGATCCACATGCCACTGACGATGTTCGCCCCAGGAGGGAGAACCGCGTCAACGTAGGTGCCTGTGGACTTCCAGGAAGCCATCTCTGCATCCATAGCTGCCTGCCACTGAGAGGAGTAGGGACCCTCTACGGCCTCCGCGTAAGAACGCGGAGTCGGGATGTCTAGTGCATCCGGGTCTCCCTCAGGGGCAAGCAGTACAGACGCGAGATGAGGTGAAGCAGCTGCTAGACACTGTAACTCCTCCTGCCTGTCCTCTAGGACGTCCGTGCCAAGAGCACATTCACCCCCGACGGACGGAGGACAGACAGACGCAGACTCAGCAACAAGACTAGCAGCGTAGTCGAGACGACAGCGAGCAGCAAAGTCGACGAGCTCAGCGACTAGAGCAGACGCAGCAGTGGACTCAAAAGAGGGGTCAGTGACGACAGTAGCAAGCAGACGCGTGACAGTAGGACTGGCAGCACGAAGAGAGTCCGACTCAGGGTCGGCAAGCGCAGGAAGAGAGGACTCAGGAGGAGAAGGCAAAGGGGCACGCAGAGGAGCAGTGGGCGGACGCAAAGACATCCGGTGCGTGCCTGGGACAGGAGGAGGACGCTGACGCGAACTGCGACCACTAGCGCGAGCAGCACGAATAGGCGACGCGGGACGAGACGCAGGCTCACGACGCTCAGCAAGACCTCCAGTAGGACCAGTGTAAGGAGAGGGAGCAGGCAGTGGAGAGGAAGGCTCCAGCAGGGACTGGGACTGGACAGGCGGTGGACCCTCTACTGGAGGAGAAAGACCAAGAACCTGCTGCAGGAGCGGAACGAAGTACGGCCGAGGCCGCGCGGCAGCTGTAGACTCAGCAGGGACAGCACCAGCACCCTCAGCGACAGCACCAGCGCCACCCACACCTCCAGCGGCAGGACCAACAGCAGTAGTCTCAGCACCAACGCCCTCAGCAGCTCCAGCTCCAGGAGGACCCGCAGGTCCAGCAGCTCCGGGACCGGCAGCACCCGCACCCTCGACGGTCGAAGAAGCTCCAGCTCCAGCTCCAGCAGCACCTCTAGACTCAGCAGCACGCCTCCAGCGGCGAGCGAACCACTCGCGCAGCTCCTGTGGAGAGAGGGGCTCCCGGCGAGACGCAGCAGCAGGAGAAACCCCAGGCTCAGCAGCTCCAGACGCAGCACCCCCAGGCTCAGCAGCTCCCAGCTCAGCACCCCCAGGCTCAGCAGCTCCCGACCCAGCACCCCCAGACCCAGCACCTCCAGGCACAGCACCCCCCGGCTCAGCACCCCCAGGCTCCGCACCCTCCGCAGTAGCACCCTCAGGCCCAGCACCCCCAGCAGTAGCACCCCCAGGCTCAGCACCCCCGCGCACAGCACCCCCAGAGTCAGCACCCCCAGGCTCAGCACCCGCAGCAGCACCAGAGTCACCAGTAACCTCGACCGGGTTAACGGCGTCTACCTGGGACACACCTGAGGGGGCAGGAACCTGAGGGGGGAGGGGGTCTACCGGGGGGGGAACTGGCACAAGGAAGTCCGGGGGAGGGGGGGGGGAAGGAGTGCGGTAGGGGAAGAGACGGTAGAAGGGGACTGACTCGTCGAACGTGACGTCCTGGGAGGACAGAACACGACGAGAGGAGGGGTGGTAAAACTGCCACCCTGGGGCGTCAGAGGGGAAGCCAAGGAAGACACAGGGAGCAGCACGAGGGGACAGCTTGTCCGCAGACAAGTCGCGGACAAACGCCCGAGATCCCCAGACACGGAACACTGACGCATCGCCAACCTTCCCCGTCCACAGCAAGGCTGGGGACATCGCAGGCCGAGAGACCCGGGGGTGAAGGTTGAGCTGATGCGCCGCGTACCTCACCGCAAACGGCCACAGAAAATGGGGGGCAGCCGCATGCATCATGGACGTACGAGCGACATCCATGACCATGCCAATGCGGCGCTCAGCAATCCCATTTTGCTGTGGTGAGTCCGGAAGCGTGAAGGTCTGGCGAATCCCCCGTGCACGACAGTAGTCCCGCAGAAGGCGAGAAGAGAACTCTCCGCCTCTGTCCGAGTGTAGACGCAGAACAGGAAAGTCCGAGCCGAAGCTCTTCCTGAGCTGGAGACGAGCCTCGCGGATCCAGTCGATCAGCACCTCAGTGACCGCACCCTTGCTGCGCAAGGGGAGGACTGTGGTGTAACGCGAGTAGTCGTCAACCACCAACAGGAAGTAGCGCTCGTGATCCTGCCCACGGACGGGGGCTGGGCCCCACACATCCATGTGAAGCGTCTGCAGGGGAGCCTCTGTCGGGGGGAAGTGGGAGGAGTGAGGAGTAGCCCGGAGGCGACCCTCGACACAGGGGACACAGGAAGGTCCTGGCCCGGAGGGGAGAGGAGGGAGAGACTGGGGAAGACCAGAGACAAGGACACGGGAAGCCATGCTCCGAAGACGGGGCAAGGAGGGGTGGCCAAGACGGTGGTGCCACAGGAGAGTCTCGTGAGACAGGAGGCGACAAGAACAGGGGGCAGACTCAGGACCTGACCGGGACGCAGCAGCAAGCACCTGACCCGACGCAGCCACCTGACCAGACGCAGGGACAGGAGGAGACTCAACGGTCAGGGTGTAGAGACTCGACCCCGGCCGACGCGAAAACGTGGCCAGGTGTCGGCCTGTGCGTGCCTCCGTGCAGTGGGTCACCCGCTGACTCGCAAGAGTGAACTGGTGAACCCCCACATCCTGCAGGTCCGCTCCACTCACCAAGTTCGTAGAGAACGAGGGAAGGTACAGACCAGACAGGGTGCCCAAAGGGGCAGCCGGACACGGGAGGACAGTGGAGAAGTGAGACAGGACAGGACCCCCAGAGGGGTCAGCAAGGGAGACCGCAACCGGCCGGCCGAGCGGCGTAAGGGTAGTGCGGTCTCGAAAGAAGGAGCGAGAAGCCCCGGAGTCAAGTGTGAAAGTGAGGGAGGACGAGGACGACGCAGTACCTGAGACCGCAGTCTCACCAGTACCTGAGAGCACAGACGCACTGGCACCTAGAGCAGCAGCCTCACAAGCACCTAGCGCAGCAGTACCAATGCCCGGGTCGGGCTGGAAACACCGGTAACCCTCATTCTCCTCACTATAATCCACAGCATACATAGCAGCAAGGATAGCATCAAAATCAAGATCAAAGATCGCTACACCAGCCCTTAGAAGCTCATCCCAGCGAGGGATCTCACTAGCCCCAGGGAACTGCTGACGCCAAGCGTCCGTCAGGCGGCCAAAGCAGCGCTGGGTGGCGTGGGCACCCCCACACTGCTCACCCGCGCGGTCGCCGGAACGAAGAACGTAGGTGCAGGGACCAGTACCCCCACCCCTCTGACGCCCAGCGTACCACTCACGAAGCTGCTGAGGCGGAGGGATGTCCCGCGAGCGCTGCTGCTGCTGCCGCTGCGAGCGCTGGCCACCACCACCGCCGCTACGCTGCTGGGTACCACCCCGACCAGCTCCACCTCCTCCACCACCACCGCCTCCTCCGCTGCCGCCTCCACCGCCTCCACCTCCGCCGCCTCCACCTCCGCCGCTGCCTCCACCACCACCGCTGGCACCACCACCACCGTCTCCGCCGCTGCTGCCACCACCACCACCACCCCCGCCACTAGTCCCGCCGCCACCCCCACTCCCTCCGCCGCCACCGCCGCCACCGCCACCGCCCCCTCCAGCTCCACCCGCGCCCTTGCCCCCCTTGCCCTTGCTGGAGCGACGTCTCCCACTAGGGGTAGACGCCGCGCCGACCGACTCAAGACCAAGCAGGTCGGCAGCAGCAGCAGAGGCAACAGAGGGCAGCAAGGGGGAAGGAGAGCACCCCTCAAAGATGGGGGTGCGAGGGTCACCACGAGAAGCACCTACAGCGACTATGCTCTTCTCCGCTGTGAGGAGGGCCTTCTCGAGGAGGTCGACGGTGAGGGTGGTGGGACAGACTGCGAGAAAGTGGTCCCTGGCGACGCGAAGGGAGTCAGGGAGGCGCGCGACTACGTAGTAGAGAGCGATGTACATGGGGGGTGGGTTCTTAGCGCAGAACTCAGCAGGAAGGGCGGCGCGGTAGCGAGTGTCACTAGTGCGGAGGTGCGTAATGAGGTCAGCAACAGTGGGAAAGGCAGAGAGGTCAGGAAAGAGGTAGGGAAGCATGAGACGGCTCAGTGCAGCTGTGGCAGGGGAGGAGTAGCGCGCAACTACAGCGTCGTACAAGGTCTGAGCACTCTTGTACTGACTAAAGTGCGCACGCTCAGAGGTAGGGAGGTGGCGACGCACAGCAAGACGTGCAGCAGCATCGCGGGTGGCCCACTGAGAGCGGACAGTGGGATCAGCATCAGCAGCAGGAGCAGGAGAGGCGCCAGAGGTGAGGTCAAAGAGAGAAAGGTCGTCAGCCCTGTCGCACTGTAAGAACAGCTGCAGGTCGTCTAACCAGACCTCAAAATCAATGGCGCGACCCTCAGCGTCAAAAGTTAGGACACTAGGGGTAGCCATGGCGACGACAGCGAAGCAGTGCAAGCAGTAGGGAAAGAGCTCGCAGTGTCAGTGGGACTGTGCTCACCAGGCAGGGCAGGTCGTGCAGCTTTGCAGAAAGGCGGCTCAGCGACCGGGCGGCTCGGGTGCACAGCGGCTCGGCTCCCGGGCGGCTCGGCGGCTGGGCGGCTCGGGCGCAGGGCGGCTCGGCTCCCGGGCGGCTCGGCGGCAGGGCGGCTCGGGTGCAGGGCGGCTTGGCTCCCGGGCGGCTCGGCGGCAGGGCGGCTCGGGTCCCGGCCGGCTCGGCGTTGGGCGGCTCGGCTCCCGGGCGGTTCGGCTGCTGGGGCAGCTCTGCTGCTGGGGCGGCTCGGCCGGGAGATGCAGGGGCTGGGCCGTCAGGTGCAGCGGCGGGTCGACCGGTGCAGCGGCGGGCCGGCAGGTGCAGCGGCGGGGCCGTAGGGTGCAGCGGCGGGCCGACCAGGTGAGGCGGCGGGCCGTAGGGTGCAGCGGCGGGCCGGCAGGTGCAGCGGCGGGGCCGTCAGGTGAAGCGGCGGGCCGCTGGGTGCAGCGGCGGGCCGGCAGGTGCAGCGGCGGGCCGGCAGGTGCAGCGGCGGGGCCGTCAGGTGAGGCGGCGGGCCGTAGGGTGCAGCGGCGGGCCGTAGGGTGCAGCGGCGGGCCGGCAGGGCCGCGTCAGTGGAGGCGGCGGGGCCGCGTCAAGCAGGCGGCGTGGCCGCGTCAGAGCCGGCGGCGGGGCCGCGTCAGTGGAGGCGGCGGGGCCGCGTCAAGCAGGCGGCGGGGCCGCGACGAAGCGGGCGGCAGGGCCGCGTCAGAGCCGGCGGCGGGGCCGCGTCAGTGGAGGCGGCGGGGCCGCGTCAAGCAGGCGGCGGGGCCGCGATCAGGAGAGGTGGCGGGGCCGCGTCTGAGGGACAGCGGGGCCGCGAGGGAAATGGCGACCCGAGGGGTCGCTAAAAAAAGGCGCGCCTCGGGGCGCGCTTCGGTGGGCCCTAAAAAAACGGTCCTAAGGAAGGACCCGCTCTATACCATGTGAAACAAGTGAACAGGAATGAATGAACTAGCAGTGAAATGAGTACAAGTAGGAAACCCTAGAATTGGTACCCCCTATAGGCTAACCCACTGTAGCCTACACAAGCATAACATATATAATGTTTGACACCTGGGACACGCCCTTGGTGCAATCCTCGCTACCTCGATTCATTGCACACGTAACATCCTTCCTGAAAATTTCCTGAGATCAGTCCAACATTTAATGTTCGTGTATAGTACAAACCAGTTGCCAACAACTTGGAGCATATTGGTTGTTAATAAAATCGATGTCGGAGTGTAAGTTCTAAGGTTCGATTCCCTGGGCTGGCCTTCAATTCATAAGAATCGTAATTGTGCGTAGAAGATATGGTGTAAGTGAAAATATGAGTTTTTTCTTTAAGAACCCTTAAAAATCAGATTCTATTTTTTAGGAACACTGAAAATCAGCCTTTTTTTCACAGGGCCCCTGATGCATCAACGTCTCCAAAGTGAATCAGAGGGCCTGGTTATTGCCTCTATGTTGTAACCCAGTATAGCCTACAGTAACAAAAGTCATTATTTGACAGTAAGCCCCATCAGCAACTTCTCCTCGCATGCTTATCGCTGCTGCCATCAATTTCTCCGGTATTGCTATTGTTGCCACCCTCTCGCTCCTCATATTTGGAGTGTGAAACGAATAGTTTTTACGTCAGTATTGACTGTTGTGATTGAATTATATCCAATCCAAGTCAGAAATAGCATACCCTGTATCTGAGAAAGTTAGAACGAGGAATGGATGACTATGAAATGAAGTGGGTACAAATATGAAACCCTAATTGGGTTGTACCCCCTATGGGATACCCCACTATAGCCTACAGAAATGAGTAAGCTACAATGTTCTGACAGTATCTTCTTTACATACGTGTGCTGCGGATATAATAGAAAGTGGTTGGGTTTGTGGTCTGGATTTAGCGTAAGTCGCTTGTGCACGTTTTAGCGTAAACTTATGCATGACTGTAAACTGCGTGGAGTCTGGGTTTGGGTTTTTCAGCAAGTTTTAGGTCGTTGTTGGTTACACATTTTGAAAGGCTTTTTATGGCTTGTACCACATTCTTTGTGGTGGAGAACCTTACAAATTTGGTGGGTTGTGTGTTGGGCTGAAAAATAGCCCTTAGGTTGTGTATTGGGCTGAACTCTGGGTAGGAACAATGTAATAGCGGAAGCTTTTAGTGAAGTGTTTGAACCACCTTGCGCTAGTATGTGAGGGCAAAGTAGATTGATTAAAGCAAAGAGATACAAGATTATATAAGAGTACAAGGAATATGAAAGGATACAGTCGTAACTGTTTTACTATTGCTGTTGCGGTTCGATACAGTGACGACTTGTGCAACTGCTCTGTAACGAGTAAGTTGTGTGTCCTTGCTGTCGCGCTGTACTTGTTAGGTCAAAGGTCGCTGACCTTTGATTTTCGCGTAACCTCCAACAGTCACTTCAACCTCCGAGGGTTGACTCGCCAGTGCTTCGATATGCTTTGTCCTTAGCTGCCAACCCTTGTGACCTGCTTGCTCGACTGCCAGGAGATAGGTCCGATAGGTTCGAAGCGATAGATGTAGCCGGTGCGCGAGCGCCTGTTGTCGGAGTCGCCGCCGTGGCCGGCGTCGACGTAGCCAATTAGCTTGGGCGTCGAGGTTAGTTAGTCCGGTTGTTGGAGTGTTGACGAGGTAGTGAAGGGCGCAGTCGAGCTCCGCCATGTGTTCCGCTTCAGGCTTCTTAAGGTAGGTGGCGAGCTGACTTGCAGAGTACGAGAGATCCGGATGGCAAGTGACAGCTGCGAAGAGAAGGCATCCCGGCTTTCTCTGGTAGTCGCGTATGCCGACGGGCTTTAGCGGGGCGGATCCTTCCTTGTGATTTCCTGACATGTAGCGGTATGGCGTGGAGATGGTAGTCGGTGTGAGTGCGAAGCGTTTAGCAATAGTGTCGGTGTATTTCGCGGCGCTGAGGTAAATCGCGTCCTCTTCTTCCTAAATGTTGAGGCCGAGGTATTGTGTGACGGTGGACAAACCCGTAAGCGTGAGGTCTTGCTGTAGCTCCCCTTCGAACCAGGTGGCGACGCCGTCGGTTGAACCGATGTAAAGCAGATCATCTACGTAGACAATCACCAGGATGTAGTCGTTGCCCTTTGTGAGCCAGTTCATGCCTTGGTCGTGAGGTAGTTGGTGGAATCCGATCCGGATGAGTCTGGCGTGCAAATACTGCTGCCACAGCCTCGGGGCTTGTTTCATGCCGTACAGGGACTTCAGCAGCTAACAGACTTGGTTAGGCTCTCCGTTGGAGCCGTGCGGTAGTTCGACAAAGATTTCTGCATCAATAGGTGCGTAGAGGAATGCGTTGGCGACGTCAATTTGCCACAGCTTTAACTTCTTCATGGCGGCGATCGCGAGAAGAATTCGCAGCGAGGTGTGTCTGCTAACCGGGGCGAACATTTCGGTGAAGTCACGTCTGTGCACTTGGTCGAAGCCGTGTACGACCCAGTGCGCCTTAAATTTGTCGATGGTGCCGTCTGCTTTCGTCTTCACACGGAAAACCCATTTTCCAATGAGAATCGTCTTGTTCCGTGCCACTCCGATGGGAACGACTTTCCAGGTGTTACGTTCCTCCAGTGCTTTCAGCTCCCGGTCCATGGCTTCGCGCCATTTTTCCCTATGCTCCCCCCCCAGAGCCTGCTAAACTGTGGCAGGCTCCTTAGGAACCGCTGTGCCGTGAACCGCGGTGACGAGACCGAGTATCTGGAGTCCACTCTGTGTGTAGCAGGGGAGTGTTGTGTCCTCGGGATAAACTGCTTCGTCTCCCACTTCTGGATCAGGTGCCAAGTTAGGCCCTACGCGTTCTGCTTCGTTGGTGTTGACTCGTTCAGGTGTAACGTAACCGTCGTCGGCGAGATTGTAAAAAACTTCGGCGTTGATGCTTTCGCGAGGGTTGTCGTCGTCCATCGGTACATCCACCCAGCAGTATGGGAGTGGTCCGGCTTCTTCCGAGGCTCCGTCCACATTCTGCTCGTCCCAGTCAGCTTCGTCTGCAGCTGAAGCGAAGGCTCGGTCTCCGCGAAATCCACTGGTGAGGTCCCGTTGTTCTTCCAAGTTGGCTTGGTAGGAGTCGAGGGTGAGTCGTTTGTAGAAGATGACATCACGTGCTGCCACTGTTTCTTTTGTATGGACGTCGAAAATCTTCCATGCGTTGTAATTCCTTTCGATGCCCAGATCTACTCCCCACTGTGCGCGTTGGGAAAATCGGCCGGCTTGTGCAGATGGGGGTCGGTACTGTACCATGCAGCCGAAGACTCATAACATTTTTGTGCTGCCCAATTTTCCTGTCCACAGCAGATGCAGTGATGCGTTGGTCGGGAGGGATGATGACGAGAGCAAGTTGTGCAGCATTACGGCATGGTCCATTGCCCCGGGCCACTGGTGGTTGGGTAGCCGCATGCCACGTAGCAGTTTGCGCATGGTGTTACGGAGGGTCCTGTTCATCCTTTCTGCTACACCCTGCTGTTGATGGGCGTAGGGAAGGGAGATGAGCCGCTTGATTCCCCTTTCTGCCAGGTAGTCCTTGAAGCGTTGTGAGGTGTATTCTCCTCCTCCGTCTGACTGGAAGCTCTTTAGTCTTACCTCAGATTCCCGTTCAGCTGCTGGAAGCTTGGCAACAAAGGCTTCGAAAGCCATGTCGCGGCTCGGAAGGTTCAGATGCCAGACGTATCGTGTGGGGGCGTCGATGAAGGTGATGGTGTAGTTGTAGGCTCCTTGTCCTGGTACGCGATTGTACAGGATGTCGCTATACACCTTGTTGAGCGGTGCGTAAGCTGGTGCGCTCGGGTTGTGGTGAGAGACGAACGGCTGATGCGGTAAGTCGGCTTCAGGACATGTGAAGCACGTTCCGCGGACTCGTTGGAGTTCTCTGCCGCCGTGAAGTAGTAGTGAATCCTTGTCGAGCACGCCTGCTCTTATCGTATTATTTAACATCGTGTTGCTCGAATGTCCCATTCTTGCATGCCAGATGTCTTCGCTGGCGCAGTGTCCGGGTGAGCATCGATACATGTCAAAGTTGAAATAGAAGCCGGCGATGAAGTTGGCGCTTCGGTGAACTTCTCGTGGTGCCGGGTTTAGCTGCTGCGCGGGTGTCGGTGGTGTATCGTCGACGAAGATTGCTGTTGTTGAAGGACCAGCGATTGGTGTCGATGTTGCTGCTGCTGCTACCGTTGCCTCTGCTGCTGCCGTTGTTGTCTCTGCTGCTGTCGCTGTTGTTTCTGCTGCTGCCGATGTTGTCTCTGCTGCTGCCGATGTTGTTTCTGCTGCTGCCGATGTTGTCTCTGCTGCTGCCGAATGTTGAATCGTCGCTAACACTCTTGTTCGTTTTGTCAGAATGTTATATTCTCTAGCCTGTAGTAGGGTGCTCTATAGCGAGTACAACCCTGTTAGGGTTTGCTATATGTATCCCTGCTGCTGCTAGTGAACCTCCTCCTTTGCTCATTTCTCTCTTGCCTAGCTAGGGTTCTCCTAGCTATGGCTCCTCATTCTCGCTACTCTTTTAACACGTTCTGCCTCAGGGATGGTTTTCAAGTACCAGAAGCCTCCAGGACTGAAGTCTGGATCGAGGTCTAGCGGGTGCGTCCAAGTAGTGAAGTTTATGATGGCGTCACTGTCGTCGGTGCCGAGGTCGGGGACGAAGTCGAGGACGAAGACGTTGTTCAATACTGTGGAAACTAGAACGAGAATGATTGCATTGAGCAGCATGAGGAGTACAAGTACCAAACCTTTAAGTGTTGTACCCCATATAAGCTACCCCACTACAGCCTACACAGACTATAGTATATGAGTTTGACACACCCCCATAGGCAAAGTGGGGGAGAGCAAGTGGTCACAAGACCAGTCAAGCAAAGCAAGGCAAAGCAAGCTCAGGGTGGATCACAACGTCACCACACATTCTGAGCACAAGTTCAAGGCCACAAGGCCAGTTCACATGCAAGATCACATATATATAATGCTAAACAAGCAAGAGCAGGTATATATATCTGTAACAGTCGGGCAAGGTGAAGAAGTGAGCAAATGAGGCAAGGTAGGCACAAGACCTAACTGAGTACAGAAGCGCTGATGATCACAAGGCGCGAGTGCCTTGGTGAAGATATCAGCAGTGTTGGCCTGAGAGGCCACATAAGCAAGGCGCAGCTGACCACGCTGCTGCAGCTCACGAGCAAGGAAGTAGCGAAGAGCGATGTGCTTCGTTCTGTGCTCCAGTCTGTGCTCCCGACACAAGGCCAGCATGGCCTTGTTGTCTACGTATAGCACTAAAGAAAAACGAGGTGGCTCTCCGAGGTCAGTCAGTAGGTGTGAGGATCTAGGATCGAGCTCAAAAATGAGAACTGTAATTGAATGATCCACCTGGGTACAACATGAGGCTATATATAGGCTCGACACAAGGCCAGTTACCCAGGTGTTACGCAAATGTTCTGAGGGTCGCGAAGCGTGCCAAACAGAACCTTCCCGAACTCAGTAGAAAGCCATTCGGTGGAAACCGAATAGGCTTGAGTTCGGTACACGTAACCTGGTTCGGTGCTATAACTATAATAAAATATAGGAATGCACCTAACCTAGGAAAGCAAGCATATCTATGCATGATAAATAAAACCCAAGCTAGATATAGCGTAATCAAGTCTAGGCAAGCTAGCAAAGCCAGCATAAGCCGTCGTACTCTCACAGCAGGTAGGTGACCCAGCGAAGCTCCTGTGCAGCCATGGCTCCAGCGTAGATCTTAGCCTCACAACTGGATTCGAGGACAGAAGACGAGCGAATAGACCGCCACGAAACAGAGCCGGAACCAAGGCTAAAGGTGTAACCCTGTGACGACCGCTGCGTAGCTTGGTCGCCAGCCCAAGAAGCGTCTGCGTGACCTGTGAGGACCACTGAAGGCCGCCCTCCAAGCACTAGCCCCATGCCCGACGTACTGCACGAGTAGCGCAGTACCCTCTTCGCAGCATCCATGTGATCTGGTCAGTGTCTCCCAGGAGCAACATAGTGTGCCAAGATGCTAAGAGGGTATGCGAGGTCAGGTCGTGTGCAGGTCATCAGGTACATGAGGCAGCCAACAAGCTCTGGGTACGGGCCACTCGACTCTACAGACTCATCCGAAGGCAGAGCTGAGAGCGAGTGGCGAGTAGACAGAGGAGTGGCCTGAGGCGAGGAGTACGTGAAGCCGAAGCGCTAAAGGACCTGCTGCACCATGTGTGACTGACTCAGGGTAATTGTGCGCTGTGCTCTGTCCCGGGTGATCGGCAAGCCAAGGTAGCTGCGCAGTTCACCCAGGTCTGTGCACGTGTGTCTCTTTTGCAGCTCGGACTTCACGTGGGCGAGTCCAGCAGCGTCAGCAGTGGCAAAGACCAAGTCGTCGACGTACACGAGGATGTAGAACAGCGGCAAAGAGGTGTCGGTGCGCAGAAACAGCGACGGGTCGGCAGTAGAAGGAGCAAACCGAAGAGCCGAAAGTGTAGTCCTCAGTGTGTTGTGCCACTCACGAGGTGCCTGGCGGAGACCGTAGACTGGCCGCCGGAGGCTCCATTGGGTACCAGGAGGAAACGACCCAGAGAAGCCAGGAGGGCGACGCAGCCAGATCTCCTCGTGCAGGCTGCCCTGCAAGAAAGCAGTGCTGAAGTCAAGAGAGTGAAGCTCGTAGTCACGCTGAGCGGCTATGTGCAGCAGCACCCAAAGAGTGGTCATCTTCGGAGTGGGAGAGAATGTTTGAAAGTAGTCAACTCCCTGCCGCTGACTGAAGCCACGAGCCACGGAACGCGCCCGCTCCACCCTGAAAATCCACATGCCACTGACAATGTTCACACTAGGTGGAAGAACCTCGTCAACGTAGGTGCCTGTGGACTTCCAAGAAGCCATCTCTGCGTCCATGGCTGCCTGCCACTGAGAGGATTAGGGACCCTCTATCGTCTCTGCGTAAGAGCGCGGAGTCGGGATGTCAAGTGCATCCGGGTCGCCCTCAGGGGTAAGCAGTACGGACACGAGATGAAGTGAAGCAGCAGCCAAACACTAGAACTCCTCCTGCCTATCCTTAAGGACGTCCGTGCCAAGGGCACACTCACCCCCAACGGACGGAGAATAGACATACTCAGCAACAAGACTAGCAGCGAAGTCTAGACGACAACGAGCAGCAAAGACGACGAGCTCAGTGACCAAGGCAGACACAACAGCGGACTCAAAGGAAGGGTCAGTGACAACAGTAGCAAGGAGACGTGTGACAGTAGGACTGGCAGCTCGAAGGGAGTCCGACTCCGGGTCAGCAAGAACAGGAAGAGAGGACTTAGGAGGCGAAGGCAGAGGGGCATGAAGAGGAGCAGTGGACGGACGGAGAGACATCCGGTGCGTGCCGGGGACAGGGGGAGGATGCTGACGCGAATCACGACCACTAGCGCGAGCAGCACGGACAGGCGACGCCGGACGAGACGCAGGCTCACGACGCTTAGCAAGACCTCCAGTAGGACCAGCATAGGGAGAGGGAGCAGGCAGTGGGGAGGCCAGCTGTAACTGTAACTGCGACGGAACAGGCTGTGGACACTCTAAGTGAGGAGGAGGACCAGTGGAAGGCGGGAGACCAAGAACCTGCTCAAGGAGCGGAACGAAGTACGGCCGAGGCCGCGCAGCGACTCCAGAAATAGCAGGGACAGCACCAGCACCTCCAGAGGCAGCACCAGCGCCAGCAGCACCTCCTGCTCCAGTACCCCCAGCAGCTCTGGCAGCTCCAGGGCCTCCAGCAGCGCCAACAGCACCACCAGCAGGACCACTTCCAGAAACACCAGCAGTACCCTCAGAGCCAACACCGTCAGCAGCTCCAGCTCTAGCCGGACCACAAGAAGACGCAGTAGCCCTAGCTCCAGCCATACCCACAAGCCCAGCAGCTCCAGTACTCCCAGTACGAGCACCTCCGGGACCCGTGGTACCAGCACACTCAGCAGCAGGAGAACCTTCAACGCCAGCAGCACGCCTCCAGCGACGGGCAAACCACTCACGCAGCTCCTGTGGAAAGAGGAGCTCCCGCCGAGACAAGGCACCCAGAGAACCTCCAGGCCCAGCACCACCAGACGCCACACGAGTAGGCCCAGCACCCTCAGGCTCCGCACCCCCAGGCTCAGCACCCTCAGGCGTAGCACCCCCCAGTCGTAGCACCCCCAGGCTCAGCATTCCCAGGCGTAGCACCCCTAGGCTCAGCACCCCCAGTTGTAGTACCCCCAGGCTCAGCACCCCTAGGCGTAGTACCCCCAGGCTCAGCACCCCCAGTCGTAGCACCCCAAGGCTCAGCACCCCCAGGCTCAGCACCCCCAGACTCAGCACCCCCAGCAGCACCAGAGTCAACAGCTACCTCAACAGGCTCGAGTGCGTCTACCTGGGACACACCTGAGGGGGCAGGACCCTGAGGGGGAAGGGGGTCTACCGGGGGGGGACCTGGCACAAGGAAGAGCGGAGGCGGGGGGAGGGACGGAGTGCGGTAGGGGAACAGACGGTAGGAGGGTACCGACTCGTCAAACGTGACGTCCTGGGAGGACAGAACACGGCGCGAGGTGGGGTGGCAGAATTGCCACCCTAGCGCGTCAGGGGGGAAGCCAAGGAAGACGCAGGGAGCAGCACGAGGGGACAACTTGTCCGCAGACAAGTCGCGGACAAACGCCCAAGATCCCCAGACACGGAACGCAGACGCATCGCCAACCTTCCCCGTCCACAGCAGAGCTGGGGAGGTCTCCGGCCTGGAGACCCTGGGCTGAAGGTTGATCTGATGCGCCGCGTACCGAACCGCAAACGGCCACAGAAAATGGGGGGCAGCTGCATGCACCATGGACATACTGGCGACGTCCATGACCATGCCAATGCGGCACTCAGCAATCCCATTTTGCTGTGGAGATTCCGGAAGCGTGAAGGTCTGGTGGATGCCTCGTGCACGACAGTAGACTCGAAGGAGGCCAAAGGAGAACTCTCCGCCTCTGTCGTAGTGCAGACGCAGAACAGGATAGTCCGAGCCAAAGCTCTTCCTGAGCTGGAGACGAGCTGCGCGGATCCAGTCGATCAACACCTCAGTGACATCACCCTTGCTGCGCAAGGGGAAGACTGTGGTGTAATGCGAGTAGTCGTCAACCACCAGCAAGAAGTAGCGCTCGTGACCCTGTCCACGGACGCGAGCTGGGCCCCACACGTCCATGTGAAGAGTCTGCAGCGGAGCCTCTGTCGGAGGAAACTCAGAAGAGTGAGGAGCGGTGCGGTGCCGCCCCTCGACGCAAGGAACGCAGGTAGGGGCAGGCCCCAGAGGAAGGGGAGGGAGGGACCGGGGGAGACCAGAGACAAGGTAACGGGAGGCCATGCCTTGGAGACGAGGCACGGAGGGGTGACCAAGGCGGTGGTGCCATAGGAGAGTCTCGTGGGATAGGAGAGGACACGAGCAGGGAGCACACTCAGGACCAGACCTGGACGTTGCAGCAAACACCTGACCCGACGCAGCTACCTGACCAGACGCAGTGACCGGAGGAGAGTCAATGGTCAGTGTGTATAGGCTCGACCCCGGCCAACGGGTAAACGTGGCCAAGTGTCGGCCCGTCCGAGCACACGTGCAGTGGGTCACTCTCTGGCTCGCAGGAGTAAACTGGTGAACCCCCACATCCTGTAGGTCAGCACCACTCACCAAGTTCGTAGAGAATGAGGGGAGGTAAAGACCACACAGGGTGCCAGAGGGGGCCGCCGGACACGGTAGGACAGTGGAGAAGTGGGCAAGGACAGGACCCCCAAAGGGGTCTGCCTGAGAGACTGCAACTGGCAGACTAAGCGGCGTGACTGTGGTGCGGTCTCGAAAGAAGGAGCGGGAAGCCCCCGAGTCAAGGGTGAAGGTGTGGGAGGCCGGAGCCGACGCGGTACCTGAGAGCGCAGACTCACCAGCACCTGAGGAAGCAGACACACTGGCACCTAGAGCAGCAGCCTCACCAGCACCTAGAGCAGCAGCCTCACCAGTACCTAGAGCAGCAGTCCCAATGCCCGAGTCGGGCGGGAAGCACCGGTAACAGTCACCCTCATCACTAATAGTCACAGCATACATGGCAGCAAGAATAGCATCATAATCAAGATCAAAGATAGAGACCCCAGCCCTAGACAGCTCTCCCCAGCAAGGGATCTCAGTGGCCTCAGGGAACTGGTGACGCCAAGCGTCCGTCACGCGGCCAAAGCAGCGCTGTGTGGGGTGCGCACCCCCACACGGCTCACCCGCGCGGTCGCCGGTGCGTAGGACATAGGTGCACGGACCAGTACCCCCACCCTGCTGACGTGCAATGTACCACTCACGAAGCTGCTGAGGGGGAGGGATCTCACGAGTGCGCTGCTGCTGCTGCTGCTGCTGCTGCTGCTGGCGCTTACCACCACCGGAGCCGACCCTCTGCGCAGCGCCACCCCGACCAGCTCCACCTCCTCCGCCGCTACCTCTTCCACCGCCGCCACCTCCGCCACCTCCGCTCCCACCGCCACCGCCGTCGCAGCCTCCGCCTCCACTGCGGCCAGTGACGCCCCCACGCCCGCCACCACCCCCACCGCCACCCCCACCCCCTCCACCGCCTCCACCGCCGCCTCCACCGCCCCCGCTAGCTCCTCCAGCGCCCTTGCCCCCCTTGCCCTTGCCAGTGCGGCGTCTCCCGCTAGGGGCAGACGCCGCACCGACCGACTCAAGACCAACGAAGTCGGCCACGGTAGCAGAGGCAACAGAGGGCAAGATGGGAGAGGGGGAGCACCCCTCAAAGACAGGGGCACGAGGGTCACCACGAGAGGCTCCTACAGCGACTATGCTCTTCTCTGCCGCTAGGAGGCGCTCCTCGAGGAGGTCAACGGTGAGGGTGGTGGGGAAAACTGAGAGGAAGTGGTCCCTAACCAAGCGAAGGGTGTCAGGGAGCTGGGTGACTATGTAGTAGAGGGTGATGTACATAGGGGGGGGGGTTCTTGGCACTGAACTCAGTAGGAAGGGCAGCGCGGTAACGAGTGTCACTAGTGCGCAGGTTCGTAATGAGGTCAGCGACTGTGGGAAAAGCGGCGAGGTCAGGGAAGAGGTACGGCAGGATGAGGCGGCTAAGTGCAGCAGTGGCAGGGGAAGAGTAGCGTGCAACTATAGCGACGTACAAGGTCTTAGCACTCTTGTACTGACTAAAGTGCGCACGCTCAGTGGTAGGCAAGTGGCGGCGCACAGCAAGACGGGCAGCAGCATCAGCAGTAGGGGCAGGAGAGGCACCAGAAGTGAGATCAAAGAGAGAGAGACCGTCCGCCCTATCGCACTGTAGGAAAAGCTGCAGGTCATGTACCCAGACGTCAAAGTCAATGGCCCGACCCTCAGTGTAAAAAGCGAGGACACTAGGGGTAGCCATTGACAGCGGTAGACTAGCAACGCGAGTAGCAGGCTAAGGGCAGTGCAGTGGTGGAGGCGCTGCTCTTATCGGACAGGCGAGAAGGACCGAGGCTCGCCGGCAGGAAGAGGGCCGCGACGGCAGTGGTGGCTCGGTGACAGCGGCAGCAACGGTGGCAGTGGCTCGGCAGCTTGGCGGCAGCGGCGACTCGGCGGCGGCTCAGCGGCTGCGCGGCTAGGTGGCTAAGCGGCTCAGCGGCTCGGCGGCTCGGTGGCAACGGCGGCTCGGCGGCGTCGGCGGCTCGGCGGCTCGGCGGCTCCGCTGCTCGGTGGTGGCGGCGGGCCGTGAAGGGCGGCAGGGCCGCTGAGGGGTCGGCGACGGGGCCGGGTGGGGCGGCGACGAGGCCGCTGAGGGTGGTGACGGGGCCGTGAAGGGCGGCGCCGGGGTCGCACGGGTGTGACGACGGGGCCGCGAAGGGCGGCGGTGGGGTTGCGGGCGGCTGCGACGGAGCCGCGAAGGGTAGGGCGACGGGGCCAGTAAGGGCGGCACCGGGGCCGGTAAGCGCGGCGCCGGGGCCGCGAGGGTGGGGCGACGGGGCCGGGAGGGCGGCGCAAAGGGGCTGCGAGGGCGGCGCGAAGGGGCCGCGAGGGCGTCGCGAAGGGGGGGGGCGAGAGGGTGGCACGACGGGGCCGCAAGGGCGGCGCAACGGGGCCGCGAGGGCGGCGCGACGGGGCCGCAAGGGCGGCGCGACGGGGCCGCAAGGGCGGCGCGATGGGGCCACTAAGGGCGGTGAGAGAGGAGCGCAACTCGTGCAGGAGCGGAGTGCGCTCTGGGCAGGAAAAAAAAAACAGTGGGCCCTAGGAACAGTTCCCACGAGGGAACCTGCTCGATACCATGTGGAAACTAGAACGAGAATGATTGCATTGAGCAGCATGAGGAGTACAAGTACCAAACCCTAAAGTGTTGTACCCCATATAAGCTACCCCACTACAGCCTACACAGACTATAGTATATGAGCTTGACAAATACCGCCTTCCCGATGTAGAGGCCGCCTTTTCCGTGGTGCAATTTGAACTCCTGAGTGGTTCTGTCTGCTTCGAGGTGTATGCCCTTCGCCATCAGTTGATTGACACTCAGTAAGTTGTAGCCGACTCCTTCTGCTATCAAAACCTTTGACATCTGCAATATGACTTTTGTTTCCCGTGAATGAAGTTAAACAACGCCTTGTCGTCATGTGCGCAGGTTCTGGGTGTTGGCAACTGTGATGACGACTTCTCGTTGAAGTTGGTATTCCCGTGGAACGAAGCGACCCGAAGAGCACATGTGTTGTCCTCAGCAACTGTCCAAGAACCAGGTGTCTTTCCCGGACGGCTCGCTTTGGGCGATGGCTGCATACGTCGGGTTCGGTTGAAGTGACTCGCGGCGAGGCGTACTGTTGTCGAGTTGCTCTTCCGGTGAGTCATGTGGTGGTGACTCGGTGATGCAAGAATCCGTAAATCTTGCCATGCAGCTGAAGATGTTTCTTGTTCCTTGCGCAGGTTGTCCCGTTGATGTCGTTGAGGCTTGTACTTGAGTGGCGGGGTTTGCTTGTATTGAGGCGACTTGACTGCTCGAAGGTCGAAGTTGCCGCTGTGTTGGTGCTGACTGCTGCCGGTTGGGGCAGTGCGTGCGAGGATGTCCTGACGTCTTGCAGATATGACAAAAAGGAGGTACGGGTTTTGGTTGTTGTTGTTGTTGTAACGCCGCTGAGTGTGAAAAGCGTACTCAGATGTTGACGTCTTCCTCTTGTGCCTTTCTTCTTGCAGGTCCATGTCTTGCTGCTCGGCATGAATTTTGGCGCAAAGTGTTGCTTCGGAGATTCTTCCGTGGATTCGGTGAATGGCTCGCGTGGAGCGCCATTGAGGACCAAGACCGCCGATGATGACTGTCACAAATGCGTCTTCAGATATTGTTCCTCCGCATCGAAGAAGCTTGTCGCGCAACTCGCGACAGCGACTGATATACGCCATCCCCTTTTTGCCTGGTTTCATTTCAACTGTTGTCAATTGCGCCATTAACCGACTCTGATTGACGCTGTCTGTTGCTTGATACAGGCTCTTCAAGTGGCTGTATGACCGAGCTCGACGGAGTTGCCGTATCCGCGGTAAGATTTTATATTCTGCTGCTGATTCATAGTGATGTTTCTCAGTAGATTTGTGTACGCCATCATTGACTGATACGTGTACTGCTGCTTTTCGTACTGCGGGCCATGTATTGGGTATGGCAGGGACCCGTCGAAGAAGCCGAGAATCTGCGCGCCTTCCATCATCACCTCGAATTTGAATGACCAGGTGCGAATTCGAATTCGAAGTCCTTTCCGTCGAAGGGCCTTGACGTCTGAAGTTTTAAGACGTGCGCGAACTGCGACTGAACTTGAAGCGCGTCCAACGTCTTCTCTTGTCCAGGTGAAGGCTCCATTGTCAGAATCAAGCAGCAGGAATGAATGCATTGGAAGAAACATGGGTACAAGTACTAACCCTAACTTTGGGTTGTACCCCATATGGGCTACCCCACTATAGCCTACATACGTCTAACACATATCTACTTTGACACAGCCCCATAGGCAAAGTGGGGGAGAACAAGGGGTCACAAGACCAGTCAAGAGAAAGCAAAGCAAGCTCAGGGCGGATCACAACGTCACCACACACACTGAGCACAAGCAAAGGGCCATAAGGCCAGTTCACATGCAAAGGTACATATGCAACAAGAACAGTACGGTGATCTCTTCCTAGCAAGAGCAAGCATGCAGGTATATATATATAGATCACAGTACACGCAGAGTCTACAGCAAGTGTGGAAACGTAGATACAAGGCCCAACAAAGTACACAAGCGCTGATGATCACCAGACTGAAGTGCCTTGGTGAATATATCAGCAGTGTTGGCCCGAGTATCCACGTGAATAAGACGAAGCTGCCCTCTCTGCTGCAACTCTTGAGCCAAAAAGTAACGTAGAGCGATGTGCTTCGTTCTGTGCTCTTGACACAAGGCAATGGCGGCCTTGTTGTCGACGTACAGAACTGGAGGAGAACGAGGCCGCTCTCCCAAGTCAGTCAGCAGGTAGGTGAGCCAACGTAACTCCTGTGCAGCCAAGCCTGCAGAGGTGGCGCTCTGACCTAGGGCAGAAGGAGGCAGCACGAGGGCTGCAGGACGGCGCGCGCAGCGCAGCACGTCACGAGGCAAGGCAGGCAGGCACAGGGCAACACGTGGGGTAGCGCGGTAACCGCAACGGTAGGTGGGCCCGAAAAAAAAAAAAAAAACGGACCTACGGACCTAGAGCTCTGATACCATGTCAGAATCAAGCAGCATGAATGAATGCATTGAAAGAAACATGGGTACAAGTACTAATCCTAACTTTGGGTTGTACCCCATATGGGCTACCCCACTACAGGCTGCACACGTCTAACACGTATCTACTTTGACATGCGGGTGTGGTGTGAAGCTGATGGAGTCGCGCTGGGGCTCGTACGAGGCAAAGGTGGGTTGCTGTTGTTGATTTCCGCGCGCATATGATGAGCCATCGAGACTCATGGGAGTCACATCGTTGTTGTTGTTGCTGTTGTTTGACCGCGCAGGTGCCGACTGCTGGTGTTGCTCGTAGAAGGACATGAAGGAGAAAAACTTCTCCATCATGCTCTGGTCGAAGCATGCAGGTTGATTTGCTGGAGTTTCCGAAGGTGCTGCTGCTGGTCTTGTTGCCGTAACCTCCTCTGTCTGTAGGCCAGAGGCAGGAGGTGGAGTAGGAGTAGTGCCGGGAGAGCCGTTACAGGAACTCCTTTTCTTTTGTGTTGCCATGTCTTTGGATGTTGTAGGTGTCTTGATAATTGTTGAATTCGCCCTGATAGCTCTCATACCATGTTGGGCTGAGAAATAGCCCTCAGGATCTTTGCAGGGCAGAACTCTGGGTAGGAACAATGTAATAGCGGAAGCTTTTAGTGAAGTGTTTTAACCACCTTGCGCTAGTATGTGACGACAAAGTAGATTGATTAAAGCGAAGAGATATAAGATTATATAAGAGTACAAGGAATATGAAAAGATACAATTGTAACTATTTTACTGTTGATGTTGCGGTTCGATACAGTGACGACTCGGGCAACTACTCTGTAACGAGTAAGTTGTGTGTCCTTGCTGTCGCGCTGTACTTGTCAGGTCAAAGGTCACTGACCGTTGACTTTCGCGTAACCTCCAGCAGTTACTTCAACCTCCGAGGGTTGACTCGCGGTGCTTAGATATGCTTTGCTTCGCTTGTGACTTGGTGTTTCGACACGACAGGAGCGCTTAAATCAATTGTTTCCAACATTGTGGATATCTCTCGGTGGGTTGTACCATAAACACTTTAGTAACTTTCTTGATCCTAGCATGGCTAATGGCCTCTCAAGATACCTAGACTCAGGCGGTCCTAAGAGTCAGCTGTGTGCATTCAGTATCAAGGTCGAATAGCTAATAATACTCACCCTCGCACTCAGCCACATGCTCACCCTCGCACACCAACGCACCCACACACACAGCCACACAATTGCCCTTGCACTCACCCTTGCTCTCACCATTTTCTGGCCAAAAATGTCATGGTCCTTTTGTCAAATGTTGTAGCCTGTAGTGAGGTTTGTCTTAGGGGGTACAGAAGTTAGGATTTGTTATATGTACCCCAACCAACATCAATGGAGCATTCATTCCTCATTTTGACATGGTATCAGCTAGGTTAGGATCCTGTGGGATCCCGTTCCTCCGTTCTCCGTTCGTACCTCCCGAGCCTGATCCTACCTCTCGTTCGTACCAGTTCCGTTGTTACCGCGCCTAGTACCGAGCCTAGCGCCCTTTCCCCCCGTCGCGTCACGCCCTTTCCCCCCCGTCGCGCCGAGCCCTTCCCCCCCGTCGCGTCGCGCCCGTTCCCCCCCCGTCGCGTTGCGCCCGTTCCCCCCGTCGCGTCGCGCCCGCCTGTTCCCCCCCCCTGTCCCGTCGCGTCACCCTACCCCGTCGCGTCGCCCTGCCCTGTCCCGTCGCGTCGCCCTACCCCCGTCCCGCCGCCCTGCTCCGTCGCGCCGCCCTACCCCCGTCTCGTCGCCCTGTCCCGTCCCGTCCCGTCGCCCTACCCCCGTCCCGTCGCCCTACCCCCGTCCCGTCGCCCTACCCCCGTCCCGTCGCCCTACCCCCGTCCCGTCGCCCTACCCCCGTCCCGTCGCCCTGTCCCGTCCCGTCCCGTCGCCCTACCCCCGTCCCGTCGTCCTGACTACTACCGCACGTACCGTCCTGTTCTCTCTCGTGTTCTCGCCTCTCTTGTTACTCACCCTCGTGCCTCTGTGTCCTCTGTGTCCGCTCTTACTGCCGCAGTTACTGACTTTGCCTCTACCCGCCGCCTTGACTACGCCACCACGCTTGTGGCTGCTCCTCCTACCAGTCCTCTGGCCGTCGGGGGTGTGTCTGCCCTTGGCTGTGACGCCCTAGAGGACAGGCAGTTTGAGCTAGAGTTCCTGGCGGCCGCTTCCCCTCATCTCTGTGCCATGCTCCTCGCCCCTGAGGGTGACCCCGACGCCCTTGACATTCAGACTCCTCGCACTAACGCTGAGGCAGTGTCAGGGCCTTGGGCCTCTCAGTGGAGAGCTGCCATGGACGCAGAGATGGCCTCCTACAGATCCACAGGCACCTACGTCGATGAGGTTCCCCCCCCTGGGGCGAACGTATTCGACGCCATGTGGATCTACAGGGTGAAGCGGCCACCGGGATCCCCCCCGGTCTTGAAGGCGCGCTACGTGGCTAGAGGTTTCAGTCAGCGCGAGGGAGTTGACTTCTTTAAGACCTTCGCACCTACCCCGAAGATGACCACTCTTCGGGTGTTACTACACGTAGCAGCACAGAGAGACTACGAGTTACACTCTCTCGACTTCTCCACTGCTTTCCTTCAGGGCAGCCTACACGAGGAGGCCTGGTTGCGTCGTCCCTCGGCCTTCACTGGCACTTTCCCTCCTGGGACCCAGTGGAGGCTGAGGCGACCTGTTTACGGTCTTCGCCAGGCCCCTCGTGAGTGGCACGACACTCTGCGTTCTACCCTCTTTGACCTTGGGTTCCAGCCGTCTTCTGCCGACCCGTCGCTGTTCGTTCGTCGTGGCTCCACATCGTTCTTTGTTCTGGTCTACGTCGACGACCTCGTTTTCGCCACTCCGGACAGGGTTGCTTTGGCAGACGTGAAGTCCGAACTGCAGAAGAGACACACGTGCACTGATCTTGGTGAGCTGCGCCACTACCTTGGCCTGCAGATCACCAGGGACAGAGCCGCTCGCACCATTACACTCTCACAGTCACACATGGTGCAGCAGGTCCTTCAGCGGTTCGGGCTTCAGCACTCCACCGTACAGCGCACACCTCTCGCTGTTGACCACAGACTCACTGGTCCCTTTCCTGACAAGCCGTTTGAGCCTAGTGGTCCCTACGCAGAGCTTGTGGGTTGCCTCATGTACCTGATGACTTGTACTCGCCCGGACCTCGCCTTCCCTCTCAGCATCCTTGCGCGCTTTGTTGCGCCAGGGAGACACCGTCCTGTTCACTGGACGGCAGCTGTGAGGGTGGCGAAGTACCTAGCGACTACATCAGGCGTGGGGCTAGTTCTTGGAGGGCTGCAGTCTGTCGTACTCACTGGTCACTGTGACTCCTCTTACGCTGACGACGCTGAGACTCACAGGTCTACTCAGGGGTACTGTTTCAGTCTGGGTTCTGGAGCTGTTTCCTGGCGTTCCACGCGCTCCTCTTCTGTCTCGACCTCTACAGCTGAGGCTGAGATTTACGCTGGTGCCATGGCGGCACAAAAGTTGCGGTGGTTGACCTTCTTGCTCGCCGACCTTGGTGAGCGGCCGAGCTCTGCACCGACCTTGTTTACTGACAACAAGGCGTCGATCCTCCTCTGTCGTGAGCCGCGACTGGAGAGCAGAGTGAAGCACATTCACGTCAGGTACTTTCTTCTGCGAGAGTTGCAGAGACGTGGACAGGCTCGCTTCGAGTTTGTGGAGTCCGAGGCCAACACTGCAGACATCTTCACCATGGCGCTTCCGCCTTGTGACCACCAGAGGTGTTGTGTGCAGTTAGGCCTTGTTGACACAGGTTTTAGTCATGTGTAGACTTGAGTTTATTGCCTGTTTCGTCTGTACACTTGCTATATATACTTGTGATCTCTTGGACTGGCCTTGTGGCCACCGTTGCTTGTGCTCAGAGTGTGTGGTGACGTTGTGATCCACCCTGAGCTTTGTTTTCTTTTGGACTGGTCTTGTGACCGTACTCTTTTTTGATTTTGCTAGACACCCCTCACTTAGGCTATGGGGGTGTGTCAAATGTTGTAGCCTGTAATGAGGTTTGTCTTAGGGGGTACAGAAGTTAGGATTTGTTATATGTACCCCAACCAACATCAATGGAGCATTCATTCCTCATTTTGACACCTTTCTCCATACTCACGCATTTTCTATAGCACATGGTACCCTCACTCCAATTAAGGCAAAATAACTACTAGCACCAACCATGGGGATTCTAACCTGGAATATGCGGGAACCTGGGAAAAAGCACGCATAGCACACATGGATATGCACGTGGATGCATGTGAGTCACATGCACATGTTGCCTTGTATGAATCAGATGCACTTGTAGCCCTTGCAGCTGCGGACGAAGGGAATGCAGATGCGGCCCGGGCAGGACTTGGGCGAGCAGGCACAGCGCTTCTTCTTGCACCCTGGAGGGGCAGGAGGAGGTGCTGGCAGGGCAGGAGGAGAGGAGGACAGGATGGGTGTGATGTAATTAAATGCATGAGGCTGTGTATGTGTGTGTGTGCGTACATGCAAGATACTCTCTAGCACGCTCAGGATAGGCACACACATAGAGGCAACCATATGATTGCGAGCACGTGGGTGCGAGCAAAGCATGCACACAGAGACATGCGGGTCTATTGAATATTATCATGCACGCTTCATGCACTCATCTCAGTCATTATTCTCTCCCCCAACCATCTCCCCCAACCGTGTTCTCTTTCCAGCCATGTTCTCTCCTCTACATCCGCTCATTGAACTCAAGCCACACGAGCTTAAGTGACATGTGTGGAGACGGATACAGTGCCTCACAAAACAATCCTCAAAACAATCTCGCATCCCCAACGTCCGACCCTCCCTCCTACCCACCTCCCTTTTGTCACTTCCTCCGCATGCTTCCGTGTTCCTCTTTTCTCACCCTCTAAATCGCACGGAAGGTGAAATTGAGTGCAACATCGTAACTCAGAACCCCCCTTCCCCTCCTCCTTACCCTCACGAGAGCACGTGTCGCAGAAGTCAGTGCAAACGCGGCAGAAGGCTGTGCCGGAGTAGTGCACCACCTCGCACTCCCCGGAACCGCATGGCGTCGCATTGTAATTGACATAACTGCCAGACAGCGAGACCAAGCAGGAGGAAGAAAGGGGGGAGGAGGTGGGGAGCAGGAGCCAGTGGGGAAGGGTTTGGGATAATAATTGATTTAGGTAATCTATGATGGGAATATGAAACGGCAAGCAGGGTTAAGCAGAGGTCAGATATCAAATCTATCAAGAGGAGCAGCAGCAGCTCCGTGGTGAGGCAAAGTGGCAATCACAGTAGAGAGAAGTTTAGACGCCAGGCCCTATCGAGGACTTGAGGCCACGTGTGTGAATGAGATGCGGAAAAGAGGGCTGGCGAGGAAGGGGGAGAAGAGAGGAGCGGCTGACAGGTACGGCTGACAGGTACGGCATGATGTAGAACACAGAGAGGGGCGGGGGACTGACAGGTACTGCAGATTGAGCATGGCGCCCATGGAGGCCGAGATGGAGCCCGTGAGTGTTGGTATCCGCAGGTCACTACGTGAGGGTCGACCATGCATGGTGATGTGCATGGTAGAAAATGGAATGGTGCATGGTGGCATGTGTTAGGGTGGATGGTGGCTTGTGTTATGATGTGTGGTGCATGTGTTAGGGTGCATGGTGGCATGTTACATGTTGCAGAGCATGTGTTATGATGCATGGCGGCATGTGTTGGGATTCATGGCGAAATGTGTTAGGGTGCATGGTGGTATGGTGCAGCAGCAAGGATGAACCATATAGGAGGATGGTCATGAGGAGAGGTGTGATCAGCAGGAGAAAGAGGGCGATGCAAGAGGCAAATGAGACACATGCAGTGAGGAGTGAGAGGCATGAAGAAAATTAGAGTCGGTTAGGGACAACTGGACCTGGCCTTGACGCTCAAGGAAGAAAAGAGGAGAGATGCCTTTTGTGTGTGCCTGAAGTTTTCATAAAGCAAAGCACATGTTACTTATGCATTTTGTTCCCAGGACGCATAAGGTCCCATCTTGTTTTTGCCAAATCAGGATTACAGGCACAAGAGGTTTTGCAGTTTAACGATGGTGTAAGGAATGTTGCCGGTTAGCATTGTGTAGCTTAGATCACTGGAGGAAGTGAGAATCGGGGATGAGGGTGAGGAAGGGAGAAAAGGAGGGGAGTGGGAATAAGATGAAGATGGCATTTTGTCCTATTCAAACTGCATTGCAGTCATCAGTGTTCAACACAGGGGCGTGGGTATCCAGAAACGCCCTTCAAAGTCCTCGAAGCTGCAGTGTCACCGGCACCACACAGCTTGAGGGTATGGAGAGTAACCGGGGATTGCTTGTGGGACTCCCACATGCTGGCACCTACCAGCACAAGGGCACCCCCATGTCTCCTCGTTCAGGACTTGGCCTCGTTTCTCACTCAACACTCAACATGATTTGATACCGCACTCTTGTTTTGAGTGAGACAGACAGCTGTATGTGCGAGTGAAGTGCACAGGTGTGTGAGTGAAGGAGGAGTACAGGTAGGTGAGGAAAAATAGATTGGGGATGGAGTTAGGGATGCTGCCTGTGAAGTTGTTGTTGCTCAGCTTCCTACAAAGAAATGGATAGTGGGGAGAGGGATGGGAGGAGATGAGGTGGTTTGGGAAGACGGATGGCAGGGAAGGGGAGTGGCGAAGGAGCGGTGGAAACCTAGATGCACACAGACAGACAATCCATGGGCACGAGGGTGCATGTGGGCACCATGCAAAGGTACCAAGGCGTCTGAACATCGCAAGAGCACTAATGTTGACCGATACATGCCCATGCACTCACATGCTCACGTGATGTCACACTCGCAGCACTAACGAGCTGCAAAACAAGCAACTCATCCAGTCACATGCACGCAGACACTCACATGTGCCGCACTTGCATCAGGCTGAAATCCGGCAAGTCCCCTGAGAACTTGTTGTTGCTCAGATCCCTGCCGTTGCCAAGGTGAGTCAGGTGGGCGACACAAAGGGATGGATGGAGGAGATGGGTGGAAAGGGATGTAGAAAGGCCCTCAGGCACTTGGACAATAGTCGCTGCTTTAGACTCTCTCCTTCCCATGTTCACACACCTGTCCCTCTCATGGTCACTCCATACCCACGTACTCTCACAATCATTCCATACTCACACATACCTCACAGTCACTCCGTACCATACCCTCATACAATCAACCCATACCCACACACTCCCTTTCTCACTCTCATGCGTGCCATCAGTGCACTCCAGCTCTAGGAAAATCTGTTTGGGTCCTTAAAGCGTTTGGGTTAACGCAAAGGTTACTCGAGCACAAAGAGACGCCCTTTTAGGCGCCTCAGTGCATTGCACTCATGCACTAGAATTGATTGTTGTCAAAGTACCGCTACCCACTTCACAACACAACGCACCAGTTGGGTCTGTGAAAAACTTCAACCGCCATCTACCCTACAAACCATTGCTCCCATGCGCATCCATGCTGCAAGTGTCTCTAGCATGAATGTTCCCGTGCACACACTGGAGAGGCCGGTGGGCTTTCATGCACCACCGACATGTGTCTCACGATTCATGGCTCTCTGCTTGCTAAGGCATGCCGTAAACATCACATCAAGTACTGGAGCACAACTCACAAAATGCGTAAAAATTGCATAGCACTCAAGCTTTCAGGGATGGAAGATTCCAATGCATTGCCGTCAAGCCTCCTGGCAGATAACCAGTGGGAACAGGGGTAACAGGGGGGAAAGATTGAAGGAGTGGAAAACATGACTAGGGAATTGGAGGAAGGGGAAGGAAGGAGGAGGGAGGCGCAAGAGGAGGGCAACTGCTCCACCAGGGCTGGTCGGTTGTTGGTCAGTTCTGTCAGCACTTGTCGGTTGCTTTGCAGGGACTCCACCAGTAGACGGCTTTCATTGGTAAGCTGCACCAGTTGCAAAACTGCTCCACCAGTTTCCGTCAGCGCTGGTCGATTGCTTTGCAGCAAGACCATGCAGTGAGCTATCTCACCATGCTGAACATGACTGCCCAGTTTGCAAACCCGCCGGTGGGAGGCCCGGACTGGGACCATTTTCCAGGGGTTTGCTTTGCAAGAAACTCTGGAGGCAAGCTTGGAACTCACGAGAAAGAAAATTGTTCTCGTGACATCTCAGAAACAATCTTGTTTCACATGTCAACCGTCGAGCCAGGCCTGGAACTCCAGTAGTGACGAAGATAGAGATGACTCTGTCGAGTGAACTTAGAAGCTAGGATGTTAGGTTTTGTGAAAGTGGGAAAATTGTCAAGAGGAGGGTTGCATTGAAAGAAGCGAGGAAGAAATACAGGGAAGTACTCAATGACGGAGGTACACTGCAGGGGTTACACTACAGTACGATCTAAGCTATATATAGTTATATATATACGTATATAAAACAAATATGTTTGATACACCCCAAAAACAGCCTACAGCATAGACTAGACATGAGCAACGCGCGAACTCAAACATGTTTGCGGCGAATTTTCACAAACAGGCGGGTGTCGCTGGCGTTGGCACGACTCCAGAAAGTGCTGCAGCAGCGAAGTCGGCGGGACAGACGCCGAGGCAGTGCGACGGGGCGGCCAACGAGCAGTGGGACTGGCAGGCAACAGGCCGACAGGGCTCGCCATCGCGGCCGTCGCGACGCGCGCGCGACGGGTACAGCGAGCAAGCAGCATGTCGTCGGTAGGGGTGGCTGCCATGGATGATAAAAAATAGGTCTCTAGACGCAGGCCTCCCTCCCAACCAACCTCGGGGGGCTTGGTATGATGGACCCGGCCACAGAAGGCCCCTTGTGCTGCTGGCATCATCTCCTCAGTACTGACGGCAGCAAGGAAAGGACAGGCAGAGAGGAAAGGATGTGCAGAGAGGAGAGGGCTAATGTACGGAGCAAAGGAGAGGGGGGCACATACAGAGTGTCGAGAGCTAAGATGCTGGAGATGGAATCGGGGATAGTGCCTGTGAGGTTGTTGTTTGAAAGGATCCTAAACAGGTGGACCATGCAGGTGGGCAGACAGAGGGCACAGCACTGAGTTAATGAATCCACGAGATAATGATCACGATTTGAGACGCCCCAAAAGCGAGTGGAAGGGAGGATAGTGCCTCGAAGGTTATCGTTGCTTGAAAGCTGCTTGACGGAATGTACCTTTCAGGTGGGGGACAGAGGGCGGAAGAGGGTGGAAGAGGGTGGAAGAGGGTGGAAGAGGGTGGAAGAGGGCAGCAAAGGGAGGCAAAGGGCGGCAGAGGGCACTGAGTTAGGGGCCAGCAAGCGAAAAACAGCAGCTTTTGAAGCAGCGGCTCTAGTAGACCCTAAATCCTCACATCCGCAGAACCTACCCGCCACTCCCAAATCGCAGTGCGCCACGGGCTTTGCAACGCAGTGCAACACTGGCATTGCATTCCTTGCAGTGGCATTCAGGGCACCCACCTGCACATCACACTCCCCCTCACGCACATTAATTGGATCGTATAGCTCACAGATCATATAAGTAGACGAGGTCTCCCAGGGCGGCGGGGATCGGGCCGGAAATGGCATTGTTGGATAGATCCCTGGGTGATGTGCGGTGCAAATGGATGCAATGCAATGGAGGGAGGAGGGGGGAGATGGTGGGAAAGTGTGGAAGATGTAGGGATCAACTGGAAGCAACGAAAGGAGGATTTCTTGAGGAGGGAGGGGATGTTCAGGGATGTGATCAAATGAGAGGAAGGGGGAAAGAGATAGAGGTGCTTGGGAGAGTAGATGGGAGGGGGTGGATGGAGAACAGGAGTGGTTTCACACAGGCCGTGCAGATAGGTCAGTGAGGAGAGGTCGTTGAGGCTGCCAGTAAGAGAGTTGTGGGAAAGGGAACTGGTGGGATGATGGGGCGAGGAGAGAGGGGAAGGTGTGTGATGAGTGGGGTAGGAGGAGATTGGTGCATGTGAGGCGTGGTGAGAGGGGTAGGCGTTGGGTGAGAGGGGCAGGAGAAAAGTGGTGAATGTGAGGCGTGATATAATGTGGCGAGCACTTGAAGAGCACCTGAAGAGCAGTGCGAGGTTGAGAATTCTCTAAAGAGAATGTTCAAGATATTCGAAAGCCACCTGCAACGTTGCATGCGTATGGCAACATGGAAGAGAAATTGAGCAGCTAGGGTCTCTTTCGTACAGCCGTGAGAGCTTCTGCAGCTGAGCAATCGTGTTTGGAATGGATCCCTCAAGCTTGTTGTCGTTCAGGTAGCTGGATTTGTCAGGTGACATGGCATGGCATGAAGTTATTAGAAATCTCAGAACACGACAAGAGGAGGAAGCTATGTGGACAATGACGGTTGTTGCGAATTCTTAAAACTCTCACATGAGAACGTCCGACGTGGTAACCACCTCTCTCACTATCTGGTAACCACCTCCCTGGCTATCTTGTAAGAACATCCATGTGATTAACACTAAATTGCACCTTTCTCACTATCCCCTCCCTGCACACTCACTCGCTCGTCCCCCTCTCTCCCTCCCTCCCTTTCCCCCTCACAGGCCACAAAGGTTCGTCAAGGCGCCTATAGAAGTGGGTATGTCTCTTGTCAGCTTGTTGTTGAATAGCTCACTGAGCAAGGAGGAAGAGCAGGAAGGAGGAAGAGGGTTTAGAAGAGAGGAAAGAGGTGTGGAGGTGTGTCGCGGAAAGCGGTATAGAAAGGAGAGTGGTAACGCGCATTTTGAGTCGAGAGGTGGCATGGGGTGGGATGGCATGGCATGCAAAACATGTCATGGATTGAATGGCATGGAAGGGTGTGGAACAGAACTGTTCAAAAGCAGTTCAAACCATGAATGAGCACAACACACGGCAGATAACCATTTTGACATGTTGCCAAGAGCTTGTTAAAGATTCGTTCTTCCAAACCTGTCAAGCTTTATTGAGTTGGTAGACTATTCCAGACAGCATGACAAGAGGAAGAAATGATATCACGACTAGAGTAGTGACGATTTTTCAAGAACATCACGTGCGGATGGGCGATGTGGTAACCACCTCTCTATCTCTCGTGAAGACATCCACATGGTTACCACTAATATGCACCTCTCTCGCTACACCTTCCTTGCACACTCAGTCGCGCTCCCCCCTCCTTCCCTCTCTCACAGGACAGTGAGGTTTGTCAAGGCGCCTATAGAAGTGGGTATGGCTCCTGTCAGCTTGTTGTTGAATAGCCCACTGGGCGAGGTATCAGAAGGAGAAGGGCTCAGAACAGAGACGAGACGAAGGGTGGCAATGTATCGGGATAAGCAGTATGGAGAGTTAGAGTGTGGTAGACAGCAATAGGGAGATGTAAGTGAACAGTGAATAATTGTGTGTGAACAGTTGAAGAAATAAATGGTTACACACTAGGATGGGGAACACAATGAAAGGAAGAGCAAGGATGCAACATGGAACCAAAAATGGAGCAGGCAAATCGTCGGGGGAGGAGAGAATGAAGAGGAAAAGGAGGGAATGGGGAGTGGAGGAAGGGAGAAAAGTTCAGTCCAGTGTGGTGCAGTGCAATGCTCACAGTGTCTTTAGAGCAGCAAGGTTGCCAATGTCAGCAGGAATGGAGCCTGAGAGCTGGTTGTTGTGGAGCAAACTGGGGGGTGGTAGTGCAAGGGCAGCCAGCAAGGAAGGAGGATGGACGAAGGAGAGAATGTGGAAAGAGAATCTGGGTGGGTTCTGTGGTCGATCGGTTCTGGTGGCTATGCTGTGACAAGTGAGTGTGTGGGAACACTGACAGGTGGGAGAGTTTTGTGAAGGAAGAGGGAAAGGCAGGGATTGTCCCTTCCAGCTCGTTGTTTTCCATGGACCTGAGAGCACCACGCAGCACCCGGCAAGAAGTAAATGCAATCACACACTAGCTTTGTGGAGAATTACTCTCGTTTGAGTGAAGGGAAAGCCAAAACAGTGCCAAGTGGCTCATTCTCTCTATGCAGACACGTGCGCACGAGGGAGAGTGATGCACAGTTGTGGCATGAACCCGAGGGAAGGGTATGAACGGGCTGTGAGGCAGGGAGGGCGTGGGAGGGGGCGAGCGACTGACAGGTGGACCAGGTTAGTGAGGGTACTCAGGGCATCAGGGATGGTGCCTCCCAGCTTGTTGTTCTCCAAAGCCCCGTGATGGGCGCATTCAGAGGACCAAGGTAACTATTGAGGTTACAGTGGAGACCGACTGGAATGGAAAGGTACAGAGCAGGGGATGTCACAGCAGGAAATGAGAGAGCAGGGGATGAGAGAGCAGGAGAGACGAGAGAGGTTGCATGTGAGGTGTGGGGAGGGCACAAGGAATAAGAAAGCATGGGAATGTGAGAGCATATGCATGCATGCATGAATCATTGCAGGAATGTATGAGTGGAGAGTTACAACAGAGCATGGTATGGACTGGCGCGAACAGGGACAGGGGGTTGGTTCCACTGACAGGCCCTCAAGCTGAACCAAGTTGCTCATTTCCGTGAGAATGCTTTCAGTGAGCATGTTGTGAGGTGTGGCATGGGAGTGAGACATGGCATGGGATTGAGGCATGGGCTGCATGGTTGTCTATGACTGCTTGGTTGACAATGATTGGCACACTTACATGACTTTGAGGGATGTGATGGTACTAATGGTGGAAGGAATGGCACCAGACAGCTGGTTGTTAAAGAGATTGCTGCGATGAGGGCAGGCGGACCAGGAAAGATGGGGAGTGAGTAGGACATGGGCATGGCACGTGGGGGGTATGTTTGCGGAGAGTCACTCTACACCGTTGGGAGCTAGACTACAGGGAAAGGACGGATGGTGCGAGTGATCATGGCGTATGTTTGTGATCCCTCTACTTGTGCATTTACACAAAGAATTGGCAAGAGTTTCACTAACAAAATTTTGGTACAAGAACGCAAGAAGTGTTGGACAACAATGGCTACATCATAGCCTAGCAACCAAGCAAACAGGCAGGTCGACTGCCAGCAAAGCAAGTCGGCGGCCTGCCAACGCGGCACCAGGGCGGCTTGCCAACGCTGTAGCAAGCGGCTTGCCAGCGTTGCAACCGCAGGTTATTAACACATGTGCGCACCCACTTCGCGGATGCATCTAGGCAGTCGAGCATGTCGTGCCCCACCCCGAGCACTGCGCATGCGTCAAGCCGGCCACGTGCCGATGGTTGTGCCTGATGCACCACGTCGACCTCGGGATACTAGCCAGAGGTCGGCTTTGCTAGAATATCTTGGGTGGCGTCCGTGCACACTCGCAGGTTTTCGCCGCCCTCCTGGTTACGCCATCATTGACCAGATGGACCAGGTCGACCGGGTAACGCCCCGTCACCCTCTAGGTCGGAACCCTCAAGTCGGCGCCCTCAGGTCGACGAACTCCTTCGTCGACCACTTCAGTCTAAGTCGGCCGCCAACCTCCCTCGTCAGCGACTTCGCAGCGGTCCCCGCAGGTCAACCAACTTGGACGACCTACTCGCCCAAGTCGGCGTCGCCCATTGCGGACGGTCGGTCGCACCTCCAGCACACCCGACCACGAAGTCGGCGTCGCCCAAGCAAGGGCGGGGCCAACTCCCGTCAACAAATGCATGGATTACTTGGTGATTGATGGTTGGCAATAATTGGCACACTTACATGATTTCGAGGGATGTCAGGGCGCCTATGGAGGGAGGAATGGCACCAGACAGCTGGTTGTTGTAGAGTTTGCTGTGATGGGGGACATGCGAGCCAAGGGAGATGGGACATTGGAATGGCACGTGGGGGGTATGGTGACAATATGGGACTGAGACATGGCATAGGAGTGGGGCATGGCATAGGAGGGAGACATGGATGGGAGGGAGGCATCATGGATGGCTTGGAGATTAATGGTTGCTTGGTGGGCCGTGAGAGCGCTTATGCGGGTCGATCACAATTACGTGAGGACCAAGGCAGGCAGACATCTGGGGATCTCCTTAAAGCCCAAAAAAAAAAAAAAAAGGCAGGCAGACATCTAAGGGAACATTGGCCTTCCATGCAGAAAACACTACGGATTGCTGGATCGTCTATGGTTGTTGAGGAGCCTCGAAAATCGTTTCAGTTCATGTGTTTCTTACATGGATAGCGATGCACAACGGTGCGCACGGAAATTTCATAAGTCATTGGTGTGGCGATGCATGGCTTATTAACGGCGCTGATGAAGACACTTGAGGTCGTCATACCTCTAGGAGAGGTTTGTAGCTCGAATTCAGTCTCCAACTCCCTTTACAAGTTGCACCATAATTTCTTTTGGTGAAGCTGTTTTTGTCATCAGAAAAATAATTGCTAACTTCTTTTCTTCTGTTCTTTCGCTTAATCACTTGTTTAAGTGGCCTATGGTTGCTGCGCTTCCAAGCATGAGTGACAATGCCTATGTTGTTCGGTCGCCTATGGCTGCTTGGTTGCCAATGACTGGCACACTCACAGGTAACATAGGGATGTGCGGGAGCCTATGCTGGTGGGAATGGCACCAGACAGCTGGTTGTTGTAGAGATCGCTGCGACGGGGGACACGCAGGACGTTAGCATGGCACGTGGGGGGTATGATGACAGCATGGGAGTGAGACATGATATGGGAGGGAGGCATGGGTTGCTCGGTGATCAATGGTTGCTTGGTTGCCAATGACTGGCACACTCACAGCTCTCGGAGGGCCGTGAGGGCGCCTATGTCAGGTGGAATGGCACCAGACAGCTGGTTGTTGGAGAGATAGCTGCGACGGGGACATGCGGGCCATGGGAGAAGGAGGGGCGTGGAGAATTGGCATGAGACCATGTTGCACTGCCCTATGCTGTGCTACCCAGAATCGTGTTGCTCAATGCCAGACTGCCCCATGGTGCATGGCCCAATGCTGGACTGCCCCATGCTGCCCCGTTCTGTTCTATTTCATGCTGCGCTATCCAGTGCTTCGCTTCCCACTGCTGCGTTGCCCACTGCCGTGTTGCTCAATGCAACATTGTGCCCAATAATCGCTGAATAGTGCTTCGTTGAGCAGCGTTGCTTTGTCAATGCTGTGTGTACCAAATGCTGCCATGCCATGTAATGTATGCAGACTGCTGCGCTGCTCAATGTTGTGCTGGCCAATAATGCACAGCCCAATGATGCGTTACCAAATACTGCTCTACCAAATGCTGCATTGCCCATCCTTGCCCTGCCCACTGCTGCGTTGTCTAATGATCGGCGCTGCTTGCCCAATGCTTCACGGCCCAATACTGCATTGTCAAACAATGCACTGCTTATTGGTGCTCTGCACATGATGCATTGCACACTCTTGCCTTGGCCAATGCTGCATTGATTAATGCTGTGCCCACCCAATGCTGCGGGCCCAATGCTGCGCTGACCAATCTTGCCCAGTGCTGCATTGCCCAATCCTGTCCTACCCAATGCTGTGCTGGCCAATCCCGTGCTGCTCAATGCTGCGCCCCTCACTTCCTTGCCCAATGTTGAGCTACGCAATGCTGCGCAGCCCAACGCTGCGTTGCCTAGTGCTTTGATGCCCAATGCTGTGCTGTGATACCCAACGCTACAGCTGCCAATACTACATCCCCCAATGATATGATGAAAGGATAGGGATGAGACATGGCATAAAAGTGAGACATGGTACAGGAAAGGGACATGGCATGGGTGTAAAGCATGGCATATGAGTGAGACATGGCATGGGAGCGAAGCACATGATGAGTGAGACATGCGAGGCAGGCATGGGAGTAGGCATGGCATAGCAAAGTGGGAGTGGAAATCAGGACGTAGGTGGGTCATGACAGACAGACAGGATTTGAAACGGGAGAGCAAGAGATGGCAGGAGAGGGTTTTCAGGCTGTAGACACGTGAGGAATGCAGAACAGTGAGACAGAGACAGTCATACTCCGAGGGCACATTTGCACTGCCCCATGCAACACAGGTGCGAGTCAGTTCTCAGTTCCCAAGTAAAAAAACAATAGGTTCTAATGTAAGAATGCACAAAATGAAGGAGAGAGAAGGAAAAAGCAGGGGTGAAGTGAGAGACACAGACATTTAAACACACACAAGAATAACGAGGAAATGAAGGCCCTCCCACCCAGCCAACATAAGCCAGAGGGCAGAGGGCAGAGGGTTAACCCCTCCCTCCCTCCCTCCCTCGCACGGCCCTACATGTGTCAACCTGCCTCTTACAGGTAGACGAGAGAGGTGAGCATGCTGAAAGATGCCGGGATGGAGCCCTCTATGGCGTTGTGCCGCATATTTCTGCGCAAGTTGCAGCACAGCACACAGAAAGTGCATTGTGGCGTTGGTGGGGACGGAGTACAGAGGGCAGATGCAGGGAGGGACACCGCTGGTGAGGAGCCTGAAAAGGGTTGCGGCATAAGTCGTAGCACAGAGGAGAGGGGGTGAGGATTGAGAAATAAAGAGCTGGACCATGGGGTGAGACACTAAAAATACTGCAACAGATGAAGAGATGCCCTTTTTACCCTTCGAGTGCTTCGTCCCCCAGGAGGTGTTTCGAGGAATGAGGAGTGCCTAGAAAGGGCAGGAGGGATCGGGAAGGAAAGGAAACGAAAGGGCTACTGCTGGACAGGAAAGGGCTACTGCTGGACAGGAAAGGGCTACTGCTGGACAGGAAAGGGCTACTGCTGGACAGGAATAGAAAGTGGCTACTGCACACGCAGGGTCCCCTAGATGTGCGTGATACAGAAGTAGCCTCGAGATGCCTCAAAGATCCATGTGTGAAAGCGTATGGATCCATGTAGAGTGGTAAGGCATGAAGGCGATGCAAAATGCTTGCATGTCTCGCTTTGGAACAGCATAGCGGTATACAGAGTGGTGAGGGAAGTGCGCAGACAGCTGAGAGGCGTTTAGAAAGCTGCGAGATGTACAGGTAGGTGAGAGAGGTGAGAGTGCCAAGTGATGTTGGGATGGATCCAGTAAGATGTGGCAATTCAATCCACCTGTTGTGTTGTGTTGAGCACACACAAGCAACCACACACACAGACACACACCCGCACGCACGCACACATGCATACACAAACAGGCACAGAAGCAACAGAAGAGTGAAGCCCAGCTACAGCATACTGACGAAATGTCAGTGGCCATTGTGGCCCACCACCGTGATTTTTACACAATACTTTTTTACAAAGTGCTACTGACATTCACCAGGTGTTGAACCGAAGTTGCTGCCACGTACAATGGCGCCTAACTGGTGTCCACTTCCGCTCCCCTGGGTCCCTCCCTCCCTCCCTCGCCCCCTCCCTCCACCCCTCGCTCCCCCTCTCCCTCCCCCGTTCCCTCCCTCCCTCCCGCCCTCACCCCTCCCCTCCCTCCCTCCCTCCCTCCATCCTCTCTCCACATCCGCTCTCCCCACATCTCCTCCTTCGTACCTTTCATCTGGCCTTCCGCCGTAATCAGACCCCCAATCACGGTAGGGCGTGTCGTCGAGAATCAAGTCAGTGATGAACCCGTTGGCGTCGCATTTAATGTAATCTGCCGCGTCACAGTCGCCCCCCACGCGCCAATTGCTCGGCCAACCGCCCCATCCCGAAAAGTTCCATGCTGCAGCGCACTCCTTTAGCACCCGCGCTGCCAGGGGCTCGTGGGGAACGGCGGGGGGCAGGGGACGGGCAGGGGAGAGGGTGGGGGGAGGGAAGGGGAAGGGAAGGCCGAAGAGGGCAGGGGAGTGAGGCAGGAGGGAGTCCCTGATGGAGGTTAGCGGGAAGGGATGATGAGAGGTGGGGGGTGAGTTGGGTACTGAGCGACCAGTGTGCATGTTACTTGGGTGTGGACGAAACAGGAAAAGTGGAATAGCAACGAGGGAGCATAGCAGCGTGGGGGCATAGCAGCGAGGGAGCATAGCAGCGGGGAGGGAGAACAAACACTCACAACGAACTCACGGACGAGTGTGTCCGGATGGTGCAAGACGCCAGTTTTCCACCCGGATAACAACCGCAAGGCGGATTTAGCAATCCGGGATCGGTCCTCAGGGGCAGTTTGGGTTGGTGATGAGACTATCAATCACCGACCCAATCAGCACTCGTGACCCGTGAAAGGAAGGGGCTGGGCAGCTGGAGAAGACTTTTAAGTCGACTCAAAAGTCACCCCGTGAAAGGAAGGGGCTGGGCGGCTGGGGAAGCGGCAGCAAAGAAAGTAGCCGACTACCGCAACTCTTACGTTGTGTTTTTACCGCTCGCCGTTGAGGCGTTCAGATGCCCATGCGATGAAGCCCCCACCTTCCTCAAGTTGCTTGCTGAGACGGTGGCCCAAAGAACTTTTCACCCCCGAACCAACATCTTACCTATCAGGCTGCGAAGTTCTGCCAGCGCCGCTGGTCGGTAGCACTGCAACGCGGGAAATCTGTAAGCTACATGACAAAGTGTAACGAGGCAACCCAGGTGGAGAACCCGCCTGTGGGAGCCCCATGCGAGGACATGTCCCTGGGGGACTGCCTTGCCCTACTGGAGCCCGCCTTGGAACTCCCTTGGAGTGGATGATGGTGTTTATTTGTTTACTTGTTAGGAACTTAAACGTTCCCACCTGCATGTCTGTATTTCTCTGGAGTATAAATGAAAGGGCCGTTTGAGGGAGAGGGATGGGGCTGGAGGGCGGGGAGGTAAATCAGCGGGAAGGAAGAGGCTATGTATGGGTTACAGCGGGTAGTAGTAACATCGGAACCTATACCTGTGTGTCAAACAGCATGCCATCCAGTGGCTTGATGTTTGATAGGCATCGCTGGGGAAGTTTTCGCGATGCCTGGGACTGGCGTGTTGCAATACACACTTACAGCGTGTCACCTGCAGGCTGATTTCTACATCCCATGCGGCATCATTCCCAACCCCAGGTTTCGCTCCACAATCGAACTCGCCATTTCCCAAAGCGCGCAAGTACTGTACAAAGCCAATTGCGGAAAAGGGCTCGGTACTCTTTTTTTCCGGGTCAAGAGTTTCGGGTTGATGCAAAACATTTGTGAATAAATCGAAGCGTGACTGTTCGCAATCAAGTGACTCTACATTTTTCTAATATAAGCCTACGAAACAGTTTGAGAATTGAAATGGTGAATCATTGTTTTCATACGTAAACTCAAGCAAGCTTACTTACAACGGATCGTTTCGCGGCCGAGGCGGCGGTACTGTAGCTTTGTGGTTACCGAATGGTTGTTACGTTTCCATTTATTATGTGACATTTGTAACCGTATTAACATTAGTCACCGTGGTTACCAAGAGTTCGAACAATTTATTTATTTCTTCATTACAGCAATCCGTACAAACTAATAATTGTCATGGGGACGTAAACTGGGCCAGTTTCAATTACGAATTTAGCAACAGCAGCATTAAATAGAACCTGCACCACGACCAATACAGCAATTTGGACATACACGGCACGATAAATCCAAATTTTAAATAATTGACGTCAACTCAACGAGCAGAAAACCAGCATTACATCACTATTGCGACCTAAAACAGGTACGTCCACGATCATGCATATTAGCAAGACTCCGGTCAAAACTCACTAATAGCAAACACACAGAGCGACAACCACCTGCCGTGCGGATCCCCGGGAATTCCGCAACCTGCAAAAAGAACACAGTTAGAAGAAAACAGCCTCACCACGAGTTGAGAAGCCTATGAAGACTCTTGTCATACGATTCCTACGCAGTAAAGAGAGATAGAACACAAGCAAAGCGAAAAAACATTACGTCGCGCGGGCGCATTATGTAGGATGGAAAATCAGTATAACACCGTGCAGAACTGCGCGACAACAAGGGAAACATTTTAGTGGTGAATGCATTTGAGTAAGACGCACAAGTGCTGAACATACACAAAAAGCGAACGCAAAACAATGAATATGCACCAGGGAGTATCCTGGTAACGGCAAGGGGAAGGGCAGAAACCGAAAGGAAGGCGGCAAGGGAAACGGCGGCGGAAGAGACAACAGGAAGGGCGGAAGCGGAAAGGGCGGCGGGATCGGTGGCGGAATTCTGGGAGCGCTGACTGGCGGAAACTCGACGAGCGGATGGGGCGCGGGAGGCATAGGGCTGCTACGACTGGCACCGCAGCGCTGACGCTTGTCAAAGCAGAAAAAAGGCCGCAGAAGTGGAAATGGCGAGTTATTGGGAGTGAGGGCTGAAGTTTTCTTGACTCGAACTCAGATAAGCAAGAGCCTTGGTGCTCTAGCGGGGTGGTGAGCAGGGCAACTTCGCTGCTGTGCTGGTTCACCAGGCAAGCTTCAAATTGCGAAGCTTGCAAGGTGACAACGGTTGTGATTCGTCGCCTCGATGGCTCACCCGCCGCCACCTCTCATATCGTCAAAGAAGGATGTGCACCAGCTGCGGTGGCAAAAGCGTGAGCAAGGATTGGTTGCAAATGAAATTGCCGCGACAGCTGTCAAGTGTAGCCTTACAACATTTCAGCTACCCAGAGGAGGGTCGCGTGGATATCTCGTCAGTAACAAGCAGAAGAGTCAAGATGTACAATATTGTGTGCTTACATACAGATTACATTTCAGAAGGTGTCTCACAGACATTCCATATTGAAAGCCACAGAATTGGCTAAGTGGTGGGATTTTTTTTTACGGTGTTTTTTAAATGCTCATTATTTATTTATGTATCCTTTACCATACTACAATCGAAAACTTTGCAAAACAACACTTTTAAGAGTGGTTTGTGGCTCCAAATGCCCGCCTATTCAATACCTTTCAAGGGTGGTAACCACTTGGTGTGTGGTCCAAAACATCATTTTGATGGCTCTACCGTTTCCCTTGGACCTCCTCTACTGTTCTCGAATGGAAATTTTTTTGGTGAAATTCGGTGAAACCAACATATCAAGCTATACCAACAAAGCTCCTAGCACTTGACAACTCATTCTCTGGCTATCATTAACATGTGTTTATTTCAAGGATGTTAATTTGGGGTTCAGAACTATGTGCTGCGTCTATGACCTACTATGGTGGCAGTCTTCATCCATATGTTTGGTTGTTTCACTACCGTGCATGATATTTCGACGAAATTGCATGTTTTTACGACAAACAAGCGTCACGTGCTGCGTAGTTGTGCGAATGAACTCAAACCAGTTCCTATGGCTAGTGAAATGGATAAACTAGGGAAATGTGTGAAGAAATAGTGCTAAAAACAACATATAGACGATGAAACAGTGACATGTTGCGTACTGGCCTATCCTTGCACAGATTCAGGCCATCAAACGTGCAAACAAGCGTCACGTGCTGCGTAGTTGTGCGAATGAACTCAAACCAGTTCCTGTGGCTAGGGAAATGGATAACCTAGGGAACTGTGTGAAGAAATAGGGCTAAAAACAACATATAGGTGACGAAACGGTAGCATGTTGCGTACTGGCCTATCCTTGCACAGATTCAGGCCATCAAACGTGCAAACAAGCGTCACGTGCTGCGTAGTTGTGCGAATGAACTCAAACCAGTTCCTGTGGCTAGGGAAATGGATAAACTAGGGAAATGTGTGAAGAAATGGGGGTGGAACCATCACCCAGATGGTGAAACGGTGACATGTGGCGCACGGGCCTGACTTTGCACAGTTCCCTGGCATCGTACGCACAAACAAGCGTCACGAGCTGCGTAGTTGGGCGAACGATGCGAAACAACTTCCTTTGGCCTTGTAATAGGTCCTTTTAGGAAACAGTGTGAAGAAACGGGGGTGGAACCATCAACCAGACGACGAAACGGTGACATGTTGCGTACTGGCCTATCCTTGCACAGTTCCAGGCCATCAAACGCACAAACAAGCGTCACGTGCTGCGTAGTTGTGCGAATGAACTCAAACAAGTTCCTATGGCTTGGTAATTGGTCCTACTAGGGAACAGTGCAAAGAAACGGGGGTGGAACCATCATCCAGACGGTGAAACGGTGACATGTGGCGCACGGGCCTGTCTTTGCACAGTTCCCTGGCATCGTACGCACAAACAAGCGTCACGAGCTGCGTAGTTGGGCGAACGATGCAAAACAACTTCCTTTGGCCTTGTAATAGGTCCTTCTAGGAAACAGTGTGAAGAAACGGGGGTGGAACCATCACCCAGACGGTGAAACGGTGACATGTGGCGCACGGGCCTGTCTTTGCACAGTTCCCTGGCATCGTACGCACAAACAAGCGTCACGAGCTGCGTAGTTGGGCGAATGATGCGAAAAAACTTCCTTTGGCCCTGTATTAGGTCCTTCTAGGGAACAGTGTGAAGAAACGGGGGTGGAACCATCAACCAGATGACGAAACGGTGACATGTTGCGCACGGGCCTGTCTTTGCACAGTTCCCTGGCATCGTACGCACAAACAAGCGTCACGAGCTGCATAGTTGGGCGAACGAGGTCAAAAAAGTTCCTATGGCTTGGTAATTGGTCCTACTAGGGAACAGTGCAAAGAAACGGGGGTGGAACCATCATCCAGACGGTGAAACGGTGACATGTGGCGCACGGGCCTGTCTTTGCACAGCTCCATGGCATCGTACGCACAAACAAGCGTCACGAGCTGCGTAGTTGGGTGAACGATGCGAAACAACTTCCTTTGGCCTTGTAATAGGTCCTTCTAGATAACAGTGTGAAGAAACGGGGGTGGAACCATCAACCAGACGAAGAAACGGTGACATGTTGCGCACAGCCCATCCTCGCACGGATACCAAGCATCCAACGCACGAACAAGCGTCACGAGCTGCGTAGACTGAAGTAACCTATTGTGTGATTATAAAATGCTAAAAACACAATTATATACAAGAATGATGGTACATCGACTACGACCAAGTATTTAATAATTTTAGAAAACGTGTCAAATAGTTAATAATATAATAAAAGTTTGCATAAAAAGCATTGGCAAGATATTGGCAATGTTCACACTAGCATTGGCAAGATATTTGTTTCACTAATATCTCAATATCCACCGAATTATAATACCATGCGGGTTGACAAAAAAATGTAACATTACCAATTTAAGTTTAATAGCACTGTTTGTTACAACTTCATGAAATATGAAAAGCGCGATAAACAGTTTGTTACCACGAAACCATCCAGCTGGGCCTGCGGAGTTGACTTCAAGTGCCCAGAAACACGCGCACCACTTCGAAAAACACGCAACACCCTAACAACACTCCCACGAATCATGCGAGCAACATTCTCGCATGATTCCCAACCCCTGAAAGACGAGGAAGATGCAAACAAGATTCGCGCATGTCACAATCCCCTCCCCCCTGTTTTGCGATGAAGAGGGGGAGATTTGGAATCATGAGGGAAATGGGGGAGTTTGGTAAAGTGGGGTAGAGTGAGGTAGAGCGGGGGAAAGTGAGAGGCGAGGAGAGGTAGGTAGGGGGAGGAGTGAGCGACCTTGGGCGTCGTTGATGCGAGTGGCGGCAGCAGGGCACGGCGGCAGTAGAAGCAGCCCCGCCAGCAGCAGCAGCGGCAGGCGGAGGTGCAGCAGCGGCGGAGGGAAGGAGAAGCTGCGCCGGTCTTGGTCGCCCATGACTCTATAGACGGAAAGAAGGCAGGCAAGACGTGGTAAGCTGAGCAACGTGTGCAGTGGAGGTGTGGTGAGGGTGACGGTCGTGCAGACGGCTGCTGATGCAGCGGCCACGGTTGAGTCGTTGTGCCACTTTTAAGAATTCTCGGAGCTGCTGTCGCGGTTGGTGTTGCTCGGGCCGCCTGGGAAAGGCTGAGCCTGTTCCCAAGATTTGTATTTGCAGTCTAAATTTGACTGTGCGAAACGCTTTGGCGGACACAGAATCCACACGACTAGAGAAATTTTCAGCACCTTGAAATTCGACTCGACTTGGAGGTCACCGTGTTTCGAGATACTTGGACATGAGCCGCCTGCCATATACTACATCACAAAAATGCGTGTGTCTGAAAATCATCTAACATTCGCGGCAGCCTATCGTACGTTTGACAATCGTTTGAAAAACGTACAGGGAAACTCTAAAAAACGTTTGCCTTCGGCGGAATGTTTTCCAGTCACATTCTGAATGTTTGCTCCTAACTATTTCTTGCTTGTGCGTAGGATTAGGGTTCCGGGCCTAACAGATAGTCGAGCATGTCTCTTCGCGAGGGAGCAGATAGCGAGAAATTTGATTCTCTCCAAGAATTCCTCGTTTAGGCTTTTGTGTACCATTTGTTACATTCATGACATTTGCACTTATGTTTCTTTGAATATGATGATGTAATTTTCTCTATGTAAATAGTGCTTCCAAGAGTCATGTTTAACTATTTGAAGGAAATTTTACACCTATTATATTCTTACAAGGCCTAAAAAGAACATAGTCAGGGAACAATTTCATGTTTACAAAAGTCACAATGCGTCAAAGTTCTCTACGTGTGCTAGACCTCACCAAACGAATCTATTAAGAAGGCTCACTTCATCGTCCTCACATGAGGGAACAATGTGTACGAGACTGAGAATGCAGTCGACATCAATCACTGCAAAATCATCCTTGCCCTCTGTGGGTAGAAGGCGCTTGCATCCCGTTGACGGGCATAGTCGCTTGTCCTCGGTGTAATACTCCACGTATGCTCCGCGCCTCAGCTCCCCATCTTTGTTGTAGTGAAACAGGACAAGACAACGGCCGTACCAGGGGGACCCCTTCCCTGCAGGGTTGATTGCAACAGATGAGAAGTTCTTCTCGCCCGGGCTAGCCTTGACAAAATGCCCCCTTGACGTCCATTCCATCTTGTCGTGAGGCGGAATCGCAAGTGCCGTGTGCACCTGAAACCACGAGCATGAACCAAGACAATGTGAAAGCAGCGAAAGAGGCGGTGGAGAGCATAGCGAAAGGGGGAAATTGGCAAAGGGCTGGAGTGGGTGGAAAAGCAGGTTGGAGAGGAGGAAGGGGGGCTGGAGTGGGTGGAAAGCATTTTGGAGAGGGGGAAGGGGGGCTGGAGTGGGTGGAAAGCATGCAGGAGAGGGGGAAAGGGGGCTGGAGTGGGTGGAAAGCATGCAGGAGAGGGGGAAGGGGGGCTGGAGTGGGTGGAAAGCATTTTGGAGAGGGGGAAGGGGGGCTGGAGTGGGTGGAAAGCATGCAGGAGAGGGGGAAGGGGGGCTGGAGTGGGTGGAAAAGCATGCAGGAGAGGGGGAAGGGGGGCTGGAGTGGGTGGAAAGCATGCAGGAGAGGGGGAAGGGGGGCTGGAGTGGGTGGAAAGCATGCAGGAGAGGGGGAGGGGGGGCTGGAGTGGGTGGAAAGCATGCAGGAGAGGGGGAAGGGGGCCTGGAGTGGGTGGAAAGCATGCAGGAGAGGGGGAAGGGGGGCTGGAGTGGGTGGAAAGCATGCAGGAGAGAGGGAAGGAGGGCTGGAGTGAGTGGAAAGCATGCAGGAGAGGGGGAAGGGGGGCTGGAGTGGGTGGAAAGCATGCAGGAGAGGGGGAAGGGGGGCTGGAGTGAGTGGAAAGCATGCAGGAGAGGGGGAAGGGGGGCTGGAGTGGGTGGAAAGCATGCAGGAGAGGGGGAAGTGCGGCTGGAGTGAGTGGAAAGCATGCAGGAGAGGGGGAAGGGGGGCTGGAGTGGGTGGAAAGCATGCAGGAGAGGGGGAAGTGGGGCTGGAGTGGGTGGAAAGCATGCAGGAGAGGGGGAAGGGGGGCTGGAGTGGGTGGAAAGCATGCAGGAGAGGGGGAAGGGGGGCTGGAGTGAGTGGAAAGCATGCAGGAGAGGGGGAAGGGGGGCTGGAGTGGGTGGAAAGCATGCAGGAGAGGGGGAAGTGCGGCTGGAGTGAGTGGAAAGCATGCAGGAGAGGGGGAAGGGGGGCTAAAGTGGGTGGAAAGCATGCAGGAGAGGGGGAAGGGGGGCTGGAGTGGGTGGAAAGCATGCAGGAGAGGGGGAAGTGCGGCTGGAGTGAGTGGAAAGCATGCAGGAGAGGGGGAAGGGGGGCTGGAGTGGGTGGAAAGCATGCAGGAGAGGGGGAAGGGGGGCTGGAGTGGGTGGAAAGCATGCAGGAGAGGGGGAAGGGGGGCTGGAGTGGGTGGAAAGCATGCAGGAGAGGGGGAAGTGCGGCTGGAGTGAGTGGAAAGCATGCAGGAGAGGGGGAAGGGGGGCTGGAGTGGGTGGAAAGCATGCAGGAGAGGGGGAAGGGGGGCTGGAGTGGGTGGAAAGCATGCAGGAGAGGGGGAAGTAGGGCTGGAGTGGGTGGAAAGCATGCAGGAGAGGGGGAATGGGGGCTGGAGTGGGTGGAAAGCATGCAGGAGAGGGGGAAGTGGGGCTGGAGTGGGTGGAAAGCATGCAGGAGAGGGGGAAGGGGGGCTGGAGTGGGTGGAAAGCATGCAGGAGAGGGGGAAGGGGGGCTGGAGTGGGTGGAAAGCATGCAGGAGAGGGGGAAGTGGGGCTGGAGTGGGTGGAGAGCATGCAGGAGAGGGGGAAGGGGGGCTGGAGTGGGTGGAAAGCATGCAGGAGAGGGGGAATGGGGGCTGGAGTGGGTGGAAAGCATGCAGGAGAGGGGGAATGGGGGCTAAGGTGGGTGGAAAGCATGCAGGAGAGGGGGAAGGGGGGCTGGAGTGGGTGGAAAGCATGCAGGAGAGGGGGAAGTGGGGCTGGTGTGGGTGGAAAGCATGCAGGAGAGGGGGAGGGGGGCCTGGAGTGGGTGGAAAGCATGCAGGAGAGGGGGAAGTGGGGCTGGAGTGGGTGGAAAGCATGCAGGAGAGGGGGAATGGGGGCTGGAGTGGGTGGAAAGCATGCAGGAGAGGGGGAAGGGGGGCTAAAGTGGGTGGAAAGCATGCAGGAGAGGGGGAAGTGGGGCTGGAGTGGGTGGAGAGCATGCAGGAGAGGGGGAAGGGGGGCTGGAGTGGGTGGAAAGCATGCAGGAGAGGGGGAATGGGGGCTGGAGTGGGTGGAAAGCATGCAGGAGAGGGGGAATGGGGGCTAAGGTGGGTGGAAAGCATGCAGGAGAGGGGGAAGGGGGGCTGGAGTGGGTGGAAAGCATGCAGGAGAGGGGGAAGTGGGGCTGGTGTGGGTGGAAAGCATGCAGGAGAGGGGGAGGGGGGGCTGGAGTGGGTGGAAAGCATGCAGGAGAGGGGGAAGTGGGGCTGGAGTGGGTGGAAAGCATGCAGGAGAGGGGGAATGGGGGCTGGAGTGGGTGGAAAGCATGCAGGAGAGGGGGAAGGGGGGCTAAAGTGGGTGGAAAGCATGCAGGAGAGGGGGAAGGGGGGCTGGAGTGGGTGGAAAGCATGCAGGAGAGGGGGAAGTGCGGCTGGAGTGAGTGGAAAGCATGCAGGAGAGGGGGAAGGGGGGCTGGAGTGGGTGGAAAGCATGCAGGAGAGGGGGAATGGGGGCTGGAGTGGGTGGAAAGCATGCAGGAGAGGGGGAAGTGGGGCTGGAGTGGGTGGAAAGCATGCAGGAGAGGGGGAAGGGGGGCTGGAGTGGGTGGAAAGCATGCAGGAGAGGGGGAAGGGGGGCTGGAGTGGGTGGAAAGCATGCAGGAGAGGGGGAAGTGGGGCTGGAGTGGGTGGGGAGCATGCAGGAGAGGGGGAAGGGGGGCTGGAGTGGGTGGAAAGCATGCAGGAGAGGGGGAATGGGGGCTGGAGTGGGTGGAAAGCATGCAGGAGAGGGGGAATGGGGGCTAAGGTGGGTGGAAAGCATGCAGGAGAGGGGGAAGGGGGGCTGGAGTGGGTGGAAAGCTTGCAGGAGAGGGGGAAGTGGGGCTGGTGTGGGTGGAAAGCATGCAGGAGAGGGGGAGGGGGGGCTGGAGTGGGTGGAAAGCATGCAGGAGAGGGGGAAGTGGGGCTGGAGTGGGTGGAAAGCATGCAGGAGAGGGGGAATGGGGGCTGGAGTGGGTGGAAAGCATGCAGGAGAGGGGGAAGGGGGGCTAAAGTGGGTGGAAAGCATGCAGGAGAGGGGGAAGGGGGGCTGGAGTGGGTGGAAAGCATGCAGGAGAGGGGGAAGTGCGGCTGGAGTGAGTGGAAAGCATGCAGGAGAGGGGGAAGGGGGGCTGGAGTGGGTGGAAAGCATGCAGGAGAGGGGGAAGGGGGGCTGGAGTGGGTGGAAAGCATGCAGGAGAGGGGGAAGGGGGGCTGGAGTGGGTGGAAAGCATGCAGGAGAGGGGGAAGGGGGGCTGGAGTGGGTGGAAAGCATGCAGGAGAGGGGGAAGTGGGGCTGGAGTGGGTGGAAAGCATGCAGGAGAGGGGGAAGGGGGGCTGGAGTGGGTGGAAAGCATGCAGGAGAGGGGGAAGGGGGGCTGGAGTGGGTGGAAAGCATGCAGGAGAGGGGGAAGTGGGGCTGGAGTGGGTGGAGAGCATGCAGGAGAGGGGGAAGGGGGGCTGGAGTGGGTGGAAATCATGCAGGAGAGGGGGAATGGGGGCTGGAGTGGGTGGAAAGCATGCAGGAGAGGGGGAATGGGGGCTAAGGTGGGTGGAAAGCATGCAGGAGAGGGGGAAGGGGGGCTGGAGTGGGTGGAAAGCATGCAGGAGAGGGGGAAGTGGGGCTGGAGTGGGTGGAAAGCATGCAGGAGAGGGGGAGGGGGGGCTGGAGTGGGTGGAAAGCATGCAGGAGAGGGGGAAGTGGGGCTGGAGTGGGTGGAAAGCATGCAGGAGAGGGGGAATGGGGGCTGGAGTGGGTGGAAAGCATGCAGGAGAGGGGGAAGGGGGGCTAAAGTGGGTGGAAAGCATGCAGGAGAGGGGGAAGGGGGGCTGGAGTGGGTGGAGAGCATGCAGGAGAGGGGGAAGTGCGGCTGGAGTGAGTGGAAAGCATGCAGGAGAGGGGGAAGGGGGGCTGGAGTGGGTGGAAAGCATGCAGGAGAGGGGGAAGGGGGGCTGGAGTGGGTGGAAAGCATGCAGGAGAGGGGGAAGGGGGGCTGGAGTGGGTGGAAAGCATGCAGGAGAGGGGGAAGTGGGGCTGGAGTGGGTGGAAAGCATGCAGGAGAGGGAGAAGGGGGGCTGGAGTGGGTGGAAAGCATGCAGGAGAGGGGGAAGTGGGGCTGGAGTGGGTGGAAAGCATGCAGGAGAGGGGGAAGTGGGGCTGGAGTGGGTGGAGAGCATGCAGGAGAGGGGGAAGGGGGGCTGGAGTGGGTGGAAAGCATGCAGGAGAGGGGGAAGGGGGGCTGGAGTGGGTGGAAAGCATGCAGGAGAGGGGGAAGTGGGGCTGGAGTGGGTGGAAAGCATGCAGGAGAGGGGGAAGGGGGGCTGGAGTGGGTGGAAAGCATGCAGGAGAGGGGGAAGGGGGGCTGGAGTGGGTGGAAAGCATGCAGGAGAGGGGGAAGTGGGGCTGGAGTGGGTGGAGAGCATGCAGGAGAGGGGGAAGGGGGGCTGGAGTGGGTGGAAATCATGCAGGAGAGGGGGAATGGGGGCTGGAGTGGGTGGAAAGCATGCAGGAGAGGGGGAATGGGGGCTAAGGTGGGTGGAAAGCATGCAGGAGAGGGGGAAGGGGGGCTGGAGTGGGTGGAAAGCATGCAGGAGAGGGGGAAGTGGGGCTGGAGTGGGTGGAAAGCATGCAGGAGAGGGGGAGGGGGGGCTGGAGTGGGTGGAAAGCATGCAGGAGAGGGGGAAGTGGGGCTGGAGTGGGTGGAAAGCATGCAGGAGAGGGGGAATGGGGGCTGGAGTGGGTGGAAAGCATGCAGGAGAGGGGGAAGGGGGGCTAAAGTGGGTGGAAAGCATGCAGGAGAGGGGGAAGGGGGGCTGGAGTGGGTGGAGAGCATGCAGGAGAGGGGGAAGTGCGGCTGGAGTGAGTGGAAAGCATGCAGGAGAGGGGGAAGGGGGGCTGGAGTGGGTGGAAAGCATGCAGGAGAGGGGGAAGGGGGGCTGGAGTGGGTGGAAAGCATGCAGGAGAGGGGGAAGGGGGGCTGGAGTGGGTGGAAAGCATGCAGGAGAGGGGGAAGTGGGGCTGGAGTGGGTGGAAAGCATGCAGGAGAGGGAGAAGGGGGGCTGGAGTGGGTGGAAAGCATGCAGGAGAGGGGGAAGGGGGGCTGGAGTTGGTGGAAAGCATGCAGGAGAGGGGGAAGTGGGGCTGGAGTGGGTGGAGAGCATGCAGGAGAGGGGGAAGGGGGGCTGGAGTGGGTGGAAAGCATGCAGGAGAGGGGGAATGGGGGCTGGAGTGGGTGGAAAGCATGCAGGAGAGGGGGAATGGGGGCTAAGGTGGGTGGAAAGCTTGCAGGAGAGGGGGAAGGGGGGCTGGAGTGGGTGGAAAGCATGCAGGAGAGGGGGAAGTGGGGCTGGAGTGGGTGGAAAGCATGCAGGAGAGGGGGAGGGGGGGCTGGAGTGGGTGGAAAGCATGCAGGAGAGGGGGAAGTGGGGCTGGAGTGGGTGGAAAGCATGCAGGAGAGGGGGAATGGGGGCTGGAGTGGGTGGAAAGCATGCAGGAGAGGGGGAAGGGGGGCTAAAGTGGGTGGAAAGCATGCAGGAGAGGGGGAAGGGGGGCTGGAGTGGGTGGAAAGCATGCAGGAGAGGGGGAATGGGGGCTAAGGTGGGTGGAAAGCATGCAGGAGAGGGGGAAGGGGGGCTGGAGTGGGTGGAAAGCATGCAGGAGAGGGGGAAGTGGGGCTGGAGTGGGTGGAAAGCATGCAGGAGAGGGGTAGGGGGGGCTGGAGTGGGTGGAAAGCATGCAGGAGAGGGGGAAGTGGGGCTGGAGTGGGTGGAAAGCATGCAGGAGAGGGGGAATGGGGGCTGGAGTGGGTGGAAAGCATGCAGGAGAGGGGGAAGGGGGGCTAAAGTGGGTGGAAAGCATGCAGGAGAGGGGGAAGGGGGGCTGGAGTGGGTGGAGAGCATGCAGGAGAGGGGGAAGTGCGGCTGGAGTGAGTGGAAAGCATGCAGGAGAGGGGGAAGGGGGGCTGGAGTGGGTGGAAAGCATGCAGGAGAGGGTGAAGGGGGGCTGGAGTGGGTGGAAAGCATGCAGGAGAGGGGGAAGGGGGGCTGGAGTGGGTGGAAAGCATGCAGGAGAGGGGGAAGTGGGGCTGGAGTGGGTGGAAAGCATGCAGGAGAGGGAGAAGGGGGGCTGGAGTGGGTGGAAAGCATGCAGGAGAGGGGGAAGGGGGGCTGGAGTTGGTGGAAAGCATGCAGGAGAGGGGGAAGTGGGGCTGGAGTGGGTGGAGAGCATGCAGGAGAGGGGGAAGGGGGGCTGGAGTGGGTGGAAAGCATGCAGGAGAGGGGGAATGGGGGCTGGAGTGGGTGGAAAGCATGCAGGAGAGGGGGAATGGGGGCTAAGGTGGGTGGAAAGCTTGCAGGAGAGGGGGAATGGGGGCTGGAGTGGGTGGAAAGCATGCAGGAGAGGGGGAAGTGGGGCTGGAGTGGGTGGAAAGCATGCAGGAGAGGGGGAGGGGGGGCTGGAGTGGGTGGAAAGCATGCAGGAGAGGGGGAAGTGGGGCTGGAGTGGGTGGAAAGCATGCAGGAGAGGGGGAATGGGGGCTGGAGTGGGTGGAAAGCATGCAGGAGAGGGGGAAGGGGGGCTAAAGTGGGTGGAAAGCATGCAGGAGAGGGGGAAGGGGGGCTGGAGTGGGTGGAAAGCATGCAGGAGAGGGGGAAGTGCGGCTGGAGTGAGTGGAAAGCATGCAGGAGAGGGGGAAGGGGGGCTGGAGTGGGTGGAAAGCATGCAGGAGAGGGGGAAGGGGGGCTGGAGTGGGTGGAAAGCATGCAGGAGAGGGGGAAGTGGGGCTGGAGTGGGTGGAAAGCATGCAGGAGAGGGGGAATGGGGGCTGGAGTGGGTGGAAAGCATGCAGGAGAGGGGGAATGAGGGCTAAGGTGGGTGGAAAGCATGCAGGAGAGGGGGAAGGGGGGCTGGAGTGGGTGGAAAGCATGCAGGAGAGGGGGAAGTGGGGGCAGTGAGAAAAAATGGCATATCCATACGACCGGGAATGCACCTGCAAAATTTGCGTGTTGATGCCTGCCCGTCTGAGTCGCAGAACCATCGCACTCATGGCGGGTTCACCAACAGTCAAGACGTAGCTCCGAAACACTGAGTCGGTGATGTCCCCCAGGACCATCTTCTTGTGGGTCTTAGTAAGCACCCTCTGGCCAGCCAGGCATGCCTGTCACCGTGGAGAGGAGAGGGTTGGTATAGGGAGGGGGAGGGTTGTATGGTGAGTCCTTTTGGAGGGAGGAGGAGGGGGGGGGGGGGATAGGGGATGGATGCGAGGTGTAGGCAAAGAAGGGAAAGGCCACGAAGTGGGAATGGGTGTGGGGGAAAGGGGGAAAGGTTGTGGGGACGAAGAAGGTTATGGGGGGGTAGGAATCGATGACTTTGGTTAGGTTGGTCCTTCATGTCATTGCCAACTCATGCAGAGAGCATGGAAACAGAAGTGCGGGCAAAGAGACGAGCGAACAGAATGTGGCACAGAGCAGGGCAGACACAGAAGTGAACAAATCTGGGAAACAGTGAAGGGAACAGAGCGGGGCACATAGCAGGGCAGACACAGAAGTGAACAAATCAGGGAAAAAGTGAAGGGAACAGAGCGGGGCACATAGCAGGGCAGACACAGAAGTGAACGAATCAGGGAAACGATGAAGGGAACAGAGCGGGGCACAGAGGTGGGCAGACACAGATGTGAACAAATCAGGGAAACGGTGAAGGGAACAGAGCAGGGCACAGAGCAGGGCAGACACAGAACGGAACATGGCAGGGTAACAGCGCAGGGAACAGAGCAGGGAAACAGAACAGGGTACCGAGTAGGGGAGACACAGCATGGAACATAGCAGGGTAACAGAGCGGATAACAAAGAAGGGGAAATGACGAGGGGAACGGAGCAGTGTGAGAGAGCAAGAGAGCCGAGCAGGGAAAAAGAGCATGGGGGGAGAGCATGAGACCCGGGCAGCGAAACAGAGCAGGAAAGAGCATGAGAACCGAGCAGGGAAAAAGGGCAGGGGAGGGAGCATGAGAACCGAGCAGGGAAACAGGGCAGGGGAGAGAGCATGAGAACCGAGCTCGGGCAAACTGAACATGGCACAGAGCAGGGCAGACACATAAGGGAGCATAGCAGGGAAACTGAAGGGAATACAACAGGCCACAAAGGAGGGCAGACACAGAACGGAATATGCCAAAGGATAACACTGCAGGGAACAGAGCGGGGAAGACACAGTAGGGAACACAGCTGGGAAATAGAGCAGATAACAAAGAAGGGGAAATGACTAGAGGAACAGGGCAGGGAGAGAGAGAAGGAGAACCGAGCAGGGAAACAGAGCAGGGGGAGAGAGCAAGAGAACCGAGCAGGGAAACAGAGCAGCGGAACAGAGGAGGGGAACCGAGCAAGAGAACGGAGCATGGCATCACTTCAGGAGATCACAGCATGGGATTAAAATAGGGAAACTTAGCAGACGACGGGGTGCAGGGGAACAGAGCAGGTTCGTGAAACTCACCTCTTTCATCGAGGTCTCGTACGTGCTGTCCCCTCCGGCCTCCCGCGCGAGTTGCCTAACCACCGCATGCTCCAGGTGTTTCTGGACGATTCGATCTTCAACATTCTTCCAGTTCGTGCCACGTGAAGGACGCTTCACAGTGGTCTTGTGGGAGTGCTCGTAGCAGTTTGACGAGTACTCGGCAGGGATCCCCCTCATACGGATTGTTGATGGGAGGTGAACGAGAAGATGAATCTTAACAATTTTCCACTTTGACTTCTGCTTAGGGAAAGCGACACGAGGAGCCTTCACCATCCTGGAGAAAATTTAGATACAAGGCATGCAGTTAAGACGGGGAATGCAGGCCGGGAACGGAGAAACGGGATGCGGGAGGGGGAGTGAGGAAGCAGACATCGAAAACAGAAACACGGAAGGAGGGAGCACGGAGGTGGGTTATGGAGGGACAGCGATGCAGTGCAGAGGGAGAAGATGGGCCTGGGAAACCACATAACAGACGGACTTATTACTTGATGGTGGCGTCTTTCATCCGTTCCAGAGATTCGTCGGTGTGGTACTCAGCGCGGATGAACTCCTTGTACCACTCGACCATCTTGACAATGGCCGTGCGGATATCATCTTGTCCTGGGAGGTTGATGATGAGGGGCAGGACCTGCATCATCGCCCGATGCTCTGCAGCTGAAAAGCAGGCAGTGGATGTGAAGTAGGCCCACGCCGAAGGAAGACGTAGCACGGAAGCTGGTGTGGCCTCCTTCAAAATCTTGTATCGCCTAGGCGTGAGTAATAGTTAGTCAAAGCACGGAAAGCAAGCACGGAGGGGTGTAGCATGAAGCAGGGCGCGGAAAGCAAGCACGGAGGGGAGTAGCATGAAGCAGGGCGCGGAAAGCAAGCACGGAGGGGAGTAGCATGAAGCAGGGCGCGGAAAGCAAGCACGGAGGGGAGTAGCATGAAGCAAGGCGCGGAACAACTCACTCCAGAAGAATCTTCCGTTCCCTCGGGGTCAGCTTCTTCACCAGGCACTTCATGGCATGCAGCCATATGCCTTGCTCCCAGATGTGCATGATGTCCGGGGGCACAGCAAGGTACGTGTTTCCCCAGAGAGTTTTTGCGAATTCCCAGTCCCACAAAAGGCTCTGCGTCGGGGGTCAAGGGCACAAACTCACTATGGCGGGTCAGGATAATAAATATGAACAGCAAGATGCAGATCGGAGTAGGTTTTCGGGCACACTAGCCACAGCAGTATATGGTGGATACGGAGGGAAACCATATGAGAACCACAAGGATGCACGCGGAGCAAGCTGGGCAAGGCGCACCTTCACAAAGTGTGTAGAGGACTTCTTCTTCACCGCCTTCAGCTCCTTTTTGGTCTTTGCGGCTTTCATCTCCTTGTGAAAATCCTTCTGACCCTTGACAGTTCTAAGGACAATGGTGTCTTCCTGCTTCTTTTTGGTTTCCGCAGATTCCTTCAGACCTTCGACATTTCTGGGGATAATGGTCTCATCCTGCTCATCCGGGCGCTTCTTATCAGTTGGCTGTTGAGTCAACTCAAAGTTCAACTCATCCAGGCCCTCCTTTTCAGCCAAGCACAACGAGCACGGATGGTGTGAGTTGCATGCCATCGTACAGGTGATCTTAGAAGACTCCGGGTGATCGGCCACCCATGAATAAAGGAGCGTGAATGCACTATACTGCACCCCGGCACTGTCTTCCACCTTCACACCGCCCCTGCACAGCCGCCAGGATGAGGGGTAAAGCAGGGGGGGGTATGGCAAGGATGGGAGACCATGTTAGATATGTCAGTGATGGTGTGAGCATGGGTTGCTGTAAGCAAGCAGATGAAGGACGGTTAGGAGGAGGGGGACAGCAAGCAGGGATGGTTTCAACGGCAGGAGACGGTGGTACGGGAGGAACCCGAATGGTATTAGGTGAAGCATGGTGGCTGGGAGCAGAGTACTTTCGACTGAATCCTACGTCGTGGCGCGCATGCGAAAGAAGAACAGAGGAGAAGGGGGGTCAAAAAGGGAGGGGAGTGTGTATTAGACAGGCAATGAAAATAAGTAGGGTAGTGTGGTGGATTCTGGAGAGTACAAGGGATGCGCGCCTTTGGGCGAGAGTAGCAGTGTCTCACCCTGAAAGATGTGAAGCCGCCTTCAAATCTCGAATCATGATCTCTGCAGCGTCCTGGAACACTCGAACCTTCTCTTCTGGCGAGAGGTCAGCTGGGATGTTAGGCAGGAGCCCGAGAAGCTCAGTGCCTCCTTCAAGCCACCTAGCCCATTCAGGAATGTTCCCAAAGGACAACAGAAATGGGTGGGCAGATTGGCGCCCGTTGTACGATAGATTGGTCTGGTCCGAAAACAAAATGAGAGCTATAACTATGCCAAACTTCCGCACCCTTTCCTGCCACAGTGATGATAAAGGGAAGGAAGAACGTATTGGATCCTAGGTTTCAATGCTCGTGTCCAACGCGACATGAGATGGCGTGGAACTTACCCAAGCCTCGAGCATCCAATCCGTGTTTGCAGGGGTACTGTAGCGGCGAACCCCATCCACCTTCCACTCTTGAGGCATGATGCTGAATCCCTTGACAGCCGACATCTTCTTGAACATGGACTGAAGGAGCTGATGGTGATAATTATGGAAACAATGACGGAAAACAAAAGCGTAGGATTGATGGTTCCATTTGGACTGATGGTTTAGTCGGTCTCAACAAACACATTCCAGGGTGACAAACGTGACCCAGCACGCATGAATACACTCACAGTTATCGCGTTACGGCGCTTGAAGGTGAGAAACCCAACCTCGTGATCCACCTCGATCTCCTCGACGATCCATTCATTCTCCGCTCCAAGGTCAAAGCTGTTCTCGTACTTCTCCAGGTCCCTGTAGCTGTTCCAATCGTCCAGCTGCTTTGGATCTAATTTCGGATGTCTAACTAACTGTATTGTGTCGTTTATCGCCCCGTTGGTAAGGCCGTGAGATCGTGCCAAAATGCATATTTCCGCCTTAACATCAAGAATTTCCTTTGTAGGAGCTTCTTCCACCACGAGTGTGGTGCTGCACGTACGAACCGCATCAGGAACTCGCTCTGCCGGCTGCGGGTGCTGCTCTACTGCGTTCGGAAGTGCCGCTAAGGGAATTGAATGCGCTGGCGCGGGAAGGGTGGCTGTTGCTAACGGAACCAATGTATACTGCTTCTCAACGCCACGGTCTAGTTTCTTACGTTTAGCATCCTCTTCGGCCTTGCGTTTTTGGGCCCGCTTACATCCGTCATGGTTAGCTTGATGGCTACTTACGTATTGATAGCAGTACACGCGCTTATTGCAGAACTCACAAGCCTGAGCCTCCATCGAGCAGATCTGTCCGTAAGACTGAAAGGGTGTTTGGCACACGAGCTTGAGATGTGAATGGTAACACTGCACCGTGGTGAGATAGCGCCCATCGTATGGATGATAGTTTACCGAAAGGCGAGGATAGGGATTTGGCGCGAACACGAAGGGGCAATCTGAGTCTGAACTCATGTTTCCGGTGATCATGATTGGCCATTGGTCATCGAGTGTCAGTAGTGGGATTGCAGTTGGTTAGGGTTTGTGATGTGCAGCTCGAAGTGTTCGGTCCTCCTGTTTATTGGTGCGCGACAACCGTGAAGATTGGCGAGAGCGCCATGCGACTCCCATACTCAACATCTCTTGGTGTAACTGTTTTCGCGCACATAAACTGCTTACTCGTCGCTGCACCTTGACGAGGTTTTGTACCCAACTGCAAACAAGTTGGCGAGGGTCATTTCCGCTTGCGACATGGACCTGACATCATATTCGCGTACACGCCAATTGTGTGTCAGAAAAAAACAAGCCAAACAATGTCATTGGAGCAAGGAATTCTGTCAGACCACCCAACACTGTTCACCAAGTATGAACAAGCCATTCGTTGTCGACGCATGGGAGCAGGGAATCACAAACTTGACGAACGAAGGGCAAGGGCGTGTGGGTCCTTCTTCAGGAACTACAGTATTTCCTTAGACTTTCCGTTGGCTGGGCCACGGAATGTCGACCCTCACCTAAGGCACGATCCTGCTCAAGCTGAGTTTGTTATCTCAAGATATGGAGGAGAAGGGCATACCCAAGTTAGCGCGATGTAGTTTCCGGCACATGCGCATGCCATCCCCGTTCCGGGGATCCCTTGAAATCAAGCCCTCAGATTACCGCACGCTGAAAAACGAGCAGTGGGTCAGTGGCACGATTATCGAGTGGCTCTCATCGTGAGTGGCTCTGTGTTGAACACATAGCAAACTGATTTGTTGACCCTTGTTTTTAGTTTCTCACGAGCTCCACCGACTTTGTATATTTTCACGTCGATCCTGCAGTATGTTACACTACGAGTACGGATATGACAATGCGTCGTGGCTTTGCACATCGCCTTATTTCTGGACACTCGTAGCACGCCCGGGGTCGAAGAGGATCACAAGGCAGGCCTATGGACTAGACATCTTGTCGTTTAAGCACGTTCTTGTTCCGATTAACAAGAAGTAAGTGGTAGGGTCTTTTTATTCATGTGTTGAACGTAAACATGTCCTGCAAAATAACGATTTTGGATGTCTCGATTACATGGCAGTGCGCACTGGAGTCTTGTTGTTATCAAAATTACCCATGCTCCGGGATCCCTTATCCCGATCAAGTGTGACCTGTGGCATGCGGACTCATATTCAACTCACGTCGACATTGATGGACCATTGAGAAAGTGAGAAATGTGATGTGCTGCGTATGAAACACTGTTGTTCTCGACCGATGTTAACAAGCAGTACGTCTTAATGCGCAGGTATTTGATGAATCAAGCAATGCAGCGCTACGCATGGGTCACGGAGACAGAAGCAAAAGCGTGGGCAGCAGCGATTCAGTTAAACACCATTATGGTATGTGAATTCACGGCCCGTGCAAAAAGGAGGATTGGTGTGGGACAGGCCGCTCATGGACAGGCATTGGATGCGCGGATGAGTAGGGGAAGGGGGAGGTGCGTGCTGCGCATGGACTGGCATGGGATGATGAGTAGGGGAAGGGGGAGTTGCGTGCGGCGCATGGACAGGCATGGGATGATGAGTAGGGGAAGGGGGGGTTGCGTGCTGCGCATGGACAGGCATGGGATGATGAGTAGGGGAAGGGGGAGTTGCGTGCGGCGCATGGACAGGCATGGGATGATGAGTAGGGGAAGGGGGGGTTGCGTGCTGCGCATGGACAGGCATGGGATGATGAGTAGGGGAAGGGGGAGTTGCATGCTGCGCATGGACAGGCATGGGATGATGAGTAGGGGAAGGGGGAGTTGCGTGCTGCGCATGGACAGGCATGGGATGATGAGTAGGGGAAGGGGGAGTTGCATGCTGCGCATGGACGGGCATGGGATGATGAGTAGGGGAAGGGGGAGTTGCGTGTGGCGCATGGACAGGCATGGGATGATGAGTAGGGGAAGGGGGGGTTGCGTGCTGCGCATGGACAGGCATGGGATGATGAGTAGGGGAAGGGGGAGTTGCATGCTGCGCATGGACAAGCATGGGATGATGAGTAGGGGAAGGGGGAGTTGCGTGCTGCGCATGGACAGGCATGGGATGATGAGTAGGGGAAGGGGGAGTTGCGTGCTGCGCATGCACAGGCATGGGATGATGAGTAGGGGAAGGGGGAGTTGCATGCTGCGCATGGACAGGCATGGGATGATGAGTAGGGGAAGGGGGAGTTGCGTGTGGCGCATGGACAGGCATGGGATGATGAGTAGGGGAAGGGGGAGTTGCATGCTGCGCATGGACAGGCATGGGATGATGAGTAGGGGAAGGGGGGGTTGCGTGCTGCGCATGGACAGGCATGGGATGATGAGTAGGGGAAGGGGGAGTTGCATGCTGCGCATGGACAGGCATGGGATGATGAGTAGGGGAAGGGGGAGCTGCGTGCTGCGCATGGACAGGCATGGGATGATGAGTAGGGGAAGGGGGGGTTGCGTGCTGCGCATGGACAGGCATGGGATGATGAGTAGGGGAAGGGGGAGTTGCGTGTGGCGCATGGACAGGCATGGGATGATGAGTAGGGGAAGGGGGAGTTGCATGCTGCGCATGGACAGGCATGGGATGATGAGTAGGGGAAGGGGGAGTTGCGTGCGGCGCATGGACAGGCATGGGATGATGAGTAGGGGAAGGGGGGGTTGCGTGCTGCGCATGGACAGGCATGGGATGATGAGTAGGGGAAGGGGGAGTTGCATGCTGCGCATGGACAGGCATGGGATGATGAGTAGGGGAAGGGGGGGTTGCGTGCGGCGCATGGACAGGCATGGGATGATGAGTAGGGGAAGGGGGGGTTGCGTGCGGCGCATGGACAGGCATGGGATGATGAGTAGGGGAAGGGGGGGTTGCGTGCGGCGCATGGACAGGCATGGGATGATGAGTAGGGGAAGGGGGGGTTGCGTGCTGCGCATGCACAGGCATGGGATGATGAGTAGGGGAAGGGGGAGTTGCGTGCGGCGCATGGACAGGCATGGGATGATGAGTAGGGGAAGGGGGGGTTGCGTGCTGCGCATGGACAGGCATGGGATGATGAGTAGGGGAAGGGGGAGTTGCGTGCTGCGCATGGACAGGCATGGGATGATGAGTAGGGGAAGGGGGGGTTGCGTGCTGCGCATGGACAGGCATGGGATGATGAGTAGGGGAAGGGGGAGTTGCATGCTGCGCATGGACAGGCATGGGATGATGAGTAGGGGAAGGGGGAGTTGCGTGCTGCGCATGGACAGGCATGGGATGATGAGTAGGGGAAGGGGGAGTTGCATGCTGCGCATGGACAGGCATGGGATGCGCGGATGAGTACGGGAGGAGGTGGGGGTGGGGGGGGGGGGGGGGGGGCAAGGGGGCTGAAAGCAGCTCGTGACTAAGCCTTAAGAACCACCTGATACTTGTCCTACCGCAGGTGCGTCAGCAGGACAACGAGAATGACTGCGGCGTTTATGTGATGCGTGTCATTCATACGCTTGTCGAGACCAACTTTGACAGCTTGAATGCGTGTGGCTTGGCCGGGACGCCAAGACAGTGGAGGCGCCAATATCGTCACGATTTGGCTAGGTGGTCCTGTGTCTATGACAATGCATGTGGGTTGATCCAGGCTGACTGATGCCCTTAAGCCTGCTTGGTGTTGGTTATTGACATGCATTAGTACCGGACGATCTGGTGTATCGTACTGCTCGACGCTTGATGGAAACTGGCATGACAGTGCGGTAATTGATTTGCACTAGATGGTAAGCTCTAAGCCGAGCATTACATAGTGTCAGTGAATACACTCAGAACACAACATAGTGGTTGGGGTCTTGCTGAACTTGATGAGTAGTCAGATGAGCTGAATGCGGGGCAGGCATCATGAACAACCTCCTAGAGGCATGGCAGGCGACCATGATAGTATTACAACATCACATGTGTTGGGAATATAAACACATGACTTACACAAAGCCGACTCATGGCACAACTGACAACAGTTCAAATGCAACCTCAACGAGAATCTTCCTACTGCAGCGCCCTATATAAGTTGCTATGTATCGGCCCATGAACGTAATAATGTCGACACAATGCAGTTTCTGTCTTCTCCAGCGCTGTAACATCTACGCGACAAACCAGCTGTTGATGTGAACCTAACTGTGCTTGCTCTCAACAATTGCACAATGTTTTTTGAAGGTTGCTAGGCGTGTGAACACTGGTATAGTCATTGTACGGTGAGTCACGCCAAGTAGTCACCCTAAATTTGAATATGAAAATGCATAGAAGTATACCAGTGTGCGATTAGGCGGCTGGAATGAGACTGTTAGTTTAGGTGTGCAGGATTATTCTTTCTACTCACCCTATGATTACCTTGATTGAAGCAAGACTTGGTGAACCTTACAATATTACTGAACTCTGTCACAATCTTATCGCATCAATCCTGTCACATCCTCGGTACAAAGAGCGGTGCCACGAAATCGAAGTTTCAGCGCAACCACTCGGGGTATTATCGAACCGCGATGTCTTGTATCTATCACGGCTCCAAACGCACATGTGTGTGCCGACAACGCGCGGCGCGGTTTGCTGCTGTCACATTGCGTTTTTTTTTTTTTTGGTGTGCGGCAAGGCTTGGTTCAGTTCCCGTACTCACGCGTGCAAATACTTACTAGTACTAGTCTCGCATTTACAGTGCCGATCAGGCATTGTGGGCGCTCGAACGTTCTAGCCCAGGGAGGCTGCTGCAATTTAGGATTTGAAATATTGCCCCATTGACAGCGCCTTCCTTGCAACCTCAAGGGCAGCTAAACTATTGCGCTGCACCAAACACCACCACCCGACGTGGGGCCACCTGGTAATGCGTTACAGGAACAAGCATCTTCATGCCGATTCCCATGCTGGGAGATGAGACCACGATATGCTCCACGTTCGAAGCACCTAGTTCGTCTTGCTGGTAGCCGTTCGGTTCTCGTCACGATACCCCTACGGTAGGCACGTCATGCATTTACGGTAGTAGTATTGGTAGTAAATGTTGATGTTCCCTCTGGCACTCGATGCAAAGTGAGAAGATGTCAGTGGTAGCACGTAATAGCCGTCACGTAGCTGTTCTCGTAATAGGCTCATCCATCTTTGGCGCTGCGGTGCAGTTTTCGTAGTAGGCACGTCCTACATTGGCGTGGCGGCCGGTTCTCATAGTAGGCTCCTCCTGTTTTGGCGCAGCGGTCTGTTCTCGTAGTAGGCTCGTCCTGTTTTGGCGCGGCGGTCTGTTCTCGTAGTCGTCTCGTCCTGTTTTGGTGCGGCGGTCTGTTCTCGTAGTAGCCTCGTCCTGCTCTGGCGAGGCCGTGATGTTCTCTGACGGCGCGTCCAGGCATGGCGCGTCCAGCAATGACGCGTCCAGCATGGCGCGTCCAGCGGCAGTTCTAGCTTGCTCGATTTTCGTCGGCGCGTTTCGCAGGCACGTAGTGCGATTGCGCGCTGCTGTTCCTTGCGTCTCCAACACCTATTTATGGGATACTTGATACTTAGAAACAGCTCACTATTGTAACCATTAAGCTTGTCTAGCGGAACTGATAGATAGATGGCAGACATCATCGTCTCTGAACAGGCCAATGCTAGTGCGCTCCTCGGTAGCGCCGCTACAGCTTTACAACCTTTGGGTCCCATGAAAACCGACGCGGAACAGAAGGGGCACGACAAGATGACGCCTCACGATACCTCCCAGCTAGTTGTGCGGTATCGTCGGAAAAACATACTTCCTGCACGCGATGCCAAGGTGGAATCGGAAGGGGCATCTTCATCGGATAGTGAGCAATCTGAAGAAGAGGCCTACGATGGCAAGGTTAGACGCGGCGGTTCACAAGGGCGGAGGAACGGTCGAAAGCTGAAGCCGTTGGACCAGTGCAAACCTGCTACAGGGAGGAAAGGTACGCTATGAACTTTTATCCAGCTTTTTCAAGTTTGTATGTCTTAAAGTTGCTCGTTAATTACTTGGATGTGTTCGCACCCAATCCAGAGAGGTGCTGCCCTCCTATTAACTGAGCGTATCATCCTTACTTCGTGCGTGTTGTAGGTACCCTTGCTGGAGCCAAGAAAATGAAAAGAGAAAGACAAGACGCGCCTGGTGCAACAGGACTTGTGGAAGATGTAGATGACAAGGAGCAACTGCCAGAGAAAGGGCATGAGCGTGGGGATGAGCGTGATGGAGAGCGTGAGGGCAGGCGTGAGGGAGGGCTTGAGGGCAGGCGTGAAGGCAGGCGTGAGGGCAGGCGGGAGGGAGAGCGTGAGGCTGAGCGTGAGGGAGAGCGTGAGGGAGAGCGTGATATGAAGCATGATGCGTCTTTTCCCTCTACTCCAGCAGGTGTTCGTGCGGCCGATGCACACGATGTTCGAGGGCATGAGGAGGGTGGGAGGGAGAGCCGTGGCGCTGAGCATGAAGATCAGAGGGGGGTGTCTGGGAGGGTGAAGGCACGGTGCAGAAAGGCTGGAAAGAAGGCCGTTGCTGAGGTCGAATCTTCTGATGGAGAAGATAGTTCCGAGGAGGAATCAGGGAGTTCATCCGGGAGCGAGGAGAAGTATGATGAGGAAGAGGACGAGAGTGATGACGCTGAAACTGGGTCCGGGAGTAATGACGACGGTAGGAGAGGGGGGAGGGCACGAGGAGCGCGCAACCACCAGTATAGCGGAAAGCGTGGTCATGCAACCGGTGGTAAGGCTGGTAGTGGCTATAAACGGCAGAGACGTAGAGAGTGTGCTCAAGGAAAGCGAGCAGATACTGAGGGTTACACCCAGCGGCGTCGTAAGGAGCGTCCTGTTGTGAGACAGGACCTTGGCTTCTACAATGAGATGAGGATCATGGTGAACTCGGATGATGCTGATCCGTCGAATCGTCGGGAGAACGTTCGGATGAAACGGGCAGCAACCAACGATCGGTATGCTGCCCTTGCTTCCACCTCAGGGTTGGGGAAGAGAGCATCTAGATTTCAAGATCGGAGTGTGCGTGACAACGCTGGCCAGCAGCATGACAACACGCACAATCCAGCCGGTGGTAGTGACGATCCGGCCTGTGGTGGGGGGCTGGGGGCGGAAGATGGTGAGGCGGGTGGTGTTGGAGATTGGTTCAATGATGGCAGGAAAGTTGGACACTTTGACCCAGCAACTCCGCCCCCGTTCGCATCGGCAAGAGGCAATTCCCCGCTCAACGCTAGTGGAGTGCCCATCCTTCCCTCGATCAATTCTCCTAATGAATCCATGCAGCAACTCTTCCAGGCTTTGCAGGAAGCTAATCGGCAGATTGCCGAGCTAAAGGCCGGTCGTGGACCTTCGGTGGACCGGGAGGGAAATGGGACGCAAATCCCGCCGCTTACCTCGATATCCAGTGAACAACCTGAGCCGCCAGAAACGCCGGGCGCTGTGGCGGAGAGCGCTGTACAAGGCACTCCCATCACCAGGAGGCATGGGATGCCAAACGCGACTAATTTGAAGGTAAGTGCCACCAATTTCTCCTACCCATTGCCACACCTGACTCGCTGGCTTGCTCATTATATGGTTTTGTTTGACCAATGGTGCATTTTCATTCTCTTTCTCCAGTTGTCTAGGTTTTCCCACTCTCTGGTCTCATTCTCTGCAATGACTCGCTCACATTCCCACTCTCTGGTTTCCTTCTCTGCAGTGATTCATTCTCATCCCACCCTCTGGGCTCATTCTCTGCAGTGATTCATTCTCATTCCCACTCTCTGATTTCCTTCTCTGCAGTGATTCATTCTCATCTCACCCTCTGGTCTCATTCTCTGCAGTGACTCACACTCTCTGGTTTCCTTCTCTGCAGTGATTCATTCTCATCCCACCCTCTGGTCTCATTCTCTGCAGTGACTCCCACTCTCTGGTTTCCTTCTTTGCAGTGACTCATTCACATTCCCACTCTCTGGTTTCCTTCTCTGCAGTGATTCCTTCTCAACCCACCCTCTGGTATCATTCTCTGCAGTGACTCCCACTCTATGGTTTCCTTCTCTGCAGTGATTCCTTCTCATCCCACCCTCTGGTCTCATTCTATGCAGTGACTCCCACTCTCTGGTTTCCTTCTCTGCAGTGATTCCTTCTCATCCCACCCTCTGGTATCATTCTCTGCAGTGAATCCCACTCTATGGTTTCCTTCTCTGCAGTGATTCATTCTCATCCCACCCTCTGGTCTCATTCTCTGCAGTGACTCCCACTCTCTGGTTTCCTTCTCTGCAGTGATTCATTCTCATCCCACCCTCTGGTCTCATTCTCTGCAGTGACTCCCACTCTCTGGTTTCCTTCTCTGCAGTGACTCATTCAAATTCCCACTCTATGGTTTCCTTCTCTGCAGTGATTCATTCTCATCCCACCCTCTGGTCTCATTCTCTGCAGTGACTCCCACTCTCTGGTTTCCTTCTCTGCAGTGATTCATTCTCATCCCACCCTCTGGTCTCATTCTCTGCAGTGACTCCCACTCTCTGGTTTCCTTCTCTGCAGTGACTTATTCACATTCCCACTCTATGGTTTCCTTCTCTGCAGTGATTCCTTCTCATCCCACCCTCTGGTATCATTCTCTGCAGTGACTCCCACTCTCTGGTTTCCTTCTCTGCAGTGATTCTTTCTAATCTCACCCTCTGGTCTCATTCTCTGCAGTGACTCCCACTCTCTGATTTCCTTCTATGCAGTGACTCATTCACATTCCCAATCTCTGGTTTCCTTCTCTGCAGTGATTCCTTCTCATCCCACCCTCTGGTCTCATTCTCTGCAGTGACTCCCACTCTCTGGTTTCCTTCTCTGCAGTGATTCATTCTCATCCCACCCTCTGGTCTCATTCTCTGCAGTGACTCCCACTCTCTGGTTTCCTTCTCTGCAGTGACTCATTCACATTCCCACTCTCTGGTTTCCTTCTCTGCAGTGATTCCTTCTCATCCCACCCTCTGGTATCATTCTCTGCAGTGACTCCCACTCTATGGTTTCCCTCTCTGCAGTGATTCATTCTCATCCCACCCTCTGGTCTCATTCTCTGCAGTGACTCCCACTCTCTGGTTTCCTTCTCTGCAGTGATTCATTCTCATCCCACCCTCTGGTCTCATTCTCTGCAGTGACTCCCACTCTCTGGTTTCCTTCTCTGCAGTGACTCATTCACATTCCCACTCTCTGGTTTCCTTCTCTGCAGTGATTCCTTCTCATCCCACCCTCTGGTATCATTCTCTGCAGTGACTCCCACTCTATGGTTTCCTTCTCTGCAGTGATTCCTTCTCATCCCACCCTCTGGTATCATTCTCTGCAGTGACTCCCACTCTCTGGTTTCCTTCTCTGCAGTGATTCATTCTCATCCCACCCTCTGGTCGCATTCCACGCATGACTCCCACTCTCTGGTTTCCTTCTATGCACTGATTCATTCTCATTCCCACCCTCTGGTCCCATTCTCTGCAGTGACTCATTCACACTCCCACTCTCTGGTTTCCCTCTCTGCAGTGATTCATTCTCATCCCACCCTCTGGTCTCATTCTATGCAGTGACATATACTCATTCCCAATTCCCCACATTCCCATTCTTTGGTTTACCCTACATTCTCATTTTAAACAGCTGTACATGGAAGAAGCAAGGAAGCGCATGTGTATGGAAGCTGAGGACCATCTTGTCACGTTCTACCCAAGCTTTGAGAAGCGGATTCTTGTTTTGCATGAAGTCATTTCTGAGAATTATGTGGTTCCATTGATATTGCTGAAGGAGGCCATGGCAGATAAAACACGGAGGGATGCATTCAAGCGCGTGTATACGCAGTGGAAGAACGAGCGCGGGTTTTACATCAAACGGACCGTGCTCGAGGGGTTGGGGGTTCCTATGAGTGGCTTGCGGGCAGCGGAAATCCACATCGACACTGAGCTCAAGGAGGATCTCTGGGGGGAGTATGGCCCGAGTGAGTAAACACCTGCCTGACCTTTTCCCCCACCCTCCCCCCCTCCCCCTTGTTTCACCATCTCAGCCCTAGCACCCGTTTCTTGCAACACCCCATATTCTGTACTCCATAGCTTGGCATTTCCTTTACATAGGCCGTTGTAGAAACCTGTGATTCGCCAGCCCATCCACCCTCTTCCCTTTTCACACCCCACCCCTTGAACCACCTTCGTTCGAGTGTGTTGCAGGTGCGGACGCCCAACTGAGCACATGGGGAAATGCTGAGGTTACTGATCTCCCGTTCGGCAACGAGATCTTCTTCAACGCAGCAATGGACGCCTTCGGTGAATTTGCCGTGGGGAACGACATATGCTTGAAGGCGTATCATATTGCTTGGACTATCTTGGTGGTGAGTGGCTTGTGAGGGTCCTTTTACTTGTTTCTCATCCCACACTTTTCTCCTTGGTAAACCCGTGCCATCCCGTGTAAACCTTAAACCCCCGTGTTTCCACCTCCCTCTCAGGTGCTTCTTGAAACCTTGGTATCCACCTGCCCTCTGGAGTTGCGCCCACTCTGGGTTCACGCTTTCACTCATGGCCTTACGTTGTTTATATTTTTCACCAATCCCCTCACGACCATGCAGTACCCAGCAGTATCCTTCCCCTCCCGTGTTTCCGAACACTCTTTGGTTTCCTCTTCCTTTCAGAGGCTGCCCCACTCCTCTATCACCTTTCATGCTCACACTCATGGCGTACTTCACTGCATGTTGTGCTTGCCCCACATGATTCCGACCTCTCACACTTATCACGCTTGAATCTGTCCATGCTCCCCTTTCTTGACAATGCAGATAGACTACGGCTTGTCGAAGGTCAAGAAGTCGACAACGAACCTCACAAACTCCCACCGAAAGAACACGCGGTGGGTGGCAAGCATCCGCAGGGCGGTGAAGCGGGCGGTGACGGATCATTTCAGCCAGGTGAACCCTGTCTACGACCCATGGATGAAGGGGTTTAGGTGGGGGAATTTTGGCTTGTTTGTCCATGAGTCGGGGTTTGAGGAGTATAGGCCAAGACCACAACCCCGCAATCCGACAAGGAGGGTGGCGTCAGTGCATGTCTAGAGGAGATGAATGGTGGAATTGCAGTGCTCCGAGCTTGGAGTAAGAGCAGATGTGGGGACAGGGGAACCACAGCAGGGAGGGGAGGAGAGGAAACACAGCAGGGAGAGGAGCACGGGAACCACACCAGGGAGGAGAGGAGAGGAACCACAGCAGGGAGAGGAGTAGGAGAATCACAGCAGGGAAGGGAGGAGAGGAACCACAGCAGGGAAGGGAGCAGGGGAACCACAGCAGGGAAGAGAGGTGAGGAGTCACAGCAGGGAGGGGAGCAGGGGAACCACAGCAGGGAGGGGAGGAGAGGAACCACAGCAGGGAAGGGAGCAGGTGAACCACAGCAGGGAAGGGAGGGGAGCAGGGGAACCATAGCAAGGAGGGGAGGAGAGGAACCACAGCAGGGAGAGGAGCAGGGGAACCACAGCAGGGAAGGGAGGAGAGGAACCATAGCAGGGAGGGGAGCGTGGGAACCACAGCAGGGAAGGGAGGAGAGGAACCACATCATGGAGGGGAGGAGAGGAACCATAGCAGGGAGGGGAGGAGAGGAACCACAGCAGGGAGAGGAGCAGGGGAACCACAGCAGGGAAGGGAGGAGAGGAACCATAGCAGGGAGGGGAGCGTGGGAACCACAGCAGGGAAGGGAGGAGAGGAACCACATCATGGAGGGGAGGAGAGGAACCACAGCAGGGAGGGGAGGAGAGGAACCACAGCAGCGAGAGGAGCAGGAGAACCACAGCAGGGAAGGGAGGAGAGGAACCACAGCAGGGAAGGGAGCAGGTGAACCACAGCAGGGAAGGGAGGAGAGGAGTGACAGCAGGGAGGGGAGCAGGGGAACCACAGCAGGGAGGGGAGGAGAGGAACCACAGCAGGGAGAGGAGCAGGGGAACCACAGCAGGGAAGGGAGGAGAGGAACCATAGCAGGGAGGGGAGCGTGGGAACCACAGCAGGGAAGGGAGGAGAGGAACCACATCATGGAGGGGAGGAGAGGAACCACAGCAGGGAGGGGAGGAGAGGAACCACAGCAGGGAGAGGAGCAGGAGAACCACAGCAGGGAAGGGAGGAGAGGAACCACAGCAGGGAAGGGAGCAGGTGAACCACAGCAGGGAAGGGAGGAGAGGAGTGACAGCAGGGAGGGGAGCAGGGGAACCACAGCAGGGAGGGAAGGAGAGGAACCACAGCAGGGAATGGAGCAGGTGAACCACAGCAGGGAAGGGAGGGGAGCAGGGGAACCATAGCAGGGAGGGGAGGAGAGGAACCACAGCAAGGAGAGGAGCAGGGGAACCACAGCAGGGAAGGGAGGAGAGGAACCATAGCAGGGAGGGGAGCGTGGGAACCACAGCAGGGAAGGGAGGAGAGGAACCACAGCATGGAGGGGAGGAGAGGAACCACAGCAGCGAGGGGAGGAGAGGAACCAAAGCAGGGAGAGGAGCAGGGGAACCACAGCAGGGAAGGGAGGAGATGAACCATAGCAGGGAGGGGAGCGTGGGAACCACAGCAGGGAAGGGAGGAGAGGAACCACAGCATGGAGGGGAGGAGAGGAACCACAGCAGGGAGGGGAGGAGAGGAACCACAGCAGGGAGAGGAGCAGGGGAACCACAGCAGGGAAGGGAGGAGAGGAACCACAGCAGGGAAGGGAGCAGGTGAACCACAGCAGGGAAGGGAGGAGAGGAACCATAGCAGGGAGGGGAGCGTGGGAACCACAGCAGGGAAGGGAGGAGAGGAACCACATCATGGAGGGGAGGAGAGGAACCACAGCAGGGAGGGGAGGAGAGGAACCACAGCAGGGAGAGGAGCAGGGGAACCACAGCAGGGAAGGGAGGAGAGGAACCACAGCAGGGAAGGGAGCAGGTGAACCACAGCAGGGAAGGGAGGAGAGGAGTGACAGCAGGGAGGGGAGCAGGGGAACCACAGCAGGGAGGGGAGGAGAGGAACCACAGCAGGGAATGGAGCAGGTGAACCACAGCAGGGAAGGGAGGGGAGCAGGGGAACCATAGCAGGGAGGGGAGGAGAGGAACCACAGCAAGGAGAGGAGCAGGGGAACCACAGCAGGGAAGGGAGGAGAGGAACCATAGCAGGGAGGGGAGGAGAGGAACCATAGCAGGGAGGGGAGGAGAGGAACCACAGCAGGGAGAGGAGCAGGGGAACCACAGCAGGGAAGGGAGGAGAGGAACCATAGCAGGGAGGGGAGCGTGGGAACCACAGCAGGGAAGGGAGGAGAGGAACCACAGCATGGAGGGGAGGAGAGGAACCACAGAAGGGAGGGGAGGAGAGGAACCACAGCAGGGAGAGGAGCAGGGGAAACACAGCAGGGAAGGGAGGAGAGGAACCATAGCAGGGAGGGGAGCGTGGGAACCACAGCAGGGAAGGGAGGAGAGGAACCACAGCATGGAGGGGAGGAGAGGAACCACAGCAGGGAGGGGAGGAGAGGAACCACAGCAGGGAGAGGAGCAGGGGAACCACAGCAGGGAAGGGAGGAGAGGAACCACAGCAGGGAAGGGAGCAGGTGAACCACAGCAGGGTAGGGAGGAGAGGAGTCACAGCAGGGAGGGGAGCAGGGGAACCACAGCAGGGAGGGGAGGAGAAGAACCACAGTAGGGAGAGGAGCAGAGGAACCACAGCAGGGAAGGAAGGAGAGGAACCATAGCAGGGAGGGGAGCATGGGAACCACAGCAGGGAAGGGAGGAGAGGAACCACAGCAGGGAGGGGAGCAGAGGAACCATAGCAGGGAAGGGAGGAGAGGAATCACAGCAGAGAGGGGAGCAGGGTAACCACAGCAGGGAAGGGAGGAGAGGAGTCACAGCAGGGAGGGGAGCAGGGGAACCACAGCAGGGAAGGGAGGAAGGGAGGAGAGGAGTATCAGCAAGGAGAGGTGCGCAGGAGTAACAGCAGGTAGGGGAGCACAGTAGTAACAACATGAGGGCGAAGCAAGGATTGACATCAAGGGGGCGGGGTTAAGAAATAATAGCACAGAAGGGAGGATGCAGCAGGGAGTAGCATAGAAGGAAGCCCCAAGCAGAGTATGGACCTAGGGTTGATAGTGGGTAGTAGTAGCGCAGGTGTCATTAACCAAGGATGATTAGTAGAGTAGCTAAGAACCAGAGAATAAGTAGGCATCTAGTGTGTTGTAAACCTTTTCAAGCTAATATTATGATTTACACGTACATGCCTTCCCTCTTACGGTGTATTTATGGAAAGTGCTAAAGAAACTACCAACTGGGTTTTTCAAACTCTGATTATGTTTATTTTTAATACCCCATAATTCCTTTCCAAGATTATTATATGCATATAAAAATAAATTGCAAACCTTATCCAAGTCCAAAATTGAAGCACATAGTATGATTTAAACAAGTTATCCCAAACACAATGAGAAGTTCCTCACAACCATTTCCAAACTGTTTAAAAACACACCGATCATTGGCAAAGCATCTGACATATCATCTGGAAAAAGTTCGATACTTTCTTCTAAAAAAGTACCAACCCCTACATCTTCAAATCATATGCAAAAACACAACAAACACACTTCATGAGAGGTTTTCCGCCACTTGATTTTTGTGATGTAGTATTAGACTTCTTGCAGGACGATGGAAGTGGCGGAGCACGAAATGGTGGATCTCAGCTAAAACCATGTTGCCGACAAAGAGGAGGCCTCGCGTGTGACGCGCGTGGAGCCGGGGGGCGCCGCCATGACTCAGCGCGGCCCGATTTCGGGCGACGACGACGACCAGTGCGGTCCTTCGGACGATGCCGCTGCCATGGGATGGGAAGCGATTGAGATGACTTGGCTTGCCACTGCAGACGAAAGCCATATGAGGTGGCGTTCACTGCAGTCTTGGGGCCCAGATACGTGCTCCTGAAATATCTTGACATATGTGGCAACCCTAAACACGTCCCCTCTGCACTGTTGTTGCGGGAATTTTGCTCGTTACCCAATCCTAGAATAAAGATGGTGCCTACTACATACGAGAGTCGTGTGGAAAATTGTACACGTCGATAAGCAGCAAGTGTGTGTGGTTTCTGCTGCAGTGCGTGTGACGCGGGGAGAACTCCTCCTCCTTAACTCTCCTTCACAGGTAACTTCGCAACTCCTTGTGTGACCCTCGGCTGCCAACATGACCGTCGACTCATGGCAGCATGCAAATCGTGCACTCCAGCTCGACACCTCTATTCTTTCGTTTTGCCTTTCCCGTGTGCTAGTTGTCCAGAAATAATCATGGCGCTGTTCTGCTGGAGTTCTCGTCGCCACACCGTTGGCGGTTTGGTAACGACGTGTTGCGACCCACACGGATTGGGTCGACCACCCCCCGAGCCATCACTTCTAGGAAGGCTGCATCGCGGGTCTAGCCGAATAGGTCGAGCCAACCAGACCTGTTTGGGTCTGCCTGACTCGGGTCGACAAGGTCGGCTCAACCAGGCCAACCAGACCCAACCCAATCGAGCTGGAGAAGGTTACCATAATCTGCGAACTTCAGAAATCTCGCGCAAATGTCGCAAGGAAATTGACGGGAAATTCCGTGATTTCCCGAGTCGTGTTTCCGAAGATCATCTGGTCGGGTTGGGTTTAGCCGACCAGGTCTAGCCGACCCAACCCAATCTCTTTGGGTCGCAACACGTCATAAGGCAAATCAAGGAAACCAAGAATTTCCTGTTGCTTTCCTTGCAGATTCGAAGTAAAAAAAACGCACTTGCTGCGCTGGTGGAAGGTGGGCTGGGCAATGTTTGGCGATATAACCAAGGGTGCTGTTCTCCAGCAAATCGAAATTCTGAATTAAAATGATGACATCGGCATCGCAACCGCATCTGGAAGCGGAGGCGGAACCCACCTCAAAGGTTTGGACGTAATGCCACTCGAGAAACTTCTACTGCCGAAACGGGAAATTACGCAACTGCATCGGGAACCTTGTTGATATAACCAAGGAATCTAGTGGATAGGATAGAATCAGTAAGTCTGGGAGGAGACCAGAAGGCCTCTGTAGTGACCTTATTGAATAATAATTGAAAGAGAACAAGATGATTGAAAGATAGGAGTACAAGAGATTAAATAGAAATCTAGCTAGCCATGTACTCTGAGGGGTACATTCCCTTATTAACTGTATTGCATAGCCACAGTATCCGCGACTATTGCTATCATCGACAGTTACCACGTTGCAGTAAGCTAACTGTCGTGCGGTTACTGATCGTCAACGGTCACGACCTTTGACTTCCTTGAACGGTTGACCTTCGGGTGACCTTCGAACTTCCGCATGCTCTATATGAGCTATTGCGGTACTGGTACAGTGGTGCAGCTTCGGGAATACCTTGTATAACCTTTCGGTTATTCCAACACTCCCCTTCATTCCTGAAGGTGAGCCACGTGGGATTTCTTGGTGATTCCGCAGAGGTTGGCGCAGTGCTGGAACTGTTGACGTGGCAGCTTCTTTGTCAAGAAATCGGCTGCCATGTCACCGGTTGGGCAGTACGAGAGTTTAACCTTGCCCTTGTCGATTTCGTCCTTCATGAAGAAGTAGCGAAGAGCGATGTGTTTCGTGCGGTTCACGAAACCGGGCTTGTTTGCGATTTTGATCGCGCTCTGGTTGTCGCAGAGTAACGTGAAGTGCCCGTTCATCGTCACTTTCGCTTCCTGCAGGAGCTCCATCAGGTACAGTCCTTCGCGAACAGCTGCGCTGGCGGCGATGAATTCTGCTTCGGCTGACGAAAGTGCGATGAGCTCCTGCTTCTGAGAGTTCCAAGAGATGAGCCCAGCAGGCTGAAGTTGAAAAATGAATCCTGTGTGGGAGCGTCTATTGTCAACATCTCCGGCGTGATCAGCGTCTACGTAACCATGCAGCTGCAGAGTAGCCGTTAAGTTGGCTTCGTAGGTGAGACTGACGTCGGGAGTAGAGATGAAGTACTGTAGTGCTCGGCGAAGATCCAGTAGATTCTCCCCTTCAGGTCGCTTCAGGTACTGTGCGAGCTGGCTGGCGACGTAGGAGAGATCGGGCCGGCATGTGACGGCGGTGAACAGGAGACATCCCAGCTGCTGCTGATAGAGACGGTGATCGTCGGAGGAGAGCGGCGTGGTGTCTGGTTCGTGGTTAGGAGGAGGAGTGCGATAGGGTGTGGTGAGGTTGATTGGTGCGATGGAGAAGCGCTTTGCGAGTGTTTCGGCGTACTTGGCGGCGGAGAGATTAATGGAGGAGGCGGACTGGGTTACATTGAGACCGAGAAACTGAGTGACGTTGTGATTGACTGTCACCTCCAGCTTCTTCTTGATATCAGCCTCAAATTGGTTCAACAGCTCCATGTCGTCTCCGGTGTAGAGGAGGTTGTCGACGTAGGCGACGAGGAGAATGAACTTTCCGCGCGATTCCCGCCTGTACATTCCGAGGTCATGAGGCAGCTGAGCAAAGCCGAGCTCAAGGAGGACCGAGTGAAGGTACTGCTGCCACATACGAGGTGCTTGTTTGATCCCGTAGAGGGATTTCTGAAGGAGACACACCGCACCATCGTTTTCCTCGAATGTGTGCGGCTGTTCGACGAAGATGATGGCATCGACGGGAGCGTAGAGGAAGGCGCTTCCGACGTCAATTTGACGGAGTGGGCGCTACTTGATGGCGGCAATGCAGATGAGGATGCGCACCGAGGTGTGGCGGCCGACCGGGGCGTAAGTGAGTGTGAAATCCACCAGGTGCATTTGCTCAAAGCCCCGCACCACCCAGCGTGCCTTGTATTTGTCGATCGAGCCGTCAGCGAGAGTTTTGATGCGGAAAACCCATTTGCCGCTGAGAATTTTTCTCCCCTTTGCCGATGACCGTGGGACCAACTTCCAGGTGCCGCGCTTCTTCAGCGACGCGAGTTCGGCGGCCATGGCTGCTCTCCATTTTTCACTGTCGGGACCAGATAGGGCCTGGCGGACGGTGGTTGGTTCCTTGGGGGAGGTGTGGCGAACAGCGACGGCGAGCCGAAGGACTCGGAGACCAGTTTCGCTGGTCTTTTCGTAGTGCAGGCGATCGTAGTCGTGGAAACTGGTTACTTCGACCACGTCGTCGTCACTTTCGTTATCGGGGCGGATGGAGTCCCACGAAGTGTTGGGTTGTGGTAACTCAGCATCAGGTGATCGGCGCGCTTCACTGTTGTAGTCATGAGCCACGCGCGTAGTGTTGTCGGGATCAGGTTGGTGTAGAGGGACGAATGTTGGAGTCTGGAAGGGGCTTGTAAGGGGGATGTTGGGGGCCCTGTCAAATTGGGAGACGTTTGTCGCGTCCACGTCTTCCGCCAGGTCAGCTTCATCGTGTGGAGTGGCGAAGCTGCGGTGTCCCTCGAAAACCCTTTCCGGTACCCTGTCAGCTTCGCGGTGTTCGTTGAACAGTGGCAGGGTCAATTTCTCGTAGAAGATGCAGTCACGTGATCACGTCACTTCGTGTGTCGCGTAGTCCAGCGCGATCCACGCCTTGTATTCTGTTTCGATTCCGAGGTGAATGCCCCAGCGAGCTCGGTCAGCAAATTTTCCGGTCCTTGCTGTGTGTGGTCTGTACTGTACCATGCAGCCGAACACCCGAAGCAAGCGAGTGTCTGCCTTTCTGCCCGTCCAGGCCCTGAAGGGGGAGTTGTTGTTCTCGAGGCTTCGAGATGACAGCAAGTTGTGCAGTCGGACTGCATGGTTCATGGTGAATGGCCAATAGCGAGTGGGGATGGCCGACTGCTTCATCAGGGCCCTCATCCTGGTGGCGAGCCTCTGGTTTGTCCGTTCTGCTACTCCTTGTTGCTCGTGAGCGTAGGGCAGGGACACCAGGTGTTCAATCCCTTTCTTCCGGAAAAGCTCCTTGAACTCGTCTGAGAAGAACTCCAGGGCTCCGTCCGTTTGCCAGCTCTTGAGTTTAAGTCCCGATTGCCGTTCAGCTCGCTTCATCCACACGATGAAGCATTCGAAGGCGAGCGACCTGCAGTCGGTGTTGACGGCCCAAACATAGCGAGTGCTAGCGTCGACGAAAGTCAGCGTGTAATATTCGCCGTCAAGTCCTCCCTGTGTCAAGCACATGAAGTTGCTGTAGACCTTGTCGAGCGGTTGGTAGCGTTCGTATCCAGGCGGTAAGTCGGGAAAGGGCTGGTGAGTAAGCGAAGCTGTGGGGCACACTGTGCAAGTCGGGTCGTTGGAGCCTGCAGTGAGGAATCCTCCGCGTGGGAGGAGCAGTGCTTCGTTGTCGAAGACGCCGGCCTCCAGTGAGTTTTTGAGTGTTGCGTGAGAGGGATGCCCGAGCCGCTGGTGCCATATTTCCGGTTCCGCCCGATAGCCGACCGTTTTCTTGTAATATTTTTGTCGTGCTGCTTCGTCTGCTGCGCCCCTTCAGGTCCGGCGTCAGCGGCGTTGTCGGTGTCTGCGGCGAATGCGCGGATTGCCTTCTGTTCCAGAAGCGTGGGTGGAATGCCGATGATGTCGTCGGTGTCGCCGACGTCGACCTGATCTCCGGTGACAAGCAGACATTGGTCAGGCCAATCTCGGACGGGGAGACCTTTCATGGGGATGCGGTAGTAGCTGAACTTGGCTCCAATGACCTCAGTTTCTTGTGGTCCTTGTTCTGGTGGTTGTGGCTCCTCCGTAGGTGATGGCAGCTCCGTTGGTTCCCACGAAAGTTCGTAAGTTGTTTCCTGCTCCTCTGATTCTTCTTCTTCCATTGGCTCTACTATGGCAGGAGCGTACTGGTCTGGAAGGGGAGGTCCGCCCCAGCTGGTGCCTCGTGTCGCCTAGTAGGGATCATGCTCCGCGGTTTCGGCGGAGGGGAGTCCCGGGGCTTCGGGATACGGGGGAGCTGCCTGCCTTGAGCCTGATTGGTTTTCAGAAGTACCCCAATCGCTTCCGCAAGTGGAGGTGCCCCAGCCACCGGGGTTGTCGTCGGGGCCCCAGCCAGTTCCTTCGCCCCAACCGCCTCCTGCGCTCCAGCCACCTTCGGCGGCGCCACTTGCTACCGTTGCTGAGATGGTGCCGCGGTCTTCTGCAGCTGCCTCTTCGGGTGTTAAACTTCTCCCAGAGGGCCGAGTGCAGGACCGGGACTGACTGGCTCAGTGTCGCCCTTTTCTTTTACCTTAGCGAGTGGCTCCGCAGGTGCTGATGTTCCGCTGTCTTCTTCCATTGATGCAGGTCTGGTTTCAGCTGGGTTGGAGGTCGAAGCGGTCGGAACGGTGCGTAGCCGCAGGAGGTCGTCCGAAGCAGGTCGCTCGAGATCCATTTCTGCGGGATGCGACCAGGTCGGTGCTTCTGCAGTGGTTGTCTTCAACAGCAAGGTGCGGTGAGAGTCTCCTGAGGTGCCTTGAGCCGAGAACTATAGTACGAAGACCCCGTCGTTGTCTACGGCCTTCCCAATGTAAGTGTTGCCGTAGAAAAGTTCGAAAGTTTTGTCTTTGCGGTTACTTCGTATGTCGACTCCGCACCTCATGAGTTGTGCTGAGGAGAGCACATTGTATCGCAGGTCTGGAGCGACGAGCACATCTCCGATGTGGATCGTGAAGTGAGTATCGTCTGCTTCCAGGAAGACCTCACCAATGTCGTATGCCTTGAGTGTGCCGTCGTTCGCCACTGTGATTTCGCAAAGCCGTCGCATGCGCTTGGAGTTGGTGATGAACGTAAGAGACCCCACCATGTGCTGTCCGCAGCAGCTGTCCAGGTACCAGGTGTTGATGTTCTCGCGGCTCTGCCTCGCTATGTTGGCGATCTTGGGTGTAACCACGCAATCCCTTTCGCCGGTGTATGGCGAGAGAGCGAAGTACCGATTCGCCGAGATGCTGGGAGGCGATTCTGGTGTTGGTGGTGGCAACTCGAAGTCAGGTGGGAATCTCTGAGGTGAGGTAGACCAAGTGGGAGTGGTGGGGTCGTTGTTCGGACTGGGCACGACAGGGTTCGGATCATCAGACGGGAACGAGATTTGGTCCCAGTAACGAAAACCTCTGCCGCGGCGAGCCATGCAGCTCATGACGGCCCCTTTTCCCTTGTCCTTTGCCGTGATGAGTGCAGGAGATTGAGAAGTGCTGGCGACGGAGGGAGGCGACACAGTAGCAGAAGACTTGGTTTGTGCTGACGGCTGTTGGTTGGAAGCGTTGCGCCGCTCGTCAGCGGCCTGACGCTTGTAGCACTGGTCGATAGAGTGGCCAGACTTCTTGCAGTATTTGCAGAACGCGCCTTTCTTTCCGCGTTGTTCCCCTTGTGATGCTCCTGTATAGAAGACTAATTTTTCCTGTTTGACATTCTTCTTGTTGTATAGGTCAATTTCCTTCTGCTCCGAAAGTAGCGTGGTGCACAGAGCTGATTCCGAGATGGTTGCTCGGGCGCGAAGGAGCGACTGGCATTGTCGCCAATCTGGACCGAGGCCAGAGATGACCATCGAGATGAACATGTCGTCGGGAACGCTTCCACCGCATTTCTTGACTTGATCGCGCAGATTGCGGCACCGATTAACATACGGTCCCGCTTTCTCTCCTTGCTTCATTTTGACCGAAGTTAGTTGGCTGAGCACGCGACTCATGGTAGCTGGATCTGTTGCCATGTACGAATTGCGCAGGTGTTCCCAGGACGAGTATGCGGGAGCCCACTCCGTCTTGTAAGGACGGATGCCAAGTTGTTCTTCAGGTGAGAGATTGCGAAGGAGAGCGGTGTACGCGAGGAGAGATTCGTGGTAGTATTGATGCTTCTCCTGAGTGGTGCCTTCCGAAGGAAAAGGGAGGCTTCCATCGTAGTATATCCAGACCTGAGCGGTTGTTGCGAGAAGCTCGAATTCAAAACTCCACGTGTAGAAATCCTTTCCGTCGAAAGGAATTGATGTCTTCAATTTTGATGTCAATACAAATTTGGTTTGCATTGAAGCGATGTCTGATTGTGAGCGTCGTGAGTTGTCTTGTGCAGGAGCTGGCCCTTGACGATTGTCGAAGGTGAACGATCTCTCTGAGTTGACGCGGCGGTCTTCTCCAGTGAGAGGAAGTCCAGCAACGCCACGTGCATAGCTTGAGCCGTCAACGCTCATTGCTTGATGGCTTTCAAGGGCGTTGATGCGTGCGACTATCTCCTCAACGACAGCGGCGCTGACGGAGGTCACAGCTGATGGTGCGTTAGTCGTTGCTGGTGGTGGGCCCGGTGAGTCTGCAGTAGCTTTTCCTACAGGAGCCATAGTGTTGCAGACTTAAAGGTGTAATGAATGAGGAGATTGTTCTGGGAAGAACGAGAACTTGACAGATCCTATAATCCACTCTAACTCTGATACCATGTTGATATAACCAAGGAATCTAGTGGATAGGATACAATCAGTAAGTCTGGGAGGAGACCAGAAGGCCTCTGTAGTGACCTTGTTCAATAATAATTGAAAGAGAACAAGATGATTGAAAGATAGGAGTACAAGAGATTAAATAGAAATCTAGCTAGCCATGTACTCTGAGGGGTACATTCCCTTATTAACTGTATTGCATAGCCACAGTATCCGCGACTATTGCTATCCTCGACAGTTACCACGTTGCAGTAAGCTAACTGTTGTGCGGTTACTAATCGTCAAGGGTCACGACCGTTGACTTCCTTGAACGGTTGACCTTCGGGTGACCTTCGAACTTCCGCATGCTCTATATGAGCTATTGCGGTACTGATACAGTGGTGTAGCTTCGGGAATGCCTTGTATAACCTTTCGGCTATTCCAACAAACCTCCATTACTACTTCCCCCCCAAGGGCTTTGAACGGCAATGCAATCGATGTGTCGTCGCTGTACTTTGAAAAACGGAGGATGGAGATGGCATAGCCTGGGGAGGGAGTTTTGCCCGGGACAAAGTTGCGTCCCCGCTTCCATATGCTGTCGAGGAGTTCAATTTGATCGATAAATGGGAGCGTTCGCCAGACCCCCACTTTGGTTTTTGGTTTGGACGATAAGAGAGGCTCGACAACATTTTTACGGGCTGACCAGGTTGACGGAGGCTAACGAACCCTAATTGATGGGATCAGGAAGGCAAGTTTGACCTTCCTGATCCCGTCGCTATCCCGTCGTTTACTTTTCAGTGGTGCGGGCGAACAGCGCCAAGGTGTCCATTAGAAAGAAATGTGTTTCTGCAAGTGACGCTGATCGGCCCTCAGGGAGATATCTATTTTGAGGTTGCCCATTTTTGAATTTTGAAGCGAGGAATCTTATAGTGGACCTCCAATTCAAGTCCCTCCCCCGCAGCACGCTCTTGAACACAAAACCGGACTCCCTTGGAATGTTTCTGTTCCAACCTGAGCCGCATTTCCCGCAACGCCGCGATCGGGCCGCCGCGCAGTGTGCACGCTGTTGTATGTGACGAGCAGATTGCGTCGGGCAGCTTGAAACATCTGCTCCATCGTGCTAGGTAGTGCTTCATTGTATCGGGTCAGAGCATTCAAGCTTCAAGCTGCACCATGGTTCGCGGTGGGAATATTAGCTGACAGTGGGTAACGGAACTGGGAGAAGCTTGGTATATGTGGGAAATTGGCCAGCCAAGACATAATAACACTCAAGAGTCCGACGAAGAAATAGTACCTTTTTTCTTGCAGCAATTTGCCCCATGTTTTAGGGCAAATTCTATATTCTCTACCTCCCCTAGCTCCTGCCCACCTGCGTCCCTCCCGTTCCTCATGTCTTTGTCCCCTCCGGCCCACTTCCATTCCTCCATGGCCCCACTCACGAATTCCACACTATAGTCCGCCACACGAAACAACGCCTGAAATGTGAAAATCGCTGTGCAGTTTGTGATTCTTCAGCGGAATTTGCAACTCGCACCAGACTCCCCGAGTCTAGGGCCCCTAGAGTCATAGCGCTCCACGCTCCCACCAGAGTCATAGCGCTCTATCGTTGCGTAGTTCCCTTCACGTCTTGCGCTGCAGATCTCCCACTTCGCAACGCCGTTCATTCTTCGAGGTAGTGTACTGCAAGCGCGTTTAACCTACCTGGAGCACAGGTTATGTGCATCAATCTGAGCGCAATTCAAGTCTACGCTCCATTTGCCGCACCAGGTCAATACATCCAGGGCCAGTGCCACGTGTCGCCTCGACCGAATGACTAGAGATTGTTGGAGCACCTGCACGATTCTTCCTGTTTCTAAGCAGATTTCCACTGCCTCATGCCACGCGTGCCTCTGAGCAGATTTCCACTGCCTCATTTCCACTGCCGCTGATTTTCTGCACCTATGACCGCGCACATGACGCCTTCCGCCCCCCGTGCGCGCACGTCACTCGCGGCGCTGCCACCGCTGCTGCTGCTGCTCTCACTCGTCGCGCCGTGCCTCGCCGGTCAAGGTACGCCGCGGCCTTCACTGGCGCTGTGAATGCGGGATCATCCCTACATGATGTAGCGCCTGCTCGGGGGGATGTAGCTTGCTGCGTGCTGCTTACCGCGCCGTGCTGCCTGTTGCTGCTCTTAGGATCGTAAGCACCGTAGTCGGCAATAGTCTACTTGCTATCGCCTATCGTGTTCTCCACGATCTCCCGAATCCAACGATATGCGCAGCTCTGCTTGAAGTTATCAATACACACTTCAACAATTTTCAGAATCTGATTGGTATCAATGTTGTCCAATGTTGTGATTTCCAGAATGAGTACAAGCAGTTTTATGGTCAACCAAGGTGCAAAATGCGATTCATAACTTCACTTGTTTCCCAAGTAACCGCGTGAGCCTCGTTTCACCCCGAGTCGCACACGCAACCGAACCGAATTCGGTGAACACTCCTCAATACCGAATCTGGAACCTTCTCGAACACGCCTCGAGCTCGAACCACATTTTTCCCCCGTCAATCTCATTCTCGATGCTTCTCCTTCTCTCTCCCTCCTTCTAGCACATTTCTTCTCGATTTCTCTCCCGCTTTTCACGCCTTAGCTTCCAACATCCGCCATAGGCCGATTTCCACCGAAATCACTCTAGAATATCCCACGCGCTCCATTCCGCCGCCATTCCGCATTTCACCGTAGGTTCCGTGGTTGGGCGAACCAACCCTAACAATCTCCCCTGTGGTTCGTCAACCACGAACTCCACTCGCACTCCGCCCCTGCTCCTTGTAGCCTTCACAGGGTCTAAGTCGGGTTCACGCTCCCCTGCAGCTCCTGCACCTTGAACCTCTGCTTACGTGTCTTGAAGTTGAGCGCCTTGACATCCAAACCTTGAAACATTTTCTTGATCCTCTCGCTGCTCCTCGGCATCTCAACACTCAACACCTCTCGGGTCTCGTACCCTTCAACGCGTTCATCCTCATTAAGCACTTGCCCCTTTGCAGTTGCATTCGCCTTTGATCCTTTCACCATGATGTCCCCTTTCACAGCGACTCCCACACACTTCGCATTTACTACTTCGTCGATCGCTGCTGCAAAAGTGTTGACATCGTCTCCATCTCCACTGTTTACTGCTGCTGCCTCCATGATCACTATCTCCTCTTCCTGATTCACTGCTGCCTCCACACTCGCAGCCATATCATCCGAGTCCTCACTCTCATCATCCTCAGTAGACTCAGGATTCTCATAAATCTCATCCTTATCGTTCATCGCCCCCAAGTTCATCTCATAGAACCCGTCACTGAAGTAACCATCCGCGTACTTCTCCCAGTCAGAACCAAACACAGTAACCTTGCCACTGCCATAGAATATCTTGCACCCCAAGTCATCAAGCTGTGACTGACTGACCAGTTTCACCTTTAAATCCTCAACCAGTAGCACATTCTCCAGTTTCACCTCTCCATACGGACTCTGCAGCACCACGTCACCCTCTCCTGTCACTGCTAACTTCCCACTGTTACCTTGCAGTATATAGCGCTCACTCGACTCCCTCACGTTCTCCATCCAATCTGACCTGAATGTCATGTGACGCGTGCATCCACTGTCCATGAACCATGCCGTCTTCTCACGTCCGTCTGTCTGACGAACATCCTTTGGTAAACGCACCACGTTCGCAAGATGCGCTCCTCCCAAAATCACATCCTCATTTTCCGCTTCCGCTACATTCGCCTTACCCGCCACAATCTTCTGCTGCGACGGTCCCTTGTAGCTCCTGCTGTTCGGATTGGAGTAGCACTCTGCGGCACGATGCCCATAGCGCCCACAATAGTCGCACTTGCCTCCAAAACCCTGTTTCTGCTGCCACTCCGCTCCTGCATTTTCTCCTTTCTCGTTCTCCATCGCTTTGCCCTTATAGTTTCTGCTTCGCGGGTTCTCGTAGCAATTTATCGCCTTATGCCCGCGCTTTCCACACTGGTAGCATGCTCCAAACGCCTTCGTTGCATTCACCAAAGCGGGCCTCTCCTCGTCGAATACATTAGCTGCTGCTGCCGCTTTCTTTTTCCTCATCTCCTTAACCGTCTCAAGCGATTGCAGAATCTCCTGCAGCTTCATCAAACTCTCCGGCGGTTGGTACGTAAACATACCGATGTCGGATTCCCACTCCTTAGGCAGTCGATCGACTATGTAGTCGATCATCGCTTTCTCCGTCTCCGCGGCTCCCATCACCCGCAAATCGTCGTTGTAGCTTTTCGCCCTGTTGATGTAGGTGATGATTTTCTCGCCTTTCTCCATGCTCAGCACCAGCTGTTGCTTCCTGATCGCCTTCTTGTTGACATCGTTCGTACCCATATACGTGGACTCCAGGTACTCCCATGCTTTCTGTGCAGAGTTCAGCTCCCCTGCAAACTGGTCCAAATCCATCGCGATTCCATCGGCAACTGAATGACAAAGCTGAAAGAACGCTTGCTTACTTTGTTTTTTAAACGCCGCTATTTTCTCCTTCGTATCCGTCGTGGAAGGCGCAACTCCCTCCATCGTCTCCTCATCGGGACGGTAGTACGGCAAGAGGTCCACCTCCTCTGCCCTTCGAACGAATTTATTTCGCCACACGTTGTAGTTGCTTCCATTGAAGCACTGAGCTTCACCGAGCCCGATCGTCGGTTTAGCCACCAAACGGCCACTCGCAAGGGCCTCGAGAAGAGCCTTCAACTGCGGGTCTCCAAGACTCAAACTGGAACCCGAACTCGCCTCGTCTCCCATAGCGTAGGCGTGAACGACTCCTCTTCTCCACTAATTTCACTTAGCGCACCAAGTGAATTCACGACGATCAACGCGCCCGTTCGCCAAGCTCTGATACCAGTTCTTAGGATCGTAAGCACCTTAGTCGGCAATAGTCTACTTGCTATCACCTATCGTGTTCTCCATGATCTCCCGAATCCAACGATATGCGCAGCTCTGCTTGAAGTTGTCAATACACACTTCAGCAATTTTCAGAATCTGATTGGTATCAATGTTGTCCAATGTTGTGATTTCCAGAACGAGTACAAGCAGTTTTATAGTCAACCAAGGTACAAAATGCGATTCGTAACTTCACTTGTTTCCCAAGTAACCGCGTGCCCCTCGTTTCACCCCGAGTCGCACACGCAACCGAACCGAATTCGGTGAACACTCCTCAAGACCGAATCTGGAACCTTCTTGAACACGCATCGAGCTCGAACCACATTTTCCCCCCGTCAATCTCATTCTCGATGCTTCTCCTTCTCTCTCCCTCCTTCTAGCACATTTGTACAACTGTCGTTCGCAAGAGCAAATTGAAATGACAATGACTATGCCGCCATGGCCATGGCGGAGAGCTTTAAGAGGCACAATGTGTCCCAATTTCTTGGCGGTTTCCAGCCTGAGTATAACCAACCGATGCACGGCTTTAAGCTCTTCTGAATGGTGGTTTCCTACTGTTCATTACGGGAACATTGATACCACTTTAAGGAGTTCCAGGCTACACGCATTGAGTTACTCGGCCCTATATCAAGTCCAAGTTAATGGCTACGACACAAGCCCAAGGCTCTGGAGCTACCGTGGTTATCAAATGGATGATCTACAACTACCTCGCAATGTTTTCAAGGAGACCAAAGCTCAAGGCTGGCAACCAACCTCCATGGCAACCCTCGTGAACCTCAGCTTGGACCTGCAGAGCTTCGTTTTCAAGCACCGAAGATATAAAACAACAGGCTTACAATTCAATGTGCTCAGAAAGGCTACCTTCTCAACCAACTCAGGACTGTCCAGCTCGTTTCATCACAGCACCATGGTGAAGGGACGTAACAACAAAGGCGGCAAAAAGGCTGGCAACAATGCGCTTGAAGAGGAAGGGTTGGACGCACCTGACCTACCCGTGAAGGACTCCACTGGTGCGGGAAAGTCGCCAACAAGGTCCACGGCGGACACGGTGGTCGGGCCTTTTGAAGCCCTACTTGACCTGCAGAATGACAACGGGTCTGCTGAGGAAGCGGGAGGAAAGAACGCTGAGGAGGAAGGAGCTGAGGCGGTGAAGTCTACGCAGCCTGCTATGGAAGGGTCGTCCAAGGAGGATGTGGAAAAAGAGGACAACGACTCAGAGAATGAGGAAGATGCATCGGAGCCAGCACATGATGAGGAGGATGATGGCTACCTGTCTGATGACTCCGATGAGCACCTGGAACCTGATTCGCTCAGCAGTGTTATTGCTTTAAAACGTTTCTCGCTAACGCTGCTGGTACCGATTCTCAGGAAAGCTGAAGTCACACGTGCTGCGGTAACAGTAGCGGCACTGCTGGATGAATGGAAGGAGAATCTGACATCAGAAGTACTGCAGACAACAACATACCAGGAGCTGACGGCGACTTACTTTTCGGGAACTCGATATGGTCGGCTCCAGGTCACCTTCAACAATGTGCGTGACGCGAACTTCGTATGGAGCCAAGCCATCCGTCATGAATGTGCCAATGGCGACTTCATCGACCTCACCTGGATGTATCCGGAAGATGCGCGCTTCCTGCGAGAACGGATCCTGAACCCCACGGCGAAGGAGATTGTGATCAAAGGCGTACCGGCGGACATCACGGCGGAGCTGATTAGGTGTCTCCTGGTGGTGTCGAAACTGGTCAAACGTGGAAGAAGCGCCTTCGCCAGCGGCTTCGGCTTTCATCGGACGCTGGACCTAGTGACAGGACTGGACACTGATCGCATTCGTTGACTTTTCATACCGCACGCTGATGACGAGTACCGTTGGCGATATTTCGTTGAAGACCCTTCGACGGGGAAGCGTTACCTACTTCATTTCCCATCGCTGACCTGTGATTTCTACGGAGGATAACACATGTCACGTTACCACGACCGCTACGTCTCTCCACGGCAGGAGAACTTCACCAACTGGAACATGTCTGTTAGAAAGGTCCATGAGATGAACGGTACAGACGACGACGCTTCTTACCCGCTGGTGTTTCTCATCCCACCTTTCGCTTTTCCGCGTATGCTCTATTCTGACGAATGTCTACCTCTCTCCCCCCGCAGCTGCATCCCTGAAAGTTACAGATCTGCTGAAGCGTATAACGAAAGACCCTGCTATCGTCCTCACCTCAACCGGAGTCATGCGGGAGGAGTGGGTCTGCGTTCAGACGGTGTGCGAGAAGGCGCAGGGGAACCGTTTTGAACAGGCTTCTGCTCACATTGCATCTGCGCGTCACAAAGAAGGGCTGAAGAAGGAGGGATCGGCAACGCATGCCAGTGTGTCCTCTCAGAAGTCGCTCGCCTTCAGGAAGGGGTACATAACCAAACCGACGAAGTAGTCTGCCTCCACCCACAACAGCATGGAAAGTCTCAACGGAACACCTCTCAGAGAAGAGCCTCTCAGTTACCCTGCCGGGAGTTGTGGAGAGCACTGACAACATGGGAAAGCAGACGTGCGAAGTTAACTCAAGAGCTGCATATGGCCGTAGTAGGCGGAGCAGTGGTTAGCGTCTCGTTAGCATCGGCTGTACTCTGTGGTATCCTGTTTGCAACAAACTCTTCTGACCGGTGGATGGAGTCACACCTGAGAACCATGACAAAGACACAAGCCCTGTGGATGCGGAGGGGCCAAAGGAAGTTGTTAAATGGATAAAAGGCAAGAACTCACCGTGGGCGCGCTCATTGTCAACGGATTGGGCAGCGCGGAGAAAAGGGATTGTCTGAAGGAGTGGCTGAACAAGTGCAAGGGAGTAATGGTACTCACAGACACGAGGCTACAAGAGGACCATAATTTCTGGACTCAGACAGGATCAGCGGCGCATGCAGTAGTACCGGTGGCGGAGACGGCCGGGGGGGTGGCGATCTTGAGTTTCAACAAAGAAGTGACTCTCAACGTGGTGTGGGCACATGAATCAGGGAGATTGTTGGCAGTCACAATAAGCTGGAGAGAGCTGACATGGCTGCTGGTGGTAGTGTACTTCCCTGCTCAAGCGACGACAAGGGGGGAGTTCTTCAGGGACAGTCTCACAGGTTTTATAAACTCATTACCGCAAACAGGGCACCTACTACTGACAGGAGACCTTAATGTGGTGGCAGATCCAATCATGGACAAGACTTCAAGGGGAGGATCAGAAACAGAGACTAAGAGAGTACTGGATATCTGCTCACGGTGGGATTTAAGAGACAGCTTCAGGATACTTTACCCGTCAAAACTGGAATACACCTTCTTGGCGAGATCAACGATGACGAGCTCCCGCATTGACCGCGCACTGGTGTCGGCATCGATGCTGCCCTTGGTAGCAGACGCGTATCACATGGCTGCCCCGGGTGGAGTCACGGACCACTGGTTCGGAATAACCACGGTACTAACAGCTGCAACGGGTGATGAGTGTGGTCCGGGATTATGGAGGATGCACGCTGAACAAGCAAGAAGCACGGGGCTCGGAAAACAAGCTGCAAGGTCAGTCCTAAAAGGGAGGCAAGAGACTGCAAGCTGCTCTTACAACGCTACAAGCCAGCCTAAAGGCGCACGCCAGGGAGGAGCGGAAAAGAATTGGGAGAACGATTACACACCTGGAGGACAGGGTGGCTGCGCTACGACAGGAATTTATGGCTGACACCCGGCTTGTGGATAAGTACGAAGAGCTGGTGAAGTTCAAGGCACAACTGAAAGCATACAGAGACAGCCAGAGGAAACGGAAGCAGACGATGGCGGGAGTGGGTGAAGAGTTAGAAGGAGAAATCGCGACAAAGGTCCTGATAGGGAGGATCAAGTCGAGAAGAACAAAAACTGTGATCAAGGAGGTCGTGTACGAAGGGCGAACCTTTGAGGGAGAAAGAGAGGTGCTGACGACGGCATCAGACTTCTTCTCCAAACTATTTCGGGAAAAAGGACAGACTGCGGAGGCGGAAGAGTGGGCAATGGATCCTAGGAAAGTGCTGAACAAGGAAGGGGCGGAGCGACTGGCAGCTCCGTGGTCGGAAGGGGAGGTTATGAAGGCGATCAAGGAACTCCCAAGAGGCAAAGCGCCAGGAGCGGATGGGTTGCCGAAGGAATTTCTGGAAGATAATTGGGACCTGCTGGGGGAGGTCGTGATGGACTTCATGCGGGAGTTTGAGGCAACCGCAACGATGCCGGAAAGTTTCTCGACCGCGGTGACGATCCTGCTTCACAAAAAAGGAGAGAAAACGGATCTGGGAAACTATCGTCCTATCACACTCCTGGGCGCGGTATACAAAGTCTTTGCGAAGCTGCTGGCGAACAGGATGAAAAAGGAGTTACCACAAGTCATCTCTGAAAATCAGTTTGGCTTCGTTCCGGGCAGGAGACTGGCGGACGCAGTAAAGGTCATAGCAGACACAGTGGACACGGCAATACTGGGGAGGGAAGACTGGTACCTGCTACTCGTCGACTTTCAAAAAGCATACGATTCAGTGTCACGTACCTTCCTTTTCCGCACACTGGAGCGCATGGGCTTCCCGAAAGCCTTCGTGGAATGGACCAAAGGCCTTCATGATCACGCGTCAACACAGCTTCTGGTCAACGGGTGGCTGGGAGAAAAGGTAGCGGTGGAGTCGGGAGTACGTCAAGGTTGCCCACTCGCGCCTTATCTGTTCATCTGTGCAGCAGAACCGCTGAGTCAGGAAGCGAAAAGGAGAAAACTCGGCTTGCGGAAAAGAGGGAAAGGGGAACTGGCTTACCTGGGGTACGCCAACGACACGACGCTCATTCTTCAGGGGAAAGAGCAGCTTGGGAAGGCGAGTAAACTGCTGGAGGATTTTAGTGTAAGGTCGGGGCTGAAGGTCAACCAAGGAAAATCGACTGTGATGCCGTTAGGGAAGAACAGGATGCTCCCGCCTCACACTGACTCGAGCTTCTGCTGGGCGGAGAGGGGGAAACCGGAAAGGCTCTTAGGCATTTGGATCACATCGGATGGCAACGCGGAACCAATATGGGATAAAGCACTGGTCCGGGTCAACACAATACTCCGAAACTGGGAGAAGCTTCACTTATCCACGACGGCGAGGGTGACAGTCTTGAACGCATATGTGATGCCGGTGGTTCTCTTCCAAGCGCAGATATATCAGCCGCCAAAGCAGATTTGGAAGAAGATCTCGAAGCTGTGCCACAACTTTATCTCGAAAGGCTGTGCGGATGAAGAAAGACACTTCATCCTCTGGAGTGAGTTCCTGGCGCACCTGGAGAGAAAGGAGGGAGGACTTGGGGTGATCAGTCCAACGGACAGAGTCAACGGACAAGCGTTATGGAACCTGGGTGCAGCCCTGTTGGAGGAGAACCCAATGAAACAGTGGCTGATGGAGAGGGCGGCGAATATGCCGCTGGGCTGGGCAACTCTGCTGGCACACAAAGCCATCCTGACAGAGTGGAAATGCGGCAGTGAACGCTGGAGGTCTCTGGTGCCGCTGATATGGGAGAAAAAACTGCCGAAGCTGGCGGAACCTGCGAACAGATGGGAGATGGAACAAGAACAGTTATGGCTCAGCAACTGGATTAAGTATAAAGGGGACAGCCCATTCGGAAGACAAAAGGGCTCAGAGTGCCTGAAAGGCCTGAAAGTGGGAGACTTACTTCAAGAGGAATACGACGGAGGATGGAAGGTGAAGGACCTCTGGACCCTGACCAAACAGACGGGTCGATCGTCCACTGCGAGGTGGGCACTCGCAGCGTGGAAGGCAGTACCGGAAACCTGGAAGCAGAAACTACTATCGAAGGTGTCGGCGGCGGAAATTACCAAGACTACCACACTGGTTAAGGTAGGGAGAGCGGAGACAGGGCATCAGAGCTACCTCCAAGTGGCGCTGACTGAGAAAGAGGAGCTGAGTTGCGAGAGGGTGGGAGTGAGTGATAAAGGAAGAATAATACATCTGGGTGCAGCAGCTCAGCCGCCGACGAGACTCAGCATGCTGACCCCGATGGTGACCAGCGGGGGCTATGTACTGGGGCAGGCGGGGGTCCCGCTAACACGACTACGGGCCTCTTTTCTATGTACTGAAGACAAGCCGACGGCGCAAAGGAAGCTGAGACACCTGCTCAAGAAGCCGTCACAACAACCTAAGCAGCAGAAGAAGTGGGAAGAGAGCTGGGGAGGGCCTATCAACTGGAAGAAAGCTATTGCAAAGAGGGACTCACTCGCAACCCCAGCCAAGGCAAGGGAGGTACTGCTGAGGCTGCACAGCCACAACCTGCAAGTGGACAGCAGGCTGGCCTTCTTTGGCTCGCGTGCATGCTGCCCGCACTGCAGTCAAGAGGAATCGGCCACACACTGCCTGCTGAGCTGCCCGGTCGTGAAGGGGATTAGTGGTGCACTGCAAGACTCACTCCGTCTGATAAACCCTTCAAGGGCGGTGGGAACACTGGAGGAGCTGCTTTTTGCAGAGGACAGCACGGCCTCTGGTTTTCTGGAGTCCACACTTATCGCGATAACTTTTAGACACATCTGGCTAGAAAGGTGTGATGCGGTCTTCAGGAAGGAAAGTTTTGAACCCAAGCGAGTAGCCCGGAAGATAGGGGCGAACTTCAGAAGACATGTGCGGATCTACAGTGAAGGAGCTGGGGGCAAAGGAGGGCAGAAGAGAAGTGGGGGTGGAGGTGGATGGACAAGACTGACAACTGGCGAGGCATCGGCCTTGAGTCGTATTTGCGATCAGGATGAAAAGCTGACGTGGAACAAGGCTTTCAGCTCGATATGGGAGAGACCCAGTGCCTTCTTCAAGCCGCCGTAGAGGGCTTACAGGGAGAACAGTATAGACCTACAGTGGTAGACCTGCTTTCTCCCCCCCCCTCAGTTACGACTGTGGATGTAATGCATTGTATAGTGCGTTATACCCAAAAAAAAAAAAAAAAAAAAAAACATTTCTTCTCGATTTCTCTCCCGCTTTTCACGTCTTAGCTTCCAACATCCGCCGTAGGCCGATTTCCACCGAAATCACTCTAGAATATCCCGCGCGCTCCATTCCGCCGCCATTCTGCATTTCACCGTAGGTTCCGTGGCTGGGCGAACCAACCCTAACAGCTGCACTGGCGGTGGATGGTCACGGGCCGTCGGATGCTCGTCGCCGATCAACGGAAAAAATCAACGGCCCGTTAAATTACTCGTCCGTGAGCGGACACGTCAAGGCATAGCCGGAAGACGAAGAATCTGACAACACGTACTCGTCCAGTCAATTCCCCGTCCCTCGCCCATCAACTCTTTCTTTCCCTCCTTTTCAATTTCTCCCCTTGCCTTGCCCTATCCCTCTCCCTCCCCCTCTAATATTCTCTCCCTCCCGCCCTCTCCCGCTCTCTCTGCCTTTCTGCCTCTCTATCTCTGTCATCGCCTCTCGCCAGGCGACTTAGACCCGGTCTACATAGTCCGCCTTAAAGACCCACCCGTCGCCGCATATTCCGGCGGAATCGGCGGGTACCCGACCACCGCGCCCGCCACCACCGCCGCGAACGCGCTCGGAAACCTAGCGAAATCGGCGAAGAACGCCGCAAAGCAGTTTTGGAAAAGACGGGCGAAGCTGAACGTGCGCGCGCCGAGCGTGAAGGCGTTTGTGAAGTTTCTGAAGAACCAGCAGAAGAAGATCGCGCAGGACGCGGGCGTCGCCGCTAACAAGCTCATCCACAGGTGCGGCACGCCCCTATGGCATGGTGAGACATGGTTCCATCCACCCATCCACACATCACCCACATCCGCTCAGCCACACATGCAATTTCTTTCCCACCTTCCGTCACGCTCTCTATCTCTTTCTCCCTCCCTCTCTCTCTCTCCCCCTGTCAGCTACACGCACGTGGAGAACGGGTTCGCGGCGGTGCTCTCGCCGAAGCAGGTCCGCGGTCTACAGAACCACCCGGACGTGGCGGCCGTCACGCAGAGCGTGCGCCTGGCGCCCTCCACCACGCACTCCCCGCAGTTCCTGCGCCTTCCGCAGACTCTCTGGAAGTCCGCGGGCGGGGAGGCATCTGCGGGGGAGGACGTGGTGATCGGCGTGGTCGACACGGGGATCTGGCCCGAGCACGCGTCGTTCGCCAACACGGTGTGTGTGACGTCTGGCGCCACGTTGTGAGTGAGTCGAGTCCGGTGAAAGATGCGGCACAGGAGGAACGTGCTGACAGGGTCCGCTCATTTTGTAAACATGGTGATTCTGGCCTGGGAACTTGAGGTGTCGCAGTCTCCACGCGCGCTTACTGCTAGCTTTCCAACTTCATCACCCTTCACCCTTCACTCGTATTCCCTCGCGCTAAGCCAGTCTCTATCCCCGATGCGCACCCTGAAATTACCCCAAACCGCCCTCCCTCTCCCCGCTCCCGTGCATCCCCGTCCACGCAACCGCAACCAGGCCGCAAACCCGTACGGCGACCCTCCGAAGACGTTCACGGGGGAGTGCGAGCCGACGCCCGACTTCCCCCGGACGAAGTGCAATGGCAAGCTGGTGGGCGCGCGCTATTTCAATGCCGCCTTCTACAAGCAAACCAAGGGAAAGATTGACACCACCGAGGATTACTCGTCTGCCCGCGATTCGAACGGCCATGGCACGTGGTGCGCTAGGTACGTGCTTCGCTGCCCTGCTCCGTTCCCCACTCCCTTCACTCCATTCCCCGCCCTTCCCTTCGCCTTTCTACCTTTTCTTATCCCCTCCAACCTCTGTCTGCACCTTGCATCAATCAGTCCTGTCCATTTGTTTCCATCACATCCTTTCGTCCTTCCCCTAGTAACATAAGTTCGTCCACTTACCCTCAGATTCAGACCGCATCTGCCAAAGCCCATCCATTTTCCTCCTCTACCCCATTCCTTCCCCTCCCCTCCTCTTCCCCTTCCCCTCTCCCCCCCCCCAGTGCGGCGGCGGGCAACAAGGGAGTGCTCCTAGACGGCGACTTCACGATAAGCGGCATGGCGCCGCGTGCGCGTCTGGCAGCATACAAGGTCTTTTGGCGGAACAGCGACGGCGACTCGTGGGCCAACTCCGCAGACGTCAATGCAGCCATTGATTCCGCTGTGATGGACGGTGTGGATGTGATCAGCCTGTCGCTCGGAGGCGTGAACCCCACTGGAACTTACTTTGATGACATGGCATCCCTCAACGCACTCGCCGTATGTTGCAACCTTTCAACCTCACACGCCCACCTCTAACCTGCACGCTTTAAGCTGCAGTTGCCGAGCTGGCGAGTTCCAAGTTGCGTGCTGCAGGTTTCCTGTGTGCAGGATTTTTTCTGGCCGGTACTGGCAGGATAGAGTGGTTCAAAGGGTAGGGCATGGGCGTTAGGGAGTGGAAAAGAGGAACTGCGAGGTGTTGCAGATGTTCCGTGTCCTTCCCACAACCTCTCCCCTCTCCCCATCTCCCTTCCCCCTGGCCTGCCACCAGGCGGGCGTGGTGGTGGCATTTGCAGCGGGCAATGCGGGCAGTGTGCATCCGGCTAAGGGAGAGTACCGCCTGATTGACAACTTCGCACCGTGGTACCTCAACGTGGGAGCCAGGTAACACTCTCCCCTCTCCGCTCCCCCCTCTCCGCTTTTTGCTCTCCGTGGGAGCCAGGTACACTTTCTTTCTCCGCTCTTCCCTCTCTCCCATCTCCCCTCTCCCTTCATCCTTCTTCCATACTCCCTCCCCACCCACTTGAGCATCTGCAACCCAACCTGCCTCCCTCTCTCGTTCTTCTGTCGACCACTCAGCACCATGAGAGAGCCACTACACACGACTAACACCCAACACCACTCACCTTCCTCTCTCCAAATTCCTAATCCCCCCTCCCCTCACCCCTCTCCGTCATCTCCCCTTTCCTCCTCTTTCCCCCACCCCACTTACCCCCTTCCCTCCCCCTTCACCCCCCCATCAGCACCATAAGCATCTACACAGACATGTTAGCCAATGCGGTAGTCTCCCCTGACAGTGGCAGCAGTGGTGCTGCTGGTGCTACTACTGGTGCTGGTGCTGGTGCTAGTGCTACTACTGGTGCTGGTGCTGGTGCTAGTGCTACTACTGGTGCTGGTGCTGGTGGTGCTGGTGCTGGTGCTAGTGCTACTACTGGTGCTGGTGCTAGTGCTGGTGCTGGTGCTGGTGCTGGTGGTGGCGCTGATGCTGCTGGTGCTGGTGCTGCTCATGGTGATCGTGTTCTTGATGGTGCTGGGCCCCTTGCTGATGGTGCCACCACCGAGTCAGTCTCTTCCAAGGAAACCAAAGACATAACGTACGGCCCCTCCCACTTTCCACTCCCCTCCCCCTTTTCACTCCCCTCCCCCTGTGCCCCTACTTATTTTCCTCATCCCCATTTCCCCTTGTTAACCCGATGTGCCATTCCCTCCCCATTCCCATACGGCCTTGCTCCCCCTCCTTCAACCCTTGTGCGTGGTCTTCCCTTTCTCGCCCCTGCTCCTACCGTCGTACCTTCTTAGAAAGCCTAGCCCAGTAACCCCCCTGCCAAATTCTCCTCCTCCTCATCTTACCTCTCTGCATTAATTTTCCACCATTTCCTCACCCCTCCAACTCTCATGTAATCCTCTCCCCCCTTCTCCCTTGTCCCCACCACCCTATTCCTCTCTCTTCCTCTCCTTCCTCAATCCCATGCCCTTCGTCTCCCTCTCCCCTCGTCTCAGCTTCTCCGAGTCCCCTAGCGATCCCAACGAGGCGCCTATTCTCGCGAATTTCTCCTCCACTGGTCCTCTAACCGACTTAACCGCACTTCCCCTGCCCGGACGGCCCACTAACGACATCCTTAAACCCGACATCATCGCTCCTGGCGTCAAGCTCTGGGGTGCCGATATCAGTCCCTCACTCACAGACCATAAAGACTATTTTAAGAGACACTCCGGGACGTCCATGGCCACAGCGCATGTTGCGGGAATCGCGGCGCTTATAATCCAGCAAAAGCCGATGTGGACTCCGGCCCAGGTCATGTCGGCGATAATGACGACGGCGAGCGTGCGAAACAACAAGGAGAAGCCGATTCGGATGACGGTGAAAGACCGGGGCAACCGCGATGCGAACCCGTGGGAGATTGGCGCAGGGCATGTGAACCCTGCGAGTATTCTTGACCCTGGCTTGACGTACGACTTGGATGACACGGAATTTAGAAACTTCCTCGCCGGGATTGACCCTAAGCAGGCGAAGAAGGAGTTCCGTTCGATGAGCGTGAAACCTATCCGCGCGTGCAATCTCAACCGTCCGACCATCAGTGTGTCGAAAGTTTCGAAGTCGGTGACGGTAACACGACAGGTTACCAGTGTCGCAAGCGAAACTTCGACCTACAATTGCGCGATGGAATCTCCACCTGGTGTGAGTGTGGCTGTGACCCCTCCGAGTTTCGCGATCCACCCAGAGGAAACGGTAACCTACACGGTTACATTCACAGTGAAGAAGAAAAATCGTAACTTTGTGTATGGCAGCATCACATGGGCAGATAATAGAGGGCACGTAGTGCGGACTCCTATAGCTATTAAACCCATCTTGAAATAATCAGGATGGTCGGAGAGTATGAGGAAGCTGTCTGCTAGCATGTGGTGTGAATGTTGGCTATGGTCCCTCTGCTTAATGCTGTCATTATAAACTATTTATCGTACCGTAACATTCTTGAAAGTACAGGAAAAAGGGGACTAGAGAGGAGGGGCTACACCTAGGACTCACAAGAAAATGGGACTCTCGTGGGACGGGCATCTAAGGGCGAGTCCGAAATACGTACTTGTGACTATACCGTACCCAACCATTCTAACCCTGAAACAACCGCTCTAGACCGTACCAAGCCTTTTCCAGCCGCGATCGGACGTACTCCCTGGACACGCCCTAAGCGAGAACATCTGTACGGTGTTTGGCGAAAGGAGAATTGTTTCTGTACAATGGCAATTTGACGGTTGCGATATCAGGGCCCAGTTCTCTTGCCCAGCGGCAAATGGAGGGCGGACAGCATAGCACAGCACGACTGGTGCGGCCGGGTGCTTCTGCGAAGCCCGAAAACCCCCACGTTGGTGCGATACAGCTTCCTGCGACCCTCCGCGCAACTAGAGGAGCTTCGTAAAAGTTTAGCTTTGCTGATCATTAAAATGTTTTCCGCGACGATAATTGGTGGGTTTGGAACAATACAGCCAACCAGTACCAGAAACATTTCTCGTCACCAATCGGGCATTGCCCTCCCCCGTAACGTGTTTCTTTCGGGGCATTTGTCCCTGCCCGGAACTATTTGTGCTGTCCCTGGGTCCCCGATTCGAGCGGGAACCAGTCTCGCACCAGTCTCGCACCCAGTTTGCCTGGGAGGAGGGGACAGCACAGCACTACTAGTTCCGTGTTCTTTTGCGCTAGGTGGGCCGCACAGCACAGCACAGCACTGGCCAGGTTCGGGAGAGAGTTCTAGGTCCCGAGCCTGATTCAAGGAATGCGCCCTAGGAAATGAATCTTCGAGGATCACCGGTAGAGGCCCTCACGAAGCATCATCTAGTGCTGTGCGGAGGGGTCCGCACCAGTAGTGCGGCAACAGAACTGGGCCCAGGGAAGGGGTGATCTCGAATACTCCTCAGTATGCAAGCGCAGACCACAACTCATCACCCTACTTCCCAGGTGTCTGCGCCCTATTTCTTGCTTTCTTGGGCATTTGTTCGCTCGTGCGGTTCGAAGCTGAGCAGGAAGGAAGGAAGGAAGAAAGAGGTGATGTCGAGCTGGAGTGCACGATTTTCCTGCGCTACAGCGGTCTGCCATCGTCATCATGATTCGACAGTCATGTTGGCTGCTGAGGCGTCACGTGAATACGAAGCTACCCCGTAACGGACGACGAGCTCTCGCACGCACTAGTACCGCGGCAGCAGAAACGACACTTGCTGCTCATCGACTTTTCCACACGACTCTCGTACGATGAACCACGTCATGCTTCTCATGTGGCCTTTCTGCCGTGGCAAGGCAAGTCTCCTCTCACTCGCTTCCCATCCCATGTGTCGACGTGAGCAGCGTCGCCCTCCACTGTCGCCCGTCGTCCGACAATGACCGCACTGGTCGTCGTCGTCGCCCGACGTCGGGCAGCGCTGAGTCATGGCGGCCCCGGCCAGTTCCACGCGCATCACACGCGAGGCCTCTTCTTTGTTGGCAAGAGCCAAGACCTTTCGTCGCCCATTGACTGCCGCAGTGAAGGCTGCCGTTCGCACAGTGTGCCCAAGTTAGCTCTAGCGGAAACAAACACGCCCAAAGTTGGTATTGTAAGCCTTTGCCAACACAGCGCTAGCGACGGCGAACGGCGATTGACAAGGTTGAGACCCACTTTTGGCGCCGTTTCGTGCTCCGCCACCTCTGTCGTCCCGCAAGAAAAGGGCTCATAGTAGTCGGACTAATAGTATATGGCAGGCGTTTCAGGTCCAAGTATCTCGAAACATGTTGACCTCCAAGTCGATCGAGTCGAGTCGAGTTTCAAGGCGCTGAAAATCACTCTAGTCGTTGTCAGATTTATATGACATAGTTGCTGTAGGCTATAGTGGGGTAGCACATATGGGGTACAGGGTTTCTAGGGTTGTATTTGTACCCAATCTTTCCTTAGTCATTTCATTCCTGCTTACTCATTTCACATGGTATAGAGCGGGTTCCCTGTGGAACTCTGCCTAGGGCCCACCGAAGCGCGCCCCGAGGCGCGCTCAACTTTTTTTTTTCCGCTCTCGAGCGACCCTCCGTGTCGCCTCCCTCCCACACGCGGCCCAGCCGCCCGCTAAGTCGCGGCCCCAGCCGCCCGCTACGATCGCGGCCCCAGCCGCCTGCTCGACGCGGCCCCCAGCCGCCTGCTCGACGCGGCCCCCCAGCCGCCTGCTCGACGCGGCCCTGCCGCCCGCTACGCCGCGACCGCCGCCCACTACGATCGCGGCCCCGGCCGCCTGCTACGACCGCGGCCCCAGCCGCCTGTTCGACCGCGGCCCCGCCGCCCGCTCCTGTCGCGGCCCCGGCTGCCTGCTCGCACGGCCTCGCCGCCCGCTACTACCGCGGCCCCGGCCGCCTGCTCGACCGCGGCCCCCCAGCCGCCTGTTCGACCGCGGCCCCGCTGCCCGCTACTGTCGCGGCCCCGGCCGCCTGCTAGCGCGGCCTCGCCGCCCTCTACTACCGCGGCCCCGGCCGCCTGCTTGCACGGCCCCGCCGCCTGCTACGACCGCGGCGCCAGCCGCCTGTTCGACCGCGGCCCCGCCGCCTACTACCGTAGCGGCCCCGGCCGTCTTCTCGCGCGACCCCGCTGCCCACCTACTACCGCGGCCCCAGCCGCCTGCTCGCACGGCCCCGCCGCCTGCTACGACCGCGGCCTCCCAGCCCACTAGGCTGCGGCCGCCGCCTGCTCAACCGCGGCTTCGCCGCCCACTACGCATCGGCCCCGCCGTCCACCTGTAGCGACTGTGCGGGCGGACCTCTGAGCAGCTGTGCCGCCGAGCCGCCCGGGAGCCGAGCCGCCCTGCAGCCGAGCCGCCCGGGAGCCGAGCCGCCCTGCACCCGAGCCGCCCTGTCGCCGAGCCGCCCGGGAGCCGAGCCGCCCTGCCCCCGAGCTGCCCTGTCGCCGAGCCGCCCGGGAGCCGAGCCGCTGTGCACCCGAGCCGCCCGGTCGCCGAGCTGCCTTTCTGTCGAGCTACGCGACCTGCCCTGCCTGGTGAGCACAGTCCCACTGTCACTTCGTGCTCTCCCCCCTACTGCTTGCACTGCTTCACAGTCGTCGTCATGGCTACCCCTAGTGTCCTAGCTTTTGACGCTGAGGGTCGCGCCATTGATTTTGAGGTCTGGCTAGACGACCTGCAGCTGTTCTTACAGTGCGACAGAGCTGACGACCTTTCTCTCTTTGACCTCACCTCTGGCGCCTCTCCTGCTCCTGCTACTGATGCTGATCCCGCTGTCCGCTCTAAGTGGGCCACCCGCGATGCTGCTGCACGTCTTGCTGTGCGTCGCCACCTTCCTACCTCTGAGCGTGCGCACTTCAGTCAGTACAAGAGTGCTCAGACCTTGTACGACGCTGTAGTTGCGCGCTACTCCTCCCCTGCCACTGCTGCACTGAGCCGTCTCATGCTTCCCTACCTCTTTCCTGACCTCTCTGCCTTTCCCACTGTCGCTGACCTCATTACGCATCTCCGCACTAGTGACACTCGCTACCGCGCCGCCCTTCGTGCTGAGTTCTGCGCTAAGAACCCCCCCCCCCATGTACATCGCTCTCTACTACGTAGTCGCGCGCCTCCCTGACTCCCTTCGAGTCGTCAGGGACCACTTTCTCGCAGTCTGCCCCACCACGCTCACCGTCGACCTCCTCGAGAAGGCCCTCCTCGCAGCGGAGAAGAGCATAGTCGCTGTAGGTGCTTCTCGTGGTGACCCTCGCACCCCCATCTTTGAGGGGTGCTCTCCTTCCCCCTTGCTGCCCTCTGTTGCCTCTGCTGCTGCTGCCGACCTGCTTGGTCTTGAGTCGGTCGGCGCGGCGTCTGCCCCTAGTGGGAGACGTCGCTCCAGCAAGGGCAAGGGGGGCAAGGGCGCGGGTGGAGCTGGAGGGGGCGGTGGCGGTGGCGGCGGTGGCGGCGGAGGGAGTGGGGGTGGCGGCGGGACTAGTGGCGGGGGTGGTGGTGGTGGTGGCAGCAGCGGCGGAGACGGTGGTGGTGGTGCCAGCGGTGGTGGTGAAGGCAGCGGCGGAGGTGGAGGCGGCGGAGGTGGAGGCGGTGGAGGCGGCAGCGGAGGAGGCGGTGGTGGTGGAGGAGGTGGAGCTGGTCGAGGTGGTACCCAGCAGCGTAGCGGCGGTGGTGGTGGCCAGCGCTCGCAGCGGCAGCAGCAGCAGCGCTCGCGGGACATCCCTCCGCCTCAGCAGCTTCGTGAGTGGTACGCTGGGCGTTAGAGGGGTGGGGGTACTGGTCCCTGCACCTACGTTCTTCGTTCCGGCGACCGTGCGGGTGAGCAGTGTGGGGGTGCCCACGCCACCCAGCGCTGCTTTGGCCGCCTGACGGACGCTTGGCGTCAGCAGTTCCCTGGGGCTAGTGAGATCCATCGCTGGGATGAGCTTCTAAGGGCTGGTGTAGCGATCTTTGATCTTGATTTTGATGCTATCCTTGCTGCTATGTATGTTGTGGATTATAGTGAGGAGAATGAGGGTTACCGTTGTTTCCAGCCCGACCCGGGCATTGGTACTGCTGCGCTAGGTGCTTGTGAGGCTGCTGCTCTAGGTGCCAGTGCGTCTGTGCTCTCAGGTACTGGTGAGACTGCGCTCTCAGGTACTGCGTCGTCCTCGTCCTCCCTCACTTTCACACTTGAATCCGGAGCTTCTCGCTCCTTCTTTCGAGACCGCACTACCCTTACGCCGCTCGGCCGGCCGGTTGCGGTCTCCCTTGCTGACCCCTCTGGGGGTCCTGTCCTGTCTCACTTCTCCACTGTCCTCCCGTGTCCGGCTGCCCCTTCGGGCACCCTGTCGGGTCTGTACCTTCCCTCGTTCTCTACGAACTTGGTGAGTGGAGCGGACCTGCAGGATGTGGGGGTTCACCAGTTCACTCCTGCGAGTCAGCGGGTGACCCACTGCACGGAGGCACGCACAGGCCGACACCTGGCCACGTTCTCGCGTCGGCCGGGGTCGAGTCTCTACACCCTGACCGTTGAGTCTCCTCCTGTCCCTGCGTCTGGTCAGGTGGCTGCGTCGGGTCAGGTGCTTGCTGCTGCGTCCCGGTCAGGTCCTGAGTCTGCCCCCTGTTCTTGTCGCCTCCTGTCTCACGAGACTCTCCTGTGGCACCACCGTCTTGGCCACCCCTCCTTGCCCCGTCTTCGGAGCATGGCTTCCCGTGTCCTTGTCTCTGGTCTTCCCCAGTCTCTCCCTCCTCTCCCCTCCGGGCCAGGACCTTCCTGTGTCCCCTGTGTCGAGGGTCGCCTCCGGGCTACTCCTCACTCCTCCCACTTCCCCCCGACAGAGGCTCCCCTGCAGACGCTTCACATGGATGTGTGGGGCCCAGCCCCCATCCGTGGGCAGGGTTACGAGCGCTACTTCCTGTTGGTGGTTGACGACTACTCGCGTTACACCACAGTCCTCCCCTTGCGCAGCAAGGGTGCGGTCACTGAGGTGCTGATTGACTGGATCCGCGAGGCTCGTCTCCAGCTCAGGAAGAGCTTCGGCTCGGACTTTCCTGTTCTGCGTCTGCACTCGGACAGAGGCGGAGAGTTCTCTTCTCGCCTTCTGCGGGACTACTGTCGTGCACGGGGGATCCGCCAGACCTTCACGCTTCCGGACTCACCACAGCAAAATGGGATTGCTGAGCGCCGCATTGGCATGGTCATGGATGTCGCTCGTACGTCCATGATGCATGCGGCTGCCCCCCATTTTCTGTGGCCGTTTGCAGTGAGGTACGCGGCGCATCAGCTCAACCTTCACCCCCGGGTCTCTCGGCCTGCGATGTTCCCAGCCTTGCTGTGGACGGGGAAGGTTGGCGATGCGTCTGTGTTCCGTGTCTGGGGATCTCGGGCGTTTGTCCGCGACTTGTCTGCGGACAAGCTGTCCCCTCGTGCTGCTCCCTTTGTCTTCCTTGGCTTCCCCACTGACGCCCCAGGGTGGCAGTTTTACCACCCCTCCTCTCGTCGTGTTCTGTCCTCCCAGGACGTCACGTTCGACGAGTCAGTCCCCTTCTACCGTCTCTTCCCCTACCGCACTCCTTCCCTCCCCCCTCCCCCGGACTTCCTTGTGCCGGTTCCCCCCCCGGTAGACCCCCTCCCCCCTCAGGTTCCAGCCCCCTCAGGTGTGTCCCAGGTAGACGCCGTTGACCCGGTCGAGGTTACTGGTGACTCTGGTGCTGCTGCGGGTGCTGAGCCTGGGGGTGCTGACTCTGGGGGTGCTGTGCGCGGGGGTGCTGAGCCTGGGGGTGCTACTGCTGGGGGTGCTGGGCCTGAGGGTGCTACTGCGGAGGGTGCGGAGCCTGGGGGTGCTGAGCCGGGGGGTGCTGTGCCTGGGGGTGCGGGGTCTGGGGGTGCTGGGTCGGGAGCTACTGAGCCTGGAGGTGCTGAGCTGGGAGCTGCTGAGCCTGGGGGTGCTGCGTCTGGAGCTGCTGAGCCTGGGGTTTCTCCTGCTGCTGCGTCTCGCCGGGAGCCCCTCTCTCCACAGGAGCTGCGCGAGTGGTTCGCTCGCCGCTGGAGGCGTGCCGCTGAGTCTGGAGGTGCTGCTGGAGCTGGAGCTGGAGCTTCTTCGACCGTCGTGGGTGCGGGTGCTGCCGGTCCCAGAGCTGCTGGACCTGCGGGTCCTCCTGGAGCTGGAGCTGCTGAGGGAGCTGGTGCTGAGCCTACTGCTGTTGGTCCTGCCACTGGAGGTGTGGGTGGCGCTGGTGCTGTCGCTGAGGGTGCTGGTGCAGACCCTGCTGCGTCTGGAGCTGCCGCGCGGCCTCGGCCGTACTTCGTTCCGCTCTTGCAGCAGGTTCTTGGTCTTTCTCCTCCGGTAGAGGGTCCACCGCCTGTCCAGTCGCAGTCCCTGCTGGAGCCTTCCTCTCCACTGCCTGCTCCCTCTCCTTACACTGGTCCTACTGGAGGTCTTGCTGAGCGTCGTGAGCCTGCGTCTCGTCCCGCGTCGCCTGTTCGTGCTGCTCGCGCTAGTGGTCGCAGTTCGCGTCAGCGTCCTCCTCCTGTCCCTGGCACGCACCGGATGTCTTTGCGTCCGTCCACTGCTCCTCTGCGTGCCCCTTTGCCTTCTCCTCCTGAGTCCTCTCTTCCTGCGCTTGCCGACCCTGAGTCGGACTCTCTTCGTGCTGCCAGTCCTACTGTCACGCGTCTTCTTGCTACTGTCATCACTGACCCCTCTTTTGAGTCCACTGCTGCGTCTGCTCTAGTCGCTGAGCTCGTCGACTTTGCTGCTCGCTGTCGTCTCGACTACGCTGCTAGTCTTGTTGCTGAGTCTGCGTCTGTCTGTCCTCCGTCCGTCGGGGGTGAGTGTGCTCTTAGCACGGACGTCCTAGAGGACAGGCAGGAGGAGTTACAGTGTCTAGCGGCTGCTTCACCTCATCTCGCGTCTGTACTGCTTGCCCCTGAGGGAGACCCGGATGCACTAGACATCCCGACTCCGCGTTCTTACGCGGAGGCCGTAGAGGGTCCCTACTCCTCTCAGTGGCAGGCAGCTATGGATGCAGAGATGGCTTCCTGGAAGTCCACAGGCACCTACGTTGACGCGGTTCCCCCTCCTGGGGCGAACATCGTCAGTGGCATGTGGATCTTCAGGGTGAAGCGGCCGCTGGGCTCTCCACCTGTCTTCAAGGCACGGTACGTTGCTCGTGGCTTCAGTCAGCGGCAGGGAGTTGACTACTTTCAGACCTTCTCTCCCACCCCAAAGATGACTACTCTTCGGGTGCTGCTGCACATAGCCGCTCAGCGCGACTACGAGCTTCACTCTCTCGACTTCAGCACTGCGTTCTTGCAGGGTAGCCTGCACGAGGAGATCTGGCTTCGCCGTCCACCTGGCTTCACTGGGACTTTCCCTCCTGGCACCCAGTGGAGCCTCCGACGGCCAGTCTACGGTCTCCGCCAGGCACCGCGTGAGTGGCACGACACACTGAGGACTACGCTTGCGGCTCTTGGGTTTGCTCCTTCTACTGCTGACCCGTCGCTGTTTCTTCGCACCGACACTTCCCTGCCGCCGTTCTACATCCTCGTGTACGTCGACGACTTGGTCTTTGCCACAGCAGACACTGCTGGACTCGCCTACGTGAAGTCCGAGCTGCTGAAGAGACACACGTGCACAGACCTGGGTGAACTGCGCAGCTACCTTGGCTTGCAGATCACTCGGGACAGAGCACGCCGCACCATTACCTTGACTCAGTCACACATGGTGCAGTAGGTCCTTCAGCGCTTCGGCTTCACGTACTCCTCGCCTCAGGCCACTCCTCTGCCTACTCGCCACTCACTCTCAGCTCTGCCTTCGGATGAGTCCGTAGAGTCGAGTGGTCCGTATGCAGAGCTTGTTGGCTGCCTCATGTACCTGATGACCTGCACACGACCTGACCTTGCATACCCTCTGAGCATTCTTGCACGCTATGTTGCTCCTGGGAGACACAGACCGGAGCACATGGCTGCAGCGAAGAGGGTATTGCGCTACCTGTGCAGTACGTCGGGCATGGGGCTAGTGCTTGGAGGGCGGAGTCCAGTGGTCCTTACCGGCCACGCGGACGCTTCTTGGGCTGACGACCAGGCTACGCAGCGGTCGTCACAGGGTTACACCTTCAGCCTTGGTTCCGGCTCTGTCTCGTGGCGGGCTACTCGCTCGTCTTCGGTTCTCGGCTCCAGTTGTGAGGCTGAGATCTACGCCGGGGCCATGGCTGCACAGGAGCTTCGCTGGCTCACCTACCTGCTGACTGACCTTGGAGAGCCGCCTCGTTCTCCTCCAGTGCTGTACGTAGACAACAAGGCTATGCTGGCCTTGTGTCGAGAGCAGCGCTTGGAGCACAGAACGAAGCACATTGCTCTCCGCTACTTCCTTGCTCGTGAGCTGCAGCAGCGTGGTCAGTTGCGACTTGCGTACGTGGCCTCTGAGGCCAACACTGCTGATGTGTTCACCAAGGCACTCGCGCCTTGTGACCATCAGCGCTTTTGCACCCAGTTGGGTCTTGTGCCTGTCTTGCCTCACTTGCTCTCCTCTTGACTTCACTTGTACTGTGACATATATATATGCCTACTCTTGTTTGTCTAGTTTTATATATATGTCTGTACTCCTGCATGTGAACTGGCCTCTGGCCCTACTCTTGTGCTCGGACTGTGTGGTGACTTTGTGATCCACCCTGAGCTTGCTTTGCTTTGCTTGACTGGTCTTGTGACCCCTTGTTCTCCCCCACTTTGCCTATGGGGGTGTGTCAGATTTATATGACATAGTTGCTGTAGGCTATAGTGGGGTAGCACATATGGGGTACAGGGTTTCTAGGGTTGTATTTGTACCCAATCTTTCCTTAGTCATTTCATTCCTGCTTACTCATTTCACAGTCGTGTTGATTCTGTGTCCGCCAAGGCGTTTCGCACAGTGACGTTTCTTACTGCGGGTGCAAATCTTGAAAACGCAGGCTCAGCCTTTCCCAGGCGGCCCGAGCAAAGCCGCCGCGATAGTAGCTTCGAGAATTCTCCTCAGGATTGTTAGAAGCGGAGCCGTGACTCCACTGCCGCTGCATCAGCAGCCGTCTGCACGAGTCCTTCACCCTCACCACTGCTCCACTGCACTCAGCTTCTCACGTCTTGCCTGCCTTCCGTTCTTTCCGTCCGGAGAGGCATGGGCGACCGCGACCGGCGCAGCTTCTCCTTCTGCTTGCCTCCGCCGCTGCTGCACCTCCGCCTGCCGCTGCTGCTGCTGGCGGGGCTGCTTCTGCTGCCGCCGTGCCCTGCTGCTGCCACTCGCATCAACGACGCCCAAGGTAGGTCGCTCCTCCTCCCCCTACCTGCACCTCTCCTCGCCTCCCACTCTCTCTCACTCTCCCCCACTCTACCAGACTCCTCTCCTCTCCGTCTCACATGTTCATTCTCCCACTCCCCTCCTCTCTCGCCCCCTCTTTCCCATCCCACTGTCTTCCATCCACAGCCTCCTCCTTGCAAATGATCTACCTCCTCTTTCTTCAACTCCATTCTTCTCCCTCTGTCCGTCTTGCTCTACCTCTCCCCAACCCCCCCAGCTGCTCTCTCCCTCACCTCTTCCTGCCCTCCTACCTCCCTGATAAACGTCAACTAGTCCAAGTTAAGCCCTCATGGCTATGCTCCCTCGCTGCCATGCTCCCTCGCTGCCATGCTCCCTCGCTGCCATGCTCCCTCGCTGCCATGCTCCCTCGCTGCCATGCTCCCTCGCTGCCATGCTCCCTCGCTGCCATGCACCCTCGCTGCCATGCTCCCTCGCTGCCATGCTCCCTCGCTGCCATGCTCCCTCGCTGCCATGCTCCCTCGCTGCCATGCTCCCTCGCTGCCATGCTCCCTCGCTGCCATGCTCCCTCGCTGCTATGCTTCCTCGCTGCTACGCCCTGTAACATGGCTGCTCGTTCAGCAGCCAACGCAACCCCCACCCTCTCCCATGCCGCGTCCCCCTCCCCACGAGCCCCTGGCAGCGCTGGTGCTGGAGGAGTGCGGCACAGCATGGGGATTGTCGGCGAGCGGGTGGCAGGTGGGGGGCGAGTGCGACACGGCGCAGTTCATTGCCTGCGATGCCAACGGGCTTGTCACTACCATGTAGGCAGGGAGGAGGGGTATGGCGAGGGAATGTGGGGACAACATGGTGGTTGTAGCGGCAATGGAGGATGGGGCGGGAGAGACGGTACAGTGGGCCAGAGAAGCCATTGACATGCTGTCAGCGTGCTGTGACTGTGCTTCATTCGTTTACTGCCTCCCTGCATGTGTGTGTGTGTGTGTGTGTGTGTGTGTGTGTGTGTGTGTGTATGTATGTGTCTGTGACTGTGTCTGTGTGTGCATGTGTGTGTGCATGTGTGCGTGCATGCGGCGTGGGTGCGTGTGTGCGTGTGTGCGTGCATGCGCGCTCATGTTTGCTTGTGTGCATGCACATGTATATGTGTACCCTCAACACAATGCAACAGGTCGCTGAATAGCGCAGGTCTACATGGATCCATCCCACCGTCTCTTGGCACTCTCACCTCCCTCACAAATCTGTACACCTCTCACCTCTCACCTCTCACCTCTCTGTACGCCTGTCGCGCCACTCTGCATGCCCCTGTCATATCTCTGTATGGGGCACTCCTCATCGTCTCCTCCTTATTCGTAGCGTCTCAGCCTCTTGGTGCTGTGGTGCAATTTAACCCGTGCGGTAACCTGTGAGCCAACCTGTGCTGCAACCTGTGCTGCAACCTGTGCTGCAACCTGTGCTGCAACCTGTGCTGCAACCTTTGCTGCAACCTGTGGTGCAACGCCCTTATCCTTTCCAGGCGCCTCATCAGCCTTATCCACCCCACCCAACCCGAGCCCCCCCCCCCCCCGGTGCTCCCCAATTCCCATCCGTGGCGCTCATACTTGTGCATGTTGTGCTGCCATGCGCGCAGAAGCCTGTGTTTCAACTCCCTGGAAGGCTCCATTCCTGAATCCTTCAGCGCGCTCGCCTTGCTCGCCCACCTGTGAGAGGCAGGGGGACACGTGGAGGGGGGGAAGGAGGGAGGGAGGGGGGTGGGAGGGAGAGAGGGAGGGAAGGGCGGGAGCGAGGGAAAGGAGGAATGTTCAAATCAAAAGTGCATTCAGATATCTGATAGTTCATTGCGGTGCAATGCGGTGCACATGTGTATTGGGGGTTGACTATCTCCGCCCCACTCTTCTGCATCCTCACTTCTGCCTGCACCCAATAGCTCTCTTCAATTCTCAGTCGTTCTCCGGTTTCGGATTTCCCTCTGCGATTCCCTACCCCCTCTCTCTTGCGGACCATGCCTCTCCCTCTCTCCCTCTCTCCCTCTGTCCGTCTCCCCATCTTGTGCTGTCGGAAGGCAGTGATTTGCAATCCAACGCGCTAAATGACTCCATTCCAGATGCCATCTCGCACCTGACCGCTCTCACAGGCTTTCGAGGAGCTCAAGAATTTTCTCGTTTCCCCTCCTGTGCTGCGCATCGCCGACCCATCGAAGCCGTTCGAAGTCGTCACCGACGCCTCTGATTTCGCCATCGGAGCAGTACTCCTCCAGGATTTCGGAAACGGGTTGCAGCCGATCGCCTACGAATCACGCAAGCTGCAAGCTGCCGAGCGCAACTACCCGATCCACGACAAGGAAATGCTCGCCATCATCCACGCGTTTAAACTTTGGCGATGCTACCTGGTGGGCCGACGTCACTGTGCCCACGGACCACAAGTCCCTACGGTACCCGCGAGCTCAACCGAACCTCAACCCGCGACAAATTCGGTGGCTGGATTACATGGAGAGCCACTTCACCTACCGCATCACGTACAAGAAGGGGGCGAATAACATCGCCGACGCACTGACTAGACTGACCGTACAATCCGCTGCTGTACTGATAACCCATTCGAACCCGCTAATTACAGGTCTATTCGCCCACGGCTACACTACGGACCCGTTCTTCACGACAGGCAGTCATCAGCAGGCCACGACGCAGAAGGGGGACTATTACTTAAAAGCCGGAACCGACAGGATTTGGGTCCCCGCTTACCGGCTGCTGCGTCAACTCCTCATCCAGGAGGCCCACGACTCGAATTACTCCGGACACTTCGGGGTTGATAAAACTCAGAAATTACTGCACCGTCAATATTACTGGCCCGATTCTTCTAACGACGTGCAGCGTTATGTGTCCTCATGCAGGGTGTGCCAAGCCATGAAATCGACACGTCAGCGACCAGCTGGGCTGCTGCAACCCCTCGAGCCACCCGAACGACCGTGGCAACAGGTGACGATGGATTTCGTCACGGGGATGCCAGCTGAACCGTCCGGCAACGACGCTGTTCTCGTCGTCGTCGATCGCTTCACGAAGATGGCACACTTCGCACCATGCCGAACGACGATCACAGCCGAAGAAACTGCGCGCCTCTTCATCTCAACGGTCGTGCGACTACACGGCATCCCTTCGGCGATCATCACCGACCGGGACCCGAAGTTTACATCCAAGTTTTGGAAGGAGACATGGGCGCAGTACGGCACGAAGCTACAGTTCTCATTGGCTTACTACCCACAGACGGACGGACAAACCGAGCGAACCAACCCGACGATGGAGCAGCTGATACGGACAAACTGCCCTGACCCCGCACGATGGGAAGATTCCCTCGCCATGTTGGAGTTTGCCTTCAACAACGCACCATCAAGCACGACTAATCACTCCCCGTTCTTCTTGAATTACGGGATGGATCCGACGGTGCCCACGGCAACTTCGCTCGACAACCCGGTCCCACGGTCACAAACTTTTGTGACGGAACTTCAGCACATTCGCGAGAAAGCAGCAGACGCAATTCGCAAGGCGAATATTACTTCCCGCAAGTACACCGACCTTCTACGCCGGGAACTCGTCTTGACAACCGGGCAATTCGTGCTCCTCGACACAAAGAACCTGCATCTGCCCGGCCCGTCAAAACTACGGCCCCAATTTTGCGGACCATTCAAGATTATCAAGATAGTGACACCTGTCACCGCGAAGCTGTTGCTACCGGACGACTGGCGAATTCATGACGCCTTCCACGTCAGCCTGCTTCGCAAGTTCGTGCCAGCCACGACCGACATCGCACGTCAGCAGGCTGCCCCGACAGCTCGACCTGTCCCAGAGCCGACACTCGACCCGTTGAAAATTCCTGCCCATCGAGTTCGACTTGACGCAGCCGGCCGACACGTGGATTTTCTAATCCACTGAACTGATCGCACCAGTGAGGACGACACGTGGGTGCCATCCGCCTCGCTCGACGCCTCGCCACTTGTTGGTGATTACTTGGCGCGCAAGCGTGTTTCGGATATTGACCGCCTTTCTTAAGGGGGGGGGGGGGGGGGGGGGGGGGGGGGGGGGGGGGGGGGGGGGGGGGGGGGGGGGGGGGGGGGGGGGGGGGGTGGTGTAAGGAATTTCCTTATCGGGGTTGATTGCTGCGCGTACAACCCGATTTTCGGAGTTCGCACGTTCGGGCGATTTCCACGCTGCCGAGGCTCCACGCGTAGCCTTCGGCATTCCCATCGCCAAACCCACACCCAACCTCGCTTGTCCGAGGTTTCCTCCTAGCTAGGCTAGCCCTACATTAGTCTGTGCCTTCATTGTATTCTCAGTTGATTCAGTCACAGTGATATTCGTTTACATGCGCACTCTCTTTTACAACTCATAACAAATTTTTCAGCCCGAACAAAGGGCCCTGTTCGAATTTCAAGATGCCACGCCCCACTTCTTGCTTTCTTGGTCGTTTGTTCGCTCGTGCGGTTTGAAGCAGAGCAGGAAAGAAGTGAGTGGTTAGGGCGCATCACCTTGGGGCTGGAAGGCCCAAATCCGAACATACATAACGAATTCACTGTACGAACAGTTTCCCGACGAGATCCGAACACAAATTTGAACACCCTGGTGAATGTGACAGCTCGTGACTAGAGGTGACAGCCTGTTCGAACATGCGACGTCGCCAAGTGTTGGACGGCTTCGCAAAACGTCGCAAGAAAATAATTCAGACGTCTGCCATTGAGTGGGCTCCATTTGTATTGGTGGGTTGAATTGGCGACACGAATTGGCCTTTGGGCAAGAGGCATGCGATTCGTGCTGAACGTGCGAGCACATTCTCGTTCATGGCGACGTCTGGCCGGGTCGCAAACGTTCATGGGCGACCCGGAAGACTGTGGACCAATCCTATCAGTCCTTTGTGCGGAATTGTGTGTCACCTATCCCAACCTGTTCGAACAAACGTGTTCGAACGTGCGGGACGATGAAAATCGTGCTTGAGGTGACAGCTCTGTTCAAATTGGCGAAATTGTGCTTCGCGACGTCACGATCACCACTACGAACATAGGCGAAACGAGTAACGTTTCGCCTGTTCGAACGAGTGTGTTGTTCGAACCGACTGGTGAAGCGCCCTTACTTGGATGGAAGGAACAGAGACAATTACCGCAGCCGCATGGGAAAGAACAGGCAAAACGAAAGAAAGAGGTGTCGAGCTGGAGTGCACAATGAGCCTGCTGCCATCATCATCATGACTTGACGGTCATGTTGGCTGCCGAGAGTCACGCAAAGTTGCGAACTTACCCTTGAAGGAGGAGCTCTTGCTGCGTCACACGCACTGCAGCAGAAACAACACTTGCTGCTCATCCACTTACCATTTTCCACACGACTCTCGTACGCTACATACTAGCCACCATCGTTATGCTTCTCGTTCACAGTATTGGGGGACGACCGAAATTCCCGCAACAACTATGCACAGACCTCGTGTTTAGGGTTGCCGCGTACTTAAAGATATTTCTGGAGCACGTGTTTGGGTTTGCCAGCCACACGAAATTGATTTCAGCACGATCTTGAAGTTGCTGGATGCTGGACCCAAATATCTGCTCTGCACTTCTGCTGTCACCGTGACAGCACCAAGGCTGTGAACGCCATCATCTCAAAAGGCTTTGTCTGCAGTGGCAAGTCAAGTCTCTCATCTCAGTCGCTTCCCATGGGTCGATGTAAGCAGCGTCGTCCGACGATAACCGCGGCACTGGTCGCCGTTGTCGCCCGACGTCGGCCCGCGCTGAGTCATGGCGGCCCCGGCGGCTCCACGCGCGTCACACGCGAGGCCTCCTCTTCGTTGGCAGCATGGAGCTGAGACCCACCATTTCCTTCTCCGCCAGTTCCATCGTCCCGCAAGAAGATTAATAGTATGCGTGTCAGTTCTCTAATATACCCTATTACCTAGCCACAGGAACTGGTTTGACCTCGTTCGCACAACTACGCAGCACGTGGCGCTGGTTTGTGCGTTTGCTGGTCTGAATCTGTGCGAGGATAGGCTTGTGCGCAACATGTCACTGCGCCAACGTCTGGATGCCTTTTTTACCACTATTTCTTCACACAGCTCTCCAATAAATCCTATTACCTAGCCATAGGAACTGGTTTGACCTCGTTCGCACAACTACGCAGCACGTGGCGCTTGTTTGTGCGTTTGCTGGCCTGAATGTGTGCGAGGATAGGCCTGTGCGCAACATGTCACTGCGCCAACGTCTGGATGCCTTTTTTACCACTATTTCTTCACACAGCTCTCTAGCACACCCTATTACCTAGCCATAGGAACTGGTTTGACCTCGTTCGCACAACTGCGCAGCACGTGGCGCTTGTTTGTGCGTTTGCTGGCGTGAATGTGTGCGAGGATAGGCGTGTGCGCAACATGTCACTGCGCCAACGTCTCGATGCCTTTTCTACCACTATTTCTTCACACAGCTCTCTAGTACACCCTATTACCTAGCCATAGGAACTGGTTTGACCTCGTTCGCACAACTACGCAGGTCCTGACGGATGTTTGTGCGTTTGCTGGCCTGAATCTGTGCAAGGATTGGCATGTGTGCAACAAGTCAGCTCGCCAACATCTCGATGCCTTTTTTACCACTATTCTTCACACCTACACGTAGTAAATCATATTCCCGTGCCATAGGAACTGGTTTGAGCTCATTCCCATATTTATGCAGCACGTGATTCGTGTTTGTCCGTTCGATGGGCTGTAACTGTGCAAGAATAGGCTTGTGCGACACGTTGTGCGAAATCAACGTCCGTTTGTTGTTTTGAACAAGGTTTATTTTGATCATTCAAGCATTTAATATATTCTAAGCATGCTGGACAGGCCGGGTGTAATTCTCCGTATCTCAAAGGGATATATGATGTTCCAAACATGCGAGGAGGGAGAACCGTGCAAGGATAGGCTTGTGCTATTACGTCGTGCCAAATCTACGCCCGTTTTCACGTCATCTTGTTTGTCTCTGACATGGGATATTTTTGGGGATGGGTCAATGGCTATTATGCAAGCATTTTTCCAGAATATATGGAAGAAGAGGGCACTGTTATTGAAAATAATTTGACGGGAAGTCCCGCAATGATTCACATGGGCGGCGGTTTGTAAAGAGGACCGCGTGTACTTGTTAGAATATATTGAAAATAAGGCAACATACCATATTGATCAGCAAAGGGGTGTCCTTGTAGGCCTCTAGTTTTGTAAAATAGCAAATGAAGAGCAAGTGTCAAATTAAACCTCTTAACATAACACACATAAAATCCTACTTAGTGTTCTGAGAGCACTAGAACCACTGTTGCTTGTCACGTTTTCATTCTGCGCAGTGGCCTTCATTTCCATGTCCATCGCTGAGGCTGGCATTCCCAGCCATTGTCATTGGTTGCTCGAATCCAGCGCACACCATGACGAGGCAGGGCGATATCTGCACCTTCAAATGCTGGATGTAATGGGCCATCCCCATTGGTCGCCTTCAGAGTTTTTGCGAGCGCGGAAGCGAGTGGTGAGGAAAAAACTTACATCGAAAGATTTGGCTGGGAGCGCTGTACACATGGCCCGCGAAATGTAGGCCGTGCACCGCTGTATGAATTGTGGGGTGGGATAACCGCGCTAAGTTTTAAGAAATGCATCACGTTGTGGCGAAGTTACTGAAGTTGGCAAGCTAGGAAAAAAACAAAAAAAGAAAACGAGAGGAAACGGCAGACCCGAGTTGCGTGAACTTCATGGAAGAGAATCACAACATTGCTTGGATTGGTCCAAATCGCCAGTAGCCAATGACTTTGAGCCAGCTAAAGCAGGTAATTTTTTCACACCAACCATTTGGTTAACCAATCGCATGCTTACAGCCAAGACTCCCTTATCACCACCACCCTCTGAAGTACTTCACCCTTCACTTTCGCGAGTCTCATTCAATCTGATTCTGCTCGTCGGTCCTTACACACTCTCTGTCGAGCCAGTTTTTTCACCTACGCAGTCTTTCTCTCTGTTTCCGCTCGAGTCTCCCGCAACGCCTCTCCAGCAACACCTTCCCTCTCGAGCGAGTTCCCTGGCTCTTTAGTACCGATTCTGCTCGCCACGCAAGCAACACCTTAATTTTGTCGAGCGAGTTTTTTTTTTTCCAGCTCATATCCCGCGTATTTAGTCCGTTAATTACAATGGCTGCGACGATCTGACACTGAAGCGTTATTTGTCACCAGGTGAGCGATCGTGGTTTGTGTTGCCTTCGGTGTTGCGTCTTCTTAATGTTAAAGCTGCTGTAGTTCATGGTTTCAGTTTCCGTTTTTTCTTAACGCTGTCTGTTTGTTTTCGTCGTTCACCCCACACCTACACTGTCAGAAAAAATTGTCTACATGTTTTTGTTTTTGAACAAAAATGTGCATTACTCTCTACAGGGATTAAGCCTTAATAAATGGCCTGTTGAGGGTTAAAGCATAGTGGGTTATACATCGTCTGATAAGGGTTCAAGGTCATAATAACTGGTGAACAAGCATTAGATACAGAAATAAGCAAATAGTACCATCTGGACATTTTTTTCGAAAATCAGTTTTACAGTCATACGCCTCAGAATCTAGTACTTGGTCCAGCGACCCTTGGCCTTGAGCACTGCGCGCACACGCCTAGGCATACTTTCAATCAGCTCACTGCACCAGGATGCAGGGATTTTCTCCCATTCATCTTGAACCCTATCCCATAGCTCGAGAATGCCTGCAGGGGGACGGGGGTAGGTAAGAAGCTGCTTCTTCAAGTAAACCCACAGGTGCTCAATGGGGTTCAGGTCAGGACTGCTTGCTGGCCATGGGAGGACTGCGTAGGGCTGGTCGGCTAGGTAGGATTGCACCATCTTGCATGTATGCTTCGGGTCGTTGTCATGCTGGAAAACTACTGCCTCGGGGTCTAGCTCGTAATGCTCGATGGTCTGTTGCAATTCGTCCTTGAGGATTGAACAGTATAACTCCCCGTTCATCCTCCCCTCTATCTTACACATGAAACCCGCGCCCTCGTACGTCATGCAGCCCCAAATCATGATGGAGCCGCCACCATGTTTCACCGTCTGTTTCACATGGTGCGGCTCCATAGGACAATCACCGCGAATCCACGCCCAACTACGGCCGTCGCTACTAAAGCGGCAAATCTTCGTTTCGTCACTAAATATCACCCGTTTCCAGTCATCAACCGTCCAATGTTGATGGTCCCTGGCCCACTGCCGCCGGTCCTTAACGTTTTTTTTCGGATAAACGAGGCTTCGAGGGCTTCTCTATCGCCTTAACGCTATGCCGCTTGAGAGTGTTTCGAACGGTCGCGCCAGTGACGCTAATGCCGTGAGTCGAAGCTAGCATTTCCGCGGCCGCCTCGGCGGATTTCGACTCGCCACAAACTATCGATCTAACAACTATCCGCTCGATTTTCTCTGGCAGCTTGCGTGGACGACCTGGTTTCGCCGGGGAAGGTACTAATTCCTCGTATGTATTCTTGTTGAGGTGACGTAGGAGCTCGTCGTGGACGGCGGATTTCGATACGCCTAACTCTTTCGCGATACTACGAAAGCTTCGCCCCTCTGCAATACGCGTCATGATCTGCCTCTGTTTCTCGACACTAAGGCGCCTCATGCTGCGGGGGTCGTTCCGCTACGCGTGGGGCGTCGACAGAGGTCGAGATGTGCTAAAAACCTAACTAGAGAAGAACTAACTACTAACGAAATGACGCTCGGGGGGTTTTGGAAGAAACTGTCCGTGTGGGGTGTCGAGAGGGAAATTGCACTGCAGAGAGATATCGCGGGACTGGGGGCTAGTGGTCACCAACACAAACTGGTAACACCGTGACGCGATACATGCACGGAAAAGAAACACAAAAGCACTCAACTATATTAGTGAAAAGCGTCGTTTAACGTAGATTACGAAAACTAAAGGACGATTTTTTTGTTCAGTGTACCTTCTTCGCTGTCTTATGTCGTGGTTTCACCGGATCGTTTGTGCAGCTCGCAGGTCGGATATTTCTCTTCGGTAAGTTGCCTTCGAAGATGGACTAAATGCTATCTTCGTCTTGTCTTTGTGAAACAGACTGATTATTGCTCAATTCGTTTTAACCGTATGCTCGTGCGTCGTAAGATACCCTAACCCGTCACTGCGTGTAACTCGTTTGTCATTTCTTTGAAGTATCTCATTTGACGTTCTAACTCGTGATTTTGTTTTCGTTAGTGTTTTTATTGTGGTTTCTGTGTTGATGTTTAGTTGACTTCTCCCTTCGAAGTAGCTGAGGTGTTGTTAGCTGGGGTGTTGTTCTGGTTAGGATCTTACATGGATGCATGTTTCTGTCTAAAATTTGTGTTAATCACTGATAAATAATGATCTGCCCATCATCAAAGTTGGGGTTTGTAAAAACTTCGTAAATAATGCAAGCACTGTTTTTCAAATTACCGTCCAATCTTATATAATGCTTATGTTCGCACTGGAGGTAATCCCAATCTGGTTACCAGGATACCCCACTCTTAGCATTTGAATTATTAACAATAATATACTGTCTTCAAGTGTATTATTGTTAGGTAACCAAAACTGGTTACGAGGTAGTAACAGTAGCGCTTTGCGTGTTTCTGCTGGGGAAGGTTGACCATCGTAAACGGTGGTTTGCACAGGTCAACTCGCCATAAATTGAGGGAGGTGCAAATCGCAGTGGACTGTCAGAATATTATCTTATTGTTCTAGCCTGTAGTGGGGTGCTCTATAGCGAGTACAACCCTTCTAGGGTTTGCTATTTGTATCCTCATTCTTGCTAGTTCAATCCTCTTTCTTCCTTCTAATTTTGACATGCTATCAGAGCAGGTCGATCCCCTTGGATCGATCCTCTGGGTGGGCTCACCACCTCGTTGCTTCCGCTGCAACTGCTACTGCTACTCTCTATGCCGCACGCCCCGTGGCGTGCGGCAGTTTTTTTTTTTCTTCCCGCCACGTGCTCGGGGCGCATGGCGGTTTTCTGCCCACCGCGCGCTCAGTGCGTGCGGCGGTTTTCTGCCCACCGTGCGCCCCGAGGCGCGCGGCGGTTTCCTGCTTCGCGCGGCGGTATTCTGCACGCCATGCGCTCAGGACGCGTGGCGGTTTTCTGCCCACCGCGCACCCTGGGCGCACGCGGCGGTTTCGCGTTCCGTCGACCCGCACGCCCGTCCCCGTCGACCTGCGTGCGGCTCCTCGTCGCCCTTCGCGGCGTCCCCGTCAACCCGCGCGAGGCTCCCTTTCGCCCTTAGTGGCGGCCCCGTCGACCCGCGCGCCGCCTCCGGCGACCGGTGTGCCCATCCCCGTCGACCCGCGTGTCGCCCTGCGGCCCCCCCCCCCCCCCCCCCCCCTCCCCGCACACCTGCGTTTGCTTACCGCACACCCGAGTTCGCTTCCCGCACACCCGATTTTGCTTCCCGCACGCTTGTGCATGCTTCGCGCACACCTGAGCTCGCCTACCGCACACTCAGGGTATGGGGGTGACGGGTATGGGGGTGGCGGGTGTGCGCGGTCCCCTGCTCCTCCTCCTCCTCCGTCTCCCACTGCTGCAGCTGCCGCTGAGGGGGGTGGGTGTGTGGGAGACGAAGGAGTGGTGCTAGGGGGGTGTGTGGGAGTAGAGCTAGTGGTGTAGCAGTGGGTGTGTATGAGGGGGGTGGGACTGTGTGCGGGAGGATGAGTGGAGGTTGCCAGTTTGTCGTCAGCAACACCTGTATTCCGGGGGCTTCGCCCGGTAGCCCAGTCGTAGCCAGCTGTGCCAGCCGCCCGTGGGTCCGTTGCTCGTCTGCCGCTACTTTAGCCGCGGGGCCAGTTACTCCAGTAGTCCGGGGGCGTCGCCCGGTAGCCGCTGTGCCAGTGTGCCTCCTGTTGCCCGTGTGTCTGCAGCTTCAGCTGTCGCCTCCCAACTCCTCTCGCTCTCACTCCTCCTCCTCACTTGCCCGTTGTGACCACCACTAGTTTTGCTTATAATTGTGAACCATGAACTATTTCTTCTTGAACTTGTGCTCAGAATGTGTGGTGACATTGTGATCCACCCTGAGCTTGTTTTGTTTTGCCTACACTGCTGATTACACCCCACTTTGGCTATGGGGGTGTGTCAGAATATTATCTTATTGTTCTAGCCTGTAGTGGGGTGCTCTATAGCGAGTACAACCCTTCTAGGGTTTGCTATTTGTATCCTCATTCTTGCTAGTTCAATCCTCCCTCTTTCCTTCTTCTAACTTTTGACATGGACCCCTCACCTCCTCTACGCCCTGAACTCCGCAGTTGTGTACGATCGTATACGACCGGACAAACCCAATCAACCCCAGCTTACACTCCAACACTGTAGCTGAACAAACGGGAGTTTATGCTGGTTCGGACCCCCCTCCGTTTTCGGATCACAAAGGGCAATACCCTGGGTGGTTTATTGCCCTGGGGGTCAATCACGGTTCGCTCAACACAAACCACGCAGAAGAAGGCGTTTACGATCCAAAACGCCTTCTACATATTTCTGATGTCGACTGCAGTCATTGCTCAGCTTACCACGTCTTGCCCTCCTTTCTTTCTCGAGAGTGATGGGCGAGCGAGACCGGCGCAGCTTCTCCTTCTCCTTCTCCTTCTCCTTCTCCTTCTCCTTGCCTTCGCCGCTGCTGCACCTCCGCCTGCCGCTGCTGCTGCTGGCGGGGCTGCTTCTGCTGCCGCCGTGCCCTGCTGCCGCCACTCGCATCAACGACGCCCAAGGTCGCCCGCTCCTCCTCCTACCTGCACCTCTCCTCGACTCTCAATTTCCCAACTCTACCACACTCCCCCCTACCTCTCCTGCTCTCTCCAATTCTCCCCCTCTTACCCTCTGTACCCCATCCACAGCCTCCTTTTTCCCGCTGATTTATCTCCCCCCCTCTCTAGTTCCATCCCTCTCCCTCTCTCCCTTTTGTTCTTCCACTCCCCAATCTCACTGCTGCTCTCTTCCCCCCTTCTTCCCGCCCTCCTCTTCCCTGTCATGCCTGGGGCATGATACCCCACAAGACAACCCCCACCATGGCGAACATCTACCAAGCTGTTTCAAGCCCTCTCTACTATGCTCCCGCGCTGCTATGCTCCCGCGCTGCTATGCTCCCTCGCTGCTATGCTCCCTCGCTGCTATGCTCCCGCGCTGCTATGCTCCCTCACTGCCATGCTCCCTCGCTGCTATGCTCCCTCGCTGCTATGCTCCCGCGCTGCTATGCTCCCACGCTGCTATGCTCTCTCGCTGCTATTCCTCTTTTCTGGCTTCGTTCACACCCCGTCCCTAAATGCACACTGCTGGCTCAATACTCAACCCAACTTAATCCCGTCCCTTCATCCTCCCTTCCCCCTACCTCACCCCTCGCTTCTCCTCGTCTGCCCTCTTCGGCCCTCCTCCCCCCTTCCCTCCCCCCTCCCTCCCCCCCGCCTGTTCCCTTCCTCCCCCGTTCCCCACGAGCCCCTGGCAGCGCGGGTGCTGGAGGAGTGCGCTGCAGCATGGGGCTCCTACGAGTGGGGCTATGGTGCAAACGTCTTCCCTCCGCCTGAGTGGCGGGTGGGGGGCGACTGTGACACGGCGGATCTAATCAGATGCGACGCCAACGGGCTCATTATTGAAATGTGGATCGACAACTCGCCCATCCCTGATTCGCGATATGGTGACGGGTAGGACGGAGGAGATGCAGGAGAGGAGGGAGGGAGGGAGGGAGGGAGGGAGGGAGGGAGGGAGGGAGGGAGGGAGGGAGGGGGAGGGGAGATCTTCAGTGTGCCACAATGGGCACTGACATTTCGTCAGTGTGCTGTTACCTGTAGCTGTCTTCACTCTTCTGCTGCTTCTGTGCCTGTTCGGTGCATGCGCGCGCGCGTGTGTGTGTGTGTGTGTGTGTGTGTGTGTGTGAGTGTGTCTGTGTGTGTGTGCATGCATGCGTGCGTGCGTGCGGGTGTGTGTCTGTGTGTGTGGTTGCTTGTGTGTGTGCATGTGTGCAAGTGTGCTTGTGTGCGCTCAACACAACACAACACAACAGGTGGATTGAGTTGCCACAATTAACTGGATCCATCCCATCATCACTTGGCACTCTCACCTCTCTCACACACCTGTACATCTCGCAGCTTTCTAAACGGCTCTCAGCTGTCTGTGCATTTCTCTCACCACTCTGTACATCCTGTGTGTGCCCTTTCCTGTCCAGCAGTAGCCCGTTCCAGCAGTAGCCCTTTCCACGCACTCCTCATCCATCTCCCCTGAAACACCTTTGGGGGACGAAACACTCTGAGGTTAAAATGGGTATCTCTTCATCCGTCTCTCTATTTATCGTGTCTCACTCACCCCATTCTCCATCCCTCTATTCGTCACGCCTCACCCCTTCTCTGCTGTGCTGCGACCTATGCTGCGACCCATTTCAGGCTCCTCACCAGCGGTATTCCTCCCTCCCTGTCTCTGCCCTCCATACTCCGTCCCCGCTAATTGCCCCATCCCACACCCTCTGTGCTGTCATCCTTTGTGTGCATCCACATTCTCCCTAGCCGTATCCACCCCTTTGCCCATTCTCACCGTCTGTTTCTTTGCTCCTCACTTTCTGTGTGCTGTGCTGTGCTGTGCTGTGCTGCAACCCGCGCAGAAGTCTGCGGCACAACGACTTAGAGGGCTCCATCCCGGCATCCTTCAGCATGCTCACCTCGCTCGTCTACCTGTAAGAGGCAGGCAGGCAAGGGTGGGCAATGCAGTATTGGTAGTGCAGTATCGGGTTGGTAACGCATCTGGCTGTGCAGCATTTGCCAGCACAACATTGAGAAACGCAGCAGTGTGCACACATTACTGTGCATGGCAGTATTTGGTCACGCAGCATTGGCAGTGCAACGTTGTGCAACGAAGCATCATTCAGCGCGGCATTAGGCAACCCATTGTTGGTCGAAATGCTGCATTGAGCAACACGACAGTGGGTGGGCACCGCAGCTTTGGGAAGTGCAAAAGTGGATAGCAGCATTGGGCAGAGCAGCATGGGGCAGAGCAGCATGGGGCAGAGCAGCATGGGGCAGAGCAGCATGGGGCAGAGCAGCATGGGGCAGAGCAGCATGGGGCAGAGCAGCATGGGGCAGAGCAGCATGGGGCAGAGCAGCACGGGGCAGAGCAGCATGGGGCAGAGCAGCATTGGGCAGAGCAGCATCGTCTCATGCCAATTCTCCACGCCCGTCCATCTCCCATGGCCCGCATGTCCCCAGAGATCTCTCTGAGAATCAGCTGTCTGGTGCCATTCCACCTGGCATAGGCGCCCTCACGGCCCTACGAGAGCTGTGAGTGTGCCAGCCATTGGGGACCAAGCAACCATGCCTCACTCCCGTGCCATGCCTCACTCCCATGCTGTCATGTCACCATACCCCCCACGTGCCATGCCAACGTCCCAATCACTCTCCATCTCCCCTGGCCCGTATGCTCCCTGTCACAGGGGTCTCTCCGACAACCAGCTGTCTGGTGTTATTCCCCCCGCCATAGGCGCCCTCACATCCCTTTCGTACCTGTGAGAGTGCTAGTCATTGGCCTCCAAGCAAGCATTCATCACCAAGCAACTCATGCCTCACTCCCATTCCATGCCTCACTTCCGTGCCATGCCTCACTCCCATGCTGTCACCATACCTCCCACGTGCCAACGTCCCAATCACTCCCCATCTCCCCTAGCCTGCATGTCCGTCGTTGCAGCCTTCTCTACAGCAACCAGCTGTCTGGTGCCATTCCCCCTGCCATAGGCGCCCTCACAGACCTTTGGTACCTGTGAGTGTGCCAGTCATTGGCAACCATAGACAACCGAGCAACATGGCCATTGTCACTCATGCTTGGAAGGGCATCAACCATAGGTAACATGAGAAAGCGCTTGAGCTTGAAAGAACTGAAGTAACAAACGATATTAGCTAAAACAAATCTGATGTCAAAAACTGCTTCACTAAAAGAGCTGATGGTGCAACTCGTGAAGGGATTTGGAGCTTCAATTCGAGCTCCGAACCAGGGAATGACGATCTCAAGCGTCTTCATCAGCCATGCACCGCCCACATAAATGAATATTGGAAGTTACGTGCGCACCTTCATGCAATCAAATCGTTACCCACATAAGGAACAGGTGATCTGAAACGATTTTTTATGACCCTTAGCAACCATAGACGATCCAGCAACCCGTTGTGTGTGGTGCATGGAAGGGCAGTGTTGCCTTAGGTGTGTGCTGCCTTGGTCCTCACGTAGATACTGTAGTGATCAGCCCTTGTAAGTGCCCTCACGGCCTTCCAAGAACTTTAAGTGTGCCTGCCATTGGCCACCAAGCAACCCATGGCTCCCTCCCTTGCCATTTCTCATTCCCATGCTGTCACCATACCCCCCACGTGCCATGCCAACGCCCCAATTACCCCCCACCTCCCATGGCCCGCATGTCCCTTGTCGCAGCGATCTCTCCAACAACCAGCTGTCCGGTGCCATCGCTCCCAGCATAAGTACCCTCACATCCCTCAAAATCATGTAAGTGTGCCAATCATTGTCAGCCAAGCACTCATAGACAACAAGGCAGTCCATGCCCGGGGCCCAATGTTGGATTTAAGCCACCCTGGCTAATCAGGGTTTCAGCGTGGCCCACCCTGATGGCTTAGGGTATGTTTTTGGTAGACCGACTAATACAGGCTAACCATTGTTGTGGCTTGACTGTATCATGGTGAAAAATTATCAACCATTTTTTTCTGAATGTCAAACGTTATGGTGTGATTCAGCTAGTTAACTTATCCCTTCGAGTGGTAAGATCGCGAGTTCAAACTTGCATTTGGATTTTTTCTTTTACGTGAATCCATTCGTGTGTTCTTTAGCGCCGCACAAACATTTTGCAAGTTTTGCGACAGTTGCGGGTACAGATTATAGTGTTACCTAATCCGGATACAATTACGAACAGCACTGCGAATCCGTGTAACCTACGAAAATGTAGTGCGACTCGGTATTTACTGTTCAAAGTTGAACTTTAATGGTCGAACTTTGTTGTTCCATGCGCGACTCTGGCTTGTTGACGGTGTTCCTTGACCACCAAAAGTCGAGGTGGTCGAGCACAGGTCGACCAAAGTTCAAATGTGAAAGTTTGACAAAAAAAACATGAACTTGGCCCAATTTTACAAAAGACACACGCCCTTAGACTGCTTGGATAAGTTATTAAAAAGTGGCCCTGCCCATGCCTCACTCCCATGCCATGCCTCACAACATGCTCACGAAAAGCATTTTCACAAAAATGGGCAACTTGGTTCAGCTCGAGGGCCAGTCAGTGGAACCACGTCTCTCTCCCTGTCCCTGGCAGCCAGTCCATACCACACTCTCTTGCAACTCTACACTCACATTATACTGCACTGCTTTATGCATGCATGAATATGCTATCACTTTTCCAATGCTTTCTTATTCCTTGTGCCCTGCACACCTCATCTGCAACCTCTCTCTCAACCTTTCCATTCCAATCGTTTTCCACTCAAAACTCAAGGATCCCCTTGGTCCTCTGAATGCGCTCATCACAGGGCTCTGGAGAACAACAGGCTGGGAGGCACCATCCCTGACGCCATGAGTACCCTCACCAACCTGGGCCACCTGTCAGTCCCCCGCCTTATCCCGCGCCCTCACAACCTCACCGCGGGTGCCTCCTTCCCTCAGGCTTACGCCACAACTGTCCATCACTCTCCCTCCTGCGCACATCTCAGCGTAGAGAGAATCAACCGCTTGGCACTGCTTGGGCTTTTCTTTCACTCAAACTTGAGTTATTCTCCACACAGCTAGTGTGTGATTGTGTTTACTTCGTGCTGCATGCTGTGTGCTGCTCGCAGGTCCGTGGGCAACAACGAGCTGGAAGGGACCATCCCTGCCGTCCTCTCTTCCCACACTAATCTATACTACCTGTCCGTGTCCCCACACACTCACCTGTCAAGGCGTAGCCACCAGAACTGCTAGCATATATTTCATCCCATGAGCATCGACCTCTCTTAACTCCCAAAGACCCCACCCAGATTCTATTGTCACACCCTCTCCTTCATCCATCCTCCCTCCCTCCCTCCCTCCCTCCCTCCCTCCCTCCCTCCCTCCCTCCCTCGCTCCCTCCCTCCCTCCCTCCCTCCCTCCCTCCCTCCCTCCCTCCCTCCCTCCCTCCCCCCCCCTCCCCCCCTCCCCCCCTCCCCCCCTCCCCCCCTCCCCCCCTCCCTCCCCCCTCCCCCCCTCCCTCCCCCCCTCCCCCCCTCCCTCCCCCCCTCCCCCCCTCCCTCCCCCCCTCCCCCCCTCCCCCCCTCCCCCCCTCCCTCCCTCCCTCCCTCCCTCCCTCCCTCCCTCCCCCCCTCCCTCCCTCCCCCCCTCCCCCCCTCCCCCCCTCCCCCCCTCCCTCCCTCCCTCCCTCCCTCCCTCCCTCCCTCCCCCCCTCCCTCCCTCCCCCCCTCCCTCCCTCCCCCCCTCCCTCCCTCCCCCCCTCCCTCCCTCCCCCCCTCCCTCCCTCCCTCCCTCCTCCCTCCCTCCTCCCTCCCTCCCTCCCTCCCTCCCTCCTGCCTCCCTCCCTCCCTCCCTCCCTCCCTCCCTCCTCCCTCCCTCCCTCCCTCCCTCCCTCCCTCCCTCCCTCCCTCCCTCCTCCCTCCCTCCCTCCCTCCCTCCCTCCCTCCCTCCCTCCCTCCCTCCCTCCCTCCCTCCCTCCCCTCCCTCCCTCCCTCCCTCCCTCCCTCCCTCCCCCCCCTCCCTCCCCCGCTCCCTCCCTCCCCCCCTCCCGCCCTCCCCCCCTCCCTCCCTCCCCCCTCCCTCCCTCCCTCCCTCCCTCCCTCCCTCCCTCCCTCCCTCCCTCCCTCCCTCACTCCCTCCCTCCCTCCCTCCCTCCCTCCCTCCCTCCCTCCCTCCCTCCCTCCCTCCCTCGCTCCCTTCCTCCCTCCCTACCTCTCCCTCCCTCCCTCCCTCCCTCCCTCCCTCCCTCCCTCCCTCCCTCCCTCCCTCCCTCGATGTCTCCCTCCCTCCCTCCCTCCCTCCCTCCCTCCCTCCCTCCCTCCCTCCCTCCCTCCCTCCCTCCCTCCCTCCCTCCCTCCCTCCCTCCCTCCCTCCCTCCCTCCCTCCCTCCCTCCCTCCCTCCCTCCCTCCCTCCCTCCCTCCCTCCCTCCCTCCCTCCCTCCCCTCCCTCCCTCCCCCCCCCCTCCCTCCCTCCCCCCCCCCCCCTCCCTCCCTCCCTCCCTCCCTCCCTCCCTCCCTCCCTCCCTCCCTCCCTCCCTCCCTCCCTCCCTCCCTCCATCACACCCTGCTGGCTGCCGTTGCCCGACCCCAGCATGCTCTATGACAACCAGCTCTCAGGCTCTATTCCTGCTGACATTGGCGACCTCTCTGCTCTAGAGAAACTGTGAGCACCGCACCACACCACACTGCACTGCACAGCACTTTTCTCCCTTCGTCCCTTCCCCATTCCCTCCTTTCCCCCTCCTCCTCTCCTCCACCCACAATTTACCTTCTCCAATTTTGGTTCCATGCTTCATCCTTGCTCTTCCTTTCATTATGCCCCCCATTTAGTGTGTACACACTTACCCCTCCACCCTTTGTCTCTCCTCTGTTCTGAGCCCTCTTTCTGATCCCTCGCCTAGTGAGCTATCCAACAACAAGCTGACAGGAGCTATACCCACTTCTATAGGCGCCTTGACGAACCTCCTTGAACTGTGAGGGAGGGAGGAGGGAGGGAAAGAGGGAGGGAGGAAGACTAGTGAGAGGAGGAGGGAGGGAGGGAGGGAAGGAAGGAGGGGGACACGCGAGTTAGTTTGCACGGAGTGGGTAGTTGTTTAGTGTAGGTCAAAGGGAGCCGTGGCTGCCGTGAGAGAAGATAGTGAGCGAAATATTGTACTAGTAGAGTGTCGAGGTACAATTGAAGAAGAAAACTCCAATTGAATTGCCAAAAGCTAAGAAATGAACCTAAACTGAACCTTAAAATGTAACTTGCTTTAAACATGGGAAAAAAAACAGAGAACATCATAATAAATACCAGAGCAAGCTCTAGCCTACTCCAACAGTAGTGAGAAAGGTGCAGATTGGTGTTAACATGTATGTTCTCACGAGCTTGTGGGAGAGGTGGTTACTACGTCGGTTGTGTCAGATTATCCTCTTCATTGTAACCTGCATCTATCCTACAAGATTTGGTTAATGTTAGACATCCAAACTTCGTTTGGGTGTACAATTAGGGTTAACCCTAGTTTGGGGTTGGAACTCAATTTTGACCTAAATATTAGGCCCTCAAGGTTGGGTTGGGAGATTATTGTCCCCCTCAATATGTTGATCCACTTTGGTCAACATTATTGGTCCCTGCAATAACTCCTCAACCCAACTTATTGGTGAGGGGCCCAATATTGTTGTCAAGGTTTCCAACCGAACCTCCATCCTAGCTGAACTATGTAAGCCCATACATTTCCTAACAAAACTATCGCTTCCTCTTCACCCCATTCCACCTGACAAGTCCAGCTACCTGAACGACAACAAGCTTGAGGGATCCATTCCAAGCACCATTGCTCTGCTGCAGAAGCTCACATGGCTGTACGGAAGAGACTCCAGTCGCTCAGAGTCCCCCATTTCTCTTCCCTATTGCCATACGCATGCAACGTTGCAGGTGGCTTTTGAATATCTTGAATATGGTCTTGATAACGTTGCAACGCTTTATGTATTCAGGTCGCTTTAGAGAATTCTCGAACTCACACCGCTCTTTAGGTGCACACCCCACCACAACTCACCACACTGCACCACGCCTCACATTCACAACTCTCACCCAACGCCTGTTCCTCTCATCACACATCCCATCTCTGAGCACTCGCATGCACCAATCTCCTCCTGCTCCTCTCATCACACACCAACCCCTCTCTGCTCGCCCCATCTGCTCTCCAGTCGCCTTTCCCACAACTCTCTCAGTGGCAGCCTCGACGACCTCTCCCAACTGACCAATCTGCACGGACTGTGCGTGAAACCACCCCCTGCTCTCCATCCACCCCTTCCCATCTACTCCCCCACGCACCTCTTTCCCTCCCGTTTGTTCACATCCCTGAACCTCCCCTCCTTCCCCTCCGCAAGACATCCTCCTTCCCTCGCCCCCAGTTTATTCCTCCACCCCTCACTCTTCCCCACTCATTCTTTCCCACCCATTCTTCCCCCCCTTCCACTCAATGCACTGCATCCATTTGCACCGCACATCACCCAGGGAGCTTTCCAACAACGCCATATCCGGCCCGATCCCCGCCGCCCTGGGGGGCCTCGCCAGCTTAACAAACCTGTGAGCTTCATGATCCATGCAGTGCGTGTGGGGGAGAGTGCGATGTGCGGGTAGGTGCACTGTCCGCCATTGCAACACAACGCCAGTGGTGCACTGCAACTTGGGAGTGGCAGGTATGCTTTGTGGCTTGTGAGGGATTCAGGTCCACTGAGGCTGTTGCGGCAGAAGCTGCTGTCTCCTGCCTGCCGTCCCCAAGGGTAGACGCACACTTCGACTGAACCGCCCACCACTTGTTGCTGACTGTTGCCCTCTCGTCCACCCCAACCGCCCCTTCCTTCAGGGATCTCTCAAGCAACAACCTGTCAAGCGCCATCCCCCCTTCCATCTCCGGCCTCGTCAGCGTTGCAACTCTGTATGTACTCCCCTCGCTATGTGCCCCTCCCTCCCCTCCCGGCATGCCTTCACCCCCCTGCATGCCCAACCTCCTTGCACATTTCTACACGGGCCTTCCTCTCTGCACGTCCTGCCCCTCTCTCTTGAAAGGCCTTTGAATCAATCAACTGTAAAACAAACAGGTGTTTGGAGTGGCAGGTATGCTCTGTAGTTGCAAAAGCTGCTGTCTCCTGCCTGCTGTCTCTAAAGGTAGATTCACCCTTGGTCATTTCATCCCCCCACTCATTGCCTTCTGTCGCCCTCTCTCACCCACCCCAACCGCCCCTCCCTTCAGGGATCTCTCGAACAACAACCTGTCAGGCGCCATCCCCCCTTCCATCGACAACCTCGTCAGCCTCATAACTCTGTATGTGCTGCCCTCGCTACGCGCCCTCCTCTCCCCTCCCTGCATGCCTTCCTCCCCCGGCGCGCCCCCACCTCCCTGGACATACACACCTCTCTGCACGCCCTCCCCCTCCTCCTCTCTCTCAAAATGGTCGTTCCTATCAATTAAACAACGACGAAACATGCAGGTACGAGGCAGGGCACACAACCTCAGTGACTGGGGACCTCTAGGCCAGCTCATGCACCTTCATGAGCATCATGCGTCCTACAGCTGCTTGTGTTGTGCCGCCAGGTCAGGTCCACTCCCTGACCTGCCCTATCACCTGCGGGCTCTTATTACAGGCTCGTGCTCCTTCTTGTCTTGAGGCGCAGGGCCACTGCCGCACTACAGCGGGGGTAGGCAGTGGCCCTGCGGACTCTTATTACAGGCTCCTGCACCTTGTCGCGTTATTAACACTTAGCTGGCAACTAAGTGTGAATTCCACAGCAGCCAAGGTGAGGTGTACTATAGTTTACTGCTTTTTGCATTTTACTTTGTTTGCTCTTTTTGGAATGTTACTGTACTATACAGAGTCGAGCTAATGAGGAGCTCGAGGGGGTTGGTGAGGAGGATGAGGGCGAATTCGATTCCAGCCAGCCTGGGAATTCAATTCGACATTCACAGGCTGGAAGGCGGTGCATGCTTAGTGGGCCCAGTGGGACCCAGCTAGCACCTTGAAGCCTACGCGATCAGCTCGGCTGACTCTCGCTTAGGAGTAGAGGTAGCTTGCGGGACAAGGCACCTAGGCAGGAGAGGATGCAGACGGAAGTAGCGCTCAGACTCATTGCTTTTTGCTTGTATGTTTCTCATTTACTGCAATTGTGCTTTCCTAATCCACGGGGAACTAGCAGTAGAGAGGAGCTGAAGTAAATCGGTGGAGCCCTTGCGAGGGAGATAAGCCTTGTTTCATACAAGCAAAAAGGGTGGTCAGGATTACGATTGTTGAGAGTAGAGGTGGCAGGATCTACTGCCTGGAGTTGCTCGCGGTGATGCACCGTGAGGAATGAGTAATTTTGACCGCGAGCTTCACACTCATCAACTGCGCTCTGGACACCGATTCCCGGCGAGGATGATGGAGGGACGTGATCCGCCGGTCAGGATGCTTGGATTTTGGGCAGGCGAAGGAGGGACGAACCCACGCGGTAACCAAGGCGGGGATCGGGAGGAAGAACGAGGTGTACACGGAGAACAACAGCCGAGCTCTGCATGCGACTCGCCCGCGGAGGGGAGTGGAGAGCGACCTGTGGGGAGTGGATCTCGCCGAGGAAATCCAGATCTGGGAGGAGACGATCCACATGAAGATCGACGGAGTCAGAAGGGAGGGGAAGATCATCGAGAAGAACGGCGGAGTCTGAGAGGAGAAGAAGATCAACGAGAAGAAAGGCGTAGTCTGAGGGGAGGAGAAGATCAACGAGAAGAAAGGCGTAGTCTGAGGGGAGGAGACGATCAATCGAAGGAACGACGAAGTGAGCGAGGCGGGGAAGCATATCACGGATTCTCTGCCGGAGGATACGAAGCCACGGAGGCCGGGAGAGCAGGGCGACCTGCAGGGAGTGGAGAACGAGGGAACACAAGCTGGGGGACAGGCAGGTCGATGAGTATTGCACCACCCAAAATTGAGGTACCAGACCGCTTCTCGGGGGCACCTGGAGAGGAGCCCACGCTGAAAAACTACCTGATGATGATTGAAGACATTCGCTACTGCTGGGACAAGGAGCGACTGGATCCTATCGATTTTTTCAGAGGCTTGGGGAGGACACTCAAAGGAGAGGCGTTGACTCTCAAAGGAGAGGCGTTGACTCATTACCGCGTGGAGAGGCAGGGGCTGCTGATGCGGAGCAACAGAGGAGATATCTTACCGGCAGAGATTACTGACCGTTTCTTGGATAGCCTGCAGGAGCAGTTCCCGGGGCATTCGGCTAACCGGATGGCGGAGTTTCAAGACTTCATAAGAGCGCCGGCAGAGTCGCTGTTGGCCTACTGTAACCGTTTACTGGAGCTGGTAGAGGATATGGGCTGAGAAGAAGTGAACGAGAATGAAATGACTATGAACGAAGTGAGTACAAATAGGAAACCCTGATTGGGTTGTACCCCTTATGGGATACCCCACTATAGCCTACAGAAACAAGTAAGCTATATGTTCCGACACACCCCCATAGGCAAAGTGGGGGAGAACAAGGGGTCACAAGACCAGTCAAGCAAAGCAAAGCAAAGCTCAGGGTGGATCACAAAGTCACCACGCATTCCGAGCACAAGTTCAAAGGCCAGAAGGCCAGTTCACATGCAAGATCATATATAGAGATATACAAGAGGCAAACAAGCAAGAACAAGAGTATATAGGCGAAGGTACAAGCAAGGTCAAGAGGAGAGCAAGTGAGGCAAGACAGGCACAAGACCCAACTGCGTGCAACAACGCTGATGATCACAAGGCGCAAGTGCCTTGGTGAAGACATCAGCAGTGTTGGCCTCAGAGGCCACGTACGCAAGTCGCAACTGTCCACGCTGCTGTAGCTCACGAGCAAGAAAGTAGCGGAGAGCAATGTGCTTCGTTCTGTGCTCCAGTCGCTGCTCTCGACACAAGGCCAGCATGGCCTTGTTGTCTACGTACAGGACTGGAGGAGAACGAGGCTGCTCTCCAAGGTCGGTCAGCAGGTAGGTGAGCCAACGTAACTCCTGCGCAGCCATAGCCCCAGCGTAGATCTCAGCCTCACAACTGGAGCCGAGAACAGAAGACGAGCGGGTAGCCCGCCACGAAACAGAGCCGGAACCAAGGCTGAAGGTGTAACCCTGTGACGACCGCTGCGTAGCCTGGTCGTCAGCCCAAGAAGCGTCTGCGTGCCCAGTGAGGACCACTGGACTGCGCCCTCCAAGCACAAGCCCCATGCCCGACGTGCTGCACAAGTAGCGCAACACCCTCTTCGCTGCAGCCATGTGCTCTGGTCGGTGTCTCCCAGGAGCAACATAGCGTGCGAGAATGCTAAGAGGGTATGCAAGGTCAGGACGTGTGCAGGTCATCAGGTACATGAGGCAGCCAACAAGCTCTGCAAACGGGCCACTCGACTCTACGGACTCATCCGAAGGCAGAGCTGAGAGTGAGTGGCGAGTAGGCAGAGGAGTGGCCTGAGGCGAGGAGTACGTGAAGCCGAAGCGCTGAAGGACCTGCTGCACCATGTGTGACTGAGTCAGGGTAATGGTGCGGCACGCTCTGTCCCGGGTGATCTGCAAGCCAAGGTAGCTGCGCAGTTCACCCAGGTCAGTGCACGTGTGTCTCTTCTGCAGCTCGGACTTCACGTAGGCGAGTCCAGCAATGTCAGCTGTGGCAAAGACCAAGTCGTCGACGTACACGAGGATGTAGAACGGCGGCAGAGAGGTGTCGGTGCGCAGAAACAGCGACGGGTCGGCAGTAGACGGAGCAAACCCAAGTGCCGCGAGCGTAGTCCTCAGTGTGTCGTGCCACTCACGTGGCGCCTGGCGGAGACCGTAGACTGGACGCCGGAGACTCCACTGGGTACCAGGAGGGAAAGACCCAGTGAAGCCAGGTGGGCGACGCAGCCAGATCTCCTCGTGCAGACTGCCCTGCAAGAAAGCTGTGCTGAAGTCGAGAGAGTGCAGCTCGTAGTCACGGTGAGCAGCAACGTGCAGCAGAACCCGAAGAGTAGTCATCTTCGGGGTGGGGGAGAAGGTCTGAAAGTAGTCAACCCCCTGCCGCTGACTGAAGCCACGAGCCACGTAACGCGCCTTGAAGACAGGCGGTGAACCCGGCGGCCGCTTCAACCTGAAAATCCACATGCCACTGACGATGTTCGCCCCAGGAGGGGGAACAGCGTCGACGTAGGTGCCTGTGGACTTCCAGGAAGCCATCTCTGCATCCATAGCTGCCTGCCACTGAGAGGAGTAGGGACCCTCTATCGCCTCCGCGTAAGAGCGCGGAGTCGGGATGTCTGGTGCATCCGGGTCTCCCTCAGGGGCTAGCAGTACAGACGGGAGATGAGGTGAAGCGGCAGCCAGACACTGGAACTCCTCCTGCCTGTCCTCAAGGACGTCCGTGCCGAGGGCACACTCACCCCCGACGGACGGAGGACAGGCAGACGCAGACTCAGCGACAAGACTGGCAGCGTAGTCTAGACGACAGCGTGCAGCAAAGTCGACAAGCTCAGTGACAAGGGCAGACGCAGCAGACGACTCGAAGGAAGGGTCAGTGACAGCAGTAGCAAGGAGACGCGTGACAGTAGGACTGGCAGCACGAAGAGAGTCCGACTCCGGGTCGGCAAGAGCAGGAAACGAGGAAGCAGGAGGAGAAGGCAAAGGGGCACGCAGAGGAGCAGTGGACGGACGCAGTGACATCCGGTGCGTGCCACGGACAGGAGGAGGACGCTGATGTGACCCGCGACCACTAGCGCGCTCAGTTGGAACAGGCGACGCAGGACGAGACGCAGGCCCACGACGCTCAGTAAGACCTCCAGTCGGACCAGCGTAGGGAGAAGGAGCAGGCAAAGGGGAGGCAGGCTGTAGCTGTGGCTGTGACCGGACAGGCTGCGGACCCTCTAAGGGAGGAGGAGGTGTAAGACCAAGAACCTGCTGCAGGAGCGGAACGAAGTACGGTCGGGGCCGCGCGGCGACGCCAGAAACAGCAGGAACAGCACCAGTACCCCCAGCAGGAGCACCCACTACAGTAGCACCTCCAGCAGCACCAGAACCTCCAGCAGCAGCACCAGGAGCACTGTCAGTCGGACCGCCAGCGGCAGGCACAGCGCCAACACCCTCAGCAGCACCAGCTCCAGGAGAACCCTCAGACCCAGCAGCTCCAGCACCCACAGTACGAGCACCGCCGGGACGCGCGGCAGCAGTACCCTCTGCACCCGAAGAACCACCAGCACCAGCAGCACGCCTCCAGCGCCTGGCAAACCACTCACGCAGCTCCTGTGGGGAGAGTGGCTCCCGGCGAGACGAAGCACCCCCAGGCACAGCACCCCCAGGCTCAGCACCCCCAGGCTTAGCACCCCCAGGCTCAGCACCCCCAGGCTCATCACCCCCAGGCTCAGCACCCCCAGGCGCAGCACCCTCAGGCTCAGCACCCCCAGGCTCGGCACCTCCAGGCTCAACACCCCCAGGCTCAGCACCCCCAGACTCCGCACCCCCAGGCTCAGCTCCCGCAGCAGCACCAGAGTCACCAGTGACCTCGACAGGCTCGACCGCGTCTACCTGGGACACACCTGAAGGGGCAGGACCCTGGGGGGGGAGGGGGTCTACCGGGGGGGGACCTGGTACCAAGAAGAGCGGGGGTGGGGGGAGGGACGGAGTGCGGTAGGGGAAGAGGCGGTAGTAGGGTACCGACTTGTCGAACGTGACGTCCTGGGAGGACAGAACACGTCGAGAGGTGGGGTGGTAGAACTGCCACCCAGGGGCGTCGGGGGGAAACCCCAGGAAGACGCAGGGAGCAGCGCGAGGGGACAGCTTGTCCGCAGACAAGTCGCGGACAAACGCCCGAGATCCCCAGACCCGGAACGCCGACGCATCGCCAACCTTCCCCGTCCATAGCAGGGCTGGGGAGGTCTCCGGCCTGGAGACCCTGGGGTGGACGTTGATCTGATGCGCTGCATACCTGACCGCAAACGGCCACAGAAAATGGGGGGCAGCCGCATGCATCATGGACGTACGGCCGACGTCCATGACCATGCCAATGCGGCGCTCAGCAATCCCATTTTGTTGCGGGGAGTCCGGAAGCGTGAAGGACTGGCGGATGCCTCGCGCACGACAGTAGGCACGCAGAAGGCCAGAGGAGAACTCTCCGCCTCTGTCCGAGTGCAGACGCAACACAGGAAAGTCGGAGCCAAAGCTCTGCCTGAGCTGAAGACGAGCTGCGCGGATCCAGTCGATCAGCACCTCAGTGACCTCACCCTTGCTGCGCAAGGGGAAGACTGTGGTGTAACGCGAGTAGTCGTCAACAACGAGCAGGAAGTAGCGCTCCTGACCTTGTCCACGGACGCGGGCTGGGCCCCACACGTCTATGTGAAGCGTCTGCAACGGGGCCTCTGTCGGAGGAAACTGGGAGGAGTGAGGGGCAGCACGCTGGCGCCCCTCGACACAGGGGACACAGGCAGGGCCAGGGCCCTGAGGAAGGGGAGGTAGAGACCGGGGGAGACCAGACACAAGAAGACGGGAGGCCATGCCTCTGAGCCGAAGCAGAGAGGGGTGGCCAAGGCGGTGGTGCCAGAGGAGGGTCTCGTGAGACAGACGACGACACGAACAGGGGGCAGACTCAGGACCAGACCTGGACGCTGCGGCAAACACCTGACCAGACGAAGGGACCCTACCAGACTCAGCACCTGGAGGAGAAGCAGTGGTCAGTGTGTACAGGCTCGACCTTGGCCGACGTGTAAACGTAGCCAGGTGGCGTCCCGTGCTAGCCTCCGTGCAGTGGGTCACGCGCTGACGAGCAGGAGTGAACTGGTGGACACCCGCATCCTGTAGGTCAGCACCACTCACCAGGTTCGTCGAGAACGAGGGGAGGTAGAGACCAGACAGGGTGCCAGAGGGGGCCGCCGGACACGGAAGGACCGTGGAGAAGCGAGACAGGACAGGCCCCCCAGGAGGGGTCAGCCAGGGACACCGCAACCGGCCGACTCAGCGGCGTGAGAGTGGTGCGGTCCCGAAAGAAGGAGCGAGACGCTCCAGAGTCAAGGGTGAAGGTGTTAGAGGTCGAAGCCGACACAGTACCTGAGAGGGCAGACTCACCAGTACCTGAGAGCACAGACGCACTGGCACCTAGAGCAGCAGCCTCACTAGCACCTGACGCAGCAGTACCAATGCCCGGGTCGGGCGGGAAACACCGGTAACAGTCATCCTCATCACTACCAGTCACAACATACATAGCAGAAAGAATAGCATCAAAGTCAAGATCATAAATGGCTACACCAGCCCTAGACAGCTCCCCCCAGCGGGGGATCTCAGCGGCCTCCGGAAACTGCTGACGCCAGGCGTCGGTCAGGCGGCCAAAGCAGCGGCGGGCTGTGTGGGTGCCTCCACACCTCTCCCCCGCACGGTCACCGGTGCGAAGAACGTAGGGGCAGGGACCAAACGCACCACCACGCTGACGCTGCAAGTACCACTCACGGAGCTGCTGAGGGGCGGGGACGGTGCGAGAGCGCTGCTGCTGCTGCTGCTGGCGCTGACCACCCCCAGAGCTGCTCCGCTGGGACGAGCCACTCCGACCCCCGCCGCCACCGCCACCCCCGCCTCCACCGCCACCCCCGTCTCCACCGCCACCGCCCCCACCGGTACCCTCGCCCCTGCCTCCTCCGCCACCGCCTCCGCCGCCACCTCCGCCTCCACCGCCTCCACCAGTACCTCCACTCCCGCCACCACCTCCACCGCCACCCCCACTCCCTCCGCCACCCCCACCTCCCCCGCCACTGCCCCCTCTAGCTCCACCCGCTCCCTTGCCCCCCTTGCCCTTGCCAGAGCGGCGTCTACCGCTGGGGGCAGACGCCGCACCGACCGACTCAAAACCAGCGAGGTCGGCCGCAGCGGCAGAGGCGACAGAGGGCAGCAGGGGGGAAGGAGAACACCCCTCAAAGATGGGGGTGCGAGGGTCACCCCGAGAGGCCCCTACAGCGACGATGCTCTTCTCAGCCGCTAGCAGGGACTCCTCAAGGAGGTCGACAGTGAGGGTGGTGGGACAGACAGAGAGAAACTGGTCCCTAACGACACGAAGGGACTCAGGGAGACGGGTGACGAGAAAGTAGAGAGTGATGTACATGGGAGGAGGGTTTGCGGCGCGGAACTCAGCAGGAAGGGCAGCGTGGTAGCGAGCGTCACTAGCGCGGAGGTGGGTAATGAGGTCAGCGACAGTGGGAAAGGCAGCGAGGTCAGGGAAGAGAAACGGTAGCATGAGGCGGCTCAGCGTAGCGGAGGAAGGGGAGGAGTAGCGTGCAACTACAGCGTCGTACAAGGCCTGAGCGGTCTTGCACTGACTAAAGTGGGCACGCTCGGAGGAAGGGAGGTGGCGACGCACAGCAAGACGTGCAGCAGCATCGCGTGTGGCCCACTTGGAGCAAACAGCAGGGTCAGCATCAGCAGGAGGGGCAGGGACAGCTCCAGAGACAAAGTCAAAGAGAGAAACCTCATCGATCGCATCGCACAGTAAGTACAGCTGCAGGTCCTCAATCCAGACTGGAAAGTCAATGGCGCGACCCTCAGCGTCAAATGACAGGACACTGGGGGTGGCCATTGCAGCAGCTGATTGTCTCACCGGGCACGAAGAGTCGGGTAGCACAGCGGCGCAGGAACTCGGCAGAACAGCAGCTGCGCACGCCTCGGAGCAGCAGCAGCCCCGCAGGAGCAGGAGCTCGGCTCCTCAGGTTGCCCGGGCGGCTCGGGCGGCTCGGGTTGCTGGGGCGGCGCGGGCGGCTCGGGCGGCTCGGGCGGCTCGGGTTGCTGGGGCGGCCCGGGCGGCTCGGGCGGCTCGGGTTGCTGGGGCGGCGCGGGCGGCTCGGGCGGCTCGGGCAGCTCGGGCGGGTCTGCTGAACGGGCGGTTGGGGCGGCTCGGCTGTACGGGCGGCTCGTGCGGCGCGGGCGTCGCGACGGGCGGCTCGCTGGCGGCTCGCTGGCGGCTGAGGGACGGCGGCGCGGGCGGCTCAGGGACGGCAGCCTGGGCGGTCGTGGGCGGCTCACGCTGGGCGGGTGCACGGGCGGCTCGGCGGGCGGCGTTCGGGCAGCTCACGGGCGGCTGCGACGGGCGGCTCGCGGGCGTCGGGCGCTAGGGCGCTGGGGCGACGACGGGCGGCGCTCAGGCGTCAGGGCGGGCGGCCGTCAGAGCGCTAGGGGAGGCGGCGCTCAGGCGTCAGGGCAGGCGGCCGTCAGGGCGCTAGGGCGGGCGGCGCTCAGGCGTCAGGGCGGGCGGCCGTCAGGGCGCAAGGGCGGGCGGCGCTCGGGCGCTAGGGCGAGCGGCGCACGGGCGCTAGGGCGGGCGGCCGTCAGGGCGCTAGGGCGGGCTGCGCTCGGGCGCTTGGGCGGGCGGCGCTCGGGTGCTAGGGCGGGCGGCCGACAGGGCGCTAGGGCGGGCGGCCGTCAGGGCGCTAGGGCGAGCGGCGCACGGACGCTAGGGCGGGCGGCCGTCAGGGCGCTAGGGCGGGCGGCGCTCGGGCGCTAGGGCGGGCGGCGCTCGGGCGCTAGGGCGGGCGGCCGTCAGGGCGCTAGGGCGGGCGGCCGTCAGGGCGCTAGGGCGGGCGGCGTTCGGGCGCTAGAGCGGGCGGCCGTCAGGGCACTAGGGCGGGCGGCTGTCAGGGCGCAAGGGCGGCGGCGCTCGGGCGCTAGGGCGGGCGGCCGTCAGAGCACTAGGGCAGATCGAAAAAAAAAGAAGTACTAGGGTCCGGAGCGCACTCCGGGCAGAAAAAAAAAAGTTAAGAGGTAGCGGTGGTGGGCCCTACGAACAATTCCCACAGGGGAACCTGCTCGATACCATGAGAAGAAGTGAACGAGAATGAAATGACTATGAACGAAGTGAGTACAAATAGGAAACCCTGATTGGGTTGTACCCCTTATGGGATATCCCACTATAGCCTACAGAAACAAGTAAGCTATATGTTCCGACATGGGCTGCGTGGAGGAACGCATCCTAGTGACCAAGTTCGTCAACGGGCTGGATGGGGACTTGATACGAGACATGAAAAGCCGACTATACTCCTTGGGGGTACGCGCGAAGCTGCGACAGGTGTACCAGGTGGCGAAAGAAGTGGAGGATGGAAAGAGGTTCTTCGAAGGAATGAGGGGGTCAAGCTCCAATCGGCCGAGCGAACGTCGGAGGCCTGCTTGGGCAGCGGTGGAAGGGAGACAGGGGGAAGAGGAACGAAGAGAGAGGCCATCTGAAGATAGACGCAGGTGTTACAAGTGCGGCAAAAAGGGGCACGTGCGGAAGGATTGCGCCATAGACATAGTGTGCGACACATGCAAGATGAAAGGACATTTCAGACGTGACTGCCCCAAGGCACCTATTTGCACCGGATGTGGGAAAAGGGGGCATACTGAAGACAGGTGCTACAGCAAGGGAGAGAGAATGCGAGGAAAATCGGCAAGGGAGTTACAGTTAGAGAGAGAGTTGGCGAAGCTGAAGGGACAGCTGGAGAAGACTGGGATTAGTGAGGACCCTGAGAAGGCATTGCTGGCTTGGGAGGACGATGAAGAGGAGGAGTATGAGAGAGAGGAGGCGGAGTACGGGGCCATGGCTATACCACCTAGAGACCGAGAGGAGTTGGGGTTGCGCAGCGGTGGGAAGGATGGCAGGACAGAGCAGAAGCAGCCTGAAAGGAGAACCCCTCGGCAACGAGAAGAAAGTAATAAGCCGAGGACGGCTCGACGGCATCCTGAGGAGAGACTCGTCTGCCAACCTACGGCTCTGGTGGTAGAACATAAGGCAGTGGCTGTCAGGGGCATACCAGTGGAGAACGCCATAGTGGATACAGGCGCATAGAGTGTCCTGATGGGAAGGAAGCTGACAGAACAGTTACGGGAGAATGGGGACTTGGAAATAGTAAACAGAGGCATACTGATCATGACAGCCGAGGGAGGGGCACCAAAGTGGATGCCCTGTACTAAGGACCCAATCGAGATTACTCTGCAGCCGGGAGAGAAGGGAGAAACGACGATAAGAGTGCAATGTGGGTTGACGGAATCGGAGGATTATGATGTTCTGCTGGGGATGGAGCTGCTGTTCAAGATAGGTACAACAATATGTACCTGGCAGGAACAGATGCTCTACCGCTCGGATTTTTGGATCGAGGGAAAGGAGTTGAGTGAGCTGCCGGTGCGGTTTGTCAAGACAGAACCGAAGAAGGCTTGGAGGGCGGAGGGCGAGAGAAGAGAGAGCGTAAGGAGGGGGAGTACCAAAGAGGGCAAGGTCGGAGCTAACCTGGACGCGTTACCTTAGTGGAGCTGTTTGGAGGGTTGGGGGCAGGCTTAGCGGCGGCATTGGAAGCAGGCCTGAAGGTGAAAAGATGGGTATATGTGGAAATAGCCCCAGAGGTGAGGAGGATGGCTTGGAAGCATGCACAGATACTGCAGCAGCGTTACCCAGCTCAACTGGCGAAGGAAGTGATACGGGAGGCCATGCAGAACGAGAAGTGGGATGTGGGACAGCTTACCAGGGAAGATGTGAACCGCTGGGGAAAGGTGGACCTGTTGGTAGCAGGGTGGGAGTGCCAGGGTACTTCCCGAGCGGGGAAGGGAAGAGGAATGCAGGATGACCGCACGGCGATGGTGACAACACTGCTGACGATTATGAGGTGGGCGAGAGAATCTGGCGGGGAATATGCTTACATCCTAGAACATGTGGATATGAGGAGTGATATCAGGGAGCCGGTCCGAGCCGTACGCGAGCTAGTGGAAGCAGAATTGGGAAGGGGAGTGAGTTGTGACGGGGCACAGAAGGGGGCAAGGTGTCATAGAGTGCGGCAGTACTGGCAGAACGTCCTGCCAGAAGGAGAACTGAGGGCGAGATTCGCAAGGGTGGAGAGAGATGAGAGCCGAATTGTGGAAGACATCCTGGAACCAGGGAGAGTGGCCGCCCCAGTAGTAAAGCCAGATCATCCGCGACAGTATCAGTGTAATCGAGTGGGGGAAGCAAGGAGGGCCTGGCCGACACTGGTGGCTCACGCAAAGGCACGGGGATTTGTCGAAGTGGAAGGGACTCCAGGTCCAGGGATGGTGTACGATCACCGTAAGAAAAGATGGGAGGAGCCGACGGCATTGGAGCGGGAATTAGCCATGGGGTACCTGCCGGGGGCAACAGCAGCAGACGGAGTGGGGGAGGAGGTGCGCAAAGCTGCCTTGGGCAGAGCCATAGACCAGCACTCGCTGCGATGGCTAGTTAGTGAGATGAGAAAGGGGCCAGCCGAGAAAAGGGGAAAGACGGAAGAGGAGAAGGGCAGGGGCGGCAAGCAAGCTACTTACACCGTTGTCAGCAAGCTCACAGACGAGAAGGAGATCGATACTGCACCACCAGTAGGCAAGGAAGCAGAGCCGGACAAAACCTGGGAGCTGGGGGCAGGTATAGGGGAGCAAGCAGCTGAAGCAATCAAGGAGGTGTTGCAGCAGCATAGGGGCACCTTCGCCTATAACCTGCAGGAATTGGGGAGATACAAGGGGAGAGAGCTAGAGCTGAACCTCACGACCGAGCTACCTACATACCAACGCAGGAGGCGAATGAATGCGGAGGATGCAGCCATCTGCAAAGAGAAATGTGAGGAGTTGCTAGCTGCAGGGATTATTCGCCCTTCAGAATCAAGTTACGCGGCGGCCACGGTGGTAGCTGCTAGGAAGGACATCACGGGAAAGATTCTAGCGAAGCGGATGTGCGGGGATTTCCGGGAGCTGAACAAGATTACAAGCCCTGACAGATACCCTATGTCGACTGCTGAAGACATTTTCGACCGGCTGGAAGGGGCCACCGTTTTTACCACCTTGGACCTGCGGCAGGGCTTCAATCAGATAGGCATTAGAGAAACAGATAAACGGAAAACTGCATTTCACGGGGTGGACGGGTTGTATGAGTACAACGTTATGCCTTTCGGGCTTCGTAACGCACCAGCAGTGTTCCAGAGAGCCATGGATCAAGTGCTAAAGGGGATTCCAGCTGCCGCCTGCTACATTGATGACGTGTTGATTTACAGCAGCAGCAAAGAACAGCATGTGCAAGATCTGAAGCAGACTCTAGAGGCAATAGCAGCTGCAGGGCTGACGTGTCACTCAGATAAGTGTAAGATGGCGAGGCACACGGTGGCCTACCTGGGGTTTGAAGTGAAGGGCGGTCAGCTGGCCATACAAGAGGCGAAGGTTAAGGTGCTGGAGAACCTGGCAGCGCCAAAGGACAAGACAGGGCTGCGGGCGTTACTCAGCTTCCTGAATTATTACAGGAAGTTTGTATCAAACTTCAGTCGCCGCGCCTACGTGCTGAACCAGCTGCTGAGGGAAGGGAAGAGCTGGCAATGGGGAGAGGTGGAGGAGGCAGCAAGGCAGGACTTGCTTGAAGCAGTTAGGACAGGGACCTTACTGCAGATACCGAGGGCAAAAGCGCCTTACATCCTGTACACGGACTGGAGCAGTACGGGAATGGGAGCGGTGCTCTGCCAAGAAATCGAGGGAGAGGAAAGAGTGATAGCCTTTGCTAGCCGCAGCTGCAGCCCATCCGAGGCTAACTACTGCTCATACGAGGGAGAGGGTCTGACGGCAGTGTGGGGAATCACGCATTTCAAGGTATACCTGCAGGGCCGGCACTTCACATTAGTGACTGATCATCAGCCACTGCTATGGTTGATGACTAATCAAGAGCTGACGGGAAGAAACGCTCGATGGGCTATCAAGTTGCTGGGATTCGACTTTGAGATCCGGCACCGACCGGGTAAAACACTGCAGCATGCAGATGGGCTGTCAAGGAAACCACCACCGATGCAGCCGGTAGCGCAGCTGGCGGCGTTAGCCCACGCCGTGGCCGTGACCTGGGGGCAGGAGAAGGGAGAGAAGCGGTTAGCAGATATATGGGAGGACGAGGAGACCATGAGCTGGATCAAAGGGGAGCCACTGGAGGAGGAAGGCGTTAGTGAGAGAGCAAGAGCCAGAGGGCAGCATTACAGATGGTTTCAGGAGCGGCTGCAGCTGAGGACCAGCGAAGGATGGAGGGTAGTGCCGCAGCCGCAAGAGAGGAACAGGATCATGGGGAAGGTACATGCAAAGCTAGGACATTACGGCATCACCAGGACACGGCAGCTGTTGAGCACAATGTACTGGTGGGCAAGCATGGGGAAGGATGTGGCAGGACTGGTAGCCAGCTGCGAGGCTTGTCAAAGGAATAAAGCAAGGCTGGAAAAGGAGAGGGAGGAGCTGAACTCACTACCGATTCAGGGGTTAGGTTACAGGTGGTCGCTGGACCTGGCAGGAGAGTTACCATTATCAAAAGGAGGGAAGCAGTACATTCTGATCATGGTTGAGCACACGAGCAAATGGGTGGAGGCGCGGGCATTACCAAGCAAGAGTAGCGCACTGATAGTGGACGCATTCGAGGAGTTAGTACTGACCAGGTACGGGGCATGTGGAGAGGTGCTTACTGATCAAGGGACAGAGTTTCAAGGGAGCTTTGATGAGCTGCTAGAAGAGATGGGCATCACGCATCGTGTCACCTCAAGGTATCACCCTCAATCGGACGGGCTGACAGAGAGGCTCAAACAAACCGTGAAGAAAGGACTTCGGGCATATGGAGACACACTCAAGAGGAGTTGGGACAGGGATCTCTGGTGGGTGCTTGCAGGATACCGGTTTGCGAATCAGGCAGCGCTGAAGCATCTGTCCCCGTATCATCTACTGTACGGACGGGACCCGGTGCTACCGGTGGATGCACCGAAGCTGCTCTCGGCGACAATTGAAGCGGACGAGCCGAGCCTGTGGGCGGGATTAGCGGAGAAGAGGGCGAGGTATCTGAAAGAGCTGACTCCAGCTGCCTTGGATAATCTACACGTGGCGCAACTGAGGGATGCAAGGCGGTACCAGCAGCGCAAAGCAGGAGGGATGGGAGGAAAGAGTGACAAAGTGGAAGCGGGGCAGGAGGTGTACCTGCGCAGGGCTAAGCGAGATACTCTGGACTTAGCTGTGGGACCGGAGCGATGGAGGGTGAAAGAGGTAAGGGAGTCGGGGGTGCTAGTACTGGAGGATGATCGAGGGAAGTACATGAAGGAGCATATCACCAACGTGGCCAGGGCGGGAAGGGAGAAGCCTCAGGCATTGGATCCCGTATCTGGAGCAGCTCGGGTGCGTGCTCCGTCACGGGAGGGGGCAGGGAAGCCTGAGATACGAGGAGGGGATCAGAACAGAGTGATTACATACGTCAGGAGGAAGAAGGGATGAGCCGGTCACCTGGATGAGAGGCGAAGGGAGAGGGAGGAGGAAGTCAGGCAGGGATTCAAAGGAGAGTGAGAAGGAAGGGACAGCAGAGGGGGATTCACGACAGCTGTCGCGTTATTAACACTTAGCTGGCAACTAAGTGTGAATTCCACAGCAGCCAAGGTGAGGTGTACTATAGTTTACTGCTTTTTGCATTTTACTTTGTTTGCTCTTTTTGGAATGTTACTGTACTATACAGAGTCGAGCTACTGAGGAGTTCGAGGGGGTTGGTGAGGAGGATGAGGGCGAATTCGATTCCAGCCATCCTGGGAATTCAATTCGACATTCACAAGCTGGAAGGCGGTGCATGCCTAGTGGGCCCAGTGGGACCCAGCTAGCACCTTGAAGCCTACGCGATCAGCTCGGCTGACTCTCGCTTAGGAGTAGAGGTAGCTTGCGGGACAAGGCACCTAGGCAGGAGAGGATGTAGACGGAAGTAGCGCTCAGACTCATTGCTTTTTGCTTGTATGTTTCTCATTTACTGCAATTGTGCTTTCCTAATCCACGGGGAACTAGCAGTAGAGATGAGCTGAAGTAAATCGGCGGAGCCCTTGCGAGGGAGATAAGCCTTGTAACTCATCCTCGCCGGAAGCCTGAGATACGAGGAGGGGATCAGAACAGAGTGATTACATACGTCAGGAGGAAGAAGGGATGAGCCGGTCACCTGGATGAGAGGCCAAAGGAGAGGGAGGAGGAAGTCAGGCAGGGATTCAAGGGAGAGTGAGAAGGAAGGGACAGCAGAGGGGGATTCACGACAACCTTCTTGTCTTGAGAAGGCGCAGTGCCACTGCCTGCCCCTGCTGTAGTGTGGCCAACTAACCACCTCTGCCTGTATTGGTGGGACAGCCTGACGTCCTTTTTGAGCCTCCAACAACGGATGTTACCAGTTATCCAGCAACGGATGTTACCAGCTATCCAGCAACACCATATCCGTGTGACTTTTGAGAATTCTCAAGAGCTATCCAACAACACCATATCCGACAACATCTCCACCACCCTGAGGGAGCTCGTCATGTGGAAACCCTGTGAGTGAGCGGTGCATTTATCGAATGTGCGTGAGGGGGAGTGTGATGTGCAGGTGGGTGCCCTGACTACTGAAGCCGCTGTGCGATTCAGCGGTTGTGAGGATTCTAGGGTCTACTGAAGCCGCTGCTTTAAAAGCTGTTGCTTTCTGCTAGCTGTCCCCTCACTCAGTGCCTTCTGTCGCCCTCTTCCGACCTCTGTCCCCCACCTGAAAGGTACACCCGTCAGGCAGCTCTCAAGCAACGACTCATCATGGGGCGTCTCAAATCGTGATCATTATCTCGTGGATTCATTAACTCAGTGCCCTGCTTTCTGTCTGCCCACATGCATGGCCCACTGTTCAGGATCCTTTCAAACAACAACCTCACAGGCACTATCCCCTCTTCCATCTCCAATCTCTTCTGGCTCTCTTCTCTGTATGTGCCCCCGTCTCCCCCCCTCCGTACATTGGACCTCTCCTCTCTGCACGTCCTTTCCGCTCTGCACGTCTGCCACCTTTGCACCTGCAACTGCTGTGCCTGCCACTGTGGAGGGGAGGTTAAAGGGGTGGCAGGAGTGTGTCTGCAGCGCCAGCTTCCCCCCTACCGCTGCATCCATTGCTCTCTGCTTGTATCTTCGCCAGTACTGGACTTCCAGGGTCGCCACGTGAAAGAAGAATGCTTTTGAGACGCCTAAAAAACAATTCTCTTTCGCGTGAGTTCCAAGCCTGGCTCCACCAAGGTTGCAAAACAGTCCCCCGGGAAAAGGATTCCGTCCGGGCCTCCCACGGGCGGGTTTTCAGACTGGGCAGCCATGTTTAGCTTGGTGAGGTAGCTCACCGGCTGCCCTTGTTGCAAAGCAACCGACCAGCGCTGCCGGACCTGGTCGAGCAGTTTCGCGGTCTGTTCCGCTCCCTCCTCTTGCGCCTCCCTCCTCCTTCCTTAACCTTCCCCCGTTTCTCTCGTTATTTATTCCTCTCCTTCCTTCCTTCCCCCCTCTTCCCCCTGGTTATCTGCCAGGAGGCTTGACGGCAATGCATTGGAATCTCCTATCCCTGAAAGCTTGAGTGCTATGGAATATTTACGCATTTTGTGAGTTGTGCTCCAGTACTTGATGTGATGTGTATGGCATGCCTTAGCAAGCAGAGAGGCATGAATCGTGAGACACGTAAGCTGTAGGTGGTGCATGCAAGCCCACCGGCCTCTCTAGTGTGTGCGTGCACGGGAACACTCACGTTAGAGACACGCGTGCAGTTTGGATGGATACGCATGGGAGCAGTGGTTTGTAGGGTAGTTAGCTAGCTAGCGGTCGAAATTTCGCAAAAATCCAACTGGGGCGTTGTGTTGTGAAGCGAGTGGTGGCACTAAGACAACGGTCATTTTTAGTGCATAAGTGCACCACACTGAGGCGACTCAAAAAGCTTCTCTTGGTGCTGAAGTAACCTTTGGGTCGACCCAAACGCTTTGAGGATCCCAAAGGGCTTCTCCTAGAGCTGGCGTGCACTGATGGCACTGATGAGTTTGGGAAAGGGAGTATGTGGGCATGGGGTGACAGTGTGACAGTGAGGGCATGGGGTGCTGTCAGATATGTGTGAGTATGGGATGATTCCGAGAGTATGTGGGTATGGAGTGACCATTGGAGGGCTAGCTGTGTGAACAGGGGAAGAAGAGAGGCTAAAGCAGTGACTATTGTCCCAGCCCAGTGCCTGAGAGCCGTTCCTCATCCCCTTCCCCCCATCTCGTCCATCGCTTCGTTGTATCGCCCACCTGCCTCTGTTGACCTCGTCAGGGATGTGAGCAAGAACAAGTTTTCAGAGGACATCTCGACTTTCAGCTGCGTGCAATTGGAACACATGTGAGCACATGAGGTCATGCGAGTACATGAGTGCATGTGACTGTGTGAGTTGTTTGTTTTGCGGCTCGTTAGAGCTGCGAGCATGGCATTACGTGAGCATGTGATTGTCTTTCTGTGTGCATCCAAGATTCCACCGCACCTCCGCCCCTCCCCTCCCCCACCATCTGTCTTCCCAAACCACCTCATCTCCTCGCCTCCATTACCCCACCATCCATATCTTCGCAGGAAGCTGAGCAACAATAACATCACAGGCAGCATCCGTTCTTCCATCACCTCCTTCGATTTCCTCACCTACCTGTATGCCTCCGTCTCTCACACACCTATGCACTTCACTTGCACATGCACCTGCGTGTCTCACTCAAAACAAGAGGGTGGTATTATATTCTGCAAAAAGACTTGTCGAGTGAGTAACAGGGCCAAGTCCTGAACGAGGCTACATGGGGGTGGGGCAGCTCTTGCGTTGGTAGGTACAAGCATGTGGGAGTCCCACAGGCAATTCACTCCACGGTTACTCTCCATACCCTCACGCTGTGTGGTGCTGGTGCTGGTGACAGCCCAGCTTCAAGGGCTTTGAAGGGCGTTTCTGAATACTCGTGCCCCTGTGTTGAATATTGGTGGCTGCAATGCAGTTTGAAAAGGACAGAGTGTCATCTTCACCTTATTTCCCCTCCCCTCCTTTTCTCCCTCCCTCGCCCTCATCCCCGATTGTCCCTTCCACCAGTGATCTAAGCTACACGTTGCTAACCGGCAACATTCCTACCGTCATCACCAAAATGCAAAACCTCTTGCGCCTGTAATCCTGACTTGGGAAAACAAGATGGGACGTTATGCATCCTGGGAACAGAATGCATGTGTAACATGTGCAAGGCTTTACAAGAAATTGAGGCGCACCTCAAAACTCAAAAGGCGCCTCTCCTCTCTTTTCTTCCTTGAGCGTCAAGGCCAGCCCCTGTTGTCTCTAACTTACTTTAATATCTTTCATGCCTTTCATTCACCCTTTCTCACCACATGGTCTCATTTGCCCCTTGCATCGTCCTCTTCTCCTGCTGATCGCACCTCTCCTCGTGACCATCCTCCTGTGGTTCATCCTTGCTGCTGCACCATGCCACCATGAACCCTAACACATGCCACCATGAACCCACACATGCCACCATGCATCATAACACATGCTATGCAACCCAACACATGCCATCATGCACCCTACCACATGCCGCCATGCACCCTAACACATGCCGCCATGCACCCTAACACGTGCATCCATGGATCATAACACATGCTATGCAACCCAACACATGCCATCATGCACCCTACCACATGCCGCCATGCACCCTAACACATGCCGCCATGCACCCTAACACATGCATCCATGGATCATAACACATGCTACCATGCATCCTAACACATGCCTCCATGCACCATTCCCTTTGCCACCATGCACATTGCTATCCATGGCCACCACTCCCCCAGTGACCTGCGCATACCAACACTCACGGGCTCCATCCCGGCCTCCATGGGCGCCATGCTCAATCTGCAGTACCTGTCAGTCACTCTCCCCTCTCTTTTCTCTCTCTCTCTCTTGTCAGCTGCCCCTCTCTTCCCCCCTCTCCAACCCTCTTTTCCGCATCTCATTCACACACGTGCCCTCAAGTCCGCAATATGGCCTGTCGTCTAAACTCCTCCCTATTGTGATTGCCACTCTTGCCTCACCACGAAGCTGCATCAATTCCCCGCTGCTACCTCCTCGTAGCTTTGACATCTGACCTCTGCTTAACCCCTGCTTGCCGTTCCATATTTCCATCCTAGAAGACCTAAACCTACTATCATTCCAAACCCTTCCCTGCCGGCTCCCCTTCCCCTCCACCTCCTCCCCCCTTTCTTCCTCCTGCTTGGTCTCGCTGTCTGGCAGTTATGTCAATCACAATGCGACGCCATGCGGTTACGGGGAGTGCGAGGTGGTGCAGTACTCCGGCACAGCCTTCTGCCGTGCCTGCACTGACTTCTGCGACTCGTGTGATCGCAAGGGTAAGGAGGAGGGAGAAAGTGACAGAAGGGAGGTGGGTAGGAGGGAGAGTCGGACAGTGGGGATGTGAGATTGTTTGAGGTATGTTTTGTGAGGCACCGTATCCGTCTCCACACACAGCCTCATGAATCCATTTACATCACACCCACCCTGTCCTCCCCTCCTCTCCTACTGCCCTGCCAACAGCCCTCAACCCTGATAAGTGCCGGAAGAAGCGCCGTGCCTGCTCGCGCAAGTCCTGCCCGGGTCACATCTGCATTCCCTTCGTCCGCAGCTGAAAGGGCTATAAGTGCATCTGATTCACACAAAGGCAACATGTGCATGTGACTCACATGCATCCACGTGAATATCCATGTGTGCTATGCGTGCTCTTCCCCAGGTTTTTGTTCTTTAGAATCCCCTTGAAATTAGTTGTTATTGTCAGAGGTCCACTGGTGATCCCCGATCGATCCTAGGGAAGGGTTACAGGCACATTTGCCTGGGGGGTTATGGGCGCACTGACCCGCTACTGAAACAAGCCCTTTTATCCCAATGGTCTAGTGGTTGGGATTCTGAGATGGTATCCAGAGCGAAGGTCTCGGGTTCGAATCCCGGTGTATGCACTTCGGGCATCCCAGTGCGGGGGGGTGTCAGAGGTCCACTGGTGATCCCCGATCGATCCTAGGGAAGGGTTACAGGCACATTTGCCTGGGGGGTTATGGGCGCACTGACCCGCTACTGAAACAAGCCCTTTTATCCCAATGGTCTAGTGGTTGGGATTCTGAGAGTTATTTTGCCTATGGTAATTGGGGTGAGGGTACCATGTGTTATATATATAAAAAATGTACGGTATGGAAAAAGGATCATGACATTTTTGGCCAGAAAATGGTGAGAGCAAGGGTAAGTGCGAGGGCAATTGCGTGGCTAAGTGTGTGGCTGTGTGTGTGGCGGAATGCGTTGGTGTGCAAGGGCGAGCGTGTGGCTGAGTGCGAGGGTGAGGTGAGGTGAAATAACTACCGGTATTTGACCTTGATACTAAATGTACACAGCCGACTCTTAGGACCACCTGAGTCTAGGTATCTTGAGAGGCCATTAGCCATGCCAGGATCAAGAAAGTTTCTAAAAAGTGTTGTCTACTGAAAGATATCCATAACCCACCAACATTTGTGAGGTTGTCCACCACAAAGAATGTATAAGCCAGAATTAGCCTTTTAGAGAAGTAACCAATAATGACCTAAACTTGCTAGAAATCACAACCCAGACTCCACGCAGTCCACTGTCATGCATAAGTGTACACTTGTTGGGCTGAGGCGCCCTAGGATCTTTGTAGAGTTAAAGTTCTGGGTAGAATGATGTAATAGCGGAAGCATTTTTGAATGAAGTCCTTGAACCACCTTGCGCTAGTATGTGAGGGCAAAGTAAGTTGTTTAAAACAAGCAAATACAAAGGTTTTATATAAGAGTACAAAGAATACAAAGAGATATAATTAAACTGTTTTACTATTGCGGTTCGATACAGTGCGACTCGGGCAACTGCTCAATGTCGAGTCAGTTGTGTGTCCTTGCTGTCGCGCTGCATTTTGTCAAGTCAAAGGTCGCTGACCTTTGACCTTCGCGTAACCCCCAGCGGTTACTTTAACCTCCAAGGGTTGACTCGCAGTGCTTCGATTTGAGCTGCTTCGCTTTGTGTCTTGAGTTTCGACACGACAGAGGCGCTTAAGACTTTTTGTTCCCAACACTCCCCTTCGCTTCTGGAGTGTCGCTGATGGTGACGTGGCTTTGTCCAGTCAGCAGCATGCAATGCTCGAACTTCTGTTTTCCGAGCTTCTTGGTCAAGTAGTTAGCTGCCATCTCGGTCGTGGAACAATAGGAGAGTTCGAGTTTCCCTTTCTTGATCTCGTCTTTCACGAGGAAATATCGCACGGCGATATGCTTTGTTCTGTTTGCGAATCCGCTCTTGTTGGCGATGCGAATCGCAGATTGGTTGTCGCAGAACAGAGTGAAGTTGGGTAACTCGGCTAACTTCGCTTCTTCCAGCAGCTCGCGAAGATAGAGTCCTTCCTTGGTGGCTGAGCAGAGGGCGATATATTCTGCTTCTGGTGAGGAGAGAGCGATTAGTTCCTGCTTACTCGATTGCCAGGAGATAGGTCCGATAGGTTCGAGACGGTAGATGTAGCCAGTGCGGGAGCGCCTGTTGTCTGAATCGCCGGCGTGATCGGCATCGACGTAGCCGATTAGTTTCGTCGGTGCAGTTTTACTCTTGTAGTATGTCAGGCCGATCGTCGAGGTGCTCACGAAGTAGTGTAGTGCGCGGTCGATCTCCGCCAGGTGTTCTGTTTTGGGTCTCTTGAGGTAGGTGGCGAGTTGAGTTGCGGAGTAGGACAGATCTGGGCGACAGGTGACGGCTGCAAAGAGAAGGAAGCCCAGCTTTCGTTGATAGTCGCGTATTCCGGCGGTTTTGAGTAGAGTGGAGCCGCCCTTGTCGTTCCCTGCCGTGTAGCGGTATGGCGTGGAGATAGTGGTAGGTGTGAGCGAGAAGCGCTTGGCGATAGTGTCGGCATATTCTTCGGCGCTGAGGTAGATCGCGTTCTCTTCTTCGCGGATGTTGAGTCCGAGATACTGAGTGACGGTAGAGGAGACCGTGAGTGTGAGGTCCCTCTTCAGCTCCCCTTCGAACCAGGTTGTGATGTCGTCAGTGGACCCAATGTAGAGTAGGTCGTCGACGTAGACGATCAGTAGGATGTAGTCGGCGTTTTTGGTGAGTCGATACATTCCTTGGTCGTGAGGCAGTTGGCGGAATCCGATGCGAGTGAGGCGAGTGTGTAGGTGTTGTTGCCACAGCCGTGGGGCTTGTTTGATTCGGTAGAGCGATTTCAGCAGCTGGCAAATCTGATTAGGTTTCCCGTGGGTACCGTGTGGAAGTTCGATGAAGATTTCGGCGTCGACGGGTGCGTAGAGGAACGCGTTGGCGACATCGATTTGTCGCAGTTTCTTCTTCTTCATGGCGGTGATCGCGAGAAGAATTCGGAGTGAGGTATGTCGGCTGACCGGGGCGAATGTCTCGGTGAAGTCCCGTCCGTGCTCCTGGTCGAATCCACGCACGACCCAGCGTGCTTTGAATTTCTCGATTGTGCCGTCTGCTTTCGTTTTGATGCGGAAGACCCATTTCCCGGTGAGTATGGTCTTGTTCCTTGCCACGCTTGCGGGAACGACTTTCCAGGTGTTGCGTTCCTCCAGCGCCTTTAATTCTCTGTCCATGGCTTCACGCCATTTCTCCCTATGTTCCCCCCCCAGAGCCTGCTGAACCGTCACAGGCTCTTTAGGAAGAGCATTGCCGTGGACTGCGGTGACGAGGCCGAGAATCTGCAGTCCAGTCTGTGAGTAGCGGGGGAGTGTTGTGTCCTCGGGATAAGCTGCTTCGTCTCCCGCTTCTGGGTCGGGTATGAAATTCGGCCCTATCCGTTCTGCTTCGTTGGTGTTGATTGTTGCAGGTGTTACGTAACCGTTGTCGGCGAAGTGGTAGAAGACTTCGGCGTTAACACTGTCGCGAGGATTTTCTTCGTCCATGGGGACGTTGACGGAGCAGAACGGTAGACGTCCGGCTTCTTCCGATGCGTTGTCGACGTTCTGCTCGTCCCAGTCTGCTTCGTCCGCTGCTGAGGCGAAGGCTCGGTCACCACGAAAGCCACCTGTGGGGTCCTGATTTTCGTGCAAGTTGGCGAGGTACGTCTGAAGCGTGAGTCGTTCGTAGAAGATCACGTCACGTGCTGCTACTGTTTCCTTGGAGTGGACGTCGAAGATTTTCCACGCGTTGTTATTCTTTTCGATGCCGAGGTGTAGTCCCCACTGTGCACGTTGTGAAAATCTTCCCGCTCCTGCTTCTGGGGGTCGGTACTGTACCATGCACCCGAAAACTCGTAACATTTTTGTGCTGCCCTGCTTCCTTGTCCACAGCAGATGCGGTGATGCGTTGTTCGGAAGTGAGGACGACGACAACAAGTTGTGCAGCATGACAACATGGTCCATTGCTGCAGGCCACTGGTGGTTGGGTAGCCGCATGCCACGTAGCAGTTTGCGCATGCTGTTCTGCAGAGTCCTGTTCATTCTTTCTGCGACACCTTGCTGCTGATGGGCGTAGGGAAGGGAGAGAAGCTGCTTGATTCCTCTTTCCGCCAGGTACTGCTTGAATCGCTGAGAGGTGTATTCTCCTCCTCCGTCTGACAAGAAGCTTTTCAGCTGTGAGAGTACGTCGGCTTATGCGTGTTATTCATGCTTGCTATTATTTCCTTACGCTATTCCTAGCTTAGGATTATTTTCTGCATGCATGAATTGCTTGATTTCCTAGGTTCGTTGCTATACTATAGTTATTATAGTTATAGGCACCGAACCAGGTTACGTGCACCAAACTCAAGCTATTCGGTCGCCACCGAATTGCTTTCTACCGAGTTCGGGAAGGTTCTGTTCGGGACGCTTCGCGACCCTCAGAACATTCGCGTAACACCTGGGTTACCTGCCTTGTGTCGAGCCTATATATAGCCTCATGTTGTACCCATGTGATCATTCAATTACAATTCTCTTTTCTGAGCTCGTTCCTAGATCCTCACACTTGGTATTAGAGCCTGTTCGAAGCGAAGTTTTTCTACCGCTAAAACCTAGCTTTTAAAACCGCGGGGGCGACGACGGAAAGCGCCGATTTCGGGGACGTAAACCAGTTCCGCGCTATTTTCTAACGTCCCCCTCGAACCGGTTTTCGAACACTCCTCAGGTCCAGTGGCGAAAAAGTTGGAATTTCGACCGTCGGATCGATTCGAATCTCAACGGCCCTGAGAATTTCGACCAAAAGGGTTGGAATTTGGAGCGTCGGATCGAATTTCTTCTCAACGGCCGAGATCGGACGCGAATTTCAATTAAGGAAGATTTACGCGACCTACAGAATCAGCGCTCGTCAATTCTACAGTCGATTCGACTCACAGTAAGATGACCAGCGCCTAGAATTCAATTTTTTTCGTCGCACATTTTCCTGTAAATCGCCAAATGGAGGAAAACGGTGATAATTCTGTACGAAAAATTACGGAGTTATGTCAGATGATTATATTGCTGATGCATATATTTAGGCTTTAGTGGGGTAGCCCATAGGGGGTACAACCCAATTAGGGTTGGTACTTGTACTCGTTTCATTTCATAGTGCATTCATTCCTCTCTCAACTCAACATGGTATAGAGCGGGTTCCCTGTGGGAACTTAGCCTAGGGCCCACCGAAGCGCGCCCCGAGGCGCGCCAACTCTTTTTCCTCCTCTCACTCGAGCGACCCTCCGTGTCGCCCTTCCCTCGCGGCCCTGCCGCCCTCTCGAACGCGGCCCCGCCGCCCTCTCGAACGCGGCCCCACCGCGCTTCTCGAACGCGGCCCCGCCGCCTACTACGACGCGGCCCCGCCGCCCTCTCAGACGAGGCCCCGCCGCCTGCTCACCCGCGGCCCCGCCGCTCGCTACGGCGCGGCCCCGCGGCCTGCTCTGCCGGCCCCGCAGCTGCACCTGACGGCCCCGCCGTCCCCTCTGCAGGCCCGCCGCTGCACCTGCAGGCCCGCCGCTGCACCTGCTGGCCCGTCGCTGCACCTGACGGCCCCGCAGCTGCACCTGCCGGCCCGTCGCAGCACCTGACGGCCCCGCAGCTGCACCTGCCGGCCCGCCGCAGCACCTGACGGCCCTGCCGCTGCACCTGCCGGCCCGCCGCAGCACCTGACGGCCCCGCTGCTGCACCTACCGGCCCGCCGCTGCACCTGCCGGCCCGCCGCTGCACCTGACGGCCCCGCTGCTGCACCTGCCGGCCCGCCGCTACACCTGACGGCCCGCCGCTGCACCTGCCGGCCCGCCGCATCACCTGACGGCCCCGCCGCTGCACTTGCCGGCCCACCGCTGCACCTGATGGCCCCGCCGCTGCACCTGCCGGCCCCGCCGCTGCACCTGCCGGCCCGCCGCTTCACCTGCCGGCCCGCCGCACCACCTGACGGCCCCGCCGCTACACCTTCCGGCCCGCCGCTGCACCTGCCAGCCCGCCGCTGCACCTACCGGCCCCGCCGCCCCAGCAGCCGAGCCGCCGTAGCAGCCGAGCCGCCCCCAGCAGCCGAGCCGCCGCAGCAGCCGAGCCGCCCCAGCAGCCGAGCCGCCCCAGCAGCCGAGCCGCCCCGAGCGCCGACCCGCCCCAGCAGCCGTGCCGCCCCAGCAGCCGAGCCGCTCCGAGCCGCCGAGCCGCCCGAACCGCCCGAGCCGCACGAGCCGCCCGAGCCCTCCCTGCACTGCCTTGCCTGGTGAGCACTGCTCTTTACTCTGCGCACTGCCCTCACCCTACTGCAGTCATGGCTACCCCCAGTGTCCTCACTTTTGACGCTGAGGGCAGAGCCATCGACTTTGACGTGTGGGTAGACGACCTACTGCTTTTCTTACAGTGCGACAGAGCTGACGGACTCTCTCTCTTTGATCTCACTTCTGGTGCCTCTCCCGCCCCTGCTGCTACTGAGGATGCCACTGTTCGCTCACAGTGGGCCACACGCGATGCTGCTGCACGTCTTGCTGTGCGTCGCCACCTCCCCCCTGCTGAGCGTGCACACTTTGGGTCGTACAAGAGTGCTAAGACCTTGTACGACGCCGTTATTGCACGCTACTCCACCCCAGCCACTGCTGCACTGAGCCGCCTCATGCTACCATACCTCTTTCCCGACCTTGCTGCTTTTGCCACAGTAGCCGACCTCATTACCCACCTGCGCACTAGTGACGCTCGCTTCCGCGCTGCGCTTCCTGCTGAGTTCTGCGCCAAGAACCCCCCCCCCCCCCAGTACTTCACTCTCTACTACATTGTCACTCGCCTCCCTGACTCCCTTCGAGGAGTCAGGGACGACTTACTCTCAGTCTGCCCCACCACTCTCACCGTTGAGCTCCTCGAGAAGTCCCTCCTAGCGGTCGAGAAGAGCATTCTCGCTGTAGGGGCCTCTCGTGGTGACCCGCGCACCCCCATTTTTGAGGGGTGTTCCCCCTCCCCCCTCCTGCCCTCTGTCGCCTCTGTTGCCACGGCCGACCTCGTTGGTTTTGAGTCGGTCGGTGCGGCGTCTGCCCCCAGTGGGAGACGTCACTCTGGCAAGAGCAAGGGGGGCAGGGGCGGTAGGGGAGGCGGCGGGGGCGGTGGAGGCGGCGGTGGAGGCAGCGGAGGAGGTGAGGGTAGTAGCGGGAGTGGTGGCGGGAGTGGTGGAGTCAGCGGCGGCAGCGGAGGCGGGGGCGGCAGTAACGGTGGTGGTGGAGGTGGAGGCGGAGGCGGTGGTGGCGGCAGCGACGGTGGAGGTGGCGGTGGCGGTGGAGGTGGTGGCGGCGGCGGCGGAGGAGGCGGCGGAGGGGGTGGCGGCGGTCTTGGCTCGTCGCGGAGGAGTGGCTCCGGTGGTGGTCAGCGCCAGCAGCAGCAGTGTGGTCAGGAGATCCTCTCCCCGCAGCAGCTCCGTGAGTGGTACACTGCACGTCAGAGGGGTGGGGGTCCTGGTCCGTGCACCTACGTCCTGCGCACTGGCGACCGTGCGGGTGAGCAGTGTGGTGGTCCACACTCCGTCCAGCGCTGCTTCGGCCGCCTGACTGACGCTTGGCGCCGCCAGTTTCCTGACGCCTCTGAGATCCCTCGCTGGGACCAGCTGTCTAGGGCAGGAGTAGCTATCTTTGATCTTGACTTTGATGCTATTCTTCGTGCCATGTATGCTGTGACTATTAGTGAGGAGGGTGACTGTTACCGGTGTTTCCCGCCCGACCCGGGCATTGGTACTGCGGCTCTAGGTGCTGTTGAGGCTGCTGCTCCAGGTGCTGGTGAGGCTGTCGCTCTAGGTGCCAGTTCTGTGTCCTCAGGTGCTGGTGAGTCTGCTCTCTCAGGTACTGCGTCGGCTCCGCCCTCTCTCACCTTCACTCTTGACTCAGGGGCGTCTCGCTCCTTCTTTCGAGACTGCACCACACTCACGCCGCTCAGTCGGCCAGTGGCGGTCTTCCTGGCGGACCCCTCTGGGGGTCCTGTTCTGGCTCGCTACTCCACTGTCCTGCCGTGCCCTGCGGTCCCATCTGGCGCCCTGTCCGGTCTCTACCTCCCCTCGTTCTCTACAAACTTGGTGGCGGGTGCTGACCTACAGGATGCAGGGGTTGACCAGTTCACCCCTGCGCGCCGACGGGACACCCACTGCACGGACGCGGACACGAGTCGACACTTGACCACGTTCACACGTGGGCCGGGATCGAGCCTGTACACACTCACTGTTCCGTCTCCTCCTCCTGCGTCTAGTCAGGTAGCTGCGTCGGGCCAGGTGTTTGCTGCAGCGTCCAGGTCTGGTCCTGAGTCTGCCCCCTGCTCGTGTCGCCTCCTATCCCACGAGACCCTCCTGTGGCACCACAGGATGGGTCACCCCTCCCTGCCTCGTCTCCGGGGCATGGCCTCTCGCCTTCTTGTCTCTGGTCTTCCCCGGTCCCTCCCTCCCCTTCCTCCGGGGCCTGGTCCTCCCTGTGTCCCCTGTGTCGAGGGTCGCCTGCGGGCTACCCCTCACTCCTCCACCTTTCCTCCGACGGAGGCCCCGATGCAGACGCTTCACATGGACGTGTGGGGCCCAGCCCGCGTCCGTGGACAGGGTCACGAGCGCTACTTCCTGCTGGTGGTTGACGACTACTCGCGTTACACCACGGTCTTCCCCTTGCGCAGTAAGGGTGAGGTCACTGAGGTGTTGATCGATTGGATCCGCGCAGCTCGTCTCCAGCTCAGGCGGAGCTTCGGCTCGGACTTTCCTGTTTTGCGTCTGCACTCGGACAGAGGCGGAGAGTTCTCCTCCGGTCTTCTACGAGCCTACTGTCGTGCACGAGGCATCCGCCAGACCTTCACGCTTCCGGACTCTCCACAGCAGAATGGGATTGCTGAGCGCCGCATCGGCATTGTCATGGACGTCGCCCGTACGTCCATGGTGCATGCGGCTGCCCCCCATTTTCTGTGGCCGTTTGCGGTGAGGTACGCCGCGCATCAGATCAACCTTCAGCCCAGGGTCTCCAGACCGGAGACCTCCCCAGCTCTGCTGTGGACGGGGAAGGTTGGCGATGCGTCGGCGTTCCGTGTCTGGGGATCTCGGGCGTTTGTCCGCGACTTGTCTGCGGACAAGCTGTCCCCTCGTGCTGCTCCTTGCGTCTTCCTGGGTTTCCCCCCTGACGCACCTGGGTGGCAGTTTTACCACCCCACCTCTCGTCGTGTTCTGTCCTCCCAGGACGTCACGTTCGACGAGTCGGTTCCCTTCTACCGGCTCTTCCCCTACCGCACTCCGTCCCTTCCCCCACCGCCCCTCTTCCTGGTCCCAGGTCCCCCCCCGGTAGATCCCCTCCCCCCTCAGGGTCCTGCCCCTTCAGGTGTGTCTCAGGTAGACGCGGTCGAGCCTGTTGAGGTCACTGGTGACTCTGGTGCTGCTGCGGGTGCTGAGCCTGGGGGTTCTGCGACTGGGGGTGCTGAGACTAGGGGTGCCGAGCCTGGGGTTGCTGAGCCCGGGGGTGCTGAGCCTGGGGGTGCTGGGCCTGGGGGTGCTGAGCCTGGGGGTGCTGAGCCTAGGGGTACTGTGTCTGGGAGTGCTGCGCCTGCTGCTTCTGTTCCTGGTAGTTCGAGCCGCGAGCCGCTCTCTCCTCTGGAGCTGCGTGAGTGGTTTGCCCGGCGCTGGAGGCGCGCTGCTGGAGCTGAGGGTGCTGCGGGTGCTGGAGGTTCTGTTGCTGCCGAGGGAGCTGGTACCACGGGTCCCGGAGGTGCTCGTACTGGGAGTACTGGAGCTGCCGGGCCCGGGGGTGCCTCTGGAGCTGGAGCTGCTGCGGGTGCTGGCGCTAAGACTACGACTGTCGGTCCTGCTGAGGATACTTCTGGCGCTGCTGGAGGTGCTGGAGTTGGAGCTGCTACTGGTACTGGTGCTACCTCTGGAGGTGTTGGTGCTGTCCCTGCTGTCTCTGGCGGTGCTGCGCGGCCTCGGCCGTACTTCGTTCCACTCCTTCAGCAGGTTCTTGGTCTCCCGCCTTCTACTGGTCCTTCTCCTCCCGTAGAGTGTCCACGGCCTGTTCCGTCACAGTCACAGTTACAACCCGCCTCTCCCCTGCCTTCTCCTTCTCCCTACACTGGTCCTACTGGAGGTCTTGCTGAGCGTCGTGAGCCTGCGTCCCGCCCTGCGTCGCCAGTCCGAGCTGCTCGCCCTAGTGGTCGCGGTTCGCGTCAGCGTCCTCCTCCTGTCCCTGGCACACACCAGATGTCTCTGCGTCCGTCCACTGCTCCTCTGCGTGCCCCTTTGCCCTCTCCACCAGGCGAGGAATGATGCACTATGAAATGAAACAAGTACAAGTACCAACCCTAATTGGGTTGTACCCCCTATGGGCTACCCCACTACAGCCTAAATATATGTATCAGCAATATAATCATCTGACACACCCCCATAGGCAAAGTGGGGGAGAGCAAGGGGTCACAAGACCAGTCAAGCAAAGCAAAGCAAATCAAGCTCAGGGTGGATCTCAAGGATACCACACAAATTCCGAGCACAAGGTCAAGGCCACAAGGCCAGTTCACATGCAGCAGAGCATATATATATAACAGTGCTAAACAAGCAAGAGCAAGGATATATATATGCAGCAGTACAAGCAAGGTCAAGAGGTAAGCAAGTGAGGCCCACTGGGCACAAGGCCTAGCAAAGTGCAAAAGCGCTGATGGTCACGAGGCGGAAGTGCCTTGGTGAACACATCAGCAGTGTTGGCCTCAGTGGCCACGAAACGCAGGCGAAGCTGACCACGCTGCTGCAGCTCTCGAGCAAGGAAGTAGCGCAGAGCAATATGCTTCGTCCTGTGCTCCAGTCTGTGCTCCTGACACAAGGCAATGGTTGCCTTGTTGTCGACGTACAGCACTGGAGGAGAACGAGGCCGCTCTCCAAGGTCGGTCAGCAGGTAGGTGAGCCAGCGAAGCTCCTGGGCAGCCATGGCCGTGGCGTAGATCTCAGCCTCATAGCTGGAGCTGAGAACCGAAGAAGAGCGAGTAGAGCGCCAAGAGACAGAGCCAGAGCCAAGACTGAAGGTGTAACCCTGAGACGACCGCTGAGTAGCCTGGTCGTCTGCCCAAGAAGCGTCTGAGTGCCCAGTGAGCACAGGCCGCTCTCGCCCTCCAAGCACTAGCCCCATGCCCGACGTACTGCACAAGTAGCGCAACACCCTCTTAGCTGCATCCATGTGCTCCTTCCGGTGACGGACGGGAGCAACATAGCGTGCTAAGATGCTGAGAGGGTATGCGAGGTTAGGTCGAGTGCAGGTCATCAGGTACATGAGGCAGCCCACAAGCTCTGGATACGGACCACTCGACTCTACGGACTCATCCGAAGGCAGAGCTGAGAGCGAGTGTCCCGTAGGCAGAGGAGTGGACTGAGGCGAGGAGTACGTGAAGCCGAAGCGCTGAAGGACCTGCTGCACCATGTGTGACTTAGTCAGGGTAATGGTGCGGCGTGCTCTGTCCCGGGTGATCCGCAAGCCAAGATAGCTTGTCAGTTCACCCAGGTCAGTGCACGTGTGTCTCTTCTGCAGCTCGGACTTCACGTGGGCGAGTGCGGCAGTGTCCGCAGTGGCAAAGACCAAGTCGTCGACGTACACGAGGATGTAGAACGGCGGCAGCGAGGTGTCGGTGCGCAGAAACAGCGACGGGTCAGCAGTAGGAGCGAACCCAAGAGCCGCAAGTGTAGTCCTCAGTGTGTCGTGCCACTCACGCGGCGCCTGGCGGAGACCGTAGACTGGCCGCCGGAGGCTCCACTGGGTACCAGGAGGGAACGACCCAGTGAAGCCAGGAGGGCGGCGCAGCCAGATCTCCTCGTGCAGGCGGCCCTGCAGGAAAGCAGTGCTGAAGTAAAGAGAGTGTAGCTCGTAGTCACGCTGAGCAGCGACGTGCAGTAGAACCCGAAGAGTGGTCATCTTCGGGGTCGGGGAGAAGGTCTGAAAGAAGTCAACTCCCTGTCGCTGACTGAAGCCACGAGCCACGTAGCGCGCCTTGAAGACAGGCGGAGAACCCGGCGGCCGCTTCACCCTGAAAATCCACATGCCACTGACAATGTTCGCCCCAGGAGGGGGAACAGCGTCAACGTAGGTGCCTGTGGACTTCCAGGAAGCCATCTCTGCGTCCATGGCTGACTGCCACTGAGAGGAGTAGGGACCGGCCATCGCCTCTGCGTAAGAGCGTGGGGTCGGGATGTCTAGAGCATCCGGGTCTCCCTCAGGGGCAACAAGCATGGACACGAGATGAGGCAAAGCGGCGGCAAAGCACTGGAACTCCTCCTGCCTGTCCTCAAGGACGTCCGTGCCAAGAGCATAGTCACCCCCGACGGACGGAGGACAGGCAGACGCAGACGCAGCAGACGCAGACTCAGCAGACTCAGCAGATTCAGGAACAAGACTGGCAGCGTAGTCTAGACGACACGCAGCAGCAAAGTCGACCAGCTCAGCAACTAGGGCAGACGCAGCAGCGGACTCAAAGGAAGGGTCAGTGACAAGAGAAGCAAGAAGACGCGTGACAGTAGGACTGGCAGCACGGCGAGAGTCCGACTCCGGGTCGGCAAGGGTAGGAAGAGAAGACTGAGGAGGAGAAGGCAAAGGGGCACGCAGAGGAGCAGTGGACGGACGCAGAGACATCCAGTGTGTGCCAGGGACAGGAGGAGGACGCTGACGCGAACCGCGACCACTAGGGCGAGCAGCTCGGACTGGCGACGCAGGGCGGGACGCAGGCTCACGACGCTCAGCAAGACCTCCAGTAGGACCAGTGTAGGGAGAAGGAGAAGGCAGGGGAGAGGCGGGCTGTAACTGGGACTGTGACGGGACAGGCTGTGGACACTCTACGGGAGGAGAAGGACCAGTGGAAGGCGGGAGACCAAGAACCTGCTGAAGGAGCGGAACAAAGTACGGTCGAGGCCGCACAGCACCGCCAGAGACAGCAGGGACAGCACCAACACCTCCAGAGGCAGCACCAGCACCAGTAGCAGCTCCAACTCCAGCACCTCCGGCAGCGCCAGAAGTACTCTCAGTAGGACCGACAGTCGCAGCAGTTCCAGCTCCAGAGGCACCCCCGGGCCCGGCAGCTCCAGTACTCTTGGTACGAGCACCTCCGGGACCCGTGGTACCAGCCCCCTCTGCAGCAACAGAACCTCCAGTACCCGCAGCACCCTCAGCTCCAGCAGCTCGCCTCCAGCGCCGGGCAAACCACTCACGCAGCTCCAGAGGAGAGAGCGGCTCGCGGCGCGAAGAACGGTCTGGAGAACCACCAGGAACAGAAGCAGCAGGCGCAGCACTCCCAGACGCAGTACCCCCAGGCTCAGCACCCCCAGGCACAGCACCCCCAGGCTCAGCACCCCCAGTCTCAGCACCCCCAGGCTCAGCACCCCCAGTCTCAGCACCCCCGGGCTCAGCACCCCCAGTCTCAGCACCCCCAGGCTCAGCACCCCCAGTCTCAGCACCCCCAGTCTCAGCACCCCGAGGCTCCGCACCCGCAGCAGCACCAGAGTCACCTGTGACCTCAACAGGCTCGACCGCGTCTACCTGAGACACACCTGAAGGGGCAGGACCCTGAGGGGGGAGGGGGTCTACCGGGGGGGGACCTGGGACCAGGAAGAGGGGTGGCGGGGGGAGGGACGGAGTGCGGTAGGGGAAGAGCCGGTAGAAGGGAACCGACTCGTCGAACGTGACGTCCTGGGAGGACAGAACACGACGAGAGGTGGGGTGGTAAAACTGCCACCCAGGTGCGTCAGGGGGGAAACCCAGGAAGACGCAAGGAGCAGCACGAGGGGACAGCTTGTCCGCAGACAAGTCGCGGACAAACGCCCGAGATCCCCAGACACGGAACGCCGACGCATCGCCAACCTTCCCCGTCCACAGCAACGCTGGGGAGGTCTCCGGTCTGGAGACCCTGGGCTGAAGGTTGATCTGATGCGCGGCGTACCGAACCGCAAACGGCCACAGAAAATGGGGGGCAGCCGCATGCACCATGGACGTACGGGCGACGTCCATGACAATGCCGATGCGGCGCTCAGCAATCCCATTCTGCTGTGGAGAGTCCGGAAGCGTGAAGGTCTGGCGGATGCCTCGTGCACGACAGTAGGCTCGCAGAAGGCCAGAGGAGAACTCTCCGCCTCTGTCCGAGTGCAGACGCAAAACAGGAAAGTCCGAGCCGAAGCTCCGCCTGAGCTGGAGACGAGCTGCGCGGATCCAGTCAATCAACACCTCAGTGACCTCACCCTTGCTGCGCAAGGGGAAGACTGTGGTGTAACGCGAGTAGTCGTCAACCACCAGCAGGAAGTAGCGCTCGTGACCCTGTCCACGGACGCGGGCTGGGCCCCACACGTCCATGTGAAGCGTCTGCATCGGGGCCTACGTCGGAGGAAACGGGGAGGAGTGAGGGGTAGCCCACAGGCGACCCTCGACACAGGGGACACAGGGAGGGCCAGGCCCCGGAGGAAGGGGAGGGAGGGACCGGGGAAGGCCAGAGACAAGAAGGCGAGAGGCCATGCCCCGGAGACGAGGCAGGGAGGGGTGACCCATCCTGTGGTGCCATTGGAGGGTCTCGTGAGATAGGAGGCGACACGAGCAGGATGCAGACTCAGGACCAGACCTGGACGCTGCAGCAAACACCTGACCCGACGCAGCTACCTGACTAGACGCAGGAGGAGGAGACGGAACAGTGAGTGTGTACAGGCTCGACCCCGGCCCACGTGTGAACGTGGTCAGGTCTCGACCCGTGTCCGCGTCCGTGCAGTGGGTGTCCCGTCGGCGTGCAGGGGTGAACTGGTCAACCCCTGCATCCTGTAGGTCAGCACCCGCCACCAAGTTCGTAGAGAACGAGGGGAGGTAGAGACCGGACAGGGAGCCAGACGGGACCGCAGGGCACGGAAGGACAGTGGAGTAGCGAGCCAGAACAGGACCCCCAGAGGGGTCCGCCAGGGAGACTGCCACAGGCCGACTAAGCAGCGTGAGTGTGGTGCGGTCCCGAAAGAAGGAGCGAGACGCTCCTGAGTCAAGAGTGAAGGTAAGACAGGGCGGAGCTGATGCTGTACCTGAGAGAGCAGACTCACCAGCACCTGGGGACACAGACTCACTGGCACCTAGAGCTGCAGCCTCAACAGCACCTAGAGCAGCAGTCTCAACAGCACCTGGAGCAGCAGCCTCAACAGCACCTGGAGCCGCTGTACCAATGCCCGGGTCGGGCGGGAAAGACCGGTAACAGTCACCCTCCTCACTAATAGTCACAGCATACATGGCACGAAGAATAGCATCAAAGTCAAGATCAAAGATAGCTACTCCTGCCCTAGACAGCTGGTCCCAGCGAGGGATCTCAGAGGCATCAGGAAACTGGCGGCGCCAGGTATCAGTCAGGCGGCCGAAGCAGCGCTGGGCGGAGTGTGGACCACCACACGGCTCACCCGCACGGTCGCCAGTGCGCAGGACGTAGGTGCACGGACCAGGACCCCCACCCCTCTGACGTGCAGCGTACCACTCACGGAGCTGCTGCGGGGAGAGGGTCTCCTGACCACGCTGCTGCTGCTGGCGCTGACACCTCCACTCCCGCCACCACTCCCGCTACCACCCTCACCTCCCCCGCTGCCTCCACCGCCGCCTCCACCGCCCCCGCTGCCTACCCCACCGCCCCTGCCCCCCTTGCCCTTGCCAGAGCGACGTCTCCCGCTGGGGGCAGACGCCGCACCGACCGACTCAAAACCAACGAGGTCGGCCGTGGCAGCAGAGGCGACAGAGGGCAGGAGGGGGGAGGGGGAACACCCCTCAAAGATGGGGGTGCGCGGGTCACCACGAGAGGCCCCTACAGCGAGAATTCTCTTCTCGGCTGCTAGGAGGGACTTCTCGAGGAGCTCAACAGTGAGAGTGGTGGGGCAGACTGAGAGTAAGTCGTCCCTGACTCCGCGAAGGGAGTCAGGGAGGCGGGTGACAATGTAGTAGAGAGTGAAGTACTGGGGGGGGGGGGGGGGGGATTCTTGGCGCAGAACTCAGCAGGAAGTGCAGCGCGGAAGCGAGCGTCACTAGTGCGCAGGTGGGTAATGAGGTCGGCGACTGTGGCAAAAGCAGCAAGGTCGGGAAAGAGGTACGGTAGCATGAGGCGGCTCAGTGCAGCAGTGGCAGGGGTGGAGTAGCGTGCAATAACGGCGTCGTACAAGGTCTTAGCACTCTTGTACGACCCAAAGTGTGCACGCTCAGCAGGGGGGAGGTGGCGACGCACAGCAAGACGTGCAGCAGCATCGCGTGTGGCCCACTGTGAGCGAACAGTGGCATCCTCAGTAGCAGCAGGGGCGGGAGAGGCACCAGAAGTGAGATCAAAGAGAGAGAGGCCGTCAGCTCTGTCGCACTGTAGGAAAAGCAGTAGGTCGTCTACCCACACGTCAAAGTCGATGGCTCTGCCCTCAGCGTCAAAGGTGAGGACACTGGGGGTAGCCATGACAGCAGTAGGGTGAGGGCAGTGCGCAGAGTAAAGCTCAGTGCTCACCAGACAGGGCAGTGCAGGCGGCTCGGACGGCTCGGGCGGCTCGGGCGGCTCGGGCGGCTCGGCGGCTCGGCTGCTCGGGCGGCTCAGGTGGTACGGCTGCTGGGGCGGCTCGGCTGCTGGGGCGGCTCGGCTGCAGGGGCGGCTCGGCTACTGGGGCGGCTCGGCTGCTACGGTGGCTCGGCTGCTGGGGCGGCTCGGCCGCTGGGACGGCTCGGCTGCTGGGGCGGCGGGGCCGGGAGATGAGGCGACGGGGCCGGCAGGTGCAGCAGCGGGGCCGGGAGATGAGGCGGCGGGGCCGGCAGGTGCAGCAGCGGAGCCGGCAGGGGTAGCGGCGGGGCCGGCAGGTGCAGTAGCGGGGCCGGCAGGGGTAGCGGCGGGGCCGGCAGGTGCAGCAGCGGGGCCGGCAGGTGCAGCAGCGGGGCCGGCAGGGGTAGCGGCGGGGCCGGTAGGTGCAGTGGCGGGGCCGTCAGTCGGGACGGCGGGGCCGTCAGGTGCAGCGGCGGGGCCGTCTGAAGCAGCGGCGGGGCCGGCAGAGGGGATGGCGGGGCCGTCGGAGGGGACGGTGGGGCCGTCAAAGGGGACGGCGGGGCCGTCAGGTGCAGCGGCGGGGCCGTCTGAAGCAGCGGCGGGGCCAGCAGAGGGGACGGCGGGGCCGTTAAGTGCAGCGAAGGGGCCGATAGGGGGGACGGCGGTGCCGTCGCAGGCGATCGCGTGGCCGCCAAAGGGGACGGCGGGGTCGCGAGGGTCAGAGGGGGGCGGCGCACAACGCGGCGCGGCCGTCTAGGGGCGGCGCGACGAGGTCGCGGAAGTGGCGCGCCAAAAAAAAAAGGCGGGCGGCTCGACGCGATCGGGCCGCCAAAAGGAAAAAAAAAGGCCCAGCGCGACTCGGGCTAGGGCAGAGCGCGCTCCGGGCAGGACGAAATAGTGGGTGGGCCCTAGGAACAGTTCCCACTAGGGAACCTGCTCTGATACCATGTTGAGATAGAGGCGAGGAATGATGCACTATGAAATGAAACAAGTACAAGTACCAACCCTAATTGGGTTGTACCCCCTATGGGCTACCCCGCTACAGCCTAAATATATGTATCAGCAATATAATCATCTGACACAATCAACTCCAGCTACATGGTGCGGCAGCAGATTCATCGGCATAAACAGTTCGGCAGTGTAACACAGTACACGCAGCAGATGGAGAACCTCTTCAACCGAATTACCGACCTGACCGAACGGGAAAAAATCCAAGCGTATATTGAGGGGCTAAAGATGGAAGTCCGCCAACAAGTGATTGCCGCGAACTACAACAACTACCACGACATGGTATGTGCAGCAGAGAGATTCGATGCGCTGATGCGATGTGAACCCGAGACACGACGCCACGTGCCAAACCGATCATTTGGCACAAAGCGATCGGCACCACCCACGACCGCCGACCCAATGGATATCGACAAGATCGACGCGAAGCAGCAGCTGACAAAATATGAGAAGTGCGATTTTTGCGGCGCAGCAGGACATCGACTCTTGGCGTGTTGGAAAATAAAGAAGGCACGAGCGGAGCTGCAGGGCAACAACAGTGCGACATCAACGATGGCGAAAAATGGAGGATACGATGGCGCGAATTTAAAACTCCACGACCGGTTGGCAACAGGGGAAATCGCCGAGACAAATGGAGGCTCCGCGAAACAAGACTCTGCACCGACCGGGAAACTCCAGCCGAACACCCCCGAGAGTAAGAATATTTTCTCTCGAGGTTTTCAAGCCTTAAAAAAATTCAGGGGAGATTTCAAGGCCAAGAAAAAGCCTTCAGACATTATTCAGGTACCTGACAAGTTGGGCAAACCACTCCGGAGCGTTGAAAAGGGTCGTGCGTTCCAAGGAGTTAATATTCTCTCCCCGCACCATAGTGTTAAGGCTCCCAATTGCCCACAGGTGAAGCCTACACAGCTGCAAAGGCTTAAGAGAAGGTTCCAGGCCAAGACGAAGCTGAATCGGCCTCGGATAAATCCTTCTAACCTTGCTCAGTTGGAAACTGAAATGGAATTAGCAACTTCGATCGCAGAACCGAGGGATGATCTTTTCGACATACCCTACGATCCTATAAGCGAGACCATCTACGGTTACTCGGAGCAGCAAAAACCACTACTACTCGAGGTGATCTACAATGGGCGACGCCTCCAGGCAATGGTGGACAGTGGTGCGTCCCACTCGGTGTGCGACCGCGGGACCTTGGAGAAAATTGGAGAATTTTCGGAGGAGACCAAGTTCTTGGCAACAATGGTGGACCGTACGAAACTTCCCATCCACGGCGAAGCATCACTGCAGCTGCACATAGGGGCGCTGAGGTGGAAGCTGACGTTGCCGATCACGAACATCAAGGGCTTAGATTTCATCTTGGGGCGAGATTTCTTGAAGCGGTTCAACCCCGAGATCGACTGGGTCAACAGGAAGGCGTGCATCTACAACAACGGGAAACGAGTGGAGCTGCGAAGCTGGACGGATACAGGGAGCGTTCCTGAAACGACACTGGCACGGTTCGAACGGATAGTGAACGAAAGTAACACGGGTTACTTAGCACTGGTTATGGCAGCAGCAGAGAAGGAGAAGCCGAGTTCGGAGCTACCTGCAGCAGTGAAGGAGGTCTTGGAGCAGTACAAGGATATAATGCCCGACGACCTACCCACAGGCGTACCTCCAGCACGCACCCACGAGCACGAGATCGTGGAGGAACCAGGTGCGAAACCCGTCTCACGTGCACCATACCGACTAAGTCCGACCGAACTGACAGACATGAAGAAACAGATGGAATATCTACTGGACAGACAACTGATCCGACCCTCCACCTCTCCCTACGGCGCACCAGTTCTCTTCACACCAAAACCAGACGGCAGTTTACGGATGTGGACCGACTACCGCGCACTGAACAAACAGACGGTAAAAAACAAATACCCCATACCGCGCATCGACGACTTACTGGACCAACTGCGTGGTGCAACAGTCTTCTCGAAGCTGGACCTACGGTCGGGTTATTGGCAGATCAAGATGGCAGACAACTCGGTCCACAAGACGGTATTCCGTACTCGATACGGCTCCTACGAATACTTGGTGATGCCGTTTGGACTTTGTAACGCACCAGCAACGTTTCAGGCGGAGATGAATCACATCTTACAGCCCCTGCTGGACGAGTGCGTGGTGGTGTACCTGGACGATATTCTCATCTACTCCAAGAACATGAAGGAGCACGTGGAGCTTGCGGAAGGTGTTCGAGATCCTGCGGAAGAACAAGTTCTACGTGAAGCTGTCAAAGAGCGACTTCGCCCTGAAGAAGGTGCAGTTTCTTGGGCACATGGTGAGTGCCAAGGGCGTACACATGGACCCGCGGAAGATCGAAGCCGTCAAAGAGTGGAAAGTTCCGGAAAACGTGAAAGAATTGCAGCAGTTCCTAGGCTTCGCCAACTACTACAACAGGTTCGTGCCACAATACGCTAAGATTGCAGCGCCACTGACCGACCTACTGAAAAAGGATACACCCTTCAAATGGGATACTCCTCATCAGCAAGCCATGGAGCAGCTACAGACCGCACTGACCACACCCCCGGTACTCATCCTACCAGACCCTGAGAAGGACTACGTAGTTGAAGCTGACGCTAGTGACCAGGCAGTCGGAGCAGTACTGATGCAGGATCACAGGAACGGGTTACAGCCTATCGCCTACCTCAGTAAGAAACTGCACGGAGCAGAACTGAACTACCCCATTCACGACAAGGAAGCCTTAGCCATAGTCGTAGCCTTCAAAGCGTGGAGGTGCTATCTAGAAGGAGCCAAGACTACAGTCTATACTGACCACTGCAGCCTCAAATACCTGAAGTCACAGCCAACACTCTCACGACGACAGGTGCGATGGATGGACTTCTTGGAGACCCACTTCCACTACGACATCATCTACAAACCCGGGCTACACAACAAAGCAGACGCGTTGAGCCGCCCAGGACATGTAGCAGGCCTCCAACTCGACGGGATGAACCCTCTGCTCAAGGGTCTATTCCAACATGGGTACTCCGTGGACGGCGAGATAGCAACGGCAGAGAAACAGAAGCTGTTACAGTGGGAGAAAGACTTAGCTCTAAGGAAGGGTTCAGGAAAGATTTGGGTACCGAATTACGCCCCGCTACGGCAGATCCTATTGGAGGAGTTTCACGACGTACCTTACGCGGGACATTTCGGGAGCAACAAGACGTTAGCAGGGATAGCGAAGTATTACTACTGGCCCGGGATGGCAGCAGACGTGCAGCAGTTCGTCACCTCATGCGACACGTGCCAGCGGATGAAGAGCAGCAAGCAGAAAAAAGCAGGGTTACTTCAGCCTCTACCCGTACCGGAGCAGCCATGGCAGGTCGTTAGCCTCGACTTTATCACAGGACTTCCTTCGACCTCACGAGGGCACGATTCCATCCTCGTAGTCATCGATAAGTTCTCAAAAATGGGTCACTTTATACCGACCAACGCCAGAGCTACAGCTGAAGCAACTGCTCGCCTCTTCTTCGACCGCATCATCACCATCCAAGGCATCCCCGCTACACTCATCTCAGACAGAGACCCCAAATTCACGAGTAAGTTCTGGAAGGAGCTCATGGGACTGTTGGGGACAAAGCTTGCAATGTCTTCAGCATACCGCCCCCAGACTGACGGACAGACAGAGCGACTCGATCAAGTGGTTGAACAGTTACTGCGCACAGCTTGCAAGGACGACGTCAGCCACTGGGACACACAGTTACCGACCCTAGAGCTCGCTTACAACAACGCATCACATGCGGCCACAGGGAAAACTCCTTTCTTCCTGTGTTACGGACGGGAACCACTCACACCACAGCAGCCAACCACACCGGCACACGTCCAAGCCGCACATGACTTCGTCACCACCATGCAGCAGCTATGGGAGAAGACTCAGCGACGACTCACCACGATGCAGAACTCCCAGAAGCAGTATGCCGATCATCAACGACGTGATCACTCAGTAGCAGTCGGAGATCAGGTGCTTCTTGACACGAGCAACTTGAACCTGTCTCACCTCCCATCCAAACTCCGGCCTCGCTTCTGTGGTCCTTTTCTCGTTGAGGCACAGGTGACACCAGTTACATTCCGCTTGCACTTACCAGATACATGGAAGCTTCACAATGCTTTCCATGTCCAGCTACTGAAGCCCTACAAGGACCCCAACCAACAGTTCCAGGGACGGTAGCTTCTGCGACCTCCTCCTGTTCTCATCCAGGATGAACCTGAATATGAAGTGGAGCGCGTTCTTTCTCATCGACGCCGCGGCGGCAAGACCCTCGAGTTCCTGATACGCTGGAAGGGTTATGATGCCACTGAGGACAGTTGGGTTGTAGAAGCTGATGTGGGCAACGCACGCCGTGCTCTCAAGGATTATCTTGTCAAGCAGGGTGTATCTCACGCCACCCAGCTTTGAGGGGGGGACGTGTGAGAGTATGTCGGCTTATGCTTGTTATTCATGCTTGCTATTATTTGCTTACGCTATTCCTAGCTTAGGATTATTTTCTGCATGCATGAATTGCTTGATTTCCTAGGTTCATTGCTATACTATAGTTAATATAGTTATAGGCACCGAACCAAGTTACGTGCACCGAACTCAAGCTATTCGGTCGCCACCGAATTGCTTTCTACCGAGTTCGGGAAGGTTCTGTTCGGGACGCTTCGCGACCCTCAGAACATTCGCGTAACACCTGGGTTACCTGCCTTGTGTCGAGCCTATATATAGCCTCATGTTGTACCCAGGTGATCATTCAATTACAATTCTCTTTTCTGAGCTCGATCCTAGATTCTCACATCAGCTGTGCTCCCGACTCTCTCTCTCGGCTACTGGTAGCCAGGCGGCGAACGCTGCGAGTGCCATGTCGCGGCTGGGTAGGTTTAGGTGCCAGACGTATCGAGTGGCGGCGTCGATGAAGGTTATCGTGTAGTTGTAAGTAACTTGTCCTTGTTCTCAATTGAAGAGAATATCGCTGTACACCTTCTCGAGTGGTGCGTATGCAGGTGCGCTCGGGTTGTGGTGAGGAGTAAACGGTCGATGTGGTAAGTCGGCTTCGGGGCAGATGAGGCAAGTTCCTCGTGCTCGTTGAAGTTCTTTGCCGTCGGGTAGTAGTAATGAATCCTTGTCTAGGACTCCTGCTCTTATTGTATTGTTTAACACGGTGTTGCTTGGATGTCCCGTGCGTGCATGCCAGATGTCTTCGGGGGCGCGATGTCCGGGTGAGCGTCGATACGCGTCGGAGTTGGAGTAGAAGCTGGCGACGAAGTTTGCGCTTCTGTGGACTTCTTGTTGAGTTGGGTTCAGCTGTTGTGCGGGTGTTGGTGGTGCTTCGTCGACGAGGACTGGTGTCGTTGGTCCTGCTGCTGCCGATGATGTTTCTGCTGCTGCCGATGTTGTCTCTGCTGCTGCCGATGTTGTCTCTGCTGCTGCCGATGTTGTATCTGCTGCTGCCGAGTGTTGAATTGTTGCTAACGTACGTGTTCGTTCTGCTTCAGGGATGGTATGCGAATACCAGAAGCCCTCCGGGCTGAAGTCGGGGTCGAGATCCGGGGGATGTGTCCAGTCGGCGAAGTTCACGATGGCGTCGCTGTCTGCAGTGCCCAGGTCTGGGACGAAGTCGAGGACGAAGACGTTGTTCTTCAGGACCGCCTTTCCGATGTAGAGACCGCCCTTCCCGTGGTACAACTTGAACTCCTGGGTGGTACTGTCGGCTTCCAAGTGGATGCCTTTCGCCATCAACTGGGTGACGCTCAGTAAGTTGTAGTCGAGTCCTTCCGCGATTAGCACTTTTGACATGTGCAATATAACATTTGTCTCTCGTGACTGAAGTTGTACTACTCCTTGTCGTCGTGTACGCAGGTTCTGGTTGTTGGCGACTGTAATGACGACCTCTCGTTGAAGTCAATGTTCGCGTTGAACGAAGCGTCCTGAGGAGCACATGTGTTGTCCGCAGCAACTGTCCAAGAACCAAGTGTCTTGTCCGGACGGTTCGCTTTGAGCGATGGCAGCGTACGTCGGGTTCGGTTGGAGTGACTCGCGGCGAGGCGTGCTGTTGTCGAGTTGTTCTTCTGGTGAGTAGTAAGGTGGTGACTCGGTTGTGCAAGAGTCTGTTATCTTCACCATGCAGTTGACGATGTTTCTTGCTCCTTGTGCAGATTGTCCTGTTGGAGTCGGTGAAGCTTGGACTGAAGTTGTCTGATTTGCTTGCGTTGAGGTGACTTGGGAGCTTGAAGGCCGAAGTTGTCGCTGTGGTGTTGTCGATTGCTGATGAGACGGGCAGTGCGTACGAGGATGTCCTGAAGTCTTGCAGATGTGGCAGAACGGATGTACTTGCTTCACTTGTTGTTGTTGTCGGTTGTTGTTGTTGTTGTAGCGTCGCTGAGTGTGAAATGCGAACTCTGGTACTGACGTTTTCTTCTTGTGTCGTTCTTCTTGCAGGTCCATGTCCTGGTGCTCGGCATGGATTTCAGCGCAGAGTGTTGCTTCGGAGATTCTCCCGTGTGCTCGTAGTATGGCGCGAGTGGAGCGCCAGTGGGGGCCAAGACCGCCGGTGACTACCGTGACGAAGGCGTCTTCTGAAATCGATCCTCCACATCGAAGAAGCTTGTCGCGCAATTTGCGGCATCGACTGATATATGCCATGCCCTTCTCGCTTGGTTTCATTTTGATTGTTGTCAGCTGCGCCATTAACCGGCTTTGGTTTACACTGTCTGTTGTTTGATACAGGTTCTTCAAGTGGTTGTACGCGAGCTCCGCGGAGTTACCGTAACCTCGGTAAGTCCTGATGTTCTGCTGTTGAGTCGGGGTGATGTTCCTCAGCAGTATTGTGTACGCCATCATCGATTGATAAGTGTACTGCTGCTTCTCATACTGCGTGCCGTTTGTTGGATATGGCAGGGACCCGTTGAAGAAGCCAAGAATCTGTGCTCCTTCCATCATCAGCTCGAATTCGAACGACCAGGTGAAGAAATCCTTCCCGTCGAAGGGTTTTGTCGTTTGTAGTTTTAAAACATGCGCGAACTGCGACTGAACTTGTAGTGCGTCCATTGCTCTTTCTTGTCCCGGTGCAGGTTGTGGTTGCGGCATGAAGCTGACGGAGCCGCGCTGGGGCTCGTACGGAGCGAAGGTAGGTTGTTGTTGTTGATTCCCGCGTGCGTAGGATGAGCCATCGAGACTCATGGGCGTCACGTTGTTGTTGTTGTTGCTGTTGTTTGACTGCGCAGGTACTCCTTGCTGATGCTGCTCGTAAAAGGACATGAAGGAGAAGAACTTCTCCATCATACTTGGGTCAAAGCCCGCGGGTGTTTCTGTAGACCCAGCTGCTGGTCTCGTTGTTGTCCCTTCCTCTGTCTGTAGGCCAGAGGTAGGAGGTGGAGTAGGGGTAGTGCCGGGAGAGCCGTTGGAGGAGCACCTCTCCTTTCTAGCAGAACTTGCTCTCATGCCATGTTGGGCTGAGGCGCCCTATGATCTTTGTAGAGTTAAAGTTCTGAGTAGAATGATGTAATAGCGGAAGCGTTTTTGAATGAAGCCCTTGAACCACCTTGCGCTAGTATGTGAGGGCAAATTAAGTTGTTTGAAACAAGCAAGTACAAAGGTTTTATATAAGAGTACAAAGAATACGAAGAGATATAATTAAATTGTTTTACTGTTGCAGTTCGATACAGTGCGACTCGGGCAACTGCTCAATGTCGAGTCAGTTGTGTGTCCTTGCTGTCGCGCTGCATTTGTCAAGTCAAAGGTCGCTGACCTTTGACCTTCGCGTAACCCCCAGCGGTTACTTTAAACTCCAAGGGTTGACTCGCAGTGCTTCGATTTGAGCTGCTTCGCTTTGTGTCTTGAGTTTCGACACGACAGAGGCGCTTAAGACTTTTTGTTCCCAACAACACCGAAGTGTACACAATTGACTCAAGATGTATCTAGTCACGATGCATGTATGGTAGCCACAAACCCCAAATACTTTTTATCATATCTAGAATTGGCCACAACAATGATTGAGTTTTCTGAGGGAGCTACAGCACATACAGGTGAAGAAAAACTTGGGCATGCTATTTCAGACTTGGATTGGATACCATCACTCTAAGCCAACAGCCCACAACAGTCCATACAGACGTGAAAACTGTTGGCTTCACACTCCAAACATCAGGAGCGAGAGGGTGGCAACAGCAGCAACGCCAGAGAAGTTGATGGCAGCAGCAATAAGCATGCCAGGGGCAGTTGCTGATGGGGCCTTAGATGCTGCAGCTGCAGCCGACACTTGGGCTGCAGTTGATGCTGGCACTGCAGTTGATGCTGGCGCTGCAGTTGACGCTGGCGCTGCAGTTGATGCTGGCGCTGCAGTTGATGCTGGCGCTGCAGTTGATGCTGGCGCTGCAGTTGATGCTGGCGCTGTAGTTGATGCTGGCGCTGCAGTTGATGCTGGTGCTTCAACCGATGCTGGCGCTGCAGTTGATGCTGGTGCTTCAACCGATGCTTGTGCTTCTGTGGGTGCTGCTGACACTGGAATAACGGCACACATATAGAATGGGCTTGGTTAAATCATTTGCTGCGAGGCAAACCTATTCCGAAAAACTAGCTGTTTATGGAAGGTTTCATTTAAGTCATTGCAGAAAGGGGACTTACATGTACGGGGTGTGCAGGAGGAGCAGAAAGAGAAGCAGAGATAGCAGAAGCTGGTGGTGTTTCTCTGCTGCACCACACACTTGCTGCCCCCTGCAGGGCAGGTCAGCCCCGTGCCCGAGACGTCCGTGGTGAGTGGGGAGGGACAAGTATGGGAGAAGGGAGGAAAAGATACACAATCGTTCAAATTTCATGAATACGATTCCTCTCTGTGAGGAGAAAACCTGCTGGAGCAGGTAGAACAAAATACCTGAACAACAACAAGTACCTGGGATTCCCTTGCATGCAGCAACGTACACCCAGGCTATCAACAAATGATGAACATACATTTCCTGATCACAAAAACGTGCTGAAGGCAAATCCCCTGTTGGCAGAGATTCTATTGTGTAGTTATGTCAGCAAAGCTTCTACCCCGTAGAGACAAGATCGGTTACAGCTTCATGTCAACCAAGAATGTGTGTGACGGAATTGAGACTGAACTGATTGATTAAGAAAGAAGGCACTAGGCCTTAAGTACAAACGAGGTTGGGATGGGCAAGGCTAGGGAAAGGATGGGATGGGAATCCTAGCAAATCTCCAATTGGTGAGTTGGCAGATTTGCAGGATTACGAGGGAATCCCAACCAGATAGGGTTGGGATCACGAACTACACCCAACCCACAAATAACCTACCCGATATAGAATATAGTACACAAAGTGTTGACAACCTAATTCTAACACACCCTCTAGGCTGCAACACATCAGCCACAAGGAGGCCCAACACCCATGGCCGAGAGGAGGCGGTAATGATCCTCGCGAACAAGCGACTTGGTAAACAAGTCAGCAAGGTTGCAGTCGGAGGCAATGTGTTCAGCCTTCAGCTGCTCACGCTGCACCAGCTCCCGAAGAAAGTAGTGACGGACTTCAATGTGCTTGGTGCGGCCATGGAAAACGGGGTCTTTGGTGAGATGAATGGTGCTCTCGTTGTCACACCAAAGCGTTGGGGTTGGTTGGGGATACCCCAGTTCTGTCAGCAGGAAGGAGAGCCAACGAGCCTCCTGTGCAGCCATTGTCCCGGCATATAGCTCTGCCTCACAGGTCGACAGTGAGACGGAGGACGGCCGAGTGGAGCGCCAACTTACAACCCCACTGCCAAGGGTAAAGCAATACCCTTGGGACGAGCGCCGATCACTCTGGTCATCAGCATAGGATGAGTCACTGTACCCCTCAAGGCGAACCGGGGAAGTGCCGCCAAGTGTGAGCACATAATCCTGTATGCCTTTGAGATAGCGAAGAATCCGCTTGGCGGCAGACCAGTGGTGGCGAGTGAAGCGACCAGGTGCAACGTAGCGGGACTGTACACTGACTGGATAGGCTAAGTCTGGTCGAGTGCACATCATCGCGTACATGAGGGATCCCACAAGCTCGGGGTAAGGCTCGTCACAGGGCTCAGGTGAGGGAACGAAGGGTGCAGTGAGTTGGTGTTGCAGAGAGAGTGGGGTGGGCATTGATGCTGCTTCCTGCATCTGGAACCTCGTCAGAATGTTGTTGATGTAAAACTTCTGCGAAAGGGTGATGGTGCGGGCTGTGCGATCACGTGTCATTTCCATTCCCAAATAATTCGTCAGCTTCCCAAGGTCCTTCATGGCCAGCTTCTCACCAAGTGCGGTTTTGACTGCTGCCAGCTCAGTCTGATCCTTGGTGACAAGGATCATGTCATCGACATAAACGAGGATGAAGAACCGGGAGGCTGTTGCTCGGATGAAGAGGCTGGGGTCAGAGGTGGATGGGTGAAAGTCGAGGGACCCTAAGGTGCTCTTTAGCTTGTTGTGCCATTCCCGGGGAGCTTGCTTGAGGCCATACACTGGCCGATTCAGCTTCCATACAGTGCCTGGTGGAAAAGGAGTTGGAAATCCTTCGGGCCGCTCCATATAGATTTCCTCTCGAAGGATCCCTTGCAGGAACGCAGAAGACACATCCATGCAGTCAACCTCCATGTCATCTCGAGCAGCGACATCGAGTAGAGTGCGCAGTGTGGGAGGTTTGGCGGTGGGAGAGAATGTCTCAAAGAAGTCCAGTCCACGCTTTTGGGTAAATCCCTTGGCACAGTACCGGGCTTTGAAGACAGGAAATTCGCCTGGAAGTTGTTTCACCCGAAAGACCCATTTTCCCTTCACAATGTTAACGCCGGAGGGAGGAGAGACGTCTGTGAAAGTTCCTGTGTGAATGAAGTGTCAGAATAATATATAGTTTTATATATTGTTTTGTAACTGCCTGTAGTGTAGATTACTGTAGTTATACAATGTTCTGTTTTGGTGGTGCACCTTTCATTTTGCCTATATGTACTGCTCCCTCTATAGTGAAACCACTTCTTCTCTTCCAATTTCTCGACTCTCCTAAACTTACTCGAACTCAACCATGGCTCCTAAGCCTACCCATTGCTAGTATCTTGACATGCTATCAGAGTGACAAGGTCCTGACCTGTGGGCCCCACTTTAAAGCTTCCGCTGCTACTCTGTGTTTGGCACGCCACGTGGCGTGCCCCTTATTCCCTTCGAGCGGCCCCGCCACTTCGTCGCGGCCCCGCCACCCCTTGAGCGGCCCCGCCACTTAGTCGCGGCCCCGCCTCCCCTTCGCGCGGCCCCGCCACTTCGTCGCGGCCCCGCCACTCCTTCGAGCGGCCCCGCCACTCCGTCGCGGCCCACCCGCCGCCCTACCTGCGGCCGTCCCGCCGCCCTACCTGCGGCCTACTCGCCGCCCGTACCAGCCCGTCGCCGCCCTTCACGGCGTCACGTACCGCCCGTACGACGCGCCGCCGTCCGCTGCGGCCCCGTCGCCGCCCGTACCGGCCTGTCGCCGTCCGTCCCGGCCCGTCGCCGCCCGTGCGGTACCCGCCCCAGGCCCCGATGCCACCTGCGGCCCCGCCCTCTTGCGGCCCCGACCCCGCCCCGGCCATGCCCTATCGCCAGCCGCGGCACACCGGGGGCACGTGCACCGCCCCCCCCCCTTTTCCCGTCACCCGTCGCGGCTCCTTCGGGGGCCGCCTGAAAGGGGGGGGGAGTCGTCGCCCCCTCTGCCGCTTGCTTTGGCGCCCGGGGAGGCCGTGCGTCGCCCCCCCCCCCCCCCCCTTCCCCCCCCCACCCCTTTCTCCTCCTCCTTTTGTTCCCTCTGCTGCAGCTGCCGCTGGGGGGGAGGGTGTGAGAGTGTGGGGAGCCCGGGGAGGGACTGGGGGTGGCG